>OY747099.1:17731337-19043337 GCA_963556455.1 Epiblema foenella | reverse complement strand
ACTATTTTTTTATGTTTTTATTTTACATATTGACGATCTTTTTGTGAATTTATTATACTCTCTTTTGTGAATTTATTATATTCTACTCTACATTACAGTAATTCATGTATTTTTTTAAATTTCATATGCATCAATAAATTGCTCTGAATGATTAGATTCAATTTATGTAATATATAACTGACGATTCAAAAGTACTTGTTGCTAGGCCTATTTGAATAAAGAATATTTTGAGTTTTTGAGTTTTTTTTGAATCATAATAATATTTTTTGTGGAAAATCTTACAAAAATCGATTTTCTATGTATTTAAATATATACTTAAATACATAGAAAATATCAAAGACTCCGAAACAAATATTCGTGTTCATCATACGAATAAATGTCTTGACCGGGATTCGAACCCGGGACCTTCAGCTTCGTAGGCAAAGTCACTACTGGTCACTACCAACTAGGCTAAAGTCGTCATTAATCAGTTCCTATTTTAAAATACAGGCACAGAATAATTAATAGTACATGCAGGAAACGATTTTATTAACTGCAGTTTCTTCGGTTTGCCAGCGATGAAATAAAAGAAAACAGGTAGTAGATCTACTTATTTGTCACATGCATAAGCCAAGATTACATGTTTTGCGGCAAAACAGAACTTCACGCTTGGAATGATACATACGCGTATTTTATTATCTAGCTGAAACATGGACTAAGTTTATCGGAATTGATAATCATTCCATCATAATATTGGTTTCCCAAAGGCCATCGAGAAAAAAAGTAAAAATTACTCTTTCATTCATCACGTAGGTACGAATAATTTAATAGCTACCGTTTATCGGTGTTTCACTTGCGACTTTGTAATAAAACATTTCTAGTTTCATGTCGCTACCATGTTTCCGATATGGCGCAGAACGCGGGCGCGATTCTCTCACTCGACAGATCACCTGAAAGTGTACCACTTAATAACTCACATCCTCTCGCAGTTCACTGGGCATCCGCTGGATCGTCACATACGTCTAAATATGGTCGGCGGACCGTAGCGCCCGCGTCGGATTACGGGGCTTTTCCGTACCTTGGTGATTAAATCGATTTATGCTTGTTTCATCGTCGTTTTTGATTTTGATCACTAATGTCGCCTGTGAGAAGCACTGGTGGGTCACTCAAAGCGGTCGTTAAATTTAATGCAAATAAATATGTGTAGTGTTACCTGTTAGTAAAATGTACTTTTGTTTAACAGCAGGACTTAATGTTTTGCAGGACTTAATTACATATAATTGATATGCCTGATTGTTGTAGTAAAGTAATTAAGTACTGACGGGGGGTAACAAAAAAGTGGAACACGCGTTTTTTTATTATATTGAGGTATATATATTTAAGTAGTGTGGGACTGAAGAGATTGTAAAAAGCTGGCATTAAAAATCATACAACAATTTAAAGTATTAGCTGCTTGCTATTAATGTCGATTTTAACCAAAAAAATATTTCGCCAAAAAAATATTTTAAAGACTATGACCATTAAATCCTCAACTAGATAGGTCTACTATTTTCGACTTAGGTATGACTTTGCAAATTCTAAGGGTTTTTATGCTTTAAACTCTGATTCTCTTTTATGGTGCAATAAAGGATATTTGAAGGATCCACGGAAACTACATGTATAGTCAATCTATTACAAAATCGAGCAGCATAAGTAAAGAGTTGCTTACAGTTTATTTTGTGTGAACGAACGTTTATAAATAAGTCTTTCGCCTAACAAGATAAAAGTACAAGGAAACTATTGAAGAGTTTAATAATATTCATTGGGCCCGGGCAATTTTCCGGGCGAGCGGCGTCGCGTCTTTGATCGTACCGACTGGCCCGGGAATAGTCAAATTGATGGACTAACTATGGCAACTAACTCCTTGTACCAACTTAATGTATAAACATACCTAAATAAAATCAGTGGAAGATTTGCGGTCATGACCTTGTATATCAATCACCCCATTTGTAGCTTTTTTTCTATTTCTAGGTTAGGTTAGGCAAAATACCTTAGTAGGTACTAAGGTAATTCGCCACCTCTAATAGGTATCTGGCCCGGTCTTAATTTGGCCTTATTTAAGGCAAATCCATTGCTGCCTAAAATACAAGTAATTCTCTACACAATTGACTTTGAATAGGCCGCAGAGATATTTATCGATCTACATCACTAAAAGCATTTTCCAAATACTTGTTCCCTAAAGTGATTCAATTTTACACCCCAAATAAGTGAGTCGCGAACACGTGTAGGTCGGTAATCTGGCGGCCAGCAAGGGTTGCCGTCTTGGAGCGAGTGCCTTTTAAACATTATTTCCGGAGCGGCTCATTATGCACAGCACACTGATCACATGGACCCACTCCGTTCCACTAAACACTTCGTTTTAAGGAGGTTCATTAGGTAATTTTGCGTGTGTAATCTTCTAATGGGTTTAATAATCAGCGAAGTATTAAAAACGGTGACATTTTCATGTAGCACAATTTAGAAAGCACAAACATTATTTTTATTCTTTATTTTTCCGGAATAGGAAACTAAAACACAAGATTTTCGGGCGGAGATTGCTTTTAGCGCGGCTGATATATTAAATCTATTGCAAACGTCGCCCATTGAGTTTTTTGTCAGCGTATAAAATACGTTCTCGATAAGTAAAGGCCAATATTCTATTTTTATTACGTTGTTGTTGTCAGTGGGTAATAGTGTCGACTAGTTTTACCTTAAGGTCTGGTTTTATCAAGATCCGAAAGACCTTAGTTATGTGTATCAGATCAAATATCAGTAACTCAGTATTTCTTTACATCATCTATAGGTACTATTAAATGTTGAATCTTTTCATAATGCCCGGCCTACGTGTAAATAGGTACAAAATAATCGACCAATGAAAACTATTTAGATATGTCGTCGGGTAAACTGGCTATATTTCCATATGACTCACTTCCGTGCAATGACTAAATAAACATCTGTGAAAAAAAACTACATATCTCTATGTAGTTTACAGGTTGTTGAAGCTAATAGTGTTGCCGAGTGCAGTGGGTGATAGAGTGGTATAATAAGTCGCTTACCTTGAAGGCGGAGGACCCTTCACTAGACAGCGGCAGCACCCTCGACGCGCTACATTAATACGTCCTATTGATAGACTTGTGGAGACTCTTCACGTTTGTTCCGCTCCGCTTAAGCCAGTCTGTGCCAACTACGTGGCTGATGTTCCTTTTCATTACAGATATTGGCTTGTATACGAGTTAATATAAAAACACGTTACAGAGGGCATCGTAGGGAATCACTTCTACATTCAACATTTTGAGGTGACAAGGTGAATAATGTTTATTAGGCTTTTCTCGTGGACTTAATAATTGAATATGCTTTGTCAATTAGTAGTACCATAGTAGGTACAGTTTTGGGGAAAGAATAAGTTCAGGGGATAGTAACTGTTACTTTTGTTACAGTTACCTTCTGTAGAAAAATTATACAAAGTGGTTGTGCATAAAACAGCCATTTTGAAGCTGCAAGCTTATTAGTGGCTGACACGAATATATCAGACGTAAAGCTGTAAGCATTCCTCCCTCTCGTATACTTGCCAATAAGAGACAAATACTTTAACTTCGGATATTTATAGCCGCGATAGCGCTAACTAGTTTGGTATAATAAAGATGGGTACTCAAAACCGAGTCAGTCAATCTTACCATAAAGTCTTCCGTAGCGAATATACCAATCAATATCCAAAGTCGTTTAAAAAATCACTGTTTAGCCACTTTTTCTTAAATAGAGTCCATAGATCACGTGTGCCATGATCAGGCAACAAAGCGCGTGTGCGCAGTGTCACGGGTCGCGGGGGCGCTTCCGTCGTCGCGCCCTTCCGGCCTGCGCGGGCGCCGAGCGTGACCGCTATCCATTATAATATCTCATTGTCCTGAATATTCTATCAGAAAATTGCGATTTGTATTCCAATTTGATATCAATATGTTCCGCGGCCTTTTTCTGGCATATGTTAGGCTCGTGTGGAAGCAAGTGCATGACAGGTATCAAATTGGATTGCAAAATAAAAGTAGCAGATATACGCCCTGAACCATATGCGCACGCAAAGAGAACCTAACTGTCCAATAAATACATGCATTGAGATTTAATTTCGTTCCTATGTAAGCAATAGTTTTGAATATCAGTTAATATTGATGTACTGAATAAAGTTTTTTCCATCGGGAACTCGGAATACCATTAGACACATGTCAATCAAATAGCGTACAAAGATTTCCGACATCGGTAGATGACGACTTAATGGACATAAACAATTCAATCACTAGATACAGTACATAATCTAGTAATTTTATACATTCAGAGCTTGAGTCAAATCTTCTGATTTTTTTGCAGACTTGTTATGATGTTGGTCCAATGAATAATCCAAGTTTGTGACCTCGAGCGCCGAACGGAACTTTGTCAAAAACCGAAAAACCAATTAAAACCCTAAAGGACTACTAGGTGATAGTCCCTTCTCAGGTTTTTAAAGTAGACTTAATATGATACAATTAGAGGCTAAAATTGTCTCTGTAGACCCAATAGTTGCCGCGATAAAGCCTTTCAAAGTTTGCGGAGTTCGAAAAAAATATAATAAATAAATAATTTCAACGATTTTTGGTTTGAAGGTTGAGATTGTTTTTTTTTTAGTTTTCACTGAAAAACTGTCCAAACAATAGTGCCGTGAGTTAAGTAAGATACAACCTTTACATTAAGTGTATTGGATAGTAGTTTTGAATGTGGACTAGTAAGTGTTGGTACAGAACCCTTAATTGTGCGGAATCCGACACGCACTTGGCCGGTTTTTTTCAAATGGTCACAAGTCGTAACACGAACTTTTGAATAGCCCTAGCTTCTTTAGCTTAACATACCTTGTGTATTCCCTAAATAGATATTTTTATTGGTGTCATTTGACATTGAACTTTAGTAAAAATTATTAGGGTTAGCTTTTCTATGTGTAGGAAATAATTTACGATCTTTTGCATTTGATTAACTAATTAGCTTATCTTTATGGCTGTTTACGCTTAAACTACCGGACGTACTATATACATGATGAACAATGCGGGTAAACTTGTATTCCGAGTTTACCCGATGGGAAAATATTATCCAGATCTGTCTGTACTCCTCTCTGCTTTTCAGGTTTTCTTATACTTTTAATAATTTTACCTTATTAACAACTTGAAAGTCTAATAAAATGTTATTTCTGATACAAATATTTTGATATTTCCTCGTTGGAAAGTGCAGTCACTAAACATTTTTCATTTCCACGTCTGTTATTCGGTTTGTTAGAACCCTGTCGTCAAAAGATAGCGTCTTACCTGGTTTTACTGTTCCATACCGTAATTAAATTATTTCAACTGAACATTTTATAATATTACATTTTATACGGTGTCTATTCATCTAAAGAACAGGAAGTTTACTCATAGACCGCTCGACATAGATAATAGTATATTATGCAACTGGTGTATAAGAAGGGTTTAAAAAGGCGAGTGGTGTGGGTTGCGATGTGAGCCTTGGCGAACATCGCAAGTAAAGACACCACGAGCCTTTTTTTACCAGTTATACACCGTTGCATACAATACTTTTTCTACGAATCAATTCAAATAAAAAGTAAGTATTTATCATACTTTTCATGCGCCATTTTTTCCCTTAGTAATTGTGCAACTTACCTACGCAATTTCTTCAATAACGCTGTATAACTTCTTCGTGGATTTTTAAAAGAATCAATAAACAAACAAACAACAAACAACCTACACATTTTCTTCATGAACACAAACAAAATAGATTGATTTAAGTAATATAATCATCAGTTATCAGCTTGAATATTTTCGTTTTCAATTAGGAATTTAGTGGGAAATCAAAAATGACACTTTGTTTATGGTTTGTTTTTTTTTTTAATTTGGTAGACTTGGCATCCGACCTAAACTGAATTCAAATCCGGATCGAATCTTAACTGTTTCGTTTTCATAAATATATCCGAAAATAGATAAAACTTGTTAAATTAAATTAGTAAATAATATATTATGCATTAATTAATACATAAAAATTGTAGCAAAGATGCGTTAAGTTAGCAGCACTGATTTTAATCATAAAAGTTTCACTTGAACGCACCAAATAATGACTACTAAACATAGTATTTGTAGTAGTCTGTGGCACCCAACTCTGCTTTAATTTTTCATTAAAGTTGGGTAAGGAGTGTGTTTTGGGCAATAGACTAGATAGACTTTTTACAGAATAAATAAAGTATATATTTATATTAGAATTCATGATTGCTTAAGTCGCGAAAAAAGTACAGGAGTAGAAAATAACATTTTTATACTTAAACAAGTGAAACCAAAATGGTTTATATTTTTAATTAGCTTATAATATGTTTTGTTTTATGAGTTTCAAAGTACCTAAGGGCAATTTTTATTGACGTTAAACGATCTCACGTTCATAAGAGGAACCTTATAACTCAATTAGGTTGTAGCTATTGACTGGAAAAGCTTTTATAACGTAATTAATGCATTCAGTTAAAAGGATGTGAAAAACAAAGGGGTATCAATTTAATCGTGACACGCTAATAGCCGATACCACCTGAGCTGTTTTAAAATATTTCCCTTTATTGAAGTTATTTGGTCATTTACGTCCATTAATAAAACTGTTTATATATTTATAATGATGTTGACGAGATTTAGCCTCAGCACAATTTGCTTTCATACAGTAATGATAATTCCAGTGAATGAAATCTAGGTACTAACATTAAAAACAGTATTAAAAGTAATTTTTGTATTAAGCAGTACCGCTGCTAACGTAAACTACAAATTTAGAATAAAGGAAAAATTTATCAATTTAGGCACCGAGCAGGATTTGAACCTGCGACCTCACAGCACTCGCGGCCAATCGCTCTAAGGTTCAAATCCTCCTCGGTGCCTAAATTTTTCAATTTTTCCTTTATTCTAAATTTGTGGTGTTAAAAGTACATAATTTGTAGCGTAAACTCAGCATGGCCGTGTCAGCGGCAAAAACAGTTTTTTTTTACATAAGGAGTAGGTTACCGAACTGTTACGCATCTACATAAATTATTTGATGCTATACATGTGGTTGACATTCGTCAATAGTAGGTACGCAGTCGTTATTCAGAGAAGGTCGGAAACAATTAAACAACAGCGGCATTGGTCAGCCGAGCGAAGTTCCGCGTGATTCGAGCGGTGCCCTACTGCTTCACTCTCGTATCACATGCCTATGCCACAAAACTGTCCAGCTTAAGACTCACGAACGATTTTCAATCTTATGACGCTTACAATAATGCTCAAAATAGAAGTACGGTTCTGTTTTGGATAAAATTTCGGATGCATTTAACGTGGCGATCACGGGTCATTGGTTAAGTTAGATACTATTGTCATTGTGTAAGTTGTACGATTGCTTCTAACGATGACACGGTTAACTTAGTTGGTGATGATCCCGCCTATGATGCTATGCTACCGGTTTTATGTTCAGTAGCAGTTGAGGATAATTTATATGTGTATATATATTGCTGTCATTGTCTTGGATGTTTAAGTATACATGTGTTTACCGTTAGTTCAAAGTATATTTACGGTCGATACTTTTCTGCTGTTTCCAAAAGAAAACATAAAAAACGAATTTTCTTTTCACATACATGTAACTATTCTTATATATGTACAACCGTACATGTACCTAAGTAAGTGTCAATATTGATTTTCATGAATGTTTATGCGACAGTACCTACAGCACTTATACAATAAGTCATTCATTTCGTTCATTCCCTTCGTGGAAACTTACGAAAAATTACCTGTGCATATTATAGGTTCATTCTTGATCGAGCGAGCAAAGCGAGCGACGTGTCTCCATTTCAGCTAGGGCAAAAAGGCTTGCGCATGTCCGAAAGTCCGGGTGTTCTCCTCTAAAGGTTGCATTTCTCAACCGATTCTCGTGAAATTTTGTGAGCAGGTTCTAATGGAGTTTTTGGAAATATTCAAATTGATGGAGACATGGGGATTAAAACATATCACTCGGGAGATCTATGATATAATGATCTCACAGAGCCACACGCACGCATTTCATCGTACCTACACAATTTTTATGTGCCAGGTGGTTTTGTGTAAGATTGTTTACACTTGATAAATTTTAGCGTCTGTTACCCTTTAACTTTTGAGCCTACCATAAATTAGGAATGCTTTGAATTTGTCAGACACAACGATAGCAACAGTGTAAAGTTTACCTGAGCATGTGGATAAAGTACACGGGGTTAGGTACACAGCGCCGACGGTGCGGCACCTAACTAGTTTGTATCCCGACTAAGTGCGCCTGGCTCCTCGGTGGTAGTACTTAACCTAATATTCTGTAATTGCATCAGGGTAGCGGCATTAATTAACTGGCTCTCTGGGTTGGTCAGCTAAGACGTCTTACTGAGACGTGCTTTGTGGTTATCCTCAAACGCATATTCGTGAGTGACTACTCAATCTATAACACGCGTGGTTACGGGGTGCATTATATACACAAAGAAACACCTTGCTTATTTTCTCCAAATTTTATTGGGATGAAGTGAGGTTATTTTTTTATTACAATAAATAATATTTAGGTATTATGATATTTTTCTGACTTATCTAGGTAATGTGCATAACATTAGGTTAAGTAAAAGTCTGAGTGTACGAATTAAACTACTTGTGTTCTTCTCAGGTAATAATAATAATAATAACGAGGTAACCGCCATATGGGATGTTGATTCAACGATCATTGTCCCGATAGTCGTCTCTGCGAACGGTCTAAGTTTTCTCCAATCAGACCAACACCTCAAGAGACTCTCGCTAGATGGCTGGGTCAAGATACAGAAGGCGGTACTCCTGGACTAGGCGCGGATAGGCAGGAGGTTCTTCTCTTTGTCGCCCCGCTTCGCTGCCGGCGGCACACTGGGTTAGGTTTTTACAATGATTTTATTTGTAAATATTGTTTTATATTTTACTTCTTACGTAATTATTATAAAACTTAACTTAAGTCGAAAAATAAATAAAGAGATAATAGTAATAATGTTCTTTATTTAGATATTCACCCATCAATTTACAAATTTTAAAATAGGCACTAATATAGTAGTATAGTAATAGGCACCAATTTATCAGTTATCAATAAGGATAACTTTTAATTGCATCTTTATATTCGTTATGCCAATAGCGTCTTTTTGACTATCACCCAAGTAATCATTGCCTGGAAATGTCACAATCAGTTCTAATGTTCCGATCCAGGTTTATAAGCAGAATCCCACATATCAACGAAGCACACGCTCGAGTGGAAACGGTAGAACATAATTAACGGCAGGCTAATGTGTCCAAGTATGGTCCAAGTGACTTTTCCGTAGTAAGTGTATCTCTCGTCTAGGCTCTCGGGGCTCTTGTAGGAGAAGGTGTTTAAGAGCCACATGCCGACGTTGGCGATGATGAGGAACATAAGCAGCTCGCGGCCGGGCTTGCTGCGGCGGTGTTTGCGGCTGTTGCTACAGCGCCGCAGACCGTCCACTAGTAGCGCCGTTTGCAACACTACTTGGATCATCTGAACAAAGTACATATTTTCTTATGTTAATACTAGCTTTTGCTCGCGACTTTGTCCGCGTAGAACTCTTTCATCGCGGTAGAATTGAATTACTATTCTTTTATTTCAGGCGCTTATCTAGTAATCACTCTTCTACAAAAACTTCCAACCCCTTATGTTATAGCTCCTATTAAATTGTTATCAATTGTTTTCGTTAATTACGAGTAGTTGTACATGTTGGATTTTAATATTAATGCTCGCTGCGAATTCATAAAGAGTGCGTGTAAAGAATGTGGTTAGGTGCTGGGACAAGTCTCCCTCTGTTAACTCTAACAATTATTAAATGTCCCTGCTTTACATACATAAATACTTATTTAAAAACTAGAGACAAACGATTTTGAATGTCAAATTTACTAGAAACTTTTAATGGACGCTTATGAATTAGGGCATACAGTCTTTTCACATACTCAGGTATTTTACTTAGGAATGAAAAATTATCAATTACTCGTAATATAATTTTATCATAACATTAAAAAACGATATCTTCCCGGCAAAATTAGATAAACAAATCATTATGCGCGCTGGCGCACATGTACACATACGTGCGCCAGGTTTGCGGGTGTGCGTGTGTGTATGCGTGTGTGATTGTTGTCACTGTCATGGTCCCAAGCACCGATTCACACATTTAGTTCCGCGAAACACACACATCGCCTCTTTAGCTCAGTGGTAGAGCACTGGTCTCGTAAACCAGGGGTCGTGAGTTCAATCCTCACAGGAGGCATCAATTATTAATTTCTTTGTATGTTCTTTTTTTACTAATTTTATTGTTCATATCGACTGTAGCACTTTTTTAATTCTACTCAACAAACAAGTATTTTAGGGATAATAAAATAACCGACTTTTTATTAAGTTGAGATATCATGTTGCTTTCCGTTGTCACGAAATTTGCATGGATTTGTTAATACGTATATATATCTATACATATAGAAGAAGAAGTCCTGACTGACTGACTGACTCATCAACGCACATGCGGGGTGCCGATTACGAAAATGAGATGCATTTGCATGTCATGCATATGCATACAGGAACCTCGAAAAGTAGCAAATCTTTACTTTTCTTAAAAATACGGTGTCATCGTCGAGGTTCGTCTGTGTGCCGATTACCAAATTAACATCCATTTTTAAATCCAAGATGGCGAATATTTATTTTTCTTTTAAATCGATATGAGTATCATCTTCGAAGTTCCACGGGGAATCAATTACGAAAATGACATCCATCCATACATACCTACATACGTAGGTACATACAAACATACGGGTCAAACTGAGAACCTCCTTTTTTGTAGACGGTTAAAAATTACGCTTAGTACGCGGGCAAAGACACGGGAAAATTCTAATATATATATATATAAGACTCACCATGAGAACTAAATCAACAGTTTTCACCACATTGTATAAGGCTATCGTAGCCGCCAGAGAAAGCACAGTCTCCAAAAAGAAGGCGGGTATGCAGATGAAGAGTAAAATATCGTCGAGGAGAGAGATAGGATGTTCATTGATGTCCAGCTTCCTTGTCTGGAAGTAGGCGAATATGGCCGCGACGAACATTGCTGCATGTAGACCCAGTTTGGTGTAGTCCTCCATTATGTATCCGATCTCCAAAAGACCCCTGAAATAGAAAAAAACCGGTCAAGTGAGAGTCCGACTCGCGCACTGAGGGTTCCGTACACAGATGTGTACCGGACCCGACCCAATCAATTCAAGATAATCGCAACAACACGGTGTAGACTTTGAACGCCATCGGTACAGCGCCATCTATCGGCGAATTTTGTTAAGAATTTGAGCATCTGAATAAATTAGCATGTATGGTGGTTTTTCAAGGATAATTCTATATGACGTGAACCGATTTCATTTTTTTTCCCTTTATTTGAAAGATGATACTTTCAGCATAATCGAGTAGAAATTTATAAAACAACAGTACATGCAAAGGTGATTAAATGGCAAACTTAGTACAGGAATGTTTCTTTATGATAAAAAAAGAAAGACTAGATAGAGCAATAGTTATATTTTGTTCTTGAGATGATTAGCGATGTGACAGACAGACAGACAGATAAAGTGAAACCATAAGGGTTCTTTATTGACCATTTTGGTACGGAATCCTAAAAATGACATAATATTAACAAATACTTTCTCACGGTACTTGTTCTTGCTTGCTGATATAGTAAGTAGGTATACTGAGCTACAACAACCTAAGTACGACCATACAACATTAGTAAGTTTTGTAATATAACATTAGTAAAATTTATTTTACCCAATGTTAAGCACATAAACGACTCAAAAATTAAATTAAAGGGCGAAGTTCTAGAATTCGAAGATAAGACTGTATTTTTGGAAATAACCTTAGATTCTAAACTTCACTGGCATCCACATTAGCAGGAAAACTTAGCTCCGCAACCTATGCAGTGAGGCGAATCAGGCAACTGACGTCGAGACAGCAAAATTGGTGTACTACAGTTACTTCCACAGTGTTATGTCCTATGGAATCCTGCTGTGGGGGAAAGCGGCGGATATTCAGACTATCGTCGTGCTACAAAAACGAGCAGTGCGTTCTATTTATGAACTAGGAGCTCGTGCCTCCTTAAGAGAAAAATCAAAGAGGCAAACATTCTCACTGTAGCATTTTAATACATTTTTGAGAACATTATATATGTACGGAAAAATCTCCATGAATTCAAACTTAACAGCGAAATCCACGACTACAACACAAGAAGTAAAAACAAGCTCACAGTGGCAGCCTGTCGTCTCCGTAAAGTTAGCACGTCCTTCGTGGGGAACTGTATACGCTTTTATAATAAAATACCTATGGATGTAGTGAATTTGCCCTTCAACAGATTTAAGTGTCACATTAAAAGTCACTTGTTAAGCAAGGCTTATTATTCCGTCAATGATTTTTTAAACGATCAAGAAGCTTTTAAGCCAGTTGTCTAATTTACTAGAATTAGTAATGGTTTATAATATATCTACATTATAAACCATTACTAATTCTAGTCCATATCTATGTATAACTGCAATTTTAGTCTGGACTTTTACTGTTGTAAAATCATTTCACGTACATTTGAGCACATCATGAGGTATATCATTGTGTTCTAACTACTTTAATTATAAATGTCCTGCAGCTTGAATATGTCATGCTCGCCTAAAGGTCTTTGCTTACGGTGGCGTCGTTGATCGGGTCGCAACCTTCCCTAACATATGGTCGAGGGAGGCGATGGCCGATACGCGTCATACTCGTGAACGGGTGCTGTTTGTGGGGTCCGGTCTGTTCATCAAGGACTAGTAACTTCGTACTAGTGTTCAGTGGACTTGACATGATGAGAGACTTCGCTCTGTTCTCATTTGATTTTATTTTTAGACTGACGCTCAGAGGCCTTATACGTCTCTGAGGATATTTATTTATTAGATTTTATTATTTTCATGTTACGCTTAGAGATATATCTCACATATATATTTGATTATGTGTACCTACCTTATTACCTTTTATCTTGACGCTTAGAGACCTTATACATCTCTAACAAATCTCGATTGTTATTAGTTTATTAGTCTTATTTATGACATGTAACACTACATTTAATTAATGATACTTTGATTATTGTATTATTTTTATTTGATATAGATAGATTTTGGTTTGTAAAAGTGCCCTTGAGGCCTATTTGCAGAATAAATGTTTTGATTTGATAATTTAGTATGATTTGCTTTCGTATATATTTTGTTAAAGTTGGGAATGTTTCTTTTTTAGCATACATTGCATTTGATCGATCAATAAAAAAATGTTAAAAACCAACAACACAACATAATTACTTAAATCAGTTAGTGCGCCTAAAAATTAAAATCAATTTAAATACTCTTCACAATAACGTAGGTATAGTGTGTGTCATCTACGAAGGCGCTCCCCTCCACAGCCCAATCCGTGCAATGAGGGCTACCGCGTATGAATTTGCCGCTAGAGGCGCTAGTGTACTGTCAGGCATCCGAAATGTCAAATTTCATAGTTTTTGGGTGGGTTTCGTGGGTTTATTTCTAAATAGAATAATATGGTGAATAGGTATTTCACGCACAATGGTTCGACTTATACGGACTAAGTGCGGAAAAAGGAGTCCACCACAATGGTGAATATTGTGTAATACCTGAGATTGATTATGGCAAATATGAGTTACGGGTCAACGAATTTCACTGCTTTGAGACAATTTTATCGTTCGTAAACTTAAGTCCTATATTTTTCCCGAACATAAGTAACGGGACTGCGCTGCTATACGAGATGTCAGATATATTTTTTTCAACACATTTGCTAGTATAGTGTCTCTTATTACTTCGATTTTAGGCTCATAATCCAGGATATTAAACACTCGTGCTATAATTTTATTAGAAAATTTGTGTTATGAACCGCAATGTTCCTAATCTTACGAAAATATGTGTTTATCGCCGACTTTTACTCCTAAATAAAAGGAAAATGATGACATAGTTAATAATACGAATAATACTACAAATACGATAATACAAACTCTAAAAATTCCCACTAAAACTGTCGAATATCACTTTCAAAATTGTACTTTTACTAATTGTTTTAATAATTAAATAACCAAAACTATATAACTTTGTTTATTTTGTACTCACAAATATGCTGAAAAACGTCGTATGATACGCTTGAGCTTTGATCATTATACTCTCGGCTTTCTTATTGCCTCGCGTGTAATGATCAACTTAGCACACTAGTATCATAATGTACTATTAGGGTACGGTTTTAATGTATTAAATACGATTTCAATGTAAACTTTGTTTTCACGCCCATAATAACAAATAACAAACTTTGACAGTGACAGACACTGGGGCAGCAGCGCCAACTAGTGAGGACAAAAAAGGTAGCTCATTGCGCATAGTTTACTGTCATTTGCACTTTGACGTAAGTATATCGTGGCTAGATAATTGGTAAATATTGAATTTCATGCACCAACATATATTCTCAACCCGCTGAGTGCGAATCAGTTAATGCACTGAAAAATTAAAATGTATTTAATTTCTCTTTACAATAATGTCGAGGTATATAACGTCAATGTGTAAAGAGAAAATGCGCTGAGTGCAATTTATGCCCATGCCCATACATCATTTTATCTGATCTCGGAATATACAGAAATCAAACTCGGAATCTATAGTCACCCATATGGTCTAGCATGACTCGCTGTTTAGTTTCATACTATGCTGCTCGTACTTTGCAGATCAGAGGCAGGCCTGTTCCTCTTGCTGCTTCAGTTAAACTGGCTCTGGAACACCTCCGAGGTGTCTAGATACCTTATCACTAGGAACGACAGAGCACGTGCTATGTGGTGAGCGCGTGCGAGCGGGATACTAGCTCTCAAACATAAGTAATTTTAATTATTTTGTCAGAGGGCACATATTCAAACGGCGTCAGATGTGTTAGCTCCGCAGTTTTGTTTGTAAGGTACTCGTAAGTATTATAAAGACTCACTCGCCACCGCTGCTGAAGACGAAGCCGATGATAAGCATGCCGACGACGAATACCATCAGCACTAGCCCTAGGAACATGCCGCGGTTGGACGCGTGGCAGTCCGCGTGGATCACGATATTGCTCGTGTAGTCGTTCTCTTCATTCGCAGTCGGTATTCTGCAAAAATCCATACTCCTATTAAGGGTGGGTTGCACCAAATAAAAAAATAAATAATCTATTTCCAAAAGAAGAAACAAAATGTACAGTATACAAAGAGATTCCTTATAACAACTTGAAATACTAATATTTATTTGTATTTAAGTTGGCAATGGGCGCTCGTCTCAGTATATGCAGGGCTTTAGCCCTTGCGCGGATTTTCAGACGAGTTTAATCATATGCGGTGTTCGTTAAAATCTCATTGTATGGAAAGCTTAACAAGTTTCTATCGAATGACAGCTGCCGGCGCCATGTTTAACGTTGATCGCTCTGTACTCGTAATCGTAAGTTGGTGCAACCCGCCCTTATATTATTATAAATGTAAATATGTATGTCTGTCACCTCTTCGCTTAAACCGCTTAACCGATTTAGATGAAATTTGGTATGGAGATAGTTGGACACCCGGGAATGGACATAGGATACTTTCTATCCCGGAAGTCATCCCTTAAGGGGCTGGAAGTTTGTATGGAAGAGCGATAACAGGTAAGCGTATTAAATAAAATAATAGAAATGAAAATCTAACATTATGAACGAGTTGTACGCGGATGACGTCGCAGGCAAAAGCTAGTTATATTATAAATGTGAATGTATGTCATGTCTGTTGCCTCTTCATGTTAACAGATTTAGATGAAATTTGATACGGAGATAGTTTGAGTACCTACCGGGAAAGGACATAGGATACTTTCTATCCCGGAAATCATCCCTTTAGTGGGTGGAAGTAGCCTAGACGTTCAAACTGTCAAACTGCGGTTGTGGGTTTAAATCCCCGCTCGTACTAATGGGGGATTTTACCTGATTACTAGTTTGTTAGTTTTTATTTATTTATTATTTATTTAAACTTTATTGCACAAAATACACAAATTGTACAAATGGCGGGCTTAATGCCAAATGGCATTCTCTACCAGCCAACCATTGGGCTAAACAGATATTTATAAAAAGAAAATATTTAGTTTTTCCGGTGAAGGAAAACATTGTGAAGAAACCTGCACTCACCTGCTAATCCTACTACTGCCTGTTCCCTCTCATTCATAACAGGAGGCCCGTGCCCAGGCCTGCTGTTATGAATGAGGGCCGCATTACGTGGTCATGCCAATATATGATCGAAACTGTTTGTATAATGTAAGGACACTAGAAGGTTAGGCTGTTTTTTGTTTAACGAACTGGACCTACAGAACTTGTATTACCAAAGAGCAGTCATAGCAGCCAAAATAAGAATGGAAATAATAAAAACATAAGGCTTACACTTATTTATTTGTTCTGTATCTTAACACCTGAAAAATGAAACTAATTACTAAAATTCTTACTGGCAAAGGGTGTTGCTGTCACCCAAGCTGCTAGAGGTGCCATCTCCGGAATCTTCGTTCGCGCAGTTACCGATACCGTTCCATATTATGTAGTAGATCGCCACTGCAAGTAAAGAAGATATGTTTTTGAGTTAACACGTTGACTGTCCGAATCCAAATTGTAAACCTTACGGCTTTGTAATAGAGGCTTGCAGAGACCCTTATAAGGGTCACGGACTGTGAACGTGTTAAGAACGTTTAAGTTACAAGGCGGGGTAATTTATCTAGTTATTTATGGTTGGTTATATTTGTTTATTTCTTATCCGCTACCCAAAGGTTGTTTGGAAGAGATCGCTCTTTAACGATAAGATTTTTTACCTCTTCTTATATCTCGCTATGTTCTGAACTGTTTTGTACTTACTGAGATGTGCTATAAGGATTATTTGTACTGTATTGTGTACTTCGCGATGCGCATGCGAATCCTCTGTAGTAGCAGGCGTTTATAGGCTACGATAACTGCTAACTATCATGCGAGCTGCACGCTTGTTTGCCACCGGTGTAAAACTCTTTAGTATAGTCACGAGTTGTCGCTTTTTCGCGGCGTTAGGAACACTCGAAGTTTGTTGGTAAAGAAACCTCGTCCGGCTGTTATCAAGTATGTGTTTTGTTGCTTTTTATATTTTGTACATTAATAATTTGACATATGGCGGTGTTATTCAAATGTATTATCATTATCACCTGTAAGAATCACCAAACAATAATATTGTGTTTCGACTTGCGCTAGCTTAGACTTTGATCCTGGGCCATGGCTTTGACATGGTATTATATCGACTGAACACAATTAAAGCAATCGACGTAATAATAAGGCTGAATTTCAGCAAATATCAAGTATCTCACACCTAGAACCCGTCATACTGTTCATCTCTTGTCCCACAAACGAGCACTGAGACACCGCACCGCTGCTGCGCCTCCTAGAGCGTCTTATATCGTCGTTCTCGTATTGGCTTTACAAGCACTCGAGTGCCGCAATGGACGCCGCTTAAATCATCTTTTATAGATATTAAAGGTCAGTGATTATGATTTTGATGGAACAGATCACAATTAGTGAACATACCTATAAGAATATTGAACTCGACACTGAACGGGTAGAGGTAAGGAGAGAAGCTTTCGATAACCTCCATGATGGTAGTCGAACCTACACATTGTTCGTTGTACAGGCCGCTCACGTCGAAAAATCTACTCTGTTGAGGCGAAACTGAAAACACAAATCATATTAGAGTAAAATCAATCTTACACTGAAGGCACCTCTACCTTATTTTTCTGTTCAGGTCTGGCGTAAGTATATAGACGCAATACACGGGAAGTCATACAATGAAATAACTACTGACGTAACTACTTTATTTACATAAAGAATGTTTAGGTTAGTTTTTAGTTATAAGTATGTTGCTGCGCCCTAGGCTAGGTAACACCTAGGTGTTATAACAACACCCTGTAACTACCACGGTTGCAACGAGTAGATGAATATGAATATATAAACACTAGGAGACGAGAGACTTTAATAATGGTTTTACTGTACAGATATATTATTAACGGTGTAAAATTTTATATGTCATGTCATGTCATTCATTGAGCAGCTTGAGCAGGGAAAAACATAATCAATATCATAGCCTTCCCGTTAACAATTGTATTCAGTCTTAATCTTTTGCATCTTTAGTGTCAATAATGTTCTATTTTTGAAGGTGTAACTGGTCTAACCTGCAGCATAAGGCTCCGTGCCATTTTCATATGCCCCTCCAGGTCCATATTGTGAGTAAGCATATATTGTTAAAGCCACTTCAGTCTCTCGAACGATTGTGGCGATCCAGAAGCAAATGCTGCTCCCAATTATGTGCATGAAGGCGTAACACGCCAAACCCTGTTGGCCATCAAATCAATTATAAAGAATAAGTAGTACATTACTCTAAAAGGCGGTCAGACGGGAAGCGGCCAGTGTTTGGGTAAGATGACGAGTAACATAACAGGTATCTGATAATCCCTGTAACACCGTGCCTGCAAAATAAGTGCTTATGATGTTTTTCTTATATATTCCTGCTGGAATAATAAAATAAGTTTTACTAATGACAATAACATTTAGGATAGGTTATATCTCTCGTGATAGCTGGGCAGAAATACATTAGTGGTTTCAATATCAAACATGGTTATGGCTCGTGTTTAGATTATGCAAAGTGGATTACGAAGCGAAAGTGCCTGGAAGGTTACAAAGTTGCGACGTCCTCCCAGAATCAATTAAAATTGCCCGGATTAAGTTTAAGTTGCAAATTTATAGTACTTCATAGTTTGGTCAGCTAGAACGAAATGTGAAAATTATGCTAGGTACATATTCTGTAGTTTCATATATTATATTTGCTTCTTTTTCCTCTTATATTTACATCCACATACGGCTAGCGCAAGATGCCGATGCAAGAAAAGGCGCAACACAATAATTACTTTTTAGTTGGTATAAATATATGTGTCAAATGAAAGGCTGAAGAAAAGAATACACATGGGAATTGCCCCACCGACAAGAGCCTGGCTCTTAAATTATATATATGTGTCGCGGATGAGCCATCTCACACTCGTGCTTCTAGTGCAACAATCTTATACATATATATGTAACTGTACCTTGGCACGCAAAATGATGACATTTGAGTACTTAAAGATGAAGTACAGCTGCAGGAAGCAGTAGAGCGGGCTGAGTATATCCTGCGCGATCTGAACGTAGCTCACACACTCGTCGTTGTTCACATTCTCGTCCACGAAATAAGCCACCTGATTTGTGATCAGGAGCACAGAGTGCACTAAGTGACCCATTGCGAAACCTATAATGTTGAATTTTGCACCATGTTAATTTACGGTCTCTCGATCTCTAGCGCTACTAGAATGCTATAGAAACATCTATCTATAAAGGACTCCACTCTCTGTCTGTCCACAAATATACGCTGCCGCCGCAACCCAGAAAATAGTGTAGTACTATTTTTTTTCGTGATACCGAAACAGATAAATAGATAGACAAACGGACTAAAATTCTAAGAACCTTTGAACGTGTTCTGTTACTGGTTCTAAGAGCCCTCAATTCTTTTTCTACTACAGCTTTTCGACTCTCTACAGCTTTATATGTATTAATTGTTTGGGGTTCTTATTTTTAGGCATATTTTAAGTTTAGTAGTTAAACTATTAAGGCCTAATTCTAAAATATCTAAGTGATCAGAGGGCCCATTTCTTCCTAACCCCCGTCTACGGTAACTTAAATTAACTGTCCGTTTTACCAGCAGCGCCAAGTTTAAGGTAGAAACTGCCGGAGTGGCGGCCACGGCTGAAGCAATACGCGTGCTTCAAGGGAATGAGCACTGGCGGTGGCCTCAACGCCTCGGAGCCTGGAGTACTCAGCCCGAACTGCTCCTGCTGGAATAATAAAACTTCTTCTTGCTTATTTAAATAAATTGCAACCTGACTAAAGTAAAAACAGTAATATAATTCATATGTTAGGTACATATAAATTATGTACTGTAAACTGTTGTTAGTTTTTATTCCTGATTTAACCCCTGAATTATTTAACAACTGAAAAAAGTTAATTGTATCACTTAAAGTACCTCTTGTTTCCTGAAATACTCCGCAATCTGTTCTTCATGCAGGCCTTTTGTTCGCTGGTTTTGTAAGGCAATGTTCTTATATCGTCCAATGTCAATTATCAGAAAAAAGTGATAAATGAATCCTATGCTGGTAAGTACAAGTGTGTAGTACTGAAAAACAAAAATAATAAGGAACAATTACCGTATGTTAGCTTACCGTATGTTTCATAACGATTTCAATAAGCTTAAACACGGATAAGCTACACTGTTTTATTACGGAGTTCCGTTGCCTAGCTTCCGGCTTCAATTATATCAGGTCAGGTTGATGGTAACATTACATCAGGAGTCGCTTCCGTATCTTGATCGAAATATCTTAATACCACCCATGAAACACTAGGAGTATAGGATAACCCTCCGTGGTTTTCTTCATCAGTTCTCGTTCATCAAATGCTACTTTATGAATGAAAATGCTTGATTTATTACCGAAAATACTAAAATCTTTATATGTTTCCCTTCAATTTTTGAGGAGTTCCCTCAATTCCTCATAGATCCTATCATCAAAACTAGATTCTGGTAGCAACGGGACCAACCTTGAAGCATATGCTTTCAAACAAAGAAAAAAAAATTCAAATCGGTTCATAAACGACGGAGTTCTGAGGTAACACACATTTAAAAAAAATTTAAAAAAAGAACATACAACCGAATTGAGACC
Organism: Epiblema foenella; assembly: GCA_963556455.1. Classification (NCBI taxonomy): domain Eukaryota; kingdom Metazoa; phylum Arthropoda; class Insecta; order Lepidoptera; family Tortricidae; genus Epiblema; species Epiblema foenella. Next base: position 19,022,500 of record OY747099.1, on the reverse strand, counting down.
CTCCTCCTTTTTTGAAGTCGGTTAATAAAATAGTACAAATATATTGATAATATATACAATGATATTACCTTAAGATTATCGTAATAAACCACCCGTAGAATACATACGTTTATAAAGTTATTTATGCTTATCTTAAGATAACGTCGACGCTATGTTCTATTTTTAGCACATTCCTACTTAATTATTATCGAAACTTTACATTCTTTCTTAAATTAAATAAAAAAACATAATGAAAATCTGTAAAACAAACGAAGAATGTTTTAAGTAACACAGAACACCATATAATTATAAATATTAAAATGAAATCTCACCGCAGAAGCATCTTCTACAATATTAACGAACGGATCCGTTAAATAGACGATCAATCCAAATGTGACTAGCAATATGGCATAAATAGAGCTTAGAATTATGTTCAAATATTCGCTGAAAAAAAAAGAATCTGTTAAGGCACACAAATTCGGAGTTCATTAAATACCAACGTACCGAAGTGTACAGTCAACACCGAAAATATCTATACTTACACAATACAGTGCCAAAATATGCGAACATGACTTTAATGACGAGGGCGTAAGAGCGTACCTACAAAAATTTTGTCGCTTTCGGAACGTACCTATATTTATGCCATTGACCGTGCACTAGATAATGATTTTTGTAGGAAAAATCACAAAACTAAAAAATAATATACAGATAACAACATTAAATGCTGCAAAAATAATTGCATATATTACTCATTTCTAACTATACCTATTGTGATAGTTAGGTAATGTGACGTATATTGAAGCCAAATTCCAAACAATTTAGGAATCCCCGATAATGTTGACATTCTAGTATTGTATTGTGATAATAATGACTGTTTGAAGGCCGCTTTGCGGCCCAGACACTATACCTAAAAATGAACAGTCATTATTATTGTATCGAAATAGTTACTGACTATTCATAATGTAGTGATTGATATTATTATAAATGATTAGTGACCCTGATCAGTTTGGAGCGATATATTCCGCGCATCTCAAAAGGCGCCTCCAAAATTATGTTTCACTTTTTTTCTCACCAGACATTTAGGCGCCCCTAGGCACATGGCACCTAGAGTGGCCATTCCATTCACTCTATCCCATGGCCGACAACCACACTCATAGCGTATTCGTTTATGTTTTGTTAATAGCGTAGCGAATCTTCGTTTATTGAAAGATATATAGACCAGGTTATGAATTATGATAAATGGTATAAAGTTATCTAAAGCTATTAATGTACTGACGTGGTAAGCCGCTTATTATCTTCCGGGCTGGTCGGCGCCGGCGCCTGCGTCTCCAGCGAGCGGATGGACTGCGCGTCCATGGTGCCAACGGAGCGCTTGCGCGGCGTCGTCGCGCCCACCCGCATGTCGTTTGCCGGGATGTATATGCGGTAGCTGTCTGGATTGTACGATACGTAAAGTTATTTGGCAACAATATAAATAAAATATTCTTACATTACCAATAAATAAAAGTATCGAAAATACTGGGAAAACATACACTTCATATTATTTACATATCTATTTTATAGTTTTTTAAAGATATAAAGATTAGAATATGGATGGTAGCAAGTGCTAGTGATGTAAAGATTTTCTACAGTCAAACAACGTGCATATTCAAGTAGGTATATCGATCTTAAAGTGAATGCGCCCCTAATATGTTGCAAAATTTGGTGCTACGTGGGTGTTACCATGATCAGTAAGAATTCTATACAATATATGAGTAAATAAATATCATGTTATTTAGTAGCCTTAACACATCGACTTCTGTTTAAAATTACGTAAGCACTTAAGCACTTTGGTAGCGTGTCAATTTGAAGATCTAGTTGATATTAACCCTTAAATTACCATTTGTATGATTGAATTTATATGAAAACGTAACAAAACGAAACTATCCGTACGTACTTACTTAATGATTTGGCGTCTCCATTGCTTTTGTAGGTGCTGTTGTATGGAAGCGGAGTACTTTGCTCACCTGAAGACAAACGAGGGCAAGATTGGCAAGATATACACCATCGTAACTCATAATAAAGAATTTGGTATAAGTGGGGTACTTACCAACAGGCGTATTGGTACCCGAGTCATCATTTCTGTCCAGATATACGATTTTCGGTAGTTTTTCATTTGATTCCTGCAATAAAGCAAGTAAGAAAATAAATTAACTAGGTATTTTGAAGAATAATTGTTTTAATAGTTCCAGTCTAAACAAAATTGGTCTAAACATAAACAACTCGTTTAGCAGGGTTACATGGTAACATATGTTTGTTACTGTATCAGCCAGAAAAGCAGCTAGAATATACTTAGATAGTAATAGTAACATTCCCATGTTCGTATGTATTGCTATAGTTTAACAACTATGGTATCAGAATTAGGTACGTTAAGTATACGGCATATATAATAAAAATAAAAGGATTTATTTGTCCTGGGGGTAGGTATAATGTTATTTTATATTTAAATTTTTTTAATAGCTTTACAATCAAAAAATATGTCCCAATAAGAGGTTTATTCCGATACATAATTTTGTTTTGCACTTGACCACAACTAACTGAAAGGGACATCTTACCAAAGTACTAAGCTACGTCTAATAACGAACTTCAAAAACAATTTTTAAAAGGTTTGTGGCAATATAAAGCTGCCATACCATCACGTTTGCTTATTGTAATATAGCTTTTCGAACCACGTATCCAGATTGTATGCAGTTTTGTATCTTTACGGGCCAGCAAAAAAGTGGCGAACGCGCACATCGAAAGCCGAACAAAACCGGATTAATAACTTCATTAGTCGCCTGTTTCCCTCGATCGCCGACATCAACTGTATTTCACTATAATCCTGTTACGGTATTCCGCGTTTTCCAGCAACGAAATTCAGACTGTTGTTTCACAGAACAATGTACAGGTTTTATCATAACGTAATGGCTTCGCAACAGTAAAGCTTAATTGCAAATTCTATTATTTTCATGATTTTAATTCATGGAATATTCTCTCAGGTTCATTTTTATTTTCTACTTGTGTGTTCGCAAATGAATCGTTATAATTGTATGAGTACGTAGAACGAATAGAAGACAGTATGTAATAATAACATTAAGTTGTGCCAGTAAATTATTTCCCATCTATACAGGCTGTCCCACGGCTATGCCACAGAGGGAAAGTACCTTGAATATTGTAGATGGAACATTTTTCTGAAAGAAGACATTATTTTAATTTTAAAAACAATTTAAACTGCATTCACAGATATTTAAATAATAATTAAACCGTGAACCGGGAATCGAACTCGTTACACAAGAAAAATAATTACCCTGTAGCTTTATCATAGCAATCGAAAGGCTTCATCATATGGATTATTTTTTGCTAAATAACATAGTATCAGAAATAAAAGGAAGACCATGAATTTTAACATTTTTAATACAAAATTAATCAATTGATCACGTGTAAAGGGTTCGATTCCCGGTTCAACCACAAAATTATTTAAACATCTGTGAATTCAGTTTAAATTATTTTTTAAATTCAAATAATGTCTTCTTTCAGTAAAATGTTCTATCTACAATATTCAAGGTACTTTCCCTCCATGTGGCATAGCCGTGGGACAGCCTGTATATATATATTACGCGAGGCCGATTTTTTTACACCCCATCAGATCTACAGTTATGGTCCGATTTTAATAAATGATGTCATAAGATTCGTCTCATGCTGGAGAGTTGCATAATACTCTTATTTTTTCATATTTTAGAAGAAAAAGGACTAAAAAAATATTTTAAAAAACTACTGTGTGCTGACCACGTGACTTTGGCCGCGTGACTTCACGCGATGTGGCTCCTGTTTTGAGTTGACATAACAGTAACACAGTAAAAAATAAACAATAACTGAACTCAAACCTCTAGTCAGTTCTTCAGTATGAGAAAATTTACGGTTTTAGTCGGCGACATATATCCACAATCCCAAGAAAATTAACAAGATACAAAATAAACGATCTTAATACAATGTTTACACGAATGACAGATGTACCTATTGTATCGTTATTGAATTCAACGTCAACATTTTTTTTTCTTCTATGCCAGTATTAAATTGTCATGACTTTTTACTTCAATAAAAAATATGATTATACAAACTCTTCGCATATTCAAAATTTTGAGAGAAAACAACTTATGTTTAAGCCATTCATTGTCATGGACGCCCATCTCTGTTATATGCTCTTAGTATCTTTGTTAACAGTGCCTTGCGCGCCGATAATAGGAGTAAAATTCCTATTGGCGATTTAGCCTTTAGAAGATTTTTCTATCCTTGGGATGGCAAATCGCCCAGCGGACTCCCCTTCCGGGTGGAGGCCCATTGTATTGCTGGACGAGACCGAGAATATGTTGGACAGAATTCTCGCTTCCTGGATCAGGAAGTAATTAGAATTAGTGGGTACTATGAAGAAAGGGGAGTTCTCATGATGTTCTTCGGATAGCCAGTAGAACAATATTATGGCGGAAAAAGTCGAGGGCCACAGGTTCCGGGGCAGAGCACCCAAATCACTGGCGCCCTGCAACTGTATCTGCACGAGGCCATCCATAAGGTGATAGGTGATAGGAGCCTATGGAGGAGTATGGTCAGTAATAATTGGATATTACGTCCTCAGCGTCGAGGGAACGACTGATGATGATGATGTACCACATCCACGCCGTCCGGATAACTTAACTAGCAGTCTACTTTAGGCTTGGCTTTGATCCAGCATAATGTGACACTGAAAAGGAACTGTCGATTTCTAAGACCCCTTTTCAAATATTTTTGGTGTTCCTGAAAGAGACACAAATTACAGCAATATATCTATACCTATAGTTGTTCCTTTTCTGAATAACTATCGGAATTTCCATATTTTAGCAGCGTTGGGACGCCGCTAAGGGACTCTCGTATCATTTGTTTTTTATTGTATTATCGTGACATAGTGACTTAACTTTGTTTATAACCATGTACATTAGGATCTGTATTTTTCCTTCGATATGATCAAATAAATAAGGCTTCAATATTTAGATTTGTTTATTAACGTGACTAAATAAATCTATATGTATCTTTAACTCTCTAGAGCGTTTCGTTGTACTCTATTATTTTGCACTACATAAACATAAAAATAAAGAAGGTCCTGTATGTGCCTTTGTACTTTCGCATATAGTAAGATCTATTCGTAACTGAAATACATAGGTATATCAATAACAATATGACACATTACTTACCTACTTTGTTAGGTAAAGAAAATAATGCTTATAATAAGGTACTGAAGGCAATTTAGTAAAGTCGCCAGAAACACATCGGAGCGAAGAAGGTCCTCATAAATGTCTGAACACGACCCTATTGTAAAAACGTTAAAGTGCATGCTCAGATTCAGTTCACTACGTAGTTATTATTGGTTTGTTATTACTTATTATTATTAGCAATGTATTCTTTACTTTATTTGAAACAAGTAGATGTAAAATCTATAAGTGAGAGAGCGCAATTACCTGCCAACAAACAGTATTCAGTATACATATACAGTATGGCGAAATTAAATCAAAAAATTGAGTATCCTGATCATTACGTGTTCAAAGTATCGTGTTATGAACTCGACGGCAGGCAGAGGCTCGATGGTGTTGTTATTGAAATGTTTCGATTACCTCCGTGATGTGGTGAGTTGTAAGGGAACACAAAATAAAGAGATTGAAATTTCATTAGCCGAGGCGTTGGGGCGGCACGGTGAGTCCGCAGTGGGTATTTACGGCGAGGCAAGGCGAGGGGGCGATGAGGGCGAGGGTGGCTCGCGGCCGGCTGGACTCAAAAGGTTCACAGTTGGTTGCGCCAGAGTTGACCCGCCTTGCAAACACGGCCCGTTCGCCGCCGCCGCTCGATCATATGGAACTGTACCCTTTCACATTCTCTTACATTTCATTTTTGCTGATTGTAATGGAATTCATTGATTTAATTTAAATGTTTAAAAAGGTTTTGTGATGCTTTTATTGCACTTCAGGAGCGAGTCGACGTTTTCGTAAAGAAAAATATTGCAAATTGTAAGAGACAACCTACTTTTTGTAACATTATATATATATATATATATATATATATATATATAATCATGAGTTATCAGGTAAATATGGAATGTTTATAAAAAAAAACAGGCAATATCCATACTATTCTCTAGCTAAAATCATTACAAGCCATTGCTTCCACATATGAATTCGCTGTTTTAAATTTACTTCAAAACAGAATAATAGGCTGAAAGTATGTATATATGTAAATGTTTCTTTTCTATTAATTTTGCCTTCTTAGTTTTAATTTTATGAGTAGGTAAATATATTTTCGCAATTCCTGTTTCGAAAGATCCCTGCATAATATACGTCAATCACGGCTAAATACCTAATAAAATTCATCAATAAGTAATAATATTCCATATTGTGTATATTTATTAATGCTTAGGTATGTTTGGGTATCTTAAACTCAGGCGATCCTCTAAGACTCACACAACTAATGATCGTTTAATGAAGTAACCATTGAAGTAATTTATTTACTTATATATCATAATATAATAAACGGGTCACTCACGTCTTTAAGGTCGAATATGTGCCAATCGTCGGGCCAATACGTGGCCATTAAGTATGTCAGAGACTCAATGGAGTGAAATGACACTTATTTCAGACAAAACTGAGTGATTAAAATGTTGGTGTGGTGAATGGGATCGACGACCAAAGTAATGCGATTTTACAAACGACATACAACCTAAAATAATATATCATTAACCGTTACCGGTAATAAGTTCTGTAGTTATGAGGAGAAGTATGTAATTGAAGCGAAAGAAATAGGTATGTTATATACGGGATACGGGCGTGAGTATCTGTATGTATTAAGTACAGATCCATATATCAATGAGATAACGATGACACGTAATTAGTCGTAATGAATTAAGTCGTTATCAATGATGAATAATACGATATATGGAATTTGTATGTAAGTAATTTTCTTTTTTTATTGTAGATACTCGTATTGAAGTTTATTCTGTTACCAAACATTACTCATGTATTAAATTTTATCTGAGCATAATCTAATTATGGTATCTATTAACATATCTAAAAAGTAACAATGATATATATGTAAACTGGATGGGAAATCGAGGTATCCAGATTATGTTATCAGTAGGCTTCTAGTACTTTTTTGTAGTTATTTTTGAGCATTGTAATTTGGTCCAGACTCAATCTGGAGGGACGATATAGGACGCACTTAACATACATACACTGTACTCTCACTCCTAGAGCCGTCAGCGGTGACGGCGTGCGGGGAGGACGAGGAGATCCTCAAATTGGAACCGTTCCTTCATAATAATAACCAGGCGAATCACGTAACTTTATGTATTTTACGACCGGTTTAGCCTAGTGGGTAGTGCACCTGCCTGTGAAGCTGACGGTCCTGGGTTCGAATCCCGGTCAGGGCAAATATTTGTGTCATCACACAATGAACATTTGTTTCTGAGTCTTGGATGTTTTCTATGTATTTAAGTATTTATATCTATTAAATATATCGTCGTCTAGTACCCATAACACAAGCCTTCTTGAGCTTACTGTGGGGCTAGTTCGATTTGTGTAAGATTGTCCTCTAATATTTATTTATTTTTATTTATACTAAAGGTAGATAGATTTTACTGACAATTTTGAAGTATAAATGTATGAGTTGACAATTAAAGTTACGTGATTACCCCGTGCCGGTGACATTAAAATCTACTTAAGTGTAGTACAAAAGTTACGTGATTACCCCGCTGGAGTAAGATTGTACACAGACCGCACTCACATTCCTCTCGACGTCAGCGGCGTAGTTTACGCTGCGCGGTGGGCGGCGGCGCGCGGCGCGGGCGGCGGTGGCCGTAAGCAGGTTGCCGGACACCGGGCCCGGCTGGGACCTGGTGCGCCGCCGGACGGGGACATCTTCCGCGGAAGTGTTCAAAGAGGTATTCATGACCTGGAAGAAAACAAAGTTATTTATAAAAATATACATTTTGATTAACACAATGGGCTTGTCATACATTCTATATGAGATATTGGTTACAAATTGATGGGTTTGTAACGCTTGCGATAAATCATTATGCGCTTACGATGTTTAAAATTACGTAGGTACCCATTTAGTAGTTTTTTATTCTTTGCACCGTGAAATAGTTCTCGTCGCACAACCTAATCTCGGTGCCGAAGTGATAGTGATACCAAGGTGAAAAGAATATGCGATTCCCTAATAGGATAGTTGACTCAAAATGTATTATTACTCCATAAGAAACAAGGCATAAAATATGCCAAATGGTGAAAATCCTATTCAATTATCTCAAAAAATTACGAAGATACAACCACTTTAATGTTGCTAGTTAGAGGGAGAAAGCGCTACAGATCTGTGACGACATTGAAGTCACAGATCTGTAGCGCTTTTTGCGGGAAAAGGACAGGATATATTACTCTTTGAAAAATTTGAAGACTTAACTTACTTATAAGTATGTAATTATGTATTTGTTGGATTTACTTTTTCACTATTCGATTATGAATTTGATCCTTTTCAAGAAAATTCGAACTTATTGATGTTCTTATTTGGTATCAACATCCATATTACGACTTCATTGTAACAACAATTTTTTTTTACATACCCCTGGATCCTTGTCAGCTTCCACATCATAATCCGGCTCTTCCTCCGGCTCATCAAAATGCTGTAACGATGTCTCCGAATGAAACTTCTTGTCACCCAGTCGCTTCCTGTTCACTATTTCATCTAGAAGGTCTTTCCTAATGCTACCCGTGTCATTCATTTTAAAGGCACTTTAAAGTTAGCTTGTAATAGATGAGTATTTTTTTTTGTTTATTTATAATTTTGCCATTTCTATTGTTTACGCACTGACGATAATAAAACCACCTTCCTCGGACAAATGATTCTTGCTATTTAGATTACGAATGAATTAATAAAAATATTCCAATCGCTACGTTTAGGTTTGATAACAGATAATTATCAAGTCGAAACGTGTTAGCAATCAAATGATGGTGTAATTATTGTGAAGTTCATTGAATAGTTTCCTCGTCGCATTATTTCCTTTTATACACTGTTTACGAACTTGAGATCTATTCACGCGCCGAATATGAGCAAAAAATTAGCATAAAATGATTGTCGTTATTGGTTAAAATGCCATTGGCCATGTAATCAAATGTATTATTTATTACCAATCGAATTTATAAGCAACGTCTGTTCGGGTTTTAAGTATTGCGAAATAATGCGCTTGTTAGATTATGATTATATAGTAAATAAGTACACTTGTATCTTAAGTTAGGTATATAAGTTACTAACCATATCTCTTGGCTAGTTATTTTGTCAAGTTTTTGTTCCACACAATTAATACTGATTTGACGCTTTCAAAGTATTTATCTGGCATTGTAGACGTTGACGTACTGATAAAAATTATAATTATAAATAATATGAATATAAATGTGTTATTGCTTAGTAATGCGGTTTATTTAAGTAAGTTGCTGTTTATTATATTTAAATGTAGTGTAATGGAATTATATTGAAATGAATGGTTTAAAAATGATTATTTTTAATTTCAATATAAATTTTCATTCAGTTCAAAGATAGCAGACGACGTGTCTATCTAAAAATACGCTCTCATTTTTAGGGTTCCGTACCAAAATGGTAAAAAAGGAACCCTTATGGTTTCACTTTGTCTGTCTGTCTGTCACATCACTAAATATCTCAAGAACTACTTGAAATTTGCAACAGTTATAAAGAAGGCTTACCTACATACATAGAACATGAATTTTTTAATATTTTTATTATTTACTGTGAAACATGACAGATAACAGGTGGTTCAAAATTTTAAAGTCTAGTTAATATGTCGAGTGGGGTGTCATATGAAAGGGATTCGGTTGCACATTCTGAAATATTTTTTTTTTACGTTGAGACATTTTTGTTTTATGAGGGAAAATGTAAAAAAAAAATACCGTTCCCCCCCTTATCTCCGAAGTTTACCAAGGAAAAAATATAAAATTATTACATAACATTGATATCAATGTATATTTTACAGGAAAAATATAACTGTAGCTCTATCTAGTTTTTCTTTTTTTTATTGTCAAAAAACATTTCTATACTAAGTTTGTAATTTAATCACCTTTGCATGTATTTTTGTTTTATAAATTCCTACGAGAGTGAAAGTATCTTCTTTTAAATTAAGAAAAAAAAAATCGGTTTACGCAATAAAAAATTATCCTTGAAAAACTACCATACATACAAAGTTATTCAGTCGCTCAAATTTGTAACAAAAGTCGCCGATAGATGGCGTTGTACCCATGGGGTCCAATTTTCACACCATGTTGTTGAGATTTTCCTGATTTAATAGGGTTGGAACCGGTACACATCTGTATACGGAACCCTCGGTGCGCGAGTCCGGCTCGCACTTGACCGGTTTTTTATATCTACTAGGGCAAGTTAGATATCATTTTCGTATAAAATGAATACGCTGAAATCATTTTTGATCATATTTTTCACTATTTTGGAACAATTTTCTGAAAAAATCACAAAATTATTTATTTATTAGTCGTTTATTCTTGATTCTGCGCTCTGATATTGGACGTACAAAGTTAACTAAAATTATGAAATAAATACTAAAAGAAAGCTGGTTTTGTGTAGATTCTAAATATATAAATATCGTATAAGTTTGATTAAAAAAATATGGCAGAAAAAAATATCATAGGTCGCAAGACGGCTGCGTGGGCGGGTCGGCGAGTACCTAATATGTTACCAACTAGGTACTACGTAAAGTCACGGAATTCAAAGGTTTCTTCACTTTTAGAGTTGAAATAAGTAATAACGAATCTTCCCTGACTATAACTATGTGTCTAACTAATAATAATTATTGTTCCTTTAAGTAGTTTTGAAAGGATATCAGGTTTTACAAACGCTGTGATAAAATTTACAATGTAATCTTTTGTGGAAATTTATTTTGGTAGGTAGGTTGTAAATTGAATCGTAAATATTGCTCGCGCTCTTTCGCCCGCGTATTCGTGCCGCTTGTTGGGCTACGGGATCTTCTTTTTAAGTAAATAAAACTGATTTTATGAAAACATTGGGTTTTAATTATTGTTTCTTCAGTTAAATTACATGATGACGCTTTTAATAGTATCAATAATACAAATTCAGAGGCCGAAGAAGAGAGTGCAACTTAATGAGGTATACTGGTCCTGATTTGGAAAAAAAATCACCATCATCCTCTAAGCGTTATCTCATCCCAGTAGGTACAGTTGCATCCTGAAGGAAGCCCGGGGTCCTCTCCATAATCCAAAGATGGGGCGTCGGTGCTTTTTTATTATTATTACTTTAAAAATATCCACTGCATTATAATAAAAATAGGATATCTATTGGCCAGGAAGCAAAGTTGAGGCTTATTCACATTGCCTTTCTATGTATGTTTACCAATAACTGTTAGTTGTAGACTGATTCTGAGATTTTTTTTTATTCGAAGGGGCTATCACCATGATGTTTTGATATAAATTTAGTGAAGATCTGATAATGGGATCCAAAACAAAATTAACACTCTTTAATTTACAAAGGCATCTCCGCGGCATTTGGGTGCTAATAATTTTTTACATCGTGGACCGATATCGTTTTTTTTACTATTATTAATAAGACTATACTTCTAAGGTAATCTCATATAATTTTGGTCAGGATCAGATAAAGTTAGTACTTATAAATTTTTCATTTAGTAGTTATTCAAACTAATCAACGGATGCCGAGTTTGTACTATTGTTTGTCGTGATATATCTCTAGAAGTAATGAAGAATTTTTTATTAAATTCTTTCTGTGATAGAAATATACATTAGTCCTTAATAACATAAGCTAATTTATTTTTGTAAATCGATTACCCGTACGAAGCAGCGGTTCTCTAAAATTTAATAAGTTTATATGTGAAATTTTATGACATTTTCTATTTATTTCATCTTTTTTTAAATATTTTAAGGCGTGAATTGTCATGAAATATATTTTTATAGTGTTAATAAACCCACCCCTACCATTCCAAGATCATAAAGTAGTTTTTTTAATTATTGAATTTTTGGTCCTATCTACGATTTTATTTAATGCTTCCGCCATAGGAATATTTTTGATATATTTTTTTAACCTCCTGACGACTAGGTATCAAAACTTGGCAGAATAAATGTTACTCTGTCAAATTGACACAGAGTCTAAACTTAATTGGGGCCTATGTACTATGTATAGGATACCGGTCGTCAGGAGGTTAAATATGTAAGATTAACAAGGCTTTCTAAAGGAATATTTTTTTTCAATAATAAGGTGTTTTTTTAAGTTATGTTCATTTTTCTATTTTCAATATGATCGTAAAATTACCGTATTTTTCTTATTTCTCAATAATTTTTTATTGAATGGTCCAAAAATAATTCCAGAAATGAATTCGGCATCCCTGATTTACTTGAAATTGACACGCAACTTGACCTAGTAGCTTAACTGCCGCAGATACCAAGAAAAACCTGTACTGCCCAATCTATCTGAAAATCCATCCTTGGGTCCTAAGGACCTATCCTGCCAAAGGAAATCTTTTGTCCACGAAACGCCGTATAATTTATCGTACCGATGCCACTACAACGTTAATTGCGTTTTAAAAAAAAATTGATTCCCGTTATCAGCTTATAAATCTAGTGATATAAAAACGGAAGTAAAATTGATAAAAGCAAATCAAATAAAAGAAGTTTATTCTGCGAAGGGCCTTATTATGTTAGTCATAACCACTTTGAACACTAGAGAATAAAACTTGCATTTTGTGGAACCTATATCCAGCATAACTTAGGCGTACTTTCCGCGAAGTATCGAAGTTGTTTTATCAAAGTGAATACGATATTTGAACTAGGTACAAGGTAGGTAGAGGTGTAAGGTAGGAAACTTGATTGTTTGAAGTTTTAACTGCTCTCGAAGACAGCAACCGAGATCAACGGAAACGTCCCTTCTAAACCACGGGATCTTTTGGTAGTGGCCACCCATCCACTTCAAATTTTTAAATTTAATTTTATCATTTAGGTTCCTACATGTGGCACGCCGAAGATGTCGAAGCATTTTGGAACTAGTGGCACAGTGGTTAACAAGCTGTAAGACCCACAAACGTTCAGCAATAAATAAGTTCATTGCATTTGATCGATTGACTATGTCTGTATCGCTAAACCTGGGTACTTACTATACTCTCGCCGAGAGAGAACATTTCAAGCAATCATGTTTCGACTCTAATATAAGAAGTAAAGAAACATTTATTCATAGACACACTACTCACTATAATCAGAGAGACAAGTAGTTAATAATTATATATCAGAAAATGAGTTCTTATTTTTTTCCTAATCTGGTCAGAAAGGCGTTTCAATGTACGCAATATTTTTCATCTCACGCCCTTAAACTTGAGGGTCTTTATACTACTTGGCACTAATTGGAATTATCAGGTAAATTGTACAATAGTAATGTACAAGGCATTAAAAATACGAGATAGATATAAAACCCTTGTATAATAAAGTAAAGTATACTTATGATTTTGAATAATTATTTTATGAATGTCCGTCTGATATTCAATTTTGTGTTTCTTATTTTTTCATATTTTTGCATCAAGGGTTGTCTTAAAGAGATCACCCATTAGCGACAAGACTACCATATTAAAACTTTCTTCTGTCTTGTGTATCAAAAACAATTGAACTAAAACGAAAAAATCTTAGCAAAAAGCGAGCCTCCATCGTCAGAGCTAACGCGGGTCTCCTTTAGTAAGGTAAAGGCAACGCGCATGTGACTCATTTGGTGTTCCTGTGCTGTCCGCTTGTCATCAGGTTGACCGTAGGCTTGTTTGCCACCGTCGTCGTGAGATATGTTGAGATTGGTTGTGGGATTATTGGAGGTTCTTATTGAAACCAGTGGTAAAGTATAAGGAGAGAACAATGTAATATCTAAACATACGTCACTTATAAATAGTAATGCTTACTTGCTATATTACTCAATTATGTTCGTTACATGTTGCATGCAACAATGAAGTTATCATTAATGTGTTAATTAGGCGATGTGGCGATTAATGGCGTTGAAGTAATTAAAACAAACTTTAAATGTATACAATAAATTACAATTAAAATAAAACTATTGTATAAAGAAATGGGTTCAACTTGAAAAGTTAGTACGGACCTGTAAGCAAAGTAAAGTCACTGGCCTGAGTGGTATTAGCAGGCTAAATACAAAAACATGCAGTCGTAGATCAGATCAGTGCGCTTTTGTTTTGAGATCATTAGATCTTGTAATACCAGTGTACAGATACCTATTAGCTATGTGCGAAGTACGTGGTGGGGGTAAGGAAATGATCGCAGCGCACGCTGTGGCAAAATTAGTCATTCAGAATAGCTTAATTCCTTGCGTGTTATGCTAATACGGAGTAATGGACGTATATCAGTCTATTGGATATGTATGTTGTGGTATACTTTCAAAATTAGTTTTAATTCTAATGGCTCTTTCTCTACACAAGATATGTATATATCTAAAACCTTTTAAAATACTATTCAGTTTCGGAGTCTTTTTCCTGTCTGTTAAATGTATTTCGCATAGATAAGTAAAATATTTATAAGGCAATATTTGATGTTGGCCCGTAAAATTACAAATGCTAGGTGGCGCTTCTGTAGGGCACATAGCAAGTAATTACTTTACTCTTTGGTCACAGACATGCTGTCTAACTAAACCAAATCTGTCAAAATAACAGTTCATCCTTATCAAGTAGTAGGCTAGAGACCACCGTTTTCCGGTTTTTTACGGAAAACCGAAAAATGGGACCTTCGAACCCCCTTTTATATTCATTAGCTTCAACTTTACCGAATGTCATCGTTGATAAAATAACACGCCAATGCCAATAAAGATGTCAAATTATATCGTGACATTTATAACTGTCTATGGACTCGCCTCACCCTATGTCCTTATTATATCTTGAACCTGAGATTTATGACAAATATGTGCATATTCAGAGGTCAGACTTAAAGTGATTCTTCTAAGACGAATTTTCCGTACGTCAGCAGGCATTGTAAATAGCTACATGGATCTGGTCAGGTTCATAGATTCAACTCCTATCCCCAAATTCATCGGTTTTTATTCCTTAAATCACCCCCAATTTAAGAAATAAAAAATGTCCTATATGTCAATCCAGGCTAAAAACTCTATGTAAGTATACCAAGTTTCATCATAATCCGTTCAGCCGTTTTTGCGTGATTGAAGAACAAACATCCTAACTTTCGCATTTATAATATTAAACTAGGACATTTTTAATGATTTCATTACAAATATATAGTTTTCAGATTTTTCCCTGTACTTGTATATGACGATATTATTTGCCAAATTTCATAGTATTAGGTCAACGGAAAGTACCCTATAAATTTTGATTCCCTTGAGAGTGTCGAAAGGTACGTTTTTGCGGCATGAACGCCCGTATTTATTTTGTACGTTAATTTAGATATTTGATTTTTTCACAGCTTCAAGGGACTGTAGACCTGAGTATACGGTTTTAATTTCAACTCGCCTCAGCGCGTTCCCGAGATAAAGGGTCTTGAAAGTCAGACAGAGGGACTATCAAGTGATCCTATAAGGGTTTCGTTTTTTCCTTTTGAGGTACGAAACCGAAAAAAGTATACGCCTACAGAGCGTTTGTTTTTAGTAGTCACTTTTGATAACCTTTTAAGTTTAAGTTGCAAACGCAACTTGAACTTGTTACAGAAACAAATACTGAAATGTTAAATAATAAAAACACGTTATTCAAAGTTATTTGCTGAAAATAGTCTCGATACAATAGTTTTAAATAGAAACTCCCGTGAGTCTCAGATATATTGAAATTCATGACATGATATGATATGATTATTTTCAATATGGGTACAATAATATTGCAGTGCGTTATATGTTATACAAGTACCTATAAATGAGTGCTGAGTACACTACAATTCACAACTCTCCCTTCCCTTCGCATCCGGATTCACCCCTGCAAAACCACATGACACCCAAAAACATAATTATAATTTTGGTCGCGTTGTCCATACATTAAAATCTAGAAAAAACGTAGTATACAGGTTGTTACAAAAATGGCTATTCCGAAAATCACTTCCCTATTATTCTTACACAACTTTAAAAAAATACTTTCATAAAATAATAACACATTAAAAATATTTCGAAAAAGTGAAGGGGAGCACCCTTGTAGGTACCCAAATTGGCCCCACCGTACTATGTCAAGGGCGAGGTCATTGGCCTATCGGCATTTCTTTGACTTGTGCTGCTGTAACCTACGAAATTAATTCATAAACAAACACACCGCCAGTGAAGCCGGATAATTACGCCTAGTTGTTATACGGATCTCGGGGTCAAGTTAAACTAGCCGAGGAAAATCGAGACCGGTGCGAGTGCGGTGTCTTTTATTGCGAGTGTGTGTATTATTCTATGTATTATTTTTTAATACACGAGTTTTTTAATAGTATAGAAAAAGGAAGTGATTTTCGGAATCGCAATTCGATACCGTTTAAGGCAGCTTAAGTGCGTCATATGCATATTTGTATGTGCATGTCGAAGTATTTACCTACATCTTTTATACTTACTGTCAAATTGAATATAATATAGCATTTCGTATTACTCGAGTTCTCTTAGTTTATGTTTCACTTTTTTGATGAGTGATAAAAGCTGTAATGAGCCCTGGGGTCCCAGGGACTGGTAGACGACGGGTTGATCATTGCTGTCTCTCAAAATTGACATTTATAAAGAAGGAGTTAAATATTGTAGATGTTAAAAATTACAAATAACAAAGAGAGATCATCACGTTCAATTGTGTTTTCTTTCACTATTGATTCATATTTGTTGGTCAATGTAAACTACAATCTAGTACCACTATCACAACAGTTTTCTCGGAACTGAATGCCCATAGAATTATTATTGACGATGTTCTATGACAGACAATGTTATCTTTACTACCTCTATCTGTTTGTAATCGGCGCTAACCATCATGATTGTGTCCAGAAATTGCGTTATATTTAACGTGGGATGGCGGTTAATATCGATTCTAGGAAAAACGCGGGTACGTCGATGTAAACCCACATGCCCAGGTCATCTAGCCACGAAACCGGGTGTTTGTCGTCATCAACAAACCGGGACCGAGCCTTGTGGAAGGCCACCGCACTCGCCACTAGCATGGTTGTGTGGAACGCCAATTTCATGCAGCTCACAAATAGTTTGCCTACATATTGGAAATCCCTGAAAAAATAACAAAAAGTTGACTAAAATTTAGAATAGCACAAAAATATTAACGTTGGACTGAAATGTAGATGAAATACGATTTATTGCAAAATGGTGTATATTCCTTTCACTGAATTGGCAAAAAATACATACATATATTTTATGTACCTACAAATTACCAGCTAAAATGTTAAATTCCACGGTAAATGGGTATGACTATGTTGAAAATTCATCAAATATTCTTGCCATAAGTATAGTGGGCATGCAGGATTAATAATTTGTTATATATATTGTCTAAAAATAAAAACAACATTGTGTGAAACTGCTTATGTAAAGTTTATGCTTACCTGCTTGGTAAGGACGTGTTACAATTTGTAACATAGTGTACAAATAATATAGGCTACATAGATATAAAATTCTCAAATTATCACAATAAATAGTAAATTATACAAATTAATTAAATGAATTCACATATTTCAATAAAAAAGAAATTATATGTCAACTATGTACATAAAACGCAATATTTCACGACAAATTCGGCAAATTTCCCTTTTTTCCATACAACGGTAGCACGAGGCCACGCAGGCATGACGTCACGCCTGCGTGTCAATCAGTATGTGGAGTTTTCAGTGCACGTCAGCTATGCTGTACTTTGCCTCTCATTTTCGTCTTTTGTGTTGCTCTAATTGTAGTCTGTTTCATACAAACATTTGATCGTCTCTAAAAACTGGTTCGAATGGCATGAGTTTTTTTTCATGCCATTTCTCTATAGATACCGAATAATTGCCATTGGTTTAACTATTATACCCTCATGAACTAGGTACTCTAACACAGGCATAGGAATGGTGCTTGTCATACCATCATTTAGATAGTTATCTTATCTCCATGTTCCTGAGATCTCCGGGCACATAACAAAAGATTGCTACTGTTTATTTTTTCTGCAAATATTGAAATAAAATAAAGAAGTAATTCACACCAGCCCTACCACACCGTTTCACAATCCACGTGAAATATTTATTTATTTTTTAAGAAGTATAACTAACTATTGTTTTTTTGTTCTGGACTCATCCGTGAGTTTGGTCTCCGTTGTCACCGTTAAGCAAATAATTTCCGATATTTACATGGTAACGTTCGTATATAGTTAATATCTGTAAACAAAATAATTTAAATATTAATATATAATTTACATAAAAGGCCTGATTTTTATGTTTCAGACCAGATCTGAATACGCTGAACTCAGGACTTAGCCTGTAGTTAAACATCAAAATATCATGGACTAATATTGCAAACATTGCAGGTAGGTTGGAGGGGAAAGGTTCTCAAGTGATAACCACGTACCGGAATTTCCGGTCCGGGAGGCGAAGTGGACTGATCAATCGGTAATTGTCGCGGGAGTCAGCTGGATGCGGCTGGAGCTGGACCGGTCATTGTGGCACTCTTTGGGAAAGGTCTATGTTCAGCAGTGCACGTTTTTCTGCTGATATGATGATGATGAATCTTGGAATAAACTCTCCATCTTGTTTGGTCAAATTTGCACCAATAATTAAAACGTTGAATAATGGGTTAACGAACACTCACAGTGAGTCCAAGGGTCATTAATGAGAGCTCTCTTTACAAGTATTGTTAATGCTAATACTATTAGATATATTACGGAATGGAATTCCAAAACATATGACAATCGTTTTCTGAAATAAGTTATTCATAGTTACTATATTCCAGAACAGAGCTCTATCGAATAGTTTAAAGAAATGTACATACACAGCAGTGGCGGTGGGTCAAAATTTTTCTTAGGCAAGCCGGTACTGGATTTGACTTAAAATTTCTTCATGAGCTGTAGGAATACTGCTCAGGCGCCTGAAACTTAGGCAAGCCGACGGGAATCGTGTTCTATGGACGCGCCGCCACTGATACACAGTCCTGCTCTCTTCTCGTTCTCTCGTATGTTTATTCGTATTACACTCCACTGATATACTAAACGGTACGGATAACTTTAAAACTTACATATTGTATAATTAGACAGACAGACAGATTAATGAAATCAAACGTGCCTTGAAATTACCTAAATAATAAATAAAATGTATAGGCTGTCTCACCTCGGATAATCCGTGAGCAGCTGAAAGGGCATTTTTGTAAAAATAAATTTACTATTTGTGGTTACAAAAATGCTAATATCTCGATAACTAAGGCATTTTTACTAAACCTGAAATTAAATCTAAAAGCTATCTACGGATTATTCTCGGTTTATAGGACGCTCTGTATATAACTACTGTCTATAAACTCTGTATAGAAATATTATTATAAAAAATAATACTATTGAGATTCGGAACTGTTCTACTATTTTTTCAGTCACAAACTTCGTTATTGTTTGTGACATATAATTTTATCTTTAGATTAATTATCTTCTTTTAACCCAGTCGCCGAAGCCAAACCTCAAAATGTTGGTAACTTTGATGAAACTTGGTACGAATGTTCATTGATGGCCTTGTTTTCGTCTCCTACAAGTCCCCAGGTCAGGACCTGGTAGAACAGCCGCTATTTTGGAAAATCTACTTCATTCGGAAGATATTCGCATTTTGTGCGAAATCTACGTACCCTAATAAAATATGGTTAAGGGCAACATTGAAGCTTAATAAATTCTGCACTAACCTGAACAAACTTTGTCGAGAAAACACGTTTTCGTGAAGCAAAATGC
Organism: Epiblema foenella; assembly: GCA_963556455.1. NCBI lineage: Eukaryota > Metazoa > Arthropoda > Insecta > Lepidoptera > Tortricidae > Epiblema > Epiblema foenella. Next base: position 19,002,564 of record OY747099.1, on the reverse strand, counting down.
ATCCACATGTGAGATTTTCCTTTCATGTCCTTCCAGAAGAGGTTCTCTGAATTTGATGTTTCGAAGAATTTCAAATCTACTTGATGTACATTTTTATTATTCCCTTATAAATTCTTCATTGAAAAGTACAAATGGATTGGCTTCAATATGTGTGTTCTTCATGTTTATACGTTTATTTGCTTATTTATTATTTTTAGACCATAATTATATCCACGAAAGTAAAGACTTACGGCAATATTTGAGTAAACCTGTTTGTTACGGTTTGCAGATCAGAAATTAGAAAATGATAAATAATAGAAATGAGCCATATTACCACGAGATAGATTTATTCTTTTTACTGATTGGTCGATTTTAGTAAAGCGGTATTCTGGTTGGTTAAACCCAATACCAATTATTTTTTAAAGAATTAAATTAGTGTTCTGTGATTAGTGGATTTAATAGGTGAAGTATTTTGATTTGTCAAATTCAGTTTTTTGTAAATCATAAATATGAATTCATATTTCCCTAGGGGTTAAATGTACTACTTTAGCCCCGCTTGACAAGTCTAATATGACACACTTTTCGAGCATGTAAGTGAAAATATTATTTTACATTGTGATTCCTTACATTCTCTGGCGTTACCTATACTTTTTTTTTCCGTTACCGACTTTCTCCTGTGCGTTAACGAGTACCCCTAATATTATTTCTACCTACTTTTCTTTTCAATCTTATTCTCGTTGTTATTTTGCGATATTAGTTGAAATATATTTTTCTCAAATTTGTATTTCTTTAGAAGCACCAATTATTGATATATCCATAAATTCACAGAACTATTTACAAAATAAGACTTTGTATTAACATTCTGATATGGTTTCTGTTATAAATATTGTATAGAAATATACATCTTAGACCGCCGAAACCAGTGAACGGATATACATGGAAGCCGCCTCTGAGAACTTTGCTGTTCAAATAATAGGGATACTTAGCACACAGAAAAAAAACCCATACATTCAAATAAGACATGTGTAAGTCTAGTTTTTAACCGAAAACGAATAACAAAATAATAGTCATATCTTTTACACTATTGTAAACATTTGTGCGTGGGTGAAATGGACACATTGACAATAACTACCGATGAGTAACGCAATCCACCAATGAGCTTCTAGCTGCAAATACTAGCAGCAGTCCGTTCGCGGATCATATTTGATAGACGTCATGGATAGGTTTATGCCATTAATTTAAGAGACAGTCAAATAATTGATGTACATATTATTTTTGGCACGTTTAAAGATAACAAATAGGTTACAATTATTGTACTAAAATAAAACAGACTATTGGTAAAAAAACTTAATTTAATCCCTTTGTATGTAGTGGCGTCCCATCAGTGTAACCATCAGTAACTACAATAGATTATGTATGATGCACACAAACCAAATTAATGCCTATCCGAACAGTCCACAACTACATACGAAAAGCGCTCGACTGGAGTTTTTTACCAATAATATGGAGTTTTTTACCAATATATTTGCTGATTCATTTGCTTTCTTCTTCGTTTGTTGTCTTTGTCCGTGTGTTCCCAATGTTCACGATGAGTAGGATCTTGTGGGAATCTGAATGGAAAGGAAAACAAAATTACAACGTAAAATTAAAATAACGAATTCGTCTAGCGGCTTACTCCTTAATAAGAGAACAACGGTTGAAACTTACTCAGAAAACTCGCCCGCGAGCTTCGCGCACGCCGGCGAACATTGATTCGAAACATGGCGCAAATAGTGACTTTTCGAGTGAGTTTCAAGGGTTTTTTCTTATTAGGTATAAATATGTCTTACGATAGTATATGTATAGTCTACTTACTTCATTTTACATAATATCATCCCCATAGGGATAATATATTTTTTTAAGTTATCGGTTGACTTACACGTGGAGAATGATTCCGCTATCCAGACATCCGTCACTCACTGTCATTCCAATCGAACTGAACTCGTATCTGGTGCCTATTTTAAGGACCGCCCACCGCGGTACTGATTTCATTCCGCCATAAATTAGCAGGCAGAATGCTTTTTATGTATTTGCTTTCACTGGTCAAAACATATAAGTCAGTGCGATTTGATTTCAGACACGTATTTTTTTGCCTTGATTTTGCCTTGGTTTTTCTTTTCACCCACCCATCAAAGATACCAACATATCGAGGTTTTGCTTCGTCAACTGGGTTATTCGTCTATTTTCTATATTTTGTTAGTCATGAAACTATTTTTATCTGCATATTTTCTTAAAAATGTATTATCTATATCTTGATATGACTTTGAACTTTTCACGATAGTTTAAGTACTTAGTTTATAATTTCTTACTATAAAATTTTACTGGCCCGGTGTATGTTTATGGAACTGTTGGGAACGATAATCAAATCTTTTAATGACTTACATCTTAACCAGCATTCTATTGAGATTACATTTTACATGATTATGTAAGGTTGTCTGGAAGAGATCGTTCTTTAGCGTAAAGACAGCCAGTTGTTTACGGGATATATTTAACTGCACATCTAAAAATATTGACTGCGCATCACAAAATACTGATTTGCACATCAAAAATACTAATTTAAGCTGTGTAAGTGTATTTGTGTGGTATTATTGTAAATCTAGCGACGATTCACTTATTTCGTACATAGGTACCTATACCCATTAGCGAGGTTGATGATGGAGCCGGAAGGTCATAGGACCTCTCTAAATAAAAACACCGCAAACTCATCAAGGTTGGCCTGGGCTGGCCTGGTTCTATGGGTACTATACAAGTTCTATGCAAGAAACAAATGAACATGCCATACGTTTTACTATTAGCAGTACTTTTTAGTTAACCTGTCGTCTACCGGTCCCTGGGATCCCGGGGATCAAAACAAAAGAATGCTATTTATTTTTTTCGCTGGGAGACGACGGCGAAAACGGGGTATAGACGACTGTGCTAAACATAATACAGTTGTTAAAAAATGCTTCGCGTCGTGTCTGTGCAACGTTTTGTACCTTTTCGTCTACAATTTCATCCACAAACAAGCGATAGAAATAAGTGCGCCCCGCTGTATTATAGTGGCCTGCGAACGCCAGATCCTCAAACATTCTGTTTTCATAATCTTCTAATTATAATTAATCTTAAGCGTAATTATTACACAAATATAAATTCAATTTTATTGAAACGAAGAATGCTCTACATACAAGACTACAGAGCAGCTCTAAGGAATAATAACATCATATGAAGCCAGAATACTAGTCGTTCATTATCACATTTAGCACTTCCTTCAGTTCAAGTGTGAATTCGGACACCGGCAGAGCTAATTCTTGCACGGAGCCAGTACCGCTTCCTTCCTTAGCAAGTACGAAATCCGATGGGACAACAAACGCTTGTTTCTTTTCTCCGGGAGTCTCCAGTGACTTTAGATACTTTGCCATTGGGAGGTGTGGTCGCTTTTGAAGCCACGCGTGGAACGCCTTTGTAGACCTATATGACAGGATCATCTTAAAATAAAGCATCTTAAAATATATAGCAAAACAACTGCTCATCTTACTAAATTCAACGGAATTTTCATGGCATTTACGTATCACCCGACGAAGATTTACGAATCTTATGATTTTAGCAGCCTACGTATGTACAGTCGATATCAATCCATGTTTACATTTTATTTTCGCCTTATTATAAAGGGACGAAAATTTGTAATTATGTAAAAAGTGATAAAGATTTCTCTGTCATGATCTTTAAGAAAATGGCATAAGGCAATGTAATTTATACTGACAATACTTTTTCATTGCTATAATGTTTTAGTAGTTTATTTACTCTTACATTTTTGAAATGCCGCATAACGACGAGAATACTAAGTTTATATTTTCGTAAATTTGCGTCCTCTTTAGGTTACAAGTAAATACCAAACACCAAGTTAATAATATTGATTGATGCATGCTGCTCGAGGCTTTGTTCTACGATTATCCTAATACCCAGATAAATATAGGTACTGTGAAAAATTGCTAAATTTTAAATCAGTCTAATTACTATTCCAATATAAAACCAGCAAAATGATATAAAAAATCTTACGTCAGGTGGGAAATTTCGTCCCATACGGCCGACATAGTCTTAAGATCTTCAGGTATGACAAGAGAATGCCACATCTTTTCTGTATCATTTTTAGGAGGAATATGCTTCAGCTTCTGCGGGAGACACGTCCCGAAGGCTTCTTTGTGCGCAGGACTGGTCTCCGCAAGGATATCATACTTAATCTGTCGCTTAAGCACACTCGGGCACGAAGCCTACGGATAATTAAATAAAAGACGCATTATTATTATTGTACGCACACAAAAACATTGCGTCCTACGTAAGCAAAAAGTAGCTATTTTACCTTAGGTACTCCAACAAATTTAGCGATACTCGGCAACACACAAGGCAATATTTTCGGGTCTAGAACAAGTGCCCTCGAAGCGTGTTCATCGAACAAGACCTGTTGAATGAAATCATTATTAACATAAACAGTCCACATATACAAGTTTGTGCCAGTAAGTGGTTAATTAATAAATTAGTTTACTTGGAATAAGTCTTCTATATCTTCAGGACGCTTAATTTCACTCTTAAATTCCACATTGCCTAAGCCCACCCACCAATCGTAAAATTCTTTGGCAATCTGAAAGTAAATAAGTTTCTGTCAAAAAATTCATTTTTGGTACAAGCTTCTATTGCCGACTGTACTTTTCTTCTCCAGTCATCAACTACTCGTTGAGACGGTTCTATAACGAGAACAAATACGACGAGTGTATCTTGAGTAATTTAGGAGTATTGGAAATTTCAGCTAATTGGATACCAACAAGTGGCTTAATAAAAGATTGTAAATTTTGAAGACGACTCTTACATACTTAAAAAAAATATTGTTTATTTGTAAATACAGGTTGAACAGGGTCATACAATAATGTTAGGTATCGCTATGTTTTGCCTTTCAGCATACAAATATTTGGCAACTGTACTGTCTTATCGAAGATCTCACGGTTATAAATAATTGCCATACGATAAATAAATACAAATACTGTAGTCCAAACATTTCATGTATGTTCTCGTATACTAAGACTACATAACAATTCAAATTAATTTCTCGCTTAAATTAGAGTATCGCTTAAATATTCATCTACAAAATAACATGCTTTTTCTACCAAGAATTTTAACATTCTCCCTCTTTAGGCTTCCGTAGTAAACAAGGAACCCTTATAGTTTCGCCATGTCCGTCCGTCCGTCCCCCGCTTTTCTCAGTAACCGTTAGTACTAGAAAGCTGTACTTTGGCATAAGTATACATATCAATGACGCCGACAAAACGGTAGAATAAAATCATAAATTTTTTTTTTTAGGGTACCTCCCCTACATGTAAAGTGGTCGTGCATTTTTTTTTTCTTCCAAGCCCCATCGTGTGGGGTATCGTTGGATAGCTCTTTCTCTCTCTTTCAAAAATATTATAAGGTTTCTAAAAGCATTTGATTCAAGAATCGGTTGACGTGATATTAAGCTTTCAAGTGATATTTTTTGCTATGGTCAAGTATCCCCCCCTGCTAGCTAAACGGTGGCTACTAGGCATGTGAAAAAAATCATGGTAGTAGTATATACGATGAATTTAAAAAGGAAAACTATCACAGCTAAGTAGACATTACCGTAAAGGGCAAAAATATGTATACAACACAACATCTCAAAAAAGTACATCATCAGTACTAAGATCAGTAAAAACCCTTCTACGGGTCCGTAATTCCGCATATGACCGGTGACGTGATGGACGGGCAACTACGGAACCCTACACTGTGCGTGGCCCGACACGCACTTGGCCGGTTTTTTTAATTCTGATAAGTCATTTAGGTTTTTTTTTGGTTTTTTTTTTTTTATACCACGTCGGAGTCTAATTATATTTATTGGTAACTGGTTATAAATTCTTGTGCCATTCCAAAAATACTTTTACGAAGCAGGACAGTTTTTAATGGCCCTGTATAAATTTTATGCTTCTGGCTATAGCTGTTAAAAAGGGAAAGTTGGCTTATGTTGCTTTTGACATACACTCCTATCCAGTATATGTAAAGAGCATGGAAGCATTAATATGTTAAGCTTAACGAAATGGCTTGTACAGGTTTCTCTCGGTGCTATTCCACATACTGATCGTATACCCCAAAATATAACGCCGTATCGCAAAGTTGAAGTCACATAAGCATGATATGCAGTTAATATTGATGAGGTTAAATAATGGATACGAAAAGCTGCAAAGCTTTTTATACACAATGTCAATATGATTTTTCCGTATCAACTTCCTATTTAAATGTAGTCCTAAAAATTTTGCAATGTCAGTTTCATCAATTTGATGTTATTTGTGTGCAACAGTGATTTTTGGCGTTCTGTCAATTCTTTGTTTAAAGCTCATTAACTTAGTTTTGAGGCTTGGGCCGATGATTAACAAGTTTAGTAAAATGTCACTTAGAAATAAGCTGACACTCTACAAAACTTGTGTTCGTCCAATATGCAAGTGTAGCTTTTGCTCACGTGCCTATGACATCGACCAAGCCGCTTCAGGAATCGTTTTCTCCGTAAGGCGACTGGTGCTCCGTGGTACCAGTCGAACCTCAGTCTGCACTACGACATGGGGATTAGCACTATGTATGGTTTCTTTAAGCAGACTGCCAGACGTTATTTTGACAACGCTCCCCATCATAGGAATCCGTTAGTTAGGAAGGCTGTCGACTACGTTCCCATCCCTCCCCCCTCTGTCGTTACTCGGCGATCACTGATTAGGGGCCGCACGGTCCGGCGTCCTAGGCACACACTTACGGACCCGGACGACGTAATCACAGCGTCTATCAAAAGATGGAACGCTGCGCTTGCGGCGTCCAACTCTGACACGACGCGTACACTTAGGCATTCCCGCCGGCGGGGACGTCCACCACATATCAGTGACACATATAGTCCCTATTCGTCCCGGTACCGCTGCACACCGGGTAGAATCAGTCCGACCCAGGTCGGGCCTAGCTGAGTTTCTTGCTGGACTCTTCTCAGCTAGGCTAGGTTTAGTGAACCAGCGACAAAACTCCCAGTAGCTCGAGTCCACTCACACCTCAGATTCGGTTGAAACCGCTCAACCAATCTCACTGGAGCGCAAACTCTTAGAGTATTCCAGTGATCCAAACCACACGCGTGGTCATGCCGGAGGTTTTTCCCTGGATTTTCCCCAGGCTACTCTCCAACCACGCACTCCTATCGCTTTATTGGGCCCGGCCTATAAAGCCACAGTCAGGTTCAAAAAAAAAAACTTAGTTTTGCTTAAATTAATGCGTAAGTTGTTATTGTTCAGCCACTTTAACTAGACATTGGAAACTATAATTATGTCAATCTCCAATTTACGTAGGTTAGCTCCTGTGAATATAAGTGTACTGTCATCAGTAAATAGTATCATCGGATGCTTGATTGTTGTATGTATGTATGTAAAATCCTTTATTGTACATTAGGAGAAATATAACACCAATTATAAGAACAGTTGACATATAGATAGTTTATGACATATACGTACATATATATATATCAGAAAAATAAAGGTCCGAGTACACTGCCTTGTGTATTTACATATTTACATACGAAAAGAACAAATTATATAAAAACATGTAAAATATTACTATTTTATGTCATTATTTAGTTTAAGATTCATATCTACATGAACTTATGCATTTATTCTTAAAATGTGGCAGGCAGAGACTTGGAATTAAATTTCATTTCAGTGCCAGCTCCAGCAACTGAGCCCACACACGAATCATCCCGCGGGCTCAATTTACGAATAAAAGGTGTAAATTGAGCCCGCGGGATGAGTCGTGTGTGGGCTCAGTTGCCCACGAAGGGATTTAAAGATGCATTTTTTTAAATATAGTTTTAAATGTTTTTTTTTCTATTTCAATGTTTATCTACAACTAGACTGTGTGGTGTGTTATTTAGCAAATTTGCATATTAATGTGCAGGTGATGCGATTCAAACTACTGCAGCAGAAAATACTACTCATTTATACCTTTTTGAACCTATCTGTGGTTTTATAGGCCGGGCCCATAGCGATAGGAGTGCGCGGTTAGAGAGTGGCCTGGGGAAAATCCAGGCGAAACCTCCGACACGACCACAGGCGCGGTGTAAATACTGATAGAATACTCTAAGAGTTTGCGCTCCAGTGAGATTGATTGAGCGGCTTCAACCGAATAAGTGGCGTGAGTAAGTGTCTAGTAAAATCGCTTTGGCTTGCTCTTTTACTATCGGCAACTATCGCTTACCTGTTTCGTTAGTAATTCTGCTTTCTTACTGAATTCATCAGACGCTGATATTTCGAATGCTTTATGCTTATACTTGGAGTTCCATTTAATCATATCGGTTTCAGATTCATTGCAATAGAGCATATCAAAGTGAGGATTTCCATGAGTCTTGATTTGTAGAGGAGGTTTCCTTGAAACAATTTATAATCAGATGCCTTTATTATACTGAGATACCATACGAATTTATAATGAGATGATTGTTTATGCAGCTGATTACCATATTTTTTAAGTTTCCGTAGTAAGGAATAAGGAAACTTTATAGTTTCGCCTTGTCTGTCCGTCCGCAACTTAGCTCAGTGACCCTTACTACTAAAGAACTATAATTGGCCATGAATATAACTACCGTCGACGAAACGATGAAATAAAATCTTGTCAATAACTTTTTTCATTGGGTATATACCTCCTATTACATACGCAAAGTGGGTACCGCTGTTGTATTTATTTCGTTGTAGGGTATCGCTGGATAGCTCGTTCAAAATGTTTGGGGGTTTTCTAAAACCATTTTTCTGTTTAGGCATCTATTAACACTTTCCCTGTCAGGGTGCCCCCAATGTGAGTCATGCACCTTTTTTTCAGGAGTTCCCATACTGGGTGCATAGTGGAACTACCAGTTGGACTTGTGCCATAGTCAGATCGATTTGTACTGGGACAGTGAACGTGTTAACGTAATATTACGCGTTAAATTATAAACTATCGAAGATTCTAAAACAGAGGGATTGACGGTTAGTATTCAGCAACTACGAAACCCTAAATCCGCGCCTGGCTCGGCACACACTTGGCTCGTTTTTAACCATAATATCTTACAGACTTATTTACAACAAAAAGAAATTACCTGCTCGATTTCTTACTGTTATGAACAATTAAATCATCATCAGAATATGCAGGTGAGTCGGTTGTCTGAACCTGCGAGAATCTTTTGGATCTACTTGTAGATCGTCGAAGAGATCTTGTGGACATTCTAGAAGCGTTCAATTTAGACATAAAAGCCTTTGACGTAGAAGATTTGGCTTTTAACAATGATTTAAATTGTGAAGGCTGGTTTTCCAATGATTCGGATTTCGATGTTGTGGTCCAGTTCTCCGACTCCTCTTCCACATCTGATTGTTCTTGTACTGAAGGTTCAAAATCGCTCACTGAATACTTCACCTTAGCTTCACTTATTTGCTAAAAAATGATTTAATGATAAGTGAGTTTTTTTATCTCTCAAAATGGCATATAATATGTAGTGCTAAAAGCCTCATATATTTCATATTCGTGAATAGTCAGGATTAATGTCGTCACTCAATCTGTAAAACCCTCAGATCACATTATGAAATTCTTATGGAAGTAATAAAGTAATTAGGTGCCTAATATTTTACTTTAGATACACTTTATTAGTGAAATGGTTTTCAGTTGGTACTCTACAATTACGTCAACAGTCAAAGTAACAGTTAGTTGTATTGAGGTTGTAGTGAGATTGATAATAGGCATGATGACAAAAAAAATCATGTCAGTCGAACCAGTTTTTAAAGACGAATAACACATTCGCTGCAGCAGCGCCAAAACCAAACTTACTACCAGTGCTATACGGGCCATATACTTCCCGTATGAGGAATGTTAAGTTTGCGGTACGACCTCCATTTTCCGGTACTTTGTCCTGACTTTAAAGGTCCGTAAAGACATGGAAATTTAGTATTTTGAATAAAAAACCATTCTGATCAATAGTCTATATCCTTGTAAAATACAGACGGATTTCAAAACACTTAATTTTACGGGAACATATACTTCCCTAGCCGCATAGGATACACATACTGCTAGTTATAGGGTAATAAAGGATTGATAACAACTTATTTAAATATATCTAATATTTGTTATCACCCATGCATGTAAATATAAATACTAATAATAATTTAGATTAATTTTTATATAAATGTCATTCATTTGTCGTATCGATAAGCTATATTACCAAGAACCCGATTTCTGATTAGATACGTAATTAAAAACGGAAGTAGTGTAACCGTAATATATTTTACTTATTTATTCAAAATCAACAATGATAATTGCAACGTTACATGAGATAAAACTTTCATATTAAGCTACAGTACAATTTTATATAATATATTTAGGTTGAACACTGCACAGCACTATGGCCAACTGAAGCGCTGCGTACCCGCATCTCGGTGCGGTACGGGGTTGCTAGTTACGGCCAAATAGTACCCGTAGCGCACCAAAGGCACATAATGAACTTTTTTTTCAAATAGAATATACTTGAAATTCACATGTCGTGAATATAGTTATCTCTTTCTTACGTACACGGGAACATAGTAAAACCACTGACGCACCGAGCGTAAGACAAGTACAGCTAGCTGCCGCACAGGCGGAAAGTCAAATACGGCCAAATGCCTCTCATAATGCAGCGAATGTGTTAAATGTTTGTATGGCAACTACAATTAGAGCCACACAAAAGATGAAAATAAAAGGCAACATACAGCATGGCTAACGAGCACTGAAAACGCTCCATACAGGTTCACATGCCGGCATGACGTCACGCCTGTGTAGCCTCGTACTACCGATGTATGGAAAAAAGGGAACTATGCCTTTTTTGTTGTGAAATATTGCGTTTATGTATATATAGTTGCCATGCAATTTTTTTTAATTGAAACATGAGAATTCTATCGGTAACTTTCTATTTAAATTTGGCCAATAAACAAAGAACAACGTTTTGCATATATTTATAGTCCTAATCTTTTTATGATTTTAATTAATTTGTCTAATTTAGAGATGCTATTATATATTGCGAAGTTTGATGGTTTTCTTTCCATATAACCACACTATGCTACTTCATCTCTTCATCCCTATTGTCGGTTAGGTTAATATTTTTTTTACTTTATAAACTATCGATGTTCACCATTTTACTGATCTAAATATGATTTTAGATTGAACAAATGATCGGTCTTACAAAGTTTACGTCAGATCCTAGCGTGTAGAAGAATCCCGACGCCTGGGAGACTGTCCCCGATTGCGGCTCGTACTGCGTGTCGTCCGGAGGGAGCTTGAACATCTGCGCTAGCCGGCGGAAAATGGTGGCGCCCACCAGCTCTTGCACTGTATCGCGCTGGGTCTCCCAGAACTGCACATGACCAAGAATTGTTAGGTAACGATTTTGGAGGCTGCGGTCTACCGAGGAGGAAGAGAGAGACGATCAAACCCTGAAATGTAATGAAAATAACCTGCAGGTTCTAAATGGGTCTTAACTGTTATTTTGTTATTAAAGACAAAGTTCCCGATTCTTTCTGTGAAATAGATAGAACAAGATATTGACGAACTTTTTATCTCATTATGGAAAGAGGAAGCGCTCCGCTCCTCGTGTTATAGGATAGGCAGGAATGATCAGGAACACGAATACAGCACATTTTAAAGAGCAAGTAGTGGAACCTATATTATGCTGTAGTCCTCTATGGTGGAGCTACACACATATTATGCCCTGTTCTAAATATGAACGAGATAGTTCGCTGTGCTCTACCTTTCTCTACTTTAAATTATAACTTTACTTGGTCATCCTTATAGGAGAGCTCCAAATCCCGGATAACATTCTTCCAGTGAACCTTGACGGACGCCTCATTTTGTTCGTATCGAGACGAGGTTACGACTCGCATGTTCTTAGGTTTGTCCCATTTCTTCACAAGAGGTTTCTTGCCGCAAGGCATCTTGAAAAAATCCGCTGAACTGAATGTTTATTCGTTCTAACTGAACGGGTAGGTAACGGTGTGAAATGCGATAGAATATTAAACGTTCAACCACTTAAGAGTAATAAATAAATAATAAATCAATAGAAACGCGAGTGACATTGTCAAAGAATAATGTGATTTCTTCTTCTACGTTTTCCCATGCAGACAAATGCATTAGTGAGTCTTATATTTTTTGATTTGCAATGACAATATGCCTAAACAGCAAAAAGTTTTAAAACAACGGAAAATACTTTTTTCTAAAAGCATATGATACATTTTCCTTATGTAGCAATGATGTAATATAATATCACCTGTAATGTTACCTCGTACACCTGGGGGCACGGTAGTGCCTCCGCTAAGACCTATTTTTTCTTGAAGCGATTAGTCGTTTTTAGAACCCCCTTGACTTTAAACAAAAATCTTAGGATATGATGTAAATAGTGGTTTTATTAAACATGGTACAGTTCCAATTGCATACCTCTTATATTATAGATTTTATTGATACCTAAAAACCCCGATTTCGTCACTCACTGATTGATCATCAAAATTCTTAGGGTACTTCCTGAAGTCCTAGAAAGCTGAAATTTGGTATGTAAGCTAGTATTAGTACACAAACAATAAAAACATCCTAAATCTTTGAATTTTTACCCCCAACCCCTCAAACTAGGGTGTATGGGACTTCCGCAAATTTTGATGCTAGAGGTCTAAAAATTGATATAGGGTCTCCTTGTTATAAATAATAAATTACGTATTTCATGATTTGTAGTAAATCACCCTTTAAACCCCCACCCTTTAAATTAGGGGAAGGAAGTTTGTATGGGTTTTCTCATACCTACAAACTTAATTTCATGCTAGAGATCTGCAAATGTATAATTTGCAAAGTACAAAGACTTCATATTACAAAGTAAAAAAAATATCCCTTAACCCCTTAAATCAGGAGATAGAAGTGTTCGTCAGAACTTACAAAAACAAGTGAAATCCCACCATAAACATTTTCATATTATATGTTGCCAAGACGAGGCCATATCGCTCGCACTGTCAAAAAGTTATTACATCTCATGTAGAGCCAAGCTTCTAGCTCTACACGCCCTATCTTCACAAACTCTACACCTTAGGCTGGGTTTTATAAACATCCGTTAGACCAAATGTCAGATCAAATTTCAGTAACTCAGTACATTTTTTGACATAACAAACCGACATAAGGGCTAACGGATCTTTATAAAACCGAGCCTTAGTACATCACAATAAACAATCAAATTCAGATTAATGACATCTAACGGATAATAGTCGCAAATAAGAAACCGTGGAGAGAAACTTACGACGTCGTTCACTGATGAGGCGGCTAACCTAAGTAAGATAAGGTTGGAATAAGTTTGACAGGTATCCAACAGGTGGCAGCGCTGCAGTGGCGGTGGATATAGCTAGGGTATCTCTTCGCGACGACACCAAGACCGACGCATCGGTAAGCAAATAATATGTCTTTTTCCCACTAGATGGCGTAAATTTACGATTTAATTTCTACTTTTAGTTGATTGCTGTTTCTTACCATTATACATTTATAACACGCTAATGTTTAAAGGTAAGTAATAGTATATTTCAGAGGAGCGCGCGGAGCTATAAGTTTGAGCCCTTAAAACTAAGGCAATGAATGAAGTTGTCTTAACTTCATTAAAATCTTGCTGAAACCTTGTACGATAGGTATAGGTACAATAGCATCTATTTGAACATCATACGATTTTGATTAGATAAAGAGAGAATCTACAGACAGTAGACTTAATGTGTAAATGTGGATAGGTACCTATGCCAGTTGTTAAGCAATAAAAGTGGTAAGTATCTTTATCAATATTCGTAATAAACACGAAATACTGTAATTTATAGCTACCTATATTGTACTGAATAATGAACAAAATGGTTTTAAATACATCCGATTTATTTGTAGTGTAAATAAAGTACAATTGTAAAATACATGCAATAAACATCTTTCATATTATGTAAATATAGAGGTAGCGCTTATAATAGTACCAGGAAATCTGGTCTACTGTATTAAGCGCTACATCTTGAACACTATGTATCAAACATTCCTTCAAGTATATTTTTATTTATATTAAATAACTTGCCTACAAGCCTGTAAGTGCAGTCAAGTGCAAAAATATGGGTACAGTGTAGCATATTGTATGAATAACTGAAAAATATTTCCCATGGCTATTATGTTGGCGATTTAAGGTTTCTGTTCGGATTTATGTTAATTAGATACATATTTGGACGCTCTTATGCAATAATGTGTCACCTACTATAGGTTTTTCTATTAGGTTGACACATTATTGCATAACAGCGTCCATTTATTATTGCTTTTGACTGTAAAAACATACAATCGCGTAAAACATGACAATAAACTGTCATACCATACATAAATTATTATCGGGTTTTTGTTAATCCAGTATATATATATATACGCGTACTACCCAGAGTTAGGTACTACCGACTTGTTATGACAATTATAACGATACAGAATCCAAGTTTGGGTATAAATTAAGAGTAATTGTTACTGTATTGATAGCAATTTTGAATCTATCAAAGTAACACAAATTTTCCCAAAGTCAAACTAGTACGTCATTGTATTCATGTAGTTCCAATAAGTTCAGCATCTTCTATGGTGTCCGGCAGCTTTGCTCCTAACGTCTCCGGTTGCGTGAGAGTTAACACCGCCGAGATGACAGCCATTCCGCCGAACATCATGGAGGGGATCCCCGACCAATACTCCATCAGAGGAGGCGTCAGTGGGGATATAATAGAACCTATTCGACCCATCATCGAAGAATACCCCAGGAACGAATGCCGATGCCTCGTAGGATACAACTCGGAGGTATAAAGATACAACGAAGTGAAAACAGCTGCTATGCTAAACTTGCCAGTAAGGTACAAAGCTAAAGACACACCATAATTGTTATTTGAAACAAAAGCAAACGCTATGCAACAAATAGCGCACGCCATGTATCCCGTAAATAAGGTAGTTTTTCTGCCCACTCTATCCAATACTAAAACTGCTGTCCAGTAACCTGGGATTTCTATGGCTGCGGTCGCTACATAGTTTAAATACATATTTCCTGACATACTTACTGAGTTTATTGACAAACCATAATAAATAAAAGTGGTTGTGATCCACCACACTGGGGTAGTACAACACCTCCGTAACAAGACTCTGCTTTTAACGACTCGTAATATTATGGACCTTTCTCTATCAACATTCTTTGCTTGATTTTTTTTTGGTATTGCTGTCAACAGAAAATCCATGTCTGAGGGTGAAATTGTCTTGCCGTTGACTCGAGCTGCGTGGGTTAGATTGAGTCTGGCTTGCTCTTGTTTATTTTTGCTTAGCAACCAACGGTGACTTTCATGCACAATCCAATGATAAAATATTGTAAGGAATACGGGGCAAAAAAGAACTAAAGATAAATGCCGCCATTCCGTTACTACTGAGGCTATTAGGCCCAGTATCATTTGACCCGCAGCAAAAGCAGACGACATTGTAGCGCTTGTTAGAACCCGGTACTTTGGTCCGACTAGTTCCGTCGCTAGAATGTAGCTGGCGCTGTATATTCCCCCACCGATTGCCGTTTGCAAAAACTGAAATGCAACGTACATAGCATAATTAATAGAAAATGCCCGAATTACACCAGTCAAAGCTTCGTTAAAACCAAAAAATACGATAGACATTCGTCTACCCAAGTTGTCCGAAATGTAACCAGCAATAACGAGAGCTACCATTCCTCCAACACTATTGAACGTCCCAGCGAGAGCCCTCAACCACTCTTCACATTCTAAATTGAAATCAAACACAACGCTGTTTGTTCTCTCGTACACGTAGCTGTCACAAGACTCGGTTCTATTTCTGTCGAACATGCTTGCAGGGCAGATGTTACCCTGAGTCATATTTGAATCCCCAGCTATGTTTACATATCGACTGCATTCGTCAAAGCCTGTGGTAGTTTTTGGTATTGCATTTGATATCCAGTCAGGTAAGTATTCCGGCTCCACTCCGTCACACAGCGGCACGGTGCAGCGATGCGGAAGTCTGGCTGCCGTAAAAATATATTCTCCCGCCATAAAGCCCGAACACGCTGCCGGTATTGCCAACAACAAGATACTGATTAACTGATATTTTCCAAATTCTCCTAGGGCATTATTCAAAACGGTTTCAAAATCCTGTTTGGATCCGTGTTCACTAGCACTCTCAGCCATAGTAGCCAGTATAATATTTGAAACCGAGCCTGTTCCTTAGTCTGCGATATATTTGCATGAGTGCTTGAATATATATGAGTAAGTGATACTATATAAACGTTATCTTTCTTATCGGCATCGTGCCAAGGTCGGAATAGTTCGTACGAGTTGTTGAACAGCTGAAAAGAAAAACGTGGTTCAAAGGTTGTTTTATATTTACCAAATATATTATAGGTAGTAAATAACGGAATGAAGGAATTGGTTTTATATTCCGTGGTAGTAATGGTAGGTTCTAATCTGTGTCAGCCAGTTGCGAAAGTCGTCTTCGGATATGTTCTATCGGGGCTGGAGCATTGACAGAGGAGTTATTGTTCACTGGTGACGCCGTCCTTTGGAGTGATTCCAGAGTGAGCCTCGCTTCCAGGACAGCAGAGTCGAACATGCCCAGACTGCTCAAGTAGGGCGCTCGCTTATATTCTGGGTGATCAATCATCCAACGGCAATACTCTTTAACGCTCCTGCGAATTGACAATGAGCCAATTATATTATGCGACTGATTATTGCTCAGCCGTATCAGGCTATGCATCTTCCAATAGATCTGATACAACTGAGCATTATTAGTAAATGGTCAAATAAACTGCCTTTAGCTTTACAAGCAGTAATTTTTAATGGCAGTTTAACTTGATGAGAACCTTAATGCTATGAATCTTCGTGTAAGGTGAGGTGGGGTAATATTAACACTGGGAAGTGTGAAGCTCAAGAGATACCTAGTGGAGTAATACTTTTTGTCTTACCCCCATACAAAACGCCGTTTTACATCTTACCCCCACTCACTTTATTCAATAATTGCTAAAATTTAGAAAAAAACTTTAGCATTAGGTACGTAATTTTTATTGAACCTGAGGTTAGTGATGCCTTCCCAGACGGTTTTTAAGGAGACTAGGTCCTTGGGAACATGGCGCGCCGATCGCCACAGGGCCTTAGTGTGATTACGAGGCACGTGCCTTTTCTCGCGATGAGGGAGTGCTGTATTGAAAGCTTTGAGAATCTCAGGGCGGTTTTCCGCTTTAATATCCCTAGTTACCTCCCTCTCCAAGACTGCGTATTGAGATAGCTGAAACATTAGGGATAAACCGTAAGTATATTAGTTAGGTGTAGGTATATGTAAGGTACATGTAAGTATGGGCTTGTAGCTCGATTCAAATAGGTAACTAGATAAAATTAAAAATTAATCATTATCACCACTAGTTATATGTTCTAAACTCTTAAAAACCTCTGGATTTCCCGTGACTTCTGCAATTTTCTCCTCTACAGATGGCAGCTCTTTCGGGATTACTTGAAGACTGCGAGCTACGTGCGTGTCAAATTCAATCTGCAATTGGAACCACAATTATAAAGAAAAATAGGACACCATGTTACTTACTAAGTACTTTTAGGTACATATTGATCTATATTATAATTCAACAGTTTTAAATTGTGATGCCACATACTTGAAAAAGTTCCTTTATAGCCTTCGGTTTAAACAATTGAGATTGTTGATTTCCTCCCAACTGCGTCATATACTCGCAAAATTCTTGAACAATCTAAAAATATATACAGTGTTAAGTATAGGTACCTATTTACGATAACTCCGCAACCGTCAAGAGGTAAATAATGATTTTTCATTACTTAGGTATGTCGAAAAAATAGTCATTACATTACAAATATTCGAAGTGGGTAAAAATGTTCTTATATTCGTACCCAGACTTTACCTGATTAGTTCGAGTGACTTACACGATCTGTGAGGTCGTCAGCTTTCCTGACGAGGGTTTTGTCTTCCTCTCTTTCTGGCAACAGGTAGTGAGTGGCCCAAGTTACTTGCTCTCGCTCTGGCTTTTGAAGTAGCTCCCAATGGACATTTACGTCATCTTGAGCATCTCTGGATAGATAATTATTTCAGATCTAAGATCTCTAGGTGTGGGATGTTTATTATTCCTACCACCAAAAAACGCGAAAACGTTTCGGCTAATTATAATATGCTCTTGACATCCAGCAACAAAAAAGACAAATTAAGATTAAAAATTTTCATTTCTCATACTCTGAAAGTAGGTCATATTTGATTCATTACTGAGCATTTACATGATTTATAAAAAAATGCAATTTATCATTTACTTAAAACACCGTTGAAACACCGCCGATATCAGGCGCTTGAAAAAAAGTTGTGCGTAAAAAAATTAAAAAAGTCGGGAAAGCGCGATAAGTGAAAACGTAGTTAATAAACTTACTAGTAATTGTTTTCTGTGAAAATGAGTTCAGCTAGCGATTCAGATATGGATTTAACGCCGGATATAATAAGACAAGAGGCTGAGGCTGTTTTGGGAAATCTTTTACCGGCAGATTCAAAGGAGAAATACTTAAAATCGTACAACGATTTTATAAAGTGGCGGTCTGACAAAAAAGTTAAATCGTTGTCAGAAAGCGTGTTTCTTGCGTATTTTAGTGAGCTGTCTAAGAAATATCAGCCTTCGACACTATGGAGTATCTATTCGATGCTGAAGACCACAGTTCATACGAAACAACGTCAATTTGAAAAATTATACGAACTTAACGTCATTCTTAAAAAGGACGTCGGATGGCTACAAATGTAAAAAATCGAAGGTTTTTACTGCACAGGAGGTAGAAACCTTCCTAAATCAAGCCCCAGACGACATATATTTGGCAGTTAAGGTACGTAAAAATATCATTTTTATAGTACCTACCTACCTATTGTGTACATCGGTGACCAATGTATGAATTTCTTTGATAATTTTATATTATTTTTACAGGTGGCACTAATTTTCGGTATAAGCGGCGCATGCAGAGGTGTTGAGCTTGCAAACATTACATTGGAAACCGTAGAAATACACAGCCAATTATTACTAGTAAAATTACCGAATACTAAAACGAAAATTGATTTTACGCAAATAGGAAATACGGATTACGCCCTGAAAATATTGAAACCAATCGTTTTTAAAATAGCAACGTCTTAGAAAGGTGATCGGAAAAAATACAATCGCAAGCATGGCGAAACTAATAGCAACATATTTAAACTTTTCAAATGCCGATCTTTATCTCTGGGAATTGCTTCCGTAGAACATCTGCAACACTTTTAGCAGACGCTGGAGGAGATTTGTCTATGCTCAAACGGCATGGAGGATGGAAATCGAGTACTGTTGCCGAAGGGTACAGAAGGGCTGTGTTGTACTGTTGTAGAAGACTCCGTGCAGAATAAGACAAAAAAATCGAGCAAAATTACAAACGCCATACATTTGAACTGTAATGACAATTCGCCTAAGCCAGGATCTTCGAAAGATTCAGCAATTCATAATCCAATTCTCGGTGGTGCAGAGATGAATATTTCTGTCGATGACCTGCCGGTGTCTTCTTCTACCAATGAGATGAGGACATCTCCAACGTTTACGGAGCGTTTACATGATGCTCGCCTTTCCCAAAAGATATCTAATGTAAATATTCCTGGAAAAAAACTTTCCCTAACATTCACAAACTGTTCCAACTTCATTATTAATTTTAAGTAAAAAAACTAAAATGTAATACAGCACTAAGTAGGTATAACCTTGACTAGTGCGACTTTTTTTTAATAAATTTTGTTTATGTTTTATTTGATGGTTTTTTGTTTACTTTCCTTGTATTCGAAATGAAAAGTAGAGTGATTAACTCGGGTGGTAGCCACCCATTTCAGCCTCGAACTATTGGCGCTCTTACTTCGGTCGAGCGCCAAAACATCTCGTCTAAAATGTGGGTAGCTTTTAACCCTAGATTAACAATCTACTATAATTTTGCTTTGCATATAAATTATCTACCAAATTTTATGAATCTAATTTCTAATATATAATATGTACTGATTTACAGTGTCTAATGAAAGGGGATTAATTGTACTTATTTTCGTATTGCTTTGGAATCAATTTAGTATTTTCACGCACAAACACAGCTTATTCAAAATCCTCGGGTTATTTGGTCGTACACCTGCCTGCCGAACTAAGAAACGAACCTTTGTGATGAAACATTTAGGCATAAACTGAGAAATATTTTGTTGGATACCCTCTGTACGCCGTGGAGGAGTTCATGGAAATACCTAATTTAAGTAATTCATTTGGTTTACGTGACATTATTTTTTTGAATGAATTTTATTAAGCTTTTATTTATTTTTCAATATTGTTTCAACAATCCTCAAAGGGGGTCCCTTTAATTATTTATTATATCCCTGTTACGATGAAATTATTTACGATCTTTTTTAGGGTTCCTTACCAAAATGGTATAAAAGGAACCCTCATGGTTTCAATAGATGCATTAAATTTTATAATGCCTTTTCCTTGCTCACATTCTATCGAATTGGTAATAAGTACTAAGTTAATTTGACATTGTTTATGTTTGTGAAATGTTATTGTCGAACTCTTGACATGTACGTCTACGCAAATTAATATTGTAATTTTTATCGTGACATAAATAAATCTAAAGCAATAACGTATCTTCTGATCCCGGAAATATTTTTTGTTCTTACTCGTTTAATAAATGCCATAAATAACTCCGGAGCTACGAGGATGCTAACAGTCTAGCTAGTTTTTAGATTAGTTACTTACTTATTTCAATATTTAATATCATGGAATGAACGCTAGAAATTGTGAAGCGAATATCATTGTTCAACATTTATGGATAATTTTAATCACGAAATCAAGGTTTAAATAAATTTATAAATAATTTAAATCTTCAGAGTGTATCCAATATGTTTCTTAAATGAAACATCACTCGAACCCGTTATCTCCCGAGCCCGTAATCTCTATTCATCAAAATGATCGCAGTTTAAGGTCAGATTAAACTTTACAAAACAACATGATTCAAGACAGTTCACTGAGTTCTTGATTACCTGGGTGATATTTCTACTTCAGTGTCAGAGTCCGAGCTCCTGTCGATAAGAATAGTTTTTCTCAACGATATCACTGGATTCTTCACTATCCTGCTACAGCGCTTCTCTGTGAAAATAATTTATAAAAGAAGCATTATTAAGGTTTTCTTATTTTACCGTTACCTACTACAGTTGCATACTGGAGATGCCCTTAGTGCGTTTACCCCAAGATTAGCCTAAGTATTGGCATAGACGTACCCAGTGGTGGCGCTAATACCCTGCCAGCGCTACCATCCCGCTATATTGGCGCTAGCAAATGGATAAGTCTATTCTAGGTTTTACATGCCAGAAGTATTTGGTGACTGTAGCGATTTTCATATCGACGTCATAGTTAGTTACAATGCCCATACATATATCCATAATTGGATAGTTAACAAATGACGTCTTCCGATTACAATGATTAATATCGATAAAGAATATTGAGACGAAAGATCGCTATTTCCATGATTTCTGGCACTTACCATGTATTACACACAGATATGATATTATTCGTCAAGGGGATATCGTGGGTGATCTTATTTTGTCTGATAACTAAAAATAAGTTGTATTCCAATTAATTGCCAATTTATCTCCAGCATCTTGATAGAAAAATATCAGACTTGATATAATAATAATCATTTTATTTTCAGACAAGACATCCATAGCATTGTTAGTAACATTTGTTCACTTATATATCTAGATTAGTTATAATTATTTAACCATTTAATTAATTACGAGGAATATTATTTGACATTATAAATGCCTGTCCCCCATATGTATATAACTTTTTCAGTTAGGCTTGGTTGCTATGGTTGCGAGTTAAATGGAGCGTCGTCCGGGCACAACTAAAATATTGGATGAAATGTTCAATCTGAAATCCCTCCTTTTTGGCAGTCGAGTAAATAATTTTGCTTCACGAACAATTACTTATAAACTAAATTAATTAAGGTTGATATAAATGTATCGATGGTTTAAAAAACGAAATCCCATTTTTTGATCTACCTTGAAATTGTTCTTCGATTTCTTGTTCTGCCACTTTTTTCTTGAGTGGCAAATCCAGTGTGGTACAAACTTTACGGTAAAGATTCTCTGGCAAAATTTCAGCTAAATATACGCTCTCAATATCTTTTTGTGATTGCTCGATCTCCTAAAATTAATAGTTTAGTAAATAAGGAGACATAAACCGACCGTTACATATGTTTCATGTGTACGAAATTTATCTAATTACTATATCTTGGTCGAGTAAAGAGCTACTGTTAAAAATGGTGCATAAGAAGATAAAATTAATAACATGATATGTTATAATGATAAGTCAGTACACATGTAATTACTACTAGTAGGTACTTACTTTGACAGGCGTATCAAGTTGATTGAAAACATTTCCCCAATATTGTTTGTTTGCCTGAATAGCTTCAGCGGTTTCGTATTTGGACGGCTTGATGATCATTACCTTACGAGGTCTACTTGAACTCTTATTAATAGCAGACTTGTTTCGGTACATTGTAGCAAAAAGGGTTATAAAACTTGGCCACATAGATTTTAATACGTTTGAATGAAAAAGGCAGGAGTGTAATTTGTCACGTCACGCCGTTACAGGGGCTTACTCGGAATGGCGGCGAAGCTAATGCAAAGCAGCTAGGCAGTGCTGAACTTTTCCGCGTAGCCTTAACAACATTCAGAGATGATACGAGCTAAAAAAGCTCCGCCTGATTATAAGCGGACACCGTAGACAACGGACGCCTGCAACTCCAGAGCCGTACTTTTATTGAACACATATCTCAAGAAAAACCGTAACGGATTAGCTGGTTATATATTTTTTACAATCAACAAATAAACTATTCTCGAGTTAGGTACCTATGCAGATTCTCATTTACAAATGAAGTGTTGTTGACTTTAGGTAGTACAATTGGGAACCTTAACTATTTTGCCATATTATATTTTTATTGATGATAGTAGACTTATTATAGTGTTGAAAACTATTGCCGGTTTTTTAATTAAGTATCGTTTTTAAGAAACATTTTTTTGAATCTTATGTTTCAAACTGTAAACATAAGATTCAAAAAAAAAGTTTGGCGGGATTAATAGGATAGTGCCTTGGTCGCCGCAAAACAAAAAAAAGCTGACAGATGTCAAATGTGGCAGTTACCTCTATGAATGTACAAAATCATTATAATTTGACATTTCCAATTGCTATAGACTTTAAAAAATAAAATCACACATAAACACACACACACGCACACGCACAAGCACACGCCCACGCACACGATGACACACACACGCACACGCACACGCACACGCACACGCACACGCACACGCACACGCACACGCACATGCACACGCACACGCACACACACACGCACACGCACACGCAGTCGAACACGCACACGCACACGCACACAATACATACACGCACGCATGCATTATTATTATGCAGAAACTGCTATTTGTAGGAACTACAAAAGTAACTTTGTATTGACGACCGCTTTAGCCTAGTTGGTAGTGACCATGGTCTAAGAAAACAAGGTTTGACAATAAACATCGTGACACGAGGTCGAGTTGCCACTTTATAGTAACAAAACGGATAATTAAAGAAATAAATCTGCCGTTGTCATGCAAAATAAATTGTTCACGCATTAAAATTGGCATTTACTTGTTAAAGCACACAAAATAGGTCAAGTTGAACATGAATGTACTTAATAATTTAATAAAACACTCAATTCGACTGCCGGCATCTAGACTATATAGTGCGTACAGATTATATAGATTATTTGGCTATAATAACATTGTTTTAACTTAAGCAACATTGACTATAATTCGTACGCTCTTTTCCAGACGATGGCAAATTAAAAAGTAAACTTAATTCAGTTATACCAATATGTATGCATTTTTCACCTTATTCCATTGGAATAAAGTCCTAAAATGTATACAAATTTATGCCCTCGACTGTACAAGGCAGCACAGGGGGTCTATTTTTGTTGTCACTTTGTATTTAAATCTGTATCGTGAGTTCGCTTACACGCCCATCATGCCAACGTGTCACACGTGTCGAAACCGCGAAATATTGAATTACGACTAGAATGTAAATTGTAAAAAACATTTTACATTTAAGACCATTATGCTTTCGAACTTTGTTTTTACATGTTACGCTAGTAATTGGCTCTAGCGATAACACAGCACAATTGCAGATGAAATGCTGCACGTCTTTATAGACTTCCAGAATAAACAACATCGGCGACCATGACCATGCTGTTATTTGTTTGATCGATATCACTGCTCGCTTGCCTTGTTCTGTACCTACGCTTTATTGCCTCTAGTATAAGTTTTTTTGAAACCGTTTGCGTTCAATCTAAATATGTATGGCAACGCGATCAGCGCCTCTGGTGACCTTAGGTGGTAACTATTTTTTGCCATACAGGTTGAAATTTTGTTTCAAAAAACTTATACTAGAGGTACACTATTCGTTATTCATGAACATATTCCCAGGCACCCTAAAGTGCAACTGGGGTTGTTCGCGGACGATACCGCACTCTTTACGATTCATTGTAAGTACACTTTTATCCGGTGATATCTCCAGGAGGCAATTACTGACCCAGGTCGTAGGTTTAATCTTTGGCGTATCGAAGTCAATCCGGAAAAAAGCACTGCGATAGTCTTCTCCCGTCTGACCGCGTTAGCACGAAAAGGCGAGTAAATGTTTGACCGGCCCATCCCCTGGGCCTAGGAAGTCAAATATCTTGGAGTGACCCTCGACAGAATACTGACTTTTCGTTGCCACATCAGTAGGAAAGCAATTGTGCGTTGTTCGTGCTAGGAAGGCTTGGGCCGATGATTAACAAGTGTAGTAAAATGTCACTTAGAAATAAACTGACACTATAAAACTTGTTTTCGTCCAATCATGTCTTATGCAAGTGTAGCTTTTGCTCACGCGCCTATGACATCGCTCATGCCGCTTCAGGTCATTCAGAATCGTTTTCTCCGTAGAGCGACTGGTGTTTTGACAACGCTCCCCATCATAGGAATCCGTTAGTTAGGAAAGCTGTCGACTACGTTCCCATCCCTCCCCCCTCTGTCGTTACTTCTACCTTCTCCCTTTGTCGTAACTTGGCGATCACACATAGGGGCCGCACGGTCCGGCGTTCTAGGCACACACTCACGGACCCGGACGACGTAATCACAGCGTGCATCGAAAGATGGAACCCTGCGCTTTCGGCGTCCAACTCAGACACGACGCGTACACTTAGGTATTCCCGCCGGCGGTGATGTCCACCGCGCAATCGCGACAACACAGACATATATAATAGTCCCTATTCGTCCCGGTACCGGCGCACAACGGGTAGTGAGTCCAACCTAGGTCGGGCCTAGCTGAGTTTCTTACTGGATTCTTCTCAGCTAGGCTAGGTTTAGTGAACCAGCGACAAAACTCCCAGTAACTCGATTCCACTCACACCTCAGATTCGGTTGAAACCGCTCAACCAATCTCACTGGAGCGCCAACTCTTAGAGTATTCCAGGTGATGTTTGCGAGTTTTTTCTTTGTATATAACGGGTAATTAAGGGAATTACCATCTGTTTTCAAATAAATTTGTCAACAATTGTATAGGCTCCTCTTGTGTTCGGTGTATTTACATGGGCGGAGCCGAGCGGGCACCTGTAAACGTTATACATAATAATAAGTTACAACTTATTATATGTATTATATATATGTATGTGGTTACATATATGTAACCATTGATACTCATGGCTCAGCGGCGCCCGCGTACATCGTGCGATATGCGAGGTTAAGCAACGTCGGCCCAGGTCAGTTCTTGGATGGCGGTAGAATGATAGCGATCCCGCGATGCCCCCCTACACGGCAAAGAGGGTTAACGCCGCAGAGGTTTTAGTGGGTATTCCCTTTCCCTGTAGAAGGGCGAGTCCCACATACCCCCCACTATGGGATGAGTAAATGCATTTATTCTGCGTCAAAAAAAAAAGGTTAGTTCTTGGATAGGGCTTTGAGTGGTTATTTACTGAGTGCTCCCGCGCTTTAGAAGGCACGTTACGTCGTTGATCCCGTCTGCTGTCTATGATAGCAGTCGTTAAGCGACGTTAGAGGCCTTCGGGCGGCTTGGGAACTTCTAACAGTCAATTACCCACTCACTACACGTGACCCCTGGGTAGTGCTAAAAGTGCAACAAAACTGGCAACCGTACTGTCTTCTCGCAGATCTCACGCGTCGAGATAATTGAAATTATTTCGATTTATTAAATAAAAAAATACCTATCAAAACGCTTCACTCGTGATGGAAGTTAAGGAGTATCGAGCCTTCGTTCAACAATACTACCACCATGCCAGGATTTTTTTAAACCACGTTGTTGGCAAACAGGCGTTCTGCCGGCCTGACAGTGTGCCGTCACCGTAGCCTACAGACGCTTGCACCTCCATAGGTGTCACATTCGTGTTGCTGACCCATTAATTATTTGCCATGTTAACGAATCCCTGTTTTGCTTGATTCGCATCCACACAGTGGCGTAACTATCCCAGTTTTTTCAAATTAATTTGTTATAGAGTAAAACATCATGTAACTTGTAATATAAACCTTTGTAAAGTATACCTTTGGTTGCAAGTTGTAACTACCTGAAAAGGCATATTAAAAACTTTAAAATGTGCGATTTTCGATTGCATATATGCGAAATAATAGTACCGATACGGTACCTACATTACTGCAATAGGCGCAAAATAGGGAATTGCCGACAATCCCTGTTCTCGCCGAGGCTTGTATAATTGCTTTTCTCAAAGAATGCAACGAAATTTGAAAATTACAAGAAAACTTGAAAATAAATTATAACGATTCAATAATAAAAACACGCTCTGCAGCATCCGGCGGCCGGCGTCATCTTTTGCTTCCAGGGCGCGCCGGGCCACGGACGAAAGACGATCACTTTGCCGGCCTAGCCTGGTAATTTTGTATGAAATTACATTATGGGCCGCTCGTTGCGCCGCACCCGAAACGTGATACTTCGCAGCCTGTTATAACGAACATAACGTCAATATTTCATAGCATATTTGAAAATATATGTATATAGTAGATTATACATAATTGATTTGAATTAAAACAGAAGCCATGCCATATTGAAAATGTGTAATCATTAATAAAAATAGGTTTAATGAGGACAAAGGATGAACATAGTGAACAAAGTTTTCACGAGTGAAGTTGGTAAGTTTATTCACTGTGCAGTTGTGTCAGATTTCGTAGGAACTCGCGCTTAACACAATATTATGGAACGGCAAAACGTCAAGTTAGCATAACACTGTTAAAGCCCGGCAAAGGCCCGGCAGTATTAAAATTGGAATAAATGTTCATTTCCGCTAAAATGCAGTGATCACATTATCAAAATATAGTGTACCTACGACTCTTTTGAAAAACGTAACCGAGTACCTATACAATTATCACACTACCTTTATTACACTCCCTATTTCATCCCTTCGAGGGATGATTTTCGGGACCTATATGTTAGTACTAAGTTTCATCATAATCCGTTCAGCCGTTTTTGCGTGGTTGAGTAACAAACATATAAACATCAAAATATTCAAACATCTAAACTTTCGCATTTATAATATTAGTAGGATAAGTAATTTTGATTATTAGCTAAATATATCTTTAAATGATATTAATCGGTGTAAGGTACGATTATTGGCTGAACATGTTATTACATAATTGATGCCTTAACCTTTAGGTCGCCATACTCATGAAACTTCATGTCAAAATATTAATAATAATATATACTTTATTGTGCACCAAAAAGTGAAAAAAAAGTGCCTTTTCGTAGATTATCATATAAACATGGACATAGAACTTTAAGTATTATGCTAATACTACATACAGGTTGACAAGTTAATTTGTCCCTTGAAGGGTTACATAAATTTGTAGTCACATATTTGCTTCCCGGTAAGTTTCGTACAAGCAGAGACATTCCTTCATGATATTGTTTATCTTTCCAACTTCGAAGACATAGTTTAAGAGCCGACGACACTGAACCTAGTTCGATAAGACTCCCAGATGAGATATATATTATAAGATGCGTCATTCCTGTGGGAACACGAAACGGCTATGCTGCCATGCAAAAAACCTGGTGGCCATAGTAAAAAAAAATTTAAAAAAAAAAAAAAAAATCGGTTTCTAGTACGATAAGTCTCCCAGGTTTCGTTTGTTCTTCGATACAGGGGAGGGGTAGGACTATACGATAATGCAGTGCTGCAAGCCCCCCTGACTGGCCTTGTCAGTGGCAGCAGCATGATAAGTGACGCCAATATTGAGGTATCTAGTATGATCGGTCTCCTAAAAAAACCAAGGCTTATCTGAAAGATCATCAATTTATGTATAAGAAAAACCACTGCTGCCTTTTCCCAATAGTGGAGAAGGTGGTTGCTGCTGTGATTGAAGATCGCTTTCAGCGCAGCTGGATTCGGTTTTTCAATTCAGTTTTGTCGGCAATCACCCGGCTCCTTTCGATTTGTACTGATGTAATACGCGTGCCACGTACACTTAAGAATAATTTTGCTTGTCGTTGATTGCATAAACAAATGATTTTGAAAAGTTATTCTCCATTATACCGAAATAAGAGCTCCATAGAGAATCCACAAAACACTTTTTATACACTAGCTGAATAATTGATAAAATGTAGGTACATCAACCTAGTGTGATTTGAAGATGAGATAAAAGCGGTAACTCAAAATGAAGCTTTTTAAATAAAAATCAAGTACACCTATTTAGTTTCCATTTATGTTAGTTAGATGTAAAATATAACTGTATTTCCATTATATCTATTTTTTACTATGGCCACCAGGTTTTTTGCATGGCAGCATAGCCGTTTCGTGTTCCCCCAGGAATGACGCATCTTATAATATATATCTCACCTGGGAGTCTTATCGAACTAGGTTCAGTGTCGTCGGCTCTTCTACTAACACTGTTATGCCAACTTCAACAAGATTATGTTTAATTAACCGAAAATTGCTTTGTACTCAGATTTATTTGAGAACTTTGCTAGTGATGGCAGCGGTTCCGTCTTTTGTTTAAAATAACTTTATGTTGGTCATGATAGACGTAAAGAAGATTGTATATTTTATTTAAATATTACAATAAGTAAAATATTTTGTTAACAATAAAGAAAAAGGCCAGTGATCATAAAGAACAAATGCCGTTAAATGACTCCCTCTTTAGAAATACATAAACAAAACTAGATATGTATTTACCTTGACAACTTACTTAAGTCATTAGCAAATCTATCATTACATTAGGTACTGTTACACACTTTGTATCACTGAGACATGAGTACTGACTAAAACGATGTTAAGAGCTTTACTTTATAGCTATAGTCCGTGAACTCTTAGAATGCCATTCGGGTTTTGAAAAGATAATCAGGATCATCAATAAGAAACAAAGAACCTGTCAGGCACTATCTTAAAATAGCAATACCGCTTTATGTACCAAATAGGTACCTACACAAGCACATCTCTAATCTAACTGTTGAGGAGTAATTCTAGGAATGTCATAAGTCGCTCTCCAAGCGGTGACGACTTAATAAGTTAAGTTGTTATGGGACGTGTGTAAATTTACCTTAATACGGATCCGCGCCGCCCCGCATTATTCTTAGCTAACGCTGCAATTTATATCATCGTGTAGTATACGCGAAAATCACGAATAATTCACACGCAAATTGAAAATTCACTTCTTTTACACTGCATGCGAATGAAAAGTTAATTGAATTTTGAAACTGCTTTATAAATAACTAGCAGCGCCCTGCGGTGTTACCCGCGGATAAAAGGTAGCCTATGTCCTATTCTGATGTCTAATCTACAATACTGGAAAGTTTCATAGAGATCCGTTCAGTAGTTTTTGAAATTAAGCGGAACGTACATCCATCCGCATAAACTTTCACGTTTATAATATTATTAGGATTGTATCAATATAAATATTTAAGAGGAATTATAAAATTGGTTTTGCATATATTAAAATTTTAATGAGTTAAAAAAATACTAAATTGTCGGACAATTTTCTATTATGTTAAAATTTTGTGTTGATTACTTTTTATAGGCCGACCGTGCAGTCAACTAGGTATACAGTACTAGCTTTTGCCCGCGACGTCGTCCGCGTGGAATTGTATATATTGCGTTTCAGATTGAGTAAGAAATGTTATGAAATTAAAAAAAATTAAACCAACGTCAAAAAGACAAACTCCCTACATAATCTCCTCCCAAAACTAAATCGAAAGGTAAGGGTTAATTATTTAGGAATATTGCGCGTTTTTGTCCTTTTTGCTTTTTAGTGTCCAGTTACTCATTAAAAAAAACACTTGGTCCCTAAACAAATTTGCAACCCCGTTTTCTCCCCTTCAGAGCGTGAATTTTCAAACGCTTAGGGGATGAATTTTTAGTACGACGATATAGCATTTATTTTGTTTTTTACTAACAAACCTTCACACAAAGTTTCAAGTCTTATAACTTTTCAAATGAACCATTTCCATACAAGAGTTCAACCCCTATTTTACCCCCTTAAGGGTTTAATTTCGAAATTTCCTTTCTTAGTACACGTCTACGTACTTTTAAGAATATATATGTTCCAAATTTCATACTTATATTTTCAGCGGTTTAGGCTGTGGTGTCTGTCAATCGTTGTGTCAGTAACACAAGAGTTTTATAATATATATAGATTATCCCTTGCATACGTCATAATAGTAAGTTCTGGACCAAATTTGAAGTTTCTTGTTCCAGTAGTTTCGGCTATGCGTTGATGGCAGATCAGAACTTCTTCTTTTATATGTTTAGATGATAACCGCGCTAAAATATACCTATGGCACGTTTATCAGAAATTTAAGCCTACGTTATCGTATCAGAAATTCTTACACGTGACTGCACATTTAATTCTGATAGTTGAACATGTAATATATGTGCTGTAGAGATAATAATGTAAGTATTCATTATAACAATATGATTTGACACCAATTTTATTGCTATTGAAACTTCGACTGACAAATTATTTTCAGTTACAGTAAGTGTCCAGAAACTTTAGGACGCCTTGTGAATTTCTGCAGTTAACTGCAGCTAGAGTGAGTGTTATTTATTTCATTACATTTTATTGGACAATTTTCCGTTAACTTTACCGAAAGCTGCGTAAACAAATATACTGGGAGCAACAAGAACAAATGAATAGAGTTTAGCGAGAACCGTCAAGATACGGCGAGCAATTTGTGATCACTGACACGGGTTATGTTCACACCTGGTTAAATTGGAGCGCGCCAGTGGTTTTACAATCAGGCTCTTACCAAACTATAGCTACGGAGCCGTATAATAATAAATATTGCTTTGTAGATTTTACTAAAGAAAGTAATAACTAAATCGGAATAAAATATTGACTAACTATCTTACCTTTTACACCTTTAACTCTGGCAGCCACGTTGCAACTACGGGAAGTGCCACATCAGACGTAGATTATGCAAGAATGGTAACGAAAACGTCTAAGCCGGGTCATTGCGGGGAGCCTTTCCCTTTATCAGCCGGAATACACGCCTGTACTACGAGCACATGTACCGGCTTACAGCTAAACTCATTGCAGATGCACAGTTGAATGTAAACGAATCACGATGAAGTATTTATTAAAATTCCCGTAAAAGATACGTAACACACATATAAAAATAAATCTACGTTAAATCATTACGAAAAATAGGTCTCTCAAAACTTTAAATCGAAACTTTCATCTGTAAACATTTTTAGTAAGTTAGGGTTACTAAACAATAAACATTGTATAGAAATCCGGCGCTTCATCATTATGTCATTAATCAGTTTGGACTTGGATTCGTTATCATTACAATCTTTTATATGGCGAGTAGTTACCTTCTTCACGCAGGTGCACTGTGAAACATCAATTTTAGACATAGGCATGTCTTCATCACTAGAGCATTGTGTCACTGCATCATGATACGGCTTGGCATCTCTTATAAAAGGCAATGGTCTATAGGCAATTTCTTTCGCACTTATTATTTCTGGCGTTTCAACTTTTTTTTGCGATGGGTAAAATCTGTTTTGAACAATTTTAAAATTGTCTTCAGTGAAATCAACAAAATCTGAAATATCAAAAGATAATAGTTTTTGCCAATCCTGACAGTATTTAAATGGGCAGTCCTGCATTCGCTCGATGTCATCTACTTGCATTAGTTCAATCGAAGATTCACTTTTAATTGATTCACTCTCTTGGTCTGGTTTAACAGACATACAAAGAGGCTCGGAGACTGATGAGCGTATTGTGGTTTCCGATGGTTCTTTCCCGAAACATTTGCATAGTTGTGATTCCACCAAACCTTTAATTTCGTCAAATTTGCTGCATTTGGCATAAACGAACTTTTTCTCTTGTACAACCGTTATAGCGGGAAGATCTACATGCGAAGGTAAGGTTTCTCGGCTACCGTACGGCGTTGGGATAGAGTCTGAAGTATCGCCAATCAACTCGAATGGTTCTTTATCACATGTGACCTTAGCTGGAAAATTTTCTTCGAAATGAAAAACTTTGTTTAAACCCCCGTCAACTTCAATCAAGATATCTGGCGCTGATTCGGGATGTTTTTGAATTTCATTTAGTTGTAACACAAACATTTTTTCCAAGTCAAGCAAAAACGTAGTCTGTTCAGGTAGTAACTTAAGACTAAAGCTTATGAACTTCAAAAACAATTGCATTACTTTTTTTATTTTTTCTTTCCATTCCATATTGATGTCAGATATTAACCGTTCGTTTTGTTTGTAGAAATCGAGAATTTCTTGTTTTGCCTTTATTTTTCCTAGCTTCTGCTTTATTTCGGAGCTTTGATAGTTTTCTAGCAAAAATTGTTTTATTTTACATTTTTTCCTTTCCATGCTCATCATATACATAGTTGTAGTCATAGTTTCAGCTTCTATTTGTTTATAAAAAACATTTAATGCATCATTTTTTTCATGAAGTGCCTTAGTAATTAATTTTTCATTTCTGTTAAGTTCATGATCTGACATTAATTTGTAATATTTGGTTATTTTCTGGATTTCCAATTTGTATTGTTTTTCTAGAACTTCCTCTAGGGCGCCTTTTTCAGCTTTTAACTTCTTACGTATTTCTACATTAAAATCGCTGATTATATTGGCATGAGCACTAACGATAACATTTTGTATTTCGGAACGTAAGTGGTCTTCGAGTTCCTGAAGGCTGTTTTCGTAAAACTGTGATATTTCTGTGGTCATTATTTCACTTTTTCCTTCAAATATTGTCATGAATGTTTTTTCGACTTTTTGTTTCACTTGTTGTTTTTCATGCCCTAAAATGTGATTCCATGCAGCATCATTGTCGCGAAGCAATTGTCTCAGTTCTTTTTCAAACTTTTGACGTTCTCTTACCAAAATGTCATTGCCGATCGATTTGATACCCCTATGAGTAACTCCTCTCGTAATTTTGGAAGTAAATGGTGGAGTTAGTTCTATAATTCCAATAAGTAAATCGCTAGGTGACACCCAGTCTTCTATTAAGCCATTTTGTCTAGAAACAGATTTTTTACTAGTTTTTAGTTTTACAAAAGCCGGTTTGTTATCAATCTGTTCAGAAGAACTGGATTCGTCATCGTCATCTAAATAATTTTCCGCATATTTACTAGTTACTCTCTCTCCCGTTTTTAAGGAGTCTATAATATCCATTATACTTTCTTGAATAGCAAATTAGCAATAATTTTGTATATTTGGTTAACAAAATTAAAATAACTTGTTGACAAGTTGTCAATCTACGTCAACCTCATTCACTTGAAACCATAGAGGAAATTATTATAATACTTTGAAACCATAAATATAGTAGATACTACGTATAAGTACCTACAGCACAATTTTTTTTTGCCGACAACGCGAGAGCGAAAGAAACTCACCTGGTCTTAGGGTCCTTTTCTAAGAATGTGAACACATTGAACACACTTTTCAAGACTCACTATTGGTCATACATACGACAGTTCCCATGTAATATTCGAAAATATGTGCACGGACAAAGTCCCGTGAAAACCTACGATAACTTTACTTACGATAAAATTGTGTTGGTGGGCAATGTAATCTGGTATTTTTCAAACCCTGATTGCCAAACATCTAGGCAATGTTGCCACTAGGACACAGAGTTACCACCTAAGTTACCTTAGGATGTTTTACCCGACTGCGCAAGCTAAGAGGGCAGGTAAAATGCTTTCTAGATGAATGATAAATAAATTGTGTCCAAATACGAAAACCGATTTTTCATGCTCGTAACATATAAGACGTATCCTGATAACCCTAGCATTCTTACTGTAACTGAACCTAAATACTAGCAAGATTTTAAAAAAACAGGCGTATTTTAAAAATGCAAAAATGCTATATATATATATATAACATTGCCCATCCATATTGTGAAAGAATAAGGATGCTGACTACTCCATAAGACTACTCCGAAAGAAACAAGACAAAAAAGTATGCCAAATGGTCAATATCCTATTCAAATATCTCAATAAATAACGAAGCTACAACCGTTTTAATGTTGCTGGTTAGAGAGAGAGAAAGCGCGACAGATCAGTGACGTCATTGACCACGAGCACCATAGTAAATAACGATCGTTCCAATACAAAGGTGCGTTTTGCGGAAAAGGGATAGAGTATGCCCCCTCTTAAAACTTTGAAATTTATAATTATGTAATTATTTAATCTTTTCAGTTTTTTCGCCTTTCGAGTAGGAATTTGATCCTTTTTCGAGAAAATTTGAACTTATTGATTTTCTTTCATCAAAAATCAAGATGGGCATTGTTGGCAGAAGTTCAGATATAACATTGTCCGCGATAAATATCGTCAAAAAATGTTCTTTTAAGAATTATTTATTCTTTTCTATAAACGCATGAATCGTTTTAATGCATACTTCGGGCCAAGTAGCCCTTATTTGACGGTGATCAAAAATATATGAAGGCGACTTTATTGTTCAGGTCATAAGTTTGCGCATACATTTTTGTTCCTTTGGGAACGTACACATATTTAGTGGGAGAGGGACACGCTGAGATAAATCCTCTTAGAATATAGGTATACTATATAATATCTTAAGTATATAGTATATAATTTCTTTACTATAATTATAATGGCTATTATTGGTATTGAGGCGATTGTGTGTGACTTCTGCCAGGCCTGTTCCTCTTGCTGTTTCGGCAGAATAGGCTCTGGTACACTCCCGTGGTGTCCAGATACAGTTTTGCAAGCGTTTCGCACTAGGAACGAAAAAACACGTGCTGTGCGGCGAGCGCGTGCGAGCCATGATTAGCTGGAAAACATCGATTTTGTTAAATAGAAATCAGAAACCCTTCTTTATAGTACTAATAATTGTTCTGTGCCTCTGCGTCAGTAACTTTTGCGACATTGTATGTCTCGTGACAAACGTAGGTGGTACCTTATGCAACTACCAAAAACTACTCACTATTATCACAATATTATTGCGACGTGCTAACGCAGAAATAGCACAGGTACCTTATTTCTAGAGTACCGTACCCGAAGGGCCCAAACGAAACCCTATTGCTGTCACTCACAGAATTCTGCAGAATTTTTTAACTTTCCATTGACCTATGAACTTGAAATTTGGTGATAATGTTTATGATTTCGTATATTTTACCAACATTATTTAGTATTTTTTTTTTGTTATTTGAAATATTCTTATTTTTTCCTATTAAAACTTACTTAATTTTGCGATTGGTTCGAAACCCTAAATGTGGGAAGTCCGACACGCACTTGGCCGGTTTTTTTGACAGCTAGTAAGTTTAACTTATTAGTTAGGCCTACTACCTACCTGTCATTAGTGGCACTGATGTGGAACGGCAGGAACCCGCCGCTGGATTTAATTAAATACTTCCTCGCCCCGCCCACCCAGCCACTATTTCACTTCTGGTACCCGCTTATCTCTCCCGAAGCCGAGGTCCATTACTAATGCTCCCAATGCCGCCGAATAACTACTACAACTACGCTTAATTTAAATTGTGGTCAGTTAGTCATACACATTTTATAGCAAAAAGTCGATTGCCGGTATCTCGCTGTACCGAACAGGAGTATGTGATAATAAATTATGGACATATCTCGACTCCATTCTCATTACGGATGCGGCAATGTCCGGCAGAGTTTTGTCATAACTCAGTCTCGGTTGAAATTATTTCCGTTGGTTCTGATGAGAAAACTAGAGGTGGAAAACTCGAAATGTAAGTATTCGCGCAACAAGCCTTGGAATAACGGCGGGACATATTTCATTCTTAACGAAGTTAAATTTCCGGGAAAGTCCTGTAAGAGCGTGCGTAACTCTGATAAAAAGCTAGTCCCGCAACGCTGATGATTTTGTAATTGCGTCACTTTCATAGCTCATGTGTAATAGCTTATTTTATTATCAAATAATAATTAGATATGTCTAGGTATAAACCTACTAATACTACTTGTAATACTTTATTAACTTTTTAGGCCGTGACTATACTCAAGATTAATGTAAACTAGTACGTATATTTTGTATAAAATTCCGATGCAAAGTTTACTGAACTTGTATTTTACACCTAGTTAACTTTGGATTGATTCTGGTTATACAAGTCCATACGGGAATCAAAAATTCAATGTATACATTCATTTATAAATAAGTAAAAATTTACCTATAAACACAAAAACGAAACATGTACAAACGTACATATTGGTAGAAAAAAATCGTAGGATACCATGTTAAATCAAAAGGTTCCGTCGTAAAGTACCTATACGTATAAGTCGGGTAATTGAATATCAAATGTATCTTGTCGATATTTCATCTGAACAATTACAATACTTACATATTTTTAGTAAAACTATATACCTAAGATTTACACACAACATCGGACCATTTCTAATATTCATACAAAAAAATACGTTCGTACTACCTACTCCGAAAGTTTGGTGTACGTTTGACGCGCCTCTATGTAACAATGGCCATAATTCAGAAAGTCGAAACAACTTGGATTGTTTTCTACACATCATATCGGCAAATAAATCTTTGGGCGCTTATCTGGCGTCAAACTTAATTCCCATGCATAATTCATGGCGTCGATGCCCGAAGAAGAAAACTTTTCGACTGTAGTCGTTCGTCGGCCTGACATCCGTCCATATTTTCAGGATAAACCGATCCAGAGCGGCTACTCCGAAATTCGAATTCCAAACTTCGTATCTTTCTGTCCCTTTCACTCGTACAGTGAATATGTGTGTGTACACGAGAGTGAAAATACAATAGTAATACACCAATAGTCAAGTTCTTGGCACAACTACCTATTTGCTAACTGCACGAAATATATTACGTTACATTGTGGATATTTTATAGGTTCTTTGCGTGTTTTCTTCCTATGCCTTTACATTCCTTACAATTAGTGGTCGTTATTCACATTAGTGTGTCAATTTATAGGATTTCAAAAATTAAATTTTTTTTGTCAAACTAGGGCAACAAAATTTTTGACTACCACTACAAAGAAAAAACTACAAGGATAAAAGTCGACAGCATACCTATCACAGCGGTGGCGGAAAGGTAATCCAGCCATATAATAAAATATATTTTTCTACTCCTGTACTTTTTTTCGCGACTTACGCGATCATGAACTCTAATATAAATACACATACTTTATTTATTCTGTAAAAAGTATATCTAGTCTATTGCCCAAAAACACACTCCTTACCCTACTTTAATGAAAAATTAAAGCAGAGTTGGGTGCCACAGACTATTACAAATACTATGTTTAGTAGTCATTCTTTGGTGCGTTCAAGTGAAACTTTTATGATTAAAATCAGTCCTGCCAACTTAACGCAACTTTGCTATAATTTTTATGTATTAATTAATGCATAATATATTATTTACTAATATAAATACATACATTTATCATCTTTTTTGTGTTGTTTAACAAGCTTTATCTATTTTTCGATATATTTATGAAAACGAAACAGTTAACATTCGATCTGGATTTGAATTCAGTTTAGGTCGAATCCCAAATCTTGCAAATAAAAAAAAACAAACCATAAACAAAGTGTCATATTTTTGATTTTCACCAAATTCGTAATTGGAAACGAAAACATTCAAGCTGTTAAATGATTATATTACTTAAATAAAACGTTTTTTTGTGTTCATGAAGAAAATGTATAGGTACGTTGATACTTCTAAAAATCCATGAAGTTATATAGCATTACTGAAGAAATATAAATAAGTTGCACTTGTATGCAACGGTGTATAAGTGGTATAAAAAGGCTCGTGGTGTCTTTACTTGCGACGTTCGCCAAGGCTCTCATCGCAACCCACACCACTCGCCTTTTTATATCCTTCTTATACATCAGTTGCATAATATACAATTTCTACATTAAATTACGAAACATTCACTATGTACTCAGCTGGGGTTAAAAATCCATCAATGTAAAGTGACTAGGTTGGCACTAGGCACGTTGCATTGTCATCAATCGGAGGGAGGTAGATGCGGCGCGAATCAATTCCACGTAGCACCTGTCGGAATTATTCTGCTGCTGCCAAAACGTAAAATTGCTATTTGTTTTATGCTTGTACCGCTATTTGCTCGTGCCGTTGTGAACAGTTCAATACATTTTTTTTATATCCAGATTTTTTCATTGTAAATTCGATTTTGTAATACCATAGCCTCGCTTTTAAATCATCCCATTTTTAAACATGCTTTATGATTGCTGATGCTTGATGCTTTTTTGCATTATGGTTCGCGGTCTCACGTAGCCAGCCATCTAATATTTAGTAAGTAGCAAAGGTAGCAAAGTAGCCAAATTGATTACTGTAGGAGGAAGGATGTGTTACAAATTACGATATATTAGACTACTTAGGCTGGTAGTGATTATACGATAATTACATACACCAACAAAGCATTCCCACAAATAATAAAATGCAGACATGTATAGACATTAGAATTCATAACTTAGGCTTTGATTGGGAAAAAATACACGCGATAAATGTTATTGTCGACAAAACTTTATCTTATGCTTGTCTGGATTTTAGTGCAAACTAATATGTCTGGCTTCGTTTTGACAGGTTATATTTAATGTGGCTGTTTGTCTGTTTACGACATTTGAATTCAGTACGGCAGAGCACGGGTAGGAGTTTTAGCATTTGTCCGGTAAAGCTGAACTCACATACGGAATTGTAAATTTATTCGTTGGATTCTTAACACCGAGGTCGCCGAACGTCTCTCAAGTTGTAAGGGGAAATATTTTCAGTGTAGCTCGTATTGCACTGTTGGAAGTGAAGTTTAAAATACATGTACTTAAACTAAAGTACTATGCAAAAAAAAATTATCTTTACATTTTTTACTTGTAACCTTATTGTGATAGAAATTTAATGATTAGGGTCGGTAGGTGGGTTTACGGCCTGTTAATTTGATGCGCCAGTTTGCGGCCACTTGAATGAGTTGATGAACTAAAAGGATATTTTCTTGCCTTTTTAATATTTGCCATTCAATAGCTACTAATTAAAATGCATACGACTCATTATGTCTTTAGGGCATGTAAAAATGTAAATGTTTAATTGAAAAATCTTCGTTATTCAGAAGGCCGCAAACTGACGCAGGCCGCGTAACTGGCCTAGCGACCCTATATCAATGTAAATAAAGTTAGAATACTTGGTGAGAAAATGCGAGTCAAAAGACGTGTATGATTATATCTGGGTATGATGAAATGAAAAACAGTCATGTGATTTAAACTCAAATAATAATTATAATACTCACTACTTACACTTGACCGTAGTATCTCCTAAGTAGTCTGTGCACTTGACTTACAAGAAATCAGTCATGATCCGTGGTCATGACATTATATACGGAACGGAACGTTACATATACGAAACATCATTGGATTTTCACGTCAAATTGACAGAATACTTCATATGGCAGCCTAGATAAATGACTGATAATATGGCAGTTTTCATGTAGTTTTGCAGAGTCGTCCCAAACAAGAGCTTGTAAGAAGCTTGTAAGTAACCTAAAACGCAAGCAATTAAGTGTATTATGAGTGAATGTTAAAGGCATTGCCGTCCGTCCGGCTGCCGTAACGGCCGCGCGGCACGGCACGAGGTGTTGCTTATAATTTCGCCGCGGCAAGATTGCGCTCTAATGTAGGGTAAGGGCTGCTTGAATTGCTGTATTTCCTTAATAGTCTGCATTTACCCTCGCTGACAATTTGTGACAAGAGCGTGAGCTAAATTGTCGCCTTGAGGAAATAGACTAATTTACTTATATATGTCATTCATAACATGAACTCATAAAGTGTTCGTTGAGATGTAAAGTGCGATGCCTATACTGAAGACAAAGGATTTGCGAAACTTGTTTTTGAAATGTCTTCATAATAAACCTACCGCGGAAATGATAACTTCATTTTGAGGAGAGAGAAATTTAATATGTATATATTGAGGATACGTTTATTTTAATAGAGCTTGTATTCAACAATCTGTCAAATACAAACGCTAATACGAAGTTGAACTCTATAGAAATGCATGGAGGTTAATATTGCACTGCACGCCATGACGGATATTATCGTCGTTGGCGTCGAAAAGATTAAATTTAATTTAAAAAGCCTACTAAATATTGGGAAGACATTATTTACATACGCAAAGCCAGGGCTTAAGAGACAGGTCTCTTCTCACCACATCTGTCGACGGACATAGAACAACCATAACGTTTTATGAGCATTTCCAGAGTATAATTGCATCTTAAATTCTACTCCAGACAGTCTTAGTCCCGGAGGTATTTTAATAATGAATTCTTTTCCGCTGGCACGTAGTTAATATTGCCGTTGCCATTTTAATGAGGGGCGTTATAAACGTGTCATTGTAGCGAGAGTGCGGGGAGGAGTTTAATGCCTGGCATTAACACTATCGCCGGCACGGAGGATTAGCGGCACACTTTGTAACTGGCGTGGCGACGCGTCGCGTCGCGCGCGCTGACTGCTGACGAGTCCGACGTCAGCTCACGCCGCTCACGGGCGGACAAGGTAAACAGAATACACAACTTACCGCACAACTTGTCCAGGGTGGGCTCCTAGATGTTTAGGTTCATTTAGTTTAAGCTAAACAGCTGCATCAGCAGTCTATTTAGTATATTTTTAGCTTAGGTTATTTTATTATGCAATGTTTAATGAATAATGTTATACAATCGTATCGTGGATATTAACCATGCTGTCTCATTTGTAAGCACTGTCAACTGACTGCTGCAAATAAATATACGAAAGATAAATACGGAAAAAGTGGGTAAACATTATTAATTATATCAAAGCAACACAAAAGAGCTCTCTGAATTGTGATCAGTTTTTGATTGGTCATTACGAGAGATGCCTCGTATAAAACTCTTTATCTTCTGCCCGGATGTTTAGCGGCACTTCGACCCACAGTGCATCTCCGTTGCCTTAGCTATGCATATTATTAATCATATTGATGTTTATTGATAATATCTAATTACATGTCAAGTTTCACAAGAAATAGAAATCACAATCACATTGGTATCATAAAATTATCTTAAATCTTATAAAATAAGTCTCTATAGTCATTACTATGGGGACTTACCTGCGGTACGGATTCGGGTTCTAGGGGAAAATCTATAGCTGAAAGGAGTACAGTATATAGGTACTATTGTAGGTATTTAATATGGCGGCTGAAACACAAGCACGTTATAGTTCACTTAAATAACATACGTGATTCCGACCTAGTCCAGATCAAGAATCTTCTGGAAAACCAACTGTTTTATCTGGAATCACATTTGTCAGGCATTTTAGAACATATTTTAAATAGTAGATTTGTATACGTTATGATTCTGGTACCACATGGTCCGACTCATATCCTAAAAACCTCTATATTACCGATTAATTGATTGTTTGATTTTCGGTAACTCATATCAACGTTATCACGAATTTACATCGAGATAACGAACAAGTATGCTGGCATGACCCTTTAAGTTTTATTAGTGGAAAATCAAACATAAATTCAAGAATGCTCAGCTCAAATTAGACTGTATCAACACACACTATAAAGTATTCTGGATTGCAGTGACCGTCAGAAAAGTAGTTAAACTTTGCGAATGAAATATAGTGAACAGTCTAAATCTACTGATTTATTGTCGTAGTGGACAGTCACGTTTACACCGCCTTTAAGTGTCAGATTAGTTAAGTAAACATTCACAAATTAATTAAGGGGCACTTTATCAGAATATTAATAACGCGTCAATAGCATTACATGCCAGGGGCGGGCGATGACGTACCTACCTTCAGACAGTCTTAGTCTAATATGCGATAAGTACTAGGTATTCTATATAGAATAACATGCACAGATCAAGCTTTAGACCTAGTCACTGGCACCCCAAACGCTTGCTTGGAATTCGATTCCATCCCATTACCCATTGTCCAATGTTCGTAGTTTAACAGCATTACATTAGACACTGCTTGCATTCCGGATGCCTTGGCTACAAGTCCTGTTATGTTTAGGCAGTTGTAAGTAGATAGATAAGTGATAAGCATTAAATACAACAATCTATATTTCTTCCAACCTATTTAATAGCTGAAAGACATATTTAGCTTTTATTTTTATGTTGTTTAAATTTTATACAAGAAACTAAGTTACCCGTAACAGCCTGACGAAACAAATCTCTTCTATGCTCCTAGCCCACTCCAAATCTCTTCGTCACCATCGAACATGGTTTTTAATAAACAGAATTTTTCGTTATGTCGGAAACATGCTCCTGTGCTGATATTCACAACGCTTATCACCCACTCGGCTGACGCATACCAGTGTCTCTGGGCCTTTGATTACGTGTAGTTGTTACAAAACTTGAAGTCAAGATAAAATTAGATGGTGAGGCTAGCCAGATTTTAAATAGCACAGCTTTATTTAATTGCGTATGGTATTCGCAGTCTAGTCAAGCTCATCCCACCGCTCACGTCTTTGTCTTGACGTCGTAATTCGTAATAACAATAACGTTGCGTAATTGAAAGTCTAATTTACACTGGTTCGCCTAAAGTGAGGTGAGCTTGTCAGCTTTGTTAATAAAGCCGAGTATGTGTAAAAGTGAATTGTATCGGTCGACGTTAACCTGTCGGCCTGCCTCGGTGGGTGAGGCAGGTTGAAGACGGTCGCCCGCGGCAGACAATTGAATCATAAAGCGCCACGTGACCTAACCTCCTCCGGATCATGTATTTTGGGCTCCTTTGACTTTTATTTGCCTTTGCCAATTATTTCAGTTTCAAGTCGGTACATTTAAATAATTACATAATTTAAGTGAATTTCCGAGATGCTAGAAAGTAGCCCATATAAAACTTATAAGCACTTTGATTATATAGGTATAATACGGTTATATTTGTAATCATTATACTTTTCGTCCATTTATTTCATAAACATTTAATTTCACAAACACTTTTTTACTAAACTCTTCCTTGTAGGGCACATTATTAAACAACAGATGACAAAAGGTAAACTGTTTGAATTTTAATGCTTTAATCATGTGTTGGTTTATCGTAGCCTGCGTCTATCTCATGCCGGACGGCGTAATCAAATCCTGTCGGGCACTTTGCCCTGCCCACCCGACACGACGTAATCTTAGGCATGCCATCCTAAGCCAAAAAGCCGTAATTCGTTATAAGACTCATATTGAGATACGACATTATGAAAATTAGATGAGTATGGAAGCAAGGTCTGTTACGACGTTCAGCGCAGGTAGCGAGGAGTAATCGGGGTAGCCCACGCTCGACCTCCGTCAAATCGGAGGAGCTCGACGATGTCGTGCGACCTGATAACTGCAGAATGCTGTGCCTTCGACCCTTGCCCCATCTATTGGGATTAGGCACAGTCTAACGATTTGATACGTGGCCCACGTTAGATTTTGTAAAGCCCATAACAGTTGGAAAATAACACGGTTTAACGGTTTTCATATTAAGTCTGCTCTTACATCAAATGGACCCGAGCTTTTTGTGAGTCTCTCTTGTAGTAAAGAATATTTTTGCCGAGTATGAATACCCTTCTTGTTATAGTTTTTGGCTTATGATTTTTTTTTAATTTAATATATTGTTTTACAGGGTGTATTCAAGCGATTCGCTTCAAATTGTGAAATGATGTTCTTTAGATAGATTTGCATCGGCGCCCAGGAAACTTATGCAGGTTATCGTATAAAAAAGACCAACTAAAAAAA
Organism: Epiblema foenella; assembly: GCA_963556455.1. NCBI lineage: Eukaryota > Metazoa > Arthropoda > Insecta > Lepidoptera > Tortricidae > Epiblema > Epiblema foenella. The sequence continues at coordinate 18,958,218 of OY747099.1, read as the reverse complement.
AATTGTTTACGTAGTTGTGAAATAGTGACACCTCTAGATTTTTTTCTGAAAATAGACCATACATTGGGCTACTACTTGCCTAAATATCAAAATTTTCCAGGCGGTATAACAAAAATGAGCAAAATGTGTGGCAAAGTTCTGTATTCAATCGATGTTTTTCAATGTAGTATACAAACGCTTCGAATATGTTTGAGTTTCCTTATCAGTTTGTCGTATTTAAGAGTATAATTACATAAGTACGGGAAATTATGTACCTGATTTCATAGTATTTGCATTCCTATTTGCATTATTTGACACATTACGCACATGACACAGCAAGCGATTCCGATTGGAGAGTACCTAGATTGAGGTATCGAATTGTGATGTTTAATAATTTTTTATTTGAAATTTAAATAAAGTAAAATTATATGGTTATTACATTATTTGTGAAGAAATACTTTACAGAAAATATATTAAATTTAAAATGTTTTGTTGCGACCTAAAATTAAAAATTCATATAAATTTATTTAGACGACTACCGATTCATAACGGTGGTGTCCTACCAACCCAAATTTAAAAAAAGGCGTAGAACGTAAACGTTCGCAATCCAATTGTCTTCTTTTGTGATTTCGATGTGCAAGACATTGTAAGTTGTATTGCTGTTGGGCGTGACATGTGTCAAATAATGCAAATACATTATTGCATAATGTTGTTTGACCCAAATACGTCACATAATAATAAATTTTACAGTTTACTAGAGCAAGAAACGATTAAAATTTCCCACGTTCTCAAAACGAACCGTCACATTCACACTGAATATTAACTAAAAACTGTGATTTACCACAAAATAAAGAATTCAAGTCTCATCCAAAACAATTTCAAAAGCTGCAAGCTTTTCATTAGCCCGAGCAATGTGGTATAATTAAATAAAGTGATCGTTAGTATCATAAAGTTGCCGATGGAAACTTCCAGAAGCCGCCACGTGAACAAACTTAACAAACGACGTCTTACCCACGTAGTATATGGGTACTCTTAGGCGGTACGCGGGCAGTCAATTCTTGAAGGTAATCATTACTATACTCATAGGTACCAGTAATGACGTGTGTTCTGCCACCCTAAAACTGCATAGATAATCCTATCCAGGAGCCTAAAGATCTAAAAGTAATTGATAAAAAATACTGAAAAAAATATACATATCTGATATTTTGTTATATTTTCTATTGTAAAGTATTTATGTAAGTTTTAATAATACTAGTAGTAATAATACCAATACTTACATAAATAAATCATAACCCTTTTATCTTATGTCGAGTTTACCTAGTAAACTTCTTGTACTTGAATTGAAGCCATATTCCGCATAGATACAAATAGTAGCAAACAAGTCGAACTCTTTACTTCTCGTAAACAAATTGGAAGGATTTTACCTGCAAATAAATCCATATTATGATCCTCACTTTTTGCTAAAAATTTGCTTCCAATAGCCGATATGCTGCCTGCTTCCCGTAGTGATGAGTTCCCATGCATCATAATCAGTAAAAGTTTTTTTTTACCTCAGGATTCAGTTTCATATCGAGCAGTTTAGATTAACTAATTACCTTAATTAATTGAAGAATAGACGAATAGCTGCTGAGTTGTAAAAAAATGAATAACTAACTAAGTATTAATGAAAAAGTTGTTCTTGAATTCTTGAACTCTCGAATATATTTCACTCTGGCATAATGGATTGTGTGATTAAATTGACGCATTTAATTTAACGTCCCCACAAAACCATTAACCGGAATAGGTATATCGAATTACCAGTAAGCGTGTAGTGTAAATTAGCTATCTAATGTCCTAAAAGAATGTCATGAAATGATGATTGAACCGGGATTACTTACAACAGCTCGACGAGACGGAACTCCCAGGACGTTAGTCCACCAACTGAACATATTTCACTATATAAATCATAACTTTATTTCCTCTCGCTCCTGCATGCCTTAGCTCTAAGGTGTCTCCAAAATGGCTTTAAGAGTGCTCAGCGACACCGCACCGCAACAAAGGACTCCGAAATTCAATTAGGAACTACGAGACGTTAATATTATTTCTAAATATGAAATTTAATGCAAGCATAGCTGTATTTATTTTGTCTACTTAGGGTGAAATTCAACATGTCTTAAATTTTGCTAATTTTGGTGGTTTTTTTTTATTTTGATAGTCTAGCTAATGAAAATATGTTAAAAGTGCGTCATTAAACATGATTAATTTTATGCCAAAATGGCCTTTCATTCCACTGAGTAGTTTTTCAGATATTGACATTTTATTTGATAGCCACTGAAATTGCAAGTTACCACCCAAATTAGATAACTGAGGCACCAAAAGTGAATGAAGGTACCAAAATTAGAGTATGTTAAGTATTTTGTATCAACTCGATACATATGTTTATATTTATACATACTGATATTGTTTATAATAGCACCAATTTTTAAAGGAAAAATGCACGTTACTGTACTAACCACGTAACCGATTTTGATAAGGTTTTCTTTACTGTATTATAAGGATTATTAATATGTAATTTGTATACTAAGATTATACGACTATTAAAATTAAGGGCGAGCACACTATGGGTTAAAAAAGACATATAGGGTATAAACATACAGCTGTGTTAAACCAATGTCACGTATTTAGAATTTACCATTTCGAGAAAAACGACTTTTAAGTTTTAATCAAAAAACGTGTCGTAACTCATAAATTTATGGCGTAATTATAAAACTAAAAAAATAATTCAAATAAGAAATGCAATAACTAATGAAATTACATATTTTTAACTATTAATGCATTAAAATAATTTATTTATTCCAAATTAACGATATTAACGTTCTAAAATTACATACATTTTGAGTTACGCCAATGCGGTATCTGCAAATACGTGTGTGGCCTCTGCTTTTACTCCGCGGGTAGCACGACGATTACGCTGATCTCCAGTATCTCAATGTGTTGCTTTAAATATCATCTTTATCGTTTATATATATAAAACACTATTTAAAATCGATTTAGCCCGGTTAACCCAAACTACTGTATCTCAAGATACGTGAGTTTGGCTTAACACGGCAGCATGTACATATATGTAATATATATTATAAATACAATACATTTAATTATGATAATGTGTGTATAACATAATATGCATATACTTTGTGAAATATATACCCATATTTCAAAGTTAAAATATGCTCCATATCTGCTTTTTTGTTGACAAATTACTCCAAAACTACTGTACGAATTGTACTGTAGTTTGCATTAATATGTAAATATATCTTTAACAATGACTAAAGTGTCCAATTAGTACATATATGTTATATATGTCTACATACTGGAATTTATGAAGAGCAAAATGGTGTTTTTAGAACATTATTATTATGGCTGCGTTCATTGTTATTTATTAAGGTCTCTACGGACGTATATTGTTTTCATTGTAATTTTACTATAGTTATTTAGATTATCATGCCTTCTTCAATTGTATAGCCATATGTTTATTTTAGTTCTTTTTTCTAAAGTATACTGTTTATTTGTTTACCGTTTGTTGTGTTACCCCCTTACCCTCACCAAATGGACTCTGCGGAAGACCAGCGCTGACATCAAGTTAGCATCATGCTGAGCAGGGTACATTTCGTGGCAACTTCACGTCCATTATTTTATCTCTTTGTTTATTTGTAACAACTTGTTATGTTGTCATGAATAAATGTTTGAAGTTTATCAACTTTTTGGATATGTACATATTTTTATTCAGTTAAACTTTTTTGACATACATATTTACATACAATTTATATATTCTTATGCTAAAAGACAACTATACATACATTCCTGACTCGCCCCTTGATTGTCTCAAAATTAGTAGATAAATCTTTAACATTCAAGCTATATGTTAAGGAAGTTCACATCATAATTGGATTGGATGTAAACAGACAAACGCGGCTGAAGACTTTGTTTTCTAATATTATTATTATTATCATCGTTCGGCCTTGAAGAATAGTCCTGCGTGCGTTACAAAGCTATATCTATTTTTTTTATTTTTTTTATTAAGATATATACAAATAAACTATCATACATAGAAAATGCATTGATCAATCAAAAACTAAGCACGACATCACATTTTATAAATTTATTGTAATTTAAATGCATTTTGTCCTGCATATCCAAAAAGTCATATAACTGTAATTTGATAGATCTTATCTTATTACAATATGGTTCACTTTGATAATTACAGCACCGCAATTAGAATACGTATTTTAAAAAATCATAAAAGATTAACTAGTTTCTTTACGTTAAAGTTTATGACCTTATATAACAAAAAGGAAACCAAAACCACACCTGAAATAAATTACAGACAAAAAATACCTGTGCCAAATAATAAACTAGACGCATCACCAAAATGTATATTAACTGTATTTCGGACCACCCTAATTACCTAATTAGACGGTTATGCATGTAAGTACCTACTTACATGCATAACCGTCAGCTCCTGCATAGTTACCCTCATCATCATCACCTGTGGCTGGGTGGGAAATTAACTAATAACATAAGCTAGCCTAATTATTTATTTTTCGCAGGACAATTTTGTTGACACTGATATATGCTTTAGTTTATATACTAATGATTTAACATTGTCTACAGATACGTACACTAATATATAATACAAATAAATGCATTTTATATAAAGTTAATGGATAGTTTCGTAGTATGTCTGCGTTTTGTTACCAGAAATAAATAAAGGACACGTCACCATAATTAGATTTTCGCCAGTTAATATTTTTTATGGCTAAGTTTTTTATGGTGGTTTTAAGTAATATTCATTATGGCTCAAGGTGAAAAAATGGAATAGTTTTTCCTGTAAAGTATAATAAACGGAAATCCGCCGTTAGGACATACGAAAGCATTTTTGTCGAAGTTGAAGCAGAGACCTTCGTTTCACTAGGTCCAATATTGACTTATAGCTTGTCTTCGGACACTATTTTTACCGTTAACTACGACACATGTTGCATTAACCCCCTAGTGGAATCGTCCACTGACTGTACAAGCTGAAAACGATGATGATGATGGTGATCTGCATGGATGTCAAAACTGGCTATTCAAAAGATGATAAATTAATTTATAAATTCAAATCCTTAGCATGTATTTGTGCTTAAAAGGATGCGATGGGTTAAACATACGTAAATTACCGCATTGTTCTATGGCTAGTCTCGTTTTATTAAAAATCGGTTAGGTGTGTGTCGTGCCACGCGCAACGTAGGGTTGCGTAGTTGTCCACCCGTTATATTATGCGGAAATGCAGATTTAAAGGTCGCAAACTTATATTTCCTATGTTTTTGACACAACTAATACATTGACTAACATTATCTAAGCAATTAAAATTCATTGTATATACTACTACCATGTTTTTTTTTCACATGCTCAGTGACCTGCAGCTGAGCAACCCAGCACCGTGCAGCTAATGGGGGCCACCTTTGATAACGGATGTTGGCATCAAAAAATGGTTTTAAAAATCCCACAATATTTTTGAACGCGCTACCCAGCGATAATTAACCCACAAGAAGGGGTTTAGATGAAACAAATTGAACCCTTACGTTACGTTTAGGGGAGGTAAACGTAAGAAAGGTTTTTCAAGATATTTTTTTGTCGTATTGTCGGTAGTTGATATGTATACGCTTGCAAAATTACAGCTTGCTAGTACCAGCGGCGGACGGACGGACATGGAGAAACTATAAGGGTTGGAATTGTTTACTATGGAACCCTAAAACTGTGTTACAGGTAACATAAGGCCTCATTAAATAACATTTTAGCAGCGTATCCTGGCAATTAGCGTTATGAAAACATAGCTCGCTAAACAAAAGGAGGGAGGCCCATGAATTTATTGTTAGGTTACTGGCTAAAGTTATTTAAGTGTTGGCGGAACGGGCGTTATTCACGTGCGAGACGCGGCGCAGAATGCGCTTCCTGCGACAATTTATCATGAATCTTTAATTAAACTTTAGCTGACTGCTCAAACGAAGAGAGGGACTCATTGTGTCTCACAATAACTAACCAGAATCGATTTTTGGTGTTACTTTATTGCTGCTTTATTGGTACCTATTGATGCTTGCTTTTGATGGGCTTTGAATAAGCCCAATAATGGTGACCACGGTCTTTGGGCAGGTATTGGAGGAATAATCGGCATATGTAGGAGAAAAATTGAAGTTGATGAAATTGAATTGGAGAAAATGTAAATTATTTACGAAACTGAGTCTCATAGCGCATTCTAGGTTGATTTATGTATTAGATATTTGTTTATGGTAGGTATTTATTATCAATCATGTTATCTCAAACGATCAATTTTAAGCATTTTTGTTTGCAAGGTTGAGTAACGCGAAGAAGTCGCAAAGTTGAAATAATGTGATACAGTCATAAAGTCATATATTTTTCTATAAAGTATAGGTATTTACAACAATATCAACAAATTGCTTACAATAATCGATACATTTTAGTTATAACACGAAAATAGCTATTAGTCTCTAAACGAGCTCTACTATAAGTACAATATTTACCTATAGACATAGCGAGTATCTATTGTAGACGTTTATTTATATTTTACTTTGTTACAAATATCATTTACTAACATTTACACTGGTACATATATATCATACAGATACATTCACTCTCTAATATACAGTAAAACATTTGTTTGAACTAACAAACATTGAATTATGAATTAAAGAACTTTACCCTAATACCGTATTTGTTTTAAAATAGATTAGAGCAAACAAGAATACAGTTTATTCTGATATTTTAACGTTTAACCTCAGATTATTTCCTTCTTGTGTGTTCAAATTTAGTATTAGACATAAGCGCGAGCTCATTGTCACAACACAACTTGGCGCCTATGTTAGTATTGTACAGCAACGTCTAGTATTTTAATCTGAACTTCGGGTGCAAAATATCATCAGGTATTCAAATGTCACGACCACATTATTATTTAATGTGTACTATTTGATTGGTTTATTTCAGTATTGATTTTGTATGGCAATGCAATCTTCCGGTTGACAAACAAACTTTAAGCAACAGTCATTTTGGAAATATCAAGCTATTACCGTATGCTTCATTATCAGGTACAAACGCTAATTGCCCATTCATCGCCATTATATATAACAATGCGCATAAAGTGCACGAATGGTCAAGTAACTGTGTTGGCGATGGTACAGAAAAAATCATGCATAATATATTTATAAGACGCCGCAACTATATTAAAACATGATTACCCGGTTAGTACATAATAATTACATTAAAATGCAGTTCAAAGGCACTAATCGATATAAATATATTATTTGATACATTACTCCTGTCGTTGTCATTTTATAAAGAAATAAAACGTTTAAGCTGTTACATAATTTTATAACTTTACAGTATTACGTATACCATGGCATCATTATTTATTTACTTTAGCATAGACATTTTTAATATCAAATGACTCTCCATTGAAACACTGTACTCATAATATAATATTAAGCGTTTACCATAGAGGTAATTACCTACTACCACAGATATCAAACAACATTCATCACAAAACCAACTGTTTTATTAGTTTCCAATTAATTTACGTAAAGAATGGATTGCTTGTAAGGGTTAACTCTCGCGTTTATTTTTAAATTGTATGTATGTACTGCATACCAAATATTCCATCTCACACTAAATTAGCCATCATAACTTTTTCCGATAAAGGAAACTGCATTAATACTTGGTACATTGGCGACCGACTTATAGTTTCTTGAATTTGCTAATCATCACTAGACTTCGATCCCATTTGGTTGCGCGACCTCGTGCCAGCTGTAACCTTGTAAGTCGTGCTAGAACTTTTAGGGCTAATATTTCCCGTATGTCTGTATAACATGGGATTATTCACCAAGTGATAGTAAGTTAAACATTAAAGTGGTTAGTTGGTTCACCGTAAATTATGTCTCAAGGATAAGGTCGCTCTTTTTGTCCATGTATCTAAATAAGGTAAATTTCTTCGTCACGTCAGTGAGGCAACGGGGCCTTATTAATGCCATCAACAGGTACCCTTTTGCTTGTGAATGACACAGTTAAACCATACCTTTTCGGAGGATCAATCTCCCTATCTCTTTCTAGATCCTTGTATTTGACAGTCTGATTCGGCATGACGTTCGATGTGGTGATCATTTGGCCCATAGATGTCCTCCTTAGCTTCCAGCTCTACTGTTTCCTTTCTACCTTTGTTAAGTAGGGTAAGCTGTAGTAATATTGGCCCCCCTCCAATTATTGGTCTCTTGAATGTAAATTCAATATATTAAGCGCAATCCTTGAGAACAAGGTCGAAAATAAATATCATATTTTCTTTGTTTACTACACTCTAAAATGCAGTAGGTAGTTTTCTAACTTGACAGGTAGAACACTTCAAAAAATATTCTTTAGCAGCGACTACAACTTCGAGTGTGTTTGCTATGAAAATCTTAAGAATTAAGTATTTTAATTTAGATTTTTACCTACTTTCTTTTTGTTGGGGGTGCGTGATAAGTATTTTTATATGTTAAATAACATTAAGTTTTGGTTTATATAATATAATTGGTAGGAAAAGACCCAAGATAACGAGAAACGGGTAGGCCAAAATTAGTGTCTATGGCTTATATGAAGGTTTAATTTATTGGCCGGGATAGTATTTAGTGCTTTGAATTAATCACTCTACTTTAGACTTTTAATCAATGTTATTACCAAATCTTGTTTAAATAATTCTAATCAAAGTTTCATGGCATCACTGCAACTAGATTTTGGTAGGGCCAATAATTATACTTTTACGTCATGGGTCATGCCAATCATTGTACTTTTAATTATGCCAATAATTATACTAAGATTTTTTTATACATAGCGATCTTGTAGTGACGTACCAATTTCGATGCTGTTTACATGCATATATACCTATAGGCAGTGACGTGCACAGAGTTTTTAAAGGTAAGCAGAAAAAATAAAAACAGAAATACCGCATATCAGTTTTGATTTATTATTGTATTCACTGCAAATCTCGTATAGGTATACACTGGCCCTTCTCTATCACTTGTTATTTTTCACCGATCGACGATTTTGAATGATGCGTATATCTTTGTTTATTTTCTATATAGGTACACACATCAAACAAATATATTCAAAGTAAACATTATCCATGTTGACGCCATTAACACGTTAAACTTTCATTTGCTTGCTTATCGTACCTAATAATCCAAATGCCGTCTCAGTAGAAACAAATAAATAAATAATTTACATACGACAAAAAAAACTAGTAATGGTAGTATTTTTTCGCTTGCCGGTCGTACTACGTGAACCAATGCGACTTTTACATACATAGTAATATATAGTTTAGGAGGTAAATATCTGACAACATGAAAAAACTGGACTACCCGTGCGAAGCCGGGGCGGGTCGCTAGTATATTACATAAGGCGAAATAATTAAAAAAAAACATTACGCACCCCTGATCGATATGCTTATAAAAATATCGCCTGCGCAGTACTACCGTTTAATTTAGTACACGTTTAGCACATTGGTACAATGATTGGCCGTTGCACTGTATAAAATTGTCAGGGCCAATAAACACAAAGTACAATTATTAGCATGCCAATCATTGTACTTTTGATATGCCAATGATTATACAACAGGAGCCAATGATTGTAGTTTTCGCACCTGTTTTATATTCAACTCATTTAAGTTATAAAACAGTTTATTATTACGGTTGTAACTTGTTCGATTGCTCAGGTTTATAAGCAACAATTTGACAGTAAATGTTTAATAACTTTGTACTTTGTTTGGAATCTAAAAAGGTTCAAATTCAATGTTCACCTTAAGGGGCCAATAATTATACTGCTTACCCTAGTTGTTTCCACGACTAAATCGTGAATATGTCTATTTTGGCACACTCTGTAGCCTAAACAATTTGACAGATTTTAACATTAGGTACGTTGTGGGAGTGACAAGGATTGCATTTTTTTGTTGATATGGTTTCTACATATTCATATTTAGACTATGGCGCCTGCAGTCACACCGCTTTACTAATCCAGTTCAAAAGTTAGAATATAAGAGTGCAGTTTCCAAAATCCATATTTGCATATAATTTAATCATCGACATATGAGACTTTCCTCCCTCGCCGCGCACGCGCCGTGCGGCGGGGCAAGGAACAGCTTGCCGTTTGCACACGCGCAGAGCTGATAGATATTCTGGTGGTGAGGATCGTGCGTGTGCGGCGACGAAGGCGGCAACGGTAGCGCTGACTTCAGTTTAGGCATGTATATGCTTGGAGCGTCTAAACGTATCTGTAAGAAGAAATAGAAACTAATTTATTGGTTGAGTATAAAAGTATGTTTGTCTCGGACCAGTGCAAAATGTACCTATTACTTTGTTGGTTGTCAAGATGCGCATATCCAAGAGTGCGTCGAGGACTATAAACTGGCGCTAATGTCGCCGGCGAGTGATTTGTTCTCGATGCTCTGCGACGTATGCATCTCTAGCGAGTGCGCACGGTATCCTAAACTGTATTGAATACTTCGGTACCCGCGATGGATTTGAGTCAGAAGGTGGTGATGCCTCACGCCTGGCGCTGATTTTGCCGGCGCGGGATTTGATCTCGATGTCCTGCGATACATAAATCTCCAGGGGGCCCGACGGGGATGTTAAACTGTACTGAACACTGGCACCCGCGACGGACTGAAGGTAGTGAGGCAGCTGGCGCTGACGTTGCCGGCGCGGGATTTGATCTCGATACCCTGCGACCCATGCATCTTCAGTGGGCGCGTCGGGGAGCTTAAACTGTACCAAATGGACACTTACGGCGCCCGCAACGGACTTGAGCCGGAAGGTGGTGAGGCAGCTGGCGCTGATGTCGCCGGCGCGGGATTCGATTTCGATGCCCTGTGGCGCGTGCATCTCCAGCGAGCGCGTCGGGGACTCTAATCTGCAACAACAAAGTCTATTAACAGTTACGCATATGTAAAGCTATGCGATCAGATTCTTTCATAGAGTTACACTTTGCATTCATTTTTTTGTAAGGTTATATTGCCCATTTTCCTTTCTACCAATTATTGTTTAAATAAGTAAGACTATCTGAACACATTTTAGTCACACATATGCATCTCGTACCCCTACCCCTACTCACGATGCATACATTGTGAACCGAACCGTGAAATTTCTGGATTAATACAAACGATAGCAGCCAGCGAATATCATCCATTTGTACCTTGTATACGCCGAAATGTATGCGGATTTGTATGTCAAGTAATAACTCATGTTGTCTTTTAAATCGGCGCCAGAGGTGTGCAGCGTGACGCCAGCGACGCTAATGACGGTCAGCATTTCGGTACCGACCGTCACCGAGCCATACGCGGAACCGAACAACAGGGTACGCCGCGCGTCTCGCACCCTAGTCGCGGCGCATGGGAGTGACCCGCTCACTCAGAAACTCACGTTAGTCTTTTAGATGGTGGCGCCCGCACCAGCGGCGTCTGCGCCGAAGTGTGCAGCGTGATGCCGGCGGGGCTAGTGACGGTCAGCGTCTCGGCGCCGACCGTCACCGAGTCATGCGCAGCACCGAACAGCAGCGCACCTCGCGCGTCACGCACTTCCAGTCGTGGCGTGTTTACTTCTAAACGATCGGGACCTAAGTAACCAAATAACAAACAAAAACATTAACTCTTTAAATTTTGCAATATTTTTAAGTGTGTATTATATGGTAACATAATGGAAAGCAATTAAACAAAGTACCTAAGAGCGCGCATCTTCGCAGGTATATTGGGCAATAACTTTTTAATTTATCGTACTCTGAAAATGGGTGCTGAATGTGGTACCTTTCTGCTCTAGAGCAGAAAAATATTAAAAAATAAATAGTATGGTGAATCGGTGAGGTATTGGGCAACGGCAGTAACCTATATACAGGCAAAATACACAGAGTAAAGATTCTATATAGATCCTATATGCGTGCTACCACGCAGATAAATTGAAAAGTGAAAGTATGACAAGGACAACAAATGATATTGTCTCTCTGTCGCTCTTATATAAAGTTGTATACGACCATCTCGCTCGGGAGTGCTATTATTATTTGATGTCGAGTCTGGATAGTCTGAGCGTAAGTACGCTTAATTCTTTATTAAAAATAAATATAATAATCGCGTACTTACAATACTAATTTAATTACATTTTTCAAGGTGTGTCGAGAGAGTGACAACTCTAGTGTAAAAGTGTTTAATAAAGATCAAGTATGGGTAGTCCGAAAAACCCGTACGACTAGAAGGAAGATATTGATACCCGCTCGCTCACGCCAGTCAGTTCGCGGCCACGGATGTGATACATTCGATACGTCGGGCAAACCTTGAAATAGGTAATTTATATTAGTATTGTATTCGATTAAGTCCCGTTTTCAAATAATAATGTGCAAGAATCGTATAAGTATAGTCAATATAAATAAAATAAAATGGTTCATACACAAACATCATTAACGTCAGTCAACAATTCCAAAATGGTTCTTTCAGTAATTCAGAAAATATTTGTGCATATTTAGCATATTTTTAGTTTCCTCGTATTCGAAATGAAAAGCAGTGTTTAACTCGAGTGAAACCACCTATTGAAAATGAAATGAAATTTGTTTGACATTGAATTTTTAAATTATAATTTTGTTTAATTTTAATTTTAATGTATTGTGACTGATGATTATTTAAGTTTTCGACATTACATTATTGACGCGGATTTTTATTATTATATAAGTATGATAATTATTTAAATCTTTTTGATAATTGTTGTATAATTTAATTTTATTATTATTATTATCATTTTTGACATTTCATAATTTTTTTGGCGATCATAATATAAAGTCGTATAAATTGACTTAGGATAATTTATAGTGTACGAGCCCCAATGCAAATGAGTACGTCTGGTAGGAAAAAAATGTACTAAACTAACGTTAACCTAAAAATTCTGGGGGACGAAGGTGTTTGGAAGAATTAGCAATATAAAAACAGTATAAGTTATAAATCGTATTTTATTTATTCAATGAAAAAAAAAACGAACTTTCCTTGGTAATAAAAAAAACATTGTTTCACCAATTGTACTAAAATGCAAAAAAGTTCGTCTTTAGTGTTACCGACGCAGATTAGAACGTCTACCACTTGGTGGCGTCTCCTTTTGCATCTAAAACGGCTTTAATTCTGAGCGGCATTGTATCTACCAGCTGTCGACACTCTTCCGGGGTTGTTTCATTCCAAACACAGGTAAGTTTCTCTTTAAGATCAGCTTTTGATCTGGACGGGTCCTTTCGCAACTTCTTCTTCATTTTCCACCACAACGTTTCTATGGGAGACAAGTCCGGGCTGCTGGATGGCCACGACATGGTAGGTATTTTTTTCTTTTTCAGCCACGCCATCGTTGCTTTAGCGGTATGGCATGAGGCACCATCTTGTTGAAAAGTATACGCATTTTTATACTTTAACTTACGTATAGACGGCAGCAAACTCTCTTGTAAGATGCTTTTGTATTTTTCGGCATTGACGGTTCCATCTATAAATTGCAGACAGCCGACACCCTGTGCCGACATGCAGCCCCAAATCATTAAGGAAGCTGGAAACTTTACCTTACGCTTAAGACAATCTTTTTGAAATGCCTCTCCTTTTTCGCGAATGACTTTACTTCGTTCATCGCCTACTGTGACTTCAAATTTAGATTCGTCACTCCATATAATTTTACGCCACTGATCGACGGTCCAATTTCTGTACTTTTTGGCGAATTTCAACCTGTTAGTTTTCTGCCGTTGTGTAAGTAACGGTTTCTCTTTAGCAGTGTAAAAACCGTAGCCCATCCTCTTCATCACTCTCTTGCAAGTATCCACTGAAATGTTTTTTTTAATTGCGTCACGCCATAGTACCGTAAGTTCTCCAGCTCTTGCACGACGATTTTTCTTGATGATCTTCCTCAGAATCCTGTTTTCTGCTTTAGTAGTAATTCGTGGGCGGCCGGATTTCTTTAAACAAGAAATTTTGTCGTGTTTTCGATGATGCTCGATGATAGTTTGGATTGTAGACCTTGGCATAGAAAGGTCCTTGGCAATTTGGTACGTAGATTTGCCTTTATTGTTACTGGAGATTATAATTTTCCGCACTTCTTCAGTCACTGGCTTACCTCGTGCCATCTCGATAGAAAAACGATTTGGAGTAATAAAAAATTAGGCTGAATTTGCCCTTTTATATAGTGGTTTGTCATTTTACATGACAGAGAATATTCCGTATTCAATTTGAAAATAATATTTTATATTACGAACCCTGGTAAACAGGTTTTATTTTAAATAGACGACCTATTTTGCCTTAAATATGAAGCAGACGTAATTATTTGCGTGTGAGATGTAATATTTATAATTAAATTATTTTAAAATAAATAACGAGATGTACACTTTGTACAACTCAAAACTAAGCTAGCTTTAGTGACATTGCGTCTAGTGTATTCCATTAATCATCAAAGTCGATTCGGGTAGAAATACTAGTTTTTGAAAAAAAATACGCATGCAGAATTGCGACTAGACGAGCTATTTTGCATTGGGGCTCGTATTTTTATATTATGAAATAAATAAATCTAATCTAATCTAATCTAATCATTTCAGCCTCGAACTATTGGCGCTCTCACTTCGTTCTAGCGCAAAATATCTCGTCTGAAATGGGTAGCTTTGAACCCTTGGTTAACAATTTACTTTTCACACCTGCTATTCAGAAAAGAGTCATTATTGTCCGCGAATGAGGGATCACAGTATTACTTATTTCCCTCATTTGAGGGCAACATTGACTCTCTTCGTCATAAAAGGTTTGAACTCGGTGTTCAAACTTAATTGTAAGCCATATCATGTTTTTAGGAGCGGGCCTCATAGGCGGTGGGAAAAGCAGTATGTGTCACTTGGTAGAAAATATTTCCGTCTTGGGCTTAAACACTTGATCCCTCGCTACCATCAAAATTCTACTACGCTCAGGACCCTATTGTAGAATCTTTCTCTTCACTCAGGATTCAATTTACTGCTCTCGCCGTAAATATAAAGATCTGAGAAGGGTAGATTTACCAATAGAGTTATGGTCTTTTAAACCAGATTTTATGGCTAAAATATATGGAGGCTGTTATGCAATAATGTGTCAACCTACTGTATGTTTTCTTATTAAGTTGACACATTATTGCATAACAACATCCATTTAGACTGCACCAATCAAATTAGAATTGCGTTATTCTTTAATGTCAACACTCTTCATAATATTTAAATAACTTTTCGTTATTTTACTTGCCGTAAAATATTCAATTTATCAAGAAAATAGAGAATATATTCTGACCTGCACTCTGAACCTCATAAAATGGTGACGAATTTGACCCAGTTGATGGACACGCGTGTTAATCGTCAGCAGAGTTTTCGCTATTTAGGGGGCGTCCATAAATTACGTGAGATGTATAAGGGGGGAGGGGGTCGAGTCAAATCTCATCTAATCTTACGTTGGAGAGAGGGGGGGTTCTCGGCAAATATCACGCAATTTTTTTCTGATTGAAACAAAAAAATAATTGTACTATTTTGGTCCATTTAATCCAGATTGTACACGCTTATAAGATTTAATCTTAAGCGTAATCGTAATACGATTAAGATTATTCACTAATTCGTTCGAAAGAGAATAATTTCATTCATACTTCGACGTTAACTCTCAGTAATATTGATTACTAGTCTTAACTAGTCGTAAATAAAAGCACGAAGCAATTTTTTTTTTCTTTTCACAATAACAATCCAACGCGTTTACGTAAGAAACCCACATTTAAAAAAAATCTCACGTGAGATTGGGGGATGGGGGAGGGGGTTGAATAAAATCTCACGACATCTCACCAGGGGGGGAGGGAGGGACAGAAAATTAAAAAAAAAACACCTCACGTAATTTATGGACGCCCCCTTAGCAGTAAAACGATGTTAAAGGCTAGGGCGTAACATGCAAAATAAAATACATACGCAGAGAAACATTGCAATGAAACGAATTCGTCATACCTACAAATTCTACTGGAATCTGGGCACATTGTTCTTAGAACTTAGACGCGAGAAGTCTCAGGAGGTGGGCCGGTGCTTATTAATAATAATAAGTTAGAGTCCGAAGCCAGAAGTTGGTTATTATTAATAACTGACCGACTGGCTGATGTTGTAAACTAACTTAGTACGATTGCCATGTTACGATGACTACATTCATTACTTATCTCACGAGTGCGGATTAGCCATAGTTGTAGTTTTAACACATAGACAATGTGAGCTCATAGCTCCTACGCTAACGCACACATAGACAATGTGCATGTATAACAATGGCTCACCCGCGTTCGTGAGATAAATGTACTGTACAATCATTCGTAGAAATGTGCTCGGCGTATTGCGGAAATGAAAACGAGCTAACCCCCCCCCCCCCCCCCCCCAGTCGTTAGAGACTATCTCGAAAGCTCATAGAAGGTACAGGATAAAGATAAACTTACTTAAAAATAATCGACTCTGCAACAGCCCCTCCGCATCTCTCGTAGAAACTGTGAAGTTTCTGGACGATTCGAAGGTGATGGGCAGCCCCCTCCTCGACTTGATAGTGGAAGCAAATAGTGAGTCCAGCACTAGGGCTTGACCTATTAATTGCAGGCCTCCTGGAACTATTCGAAGTTGGCCCATTCCCTCCTAAAATAAATAAAAGTTAACTGTCGGTTACAGACCTACTGTTGGACTAGAGGTGTTGAATATTTAAGTAATGAGAATTATAATGACGCAGGTATTTCTTAATAAAATCTATTTCATTTTTCATTATAGTTAGCTTTTAGGAGTATATACTTACAATATCGTTTATCTAAATATGGAATTTCCTTTCTAAAAAATCTTTATCCTGAACCTTTAAAACATCTTATACTGCGGCGATCATTGCGTCATTATCTTTAAATTTCTACCTTCTGGGTTGTTCTTTTAACCTCGCAAATAGATAGAAATCGCTAGGAGGGGAGGTCTACTGAACATGGAGGATGCTTCATCATTGATTTGAGCGAGCATCTTTAATTACAGCCATCGCAACCTTAAACTGTATTTATAAATTTTTGTTATCACTTGATCGGTTACTGCTGATGTTAGGCGCCCCAAGCCTGGGTCGTCATTAGCGCAAGTGTCTCCTTGTCCAAATGTGGAACAAGCGCCATCTAGGTCACGGCAATTGAACCCGGGACCTCGATGGCTTGGTTATTATCGATATGTTTAGATCATAAGGCTATCTAACTTACCGTATAGTTCACAGCTCCACCGATAGTGGGCGCTGTTATTAATGTAGAATTTAAGTATTTAAACGAATGTACCTCCAAACACTGCCTCTTTTCCAAATAGACACGATACAATCAACACGCTTATTATTACCAAAAACCCATCTCGACACCCCAGTCTGGCCCACGAAGGAACACTCCTTCTCTTAAACTTCTCCTACCACCGCGCAATCGTAGAATAAGGTGTACGAACCCCTAATGATACTTGCAAGTCTAAACGAACCGATTTTTTTTTAAGCGCAGCATTTTAATTACCGCTTGAACGTGAATTTTGTCCAGTTTTGACAATTCGCTCCAACACAACAAAATAAATGTATTCGTTTAAAAA
This sequence comes from Epiblema foenella, assembly GCA_963556455.1. Lineage (NCBI taxonomy): Eukaryota > Metazoa > Arthropoda > Insecta > Lepidoptera > Tortricidae > Epiblema > Epiblema foenella. Next base: position 18,940,581 of record OY747099.1, on the reverse strand, counting down.
AAACTAAGGACTATCATTTTTTTTTACTTATTCACTGTGTCAATAATATTGGCAATACTGGCCACTTTTTACATTTTCTCACTAAAGAGTTTATATATCATTCTCATTAATTATTGAACACCCCCCGTATGTTAACTTATGTCACATCTTTCAAAATAGCTAGCGAAAGAATTGTTTTTGACAATGTATTTTACCGATTTTCAAAATACAATTAACCGTACGTAATCCTCCTGAATGTCCCAATTTTAATAAAAACTGAGATCAGATAATAAAATATGAACCCTCCAAAATTATCCATTCGGAAGGATTCGGATTTAATTTGATGGAAGTCAGTTATCACAAAATTTTAATTGTGTGTTAAACAAATTTGTGAAGTTTATTTATTATTATTTTTTCTAATACAAAGTTGCTTTTGCAATGATCTTATCGTTTTTTCTCAGATCAAACACCAAAAGATGTGCGTAAATTTATAAGGTGGCAACTGACTAGTATATGAGTGTAATGTAACACGATACAACCCCATCATTACAGCAGTCAGTGCAGCGAGCAGTCAGTCTTTTACACAAATTGTTCCAGTACTGAAGCGTCGAAACCTAAAAAATATTATTCACAACGATAATAATGTATACAACTCACTGAATTAAAATCCAACACTTTTAAAACCCAAAGCGTCAACGCAAGGTTGATGATCATCATAAACATGAGCGCCATAACCAGTATGTAAAGGCATTTCTTTCGCCAGCCGTAGATGCCCACTTTGAACTGGCTATTGTAGCTGTTCCTGATCGAGTCGACCTTTGTGTCCCGCCCATTGTTGTTCAGGATTGGCTCCGGCGTGGTCTTGTCAGCATACGGGATTCTGAAAGAAAGTATTACTTTAAACAAAGCAGTCTGTGCTGAATGAAATTGATGACGGATCATTTAAAAGTCTATTTTAGTCGACGTATAGATATGATATTGATTTGATAATTACATTAAACTTCGCCTACACGGTAAAAGCGAGCATGTGAGACTTCCATCAATATCATAGCATACATGTATTGCAGCTTTAAATAAACAAATTTTGCGCTGAGCTTAAATTGGAATTCTGCATAGGTATAACATAATTTGGGCTGCATTAACCATTTATAGTACTCAAATGCACTGCAGAATTTCTAACAGAAACTTTATAACAAGTTTAACTACCAGTTTAACGTATCACCGTTTATATTTTAAGAGAGGATATTATAAAATTACCGTTCATTTTTCAGATTTTCGCTTATATCTCTTAAACTCTTTGGTTCGATATTGTAGGTATGATAAAGTTAAAGAGCATTCAATTCCCTATAAGTTCGTTGCTGAAACATATTTTCAGGCCTACTATTAACAAAGATTCAGCCGGTTAAATTTGGTTATGCTGGAGGCAAATTTACTAAAACCGGCCAAGTGCGTGTCGGGCCACACGCACAGTGTAGGGTTCCGTAGTTGCCCGTCCATCACGTCACCGGTCATATGCGAAATTACGGACTCGTAGAAGGGTTTTTATTGATCTTAGTACTGATGATGTACTTTTATGAGATGTTTTGTTGTATACATATTTTTGCCCTTTACGGTAATATCTACTTAGCTGTGATAGTTTTCCTTTTAAATTCATCGTATATACTACTACCTTGATTTTTTTCACATGCCTAGTAGCCACCGTTTAGCTGGCAGGGGGGGACACTTGACCATAGCAAAAATTATCACTTCAAAGCTTAATATCACGCCAACCGATTCTTGACTCAAAAAATACTTTTAGAAACCTTATAATATTTTTGAAAGAACTATCCAACGATACCCCACACGACGCGGTTTGGAAGAAAAAAAAATGCACCACCACTTTACATGCTACCCTAAAAAAAAAATGATTTTATTCTACCGTTTCATCGGCGACATTGATATGTATACTCATACCAAATTACAGCTTTTTAGTAGTAACGGTTACTGAGAAAAGCGGGGGATGGACGGACGGACATGGCGAAACTATAAGGGTTCCTTGTTTACTATGGAACCCTAAAGAGTCGTCTCATTCGCGATCTTCGTCGAAACGGCTTCTATATATCTAGTACTGGTATGCATCTATTCCTATTTGTCTCCAGAATACTAATTTACTGGTTTTATGAAATGGAGGAGGGGACTGCCATAGCCAAAGAGAATATAAGCACTACGTTCTAAGAGACGGGACTTCGAACTAAGTTTTGGATGACAGTGACATTGTCATTGCATGACATTGACGTAGAGTTTGGCAAACATTCTGTACCACAATAAAATAAAATAAAGGAAATAGGTAATGCCAACATAACAGCGCGATAGGGATGTAACTTTGATGTAGTATGGTTAACGATATCGATATCGATAAATGATGACTACTGACGTCGTGGGTTCCACGTATATACAAATCCCGGTTAGAGGGCGTCCATTATTTACCTGAGATGTTTATGGCGGGAGGGGATCGAATTTTGCTAAAAACACCTCACATTAATAATGGATGCTCCTTTATTAACAATTGGGGTTTGAATTGAAACATCCACAAATAACAGACGAGTTTTTATTTAAATCCAGAATCTTCTAGATCGTCTTCTCTTTTTACAGATTTACATGGAAACTAGGAATGTAAATCACATTGTTATTACTTCAACATCTTCTATTGTTCAAAATGATGACACGAAACAGTATAAGATGTACAATACAATACAAATATTCTTTATCACTCACCAAAAAATAGTACCTACACAAAAGAAAAAAATATTCAAATTTAAAAATCTTTCCGGGGCAGTAGCATCAACACCAAATGGTGAATGCCTTGTAAATACTTTAAGGCTCGCCACATACAGGTTGAAGTTGAAACTCGCAACCGCTCCATATATCAGGTATCACTACCGTGCGGTAGTGCTCTCGCCAAGACGAGCCGAGCGAAGCGCAAGGGCACTACCCACCTTTTCTCGAAGCGCTTCGTCGTTTTTTTGAACCCTCATAACTTGGGTTTGGTTTATACCAGATAAACAAATTTTTCGGTATCTGATGGTCAACAGTAGACTAAAGCATAAAAAGCATATAAAGTTTCAATTGCATACCTCTTATAGGTACTTAATATTTTATTAATATCTAAAAAACCCCGATTTCGTCACTCACTGATAATTATCAAAATTCTTAGGGTACTTCCTGAAATCCTAGAAAGCTGAAGTTTGGTGTGTAAGCTAGTCTTAGTACACAAACAACAAAAGATCCTAAAACTTGGAGCTTTTACCCCCCAATCGCTTAAACTAGGGGATGGAATCTTTCTATGAGACTTCCGGAAGTTTTGATGCTAGAAGTCTGAAATTAATCTTGGGACTCCTTGTTATAAAATAATAAAATATTATGTATTACCCTTTAAGTTAGGGGATGGAAGTTTGTATGGGATTGCCTGTACTTAATTTCATGCTAAACATCTGAAAATTATACAAGTATACAGACATCATATATTATAACAAATTTAAAAGTACGTGTTTCGGGTTTATGAAAAATAAACATCACTGAACCATTAGGGGATAAAAGTGTATATGGGGCTTCCGTCAGAAGTTACAAAGAGAAGTGAAATCCCACCAAAAAAATATTCATGTAAAAAATATTGCCAAGACGAGATCATATCGCTCGCACTGTCAAAACTACTTATTTAGCTCGATCTACAATGGGTGCACGCGTCGGGCGAGGTCTTGCTCGACCTAGACTTGTGCCAGCCTGGTGTGGATCCGGCTATTAAGGAGTATAAAGTTGTGTTGCTTTAATTTTATATTAACCATCTCTTTAAACGACTCTTCTTTTGGTTAAGATTTTTGGGTTGAAAGTGGTCACCACAAACAAATTTTAATTCGTTCAACTTCTCAATCGGAAAGTAGGCTAGGTCTTCATTACCAATCACTTTCACCCATTGTCTGCAACTGAAAAATACCAGAGTTCTATATGATAAGCTAGTTATCAATATGTTACGGCCAACACTAGTATGTATAGTATACGAATAAAACTAAATTGCAAATAACGCTTTTTATTTTGCTTACATGTAACTTGCTGTGGTACATATTAATAGATAATCTCCAATTAATTGCTTACCGGTCGTGATCTAAAGGAAATCTTGCCATTAATTTTCCTTTTCTCGTCATCTTTTCGACCGACATGAAAACCACAAATAACACATACCCTATAGGCTGAAATGGTCCGTGGCATGTTGAAAAAACACATTGCCTTCTACTACATGCTTTTTCGTTTTAAATTAAGGTTTCTACCATTTATGAATACCAAAATAACAAACTGCAAACTGATAAACAAAGAAACAATATGGCGATTACTCAAGTTTAACGGAAGTGACCAGAGGTGACATTGACATGTGACTGAGATGGATTAACCGAGGGAGCGAGATAGCAGTACCCGCCATTATTTTTTGGCCAAATTCCATACAACGGTGTTTTTTGTTCCTAGTTGCGCGAGCCTGGCCATAGCTGTAACGTCATAAAGATGGCAGCCGATTTTTGTCCAAATCTCAGGTTCTATGTTACCAATCGGTACTCGTGAGGTGTCCTTTGAAATATTATTAAACGTAATACAATTGCTTTTTTAACGCTTAAAATATAGTTTTTTTAAATATTTTTTTTGTACCACGTCTTTTTTTAATATTTGAAGAAATCAAATCATAAAATCAATCGGCGCGTAATGGCACATGTTCAAAATTGGTCAGAACTTGTTTATTTATTATTGCACACCAATAAAATTTATATTTTTGGAAAGTTTATAAATTTTTTTACTTTTTTGTAATGTCATGAATTGCGGTAAGTTAATATTTATTGAGTAATAAGCATCTTTTATCCTCGCTCCTCCATACTATAACTTTGATCAGCTGACTCACCAGCTACCCTCACCTTATTACGTTTCGACATACGGACTGGATTAGATATTTTCCGGAGTACAAAGCAGTCTAGGTGTGTGATAATACAAGTTATGAATATGATTGTCTGAGAAACAAATACGATCCCACTCTATTCAGATTGTTTTGCAACTACCATTCCTACATACTAACTTCCATATAAGATAAGTCCTATTGCTTGATACTAACCCAACGATACCCCCAGGACACTTCCATTTTTTAATTCATGACAATGACGGACGTTTATCTTATGAGTAGTATACATAAAAGTAGGATCAATAGTAATTGTATGATTAGATTTTGCCTACGGCTGCGTACTACGCAGCAGCAGCCTAATTTTTTTTAATAGCCATATTAAAATTTTACTGTACAAACGGACACTTTAATTTCAATAAAAACTAGAGATATTTCATATCAGGGGCACGGTAGTGCCCCCGCCAAGACGAGTCAAAAGAACCTACCTTTTCTCGAAGCGCTTCGTTGTATCTTTAGGTTTGGATTACCGTTTCGCTATCGTAACTTCTCTATTTTACAATAGCTCTTGTAGTAACTAAACGGCCAAGCCACATGTTTTGACTACGGTGTAAAGTTTGTGAAGTTGGGGCTTATAGAGTTAGGGCGACTAAGGTTAGAAGCTTGGCTATACATGAGATCTGATAACTTTTTGTCAGTATCATATATATATACGTATACGTAAAGCAGACCGTATTATAGTATAAATAGCTTTTGATAGAACCGAAACGAGAACTCACAGTTCCGGGCTATTTCAAACACAGTCATTTCACTTGCATAAATCACAACTTTATTTCCTCTGGCCCTTCCAATAGCTAACTCGACGAAACATTTCTCGAGACGTTTGAATTGCTTTAGAATGAAAGGATTATGCCATTTTAAATAAATCTGTTTTGTATAATGTTGTTTAAATAATCGTGTATGTTATTAAATAAAATAATTAAATAAATAAATATTAGAGGACAATCTTACACAAATCGAACTAGCCCCACAGTAAGCTCAAGATGGCTTGTGTTATGGGTACTAGACGACGATATATTTAATAGATATAAATACTTAAATACATAGAAAACATCCAAGACTCAGAAACAAATATTCATGCTGATCACACAAATATTTGCCCTGATCGGGATTCGAACCCAGGACCGTCAGCTTCACAGGCAGGTGCATGACCCACTAGGCTAAACCGGTCGTCGTATTGGTTAATTATTATATCTAGAAAAATCTGATCAATGATAAAAATCTGTTTTACATTTTTAATTGATTGTATATACACTGACTCAGCGCTCGTAGCGGCCGGAGTGACCCGCCATATTTTCGCAAATAGCCGGTTTTAACTTCGGTAAAAATAAAATTGCACTTTTATATTCATGAATTTTACTGTTCCGATAAAACTCGTTTATAGTTTCAACGTTATTGTTAGCCTTTCGTCAGCTTGTATTACTAGTCTTTCAGGTTATTATAACCTTTTTATGACCTTCGAATTTTAGTTAGCTTGCTTGTTGGTAACATTTCTTTCAACAATAGCTACTGCGTTTCTTGATGAGAATGAGAATTAATGTTACTGGATGAATTACAAAAGTGTTTAGTGGCAATGAAAGAAATTCACCCACTTTAACCGAACATTAAAGATATTCTCAGAATTTCAGCGTTAAACCCTATTGTAGCGAACTTGCATGTAAGTACGTCTCAATATTCCCGCCAGAATACATGTTTCAACGAGACGTGTACAAAGGCGTCCTATCTAGTATTCGTGGAACTGGCCAGCATCAGCGACGGACGAGGGTCATAAATTTACAAGGATTCTAGTACGACACGAGCATTGCTCTATGAAAAATACTAGGTTGCGTCTCAACCGCCGAACGTAAGCTGTATTCCTGCATTTTATGCAGCTTGGCGGACCCGACGATTGCACGGTCGGTGTAAATCTGCCATTCGGTCTGTAGGTACATCAATTTGAGTCTCGCTAACTGTGTCGTCCACCACACTAGACCCCAATATTTACATTTATCTTTTTTAGGGTTCTCTAGTAAACAAGGAACTTTAATAGTTTCGCCAGGTCTGTCTGTCCGGCCGCAGTTTGGCTCAATAACCGTTACTAGTAGAAAGCTGTAATTTGGCAGGGCAATATACGTACATTATTTATAATTAATCAAGCTAACAAAATAGTAGAATATTTTTTTCTAGTATTAGTTTGGAAGTAGGTACAAATCATTTATAGATACTAAAAAACAGTCGCCCTATGCTAGCTAAGACTAAGCTCAATAATATTTTGTTGCAGTTTTACAACTCATCTTGTGCCGCAGTAAGAAATATGCAGTCTTGGTGGTCGCTGTATCTACTAGCTATTTTTATGCAAGGGCTAGATTCGAAGCTTGCAGGTAACCTACATAGAATAAAATGCGTTAAAAAATTAGTCTAGAGGTAAGTAAAAGATGAGCTTAATTAATCTCAAAAACTACTGAACGGATCTCTATGAAACTTTCCAGTATTGTAACTTAGACATCAGAATAGGAAATAGGCTATAATTTATTTCAAAATTCATCCCCTGAGGGGATAAAAAGGGGGTGGCCTTCTTGTAGCGTCAGGTGTCCATCGGTTAACCATGCGGACACATTTAACCTTTCGAATATCTAGCAAACGCGACGTTGCCGCTTCGTGCACCCAAGCGCAATAGATGCCTAAGCGCAAGTGTGCCCCGCACCCCAGTCGGCAGCGCGCTCGCGTCACAAACGGATGTGTGAGGACGAAAATAAAAAATCTTGTGCTGAAATTCTGGAAAAAAGCGGTAAGTACTTTTCACTTTACGTCTTTTTCGTAAGTGTTAGACGAATTTTGATATATAAGCTGCGTAGATACATTCATTGTGCTTCTTTTGGTGTATGTATTTGGTGTCTATTGCTAATAATTTTAAAGCAAGGTCAACCTAACAGCGTCATGAGGGGGTTGTCTGACAGTTAACCAAAATTTCTTGTCCGACATTTAGCCATGGTTAAATGTGTACCGATATTATATTTACGTCTAACAAAATAAATAACAATATTTTATTCATATTTTAGATGGGGCGAGACAAGACAAACTGTCGAAAAAAAGGAGCACATTCCGAAGACGATATGAAAAGAGCGTTGGAGCTAGTCCATGCAGGCATGAGTATCAGGGCAGCGAGCAAGGAATGCAATCTGGCATACCCTACCGTTCGGCTGTATGTGGAAAGATTAAATCAGAATGAGGGTAAGTCGATTCGTCTAACACCAAATTATGAGATGAACCGGGTCTTCACAATAGAAGAAGAGGAGGAGCTAATAAAATATATCGATTATTGTGCCAAACTATTTCATGGACTCACCTCCAAAGATTGCTGTCGAGTCGCCTACCAAATGGCCAAAACGAATAATAAACAAATTCCTCAAACATGGACTGATAAAGAAATGGCCGGCATTGAATGGCTTCGGTCATTTAAAAAGAGGCATCAAGACATTTCACTGAGGAAACCTGAAGCTTGCAGTTTAGCTAGGGCGACAGCCTTTAATAAACACAACGTGGATGGAGAGATAATTCTTGACGGTAACTTTATGCCATTAGCTCGAGATCCAAAAGAAAATGAATACGTCGTTTTCTTATTTCCTTTAAAAAAGATCTCTGTTTATTATGTTGCCAAAATATTAGAAGTAATTGATGACAACGACGATGAAGCCGACTTTTTTGTGAGTTTTTTACGTTTGAAAAATAAGGCAAAACAAACATTTTGTGAACCCATTGTACCTGATACAGCTGGTGTGCAAGTAAAATATATTAAATATATTTTACCTAATCCTAAAATTACCGGAAGCAGCCGCAGGCAAGCCTGTTTTTCGTTTCCGGTACAATTCAACATGTTGAACCTGCGCTAAAAATTCAGATCTTGCTACCTACCTGTAGGTAGGTATCCTGGGGTACCAATTAGGTATAATTATTATTTTTCCATTGTTTTTTTAGATAAGCTGCAATAATTAAGGCTGATTGTTACAGAGACTGACATTAATATTTTAGTTACATTGTAGTATTAAAAACTAACTACTGCTTCTTAAGGCAATTTAAATAATAATATTTGATTAAAAATCTCATATCGTGTGATACCTACATAGTATTCTAAGTATTCAAGACTGATTATTGAAAATATCTGGGGTTGGGAAGTTATTATTTCTCATTCTATTGTTAATTAGACAGTAAGATGACTTTATACATATATTCTGATTAGTGATAGTAAATCTACTAAAAATGTTATTTGTTTAATGATTATGTGCAAGCAAACTATTTTTTTTGTTATTTTCGTAGCATTTCATGTTTCTATTATTATTAAAAAACTATTTAATAATACATTGAGTTATTATTTTGACAGAAATAAAATTATATAAATTAGTAATTAAATGTGTACAATACGGTTAATTCTGGCACAACCCCCTGGTTAAAAGTGTCCAATGGTATGGACACAGTTATCCAAATCTCATTCACAAAAAAAAAATAATTATATAAAAGCTGTTAACTGATGGACACCTGACCCTATGGAAAATAAAATTTTCTTTAAGATAGAGACTTCAAACCCCCTTAATAATAGACTAACCATTAAAACTTCAGAAAATATTTTTCAGCGTTTTTCGAAATTCGCCCTCTAAAGGAGTGAAACGGGGGTTGAAAGTTTGTATGAGGAACATTTTTTTAACGAGGAGCTTGAAACTTCGTTTGTAGACCTAGCATTAAATACTAAGAAAACTAATTACAGCGTTTTTTGAAATTCACCCTCTGAAGGGGTGAAAAGCGGCTTGAAACATTGTATTAGCCACCTGAGTTTTTTAAAGCGAGTGACTTCATACTTGGCGAGTAGACTTTCAGTTAAAATAGATTAAAAAACTGCCCTACCCGTGCAAAGTCGTGGCGGGTTACAAATGTTAAAGTATATCTGTCTGTTTGTTACCACTTACTTTTGAACCACTGAACCGATTTAGATGAAATTTGGTATGGATATTGTTTGAGTCCCAGGGATGGACATAGGATACTTTTTTATCCCGGAAATCATCGCTTAAGGGGGTGGAACTTTGTGTGGAAGAAAGGTAACTAGGTATAAGCGCCTGACATAAAATAATAGCAATAAGATTCTAACGCAATGACCGAGTTCTACGCAGACGAAGTCGCGGGCAAAAGCTTATTATCCTAATATATACAGACTAGACTATTAAACAGAAACATTAGGAATATTCAGTTCTGCTTGCGAAAAACTTACGAAGAATATACAGCATAAAATGAGGCAAGAATCTATTCGTCACTAGATGTCGTAACATGTACCTACTAATTGGTCGTTAGAGCGTTTTATTTATATTTTACGATATTAAAAAAAAGCTTCAATTTTTTCTGATATGGCGACTGTTTGTTTAAATAGTTATTAGTTAAAATGTAATATAAGTATTTTTTTAATTCGTCTCTATACAGCGTTAGAATAGATACGTGAGACTTAAGCATCGATTCATCACTAGATGGCGTAAGCTGTACCTACTTGATGATTCGTTCTTGGGATGTAGAAATTGTTGGTTTATTGTATTTAATGGACGTGCACGTTCATGATAAATTTTATGGTTTCATTCATAAATAGACCATACTGTATTATACAACTATACTATAGACTTGAGACTAAATATCAAAGGGACCAATGCCCGTTTACTCATTTTAACAATAACGAAACATGTTTTTACGTAGCCCTGCAAATAAAAATATCAGTCACTTCGAGCTCGCTGCGTGATCGATACAAAACTCGCTCGCAAGTCGGAGCGCCCTATTAAGGCCCTTAGTTTAAATATGATAATAATAAATAGGTATTTTTTGACTTGAGAAATTGAATAAGCTTCCATTCATCACTAGATAGTGCAAGCTACTTCGTTGATCTCTTTTGGTGTGTAGGAATTGTTGTTGGTTTATTGTATTATGCCTGAATGTTTAACGGTATATGTTATCTATCTTAAATAAGTATAATGTGCATCGTTGCGGTGAGTCGGTGACAACAACCAAAACAAATTAAATGCATGTAGGTGTAATATCATTATTCTCATGGCAGTGATTGTATACTTTACGTGAGAAAAAAAACGTCTATAAATCTTAAACATTATGCCTGTTACTCATTTTAATGAATGAATCATGTTTTTATTACTAGACAAAGACTGACTGAAAATTCCTATTATCATAGTAGTGTTTTGAAAGAAAAATTAACCCCCTTATTCATAAAACTTAACAAACCTCAGCTAACTAAAATGTTTTGTCCCTTTCTCACAAAAATAAATGTCAAAGTGACAGATAAGGACAAACGAACTTTAGCGGCCTGTTAACTATTATAGGTTTGATGGACGTTTATGAAAATAATATTTTAATAGTTTATATATGATTTATTCAAATATTTATTTCGTTACTTTGATAAATTAGCTAAGTAGGTATTTAAAATAATTCTAGCGTATGGGACGGCACCCCGGATAGCACCAATATATTTTATAGAAGTAAGTAGGTACCTACGTCCCAAACTGTAAAAGCAAATGCTGTCAAGATACGCAAGCAAACATTTACCTTACTTACTCTTAGAAATTCTGACAAACTATACCTTTTCATGGCAACAAACGTATAAGTTATTAAAGTAACAAAAGCTTAAGCGTAAAATACATGTTATTTCATCTTCTTTATACACATCTTTACTACTTACTCTGAAACTCTATACGTACAGGAGTTCCATGCGGACGAAGTCGCGGGCAAAAGTTAGTAGATAATAATATTAGTTTGTATTGTACTGTGTACAGGTACATTAATATAATCGTTTTAAATTTGAAATACATTACAAGTGTTATTTTACACGTCAGGGATACCCCAACTCTGAATTTTAGAATTTGCCGCCATTTCTCATTCATTTCAATTCTCAATCATGGCGATGACATTTTTTTTCTTGCGAAACCCAGTGTGGGGTGTCATTGGATATCTCATTGAAATATCTTGTAGTACAAAACTATCATAACTAAGTCGAGACATTAGGTACTAGGTAACTAACCTAACCTACCTATAGTATCAAAAGTATACTTTCGTAAAATTTATACTGATTATAGTTAAATAAGGTTGTTAGTTGTGTGCAACACAAAGCACATACATACATATATAAGTTTGTGGACATTTATGTTAGCATCATGTTTACAATTAGGAAACCATTGCATTGCACGTGACCCTAAACGCGCATACCCGCTTTGCTATTGTACGTACTCGTATAATTTAATGTTCCGCGTAAACGGAAAGAAGTTTGCTTTATGTAATAGGCCGGAGTTTTTTATAACATTGATTTGATTGTTTGTTTAGCATAGATATACCTATCCTATAGCTAGCTATAAATGCTGTATACTATATGAGTTATATTCACAAAATATTTGCATCACGAAATGAACATAACTTTAAGCTGAGAAATATCTCGTCCTTGCAAGCCAAAGGAGAATCTACTATTTTTATTTTCCATAACTGTCACAATTTTCTTTGTAGTTCTGTCGGAGTGTTTTCGGTATTATTCCAGCTCAGTAGCTTGTTTAAATGCAAACATTACAGGAGTTGTCGTGGCGCGGATCGCGCGGGATTTGGCTAATGCTGATACAATAAGAGGCTTCAATCCGATTGCGACTGCTTTTACATGGGAGTAGGTCTCTCATGTCTCACTTAAGCAAGTCGGCTATTTATTGTTCTTTATAAGCATTGAGCAGAAGCAATACGCGCAATTGGTATTTCATTTTAAATCCAGTTTTACAATTATTGCTTAATAATTTGTGTCTGTTATATCTAATGGGAAATAAAACTTACCTGCGGTAAAATATGTTTCATTAAACGAGGACCTGAAAGCGAGTCACCATGCAGGTAAAAGTAAAAAAAAACCATTAACTTGAAGTAAAACCTTTTGAAAAGCATTCGTTGCGTTTATCTCCCGGTCCAGCCTCTCGACACGTTTAGAGGGTTTATGTGGCATTACAAACCAATTACATCAATAATGCTAGGCCCCGACTTCTTCCTCCGGGATAACTTCAGAACGGTTGCGACTCGAGCGTTCTAATTTACTGTTTCAAATTTGCGCAACATATATCACATTAAGTAAGCGTTGCGACGTATCAGGAATGTAAGAACGTAACATTAAATACATAATAGAGATAAAAGGTAGAAATGGGGTGGAATCTAATAAATTCTCGGTGCGGAAGCGTAAACGATGTACGTGGAGACGAGCACGTACCGGCGGCGGTGCGGCGCCCGCGCCCGCGCCCGCGCCGGCCGCCGACGCGCCGCAAATGAGCCTTATTAATCATCCCCATCATCGTGGCCCGACTTCTGAGCTTCCTCTGTTCCCAGATTCTCATTAATAAGGCAATATTTTCCTCGCTTTAGATATAAACGGTTGATAATTTGCATAGCATTGAGATATGCCTCAGGTACGATAGCTACATAGTTCCTACCTGGGGCTGTTACATCTGTTATAATAATAAAAGTGTTTCATATTTCTTGTGGAATATATCTATGTATTGAAAATACTATGAGTTTTAAGTCAATGAAACCAGTAACGGACCGATTACAATATATGTCCGGTAGGTATAGATATGTATATTTGTTAATGAATTACAATATGAAAATAAGTCGACACGTATGTTGATAAATCAATGATTTATTAGTATTATATGCATTTTTGTATTATCGTCTTTTTAATGTATGAAAGGCCAGGCAGAACAGTTTAACTGTGTGTGCTAATTGAGCGTTTCACCACGCGCCGGCTGCCGGAATGCGCCCGCCGCACATTCGTTAGCAATATTCCGCTAACGAACCAAATTAATGGCTATTAAGTTGAATAACGTAGCACTTTGCGTTTCGAATACCATACGCACTCGCATCATATATGATTCTGAGCCGCTTTAAGTTTTATGCATGCATGTCGAAAGCCGACCGCCAGCTAGATACACACTCTCGTCGATACAACACTGTCAAATCATGCTTCCGTTTGATGTTAGCTAGCTTTGTAGGTTGTAAACAATGACAAATCAGCGTTGTGACGGTTGGTAGGATCACATAGTTCCATTTAACATAAGTTACGTACACAAGTTTTTTAAGACCGAGACATAAATTAATTCCTGCTACTAGTAACCTCTGCTTTGGCTGTCCAACAGTATAAAAATTAATAATGTGTTTAAAAACTGGGGGTCAATCTCAGACGTACTTTTTAAATTTAAATTTCTCTCTTGTGTTCGTTCTAAAATACAAGCTCGGGGCAAGTGGAAGAGCGTCCCAAACACTGAAATCAAGTTTCAGGGACCCTTGATATTTACATTAACTTGGAATGTTGAAGTGGATGACACATATTTACATAGTCAAATAAATCGTTATGTCGATTAGTTACAGTTAAAACATTTTTAGGTAAGTACCTCCTGACGTAAAACTAAACCGATAAGGTTTGAAATCAACTGATCCTTTTAATTAATGTAACGTAACAAAGGTTTTCACGAAATATTTTCAATTTATCGACGTGAAAGTGAAGCGAACGCAGACGGTGGAAACAAGAAAATCCAGAGTATTTCAAGTGTCAACCTGAAATAAGCTGCATAAGCTCATGCGATGGGAGAGCCATAAATTAAGTTTTCAATTTGCCAATGACGTATCGCAAAGATGGTGAGGGAAGAGGACTGTGTAAATTTGAGTCTATTTCGTAACGGGTCGGCTCGCTGTGCGATATTTGGATAGTTAATGTTTAAGTCCCAAGTTGGGGGCTGCTTGCATGTAGTAAATGCAACGCAGCGCTCCATTATGTGGCTCATAAATCAAGTGCATTGAAATCGCCTTCCTCCTTCGTGTCGGTGAGCCATCGCCGAGCGGCGGATATTTGAACCAATGCACTGCCGAACCGACTACAGAACCGAATACACTACCGCGTCTCGTGTGCTTGTATCGCCCGTTAGCTACTGCAGCACTGAACCCTATCTATTCATACGCAACTACACATCGGAAGTAAGCCTTAAAGCTAATGAGTTAAAGAATGCCATAAATTTCATAACAAAGCCCGCAAGCCAGGCTAATGAAGTAGGTAATTGTAATAAATGTTTGCCGCAACTGTGTTTATAAATAATAATACGAAAAAAGGGAATTTTGAATGAATTCAATCATTATAAATCAATAAGTAATTCCTAACAAAATGTTTATTTTCAATAATTACGCCATAATGGTAAGGGAGAACACAATATATTTACATATTGATTATCTTATATTGACCTGTAACTTCAATACTATATTTTGCATGGCTTGCTAAATAAAGTTTAGGGTATATTATTGCAATAAAGTCTCACTAAAGAGCTCGTGTCTGGAAAGAGGATAAGACTTTGAAGACGACGACCGGGTCAACAAATCGTAAGTAGACACACCATAAGTAGGAACATTTTCTCCCTATAAATGATATTTCTCTTATCAGAAGGTGTATTTTTTTGACAAATATAAATATGAGTAAATCTTAATTCTCATTCGGAGAAACCCGGGGTCCGCATGACACATAATCGTAAGATATGGCGAAGGAACTAGTTTTACTAAAGCGACAGCCATCTGACCTTCCAACGGAAATCGACGAAATCGTAATCTCCAGATTGATAGACCGGCCCGTGCCTTAGCGTTTGGCTACAGTGCCTTCAAAAACAAACAACGGTGACATTTACAAATATAAATCTCGATTGTATTTCACGCTCTGTGAGTTTCTAATTTAGAGATTTCGACGGCATTTTGATGTATGTAGGTACGAAAGCGATCGCATGTTAATTGCCATTAGCGTTCTATGTCTTTATGAATCGAGTAACATTCGATGATAAGTTTATAATCTGAACAGAGCAGTGTGGTACAGTCGCCACTATATATATATCGGAGCGAACAAGGTGCTCATAAACATCTGAAAACGCTTTTATTGTCAAGGGGTTAGAGTGTATGTTCACATATGTAAGTGTGTGTGCGCCTGGGTGCGGGTGCGGGTGTGTGGCGCGCAGAAGGCCCGCGGTTCGGTGGCCGTGTCATGTTCGGATTAATACCTTGCCTGGGAGACATGATTGCCCAGCTCAGCAAAACGTCAAAGGGAAATTGAAAATTAATTTATGCATCCAAAATTTCATATACGACCACTAGAGATTATAAATTTCGCTCGTACACTGAGAATGTACAGTTTCTGATAGCAAGTTAAGTATATCTAAAAAATATTTTGAAAAGGGAAGCTTAGCTTAGGAAGTTATTGACTTTGCATATATATTTTTGATATTTTAAGCGTCTTTGTCACGTGAAAATGAGCCATTTTTAAAAAAGTGTTCCTTTTTGGTTCTTTTGTGTTATGAAAACTTGTCATACAATTTATATGGGTAATTTTCGTAACACAAAAGAACCAATTAAAAAGTAGTCGAATTAAGTTCTTAAATATGTATACATTTTTTGAAAAGAACTCATTTAGGTATGCAAATGTCATTCCGAACATCACTCGATATCGACAATTTTTAAGTTAAAAACAGTTTTTTCCGCTTAAATTCTATAACACGAAATAAAAGCAAAAAATACTGTGTTGCTATCTAAAACTTTAATAAATGCATCGTATGCTTTAATAAGTTTATTGAGGTAATCAATACTTTTGTCATCTTTTGAGTTCAACACATTTTATATAAGGCCTCCTGAGATTATTTTATATATACCTATTAAGAATAATTTGTAGTCTAATTATAATTTATGTTGTCGTACTCATAGTGTACCGAAGCAATGAAAATGAAGTATTTAAATTGTGAATCTTTCACATAAAAACTTTAAAAGCGTGAAAATATTAACAGTCGAAATGTTATAAGAACATGTGTGAATATATCTGAAGTGTGGCTGTAACGCACTCGCGGGAGGGCTCCTGAAAGAGTCGTAAATAGTCTCGACGCCGCTCACTTATAAATTAGGATCATAAAGCAGTTGCCGAACTTTGTTGGCGGCACGACGGCCATAAAACAACGCTTACGTCTCCGAGGGGACCCGCGACGCTGTCTCGCCTGCGATCTTTCAATTACGAAAAATCCAACCAAATGCATATTGCGAGCAATTAATCTGTACTACATCGAGTTCTAAGTTGCTCAACTCGGCCCATTTGCTTGCTCGTTTCGAGTCGGCTGCAGCTGTTTGGGCAGATAAGAGCCGTGGAGTATGCTTTTGCGTGTTTCGACAAAAACTTAGGTACGCTTCATTTTAAACTGCGGGAGAGCACTTCATTGTCTGACTTTAGCGTACCTACCGTATTTCTGACTCGTATCTGAATAATCGCATTTGAAATTGATGGCAGTGAATTATTGAATTATAAACAACGCCGCAGGTTTCCGGATGCGCGTCACGCGTGAAAGTAGTAGTATGAATATAAATCATAATTTCAACAATCACTGTCAATTTTCATTTTAATTGCGTTTTATTGCGTCCGTTGTAGTTAAATACATTAAGCAATCTTCACAAATGCAGTGCATGATGCAATCCAGCATCCGTGACGCTGAATTTAAGTAGGGGTGGCAGTGGCAGTACACTGTGCGGGAGATCTCATTTGTCGCATATTGAATACTATTGTGCTAACGAGCAAACGGCAATTGGTGGATCGGAATCACTGATATTATTGTTTTGGTTCGAAGCCTAAGGCACTGTACCTAATAATGTACAGTATTTCGTTCATGTAAAACAGGAATCAACATGTCAAAGTATTAATAAATTTTGGTAAAATTTTTTGGTTGATATTTTAAATTAGCATTACCGAAATATCCAAGGTAATAAGAGCGCTCAAGAGTGGTAAAGCATCTGGCAACGATGGTATCCCAGTTGAAGCTTTTAAAGTAATATGGATGTCGCGACCGATACTGCATCCCTTGATGACGGCAATATGGGAAGCTAAACAGGTGCCATAAAGCTGAAAACAAGGCGTACTGATAAAACTGCCCAAGAAAGGAACCTTGTCCCCAGTGCTCCAACTGAAGAGGGATAACAAACTGTTGCCGGTGGGCTCCAAAGTTCTCTGCAAGATCTTGTTACACAGACTAGCCAGTGCTGTTTGTTAACTGTACGTTAAGGGACCAACAGAGTGGATTTAGAGCAGGGCGGTCTTGTATTGACCAGATTAATGTTTCGCGTATGACATTGGAACAATTTAATAAAATGCGTAGCGAACTCTTAGTTTGTGTACTTCGAAAAAATGTTCGACAGGGTCAAGTGGACAAGTATATGATGCATACTGAACAGAAGAGGTATACCAGGCAAGATTAAAAAAAAATCCAAAATCTTTATATGGGTTCCTCTTGCAGAGTTTGCATGAAGGACAATTGTCAGACACTATAAATAGCACGGCTGGTGCGAAACAGGGTTGTTTGCTGTCGCCATTGTTGTTCCTCATCGTCTTGGACGACGTGATGCGCAGAGTAACAAGCAAAGAGAGGATAGGACTGCCGTGGGTGAATTAAGGAAACCTCGAAGACATTGACTTTGCAGACAATCTTTGTTTATTCGCAACATCACGAGAACGGGTCCATGTTGGCTCACATAAAATTCATTGTCCTATTTTCAGTTGTACTACCAATTCGTACTCCTAATAATCACTCTTCATAAAATTCGTACTCATACTTTTTTGTTCATAAATTTCTATTACTAACAACCGAAGTCATAACAGTCAGTTGTCATACATTTTTGTTCATCATTTCACTACCAAGAACATATCTGAAGTCATAATATTGTTTTACATAACAGTTTTCTTCATAAAGGATATAATATTTCATAATTTTGCTAGTAATAATTTCATTACTAAGAAAGTATCTGAATTCCTAATATTGTTTTTCATAACAGTTTCCTTCATAAAGGACATATTTCATAATCTTGCTAGTAATCATGTCATTACTAAGAAAGTACATATGTCGATTCCTAACTTGTAAGGGTACCCTAACCTAATCACCTATGACCGTACAATGTCATATTGTCGTATTGTTGCTGTATATTGTCGCTTCAGCTCCCGTCTTAATTTTCTAACTTATCTGCGTTAGCGTCGATTTTGTCTAACAGGTCTTTCTGGGCTTTTAAAAAAATTACCTCGAAGATTAAGGCGGGAGCTTCGCTCGCTTCAACTTCCGTCTTAATCTTCTAACCTATTCGCGTTAGAGTCGATTTTACCCCAACAGGTCTTTCTGGGCTTTTTTGCCAAATAATAATTTGATCAAACATCATTTGGTAATACATTTTTAGGTTGAATGAAAAATAATGTAAATCATTAGTAGAAAAAAAAGTTGTATGATTGTTAACACTATGAATTTAAATGACAAGGAATAAAAATACTTATGAATAAAAACACTTATGAAAGAAAAATATATGAAAAGAAATAGTAGTAAGAGAGAAATTATGACAATTAACATTATTAATTTCGACAATACGGATAAATAATACTTATGATAAAAAAAGTTATGAAGATAAATATTAGGATGTTAAAATTGTATGAATATTGGTGTTATGAGTTCGAATGGTTAGGAGTTATGATAGTTAGCAATACCACAATTTATGAAATATGATTGTTATGGAGTAAAATTGTATGAGATATATGTTCGGACTTCGAATGATAGGATGTCAAAATTATGTGAGCAGAAGCGCACCTCACGAGAACACCTGCAGTCCAATACTAACGACCTCGCTGGATTCGCTGCAGAAGAAGGCCTGAGAATGAACTATTCGAAAACGAAGGAGATGCGCCTTAAAACCTCGGATACAATGACGATATACATCACTGGCGAGGCAGTTGAACAAGTTTATCGGTTCACATAGGTACCTAGGAAGCATGCTTGACCCAACTAAAATCAGAGTGTTCAACTCCTAGTAACTCAAGTTAGTCCTACCGTTCGGATATGAGACATGTTTTGTAAGAAATGATTTCACCAACCGCTTACAGGTGTTCGTATTCTTGGAGTATTCTGGTCTAATGCGAGACTGTTGCAGATTACTAACTAGAAGCTCATAAGTCAAGTAATCCTTAAGAGGAAGTGGCGATGGATTTGGACACGCGTTTGAACGATCGGAGGACCACTTGTCCAAGCAGGGCTTCCGCTGGCAATCTACTGCCATTAGGCTGCCGGGCGTCCTCGAACAACACGGAAGTGCTCAGGGCACGCGTGTGTGCGCGTGTGCGCGTGTGTGCGCCTGTGTGCGCGTGTGTACGCGTGTGTGCGCGTGTGTGCGCGTGTGTGCGTGTGTGCGCGTGTATGTGTGTAAGAGCGCGTGCGTGCGTGCATGCGTGCGTGCGTGCGTGTGTGTGTGTGGGGGGTCGTGTTCCGGTGCGTAGTTTCAAAAGCATAGCTATGTAATAAATTTAGATTAAAATCTTTGAAGTCCCTGATTATTTTGAATTTGATCCGTGTATGACCCCAATTGATATGTAGACCGACAAACTTAAATGAACATTTATCATGGTGATTTTATCAGTCCAAACACAAAGAGTGTTTGGACTGATAAAATAGACAACACATAGATTTAACACTCTCACATAACTTCGAAAACTGCCACAGTTTTTATGGCAGATGTGCCGAGTTAAATTGTCATTCAGAGATCGCGAAATGGCTCGGAAGTAACGCGCAAAGGCGAGTCCCCGCAAACACTTTGTTCGCAGCACTTGGAGTTCGCAGAGAAGTTGTCCCGGCTTGTCCCACTCATAAACTCCATAACGACAACTAACTCACTTCGTGTTGGCTCAAATTTAAAGGACAATATTTGTGTTGTACCACATTTTGTAATGTACTCGAAACTAAGAAGCGTATGTCATTATATCAGCTGGTAATATTGTATAGCTCATTGTTGGGCTTAGCCTTGGTATAGGTCTTCGAATTCGCCAGTCGTCCCGATTCGAAGGTAACCTTGTATGTCAAAAAAACTAATAACACCTTTTTAAGTATTATGGGATTACACATTATCTAATGTATCATTCTTGTCCCAAACTAAGTAGGTTTGTATTACTACTAAATTACTGGGCCCGTTTCTATAAATATTTGCCTGTTAAGGCAATTCAAACCCCGGAAAATTCATCACGAATCGATTCAACTAGCGCTTTTTTTGGAACCTGACTTTGGCTTTATAGGCCGGGCCCAATAAAGCGATAGGAATGCGTGGTTGGAGAGCGGCCTTGGGAAATTCCAGGGAAAACCTCCTTTACGACCAGGCGCGCGGTTTAAACACTCGAATACTCTTAAGAGACAACGAGCGCTTGTTAATACGCTAATAGTGAGTAATGTTTTTCCCTGGCATTATTATGACATTGCTGTAAGATTATATTTCACATCTAAACCTCTTTTATACGGCCCTGACAGATGTCAAGTATTATATTAAGTTAAGTCATCATCATCAAGTATACAGTCATTCGATATCGATGGCGATTATTTTCCGGGTTATTAGTTTTCATTTGTCATCAAGTTGGTAAAGCGAGTGAATAAATTCAGACTTATTGTCTATCTTGAATAATTACGATAAAAAAATACCCGTAGCATACCGATCGACAGACATACATGACGAAACAATAAGGGGTTTCTAGTATTTTTTTAATCGTCAACAATAAACAAACTCGTAAATTACTTCTAAACATCCTTTCAAACAGTTAAGGTTGTATGAACAAGGTTCAGTCATCTATGGGAGCAAACACATTTCAATTCTACTTATTGACCCCCGAAATAGTGGCGTTAAAGGAAATAGAAATAATATTTCCTCGCACGCATGCCCTGCGACGGGACTCGTGTAAATAATTCAGCCGAGCAGCTCCATTGGAATAACAACATCTGATCTGTGATTGCACGCGATAAGTCTGCTCTTTTCAACGGTACCTACGCCTATTTTTGTTCACTTTTATGTGACTTTTAATAATTTCGACGCCGTTGGAGAGTAGAGTAGAGGGCAAGCGCGCAAATTACCCACTCCGTGTAAGAAAATAAAAATAAAGTTTTAAAAAATACTGTTTTTTCATTAATGAATATTTTCCTAGCTGGATGCCAAATTTCAACTTTCTGATCAACTGAGTGAAACGATTTTTTTTTAATATATTAAATTATGTGTATATACTACATTGTAAGTTAAAAGAGTTATTTTTTTGAAATTCAGGATTCGTTAAAAAAGGCGGCCTCATAAGACTCAAAAAATTGAAAATTTGGTCGGATAGTAGGTTAGATATCGATTTTGAATGTAATCGGACCATAAATAGACAAAATAATAATGGTCGCTACTTTTAAAAAATCTTACGTCAGATTCGTTTCAATTGATCTCTCGGACGCTGAGATGTCAATTTTTAACGTAATCGGAATCGGATAAGGTCGGTGCCGTCTTTTGTTTTCGGGGCGCGCTGGCGGCGGACGAGCGCCCCGACTTATGTGCAAACTTGCAAGTGCGACAGACAGGGAAAGCTTCGTTTGTGGTTCGCGGTAGCACTCCAGTGCGACAGCCACAGATAATTTATAGAAGTATTAGTAATTAACAGTTTTTTGAGTGCGTTCCTAAATAAAATTAATCGGAAAACCTAAAAAATATTTTTTCTGTCAAGCGGAGTAACAGCTAGGCTGTCAGGTTCTAAAATATAAAATTAGTACGCAAATCGACGGATGAGTACGCGAGTACGCAAGACCATAAAATAGTACGCCGTGCGTACTATTACGTACCCATCTGGCAACGCTGCTCGGGAATGGCGCGGTGCGGCGGGAACCGAGCGGGCGTGAATTGTGCCACAATTTCTATGATTTCGGGTGAAAAAATACATGTATCAAAAATATTAATCCCAATTGTTCTCACACTATCAAAAAAGTTTATTTTGATACAATTTTCTATTCAAAAAGTTACGTATAATAGAAATAAAATGAGTTATAAGATCAAGAATGACTCTATTCTTGATTTTAATACTTGTTTGGCATTTTTTCTATCGAACAAAGTTTATTCATTACGTAACGGTCACCCAATTGATTCATTTTTAATTGTAGTATTTCAGAATAAAACTTTTTTAACAATCACATATTTTACGAGAAGCTGTGGCCTTAAGACAAGGCCCATTCAGAGATCCGACTAAAATACTGTTTGTGGGTCAATTTCCCAAGCAGTAAAAAATGTTGGCAAGACTGAGAACGCAGGTGCAGAAAGTTTAAATAATAATTAACCATTTTTTTTCGGAAACACATCCCAGTTAACTACCTCGGGCAATAGCTAAAACTTAAATATTAATGTATTTAATAATTTAAAAAAATATATAAAGCACCAATTTCTCATCAAGGTGGGATGTCCCTAACCTGGTTTTGTTTGCATAATGTCGCCTAACTCGAAAACTATGTATGATAATAAAAATATTTTAGCCTCATTTTAAGACCAGCTAAATAGGCAACAATAAATATAGGTTCCTTTAAATCTCATGTGTACCTAACCATTTTATAATGTGCGAAAATGTTTGTCCCGAGAAACTTTTTCATTACCGCGGACCACCGCGGACCAAGCTTGTCAACGATTTATTTGCGAAGTTTGACTCGGTAAGCCCCCCGTCTCCTGCGCACTTCGAGAATCAGTTACGCTGCGGTGTTCGGCGAGGGAGGACACCTGGTGCGGTAATTCGTCGGCCTGCTATACACATGATTATATCGTGGCCGTGATACGCGGACAAAAATAATATCATTCCGGAGTTTGCTATATCTTTTTTATTTTTTATCTGTTTCGATTGAAACTAATATATAACATGTAATATATATTTGTGATATCTAGAACCTTGTTAATTTAAGAATAAGTGGCTTGATCTTTTTATAAAAAATAATTTTATCCTGAGTTTATCATTCCGCCGTTTTCATTCCGGTGTTTCCGGTGTAGTTAAATAGAAATGTAGCTTCACTTTGCTATATATAGGAATTAATGATTATTTTTACTGAGTATAATATATTTATTTGATGTCATATATGCCTATTACCTAGTATTTATATTTAAATATATGTTTCACTATATCGTGTTTTGTCAATTTACTTGATTATTCGCGCATTAAGATATAGAAAATATATTAAATCGATTTTAAATGTACTTTTCCTCAAGATTATTACCGTAATTAGTTTTTCCGAAATGGATCAAGCATTTTACTATAAATGATGGTAATAATTACACAGACAGGCGTCGGTTGGAAGTGCTAAATATGAGGTTTATTAATGAAAAAAATATTTCAAAAATTGATGTAAAAAGTCATACGATAGATTTAGATAATTAATTTCATGATAAGGAATTACGTTATAAATTTTCACACATGTCAAAATTACAAGAATTGTTATCATGATCGTCATAACAGGAAAAATAAAAATAACATAATGTCGACCAGAGTAATACAAAACATGATAAAAAGTAAACAGAAAAATAAATGCATCTTCCATTCGGAATCGTCAGTCAGATAAATAATAATATTGTCCATTACAAAATACAAATTTCAAAACACAAAAATAAAAGATAGTTCCGTAATATCATTTTAACATTACTGAAATATGTTTCTTATACCACAGATTTGTGTTTTCTAGAAAAAAAGGTATAGGGTTCCAAACCACATGAACCATGATTTTGTTAAAACCTCCCTTGTGTTCTATGTGGTTTCATAGCAACCAATGTTTTTGTATTGTTTACTTTTATTTGTCAC
Source organism: Epiblema foenella (assembly GCA_963556455.1). Lineage (NCBI taxonomy): Eukaryota > Metazoa > Arthropoda > Insecta > Lepidoptera > Tortricidae > Epiblema > Epiblema foenella. The sequence goes on along the minus strand of OY747099.1, from coordinate 18,915,964 downwards.
TTTGATTTTTCGCTGTCTGAAAGTCGCAATATATTTTCCTAGCCTGTTTTAAAATCTTATTCTCTATTATTTGTATACATATTCGTTCACGTGTATCCAGAAAGCTTCCAACTCAGCTACTCTACTTTAATAGATTTTTCTTTTTTTTTCTATCAAAATTTACAACTAGTTACGAAGTGTTTTATAAACAGGATGCAAGCCTCTGGACATTTACACTATTTTTAACTTATATACAAAATGCTTGTGTTTTTAAATCATACACCTAGTACTTTTTTCTATAAATCATAAAACTATAGTCTAAGAAGCAATTATTTATTATTATTCATATTTAACACATAACACAAATAACATAAGTCCCGTTGTATTAACAGGCCAGTCAGTAGAGGTTTTTACTGGTTACGTGAAAGATTTTTTTTTAGTTTTTATTACTTGTTTGTAGCATTGCTGCTTGTAATGCGTTTTTTTTGAGAAAAAGTGACTGATTATTTTTATTAGTATAATTATTAAATTGAAGTGGTCCACCAGTATATTATAAAGCGGTCTTGAGTAGTGAAAATGATTGTTTTCAGGTACTAGCAGTACAAAATAAATAATTTTATAATTTTGAGGAGTTTTTTTTTAAATTCCGATGTATGTGCTCTAATTTTCATTCCTGTGGACTGTTATTATCATCCCCAGTGTATATTTATCATTCCGTTGTGAGTTTCATTTTTAATCTCAGTTATCTCAAAAACTGTTATAGATATCAACATCCCTTTTAGAAGATTTTCATAATATAGTCTGAAGTGTCTTTTGATATTAAAAAATCCACGAAAAACTCCCAAACAAAGAATCACACCGGAATGATACAAAAATCATGCACTGTTGAAATTGACCCTTGTAAAGTTTGAGCTTCGATTGTGAAGAAGTAATATAGAATTACACTTCACAAAAAATACTGTGGACTGAAAAAGAAACGACGAAATAAAATAACCGAACAAAATATTGAAAAATGCCTCTGTCAAAAAATCCTAAATATCATCGTAAAAATAATATTTCATGCTGCAGATTTTGTAATTATCAACGACAGTGATAAACAAAAAGGATAGCTTTTTTATTGTCCTAAGAAAATAACCAGATAGATTTTTCATAAGTGATCTAGTGTTCTAAAAATCAAATAAAATGTACTAAATATTTACCCACGAAATTACACGCAGAGGTTCCGTAGCGAGCGGGATGGTTGATTGCAAACTCACGCGTGTTAGAGAGGGCCATTTGCAATGGAATGCGCTTTCCTTAAATAATACAACCTACGGCAAAGGACTAAAAATCTACTACAACTTATTGATATCGAGTAGGTGGGATGCAGGGAATAGGGATGTTGACTCAAAATTTGACTACTCTAAAAGAAACAAAATAATATGCCAAATGCTGAAAATCCTATTCAAATATCTAACGAATAAATAACGAAGCTACAACAGCTTTAATGTCGCTGGATAGAGAGAAAAAGCGCGACAGATCAGTGACGTCATTGATCACGAGCGCCATAGTAAATGACGGTCGTTCCAATACAAAGGAGCGTTTTGCGGAAAAGGGACAGACTATGCCCCCTATTAAAACTTTGAAGACTTATAACTATGTAATTAATGTAATTATTTATTCTATTGAGTTACTTTTTCACCATTTGATTAAGAATTTAATCCCTTTTCGAGAAAATTCGATATTATTGATTTTCTTATTTGATGGCAATATCCCTATTTTTGAATGCGCATCTGTAACCGCGTGCAACATTGTCGTTTTAGAACCCACGATATGTATGACACACTACTCTTCAACTCTGTCACAAAATAGGTTCCGATCGAAGCATTACTGCCATCAAGCACAGTAAATATTATAAAGCAGTATCTCAACTACTCTCTTCACCTTTTTAGATCTGTGCGTTTCATTGGATGCCAGTTTTATGCACACATGAAAGCATTGGACTACGGTAGTCGTCCCTTTGTTAATAAATGTAACTCACAAAACCCGCACCATTTTATATTTTACTTATTATAACCCGACAATGTATGATTAATACGAATAAATGAATATTAATATAAATTGAATGTTGTCATCAAAACGATTTACAAGGTTTCTTATAAAGCTTGGCTTCGAATAGAGTTAAAATTTGTCATCCACAGAAAATAGGTAAAGTTTTTGAAGAGATGATTTGATGGCAGCTAACAAATGAGCGAGACCTGAAGGGACGTGAGACGGCATAGCGCACGTAGCACGTGTGACTTGATTGTCCATGGCCATGGATAGTGCTTATTTACTTAACACTTGTTACTAATTTCTGCTGTTGATTATACCTACATTCGTCGTGTATTAGACATAATCACTGAAATTAGAAAACCAAATAACACTAGTTACGCTCCCAGTTTTTACAAGCAGAATGTTCGGCTGGCGCCCACGGTATGCGGTCTGCAAACAAGGCAAAGCCGGCAGTATAGGTACGTGACGTGCAATGCAATGCGGAGCAAATCAAATGGGACTATTTTTTTTTCCTAAAAGTACTTTGATTATTTGTCAATGTTTTATTTTATTCCGTATACTTACTTTAAAAGTAGGTCATCTTTTACTCAAAGTGAGGCAAGCTGCGCCTAGGGTTGAATAGTAATTAAAATAAAAATGCAATGGCAGAAACTTGTAAAATCATATTATCTCAGTAAATTTCTTCTGATTATAACTTTATTGTTAATAATTATTATGAGTTTTTTAAACTAAAAAACAAAGTAATGTAATTATTGTTAGTGCTTATTAAATAATGGTATTTGATTTTTTTTTCTCATTAATGGCCGGAATATTGGAAGGTGAACTGTATAATTTAAGGATAGCTAAAAATTAAATAATAAATTCCTCCTCCAGAAATGTTAAATATAATTTGTGTTAAATGTTGAGTTCCAAACTTTTGTCTATGACTATTGTCAATGTGCGCTTGTCTTCTCTTGGGTTATTAAAATATAAATTGAATAAAGCAGAATTATGGCTATTATTTGAGTATTTTAAAAGACCTCCATTCCTATTAGAATCATTAAGATTAAGACGTTTTTTTAATTCCAATATCGTATTATTTCCCCCATTTTTAATAAAAGTTCTATATTGGCCTCGGCTAGAATAGCAATTGCAGACTTCGTATTAATTAAACGGACTACCGAGGTCGTCCATTTAAAACTAATACTAGGATGATATTTCGTTCATTTTTTTTATTATTTTAAAACCCAGTTGAATCAGGGTTGAACCCATGATCGAAAGTCGCGTGCCTGACGGCTCAGCTGTGAAGCCTTTGGTAATGACGGATTATTCTAATTATTATACACAACGTCAGTGCACTGATTACACAACATTTTCGTCGAATTAAACACTGTAACAGTGTTTAAATACGATATCTCCTTTGTACGTTTCCGCAAATGGTGGTAATACCGCTGTGTTCACTGTAGGCATAATGCAAGCGAGCAATTAACAGCAATTAATACGCGGCGATCTACAAAACTGCATCTTTATAGTCCTGTTGGGTTTTAATCCTAAATGTTGCCAATTTTATTGTCAATTACATACAGGTATTTTACATATTGATAGATATTGTAAATGTAATTAGATTGTAAAGTCACATTTACTGCAACAATCATGCAGTGGTACTTGATGGCGATGATGATGACTTGATGACCCATTGATACAATAGCACATGTATATTATATGTTGTAATAAGGTGTTGGCAAAAAAATCAACTTTTAAGCAATGGGGTCACTACCGCTTTTTTTCAGCACATTATTACGACCGAACTGCCATGAGATGGAGTTTCATAGTCTGTGACACCATAGTATTACGTTGTTAAGAGTAACAACAACAATTAATTTCAATGGGATTTCAGGAATTTGGACTCTATCACATATGAAGTTAAATAAACAACTGGCAAATCTTTACTAGGCCCGACAGTGCCTACGTAAAGAACTCCACTGAAAAATACCGTATCGTTAAATATGAATTATGATTTAAACGAAAAATATATTTTTAAAACCACACTGTAGGGCATAAACACTGGAGTATAGGTCACACGTAGTTATTCGGTGAGAGCTTGTTTATAGCTTCTGTGGACACAGTGAGCAAAAGCTTGTTATAACGTCACCGTCATTTGTACGATTTTCTGCTTCAGATTAAGCTTTATTTATTATAGAGCGAGTGACACGAAACTCTCCGCTTCGGCTTCGACAAAAATGCTTTCGTTTTGGGTTTTTTAAACTAATTTTTTATATTTTTTTTTGTTCAAATAAGCACTCGCGTCGTCAGCTCACAGACCCACTATATAGGTTAACTTTTGCCTTATGTTGCTATGTGGATACAAGCAAGATAAAAAGAATCACCGAATAACCACATATCACCGATGAGCCAAGGATTGCCCTCAGCATTACAGTTAACAGTCCATTCGTGGACCTTATTGCAACGAGACAAGGTCTATCAATGGTCAAATATGTAACTGTGATGCTAATAGTATCATAATACGTGTATTGTTAAACTCCACTCACATTTAAATGGTCGTTAAATGTCAGTGAAATTAAAAGTTTACAATTGTATGTACCTACAATTGGACATCCGGAAATGCCATCCCTTCACTACTGGATCATATACATCAACCCTTACCCGGTCCTATCTCGTTCCTTCATTCACTCCATCGTAGAACATCACTCCTACTATGATGTATAGATTTGATGTATTCATATTATAATGTTGGTATGATGTACTTATAAAGCTGAAACCACGAAGGTGCTACTAAATACAAAAGAGAACCTAATATAGTTCAGAATTGTTATTGTATTATAAGTTATAGGCTATTCGTTGGAATTGTAAAAAAATATTAGCTATTTCGAATCTTCGAAAATCATATACCTCCAGCGTGTAATCTATACATACAAAAAAAGAAGTCCTAGTTGGTCTCAGTCGGTTACATTTATAAAGCAGGCTAGGGATAGAAAGGCTTTTTCGAAATTCATCCCCTAAGAGGGTAAAACAAGGGATGAAAGTTTGTATGAAAACACATATTTATAGAAGTGATAGATTTGAAACTTTGTATATGGATTCTCTGTTTAAATATATTAATGGCGTATTTCAGAATTTTTCTAAATTGCTCTCCTAAAACGGGAAAAGGGGGTTCAAAGTTTGTACGGGGAGCAAATCCTTTTTGAAGTCAGAGATTTAAAACTTCGTATATAGATTCCCTGTTTAAATACAACAAAACGTGTTTCAGCGTTTTTCGAATATGCTAACCTAAAGGGATGAAAATCTGATTCCAAGTTTGTACGGGGAGCAAATCTTTTTTGAACTGCGAGTTTTGAAATTTCGTATATAGGCTCGCAGTTTAAATACAACAAAAAATATTACAGCGTTTTCCAAAATTCCACTCCTAAAGGGGTTTGTTCGAGGAGTAAATCTATTTTGAAGTGAGGGATTTCAAACTTTGAATATAGGCTATGTTTAAATACATCAACGGCAAATTTCAGCGCTTCTCGAAATTCCTTCCCTATGGGGGTGAAAAACGGGTTAAAAGTTTGTGCCGCGAGCATATATTTTTTGAAGTGAGAAATTTGAAATTTCGTAAATATAATGTCTAGTTAAATACAACGAAACATATTTCAACGTTTTTTTTAATTCCTCCCCTAAAGAGCTTTTAGCTGGTGCGCAATTCAGCACATTTTAATTTTTGGTTATTTTTTTGCTGTGCCTTAAAACACTATCCTGTTGAAACGCTGAGATACTTTCCAGAATATTCAATTTTGACCAGTATCGGTATCTCCTCGTGTCTCTTCTTCTACTAGTCTAAAAGACGTTAAGACTGTTTGTTATCATCTAAAATCTTCGCGGATGAAGTCGCGGACGGCCGCCAGTGTTTTATAAATTCCTGAGAAGGCGGCCTTAGAAAAAAAACATTAGAACAAATGGATTTGCCAACGATACATTCCCCGACTCAATAATTCTGGCTTATGATATGAAGGTAATGCGATATAATATTCAAAACTGGTAAGGGGAATTCTTGCATTCCATCCAAATTACAAAAACAAGCGAATAGCAGAATACTTTAAAGATGACGAGCTCATTTCCAGTACTCAAAACATCTTATAGATCATTTTTATTAAAATATGTCCCTATATGATATGAGCGTCAATGTCAAAATGCATGTTTCTCGTGACAAAACCCACCTTAGACCTGACTTAGAATTAACATCTTAATCTACCAAATTAAATGAAATTCCCCATATACATAGTAGTGAAATGGATTTTTCAATTTTAAAAAAGGTGAGAAATACAATATCCATTTGTCATATGCCATAAATGAAAATTTCGAACACATTTAATAAACAACATGGTAAACAATAGTTAAAATGGCCCAATATCTTTCCACCTTCGTAGACATCTTACCACTTTTCCAGACAAACTGCTGTTGTACCAACGGGTGTACTAACATTTTATTGTATTTTTCAACCATTTACGACATTTGTGCACAATTTTCAAGTGGGCATCATAAAAGTATTTTATGAAACACGGTATTCCGAAGTTTAATTCTATAAATAGGTTGTTGAGGCACTGTTATGTAATAAAAAATCTGACTTTAGTTCCGTTTTAAATAGGTATGAATGAATCAACTAGAAAAATAGTTACACTTATTGAGCACACATTAAAATAATGAACAACTAAAATAACAAAACGTATTTCAGTCTCTTCTCCAGCTCCTCGATTAATCAAATTAACTGCCATTGAATGATTTCAGCCATTCCAAATATTTTAATTGACAAACAGAAATTTTGCTCGGAAAATAGCAATTAAATCGTGCTTGCAATGCGGGATATTAATTCAATGAGCAAACATCAAGTCAGAACAACAACGAAATTGTTAACATTCACCTCTTTACCGAACTTCGCATTCAAATAGGCATGCATAGTTCTGAGCAAAATCAACAATGCAGAAAGAATATTCACCGTCATTTAAAAGACCTTATTTTAAAAATGTTTCTAACTCGCATTATCACAATGGTATATATTGATAATTCCAATAATGGTTTAAAGGATACTATGTTTTGTATAGTAACGGAGCCATATTATGTTGCTTTCATTGTGTGAATTTAAATGGTTTTTAGCTTGAAATTCGTCGAATTGGAGTGAAGTTTCAAACGCTAAGTCTCAATGAGAAATATGATAATACGTGTAAAATCCATGATATTAGGTCACCATAGTCTTATACCAGATATGTAGTTACAAAGATAAAATGCGAAGATTCGCGTCAATTCGTGATAGCCGATACAGATGAGCATTTTTAACTGATAAGGGCGCTTATAAGTCTAAATTCAAAGAGATTGTTTTTACTTTTTTACAGGCTTTTATTGCCGACTGTATATTTGCATTAATCGTAACCAACTAGCTGCGAGGATTCCAATGAATCCGAAAACCACCTTCCGTTTCCTCCATCAGATCAGCTCGGTAATGCCATAATATTGCATTGTCACCAAACTTACAACCGGTGGAATATAAGTGATCTTATAATTCAGTTGAAAGATTTGCCCCATACATGCACGGGCATACTATGAGTGCAAATTAAATAAAATGTAATAAAAAGTAAAAGCTGTAAAGAAGTCAACGGTATGTGTAAATAATTCGTGGGACGTCTCGTCGCCTGTGCAAATCACAAAAATGTGTCACGTGCCGGCTAATGTGCGAGTTAATTCAAACAATTTACTCGAAGGTTAATCTTACAAAAAAGTTGGTGGTTCATTACGAGATCCACATGCCTAAAATGCCGTTCGCGTGACTCTGTATAATTATCACGGAAAAGCTCACGTTTACTTGGATGTTATTCATTTAAATTTCATAAAGGAAATTATTAGTTTTACCAAAACTTTCATACAATCGTATTTGTTGGAAATTGATCGTTAATGTAGTTCCAACTTCATCATTCCGTATTGTTTGTTTAACGCCTAATGCACAAATTGTCTCTAACGACAATTGATTTAGTAAAACTTTACCACAATTACGTCGGGTCTCGCCACTTATGTTTTGTTGCATGTAAGTTTATAAATTTAAGCAACAGAACATAAAATTTACATATAACTTATTTGCACCGGAGGTGCGTCGGCTCGTAAATCTCGCGACAAGGGGATTTCTGTTTGTGAAGTTCTTTTTTATTTCCACGTTATCTATGTAACGAAAAGGACTGAATACCTACTCCGGTGCATCTCGCAAGCCCGCTCAACTTTAATAAATCAATTTGTACACGTACTCGTAGTTATATGTTTTCCCCGAAACGACTTCGCAGAGTGACGGGTCCAACTCTGGCTCTGAATGTTAAAATTTTTACTTTGTTCAGTCAGGCCCAAAATAAACGTCTTTCGTGATTTTAATAATACGAATGTATAAGACGTATTGTCGTAATAACCTATTTATTACAAAATTCTCGGCATTCGACACTGTTGAAACGCAAACACGTTAGAAACATTTAAAACCAAAATTTAGTAAGTTATAACAACAGCATTAAACCTTTATTCTGACGACAACGCAATATTATTATATTTCTTTACAAATGTAAGCGACCAACAACAAAAACGATGTCACCCTTTGAGAATCACTTAAACGAGTTAGTCGTTTCGGTGAGTACCAAAATAACGCGTCCGTAACGTTTTGTGCGGCCTGGGCCGTGTCCATTTTGCATCACAAAGTTAGATGTGTTTGTCGTTCTATTTTAAACACGATAACGCCAACTTTCCAGCCCTCGAAATGTGAATACCGTGTTGCGAAAATGTGACTACCGGAAAGTGTACAAGTAACTCGGCTGTCCTTCCGCAGCACATATTCAGCCGGCAGGCTGAGGCGGAGAAGGCAGCGGCGGAGTCCTAACGAGATACTAGAGTTCGGCTCGTGTAAAAAGAGTCTCGAAATTGTCGTATTGATAGTTCTAAGTTGCGATGCCAAACCTTAAGTTTTAAAGATGCTAGCAGAATTTCCTCGCGTTATCGCAACGCTGAATGCGTTGTGCGAGGAAGCTGTCAGCTTTTCGGTCCCATTTCCAATATCTTTAACGTTTCGCAAATAATATTGCTAATAATATGTCATTTCTACCGGTATATCGAAGTCCTAAAGTGCCTGTACGAAAACGCCACCATGTCCGTCCGACTACAGGACCAGGAAACAAAGCCTGTTCCACTGCAGCGGGGAGTCAGACAAGGAGATGTGATCTCTCCGAAGCTCTTCACCGCTGCACTGGAGGATGCTTTCAAATTTCTGGACTGGGAAGGACGAGGCATCAACGTAAATGGCGAGTACATCACTCACCTTCGATTTGCTGACGACATTGTAGTCATGGCTGAGACCATGGAGGACCTCAGTACAATGCTCGTTGATCTCAGCGGAGTTTCCGATCGAGTTGGTCTGAAAATGAACATGGACAAGACGAAGGTCATGTCTAATGCCCATGTCGTACCAACTCCCGTAATAATCGGCGGCTCGGCGCTCGAAGTTGTTGACGAGTACGTACTCGTATACCTGGGACAAACAGTCCAGTTAGGTAGGTCCAACTTCGAGAAAGAGATCACTCGTCGAATCCGACTCGGCTGGGCAGCGTTCGGGAAGCTTCGCAGTGTATTCTCGTCCAGTTTACCGCAGTGCCTCAAGTCAAAAGTCTTTGACCAGTGTGTGTTGCCAGTGATGACATATAGATCCGAGACATGGGCGCTAACGATGGGCCTCATAAGAAAGCTCAAGGTCACCCAAAGAGCAATGGAAAGAGCTATGCTCGGGGTTTCTTTGCGTGATAGAATTAGGAATGAAGCTATCCGTAGCAGAACTGGGGTCACCGACATACCCTTCAAAATTGCGAGACTAAAGTGGCAGTGGGCAGGGCACATTGCTCGCAGGACTGACGGTCGATGGGGCCAGAAACTGCTTGAGTGGCGTCCACGCACCGGAAGACGAGCTGTCGGTAGGCCACCGACAAGGTGGAGTGATGACCTGGTGAAGGTCGCGGGAATCCGGTGGAAACAAACGGCACAGGACCGGTCTAAATGGCGAGCCTTGGGGGAGGCCTATGTTCAGCAGTGGACGTCTTTCGGCTGAAATGATGATGATGATGATGATGACTGGTTTTATATATTTTTTCTTCTTGCTTAATATAATTTTAAAAAACACGATCTTATATTTCGCCGCTGCCGCTTTTAATCGAGACGTCAGTCTCATAGAACAAGCAACCCTCGGGCCATTTCTATTCAAATTCCTTTATTGTAGAAAACTACTCTCGTCACAAATAATATTTTAAGATTTGAACTTAAAATAAAGACTAGGAAAGGAGAAATGTTTTTAGGTCAACCCTAAAATTGTATTTGTTGACCCTCAATGTCACTAAAGGGTAAGCGAACAAGAGTGGCCTCCAAAGCCAACAACGGATTTGCTCATTATTTCAGGTGGTATACTGGCAGACCCTCAGAACACTCTTTACTTAATATCAGTCCTCAATCTTCTTTTGTTTTCGAGTTATTCAGGATAAGGTTAAGTAATCAGGGTATCACTTAAAGTGACATATTTTTGAACTGTTCGTGTGAGATTAACCAATCAAAATAATATTTGATAATAATAAAATATACTACAAAATTAATATTTTTAACCTGCATTCTGACTTCATTATAAGAAAACGAATTTTATTTTTCTTTAAAAAAATTTAACACTTTTTGCGGAGTTTGGTATATACGTTGGTCCTACGGGTGTTGCATCAATAAAACACTGCACTTACGGTTTTTAACGTTGTATTGTCCCAGTAGACACAGAATCAGAAACAGAAGGCACAGAAGGGCGAGAGGCACAAGCACAAGCACAGAATTAGTTCATAGGCAGAAGACAGTTTATAGGAAAGCATAGAAATAGAAAAACAAGCAGTAAATTAAATAGAAAGCGCAAGCCGCGTAAGCGAGTAGCGAGGGCATCGAGCGTACGGATAGTGTCGCGTCTAGGTAATGACTGGTTTGACCTCTGTCCTCTGCGCGCGGGCGCAGCCACGCCGCCCGGCCGGTGCGGAGCCAGAGGTCGATCATTTTACGTATCGATAAATTTATCGATATATCGACACTCAACCAGTAGGTAGGTATTATGTTTGTAATATTAAGTATGTGGGTATATGTATATGTATATATATGTATATATACATTATAAATTGTGTATATAAGTATTATGTATATGTATATGTACATTATAAATTGTGTATATAAGTATTATGTATAGTTAAATGTATAATGTGTTATGAGTGAATGTAATTGTGTATCGTAAGTATAAGAGTAGGTAGGCCACACGGAGGTACGAATACACAGTCATATTTGCATAAATCTTAGTGCGGCATGTAAAAAAATCATCTCGAACAAGTAGATACTAGAATATAAGTGAAGGATCAGTGCAGTGTGAAGATATAAAATTTCTTCTAATGAACCTATTTCTAAATAGGTATGATACACCATATTAACTGCGTTTTTTTTTTGCATTTTGTGGTCGTAAAACTCGTGTTCGCCTAGGCTCCCCTTTCATTTCTTCTGACATTTCGATCGGTCTATTGAAAGTTTAAGCGTACAATATTAATAAACCCCTTAACCAGTAAAAAAGTGGGAAATTCAACTCATTGTCAACAAGGTACCCTCGAAATGAAGAAAAATGACGCGGCTCCCAATTTTCCACACAGCAAGACAGATGTTAATTTCTATCCATATTTGTCAATACTCGGAAATACCCACTTTCATATTAAAAAATAGTTTCATATAAAAACACATTACTTCATTTTTAAAATCATTGAAGTTGTATGGGGTAGAGCGGGGCAACTTGCTACACCTTTTTTGACATTGATTTTTACCCACAAAATAAACCATAAACATGTATTTTTCGCACTAAATATTAAAATACTCGAACACAGATTCATCGTCCTTTTGATGATATTCCACTCATCAACTGAGATATACTGATTAAAACAAAAAGTGGGATTTGTTTAATTCGGCCCCACCTGCGGGGTACTTTCATACACCGCAAAGGGCACTTTTATACATCGTTTCTTTTTGATTATTAATGGGTACCAGGGGTAAATAAATATCTCGATTAGACCCATGATTATTCGTCTTTAAATAAACATGACATTCACAGTACCGCAGAGAATCAAGTCTTTAAATTCACCGTTGCTTCTATGTTCACACGGTCGCGGCTCTTTCAGTGAGTACAAAGTTTTCACCTTTAATTTATATGAAAATTTCTTCGGCATAAGTTGAACACATTATTCATTTGCTGGCATATTCTTACGTCATTTAAAGTGGAGAATATAAAACGACATAATTCAGTAATGTAATTATTACCCTATAGTACAAAATATTATGATTTTTACTGGAGGTCGCTTCTTAATACACTCAATGACGTATTGATAGTGGATTGTAAATTGGCCGCATAGCCCATGCACCTCAATAATCACAATTCGTTTAAACATATTCCTTATAGCTAATGTACAGACAGCGCATCGGCTGCCATAGTGAATTTAATGCTCAGTGCAAATAAATAATACGCATTTTCTTTAAACGCAACAGTGATTAACGTTTCGATAACGAGTACCTGACATTTTACAGACGAACATACACACATTAAATTCGGAGTTGTGAAACACAGACTACGAATAACTAAGGCGCAATCGTTATGTAATTAATGTGACCAGTCTTGTCCACAAGGACGCTTCAAGTATATTAACAACCGTACCAAATAACCCAGTAGTAAATTTACAGAAACAAAACTGAAATAGGAAGAACGACGGTTAACTTCCAGTTGAAATTAATGAAGATTACAAAATTCACGGCCATTGAGTTCCGCGCTTCGGGGAACCTTTGACTCTAAGTCGCTTGTTAGACTAAATTGAGAGAAATAATAGGACTCATTTGTTTGGTTTAAAGGTTTATATTTTACCCTTTGGATATAACTCCTAACAATCAACCGTTTAGCTGTTTCATCAATTTAATCCTTTGTACTAAAAGTTTTAACTTAAATTAATTAAAAAGTAAAAGTATCAGCACTGCGAATATGTTGAAGCGAAATACGTATAGATTATTTTTACAATATGCATTTATATTACAAGAATTTGCACATAGCGTTTTTTCAAGTTCATATATTGTCCAAGTCGTTTTGTTTTATAGAACGATTATTCATATAGAGTTTATTAATATTTGATTTGCTTCTTTTCATTTTATATTAATTATAACCAAGTAATCTCAAAAAACTTCAAGTCAAGGATTGGCCCTCCGGACATCTGCTATCTAATGAACCTAACCTACCGAATTGAACCTGTTCACCTTGTCACATTTATAAATAAATTATATAAATGAAAACTATAAAGTACACTTCTTAACAAATCTTTCAAACCAGAATGTTAAAAATCGCTGCATTAAATAGCGAGTAAGAAAATTTATGTTTATAAAAATAATGCTACTGTAAAAAAAAGTATTTATAAAAACAATAAAATCAATAAGAAACTGATTTAATAATACATGCAGAAAAGGAAAACATAACACTTACTTTCTCCCTTTTTGGTCGGTGTAGACGATATGATTCCTCACAGCAGGGGTTTGGCGAGAACGGCCAAGTGATTGCGTCTCCATACTCCGGCGGCGGTGGACGCTGTCAACGATAGATCTCCGGGGCACTCTTGCGCTGCTCCGGCCCGCACCGTACTTCCAAACTGTCCGCAAGAACTCCCCAGTTACTGACCGCCCGCCTGGAATTATTCGCCCGCCTGCCTGTTCTGTGCCTGCCCGTTTAACAACTTCAGATGGCCAGCTTGTTAGAGCGCACTGTTACCAGACATTGTATACTCAGTTCCAAGAAGTTGAGAAAGTTTTACCCGCTTTGTTGAATTTGTTTGTTAATGCTGTCACGTTAGTTAACTTGACTTGAAATGCCTTTACCAACTATTTGGTATTTGTGAACTCAATTATATTTCTACGATTTTCATGAACTCCGGTTTTCCTGACAGTACAAATTTACTATGCTTATCAGTTGTTATAATGTAGAGATTAAGAACTTATTACCGTTCTTTTTAAGAATATTTTCCCGCTATCTAGTGCCGGTATCTATTCAGCTCGGAAAATCCGTTTAAAATAGCGTACTTATTCCGCTTCATGGCTACGAAGCATGCAGTAGGATAATTTATGCTGTTATCTTTCGTACATGAATACGACTAAGTTTCGGTATAATTTTTTTTGCAATAGTTCGTTAGATGCTTTTAAAATCTGTTTCTACGAGTTCTTAATAGAAAGTGTTTAGTAAAACCTACTTACATATAATACTTTTATTCATAGTATACAAGAAACAGTTGTGCATACAAGTCGTTTAAAGTAATTTCATTTAAAATAATGTATACAGTACATTAACCTACCAATACTTTATATGATAACAAAACCCCTGTAGTCGCACTTACAGCCAATTTAGGACTGAATAAAAACTATCAATTTTTTCACGATAAGTAATAAAATAAAGTACTTAAAAGAAAACTCTTTTAAGACATGTAAACACATGGCTTACGGATAAGTTTGTATAGGATTGAGACATGTCAGCAATAGCACAAGTTTAGTGAGAAGAAACCATGTGAAGGCATCGAGAGAACTAAGCCATATACCGTGTATATGTGATGAATAAATAGCGAACTTGGGACAGGGAAGGACCCGTGTACCGCGAAATACATAAGACTGTTTACATAAGAACATATTTACCTTCAGCGAGTAGGCGGAGCTTGGATTGAGGCGGGCTTATTTGCCATCGACAAGGAGGTGGAGTGAAAGTCGTTGTTTATCGATGGCCACGATTTATATGAAGTATTACGTTGATGTAACGCTTTTTCTTTTCGTATGTATGTATCAAAAATATTATGTTAAAGAGATATTGTGTAAAAAACAAAGACAATTCTAATTTACCAAATTTAACCAAAATCTTGTGGGTGAAATAGAGACATTTAAATTATTGCTTAAATGTTGGAAGGCTAAATCATTTCAGAAATACTTGTCGGAGGTATAAATGATGAGCGAGTCGGAATGTGAGGAAGCAGGCGGTATGCGCGCCGCGCCGCCGGCAGCGGGACTGCTTAGCGATAGACTAACTACTGACAATTTTCCATTCAGTAACGACTTTTTACTTTATTCCAAACTAGCTGACCCGGCGGAAGTCGTACCTAACCTAACCTAGCCTAACAGTCAATGATACCTTTTATCTAAACTTAATTTATGATTTTAATTAACTTAATAAACGCCAAATCATCAGCGGGTTGCCCAGCTCATTGCGACGTGTGAGCACAATATCGTGATATTTATTTTGTGATTTTTTACCATATTTTAATAGTTATTTTGCTATCCGGAGTGGAGACGAGTTCAACAAATTAAAAATTCTAAAGTTATAAATGGTGTCACTAACCCGCCATTGTTTTATTTATATAAATTAATTTAATTCAGGCTCTTCATTAAATTAAAGTATTTAAACAGTAAGTAACTCCTACACAAAATAGTGATAAGAAAAAATATGTACATATCGCGGTAAAAATGAGTATTTATTTTCGAAATACTTATTATTCACTAGTTATTTTTTAGTAAAAAAGGTATCTGAAACTCACTGAAGTCAGCGTCCCGTAATACGTAATGTAATATCACTAACTCTATTACATATATCAATGACGTTATTTGTTATATATGACTTTATAAAAGAAGCATAATAACGCATGCAGTCAATATGTTTTTAAAAATTTCAGATGTTTACAAAGTTCCAATATGTTAAAAAAATTGAGGATAGGAAATTATTAAAACCTCTTAATTAATTACTGCCACTGATGATCAGTCATCGATATTATCGTTACCGGCAACAGGGCGCGCTACGTAATAAGTTATGAACGGGAGTCGCGTGCGACAGGACTCGTGTAGCCGCCTGCCAGGCTCGCGGCCAACTGAACTCTGAACTCTTCGCGCGATCGTATCCTGCGAATCCTCCAGAACGCAAACGAATTACGACTATAACCCTAAAACAATTACGTCCTATTTAAAAACACACTCGTGCCATCAAAGCCTTCACCGACAATCCAGTAATAAATTGAAAGATGTGCCAAGAAAATCTAATTCTTCCTCCGAGAACGTAATGATGTCTTTAGTACTGCCGATGACATGGGTCCCGCGATATTCATCTAGCAAGGCCTCAAATCGAGAATCTCTATGTGTAGGAGCAAAGGACTCATTTTTGGGAGATGTTGAGCGAGAGGCGGTCGTAAGGCTCAAGGGGTGGCGCGATGACACGCGCATGCGTCTATCTTTTTAACATTTTGCAAACTCTGAAGTTGTACGGGGCACCGTAGTTTTGGCACCACAATTATCCCCGGCTTTTTAGCTTCGAATAACTTAATCAAGAACATTTTTAAACTTTGTTTCGTAAGTCATACAGCTTGTAAAAAAAGAAATGCAAAATTTTGACAACTTTTATTTCTGTTTGTCAGTTTTACGACTCTTTAAGACACAATTTTTTTTTCAAATGTAACCTTGGTAAAGTCAAATAAGTACTTACAACAATTTGTAAATTAGGCAACAAAATAAGAAACAATTTGTAAAAAAACTCTCCATTTTCAAAGTCTAATCTAGACATGCGGCAGCGTGCCCAGCCAAGTTCAAAAGAAGAGAACTGGCGACGCAGCGACCGTGTGTTACACGAACCTTTGGAGCCACTTTTGATCACTAAGTGACTCAAAATCTATTGAATATAAAAAAAATGAACTTTGGTTCAATTATTATGACCCTTAAGGTTAACTAGAACCCCAAATTTCATGAATATAGCTCAATCGGTTATTAAAATAGCAACATCTAAAAATCTGAATTTTTGTCACTGACTGACTGACCTAATATCAAAAACTTAACCCACTTCCAGCTGACATAGTAAGTTGAAATATGGCATCCAGCTGGGTAATTGTGTAGTTGAACGTGGGATAAAGAAACAGCGTTTTTTTAACGATTTGTATGTAAAAACTTATGATATCCCATCAAAACAATATTACTTACGCATGAGTCGTTGCTCACTTCGCCTGAACTTGAATTATTTCCCAAGTGAAATAAATTTCAGGTGGTTCTACACAGAACTTTGCACCCATATAGATCTCAATTCTTTTGTCGGCGACGTCAACAACGACGCATATTCTTAATATTGAACTTGACTCTCATTTCACATTTATATTTTGATGGGATATAAATGCCATTATTATTTATGATGTTTCAGGTCGCCTTCCCTAACCCAGTGCCCATAGTTCCTACCATGAAGGACTTTTTATTTGTCTCAGTGTCGTATCGATGGGTAATACTGTTATTAATAATGGGATGCACGCGCGAAGCGGCCGGCGCGGCCCGGCGGCGGGCGGCGGGCGGCGCTGTAACTCTCAATATGAGCTTTGTTACCGCTCTGTGCCGCCATTTCTTGTGTCACTGCATTGAATATATCGGGTGCTTTCCTTTGTGCACGGAATATTGCTCGTCTTTTGTCGGAATGAACGTTACCTCCCCGCGAGTTGTTTCAGCGAAGAATTTCGCGATTGCAAAGTAATATTTCCCCTTAAGAATTTCGATGTGTTTCTTTCATGTTGGAGATGACTTTACTTCGGATTATATTGTATCGGGAAATATTATTCGGAGTTCGGTTTCTACGTCGATGGTTCTTTTGTAGTCTTTTAGATGACAAATTTTCGCTATTATGAATTCTTCGGCTTAAGCCGTCGTGTCCCGGCGAAAAAAAAAAAAATAGTATTCTTCTGTAATGAGCCCGGGGATCCCAGGGATTATGGGTTATGGGCTCATTCCCTTCCACTGTTTCAGGTTACTTACGTAGTAAGTTCGTATTTAATACAAAGTTAATAAATTATATAAACGTGTGGCAAATCCTTTTTACTCGTAATTGCATTGGGTTTGCCGCTTCAAGTCCAATAGTCTTCTGACCACCAATTAGGGTTGGATTAGCAGCGGAAGGCTAGAATCGCCTCGTATAATACACTCTTGGGATTGCTTGTTAACATTTCATATTAAGCCTCGCTAACAGCGATATAAAATTTCTGCAATTTGTTTCAAAAGATTTTGCAAAGTTATACGGGAGAAGAATTTACCCATTAAGTTGTTAGTACTACAGAGAGAATTTGAATAAACATTTGTTAGTGGCGGAATATATCGATAGAGTTCGGTTATACACTTACCGTATTTTTTTTACTATAGAACCTATAATGATTTTTCTTGGGCCTGGAACATAAGTGGTAATTTTTTTTTTCAGTAATCAGTCGTTTATTTGCTAAAACATGGTACAACAAATAGGTCATAATCTAAGAAATATAAGGAACTACATGTTTGTTCACGACATGCAAATATTTAAGGTATGTTATGTGTATCGCATGCATAATTTACTTATAAACTAAGAAACAATGTCGTTTAAATATTCTTGAATGGAATAATAGGCCTTAGATGCTAAAAAATTATACAACGCAATTTTAAATTCTTTTCCACTTTCCAGTTTTAAGATCTTCTCTGGTAGTTTATTGAGAATTCGGGGTGCCATACCAAATACACTTTTTGATAAAAAAAGCGGTTTTGAAAGACTTATAATTTATTTTTTCCTGGTGTCGTAGGCTATTAAATCGAGTAAATTGATTAATGTTATGTTTTACGAACATTGATATTTCGAACACATACAGGCAAGATAGAGTCAATATTTTATGTTTTATGAAAAGCGGCTTGCATGAATCAACTGGTTTAATACCAAATACAGATCTTAAATATTTCTTCTGACTCTTGAACACCATTTCACGATCTGTAGCATTACCCCAAAACATTACACCGTATCTTAAAGTAACTGTTACATGTGCGTGGTATGCAGTCAGCACGGCTGATTGGTTTACAATTTTCCTTAAATTATACAATGCATAACTAAATTGATTAAGTCTCATACATATATTGTCAATTTGATTTTTCCATGTCAGAATACTATCTAAGCTTAATCGTAGAAATTTGGTAATGTCAGTTTCATTAATTATTTGGTCTTGGTAGGTAATCTTAAAGGAAGGTGTATTTTTGGTACGTAATTTAAAGTTCATAATGTTCGTTTTCTCAAGATTTACATGTAAGTTATTCTTGTTGAGCCATTGAATTATAATACGTAATGTTTGATTTATATTATCCTGATGTGCATGCATGTCTGTCTCTGTAAATATAACAGTGCTATCGTCGGCGAATAATACCATTGGGTGACTTATAGCTCTTAGGTAGATCGTTGATGTACACAAGAAAGGGAAGGGGACCTAAGACACTTCCTTGTGGTACACCGTAGCTTATTTCTTTGAAATCAGATGAATACGTGACTTCCTTTTTGGTCTTCATACATATCCGAACGATTCGGCTGCATTGTTTACGACCAATCAAGTATGATTTTATGAGGTTGTGAACATTGCCCCGTACTCTGTATTGGTATAGTTTCGATAAAAGTATGTTGTGGTTGACAAAGTCAAAAGCTTTCGACATATCCATGTATAGAGCACAAACAGGTACTCTTTTATCATAACTGATTTCAGTAGTTCGTATATGGCCATATTTATTGATTTATTTTTTCTGAACCCTTTTTGTTCTGGGGTAAATAAATCACTTGTTTTCAAAAAAATTATACAAACTTGTATATTACTTTTTCTATTATTTTTGAAAAAATTGATAGTAACGCTACTGGCCTGTAATTTGAAATATTATCTTTTTCGCCCTTTTTGAAGAGTGGTCGAACAACGGCCAATTTTAACTTTTCAGGAAATGTTCCCTGTTCAATACAGCAGGTGGAGCAATGGCGTGTACAGCATTTTTAACGACTTTTGTGGCTATTCCGTCGTATCCCGTACTGTTAGAATTTTTCAGAGAGGTAATAATTAAGTGGATGTCATGAGGATCAGTTGAATTATATATCAATGTCGGACTGCTATTATAGTTACTCGACTGATATGATTTGGAATTTATTTTGTCAATAAAATTATTATAAAAAAAAAAGTTTTTTGTAACGAACTAAATGTGTCCATCTAAGATTAAATTAGTGCCAATAATTTGGAACTTATTAGAAATGAAGTTCTTGTAAAATGTAACATGAAATATATGTCAAACTATAAACTAGATAAATTATTTATTAATAAGAATATACTCACGTCATTTACCCACAACACAGATATTGCACGTTGCCGGTGAACTAGATTAATCCAAATTACTTAATCAACTTATACTACACAATATAATTGGACTGTTCATCACGCATCATCCAATTAATTACTCACCAGAGTTCCTGCTGCTTACTAATTGCTTGCTTGGAAAGATATACCTATAGACTATTCCTTAACAATCTCGTCCTAGACAAAGGCGCCGCAATGAAAATCCCAGCATAATAATGGAATATTTCTAATTATAATAACATAACCGCTGACAAAATGCTATAAGCAAAAAATTTGTCGCGCTGCGTAAATATGAATTTGCACTACCTACTGTACACGCCGTAACAATGTGATAAAAGCGCGATGTATGCGCCGCGCGTCCCGCTACATTTCAACAAAAATAACTGTCTTACCGCTCACCAGTTCGCGCAACATTATGAATTATGACATATGCATATGATTACCTTTAAGTACGGCACGAAACTACTAAATCTGTATTATGATTTTTTCTCTTTTAATATGAATGAATAAAAATAATACTATTGATATTTAACAATAGATTTTCGGTGAAAAATAACATCGTGAGAAAACCGGTCGGTCTAATCGCAACAAAGTCTAGTTTTACCTCTGGGTTGGAACGTCAGATAGTAGTCGTTGTCGCTTTCGTAAAAACTTAGTGCCTACGACAAATTCTGGGATTAGATGCCAAAGCAGACCCCGAGCCTCTTTAGAATACAAGTGAATATTTGTGAGCACCTAATAGTTATTGTAGACAGGACTGTCTGTAGATACGAAAGTATCCTATTATTTATGTCACACCTGGCCATAAAGTGGCAATTACCGCACGCTACTGTAACATCCGCCCCTAATCTAAATGGAAAGCGGAAAATGGAAAACCTGAATACTACCTAAGCTTTACCTACAAATACTTACACCATCTGAAAGTCTGAAAACCAGGACTTTTCGTAAGGTTCCTAAAGCTCTAAAAAATTTTAAAGCATTACTAAAGCTTTCAAGTTCACCAGATCTAAATGATAGGGAATAACTACAGGGAAAGAAAATAAATCAAACAAAAGGGTTTGAAAAATAAAATAAACGAAACAACACATTTATTTCATAAAAGTGATTTTACTCGAAACTTTGACTATTTTATCTAATGAAGCCCGGTGAGTACTTTATTAGACATCCGCGTTGATTCCTAGGCCAAGACCTAAGCAAGGGAAAACAAGGCGGACTCAACAAAAACCCTTGCTGCCAACTTAACCTATTACAATTTATAATGAAATGAAATTAATTCAAATGAAAAGATTATGAGATATAATATTTATTGGTAAAAAGTTGTACAAACCTTATCCACAACGCAGGCTTCGTCAATTTCACGGACAATAAGCATCAGCAACAGGCCTCGTCAAATAATGCATGCATTGCACATACTATAAATCTACAACAGATTTCGTCAGCCTTATACTAAATTAAATTTAATTAAATCACACCTCAATCTGATACTCACCCGGACCAAACGTGAAAAAAGATACTAGCGGCATTACCCCGCTGAATGGCTAGCGAAATTTGTTGGACCAGGTAAGAACCAGAGCGAGGGTCGCAGCCCCTATCCCTCAAGCGCCGCCCTATGTCCCTAATAAAAAGGTTAATTACACAATCGGAGAATATTAAACATAAACCAAGACTAAATAATTAAAATATTAATGGCGTGATCGACTAGTGGCAATTTAAAGACCTAGTTATGAAATGTAGCAACTTAAGTTCACTGAGGTGTGAGAAACATGAACCATTGAGAATCGGACAATGTTTAGACAAATAGAACTTAAACTAAATAATTACTACTTAAAATAAGTCTACCTAAAGTAATAAACATCTAAAGAAATAAAAAGTAATAAGCAATTTCCTACAGCATCTTATTTATAAAGGATAACTAATCGTGAACACAATACTAAGACACCTAGAACCTAATTTACTATAAATATAGCAAAATTAGAACACAATTTTAATAGAAAACTAATAATGAACTCAATACTAAAGTAACTAAGAGTTTAGAGCCTAACCTACTTGTAAAATACCGTCGTTGGCTGTGTGATTAGTCATAGCATAAATAAGTTGTTTATAGTTTAAAGGGAGTAAGAGTAAAATGATACGGAGTAGATAACTATTCCATAATTTGATTCAGAAGAATGTAAGTGCTTAGAAATGGTTATAGTTATCGGTTAAGGAGGCGTATAGTCATGGACAAACTGTGAATTAAATGAAAACTAATTCAAATTAATAGTCAAATATAGTAAGACTCAAATATTAAATCCAGCTTGTATGAACAGCGCCTACGCCCATTATTCATGAAAATCTCAATAAAACTCAATAATACTGAATAGTGTCAAAAATAGCCACGAGTTCACATAGCATGCACAAAACACCACCATAAATCTTAGTAAATAACATGCGCAATAAGTATGGGTATAATAAAACACAATGTATTTATTAAATCACGTAGTAGCACTCCAACGCTGCAGATGTACGTATAATATATTCCATTTAGCAAACATTATCAATTAAAATTTGTTGTACTAATGGTAAAACTATATCCGTAACAAGGAATTAAACAATTAACGTACTTAAATGCATTTTAAAGCCATAATTATTTAAAAGGAGATACGCCACTCCACATCGATATTGTTAACGTAGATTTTACCTTAAGAAGGTTATTCAAATTAAGCAAAGGTATTGTCAATCTAACTTGAACTTGATACTAAACACTATAGGCAACAACAAAGGTAATTGTACCTATATAAGCAGCGTAACGCGCTCGCATAATACACTAAGAAAAGGAAATCACAATCGTTTGCTATATGGAATTTAAATACAAGCTGGCAATAATAATAATAATAATAATAAGGAAAAGTCCGGGACCGGATGGATTGCACAACTTCTGGCTGAAGTGGTTTCGATGCTCACACGAACGTCTAGCAACGCAGTTCCAGCAAGCCCTCGAGCTCGGTTCCCTGCCACCTCCCTTAACAACTGGTGTTACCTCCCTGCTCTATAAGTCCGGTAGTACCATGGAAGCGAAGAACTACAGACCCATCACGTGCTTGCCTACGCTGTACAAGCTCCTTACATCCATTTTGAGAGCAAAAATTAACACGCACATTGTTGCGAACAATATTTTGGCCCCAGCTCAAAATGGATGTAGGGTTGGGTCGCGTGGTACTAAAGAGCTCCTCCTCATAGACATGACCATTTGCCAAAGAGTCCGGCGAAACAGAGGGTCCCTCTCGGCCGCCTGGATTAACTATAAGAAGGCCTATGATTCGGTGCCTCATTCATGGCTGAGGAGGATCTTAGAGCTGTATAAAATTAATGCAGCTTTGAGATCCTTCTTAAGTCCTTGCATGGGGCAGTGGATCACAGTCCTTCGTCAACCGGGAGGGGGCGATGGCCCTTCTGGTTCGCAAGACTCTATCAGGATTGAGCGAGGTATCTTCCAGGGTGACAGTCTGAGTCCCTTATGGTTCTGCCTAGCTTTGAATCCGCTCAGCACTTTGCTGAAGGATTCAGGGCTAGGTTGTCAGCTCCGGAGAGGAGGTGAGGTCATTTCTCATCTTCTCTACATGGATGACCTTAAGTTGTTTGCACCAAATAGACAGGACCTGTTGGAGCTACTGAAAACGACAGAAGCTTTCAGTAGCGCCATCAGAATGGAATTTGGTGTAGATAAGTGTGCGGTCATGCATGTACAGCGGGGGAAAGTTGTAAATTCGTCAAATTTACAACTTTCTGAGACAATGTCCCTCAGATCTCTCTCCGAAGCAGAAACCTATAAATATCTTGGTATGTCACAGTCTTTGGGTATTGAGGGTGAGGGCGTAAAGCGGGCGGTGAAGGAACGCTTCTTCTGTCGCCTGACAAAAGTGCTTAATAGTCTTTTGTCGGCCGGCAACAAGGTGCGCGCCTTCAACGCCTGGGTGATGCCCTTGCTCACATACTCCTTTGGCATACTAAGATGGACTCAGACTGAGCTGGATGCCCTGGACCGAAGGGTGCGTGTACTGCTCACTGCGCACCGCATGCTACACCCACGCTCGTCTGTTATGAGACTGTACATCCCACGGAAGTGTGGAGGTCGCGGCTTTCTAAATGCCAAAGACTTCCACAACCGTGAGGTGTGCAGTCTCAGGGATTATTTCCTTAACAGCGAGTGTGGGATGCATCGGGACGTAGTAGCGGTAGACGCATCTTTCACCCCGCTTTCCATGGCAAAGGAGAACTGGCGCAGTCTTAAAGTATGGAGCACCGAGGAACGCAAGGCGGTATGGAAGAGTAAGAAGCTAAACGGGCGGTTCTACAGGGCCCTCACAGGGCCCGACGTAGACCTGCTCGCGTCGGTGAACTGGCTACGTTTCGGGGATCTCTTCGGGGAAACCGAAGGTTTTGTCTGTGCAATTGCGGACGAAGTTATCATGACGAACAACTACCGGAAGTATATCCTGAAGGACGGTACGGTCGACATTTGTCGGGCATGCCGCCGTCCCGGAGAATCACTCAGGCATATCATTTCCGGTTGTGGTCATCTTGCTAACGGCGAGTACTTGCACAGACATAACTTAGTAGCCAGGATCATTCACCAGCAACTTGCTCTTTTATACGGTCTTGTGGACTTCGAAGTGCCGTACTATAAGTATACACCTGTACCAGTTCTCGAAAATGGTCGTGCCACGCTCTATTGGGATCGATCTGTCATCACGGACAGGACTATTGTAGCCAATAAACCTGATATCGTGCTGACAGATCGATCGAAGCGCCAGGCAGTGCTCGTTGACATCACCATCCCCCATGACGAGAACCTCGTGAAGGCCGAGAAGGACAAAGTCAGCAAGTACCTAGACTTGGCACACGAGGTGACCGCCATGTGGGATGTTGATTCAACGATCATTGTCCCGATGGTCGTCTCTGCGAACGGTCTAATAGCGAAGAGTCTCGACCAACACCTCAAGAGACTCTCGCTAGATGGCTGGGTCAAGGGTCAGATACAGAAGGCGGTACTCCTGGACACGGCGCGAATAGTCAGGAGGTTCCTCTCTCTGTCGCCCTAACCACCGGTAGCTTAGGCCCCGCCTCGCTGCCGGCGGCACACTAGGTTAGGAACAGAAAGGATTAAACACACAACACCATAGTTCATCCTAACACAACGAAATCCTACATGAATCCTATCTATCACAGCAAATAAACTTTAAACGACTCACATGGGCATTTCTCAAGATCAAACCCCTGTTGCACGTCGCTCTCGAAAATTCCACCGTAGCAAAAGTCCAAAGAAAAGTTCACCTCTCGTCGAGTCCATCGTAGCGAAGTCCAAATGAAGAAAAAGTCTGCCCTCGTGGAGTCCATCGTAGCGAAAGTCCAAAGGAGGAAAAAGTCACGAAACCGTTGTGCATCTCCTTATATTACCTCACCTCGTTATCATGAGAACCCCTAACATCACGCGATAAACTGCTGTTCCATAATTCTGGAGGGAAAACCATCGATTGGTCAACTAGCTAAATCTGGCTTCTCATTGGTCTATCGTCTAGAATGACTTTCCGATCTCTTACTTAACACCAGATGTCACTCCCATGTCTATCCCATTAAAACTTGACTAAAATAAATAGACACCCACACAAACAAGATTGTTTCGTCCTTAAATATTTCTCATTTTAGTAGGGTAGCCACGCGCATAACGTTCATTCCACTACCCACCAACGGCGGCGATGCAGCTACTGCATTGCAATTAGCCACTTGCATCAACTAGACTCAACGCTCACGTCTAGTATATCTTGACGTTGAGACTCGCATTAGCAATATTTGCACAACTAGAGATCCGTCCTACACTGGTTCGTTAAGGTGTTCAAGTTAGTTTCAGCATTGTGAATGACAGACCCTAACCCTGCAATATTAGATGGCTAAGTATTTCGCTACTATACAGACATAATGACAACTTTTCTACGCGGTCGGATTATTTACTAACAGTTCAAATCCTCGACACCAGGTGTACTTGACCTTTGCAACTTGAGAAACCGGTGTCAGAGCTTATTCAAATTACAAAAGAAGCACTATTCTAAAAGAAATTGAAAATAACTTGAAATGTAAAGATTGTGATGTACTTCATTGTAAATAATCGAACTTCTTTAGACTTAATTTAAACGCCATGTGTTTACAATGAAAAGCTTCATTGATGATGAACATTTAGAATATATAAATCAGCTTTTACGAAGCTAAGAAGCGTTCCCGAAAGCTTAGAAACTTTCTCGCAACTGAGAAGCTTTCCAGAAGCCTTCCTCTGAAGTTTAGAAGCTATACTGAAGCTTAGAAGCATTTCTAAAGCTTTGCCGAAGCTTAGAAGCTTTCATGAACTTTTCACACGAATGTCGAATG
The DNA here is from genome assembly GCA_963556455.1 of Epiblema foenella. Classification (NCBI taxonomy): domain Eukaryota; kingdom Metazoa; phylum Arthropoda; class Insecta; order Lepidoptera; family Tortricidae; genus Epiblema; species Epiblema foenella. Next base: position 18,889,319 of record OY747099.1, on the reverse strand, counting down.
TCGATCTGTTACACTACGCAATCCCGCTTTCTGAGCAGGGAGAGACATACAATTTTTTACTTACCACGTGTGAAGCCATCTGCACTCCCCGCCAATGATATAGCGGTCACAATCCTTAGCATTGAGGGACCGACTGATTGGTGACGTGATAATAAAGAAAGCCTGAGATCGCATGTTTATCACCCTCGCCTTTGGCTCGGACATCGCCCTAGAACTTTAGGATTCTTTGTTTTAGGTACAGCCCTAGGTAAGTAATGTGCTATTATTCCATGCTGGTGTGTCACGGGCGCCGTATGTCGCGGCCGCCGCGCCGCCTGCTAATTAACGCTGGATTACCGGGGCCCGCGCGCGGCCCCGCGCAAACCGAACACTAAGCCGATAATGCCACTATACTTTTCATTTGTCTTCCAATTGGACTTACCGACTAATTTAGAAAGTCTGTTAGAAATTGTAGTTATTAATATATATGCGAAACGGTACGAACATTAGTTTGTTATATTTGAAACAAAGTTGAAATGTATAATTAATTCTTGAAACATGAAATAACCAGTAACTACGGCATTTATATACATATTTTAAAGAACTTAGAAGAGCAGTAAACAAATCGCTCAACATACGCGTAGTAAAGTAGTAGGATGTAAAAAGAGAGTTAATTCGGTGGACACAGTGTAGCTAGTTTTGTATTCTCCGGGCGCTCGGACCGGCTGCAGCTAGCCGCAAATAACAGAAAGAGCAAGTCCTCAGGGCATCACTTTAGCTTTTCAATTTCCCTTTCGGAATTATTCGTGATAATCGAATGCCCCGGCCGGGCTCTCGGGGCACTATCGCGATGATTCATTCATGAGACTAATGTTGTGCCCAATGAGAAACTAGTTGACATTCCACTGTCGTTATTAGTTTGGTCACCCGATGTTGGGGCGCAACATAATGCATACCCAGAAAATTACAAATTATCTTCATGTAATTATCTTCTGTAATTAGTATGTTTGATAGAGTTAGGACATCTTGATAAAACCCTATAAAATAAGAAAATCGCTATTAAATATTAGATAAATTAAGCAGTATTGTTTAGTTAGTCAATGTGATGTCTCGAAGGCGAGAGGAGGTGCGCGCGGTGCAGCAGCGGTGCAAATGAGGAGGCGCGAGGTATTGTCGCCCCATTAATGAGCAGGCTGGCGGGACGGCGCGCGGAAGAGGAAAATTAAACTGCTGGGCCCCGGGCTTGTGTTCATTACGCCAAGCTACCCGACTGCAATTTTATGCGTTAAAATATCACTGCTATAAACAGTGCTCACTTGCCCACCCAAACATCCAAAATTAGAAGCGTCCAAAAACAATAGCTGACAACTGTCTAGTTCTGTCTATATTGTTTCTTTCCTAGCGGAAGGTACGCTGTTTTCAGCCGAGTTGTAAGTTGTCCGAGCTTGTTTTCAATTTATTCCTCATTCAGAACGCCGCTAGTAATATATTAAAGCTAGAGTCCATGGGGCATTGCTTTAAGATTTCAATTTCCTTTCCGGAATTACTTGTTCTCTAATCGAACATGCGTCGGGGGACGGGGGCTGGGGAAGCGTCACAACCGCAAATTACTCCGCCACGCCGCGTGCCGTGTTTAAAATGTATTATTGAGATACGTTCTTATTGTTCACTGAGTAAAATAATGTGTAATGGATTTTAATTATTCATTTTACTTGCTCCGTACAAAGGGTTGAAGAAATGGTTTGATATATTTTCGTTTGCTGACAATGCTACATATAGTTTGGTACTTAAGATAGAGAAATTAAACAAACTTAATAAACTTCTTAAAATCAACTTTTATCGTAATTTAGATACAACTCAAGGATTTTTTGTGTTAGTTCTAATTTGTAGAGGTTTCGCGGTATGTTTTTATGTGTAGCGTAAGTCAGTAAGTTATATCAGAGCAGGCAGAAGCGTGCGACAGGCGGCTGCTGATTGTAAAGCGCTCACAGACGGAGCCTATTCGATTTCACGGCTCGCCGCGCGCGATATTTATTGTCATCGGTGCAGTTGTACGACACGCCGCCTACTGAACCGCTCTGAAAAATCTCTATTCACAAAATCACACGAAAACAATACGATCATTCCATCCAAACTTTTCGAAAAAGGTTTTCACCTTTCATTCCACGTAAACGTGTCGGCGGCTCGGCTCGCTTGAGTGTGTTTGCAAGCACACAACACCTTGTCTCGTTAGTAAAAAGTGATGGTACTAGACGATTTATCACTGCATACGACACGGAAGGCCCCGCGGAGTCGAGCTTCCTTTCCAACACCCGTCAGCGTTGAGACCTGAAATGAAAACAAACGTTTGAATTTATAGCAGGCTATAATAACGTTGGTGAAGCAACTCCCCGAAGAGACAGAGCTAGTTACCCGCAATGTTGTGACATCTCTCATGATTTAAGCAAGATACGCATGGGATTGTGGAGTACGAGCGCAGCCGTCATTCGCGTGATATGCGCTGCCCCGTTGGCGGCACTAATCATTAACACGGCGCGGTCGGGCGTGCTCGGAAAGGGTGTAGCTGAAGTCAGATCCAACTAAAGCGTAAATCGTATCGCGGTGGGCACTTAAGTCAATAATGGTGGTGATAGTTAACTGGTACGGTGCCAAGTTGGCGGGTATCGTTGTTTTAATTCAATTGTCTTGAGGCTAATGCACTCGGTTGAGCAATCTTAACCCTGTCCGGGATTATTACGGTGTCCTGTTCTCTACTCGGTTTAAGTTACACTGCACTCTGTTTGTTGAATGTATCTCGTGTTGCGAGATTAAGTCCGTCTGTCTTGTCTTTAGTATAAAGTAAAGTATAATTGTTAATTTCAACAAATTTCGAAAGAGCGAATTAGGTAAACACTAATTAAATAGGCATAACGTTTTTATGCGCTTATAATATTTGAGGGGATTCGTTGAATCTTAATAGCTCTGATAATAACGTAAATCTTAACATAGATCTGAGAAAGGAAGGCATTAAAATACGAGTAAGTAAAATACTTAATGTCGGAATGTTTCGAGTATTTAGAGAAGACCGCAGCTATAGTACTAACACCACTACTTGTTCTGCTATTTGATTTCTGCAAGTATATGGTGTCGTGTTCCTGGTGGTGAGAACCGTCACCGAAGCTTCGAAAGATACGTTGTTAAGGAAGGGAATTGCATTTGTATTTAAGTACCAAGCAATAAAGGTTCGGCAACATCTTCCATAGGTAGAGTCGCCAGTGTCCATAGACTACGATTCACAATCAGGCTGGCTGCAATACGAGTATTTCACCCCTGTATCAAAGTTATGTTTAGAAACCCACTATAATTTTGTATGACTAATTTCGCCAGGGGTTTTATGAGGAAACTTTAAGTATAAAGGTCGTTTGCCAGAATTTAATTTATAATAGTTTCAGTTGCCATAATTTAATATGCCATAACCGTTGTTTACCATATTATTCAGATGTCAGAATTGTTATTTTCATAATATCGTACGCAATAATTGCATTTGCCATAACGAGTACAATCCATAAAAATCATGTGGAATAAAATCATTTAAATACCATAGCTTTCATAAGCCAGAAGGGTCAGAATTGCTTATTATCACAGTTATTTCCTCCGGGTAAGTTTGTCCGTCATCTTGTATCCCTCAAAGTATTATAAAAACACTTTATCATTATTATTTATAAAGATAAATTGTTTTTATAATACTCTGTCATCATATCTGTTATCTTTAGTATGACAAAATACAATAGAGAGATAGAGTGAGTGATAATTTTTGACCTGTATCTTCATATTATCTAAGGCATCTTAGTGCTATATTATATTGTATTATACTAAAACTAATGATAATTCAGTGATAATGATTCAATTCATAAAAGTATGCAATTTTCCATCAATGTTTTCTTATGACGTAAAATTATCGTCCTTACCAACTTTACAGACAACCACTTTTTTTCGAGAAAAAGATAACATGGCAATTGAATAGTCTGTCAAGTAAAGCTATTGCAATTAAAAATATGGCAAATAACGTTAATGACATTCGTATCATTCTGGCACCAGACATTCGTGAAAATGACAGTATGTTTATATGTCAAGTCGAGCAAAACTAAAAGGCACTGCTGTGCCATCCTTTTCCCGAAACCATTCAGGCAATTTTCAGCATCCTGTAATTTTGTGCTGGCTAAAGCTAGAACGCTAAATTTTAATATACAATAACATATAGGGCATAATATGACTTAAATAAATATGTTATCAATAACATTCAATTTAAACCTATTATTAAAAAACGATTGCCCGTCAAAGTTCCTTAGTTATGTCACTGACATTACTCACTGACAGATCATCATAATTCTAAGGTACTTCTAATAGACTCACAAGGTTCAAATTTTACACGCAATTAGTTTAAAGCCTATCAAGTCATAAAAAACCTTAAAATATTGCAATTTCAGTCACATGCAGTTTGTATAACTCTGAAACGTAGAACGCTCTGATGTACGAAGTTATACTTTTGTAGTTCCTGCATCTACAAAATATATGATATGATATGATATTTTTTGAGTTCCAGATTCATTCATAAATTTGTATTGACACGTTAACCTACAAAAAGAAGTAAGATCCCATAAAAAACATCCATGTAAAAAACCAAATCTCGCGAAAATCTTTCGCGGTAAAAAGTTGTGAGATGAGACGTACAGCCAAGTCAGGCGTGATTATTAATCTTTATTTGCTTGCAAAATGCCAAATATATCGAATTAAGTGAAAACGTCAATATACAATATAATATTATACAATATACAATATGAAACTAAAACTTATAAATTATAGAAACAAAAAAACATACATAAATATAATTACAAATGAATTAAAAACTTAAACCAGCTTGCCCAGCCCAAGTCACAAAAAAAACCCCGTCCAAAAGTTCAGTCTGTGGCATGGTGCCCATAACACTGGCGGCATTACCTCTCTGTATTGCCAAAGAAATACGTTGGGAGAGGTAAGCGCCTGGCCTATGGTCCCCTGAAGCGTCAACGAGACGTTTAGACATTGCCTTCATGAATGATTTCATGTCAGCTGACTAGGGACCCAATGTGTCCATCGCCAGCGCCGCAAACTCGTATTAAAGACGAGTACTTTAGGGCTTCAACACCTGGGCCTGATCAGCTACAGTGCCGGATTGAGGGCGAGTCACTTGAATGTGGGACTGAGCAAACGTATCAATGCATGTTCTCTCTTGCCAAACCTGTGGGATTGAGGATAGCAGGCACAGACACGGTGGCAAGCGAACGCCGCACCTAATCATTTATAGTGCCGTGGCGATATAAGCGGCCGGCGCTTTTTATACATGAGAGGCCATGTCTACCCGACTCATCGACGCCTTTGCCACAGACGCATGTATGTGAAAAAAAATCCTAATAATAGCAAAACTAAACTAAAATTAGAAGTAATTAAATTATATCTTAAAAGGGACCCCAGGTATCGTCCCAAAGACGCTGGCAGCATTTATTTGCTGGCTAAATAAAATTTTGTGGCTTGGCAATCACACAATACTAAATAGCTTTAACTATGCAAACAATATAAATAAGGTAAAGTTGAGTGATTCCCAAGTTTGTCTCAAAAAAAATATTTATAAGAAAAGAAAAAATAATGAGAATGCCTTACTTGGCTCTACGTAATATCTCACAACTTCTTACCCTGAAAGAGTTTGGAGACTTGATTTTTTACACATGGATGTTTTTTATGGGCTAAATATTATGGAAAAACAAACGTTATCCTACTTCCTACTAATCCTACTATATCCTAATCCTAATCCTAATATCCTAATCCTAATCCTAATCCTAATAATCCTAATAATATTATAAACGTGAAAGTTTGTGCGGATGGATGTACGTTCCGTTTAATCTCAAAAACTACTAAACGGATTTCTATGAAACTTTCCAGTATTAATATAATAAGGACATAGGCTATAAATTATTTCAAAATTCATCCCCTGAGGGGGTAAAAAGGGGGTGGCCTTTTTGTATGGAAAATAAAATTTTCTTTAAGATAGAGACTTAAAACCCCCTTAATAGACTAACTATTAAAACTAAAGAAAATAGTTTACAGCGATATTCGAAATTCGCCCTCTAAAGGGGTGAAACGGGGGTTGAAAGTTTGTATGGGGAACAATTTTTTTTTAACGAGGAGCTTGAAACTTCGTTTGTAAACCTAGCATTAAATACTAAGAAAACTAATTTCAGCGTTTTTTGAAATTCACCCTCTTTAGGGGTGAAAAGGGGGTTGAAACATTGTATGGACAACCTGAGTTTTTAAAGTCAGTAACTTCATACTTGGCGAGTAGACTTTCAGTTAAAATAGATTAAAAAACTGCCCTACCCGTGCAAAGTCGTGGCGGGTTACAAATGTTAAAGTATGTCTGTCTGTCTGTTATCACTTACTTTTGAACCACTGAACCGACTTAGATGGAATTTGGTATGGATATAGTTTGAGTCCCGGAGTTGGACATAGGATACTTTTTATCCCGGAAATCATCCCTTATGGGGGTGGTACTTTGTATGGAAGAAAGGTAACTAGGTATAAGCGCCTGAAATAAAATAATAGCAATAACATTCTAACGCAATGACCGAGTTCTACGCAGACGAAGTCGCGGGCAAAAGCTTATTATCCTAATATATACAGGCAAGACTATTTGCTAACGAAAAACTTACAAAGAATATACAGCATAGAATGAGGTTAGAATCTATTCGTCACTAGATGTCGTAACCTGTACCTACTAATGGGTCGTTAGAGCGTTTTATTTATATTTTACGATATTTAAAAAAAAGCTTTATTTTTTCTGATATGGCGACTGTTTGTTTAAATAGTTAATAGTTAAAATGTAATTCAGTGTTTTTTTTTAATTCGTCTCTATCCAGCGTTAGAATAGATACGTGAGACTTAAGCATCGATTCATCACTAGATGGCGTAAGCTGTACCTACTTGATGATTCGTTCTTGGGATGTGAAAATTGTTGGTTTATTGTATTTAATGGACGTGCACGTTCACGATAAATTCTATGGTTTCATTCATAAATAGACCATACTGTATTATACAACTATACAACTTGAGACTAATTATGCATGAAACCATGCAGAATAAAAAGAAAAGTATAACATAGAAGCAGGGACCGGAAAACCCTTCTTTAGGCTTAAGCCTATCGATTCGGTAACCCAATCAATTTGCTTACCCTATGATAGGGTTAACCCTATCATGAGGTTACCGTATTGTAAAGTTAAGCTTATTGAAGTGTTAACCCTAACTCGCAATAGGGTTAAGCTTAAAACCCTATCGCGATAGGGTTTTTGTTTAGGGTTTTCATTGGGTTATGGTAACCTTAACGTCAGCTAGTGACGCATTGGGTTGAAGTGAATTTTCGGCTGGTCTCCTAATAGTTAATGAAAGAATTATTAATATTCAATAATATGTTTCTGTTATTTAAATATACATATGTATCATATGTAAAGATGATTTACAATGAGTTTACTAAATAATATATTTTTAATAAATATTACATTATCTAATTACAAAAAGGTTTCACAAATCAAATAATATTATTGGTAATTAGTTTAATTAAAGGAAAATTGGAAAAAATCAGGCTCCGAGCAATTATTAATTATTATTTTTTTACGTTCGCAGCGTTACTGCTTAATAAATAATGAATAAAGTTAATAATATTTTGTATACTTTTAATTAAAATGTTTTTTTCCTATTTCTTTCTTCAATCCAAAAGAAAAACGCTGCAAGCGTTCTGATTTTACGACTAAATTCCTCCTTTACACTGCTTTTTATTAGGGTTCCGTAGTTTCCGCAGACAAAATTGCGAAAATGAATAAGGGTTCCATTTTCGCAATTTTGTCTACGGAATTACTATTTTATTATTTTTCATTTTTAGGGTTCCGTAGCGAAAATGGCAAAAATAAATTCGTGATGTCTCGCCGTCCGTCCGTCCATCCGTCCGTCCGTATGTCACAGCCGATTTACTCGGAGACTATAAGCACTACAATTATGAAATTTGGTAGTTAACTATAAAGTTTGAATTCTGAAAAAAATTGATGTGGTGTGCATTAGTATATTAGTATATTATTATATAGTGTAGTAAATACTTTCAACGATTTTTAGTTTGAACAATATGGATTTTACGGTTTTTGAGTTTTCGCTTAAAAACTGTCTTGCCCAAACAAAAGGTCGTAAGTGCCGTGAGTTCCCTATGAAGATACGACTTTTTTAGATTCAATGTATTGGATAGGGATTTTAAATGTGGACTAGTAGGTGTTGGACGCACTTAGCCGGTTTTTAAATAATTGCACCGGTGTGTTGAAGTTAATATTATTTACTTGGAAGTCACACGATACGATTCACACATTACAGAGACTTATAATTAATACATACTTCTATTTATTTAGTTGGAAAAAAAAGAGAAACAAATACTTGCAGAGTACGAGTAGTCGGTAAAAGATCAAAGAATATTAGAACAAAAGCACGGTTCGGCATGGTTATCTTTGAGGCTGATTGCGTGCTCATCTAATATAGAGTTGCTAAACCGCCCAATTCCGGGATTATGAAGGTTACAAATTAAAATTAAGTTTCGAATAGGTATCGTATATTTTAATACTTGTAATTAGCGCTTAAATATGCTATGGGCATAGAAATCTTGAGTTTTATTATTTACTTAGGTAGGTAATAGTTTTCTTTACTTTCGTTGTTATCGGAGCGTTTACCTGCGCTGGAGGATGTGAGCGAGTCTAATTTTGAGCTCCCGATACACGTCTTACATGCCGACATGGATAGCCTAGTGGTACTAATAACCCGAACTACACGAACCCGCCCGGATTCAGAAACTTTTACAAGGGTACACGGGTACACGATATAACGTATATTATTTCCCGCGGGTTCGGGCCTTCATTTAAGTGTAGCGGAGATTCGTGCTATGAATAAATACGACTGAAAAATGTGAGAGATTAGGAAGATACGAATAATTTGCAGTTTTAACTGATTGATTGGTAATGTCAACAATACCTACATAAGTACGTTTGTTTCAATAATTCATGTTTTGCTTATGGAATTAACATATTCACCTAACCTAACCTAACTATAAACTAAAATAAATCCAAATATTCACAAATAAAAACTGGCCCAAGGTCGGTGCCGTGGGGCAAGGTTGGCGCTGGCGGATTGCCTCGCTGGATTGCAATCGCAATCCGTTGGGCGAGATAGGCGCCAGTCAGTATATTTGCACCGTTTGAGGTTTTCGGCTTTATTAGCGGCAGCCGCAGCCCTGATCGAAGTCCCTGGAAGATGGGACGGCGCGCGGGTATTCACACAAGTGGCATCCCATATTAGGGGCCGCCCCAACTTCCACAGAACGAGGGTCATGCCATCAGGCCTTTTGCCGTCATCCCTGGCTAGGCCTAATGGTTCTAACACAGCTGGAACTCCGGCAGTGACGAGGGCCCGGCGCAGGATGTCATTTAGGCTTGCATGCCGCGATGAGCGACCGGCGCTTCTTGTACACGACAAGCCATGGAAGCCAAAACGCGTTACATTGGCTCCGCAGTGGCATTGATGCCCAACAACATGATGCACCCAATCGTAAGGACACAGCGAATCTGTTTTGCTAGCTAGAAAAATATCTTGACTTCATAGTAGTTTTTATATTATGAAAGTAAACCTAGGTGATCTAATACAAAAAAGATACTAATGTTTAGTCTACTACGAAAAGCTGTAATATCTTCCTTTGTAGCGCAAGGGTGGGCAACTCTGATGCTTGAACAAACCAGTAGCTATAATATATCGAAACCAGAAACATCTACATATGAGTAATCCGTAATCCCTCTTACATATATATTAACAACAGTTTAATCGATACTGCGGTCTTAGTAGCGTATCCATATTACCATCTCTACTTGATATCCCACGGTGTGGCAACCAAAACGTCGATCACTACTAATTTCATAAATTTTAAATGTATTTCTTGGATTTGTCATTAAGAAATATCGTTTCAAAAATCACTCCAGATCGAGCATTTTCAATATAAAAACTGCTTTTTTTGCTTAAATTGCACAATAAAATCAAAAAATCCCTACGTTACTATCTAAAACTAATAAGATCATCGTATCCATTAATCACTTTATTGCTATTTTCAATACTTTTGTCATAATTTGAAATCAAAACATTTTAAAACATGTAAGGCCTCTTAACATCTATTTACTGTGTACTAGAAAATAATCAATTTCATTGAATGATAGATTAGATACAATACTATTGAATAAAATGAAAAATATATCTAAATAAAATACAAAACAAATTGTTTCATTTACGCTTTATGTATCAAGTATTTATTTTTCTACTCGTCAATAGATTAGTTAACTCATTTGTAGTGTTATCAAATAACTCCCTGTATGCGCCATTACATAATTTTTGCGTCAACGACATGAAATGTACGGGCCATATGACCATTGAATCGGTACCTTAAAGATTTGGTGTTAATATTTGGGTAAAGTTCAAATTTTTGGAACAAACATAGTAAAGGCTTTTAATTCGTTTACAATTTAATTGACTAATGTGTTAGACGATAGTTACCCATATAAACTACAAGTCAACCTTCACTATTGTCCAAAAACTTTAACTGTACCTAATTGAAGTAAAAAATAATACGTTACACACTCACCTTTCTTATGACACCCACTAAACTTTACAATCCAATCAAAATGCACTAATCAGTGACCATAAATAGTAGCCATATTCATCACAAAATCCGATATAAACGCAAAAATAGCAAAAATGAAAGAAATAACACTAACAATAAAATCCACTGTCACACTCAAACGTCTTCAACTAGATGGTTACGAGAATGCATTAAAGACATACTTGAAGCAAGACCTGCACATTTAAGGAAAGTAACGAACGAAAATTAATTCTATTGGTTTTTGTTTTTCAATTACTGTGTGTAGATTTACTCTGAAAACAATGACAAAAACCATGACCTTTAGGCACGGGCACACTCTTTTGTATTAAGTTCTTAAAAGATAACAACGTCGGCATAAATGTCTTTATAATATAAACAACTTTATTTTGCCATTTAGACTGTCACCGCAATCTTGCTAATCCTAAAACAATAGAAAACAGCAAGTCTTATCAGCTTGCGGCTCGCTTTCACATCGCCGTGCTGGTATAAATAAACAACGCTTTAACAACTTCCGTAAAGTACCCACACAGCCTAATAATGTAATGAATCTCTATACATATATAAGCCTAATATAATGCTGACTAAAATACAAGTATTAATATATGTATACGGATACCTACTACTAAAATCCCGGATTTCTAAAAAACTTTTTTATAATCCCGGAATTGGGCGGTTGAACAACTTTATGTTCGTGCGCATTTGCCGTTACTTCAGGTCAAGGTAGCAGGATAAGTAATCGTTTTAACTATAGGAATATATAGTAAAGATTCCGATTGGTACTGTCAAAACTAATGATTGTTTTTAATATTTAACTAAATAAATGACCGTCATATGACCAGTCATTTTCTTTTTGACAGAATTGACCGAGTTTCCCTCTACTTCAGCTTCGACAAAAATGCTTTCGTATGTCCTAATTTCCAGATTTCGGGTCGTTCTCCTCAACAGATAGCATTTATCACCAATTTTCGTGAAACATTGTGAGCAGGTTCGATATTTTTTATATAGAATTTTGATCGAGTCTGATTTTGGAAATTATCAAAAACCTTTTTTCTTCTTTTTCGTCTATAAGATAAAATTTTATTCAGAAAACAACTTCTTTTATAAAAAACAAAAAGAAACACGCGAGGACTAACACAAACACAATACATTGGCCATTCTAGTATGTATAGTTCGACAAATCAAATTTGTTTGTGACATTGCACCGAAAGTTAAAAATAGATGTTTAAAATGTAAAATAAACAAACAAGCGCCTCGGCCGACGTCCGATCCACCGCTAGAAATCTATACTTGCATGCACAGTAAATACGATCCTAGCATAAGTACTCAAAGTACAAAGTTATTTGCATTAAAAACAAGGAGCGTGTTTGGTAAACCAAACTGGTTTCTACCGGGAGTGGGTTCACAGCGAGCTTATCGTCGGGGCCAGGCTGCCTGCCAGCCACGGTTATCTAAAAATGAGTCTAATTGAAGTGTGCGTAAAGATCACTTTTGTTTGGAACTGGTTAAAAACCCTATTGATAGGCTTACCGTATTGATAGGGTTTTGATTTTGGTTAGTGGTTAGTTGAGTTAACTCGATCAATATGGTAACCCTATCAATAGGGTTACCTTATCATAGGGTTACCAATATGGATAGGGTTTTTAAAACCACTTCTAAAATAAGCCTATCGAAAACCCTGATTAGGGTAACCGGTTCCGGTCCCTGCATAGAAGGTATCAAAGGGACCAATGCCCGTTTACTCATTTTAACAATAATGAAACATGTTTTTACTTAGCCCTGCAAATACAAATATCAGTCACGGCGAGCTCGCTGCGTGATCGATACAAAACTCGCTCGCAAGTCGGAGCGTCTTATTAAGGCCCTTATTTTATAAATGCGAAAGGTGTATGGCCTGTCTGTTACCTCTTCACGCTTAAACCACTGAATCGATTTAGATGAAATTTGGTATAAAAATAGTTTGGGTCCCGGAGAAGGACATTGGTGACTTTTTATCCCAGAAATCACCCCTTAAGGGGGTGGAAGTTTGTATGGAAGCGTTGACTAGGAGGTAAGCGCCTGATATAAAAAAATCAATAAAATTCTATCGTGATAAACGAGTTCTACGCAGACGAAGTCGCGGGCAAAAGCTAGTATACAATAAATCCAAAACATGTTTCTGTTACTAACTTTATTAAACGCATCGTATCATAATCAGTTTATTGAAAATAAGTATGTAGTATTGTGTTCCTGGAGCGAGCAAGGTTGCCAGAGCTCCCGAGGATGCACTGTGTTGAGAGCGAGGAACCTAAATGTGTTCCTTCTGCTGTCAACACAGTGCATCCTCAAATCTTATAAAGAGTCGGCATCCCGCACGTGACTCTTTTGGAGTTGCGGGCGTCTATAGGCTGCAGTGGCCGCTTACCATCAGGTGGACCGTAGGCTTGTTAAAAAAGTATCAATATTTTTGTCATAAATTAATTTCTTAGCATTTTGTAATTTGTAAGGCTTCTGACATTATCCTAAAAGCATCAATTGGTATTGTCAATTATGAACGAGATTGATCGCAACGGAAGAGTTTTAGTGTATCTACCAAAAGTGACTCAAGCGAACTCCTAAATCTTCATATACATATTTATGAAATTTTTCATATTTTGTATGACTCGGTTTGCTATAATTCTTAAAACTATAGTACGTAAACACGCAACTCGGACGGTGAAGAAATTACCAATATTACCGTATAAAATTATTTATAACTTAGCTATAAACGTACTTTCATGTATTCCCAAGATTTTCCATTACCAATACAGAACTAAGCAGAAGCGATTATTCGGATCAATGGGCAAGAAAACATTAAGCGCATATGATTTTTGATCAAGCATGCATTCCTATTTAATATTAGATCCTGTGAGAGTTGACACGGAATTGTGTTGTCAGCTTAAGAAAGTTTAATGGGAATTTCATTTTTAGGATAAACGTCACGTTGAAAATTTAACAAACGTTTTGAGGACTACGCCTGCATTGTTTAGTTACAAAACAAGTTGTTAGGTGTACTCCTCTTTATAAGCTCTCTTTTGACCCAGGAACCGTAGGATCGTCAATGAAGGAACTACAGGATAGTACAAAATCTTATTTATTGTAGACTAGCTTTTGCCCGCGACTTCGTTCGCGTGAACTTCTACTGACTATTCCCTTCCCCTTCGTAGATAAATTCTGCAGGTTAGGTTATAAACAACTTAACTTTGAGTGACACACTCAAAATTTACTCAAACGTTTTTACGTCTCAAAATTACAACCTTACAAAGTTTCTTATACAAATATATTAGCAAGTGTAATGGGCCCTCTAGTCCATGAAAAGAGGCATGTGTCCTGAAGTAGGATGTAATAGGCGGATAATTAAACAAAATAGGTATGATTTATCAATACCTATATATATATGTATGTTGGTAATAGGTATTGGCTAAGTAAGTCAGACGTTAAATACACATTTCATTTCAGCCCGGAGAACGCGGTCGACTCGATCCCATATAGCATTTATACGTACCAATTGTTTTTGATGATTTCTTGTACTATGTAACACTAATGTGTGCTAAGAAACTACTTCATCACATCCATGTAGCATAGTGGTGTCATGGTTCGACGTTGCGTACGTTCTTGTTCGATGAAGTTAGCTAATTCCCTACTTTCCGAGCCTTAGTACTGACATGCTCGATGTAGCGATTACAGGCGAAGGCATATTATGCTTGAATCGAACAAAAACTTCATTATAACCCAAGATTTTAGCATCCTATCAAAATATTTTTAAGAAATTCTGCCTTTATCGTAGGTAGTGAAGAAACACTTTCCAAAACGTACAATCGAATCTGTGACATCCTGACATATGCAGCCAATCGCTTTAACTGAGCTTTCTGAACAATCAGTAATCACACTCGGTTACCAACGCCATGGGGAGGCATACGCAGCATCTACTAAAAAGACTCGCGCCCTTAACTTCAATTTATAATTTTCGTTAGCAGACGTTACTGCTTAAAACAGTACTAATATTTTTAAGTACCTTTGCACACATTATCGTTTTACAATGATGTTTAAAAGAATTTTTGTAAACCCAAAAACTGAGAGGTAGGCGGACAGCTGTAGACCGAATTTAGGTGGATGCTGGACGACTATAGGACAAAACCTGTACTTCCTGTGCCTCCCAGTGATTTGATTGTTTATAACTAATCAGCTAGGTAATTAATGATCGTTTTCATGGTACCTACATTGAATTAGTATTTTGGATAAACTGACCTATAGTAACGAAAAAGGTTCGTAACAATTTCTATGAGTCCTTAGGACAGACACAAAATTACTCCGCCGGCGGGGACGTCCACCGCAGAAACAAATAGCCCCTATTCGTCCCGATACCTTTGCATACCGGGTAGAGTCAGTAGGACCCAGGTCGGGCCTAGCTGAGTTCCTTGCTGGACTCTTCTCGGCTCGGCTAGGTTTAGTGAACCAGCGACAAAACTCTCAGTAGCTCGATTCCACCCACACCTCAGATTTGTAACTTTCAAACACGTCAATTTTCTTTCATTTTGTTGATAAATAGAACATAAGAAATAATTTGTTAATTCATGGAGCGGAATGACAATTCGATAATTTTAGGTAGGCAGATATCAAAGCGCTGGCCAGTCAATGCTGACAACAACCGTCTACATCCAATCTATTTAATCTCCAATTTTATAAACAGTAAAGTTATTAAGGCTCAATATGGGTCAGCAAGTTTTGGCTTAAAACGCAAGCGCTTTAGAGGCTGTAAGTCAGTACCTAAATAACGCAAATCTATTCTGTTTTGCTTACGATTATGCATGTAATTAATAGAACTTTAGGTACTGAAATGCGGTAAACATTCACATTCACTTGAGTCGGTTTGGTTTTGAGATAATTAAGCTTTAAGAGGAACAAATATCCGAACTAACTTTTCAACTCAATCTCATCATAATCATTTGGCAGCGAAATTACTCAGTTTATAACTACAATGGTAAAATGAATACTATACATGTAAGTATCTACTTTATCTCAGCCATTATAAGACGCAAATTATTGAGTTGTGCAAGTAGTAAATAATCTTCATTAACCACGATTATACTTTACCGAATGTCATCTATGTAATGGCACGTCTCTGACACGCCAAACGTCAAATATCGTGATATTTATAACTGTCTAGACTCGCCTCACGATAGTCCTTATTGTACCTTGACCCTACGATTCGTGACAACTATTTGCATATTCGGAGCTCAGACTTACACTGGTTCATTTGAGACGAATTTTCGTACGTTAGCAGGCATTGTAAATATCTATATGAATCTGGTTCATAGATTCAGAATTTATCAATTTTAGAGACGAAGGGATAAAAAGTATTCTATATGTTAACTCGTTGCGTGATTGAGTAATAAACATCTAAAAATCCGAATTTTCATATTTATAATATTAGTGGGAATAGTGGGAATTAGTGGGATTTTGTAAGCCCTCAGATAACACCGTTATCACACTCGACCACTCTAACAACTTTCTGGCTGACCACTGAAGACATATCAATTATAGGTAGATGGAACTCCGTCCGTGCCTTGAACTCAAGGCACCGGTTTGTCAATGTTGACAGCGACTGTCAAACTTAATTAAATCTCTCATTTCAAACAGTTACTATGGGTTAGGGATTTTCGGTTATTTGTCGCAAGTCCCCTAAGTATTTTTTTACCCTCCATTTTTTCACATATTATCTGATTATTGTACAATTTTTGAATAAGATTCTTTTTATTTTGCTTTCAATTACATGCTTACCAATTTTCAAGCCTTTAAGTCACGAATTGAAGAACTTCTCATACAAAGTTCAATCCCTCTTCACCCCCTTTCATCCCAATCTGTATGATTTTTACAGCCTATAACCTATCCGAAGATCCATTCAACTTGTTAGTGAAGGTTGTACTAAAATCTATTAGCTACTTTTCGTGTGATGATGAGACAGACAAACAGACACAAATTCTAAAAACTGTTGAAATGTGTTCTGTTATCGATTCTAAGACCCCTCAATCGATTTTTTTGCTAATATCTTCAATGTACAGATTTTCGAACCTCTACAGCTTTATTATATGTATAGATGTATAGATGTAACTTCTGGCAAATGAAATTATATTTTATGAAATTCTGGCAAACAATCGATAACAAACAAAAACAACGGTTTATTTCGTTGTAGGAGGTAAATAACTAGCCAGTTAAAGTAAAACTTACAGTAAGTTACTGTAAGTACAGTCAAAGGCATAATCATATGTACGTTGCCGAAGTGAAAAAAATATCTGTATGATTATTTTGCCACTAACGAGCGTATTACATATAGGATATTTTTTATCCCGAAGGGACGAAATAGGGAGTGGAAGTTTACTCGGATGAAGTCGCGGGCAAAAGCTAGTGGAATACAAAATTATTGTAAATGAAATTTCTCGCAAATGAAATTATATTTTATGAAGTTCTGGCAAACAATCGATAACAAACAAAAACAACGGTTTATTTTGTTACTAGATCCACGTGATGAATTTGTATCTATACCAACTGTCACTGCTTTTTTGTAATAAAGGCCACAGAGCTAAGCCGTGGACTCTTTACGCCTTTGGTTTTCGTGGATGACCGAACATCGATATATATCCACACTATCCTAGCCCCTATGATTTTATTACATGATAAACATTAGAGAGAGAACACATGTAAACAGGGAACAAATAACAAACCAGTTTGAATACTAAGCTAGATGCTAAAATCCGGCGTTGACTCACGAGGGAAGAAGCATGTCCCCGAAATGTCTAAAAACAATGAAATAGCAGTGCAAACGTGAGTTCGACTGCCGATTCGACAAAACTGTGTGTTTAGCGTGAGCAAACCGCCAGTTGCAGTGCGTGGCGCGGCATACAGGCCGCGTCTCTGCGCTGTTGACATGCCCCGAGGAATCTGTTTACGTGATTACTCGTTTGCTTAGGTTATTCATTCCCTTTATTTAGCGCCTAGCCTGGCGTACACGCCACGGCATAGTGTATCAATCGAGCATAGCGAATTACGACTGGCAGTGGCATAAATTTAGAATGCTTTGTGAAATATTTATGTTTCTACTAGTTTTATTATCAATATGTATCATAATTTGTTATGACAGTTCGATTTAACTAGTTAAACTTTTAACTGTTATGGCTGGATGAAACACAAATAATTTAGTTTCGTTTAATTACTTCACTACTTTTCTCATTGCCCTAATCCCTATTTAAATTTCAGTTTTTATTTTGCAGCCAGTAAAACTCATAAATTGTTAATAAATAATTAGAACTAGTTTAACATCTAATAACCTATCTATCACTTTATAACATTCAATTGCAATACATTACTTTTTGCACAGATAGCTCGTTTCGAGCGAAGCAATTGTATATATTACAAGTTCATTGCAGTCATTTGTGTTAGATTTAGTATGCCGTAAAATAGATAGCTGTCATAAAACTCTTACACCGTGATTAAAATAATCGTTTCAAAAACAGTTGAGCGGCGTCTGCTCATTCGAGTTTCTCTGATCTGATTAAGTTACTTGTGAATTCCATTCCAACAAAGTTTCCTTTTATAAACTATTAAGTAAAAAGATCTATTCCTCATTCGCATACAGGACAATATAATCCTTTTATTTAATAATTTTGGTACAGACAGTGGTACGAGAAGAACTGAGCGCTAAATTCAATGCTAGTCTAAAAACGGAAACCTTACGCGTCCTTGCCTCCGTTGAAAATAAATTATTTTAATATTACAACGGGCGCAAAATAATGTTGTTGGCTGTTTTCCGGCAAGATTACGAACTAATTACATTACAAAACAAGCTCTTTGCGGGTAAATTATGCATGCACTCTCGGATCATTACCGCCAGTTGGCTGCTGGCCTGTTCAAATCTTATAACCTCGCCACTGCAAAAAACAGTGCACAATCTAAAACAGATTAAATTGTATGATATTGCTGCATTAGCTGGCTCTCCCACCCAAATTAAAGGATAAACTGAGGCTTCGTTTATTATTCGGTTCGGACGGTACCTATTTGATACTTTTTATATTTCAAGCGTATTTAGATTTAGCTTGTGAATTTATTTTAAAACGTTGGTTTTGGTGATATCGAGTCGGTGTTCTATCAGCTGTTAGTGTCAACTGTCAGTCAGGTCAGTTTAGATTCCTAACAGTGTGCCTACATTTGCTTCCTGTTTAGTGGCGCGGCGAGCGGAGCGGTACGAATGCAGTCTTTGTTATTACTTCGCGGTCTCAAATAAACTACGAATACCTAAATGCATTATTTTAAAGTAAGTAACGTCCATTGGGAAAGCATTCGAATAGAACCCCCACAAGCACATATCTGAGCAGTGAGCAGAGCTGAGGGATTAGCGGGATCTCTTCCGAATTGAGGGCAAACATCCGATCCCCAGAGTCGGGCAAGGTGTGCGAGCATTGGTAACTAGATCTTATTACCTTACCTCGCTCTTAATCTGTTACTGTTTAACAAGATAACCGATGTTTAGGAGGTAAATAACTAGCTCTGTAAGTACAATCAACTAACGAGCGTATAGATATTTTCGATGTTAACTCTGTGTTGTGTTGTGCTATTGGTGGTAAGGGCCGTAAAACAGGCCGTATGCGTATTTGCCACCGTAGTAATATTAAATTTAAAAATGCATTAGCAAAGTGACTATTATATATATAAGTGACATCTGTCAATGTGAGAAAAAGATTTCTGATTGCACAAAAAGTGAATGAATGAAGCTCGTGTTGCTATATAATTTGAGACTAAACACAAACGGGTCATTGTCAAATTTATGTTCGCGTCTTTTCGGTGGACATATCAAAAGTTAAGGGCCACAAAGCTTAATATTGGATTGGTCTAGTAACCCGCATAAACGGTGTTTCCGTAACCATAAATCCATGTAATATAAACATAACTTACATGTACATAAGCCGTTAACTATCGTTCAACGGATGGACAACTTTTGTTTTTACAACTGACAATGACCCAAACGCGTTCGATTGTGTTTCGTTTCGAAAAAACTTATATTAGCATCTACTTCTACTAAAAATACCGCTGTCATTACATGACATGTTGTTGTGTGCGTGACCTACAACTCTGGTGGTATTACCTATATTCTTAATTTAAATGAAATAGTTTTAGGGGGGGCCAAAATGATCGTTTATATGTCGGACATAGCTACCAAATATTTTGCTCGCTAGTGGTAGCTCGATATGTCGTACTGTTCACCCGCACACGGACCTTTACCAACTATATTAATAATAACACTTAGATCTACTTCATAATATAACACTTAGATTTACTTAATAATAACACTTAGATCTACTTAATTTAAGTTTGAGTTGTTGTTGGTTTGAGTGAGAACTGTTGAGAACGATTGATTATTTCGGTATTCAGATTTCAGGTAGGTAAATAAATTTCTATTTTTAAAATAAATTATTAAACAATTAATAAAAATTACTTAAATAATCAATGCCAAATTTAATATTTTGTCATTTTATATTTTGGGGTTTTGCCATTACAAAACAAATCGTATTTTAGACTTTTACCCAAATTAACTCTCTGATCTCGTTAATTTACTTAATAAAGTGAAGAAAATGCTGAATGGGGAGGCTAATTATATAGGTACACAAAATATAATTCTAAGTGTAATTGATAACAATTACCATACGTCAGCCGCTCAAATAAACGATTTGCATGGAGATCGCTTACCATTCCGCGGCAGTGAGATAAAAGCCAGAACAACTACCGCGAAACGCCAATATCTTCCATTCGAATACATCCCTCTCTGTCACTTGAATATGCAAGCATGATAAAGATAGAGATACACGAACGAACTAAGTTGGCGGTTCGTGGTAGCGGCCCTGCGAAATCCGCGCGGGCGCTCAAATTCTTAGAGCAGTGGCGAAAGTCTTTGCCCGACGAGCGGTAATAAAAACGGCTTAAACAGGATTTTAACCACGAGTTCTTCGACTTAATTAAATTGGATTTGAGCGAATGAAATATACGTGAAAAATTCCGTGTCGATTATGTCACGGAACGAGTTTTGGAATCCGTTATTAGTAAGCGGATTAAGACTTGAAGGTTTCGTCGTTGGAATATCATTTCAGTTATTACCGGTGTTATATTAAAATTATCGCGTATGTCTTTGTTGCTATGCATAAGCAGTATTAATCATGTGAACATTTCCATTGATGGCTTCACATTTGCCATGAAACATATTTATCATTCTACACCCGAGAGTTATTTAGCCAGCAGCTTTTACAAACAGCTCACATGCAAAAATTAACTACATTTAACTTGAAATAGTCCTTAAGGGTCCTCCATGGGTAAATAAGGGTAAAAATTATTAGTTTCGTAATCATTTTAAACATTAACTATTGCAATTATAATACCAGAGAAAAAATCATAATCTGCAGGACATAAAGAGTATCGTGGTTTTCCTCAAAATACATAGTAAATTAGAGAAATAAACTCACCAAATTAAGTCTAATTTTCCATATTTAACTATTTTACCATTTGTTTTATGTACATTTTATTTATTATTATTTTTGTACTCTACTTGTTATTGTTACTGTAAGCTCAGTTCAGGAAAGTGTGTAACTATGTATTAACTGTAAGCTCCACCGTATGTACCTATTTTAATTTTCCGGAAAAATGAATACCTGTACCTTGACTGTAAGTGTTAATTTATATGTATACAGTGACGTGATTTCTTACTTTTTTGAAATAAAGAACCATATTGACTAACATTTTATATTATGCAAGTTTTCAAAAGTTTCCACGCACGGACGGCAAGGAAAGCATATCGAACTAAAACTAACGAACGACCAAGACAACATTTCTGCGACGGTTGAGCTTTAACTAAAAAAAATAGTTTACTGTTAAATTTGCTGAGATGTAATTCTAAAAGTAGTATGTTTACAAAATAATAATTTAGCGATACGGCACACTCGTATACCTTTGCTTATAAGTAGATAAAACGTTTAAAAATGTAGGAGATCTGTCGCAACGAGTAATGTCGCCTTGAAAGCAAAGACATGCGACAGGAAGTAACAGCCGGCGCGCTACTCGTGTACGGCTACGACTACGAACTCGTAGCTCCTCTACGAGTGCTAAGACCTGCGATGCCTTCTGAATTATTTTATTTCTAACATTGTTTATGAAAATGAAGTTATAATTAAATGAAACTCGCATGATTTTCATTCATTATTATTGGTAAACTGGACTTACCAACTTTTTCATAAAACTTAACAAACCTCTGCTAACTAAAATGTTCTTTGACCCATTCTCACAAACGTAAATGTCAAAGTGACAAATAATGACAAACGAACTTTAGCGGGTAGTTAACTAATATAGGTTTGATAGACGTTTATGAATAACGGGGTAAATCGCGTACACTCACTAGAGTCAGTTCACGACCAAGGATGTTGTGATACATTCGAAACCCCAAAAAATGTAAACACATTACAAGTATATGTGATGAGGTCCTGTTTACCAATAATAATGAAGTTATAAATAAAGACAAATTCCTACATAGGAAAACTTTCAAATAATATTGATACAATTGCGCACACTCTGCGCATCAGTGATGCTACTCGCTTCCGTAGTATTGCGCTAAAACCGTCGACATTGGCATCCATAAACATACCTGATGCGCTACAGTATCGTGGTAGTCCCAACAGCATCCTGAACGCATTATTGTATTGTACACGAAGGGCGTTTAGCGATTTTTGCGAGTATTTGGTCCAGAGACTACAAGTATAAAATGTCTGGCAATACGCTCGGAACAATGTTATTTTGACAGGCCGCGAACATTTACCAAATCTCCGAACCAACATATTCGCTCTCACCGCCAACGCCCTTCGCTCCCGCTCGATATCCACGTTATCCGAGAGGTCGTCGGTGACCCAGTGGCCAAGGTACTTAAACTCCGTGACTCTTTTCAGTTCTACACCATTTAGCATAATCGGTGGTACAAATGTAGGTGTTCGGTTTCCTGCTTTAAAAACCAAAAGTTCGCTTTTCTTTGTATTGTACCTTAGCCCATGGGCCAGCGCATACCTCTCGCACAACCCTATTAATACCTCAAGAGCACGCACGGAAGGGGTCAGCAGCACCATATCGTCGGCATAACTAATATTGTTAACTATTTTACCATCATAGAGCAGCCGACGTCGGCACCGCTGAGCCCCTCCAGCAATGAGTTGACGTACAAATTAAATAGTCTTGGCGAGGTTAAGCCACCTTGTCTGACTCCACACTCTAGCCCAAATTCTTCCGAGAAAGAGTCCGCCCATCTCACACAATTGGATTGGTTACTGTACCAAAACTTCAGCAAGTTTACAATATCTTTTGGCGTTCCAGTTTCCCTTTCCATTTTCTCCCATAAGACCTTGTAAGACACCAGGTCGAATGCCTTCGACAAGTCCAAGAAGCATGCATATACTGGCGTTTTCCTTGTCACATAATACTGAACGGTATGCTTCAACCTTAGTATTGCTGTCTCTGTCGAAAGCCCTGGACGGAACCCGAACTGCGCTTCATTAAAGTTTATATACTGATTCAGAACGCGGTCAAGCATACCATCCAGTACCTTTGCAACGACTGTAGCCAGTGATATGGGCCTGTAGTTGTTCTTGTCGGAGGCATCTCCTGTCTTGTCCTTGATAATGGGTACGACTATCGTCTTTAACATGGCCAGTGGGAGGTAAGCATGCCCTATACAAAGGTTGAAAAACATAGCCAGGAGCCTCGGCAAGTGACAACCAGCATGCTGCAGGTGCTCTAGCTGAGATCGTCATGGCCGGGTGACTTACCTCTCTTCATGTTCTTTATTATGTTCGCAATATCACTTGCCTTAAATCTGGTGATTTCACCCATCGATTTACCAATCTCAACATCGAGCACCTGCTGCTGCCCTCCAAGAGGTGCTTTCACAGAGAAATGATTACGAAATACTTCAGCAATCAGGTTTGGTTTACACACTCCATCAACATTAGCAGGGATCCCTGGCTTGCAATCTAGTTTTTTAGTGTCGCTCCAGAAACGCTTAAAGTCTTTAGATTTATGGTGAGTTGCAAGTATATCCATTTTTATTTGACATTCATTATCCTGACACCATTTAAGCTTCGATTTAAAACGCCTTCTGGACTCACACATTCTCTTAAATACTTCACCATCAGCAGGCTTACCCTGAAGCAGCCACATTTGGAAGCACAGGCGTGCCTCCCGGTGTAGCTCACTCACGTGCCTATTCCAACCCACTACGCGATTTTTATTTGCGGCTTTTCTTATCACAGAACTGCTCTCTGAGGCTTCCCTAAGACTACTTAAATTTCTAAAATACAAATTATTTATAACTAATCTGTGGTCTACATTGCTACAAAATTCATCGGCACAGTCCTTTAGTTCTGACGGAAAATCAATTTGTCTAAGTTTACACATACATAGTTCATAATAATTATTAATTTGCTCTACAGTTCTATTTCCCCATTTTATATTATTTGTATTATTACAGTCATTTTGAATAAACTTAACTATACATGGCAATTTACCTAAAGTAATATTCAATTCTAATGGAAAATGATCCGACCAGAATACGTCATACCGCACACTTACAGAAGACACACACCTCCAAGCAATGTCTGTGACCACGCAATGATCGAGCCAACGAAAACAGTTATGATGACTATCACTTACATACGTGTAGGTACCGGATGAAACACCCAGTTTGTCCACATCAGCACAGCGCCAGTTTCGCTCTGAACAAAAATGAATGAGTTCAATGAAAAACAACTCACTTGGGTGAGCATTAAAATCCCCTAACACTATAGCCGACTCGGTATCACAACTCTCAATCACCGCATGTATCTCACTTAACACTTCCGTGAACTCGGTAAAGTTATCCGTTTGGTTCGTTGGCATATACACCACCCATAAAAAATGAAATACCCATGATTAATATTATATTTATTTCCAAAATAAACCCTAAGATGAGAGTTGTAATTGCTGTAGTAACGGGGTTTTAATTATCACTTATAACGTCTTTCAGCTGTGGCGAATTACACCCATAAACCATTTAAAACGGGAGCAAACGATTTAGAACAACCAGGAATTAAACAGTGTGCGGCAACATTCCAACATTTTGTTCTTTTAAAATTATATCGATTAAAATGAGTAAGTATCGTATTAACATAGAGAACGCTGGGTTAAACATGGTAACCACCCTTACATAAGAGGGCGTAAATGAATTATATTTATTGACATTCCCCTATCTGGGCCTTAATTCAATCAAAACGGTTCGGTAATGCATAACATTATCCCCAATTAACATTCGTGGGTCGATTTTTAAGGCGGTTACAAACGCGGGCCGGTGTAGGCAATAAAGCGGCATCCCTTATCCGTCATCCCGTCCTTAGAGATTTCTTCTGGGAGAATAATTTACGTTGATCGCCCAGAAGGGGAGCGTTACTGCCTCACTGAAACTTTAAGCTTTCACTCAGAGCTTGCAATTCGACTTTCAAGTTTAACTAATAAATTGCTTTTGATAGAATATCCACATGTAATTGTTTTTAGGGTTCCGTACCTCAAAAGGAAAAAACGGAACCCTTATAAGATCACTCTGTTATCCGTCTGTCTGTCTATCACAACCCTTTATCTCGGGAAGGCGTGGAGGTATCGAGTTGAAATTAAAGCCTTATACTCAGGTCTACAGTCCCTTGAAGCTGTGAAAAAATCATACTTTTAAGTTAACGTAAAAGGAAGATACGGGCGATAATGTCGCAAAAAAACATATATATCGACACCCAAGGAAATTATACGGTACTTCCCGTTGACCTAGAACTATAAGATTTTGCAAGTAATATCGTTATATACTACAAGTACAGGGAAAAATCTAAAAACTATATATTTGTAATGAAATCATATAAAATATCCTACTTAATATTATACATACGAAAGTTAGGATGTTTGAATGAGTGTATACTGTATTTTCCGAAAAGCCTGGATTAACACGAGTGATACTTTTTGTCCCTTAAATCATCCTTCAAATTGATGAATTTGGGAGTGGGAGTTACACTTATGAACCAGACCAGAGTCATGTAGATATTTACAATGCCTGCTTACGTAAGAACCATCCGATTCAGAAGAACCAGTATAAGGCTGACCTCCGAATATGCACATAATAATATTTGTCACGATTTTTAGGGCCAAGATATAATAAGGACGTATGGTGAGGCGATTCTATAAACAGTTGTTAATATCAAGACATTTGACAACGTCATTGGCATAGACGTGTCATTTTATACCGATGACAGATTTAGTTCGTATATATGGGACTGATATTACAAGAGCTAAATGATCTCCAAACCAAAACGACTTATGTCAATAAAAATCAACGCTTTTCAGCCCCTAAAGTTCTAGCAATTACATGCATAATCGCATGAAAAACAATAGATTAGAGTTACTTAATACATTGACACAAAACATGCTGACCCATCGAGCATTAATAATTTTAATGTTTAATATAGGATAATGATTAAATAGATTGCGCTTTGATATCTGCCTGCCGTAGTTGTTAAAAATCTACGGGTCAACTAAAATGTATGGAGTTGTTAGAGTGCTTAGTTGTTGTTGCACAACAATGACTTGTGACGCTGTACCCATGGTGTTCAATTTGTATTTATTACATCGCGCTATTAAGATATTTCCTGAATTAAATGGGGTCGGGACGGGTACACGACCTGTGTTCGGAACCCTCGGTGCGCGAGTCAGACTCGCACCTTACCGGTTTTTTTTCTTAAAGTAAGTACATTGTGACGTAGTCATTACTTGGGAAATTCCATGTCACAATATTTTCTGATATATTGGACGTTATCTAGGGCGGGCGTACCTACGCATATGTATGGCCTCACATCGTACCTTGGCGTACCCCAGCTTTAGACTGGCGCGTCGATTTCCTGTCTAAGTAGATCCAAGACGTTGCCTCAGTCACCATGTGAAATGGTTTTATTTATCTCAAAACAAGACATATGAAACATCATCAGTATTTCGTCATTTCAAGACCGCGTGATAAAGCCTACCCGTTCCTGATAAGATAATTTACTATGTAGAGGGTTAAAAACGAATTCACCTGGTCACGCCAAGTAGGCAACCCAGTAGTCAACAGCAGAATAGTGTATAACAGTTTTTCACCTTGACAGTGTGGTACATACGTGCCCAGCGATGCCCGCGTACCGCATGCGGTATGCGATGTTAAGCAACGTCGGCCGAGGTCAATTATTGGATGGGTCACCGCTTTAAGTGGTTATTAACCGAGCGCTCCCGTGCTTTGGAAAGCACGCTAAGCCGTTGAGCCCGGCTGCTGCCTATGATAGCAGTCATTACGCCAAGTCAAAGGCCTTAGAGCGGCTTGAGAACTTCTCTAATACTCAAGTTACCCATTCACATGACAAGCCTAATTCCAATTAGGTCTGATTACCCTCTTGGGTTGGAAGGTCAGATTGCAGACGCTTCCGTATAAACTAGTGCCTCCGCCAAATCTTAGGATCAGGTAGCGGACCCCCAGGCATCCTTTAGGATGCAATTGTACTGGGATATATGTATTAGCTAAGAGGATGATGAGTGTGGTACTCACGTGTGTCCCCGCGAGAGGGCGCTGCGGCGGTCGCCGGCGCGTGACGCGGGCACGGGTGTGGCTGGAACCGCGCCTGCGCTCTCCACCCGCCCTGCGCCAGATCAGACTTGTTGAGGTCAGTTACACGGTGATTATTATCACGCGATACACTCAATTCACAATACGTATTGATCGTGTATATTGCAGCAAAATTCATACAAGTGTCAATACCACAATAATATTGACACCCCAGTATTGTGATAATAATCACACTGTAACTGACCCTGTTCACGTCATCCATGTCACGGTTCAGTTCTTTTATCTCACGAGCGAGGGTTAGCCATAGTTGTAGTTGTGACACATACGAACATAGACAATGTGAACTCATAGGCTCATAGCTCCTACGCTGACGCACACATAGACAGTGGTGCATGCATGTATGTCTCAACCAGGGACCGGACCCGCTTACCCTAACCCGTTCAAAAACCCGGGTTTTTATAATGCTGATTATTAAAAACCCTTTCATTACGATAAGCTTTTCATTGGCTTACCGGTTAACAAACTAATCCTTACGTTAGAATTAATTCGGGTTTCCGCTTACCCGTATCAAAAACCCAAGAAGCGGTAAGCGTTTGAAGCGCTGATTGGATACGAGCAAGCTATTTTCGCTTTTACGTAACCTACGTATGATCTATTATCACAGTGCCCAATGCGAAACTTAGCGGCATGCGCGCGCGCGCGTTCCCCTCGCACGGCGGTATTTGTCAAAGGCTTTGTGATTCGCCGACGTATAATTGCAAATTTAATGGAAATTAGACGTTAAGTTAATAACATAGACTTCATAACAGATTTATGAGCAGCGTCTGGGCGGGCGTTGGGGTGATTTTGGAAAATTGCTGTTTACCTATTATTCGTCACTTTCTTTTTCTTTATCGCTGACTGTGTGAATCTCTCGTATAAAAACCGGCCAAGTGCGTGTCGGAGCACGCACAATGAAGGGTTCCGTACCAACACCTACTAGCCCACATTTACTATCCAATACATTGAATCTAAAAAAGTCGTATCTTCATAGGGAACTCACGGCACTTATGACCTTTTGTTTGGGCAAGACAGTTTTTAAGCGAAGACTCAAAAACCGTTAAATCTATATTGTTTAAACCCAAACTCGTTGAAAGTATTTATTTAATGCACACCACCCCAATATTTTTCTGATGTTTAAACCGTATAGTTTGGAAATTAGAGGGACACTTTCTGACTGACAGCTAATATCTCACCAACAGTTGACTGAAATAGACAAGTTTTTTAGAAACCTCTATATCATTATAAAGGCCTATCCATCGATACCCCACACGCCTACGTGCGTTTAAATTTTTTTTTCATCCACCGGTTACATGTATGGAGTGCCCCCCCTAATTTAATATTTTTTTTGTAACTTCACATCACTTTTGTGTAGCGGTTCATATAATTCACCTTTCTACCAAATTTCATAATTGTAGTGCTTATAGTCTTCCGAGTAAATCGGCTGTGACATACGGACGGATGGGCGGGCAGACATGACGAATATATAAGGGTTCCGTTTTTGCCATTTTGGCTGCGGAACCCGAAAAAGTACATTGTTTTAATAAGTTAATATTCATTAATTGTTATACTTAGCCGTGTAGTGTTCTATAATAAATAATTCACGTGAAGTTGATGCTTACAAGAAGTAATAGGTATGCCTCAGTCAAAATGGGACGCTGCTCATCGACACTTCAAGTATGAACAGGCCTCCAATAAAAAAGTACATGCCTGCTCTGCAAAAACAAGCTAAAAGTAAGCACTACAGAAACCAATGTACTGTCTATAGTACTTCGATTAAATAGTCACTTTATACGTTACCGTATCTAAATTAAAAGGGTGTGGTCTGCTACACTGCACATGACTGCAAGGGTTTGATGGTGAAATCGGAAGGTGCGAGTGGAACTCTTCAGTGATTACCGGTAACCCCCTCGTGTTTGGGCTCATTTTAAATGTCTCAGTAAGCCCGCTACACTGCACATGACTGCGAGGGTCTGATAGTGGAATCGGAAGGTGCGAGTGGAACTCTTCAGTGATTACCGGTAACCCCCTCGAGTTTGGGCTCATTTTAAATGTCTCGGTAAGCCCGCTACACTGCACATGACTGCGAGGGTCTGATGGTGGAATCGGAAGGTGCGAGTGGAACTCTTCAGTGATTACCGGTAACCCCCTCGAGTTTGGGCTCATTTTAAATGTCTCAGTAAGCCCGCTACACTGCACATGACTGCGAGGGTCTGATGGTGGAATCGGAAAGTGCGAGTGGAACTCTTCAGTGATTACCAGTAACCACCTCGAGTTTGGGTTCATTTTAAATGTCTCGGTAAGCCCGCTACATTGCACATGACTGCGAGGGTCTAATGGTGGAATCGGAATGTGCGAGTGGAACTCTTCAGTGATTACCGGTAACCCCCTCAAGTTTGGGCTCATTTTAAATGTCTCGGTAAGCCCGGTACACTGTACATGACTGCGAGGGTCTGATGGTGAAATACCGGTATAATACCGGTATTTAAAGGTACCCTTCGTTTCGGTTCCAGAGAACCAGTATAGATAAAATACCGGTTCTTTATAAAGGCTCCTACACGTGTATGCGAGGTTGTGGTTTCGTGCGAGTGCGCGCCGCAACGATGGCACGGCACCGACAAAGAGTGCGGGCGACAAGGAGTGTAAGGCTCACGCGGCGTCGCCGCTTCCCACGCCACACAGCCGAGCCGAGCCGAGCCGGCGGCACGCGAAAAGTGATTAAGTTCCGCGGGTAGCTTAGTCATGATATCCTGTTCATGAGCTGGTGATGAAAGGTAGAACTTCTTAACTGTTAGGAACTGAAGGATATTTTTTTAAATATTGTAGGTATTTATAGACCCTGTCGGTCTATATTGCATTGCAAGTACTCAGTATAACAAAACAAACAAGCCCAATCTCGACTACCTTAGCACCTTTCGTTAGGCAGTTCCAGTGCCTCTCTTCCGGCTGCATCATCAGACCCTCGACATCAGGTGTAGTTGTAAGTACTCAAGACAACAAAACAAAGAAGCCCAATCTCGACTACCTTAGCATTTGCCGTTAGGCAGTTCCAGTGCCTCTCTTCCGGCTGCGTCATCAGACCCTCGAAACCAGGTGTAGTGGTAAGTACACAAGACATCAAAACGAACAAGCCCAAACTCGACTACCTTAGCACCTTTCGTTAGGCAGTTCCAGTGCCTCTTCCGGCTGCATCATCAGACCCTCGACATCAGGTGTAGTTGTAAGTACTCAAGACAACAAAACAAAGAAGCCCAATCTCGACTACCTTAGCATTTTCCGTTAGGCAGTTCCAGTGCCTCTCTTCTGGTTGCGTCATCAGACCCTCGAAACCAGGTGTAGTGGTAAGTACTCAAGAAAACAAAACGAACAAGCCCAAACTCGACTGCCTTAGCACTTTCCGTTAGGCAGTTCCAGTGCCTCTCTTCCCGCTGCATCATCAGACCCTCGACATCAAATGTAGTTGTAAACAGTACTTAAGACAACAAAACAAACAAGACCAAACTCGACTACCTTAGCACCTTTCGTTAGGCAGTTCCAGTGCCTCTCTTCCGGCTGCATCATCAGACCCTCGACATCAGGTGTAGTTGTAAGTACTCAATACAACAAAACAAACAAGCCCAATCTCGACTACCTTAGCATTTTCCGTTAGGCAGTTCCAGTGCCTCTCTTCCGGCTGCATCATCAGACCCTCGAAACCAGGTGTAGTGGTAATTACACAAGACACCAAAAAGAACAAGCCCAAACTCGACTACCTTAGCACCTTTCGTTAGGCAGTTCCAGTGCCTCTTCCGGCTGCATCATCAGACCCTCGACATCAGGTGTAGTTGTAAGTACTCAAGACAACAAAACAAAGAAGCCCAATCTCGACTACCTTAGCATTTGCCGTTAGGCAGTTCCAGTGCCTCTCTTCCGGCTGCGTCATCAGACCCTCGAAACCAGGTGTAGTGGTAAGTACACAAGACATCAAAACGAACAAGCCCAAACTCGACTACCTTAGCACCTTTCGTTAGGCAGTTCCAGTGCCTCTTCCGGCTGCATCATCAGACCCTCGACATCAGGTGTAGTTGTAAGTACTCAAGACAACAAAACAAAGAAGCCCAATCTCGACTACCTTAGCATTTTCCGTTAGGCAGTTCCAGTGCCTCTCTTCTGGTTGCGTCATCAGACCCTCGAAACCAGGTGTAGTGGTAAGTACTCAAGAAAACAAAACGAACAAGCCCAAACTCGACTGCCTTAGCACTTTCCGTTAGGCAGTTCCAGTGCCTCTCTTCCCGCTGCATCATCAGACCCTCGACATCAAATGTAGTTGTAAACAGTACTTAAGACAACAAAACAAACAAGACCAAACTCGACTACCTTAGCACCTTTCGTTAGGCAGTTCCAGTGCCTCTCTTCCGGCTGCATCATCAGACCCTCGACATCAGGTGTAGTTGTAAGCACTCAAGACAACAAAACAAAGAAGCCCAATCTCGACTACCTTAGCATTTTCCGTTAGGCAGTTCCAGTGCCTCTCTTCTGGTTGCGTCATCAGACCCTCGAAACCAGGTGTAGTGGTAAGTACTCAAGAAAACAAAACGAATAAGCCCAAATTCAACTGCCTTAGCACTTTCCGTTAGGCATTTCCAGTGCTTCTCTTCCGGCTGCATCATCAGACCCTCGAAACTAGGTGTAATGGTAAGTGCTCAAGACATCAAAACGAACAAGCCCAAACTCGACTGCCTTAGCACTTTTCGATAGACAGTTCCAGTGCCTCTCTTCCGGCTGCATCATCAGACCCTCGAAACCAGGTGTAGTGGTAAGTACATGAGACATCAAAAAGAACATGCCCCAATCCGACACAATCGGTACGTCATTATTAATTCCAATTAAAAAAAATGGATGAGTATTAGTTGCTACGTCGAAGAAATTAAAAACGTGTCTTGTTTGAACCCGTGCCCGCCCGAACGAAAGCAAAGCAAAATGAAAAGTACAAACATTGAGTACGGCCGGCCACGCACAGCGTGTCACATGAAGCGACGATGGCCTTGGGCCAAGGACAAGAGAGAGGGAATAAGGGTATCCCTAAGCCGAAAGGTAAGCGGTTAGTACACGAAAAACCTAAACCAAATAAGTTGATGTAAGCGGTAACCTCTTGTTACGATTAGGTTAACCCGAATAATACGGGTTATCATTATTATCGGGTAAGCCGATGAACGGGTAACCCGAACGATTGGGTTATCATATGAAAGGGTTACCCTTTCAAACGGGTTAAGCGAATGAACGGGTTTTCCGGTCCCTGGTCTCAACACACAACCATGGCTCACCCGCGTTCGTGAGACAAAAGAATACTGTAGCTAATATACTCGTTGATCATTGTCGCGACTTTCAACCCGAAAACTTTCAAAAAGATTTATTTAAACGGGTCTAATGCGATATTTATGTATTTACATTTTTTTAATAGATGAGCTAGCTATATCATTTATCGTCTTTCGTATTTCGTTCAAAAATTATAAGCGTTTTTGGTACCTACCTAGCTACCAAACACCCCGTAGAATGCCTTCTAGTTTCTAAGATATAAAGACTTTATCCTAATAATATTATAAACGTGAAAGTTTGTGCGGATGGATGTACGTTCCGCTTAATCTCAAAAACTACTGAACGGATCTCTATGAAACTTTCCAGCATTGTAGCTTAGACATCAGAATAGGACATAGGCTACCTTTTATCCGCGGGTAACACCGCAGGGCGCTGCTAGTTTTGAATATTTTTACTTTTTCATTATGACCATACAACAAACAAATCTTACTTTTTAAAATAAATAAATCAAGAAACTTGTATAAATATTGCGTCAATGTTTACCCAGACGAAGACGACCTACCTACTAAACGCCACAATGATGCAATTTATACATAATTTTCTGAAACAAACTCAAACCAGCTTCAAAAAACAGACTTTGTTTCGTGCGCAAAGTTTTGAATAACACCGAAAGACAGAAAATATGACACTTTTCAAAATACGTTTATTGGAAGGAAGTGTATTAGGTCCACTATTATTCCTGATTTACATAAATGATTTGCCGAAAGCTATGAAGTACTACTGATTCTCTTCGCTGACGATAGTACCTACTGTTATTTTTTCTGGACATAATTTAAATGCATATGAATCTGACGTTAACAGTACATTATATAATACATTAAATCAGAATCATAGAATGGCTAACTAAAGATAAAGAGATACAAGATCAGTATTATGTAGTGTCCGCCCCAAGTTTCGGTTTCGGTTTCGGCCGGTTTCGGCCTAAAAATCTTGTTTCGGCCGAAGGTTCGGTTTCGGCCAAAAAAACTGCCGAACCTTTCAGCCGCTTTCAACATTATACTTCCGGACCGCGGTCGGTCATTTATATATTAATATTTCACAAAAACATATATTTGAAAAATACAATGTTCGTAAACGATTTCGCTAATAAAGTATAAAATAAATAGGTAAGATCGAACAGGAAACCAAGTTCTTTCAAAGCTCCTTAGAGCATTGTTCCAGTTATTAGATAACGTTATTAAATTCCTTGAAATGATTTGAAACGTTCTTTGCTGCTCAATAGTGTGACTTGAAAAAGTTTTCTATTTTTCAGTTCAGTTCAGTTATTTTTTATCAAATAAGTAGTTGTAAGTAATCAAAATTAGCGATTTATTTTCGGAGAGTGAGCCAAAGAAACCTATAACCAAGACATTAATAGGCGCGCAAATTATATACTGCCGGTATGGGAAAATAAATACATTTTGGATAAAAAAATGTTAAATTTCACATTTCTTAGGATTTTCCTCTGTGTACACACAATTACTTCGCTGGATATCAAATTCAACATTCTTGGTCACCTGAAAGTAGACAAATATTTTGATGAGTAAGTCTGTCAGTCAGTAAAAAATAGTGCTTTTAAGAAGTAGCTAAGAAGTTTTTTACAAATTTGAAATAAAAGACTAAAATTGTGTTATGGTGCCTATAAGGAAGCCAGAGTCTTCTAGGTAGACGTCGCTGCACGCCTCGCTATGTCGTTGTGAGGGAAAAGTGGTTGAGGAATTTGGGGGCCGAGCATGGTTACTCCGGTAGCTCAGTGGCTAGAGCGATTGGCCGCGATGCAAATGCCAGAATATTCGAATTTCAACGCAGGTTCGAATCCTGCACGGAGCCGAAAAATTTTTTTTCCCTTTTAGGGTTCCGTACCTCAAAAGGAAAAAAACGGAAATTATTTAGTTTTTATTTTTACGATCGTAGTTACAAGTCGAGTATTACGCTTCTACTTGATTATGATGAGCTATTATTTTGACAGATTTAGTTCGTATATATGGGACTCTGATATTACAAGAGCTAATTGATCTGCAAACCAAAACGACTTACGTCAATTAAAATCAACGCATTTCAGCCCCTAAAATTTTAGCAATTACATGTATAATCGCATGAAAAACAATAGATTAGAGTTACTTAATAAGTTGACCCATAGCCTCTAAAGCGCTTGCGATATAAATATAAGCCAAAACATGCTTACCCATCGAGCCGTAATAATTTTAATGTTTGATATAGGAGATTAAATATATTGCCCTTTAATATCTGCCTGCCGTAGTTGTTAAGAACCAACTAAATGTATGGAGTTGTTAGAGTGCTTGGTTATTGTTGCTCAACAATGACTTGTGACGCTGTACCCACGGTGTTCAATTTGTATTTTTTACATCGCGCTATTAAGATTTTTCCTGAATGAAATGGGGTCGGGACGGGTACACGACCTGTGTTCGGACCCCTCGGTGCGCGAGTCAGACTTGCACTTGACCGGTTTTTTATAATATTTAAGCATCACATGTTAATATTTCAGTTCCAATTTATCGAAGTTAGTTGCAGCGGCACAGGTATTTAAGAAATTTATATTTTACGCACGCCATGCTTAAGATATACTTGTTATTTTAACAAATATAGTAGATTGTATGACAAGGGTCTAAAATGATCCATATTACCACGAGATAGTTATTTTCCCTCACTTTGTTCGGGAAAATAGTTCGAGGGGTAATATGGCTTTTAGACCAGAGTTATACACTCTACTTTTCACTTCGATTGCGAGAAAATAAATAAACAAAGGTTAGCCATCCAAAATTAACAATTAATTCCACGGCGAACTTAATATGTAATTTGGCATCATGTTTTTTTTTCTAAACTGCTTTCATGCTTTGACACACAAAATAGATACCGCGGTTCGCGCGCAACATTCACGCGCAAAAAAGCTAACTCACCTTCCATTGAGCGCTTCAAAGCGTTGCTCGAACGAACTAATCACTTTTTTAATTATTGTGAAATAGGGACTACTACAAACTTAATCTTTAGACTCTTTAGAGAAATGAATTCTGTTTTCTCATTGATCGATTTTAGTAAAGATGTATTCTGGTTGGTTAATACCCAATACCAAATATTTTTTAAAGAGTTAAATTAGTGTTTTGTGATTTGTGGATTTAATAGGTGAAGTATTATGATTGGTCTAAATTGAATGTTTTGTAAATCATAAATATGTATTCATATTTTCCCTAGGGGTTAAATGTACTACTTTAGCCCCGCTTGACAAGTCTAATATGACACACTTTTCGAGCATAGGAAGTGAAAAATTGTTTTATCCTTAAACCGCCATCGACTGATATACAATAAGTGACAGTGTAAATAAATGACACCCTCCTTGATTTATGCCAGGGTTGAGAATTGCTAGTAACCGTTTGGATATTCGGTGGTTAAAGGGTTAAGAATTAAGAGATAACTGTTTCCCAAAATATCGGAGCAACACATGTTCAATTTTTCACCAACAAATTGATCGGAATAAAGTGTGCAAAGGCCATAAAATGCACTAGGCAGGAAATTTATTTTTAACGCACGCCATGCTGCCGATTTTTTTTTAAATTCCGCAGCGGCGGCGGGCAGCGCTGATGGCGTAACGTGTCGATGACTGCGAATAAAGCCTTTGACGCCTTTTGCTGCATGCATTGCAGCAAGACACTTCAATTTCAGTATACATGCAATCGCGCCGCAACCGCCATTAACAAACTTTTGATGAATAAAATTTTCGCGTCAATTTTTACCGTAACAGCCGCTATTGAAAGTTTAATTTCAATTGAACGTTGCACTTGGTTCGTTCCAGATGATTTCCTTAAGAAATTAAAATCTTTATAATTATTATTTACTTCTTCCAAGTTTTTTTACTGCGTTGGCCTGCAACTTCAGGGAACTCGGATGCTCGTTGCCAACCCTTTAAAAACCTATACACTCCATTCTTGAAGAACCCCACACTGTAGTCCCTCGGGTTGTTCTGTTAATTATCTGTATAATCTGAGCCAAAAAACTACGTAGG
The DNA here is from genome assembly GCA_963556455.1 of Epiblema foenella. Taxonomy (NCBI): domain Eukaryota; kingdom Metazoa; phylum Arthropoda; class Insecta; order Lepidoptera; family Tortricidae; genus Epiblema; species Epiblema foenella. The sequence continues at coordinate 18,852,515 of OY747099.1, read as the reverse complement.
ATAAGTATTTAAGACTAGTGTGATCGAAAACACAAAGTTAGTTAATGAGGGTGATGCTTAACATTCAGCGCGAGCTCCGTGCGGCGTTGTTAGAAAAAACATTACCCCTCTTGGGTCAGTCGGGTAGAAGAGGGCGCTCCCTCGCGGTCCGCCCGTGAAACATGGGCGACCCTAGACGACATGATCTGGCTTTATTTATTTATTTGAACTTTATTGCCCAAAAATACAATACTTAATACCAAATGGAATTCTCTACCAGTTAAACATTGGATGAAACAGATACACTTGTATGTAGAAACGTGGAGTGTAAAACAGTTGTTAATGCTGATATTGAGAAACGTTTTAAAGGCAGTAAGGTAAACATCCTAATTTGATACCTTAACACATTCGTCCATATAAAAATGACACGAATTCGTGTCACCGGCACTTAATGTGTTAATGCCCAATAGTTGAAACCTATCGTTCACATTCATTGTTATGAATTAAGATTGAAAGTAATAAGTATTAGATCAGTGTCAGGCCCGTTTACTTTATAATTCAATCGTAAATAGATCAAATGAATAGCGGAAAGTAGATTCAACACAATTATAAATGTAACGCCCCTCTACTACAAGCAGATCTAATGGGTACAATTCGTTTTGTATTTCCATAGAGAGTGTACAGTATTATTTTTGCTTTTGAGTGTATTAAACATTGTTTCAATGTATGAGTTTCTGTGTGTTGCCCCTATACAGTGTGTTACCGGCATGCGGGCTTTTCTTTAGGTACGGTATTTAAACGTAGTTCCTTCACTACTACTCGCTAACTATGCGCTTAATTTTATTATAAAACTAAAATTTCGAGTTCACATAATTTCTAACAAAATTTTAATTGCCAGCAATGTACAGCAAAGTAAATTGACAGCGCAGTACAAATGTTTTGTTTACATCAACGTTATCTTAAGCAGTACACCTGGTACATTGAAAGTGCAGAGTTAAATTTAAATTGGCAGTTATTTTACATAATTTTCATTTTGTAATAGCTGCATGAGAATAATTGCTAATGGAACATATTATTATCAATTGCAATAAATGCCCGCGTGCCGGTAACGCACGGTATGCTTACATCAGATGTCAGCGGAAACACACTGGAGACGCGTTCAGATTAAGATGTGTTAATGATGGTTGTTCTCTATGATACATACAACATACACAGATACATAAACTCGTCGTATTCCCTACGTAAGGGGTTAGGCAGAGTACGTGGAACCAACGTAGTCTCGTACCAGAATAAGTCTACGTTGGACTATTGAGAGAAAAATGGGAGAACGAGATAGACAAACTACTCCGGAAGGCTCCAGTGTGTTCGTTAACAATGTTAACATACAAATAATTACTACTACTGCCATAAGGCAGTTGGTGAGAGTGTCATAATAAGATCACGCGAGTGTTTTAAGGCCTAATTAAGTTCAGTAGCATACACTAGTTTATATCTGTTTTGCTTTGATTACTTGAATCTGTTTAAATTTCAATGAATTCTCGCTGTATTTATACTCGCGCTCGGAGCGCTCGTGGCCCAGCGGCGCCCGCGTACCGCGTGAGGTATGCGAGGTTAAGCAACCTCAGCCTAAGTCAGTTATTGAATGGGTGACCGCTTTGAGTGGTTATTAACCGAGCACTCCCGTGCTTTGGAAGGCATATTAAGCCGTTAATCCCGGCTGCTGCCTATGATAGCAGTCGTTAAGCCAAGTTAGAGGCCTTCGGGCGGCTCGAGAACTTCTAACAGTCAAGTTGCCCACTCACTTGACAAGCCCAATTCCAATAAGGTCTGGTTTCCCCTCGGGTTGGAAGGTCAGATGGTAGTCGCTTCCGTAAAAACTAGTGCCTACGCCAAATCTTGAGATTAGGTAGCGGACCCCGGGCATCCTTCAGGATGCAACTGTACCGGGATAACGCTAGAATGATGATGATGATGATGATGATTCGCTGTATTTAGACCTTGTTAAGTTAGGTTTTTACAATTATTAGTGTTTTAATGTATTCATTATGTTAACCCGTCCCTGAGATCTCAGGGCTCATTACAAAAAAATGCTATTGTTTATTTTTTCGCTGGGAGACGACGGGGTTTTAATATTACTGTGTACAAATTTAATTTACTCATGTTGTCTGGAAATAATTATCTAGCGGTTTATATTGAAAAATTGATCTTTACGTATGGTTTTTGAACAAGTTATAGAGGATTTACTATATGGGTGTAGACAAATGTTTCAAAAGTATATTTGTATTATATTTTTGTCACATCATTTTTTTATCACAGAAATCATCACTTAAGTAGGTGCAAGTTTGTATGGAAGAGCGATAGCTAGGTAAGCGCCTGATAAATAATAGCAATAAAATTCTAACGCCATGAACAAGTTCGACGCGGACGAAGTCGCGGCCAAAAGCTAGTAAAAAATAATTAAAATAAATATAAAATAAATAAATATTAGAGGACAATCTTACACAAATCGAACTAGCCCCACAGTAAGCTCAAGAAGGCTTATGTTATGGGTACTAGACGACGATATATTTAATAGATATAAATACTTAAATACATAGAAAACATCCAAGACTCAGAAACAAATATTCATGCTCATCACACAAATATTTGCCCTGACCGGGATTCGAACCCAGGACCGTCAGCTTCACAGGCAGGTGCACTACCCACTAGGCTAAACCGGTCGTCAAAAATTATGCTTCCTATACGTAACTACTTTCTTGATAACTCATAATCATCCCCTAACTTTACCCCAGTACAGTTGAACTCTGAAGCATGCCCGGGGTCCGCTAACTTAATCCCAAGATTTGGCGTAGGCACTAGTTTACTTTTCTTCTTCTTTCTTCTGATGATCTGAATGCTGTATGAATATCCACAAAAAATGTAGTGAAAACTCCAGACTATCGGCTATAAAATAGTAATTTGTTTTATAGCCGATTGCATGCAATTTCTCGCCTTCCGTCGTCTGCTCTCTTCATCGTTGGAAAACGTTCCTAATATATGATGCAATGCCCCATAACTTCAAAGGTAATGAAAAATATTGGATGAAAGCATATTTCGGTGGGCCAATATATCGCGTACTTCTAATAAAACGGGAAGCTTTATCATGTCACCATAAAGGAGAGTGCAGTGGTTGGCCGATGCAGGTTTTGTCATTAATTCTTGTTTACGGCATTCGGTTTTAGTAGCCTTGTTCAAAGCGGCCACGTCCGTGGCGCGTGGGCACCCGCTAGCGCTCGCAGGCCTGGCCTTGGGTCTATGATGGTCGCGTTTATCGCGTGATAGACGACAAGATAAAGCATCTGCCACTTTCTGATACCACTCGATAGAGAGTGACGGATGCTTTATAATAATAATAATAATATATTCTTTATTGCACCACAAAAAGAAATTGTTACAAGATTATCCATAAAAACTAATAGGTAACAACAGGCTTTATCTTGTTCTTCTGCGCCTGCGACCATAATACGGCGTCTGGTGGGCTCGCAGCGGACGTGGGTTCGAATCCCTGCTCGTAGAGCCAGCCACATAAGTAGCTGGACGCTTTAGTACTTTGTCGCTTTCACCCATTGGAAATTTAGTATGACAGTTTAAACATGACGTTAAAGCGACAGGGTACAAAGGTGTTGCCCCTTGTGCCGCCGACCGTACCAATGAGTTTTTCGAACCTAAGTATGAAATATCATTAGTATCATTACTGTTAGCTTTTTGTGCAAGTTGGACTCGCGCACAAAGGATTCCCTACCATTATCTTTAAAAAACAGGCCAAGTGCGAGACGGACTCGCGCACGAAGGGGTACCATTATCGATAAAAACGGCAAAAAAATCACATTTGTTGTATGGGAGCCCCCTTAAAGATTTATTTTATTCTGTTTTTTAGTATATATTGTTATAGCGGCAAAACAAATACATCATCTGTAAAAATTTCATCAATCACGTTTTATGAGATACAGCCTGATGGTGACAGACGGACGGACGGACAGCGAAGTCTTAGTAATAGGGTCCCGTTTACCCTTTGGGTACAGAACCCTAAAAATAATCGTGAGGAAATCTGCATAGACTCTCAAAGGTGTATTTGAAGGCCCCAACCCGCACTCGGTCCATAGAAAGAGGATTGTGCCTAGCAGTAGGACGTATGATGATGATCATGTGGGGTGATTACGTAACATTTTCGAACGTGCGTTAGATAAGTGCGTACTGTACCTAAGTATATAATTTTTCATAATATATACTGTATTATGTGACAAAATACAATAAGTACAATTTCCATTGATTACTTAGATAAGGTTATTAGTTGTGTTAAAAACATAGTAAATATAATGTATGTATATAAGTAAATACTTTATTGTACACAAGTAAAAAATACAGACAAATTCGGTTACATTGGTACAAAGGTCAAATATAAGTTTTCAATATTTTAAGTTCGCAAAATGTAACGGATGGACAACCACGGAATTCTACATCGCGCGTGGCCCGACAAGCACTTGGCCGGTTTTTTTTGTATTACGTTCCTAATTTGCGACACCGCAGATTTACCAAAAAAACGTTACATTTCTTTTGGATTCCCTGTAAATAACTCGTTCATCATTTTAAACTGAAGGCAGTAATTAAATATTAATTTGCAGTTAAAAACCACCCTCCCATCGTCATCGAGGTGGAAAATAACGGAAGTATTTAAAAATAAGACGGTATTTTACAAGAGGTTGAAAAAACAATTAATCATACTGTTCTTTTATGGCGCTAAAGGTACACTCGATTGTTCTATAATAGTAGGGTGGATCCATTGTTATGAAAACAGACCGAAAATAACAAGTGTTCAACAAAACGATGAGCTATAGTTTCCGAAAAGGTCGACAACAGATATACTTTTCAGCCTTCAGTTCCAAGCATTAGATATGATGATTTATGCGCCGTGAAGGACGTTTGTAAATAGAATCGGCGGAGTGTTCAGTCGGTATTTAGATAATACCTTCAAATAATGGGCGCTGCGATGCGCATTAATATTTAGGTAAATCTTATTAGGACCGCCTAAATGCTGCGATAATATCATATTGTTTTGGAATCACCGTCCGCATTTCCTCTCTTATGCTCGAAAGGGTCTCCTCCTCGGGGACAACGAAAGCCCCTGAATATTCACAATATTATCACAAACGAACTTACAAACTGAGCATCATCGTAAATACATAATATCTCCATTATGATGTAGTTAAGTGTTTATTTGGACACTGTTGTAAATATAAGAATTGCGCGGTAAAAAAATCATCAGGAAAATATAATAGAAAAGCATGTATCGGTGGGTTTTGAAGGTTTCTGAGGTGTTATTGGGAGCAGTATTTTAGATGTAATTGTTGTGGTGATTTCCCTTGGGGCGAGGTTTCCCGCGTCTGACGAACTAACCAAAGCCCACTTGCTTTCTGTACATACAATTGCTAGATTGTACATACTTACAATCATATTGGTTGGCCGCACATATTTACTTGCTACTTTATTATTGTTATTTACTTTAAACGGTAAAGTTTTTGAGTATTAAACGAGTTTCACTTTGAGTGTAGTGAAGTGGACTATCATAAGCTTGGATTGCTTATGTAATATCCATACAACTTTTTTAGCTTGTACATGTTTTACAGTATGTCTTCACTCACATTTTCACTCAACGGGAAGAGATCTCTTAAACGGAACAGCTCACCTTTGTACAAATGTGTTTAATAATGATTACACTCTGTTATGCAGACATTTGTACTTTGTCGTGTAAAATTTAGTGTTTAATTCTAGTGTAGGTACTAACTGTAGTGTCAAAATATAGGTGCATCCAAATTACTCTCAAAATATTTACATCCCTGGCTTCTATGTCGGCGAATGGTCGGCTAAGGTTTCGGTACATATTTAAGAGTGTATTAAATCGATACATATTTCTTCACTTGCCATATTTGTGCTATGCAACACTTGGGGTTTTTATACACTCTGCACAGTCTGCTGGATCGGCGCAAAAACTATCATGATTCATCAATAAAATATCCTACAGATTTTAAAACATATGTTAAATAATGAGATACCATTAAACATTTTCCTGCTACATTTTTTGACCTGTCAAAGTATTGCAACTGCTGTTAATTCCGGCTAATATTCGGAACAACCGTTACGCAGTTCCCATCGCAGGGTCTGATATAAACATGATGGATAGCGCTCATATATAAAACGAAATAAGCTGGAGTCTGTGATCAACGAAATTCATGGCAAACTTGCGAGTATTATATTAACAATATTGTCATTTATATTAATAATAAAAACAGAAGATTACTTTGTGAATGCTTAAAAACTGATAGTTAAATACGTTTTTTTTTCGTCATTTTTTGTGGTTCATTGGAAAAATATGGTACACCTCTATGTCTTTTTAACCGATTTCAAAAAAGGAGGAGGCTCTCAATTCGTTTGTATGTTCTTTTTTTTAATTTTCAGAACTCCATCGTTTATGAACCGATTTGTCTTAGTTTGGAAGCATATGCTTCAAGGTTGGTCCCGTTGTTAGCAGAATGTAGTTCTGATGATGACATCCATGAGGAATTAAGGGAAATGCTCAAAAATTCAAGGGGAACATATAGCGACTATTGTATTTTCGGTAATAAATTGAACATTTGCATTCAGAAAGTAGCAATTTGTGAACGGGAACTGATGAAGAAGATCACGGATGGTCATCAAAAACTCCTAGTGTTTCACGGATGGCATTGAGATATTTCGATCAAGATGCTGAAGCGACTACGACGAAGTCAATTTAAATGGTCCTTTTGTAACGTTAACAACAAACCTGATCTGGCAATTGAAGCCGGAAGGTAGGCAAAGGAACTCCGTAATAAAACAGTGTAGTTTAGCCTTGTTTACGCTTATTGGAATCGCTATGAGATGCAATCTGGTAATGATTCACTAAAAAGTGTGAAATAAATAAAAAGCCAAAAAAACACTAAAAAGTAAAAAATAATTGATAATTTATAGTAGCTCAATATTAAACTTTACGCGTCTTATTGAACAATGTAGACGTACCTTCTATTGTAATTTTTATAGTCGATGCCATTTCGTCAACTTTAGGCAATTTCTTTGGATGACACCGACTTCAAAAATTATAATAGCTACGTCTTTATTTTTACTTTTTAGTGTATTTTTTTGGAGTCAGTTTTATTTATTTATCAACGTTTTTATTTATGATAGCATTGTTTTTATTTGTATGTAGGTATATCAAGTTTGCCATGCATTTTGAAAATTACATGTTACTCCATTTTATTTCGTAAAATATAGCTATTGCGCTGAATGCCGCTGGCATTGTTGTGTACTTTGAAAACTATTTTTTCATATCATATTGTAATATCCTAAATTTGAACCGTGATACCTAACTATAATGCCTAGAGATTTTTTATCCCACGCCAAAGTATTGACGGAAGTAGGTATAATATGTGTATACTTATAGTATGAAAGGATGCTTTACAGCTTGAAAAATAATAGCCCAGCGTTTATCGGCAGTTACAAACAACATCAATCATACACATAATGGCTACGTCCCCGACTCACGTCCTTAAATAATTTGTCAGGAGTGACTCCCCAACGCCTTACACCTTTCTTCGCTATTTTAGTGTTCCGTATATTGGTCATGATATGATACATGTATTATTGAAACGCAATCATTCTTAGGGTTCCGTAGTAAACAAGGAACCCAAGATAATTTTTGTTATGATCAAATGTCGTCGTCCCCCAAAGTTTGGCTACTGGGAATGTGAAAAAAATCATGGTAGTATATATAACGAATTTAAAAGACAAACTAACAAAACTAAGCAGACGTTGTTAGTTAACGACATAACATTTGTAGTTAGAAAATCCATTCGTACAATTTCCATTGATTACTTAGGAGTATTAGTTGTGTCAAAAACATTGTAAATATAAGTTTGCCAACTTTTAATTCTACATAATGTAAAAGGTGGACAACCACGGAACCCTACATTGCACGTGACCCGACGCGCACTTGACCAGTTTTTTATATAAATCGTGGTCACTACATGATTTAAAATTAATACAGACATGGAAAAATATTTTACCGCCACAATATTGTTTATCATTGACTAAACTAGTTATTAATAATGACGTAGTGAAAACTGGAAAATTAATACTAAGTTTGTATTAAAATCAGCGTTTGCCGATTAATTATTTGGTTTAATGCTCTGCTTGTCAAGGAGCGTATACAGTACAGTCTGAAACCGGAGTAACTCAAAATGATACAAACTAGTACAGATTATACGCGTGGCTACTTCAGATTCTGAGTATACAATATATAACTCCCAATAATATGTATGATATAATATCTATCCGGCGATACCTCCAGGAGGCAATCACTGACCTAGGTCGTTGGTTTAATCTTTGGCGTATCGAAGTCAATCCGGAAAAAAGCACTGCGATAGTCTTCCACCCATCTGACCGCGTTAGCACGGAAAGGCGTGTGGCTCCGATCCAGATGTTTGACCGGCCCATCCCCTGGGCCAACGAAGTCAAATATCTTGGAGTGACCCTCGACAGAAAACTGACTTTCCGTAGCCACATGAGTAGGGTACGCAACCGTGCTTTGTTCGTGCTAGGAAGGCTTGGGTCGATGATTAACAAGTTTAGTAAAATGTCACTTAAAAATAAGCTGACACTACAAAACTTGTATTCGTCCAATCATGTCTTATGCAAGTGTAGCTTTTGCTCACGTACCTATGACATCGGTCAAGCCGCTTCAGGTCATTCAGAATCGTTTTCTCCGTAGGGCGACTGGTGCTCCGTGGTGCCAGTCGAACCTCAGTCTGCACCACGTCATGGGGATTAGCACCATGTATGGTTTCTTTGCCAGACGTTATTTTGACAACGCTCCCCATCATTGGCATCCGTTAGTTAGGAAGGCTCGACTACGTTCCCATCCCTTTCCCCTCTGTCGTTACTCGGCGATCACTGATTAGGGGGCGCACGGTCCGGCGTCATAGGCACACACTTACGGACCCGGACGACGTAATCACAGCGTCTATCGAAAGATGGAACGCTGCGCTTACGGCGTCCAACTCTAACACGACGCGTACACTTAGGCATTCCCGCCGGCGGGGCCGTCCACCGCGCGATCGCGACAACAGTGACACATATAGTCCCTATTCGTCCCGGTACCGCCGCACACCGGGTAGAGTCAGTCCGACCCAGGTCGGGCCTAGCTGAGTTTCTTGCTGGACTCTTCTCAGCTAGGCTAGGTTCAGTGAACCAGCGACAAAACTCCCGGTAGCTCGATTCCACTCCCACCTCAGATTCGGTTGAAACCGCTCAACCAATCTCACTGGAGCGCAAACTCTTAGAGTATTCCAGTGTTCCAAACCACACGCGTGGTCGAGCCGGAGGTTTTCCCCTGGATTTTCCCCAGGCTACTCTCCAACCGCGCACTCCTATCGCTTTATTGGGCCGAGCCTATAAAGCCACAGTCAGGTTCAAAAAAAAAAAAAAATATATATATATATATATATATATATATATATATATATATATATGAATGCTTGGCAGTTACATTAATGCGAATCAGTTTTAAACGCATAGGCAAACACAAACGCATAGATCAAGCGCCAGCACGAAACCATTACACTTTGTTGACACCGACGAATGCCCTTTACATATCGCCCCGAACACACAAAGATTGAGCCGTGAAATTGAAAATTGTTTCTATGAACAATTTATGCAGCTCACGCTCCCAACATATCGTCACTACATGAAACTATTTTTGTTTCATTTACTTATAAATTGAGCTGCGGAATGGCAATAGTTTTCTGTTACCGATAACCTGTTCGGATTTGTTTGCAACGACATATGTTGTTATCTAATCCAAGGCAATTTTTAAGAAGCAGAAATACTTTCAATTTCTACTTTTACAGTATTCCGTACCAAAATTTGTCCAACGGAACACTTATGCGATCGCTCGGTGTCTGCCCATATGTCAAAAGCAGTTTTTTCGTATGAGTTCCTGCCAAAATAGTCGCTCTGCAGCAACTACAACACTGGCTTAAATTCATTCATTACTTAAATTATGAAGTTACTAGCTTATGCCTGCGGCTCGTTCTCGCTTCTCCTTAGTGAAATAATTAGGTATTCTAAACTTAGGCTTATCGCTCTTCCTAAATCATTTCAGCGGTATAAGCATCAAAAACTAACAGACAGACAGAGTTGCTTTCAGATTTTATACTAAAAGTGGGTTATGAATTATGAACTGAATATAAATACACGTGATTTCATTTTCCAGGTAATTTGGACTCAATGATGGCGAATTCGGTTAAGAGGTACATTTTTCTCAATCCCATTTCAATGTATTTGTAGCGCTTGATAACGTATCTGACAAACCCGTGAAATATATTGAATTGCAATTGGGATGTAAAAAAGTGGTGAAATGAATTGAGGCACAGTTGAGTAAAAGATTAATTAAGTTGCACTTTAAGTACTAAGTCGAGGCGGTTATTAAAGTGCATTTCTTTACCTTCTACTACTTCGTTCTTCATTTTCCGTGCATTTCGCGTCGGGTACATTTATAACACCAAGTATTCCAACTTATGTAAAGGCTTCAAATTAAAATTCGCAGCATGCTTACATGTACTCATTTACAATCCTTTAGGGTTACATTCAACTGAATTTACCGAGTAAATACGAGCTCTCAAGCTACGGTATCAATTTTACTATACTACCTATGCTATTATACCAGGACTTTTTATTAAATATTGCAATTCGATATTTTAAGTTGTTTTCATACAGATCCAATATTATTTTTAACGAATCATGTTAAGCAATTGAAATGGTTTGTTACGCTGTAAAATCCGGTTATTGTAAGTACCACATAGGTACAACAGATTTCTAATGGTTGAAATAAAAATATATAATGTTCTAGTTTTTGCCCGCAACTTCGTCTGCGTAGAACTCGTTCATCGCAATAGAATTTAATTCTTATTTTTTTTATATCAGGCGCTTACCTAGTCATCCCTCTTCCATACAAACTTCCACCCCCTTAAGGGGTGATTTCAGGTATAAAAAGTAGCTTATGTCCTTCTCCGGGACTCATTATATCACTATACCAAATTTCATCTAAATCGGTTTAAGCTTTTCAAGAGGTAACAGACAGACACACAGACACACTTTCGCTTTTATAATATTAAGTATGGATATCGACGAAAAGTAGATCCCATCACTTATACCCTCGTCGTATGTATATTCTGTAAAGTTACCTAATGTAATATCATTAACGTGAAAGATTGTGCCGATGCTTGTTCCTCAATATCAATGATACATCATACAAATAGTATTTAATAGTGCAGATTATTACGAGTCGTTCTAGGTATGTAACTGGTAGATAATAAATAAAATAAGATTGGTTATTGCGTAAGCCTGCAGCATGTAATTTTCACAGCTTGGTGTATATCAGGCGCCAGCCCCTCTCAAGCTGTTTACCCTGTAAGTATTGGGAAAAGATCGAACTTAATCCCAACGGGTTCGAAGCGCTGCGCTGAGAGTGATAGATACTGAAAATTGCATAAAATCCATCAACACAACGACTTTGTGATCGTACAGCGATACCTTTAAGTAGCTACTTATCGCTAGTCGCACACAAACCTAATACCTACTTAAAAGTTCATCATTTTGTTGTATACGTGTCAGATAGAATTAACGATAAGACTACACCACTAACTTATTTGTTGTCTAAATACCCCTTAGAGTATTTAGGTAACAAATAAGTTAGTGGTATTTTATTTCATATTCATTACACTTAGTAATCAAGATAGGTGCATATTTCTTCGATATAGGTATGGCACTGAGCGCTATTGAGGTTACGGAAATGAAATAATAGATCTACGTTCGTTCAGCCCCCAAGATAATATTTCAAACTGTCAAAAAATAACTAATGACGTTAGTTTATGGCTGCTAGTTACTTATTTTTTATAGTTTCCAAATATATAAAATAAACACGAAACCTTGAGGTTCATCAATGATAATTGAATAGTACACTCAAAATGCAAAATCAAACATTTACATTCAATACCACTTAGATACTCTTTATTGTATACCTCAGTTTTCCGCAAATAGGCCACAAGGCTCAAAACGTTAAATTGCAATCATTCAATTAAAAGGAACTTGCAAGGTATACAAAATTAGTAAAGTTAAATGTATAAGGTCTGTCTCCGAAGAGACTAAGAGTCAAAAATGAAATAAATAATAAATGAACACTAATATACTATTGTTATAAGGGTCAATAACAGAACAGGATGATGTCTCTCGTCAATCCCCAATAAAATAACACTAGTATTAATATTGGTTATCTAATGATATATTATGTTAGAGTAATAAGACTTACCGATAATGGAACAATTAAATATTTAAGCCTTATTAAAAGAAACCAGTAATCTAATGTAAATTTTATGCATTATTTGCCAACACTTACACAGAATATGCTTGAATATGCCAGCTCCCTCTGATTTTTAACAATCAAATCTCGCAAGTAAATTTAAATACATCATTAATCGTATTGATCTGAATCAGGTGTATATATGGCAATACATTTTTTTAAATTTAATCAAGTTGATCCATGGATGAAGATCAATTTAAAAAGGAAACTAAAAATTTAAAGTTCGCTTTTCAATTTCCGAATTGACGATCACTGTAGAAATACTACAGTGATGGTTCATCAGTCTTCTCGGACTAAAATAGAAGGTAATTAAATGCACTTTAATAAAACATTGAGTTTGGGATAGGTTGCTTTGACAAAATTAATATGTCAAAGCCACTTCACCTCGACGTAATGAAATAATGTTTATAAATCGTTTTATTATACATTTTTGAGCAAAAGCAGAATCATTCCAAATGAATGTCTCGCGTTGAGAATAACATATTTTTTTCGGCGCTTGTGCGGCGAAATAGAATCACGAAGTCAGCGTTTGATCGGAGGGCGCGGACCCCTGCACATGTGGTGTGCGTTATACGTGAGTCCTGCATAGCATATTGTAAACATCGTGGAATTTTTATATACCATTTTAATTGGTATACGTCCATCAATGAATACTCGTAAATAATAATACTTACTAAACAGTATAACATTTACGAAACTACTTACTTATGTTCCATAACATTTACGAGTAATAGGTAACACAAACAATAAATTCACATTACATGTTAATATTACGTCACTCGATTTAATAGAAACCTAATACAGCATTTATTTCAACATGTAGCTATTTTCTTGGCACAGTTTACTTTTTACTTGATCACTCTTTTATTAGAACTCCGTAGCGTATCCACAGTCAAAATTTAAAGTATCTATAGGTACGACAAAATAGGCAACCATGACTTAAATGACTGTCGTAAGACACTTTGGGCATGTACGTAAATAAATTTAGGACTATATAATAAAAAACTAAGATTACCTACTGTTGAAAGGACCAATAACAACCAACTTGAAGCATGCGAAACAAAAGTCGTTAAAGGTTATATGTAATTTTAGGTTCGAGTTAACAAAAAACATGAATGCTGGTCTCAAATGAAATTCCCTCGGTTTCGTTTTAAACTGGCGGCTTGTTACGTTAAATGAGGCTGACTTTGTTTTATGCACTCTATTGTTATTATTCACTTGATAGGTAAACTTCCTCGTTGAACGGGTTGCATTAGCAACAATTCTCTGTCCACCGAAGAGCATCCATTATAAACTACTAAAACAACAGCTACCACGAAGTAGGACTGGTCCACACTCAGGATTTAACTATACTCGTTAAATGTTACTTGCGGGAATCGCCACTGCATATGCATAATGTACGAATACCAGTCCACCTATCTAACTTCACTCACACACGTGGAGTCTGTTTGGCTAAACGTATCGACCAGAAATCAATTTTGCATATGCAAAACCGAAAAATACAATACCGAATCTGATCCTACCAGATAGGTACAGTCAGCCTCAAAAGTAAAGACGTGAAAAGTCTTTGTTAAAAGGGAATAAGAACTATTGGTGTCTTCATTTGCGTAGCTTGTTCTGATGCTGACTGTACAGTCAAAATAAAGGCTAAATTATCTGCACACGCATTTATATCAGTGAAAGTAAAGTCCTTTAAACATTGTTATTTTCGGCGTTTGCTTTTTACAAACATTAAAGTTGCTGACTGTACATAACTTTTTAATCCAATAACAAGAAACTCTCGATACAAATTGAGCGCGCTGTTTAAAGTATTCTGTATATAAAAATAGGTTGACATCAATGGGTAGGTACAATTAAGTTAGGAATGATCGATAGCCCAACTTTACACTTGTGCTTGATACTCACTATTGACATTAAGTGATGGATAGCCGTATGACGGTAGTAGACTTTTATGACATAACAACCATTTTTTACAACCTACTACTTATTGGTCATTGTAGTTGTAATTACACATTAATTATTTTAATTTACTGTCCAATTTCTATCAAAGAATCAAAAAAGTGCATGGGCGATCAACAAATCTAGTTAACTAACTAGCCGGCATATGCCACGTATGATATATTTTATTGTTTCCAATATGATCGGATGCTAAGCACATGTATATCACGTAGACAAATAGGTACAAATCAACGAGCACTTTTGACAAATCTGTTAAATACGCGTGTTGGAGCGTGTGTCCCCCACGCGCCTCTCCGCGCCCGCGCCGCGTCCGTCTGTGATTGATCGCTGTTATAACACGGCTCAGCGCCCATCGCGATTCCAAAGCTTCCCGACACAATCGGTTTCACTCCCCACAAAACCTCCTTACATCTGAATTCTTAATGAAACAAAAATTGCACATTTCACGCCATATCACAATGAGACCCATGAATACTAAAAACCTCATCGTTTGTGGATCGTGCGTTTACAAAATTGAGTCGTGTGTCAGTAACGCAAATGAGGATGTGTAACATAAATTCAGGAGCCTCGTCTCTTGCAATTTTGTACGAAAGTTACATTCGCGATGGGCAATAAATCATGACATCTGATTTAAAGGAATGATACTCGTCGTCAGAAAACAATTGGGAAAACGTGAGCAGAGCACAGATTTGCCCCAGCGGCGCGCGGGGCGATCGCTATACATCTCGTACCGCCCAATGCATACTAAGTTATGACTCAATTTCAATTTTACATCCCTCTTCGATACATCTATAAAGACATTTAATATTTTTAAGACAATATATGTATGATATGTTTATTTTTATGTAAAGCACTTCTGTAGGCGTTGGTTTGTAATGCTATATAAACGTGTAGTTAACACTAAAACAAAAGCAGCTCGCTCAGTGCATACCTGACACCCGCAACAGTCCTCTCGCAGGCGCTTGTAGCCGAATCCTCATAAATAACTTATTTCATGTTGCATGTTCCCGCCGCGACTGCTCTCGCGTCGCGTGCTGGCTTTAACATTATAATTTTTATTTTACGGCAATTCCAAATGATCCAGTACCTATAATATCCTGAGAATAATTAGTTTACCTATATGGCTGTAAGGCTATTCATGACATATTTCAAGTCATGCAAAGAATTAGAATTCAAAAATTCCTGTTTATAATTTTCATTATAAACGTTAAAAGTTTTATGCAGCTACGGAAGCCCTTAACTATTGAACACATGAAAATCGACTTGACTGTATGACCGATACCCACAACATCTACCACAAATAAGTACTTAATGCTTCTCTCCTTAATACTTAAAAGCAAATTGGTTTTTATATACCGTTGTTCAAACACCGGACGTCTCTCAATATATACGGCACAACAAAAAATATACTTAGACTAGCAGCGTCTAAAAGAATAAAAGGTAGTCTATGTGTTAATCCAAGGTATAAGCTAGTGTAATAAAACTCTTCTGGATTCTTTTGAATAATTTATTAAACAACACTGATAGTCACAATTACACACGTTTTAAGTCTAGGGTTTACTTTTACACGTCCGCTCTTTCGCACCGTTAACATAAAAGTCCCTCAGAAACACGTTGTTCCTCTTTTTAAAACATTCTCACCATAAATACGCTCTCTATCTTTTTTTCTACCCGTTAATCTTTTTCAAAGTCGTAATGGCGGCGGAATACTCTCAAACTTAATTAAAGTGAAACTTCATTGAAAACTAACACAATATAACATAAAAATCATTACACTACCATCACAATTCCAAACTTCAGCTAAATCTGTCCAACGGTCCATCCATGAATCGGCACAAAGTTTCACGTTTATAGTATTATTAGGATGGTGATTGTTATTGTGTACCATCTAGCCAATAAAATACTCACATACTCATATAATAATCACCAAGCATAAATCGAAATTTCAATTAAAATGGCTTCAAACCATGACGGCGGTACTTGCTATTCAAACGTATGCAAATTACAGACGTACTATGCAATAAATGCCGACACACGGATCACAATTCGACAATTGCCATTTACGTGGCAATTGCATTGTCTCTCTTCAACCAATGCCTACATTTATATTTACAGCACGTGTAAGGTACCTGTCAAGCCTTTCTACCTCTCTGCAAGTACCTACCGTCTATTTGGCTAACCGTTTATAACAATGATATTAGAATTCGAGTTTTGAAAATCGTAACAGCTGCTAGTCAAGGCTTAAAAGTTTGAAATTCGTTATGATTACCCAAATTTAAATGCGTAACACTGTTTCGAAATTCAAATACATACTTATTCTAAAGTAAAAACTATGTTCTCTAAAATCAGTATCGGATCGCCATATGCGCCGAAATTGAGGAAATGGTTCGGGTGTGGTGTTGCGATAGAGCGGATTGTGCAAATCGCGGCGTACACCGCAGCGCGCTCGAGCGGGTCTTAAGCCGCCTGATGTTATGTGGGCCTTGTGGACCTGGTCGCTCGTCTCCTCTTACACTACACACAAAGCGAATTTTCAGACGCAAACTGATTCAACCAAAAATAAGGTGTATTGTTTGTTAATAAAGTAGCCGTTAACTTTTTTATAATCTTTTTATTTCTTTCTATTAGATAATTACAACATGACAACGAGTGTCTCGGATCCCCCTGCTCTCTTCGGCGGAGCTCGTTTCATTCAGCCTAGTCTGTATCCGTACAGACGCTATCTTGACAGCTACCTGTCAAATATGTCACTCGGCTCATTTGATAGAGTCTGTACCCGTTACGTTCCGTTACACAAGGTCATTCAAAAAGGTCAAACAAAAGAGCAAAAGTATGTGCCTGATTTGTAAAACGCTTGTTATCTTGTGTTTGGTTCTTTATGAATGTAGTTGACAAGTTGGTCTGTATATAAGTATTTTATAAAAAACCGGCCATGTGTGAGTTGGACTAGCCCACGAAGGGTTCCGTACCATTATCTATACAAACGGCAAAAAAAATACGTTTGTTGCATGGGAGCCCCCTTAAATATTTATTATATTCTGTATTTTAGTATTTTTATTATAGCAGCAATAGAAATACATCATCTGTGAAAATTTCAACTGTCTAACTATCACGGTTCATGAGATTAGAGCCTGGTGACAGACGGACGGACAGTGAAGTCTTAGTGATAGGGTCCCGTTTTACCTTTTGCGTACGGAATGCTAAAAATAATAATTAAAGAGGTTTCATCCTTGACGATAACACGAACGCGGCCATAATACTTACTGAGGTTGGTGGCTTGGTGGTTCCTGTACTATGAATTCGACAATGATGAAGTTTGCTCTTGTATAAAAAATAAATCAAGCAAGTTGTCCATGCAAAGTCGGCAGCGCGTTTGTAATTGTTCTACAGTCGCAAGCATTCATAAGCTACGGTGTCTGCTTACCACAAGGCAGGCTTGTTTGCCACTGCCGTGGTATAAAAAAATAGGCAAACGTAATCAAAAGAGTAAATCTCTATTTATCTACATTCTATTTTTTCGGTGTCAATTTCCACTTACTGTCGATAACGCCCGCATCCTATATCAATGACCATTAGAGTAAATTATTATACTCCAATTAGAAGGTTTTTCTTAAATATCGTAAAAGGCAGATAAGAATGGACGAGTTTTTTATAAGCTCATTTAAGTCGGTATCAAATGAAAGAAATATCAAGAGGGTAAAATGAAAATGCAGCTGGGGAAAGACAGTCTTAGAAGCAAGAAACAACTGCATAATCAGCTTTGCGTCGATTAATACCACCGTGCCCGCGGGTCCCGCGGTCTGCACTCGATATTGCGAAGACAACGAAATAAATAATTTCCGCTATTTCTTCAACGTTCCTTTGTTTTAGATACAATACGATTATTCTAACAGGAACTCTCCGATTGCAATATCATAGCGGACTTGACCAGTGATATAATATGCATTTCTTAGGTAAGTTAACTTTTAAAATAACTTAATGCAAGTTATATTGAGTGCAAACGAAATGATATTAAAGTTACGTAACGTACGAGTACATTGATGAGGCGCAATGAAATTAAGGTTTTTTTATTATCATTATTCTGGAGGTCGAATTAACAGTGTTTTTTGTAAGAAAAAATTACTGTTAGAACTACCTAACGTACATTAGAAAAGTTACGAATTCAATGAGCATGTGTGCCCGCGATATTTCTAATATCGTCATCTCACTGAACTTGTAGACAGCCGATGCTTGTAGCATTTGATTAATTATATTTACCTAATATATTTTTCAATAAATACAATGCGAAGACAAAATTGTTTCGTATATGATAATTTTGAGATTACTTACTCTAAAAGATAAACTTAAAAGGTACATACATTTTATAAAACTCTGTTGAATAAATTGCATACACCGGGGCCGGGCCGTTGCAAGTTCGCGGGTAAGTCCGACGATATCGAAACGCCACTTCCTTAGGCAAGCCATAAACACAAATTTAGCGTAGGAATAACAGTGAAAATATTCTAGGTTGTTCAACGAGTAGTCACCGTTGGTCCCGTGCCAAACTGTGTATGCAGCGTAATGTAATTGTTTGCTGCGAAGTCTAATGCACAGTTAACGACGAAGGTAACGCGTCGGCTACTTACATCTTTCAACAGCAAGGAAATGGACATATAAATATTCTTGATACCTGTAATGTAGGGCTAAATACAATTAGGCTCGGTTTTATAAAGATCCGTTAGACCTTATGTCAGTTTGTTATGTCAAAAATGTACTGAGTTACTGAAATTTGATCTGACATTTGATCTAACGGAACTTTGTAAAACCCGGCCTTAAAATCTCCATTCGTGGTTCATAGTTGTATTAGGAATCAAACATGACAAGCGACAGACAACTAGATTTGCCGGCTAAGTAGGTTACAACATAAAATACATACGCCACACCTTCATTTCTATTTAGTTACTATCGTAGTAACTGTAACATAATAAGCTATACATAAAACAATTAACATTATATAAGTAAGATACACAACTCTAAATCCAAATAACTTAAGTGTTTACAAGTTATGACATATAACAAGGCGGATTCTTGAGTCGACCTTGACGTACAGAGGGCCTACTTCGAACTTCGAAATACGAACTTGGTATCATACCGTCCTTTTCACTCATATAATGTATAACACGAGAGCGAAAGGGACGGCACGAGACGAAGTTCGGATTTCGAAGTTCGTAGTAGGCACTCAGGTCGCGAGTGGGACGGTAAGGCGCTCGGCGGGTGCGACTCCCCGCGTGAAACTAACTGTTCAGGCGCTTCCGCAGCCACGGCAGGCTCGGGCTAGACCCCTCCCTGTCGGTCGCATTCTGTATACTGTCGAGCACCCCAGACTCTGCCATCTCAAGACCAGCGAATGTCGCAGATTGAGCCTCTTCTACTCGGGGTGGGCCGCTTTCCTGACTCACCGGACTACTAATCAGGGATCGGATACCGGTATTTTCTCCATAAAAAATATAGGTATTATTACGGTCACCGGTTCATTATTTCATTTTTAATGGGACAATCTAATAATACGACGTTGTTACCTAAATACATGATTCAGCCCTACATAAAGAGCAAAAAATAATCCAAAATATTGGGCTAATTCAGGGTTTTTTTTAAATACCGGTATCGGTCCCTGCTACTAATACACCCTAAGGAACACCTAATGTTATTAAAATAGAATATCAATTAGGACGTAAGGTTTAGCTGTTAGTGGTGATAATGGTTAACAATAAACAACCCTTCGCTTCAATTGATCCCTATGCCTATGTGCTGTCTTTCCTTGTTCGTCTACAACTCGATAGTCTCTAGAACCTAACTGCTGTGCTGCCGTCTCAAGGAGAAAAACCATAAGTGACAAAAAGTAAGTTTCGAGATAAAGCCAAAAAACTTTAGATTTCTTGTAAATTATTTTATAGGCAGAGTACAAAGTTGTAACTTTTGTTTATTAATAAACAAATATTGTAGAATTTTTAGCAATTGCGCTTTTTTCAATTATTTATTCATTTAAATAAGATATTTAGAAAAAACCGTTTCTGCCTCCTAAAATAAATATAAAAAAAATATGGATACTAAGAATAAAACACACAAGTGAGCATTTGTGTTTTTTGTGCTAGTTTTTCACTTTGGTATCTAAGTAAAAAAAACACAAGTACGCACTTATGCTCGCTTTTCCGAGTCGGACAAGAATCTGAAAAAGCACAAGTGGGTACTTGTGTTTTATTTATATAGTCCATTATTGCACTTATGGCTTATTTTATAATAGGGTTTCATGAAAACACGATAAATATCAAACGAATTTATTAAAAGTAAATAAATGAGATGCTTTAAGTAGAGATCTTTAGGTATTTATGACACATTAGTGAATGCGATACTTAATATTGAACTTAATTCTTAATTAATTATCATGCTCATCTATGAGATTAAGAGCTTTCTCATCACTTGAAAGATCTTAAAATTTTAGCCTATTTGGAAGCATAAGCTTTTCAAGACCCTGTATGATGTCTGTTCTTCTTATTTGAGATGTTTCTGGGTGCATCATTCAATTTAGGTGTCGGAAAGCTATTTGTTATAATATTTGGTTTAATAAAGTCCAGCCTAGTAGTAGGGTCGAATGACGTTTATATATGGTGACATATCTGGTAAACATAGGAATATGTACAACTGCTTCCTCTGGCCATACGAAGCAATCGTTAACATCTTTCGTAGATGACTACCGCATCGTTAGTAATCTGATAACCAAAACGAAACAAAACATATTCACATAGCCACAAAGCAAGCATACGCAGCCTTTCTTGCAAAGCATAGGCAAAAACCGTTATCATATGTTAGTTACCATATATATTTTTTTTACAATCACCATGCAAACTAAAAAACGCACTATACAACAAAGATAATATAAGAACCTAGGTAATAAAAGCTACATTTATGACTATGCATGACATTATATCACCTTATACTACTAGAATTGTTAAACTTTTATCTGTTAGCAGACACTGTCATTCTGCATAAAGCTGTTATACGTTATAAGCTCACTAGTTCGTGTCGTAGTATTCAACATAGACCAATAAGTAACTTAACATGAATATTAAAAAATGAAGCCTTATCTAGAATCGTATAATACAGTAGAATATGCGTGCCAGGCTTAATATATCTACTTAAAACGAGCGAGCGAGATGAACAACAAACAAAATTTGACAGTTTAGGTCCTTTTTAGGCTAGGCGCCAAGATTGTAGTGTGAGTGAAATGAATACTTACAATTATTTATTGTCTCTAATTGTAGTCACTTATTTATAACTGAATAGGTACTCATATTTTGAGTAAAAGTAAGTGAAGTAGGTATTTGAATGCGTGCGCGCAATCTCCTCCCTACGAAAGTAATCGGCGCGACTGACCAACATGCCACGCCGCAATCCGTGCTTGCCAAAATCTGTCCTTGAGTGGTCGGAGTGGGGGACTTGTACTAGCCTAATAAAACACAAGTAGCAACAATATTCTAAGAAATATACCACAAGTTCATATTTTTTGTAGCGTATACTAGTTTAAAAAGTCATAACTTGCCACATATGGTTTTTCTGTATCATGTATACCTTACTTGTATAAATCTTAATCTGACTAGAAACAACATTTTTGCCAACTTATGTGTTTTTTACATCAAACATTAAAATAAAAACTAATTATGTTTTTTCTTCTTATGATATAAAAGTTGGGTTCAAGCCCAATACAGAAATTTAAAAAACCATAAGTGGTCACTTAACCATTTTTCTGTATCTTATTACAGAGTTATGTTTTTTCTTCCTCAAAAAAGGGCCAATTTTCCCAAAATGGCATGCACTTGTGGTTGTCTAAATCGTGATCTACAAAAGATATAGTAATATCTCCTAGAGAGAAAGATCACATTTTTTTTCCTGATTACAAGGCTGGTAATAAGTTCATTTTGCAAAAAATGTCACTTATGGTTTTTCTTCTTGAGACGGCAGTGTGTAACCTCGCCCGGAACCCACTTCGTTCCCCTTTGATATTGACGTACCCACACTGGTTCTCCTGGCGGCAAAGCGGGCTTTGACGTTCCACTACTGTTCCGCTCTTGCCGTTTTTGTGCCATTCGGACCTTAGTGTCACACTCGGGTCTTAACGCGTCCAGTTTCGTGCGAATCTGCCTTCCTAACATCAGCGCCGCTGGACTGACTCCTGTGGTAAAATGCTCCGTATTTCGATAATATAAAACAAACGTGTTTAGGGCTGAGTTAACATTCATTTGTTTTTGTAACGTTTTACGTATAACCATCTTCAACGCACGTACTCTATTTTCGGCAGCGCTATTTGACACCGGGTGGTACGGCGCGGCAAAGATATGTTCTACTCCCAGTTTACACATGAAGGTGGCAAGGCGGCTGCCCCTCGCCAACGGTAAACGTGACAAGCCGCCGGCGCCGTTCTGTTTCGTATTATCATACTTTATGATTAGTGTACGCTGACAACTGAATAGCCCATCGTTGCAACCGGCTAGCCACCATAGTCGGGACGCCGTGTTTTGGTCCAAAAATGCTTACTGTCTAACGATTTGTGACCCGTACGCAAGATAAAACGCCTTCCATACAAGTGCTGATGTAGTTTCTGTAGACAAAAGATAATGGTAAGCACCTCCTTATCAAACTGTGAATAATTTTTCTCCGCACTGGTTAATGACCTCGACACATAAGCAACCGGACGGTGGATTTTCCCCACCCTTGGTTGGGTCAAAACCCCTCCGACTCCATGACTTGAAGCATCACAGGTAAGAATTGACCAACTGTTTATCCGGGTTATAATGTACCAACACATCAGCACTTGTAAGGATGTTTTTAATCGTGTGAAACGAATGTTCACAGTCGCCACATCATTTTCCCTCAACGTTAACGACGCTGATGGAGGTCACCCTCTAGCTCGGAGTCTACCTCCTGGCTACCCTCAGTAGACGCCGCCGCTGCCGAAACTTGCAAGATGTATACGCCCGAGCATCTTCGCACACAACGGCAATTAGTGTAGGCAGCCACAAATCCTCGGCGATCGTATTACCTTGAAGTACATCTCTAAGCCCTCGACGTACAACGACCTGTTACCCGTCGCGGGGTGAAACTTGCCGATTTTACCGACAAACATATTTTCGCTTTACCCCAGCCGAAAGGAATCCTAAATCCTCATTTCCCAATGTAATGTAGGGCTAAATACAATTAAAATCTCCATTCGTGGTTCATAGTTCTATTCGGAATCAAACTTGACAACCGACGGACAACTAGATTTGCCGACTAAGTAGGTTAAAACATAAATTGGTTCTCATACGCCACAATACCTAATTTCACTCCAATCGTGGCGAAGTTATTTTGGTTATACGTTTATTCGTATTACCTTTGATTATTTTAGTATTTTGTTATTTGCAGTTATTTTTGTTATTATAGAATGTTAAAACCCACCCAAAACTAAGCCAGGGAACTAACATTTTATTGATATCAAACATTGAACGGCTACAGTAAACACAATTGGACGCACCTTATCCATAACTCATAAAAATGAACGACCGATCCAGCAGCAGGTAGAACAAACACAAAGCGACAAACAAGTGCCATACCTCGTATACCTTGGAAATGTACTATGCCGTTGGGATGATTGTACAGATTAGACGTCACTAGTTCCATCCACTATGCCGCTAAAACAGACAAAAGATTTCCTACGACAAACAACCATTGAACACATCACATAAAAGTTTTCATTGTTCACCATAATCTCTATATCAACTCTACGAAAATCGCGATGGAACAAAACGGATTGACACGGTATTTTCATTAGGGCTGTTGGTATAAGTAAAAACTTGGTTTTACTAAAGAATTTCTAATTAAAAATTCAAGCTCTTCACGACATAGCAATATTTCAGGCCCGTGAAGGTATTTCCAATAAAGGACTTTGCCAAGTCATAATTCTTGAAAGTTACGGGTAATGAGATGTGGATGTTACAGCATCTTAGGAGTAAGATATTGTCTGAGCTCCCATTTCCGTACCTGCTCACAAACTTGTAGAATACCAGAGGCATTTTACATGTTGTCCTAACAGGGTTCCCTAGGATTGAATTTTAATGTGAAGCAGATGCTATCATGTCATGGGATTAAATAAATTCGTGCCCTTGTTATGAAATAGGAAATTATGTTAAATATGGCTGAGGTCGGTATTACCTAATTCCAGCGCAAAGAGGAATGGTGCAGCAAATGGCGCATAAATTTAACTTCGAGAATAAGTCGAGAACATTAAGAAAATATAGATTACATGTACGGACATAAAAATGCTCTTGCAGCGGTAACCTGCTGCTTCTGGATTTATGTCTCGCATCTCGCCCCCACCTTCAATGTAGCCAGCGCTAAAATATTTTCACCGGCACTGAAAAAATAACATTAAATTTAGGCACGCGTGTGCCTCTATGACATTACACAGGTACCGGAAAAAAACATACTACTCAAAAAGTGTATGAGGTTGAAATAAGTAACTTAATGAACATTTTCCGTTTTGTTTCTGTTAACAAAGACAAATATTAATAAGTACCGGTTAACTAACAAGTACCGGCTAACAGTACTAATTATCAATTAGAGGTCAAAGTTCCATAATACGCGCACGGCGGCGCCGCCGGGCCGCGCACTAATGGGCTTTCCAATTTTCTTCACCGCATTGCTCTTGCTTATTATTTCTCCGTAGGGAGGTCAATCTTACAAGACATCTTGCAGTCGAATATAATAATTATACACCCCTAGCTCGAGCTACCATATCAGGGCGGGTATTTGATGGGCCATTTTTAAAATATATTTTTTTAATTGGGGAATAAACAGAAATAGATCCCTAAGAACCAACTAGAAGGTAACGTACAATTAAAATGAACGTATAGTATTTAACAGAAGAGGACGTGTACCCAGTTTCGTGTCTCTGGCTTTTAAAATCAGACTTACAGAGAGACTAAAATGGCAACAATAGTACCGCGCGATCGCAACAACTCATCTACATATAGTTCCTATTCCTCCCGGTACCGCCGCATACCGGGTAGAGTCAGCCGGACCCAGGTTGAGCCTAGCTGAGTTTCTTGATGGACCGTTCTCAGCTAGGCTAGGTTTAGTGAACCAGCGACAAAAGTCCCAGTAGCTCGTTTCCACTCACGGTTGAAACCACTCAAGTAATCTCACTGGAGCGCAAACTCTTACACCATTAATAATAAACGGTCATTAAACCTATTTTAGTTAAAATACAGTTAATATTCTTTTTTTTAATACAACGCCGGTGGCAGACAAGCGTACGGTCCACCTGATGGTAAGCGGACACTGCAGCCTATAGACACCCGCAACTCCAAAGGAGTCACGAGCGCATTGCCGACCGTTTATAAAATTTGAGGATTCACTGTGTTGACAGCAAAAGGGACAAATTTAGGTCCCTCGCTCTCAACACAGTGCATCCTCGGGAGCTCTGGCAACGTTGCTCACCTCCAGGAACACAACACTACATACCTGTATAGTAAATAATGTAATCATGGCTGTGATGTTCTGCAAGGCGGAGCTACTTCCCCAGTTGGGCTGCTCGAAATTCGAGCAAGATTACATTTTGCTGTGCCCTTCCTCGTTTGTCTTTATTTGTCACTTTGACATTTGTGTTTGTGGAAAAGGAACAAAATGCATTTTAGTTAGCAGAGGTTTGTTATGAATAAGGGGGTTAGAGTATTCCAACGTTCAAAACTACCCACATAGTCGTGTTAGAGGTTTCCCTTGGATTTTCTCCAGGCTACTCTCCAACCGCGGACTCCTATAGTCGCTTTATTGGGCCCGACCTATGGCCTGGATTCACAAAAAAAAGGTAATAAATATGTATGGCTCTTCTATGAAATGTTGCGAATGACACAGAACAAATTCCTGCATCGCTTTAACATCAAGCTGGAATGCAAACGGTCGAAGCAAAATGGTATCCAGCGTAAAATCCGCTCAACATCTACACGACTATTTATTTATGTATTACTTACTGTCCATATAATTTTCTGTATAAAACTCAATTTGATACACTCGGTAACACAAGTCGTTAATAAAGCTCATTCAAAAATGACAGAGGATGCCGGCTAATGCAGTTCTACCTATACCGAAACGAAAACAGTTCGATAGCTGTGGGCTATCAAGGTAAGAGGATCAGAGCGTCCGTAATGCCCGGTCTGGTCGCTGCTACCTAGGCTACTTAAACTTATTATATCGGTATAAAATGTTCTTAGATTATTTTTTTCTTTACCTATCAATTGCATTCCTATTGAGAACAATTGATTCAATTTTACTTACCTACTTTATCGGCGTAGTGACACAAAGAGGATCAATTTTAGTGCCATTTTATTTGCAATGTCGTTTATTTTAATGAACGGTACATTTGGCACTGCACATTAAAGTATTGATGGTTAATATACATATACGTAATAACATAAATGTAGTCAGCGTCAGACTATTCAGATCTTGGATAATGTCATCTAGTTTCTGGCTTATACAGTGTGTATCCATACGAACTCGTATTATAACTGATTATTTAAGTTTTAAGTGTCGTTCGCAGTTTTATCACTAAATTATAACAAATTCCCTTGTTTATTATCAGTATCAAATATAACGAAGTATTGTTGGAATTTTTTTTCTTGAGTGAGATGTACTCGTATAATATACACATACCATTGTTTCCTTTTTAAAATCAATCGAAAACAATGTCAGTGACATGAGTCGTTAACATGTTACCGGTAAAATTCGTGCTGTATTAATTTGTGTCGAAAAATAAATATTTCATATTTTTATGTTTATTATCGCTTATACTTCCAGCTCCTGAAATTTAAGTTCGTATGGAAGACACACTGTATATCTATTGCTGACTGTAATACCATGACAGTCGAGTTTCATTTTGTAAACAGAGTAATAATTTCCAAGTATTTCATGACTGCTGAACGCAAGTATCTTCAGTGCAAGCTACAAAATTTACATAATACGCTGGCGAACACGAGCGATCAAAGCCCCGGGAAGGCAAATACGCAATCGCGTCACGAAAGTCGACATTTGGAAAGTGGTCACGTAAAATTTTACGTTTGAGCTCGGCATCGGTGCACCGACAGCGCTTCGGACCTAATCTAATCAGAAGCAATGGTGCCAGCCACGGGTGTCAATTTTGAAAATTGCAACGTGCAGCCGCGAAGCGCTCATAGCACCATAATCGAGACATTGCTTCACCTTACATTGTTTTATTTTATTTAATACATATAGTAGTTACAATTTAGTTTTTAACCTTATTACATCTTTGTATAAAAAAGATAACACAATTGTTTTACTTAAATAGGATAATTCAACACCACAATTTTTTGATTTTGATATAGGGGGGCCCCGTTTCAAGACCGCAATTATATTGTAAGTTACTAAAATGACATTTGTATCGCGTTCATTTGTTTTCTCGTAACGTGAGCATAACCCACCAATAAATCAATATATAACCAATTGAATGCAAAGCACAGTTGATCATCATTGTGGGCGACTTGCCCTTTAACAGTAATTACCCTTATACTGTACATTAATATTACTTACACATATCTACACCTAACAGTAACTTACTACTAAATATTTACATACATATTTATTTAAATATATATACTATATATATCTACACATACAATCATGCAATAAAATATATTACTTTTAATCCTAATTTATTACACACATATAATTTACATTACATCCGTCAATACGCTTGACGTGCCAACAGTTCGGTGCAATGCGACTGCGCACCGATAACGGTCCGTGACGCAGCGCGAGCGCGTCGCCGGCCGGCCGGTGGTCGCTATGCGCGGGCAGTCTTATCTCAGATACTGACGCGAAGTGCATGCCGCTCTCGACCGCTATATGCTTACGTCTAATTGCTAGAACTTTCTTCTGTGTAACTATCTTCTGACTTTGGATATACCTTCTGTGTTGTTTGACATGATACGTATTGGAGTAAAGTGGGGTTGTTTACACTGTTGTCACCTACGACACCCAACGACGGCACGAGCCCTATTATCATCATCACATCATCACATCAGCCGAAAGACGTCCACTGCTGAACATAGGCCTCCCCCAATTTGGGGGGGATTTGCCATAGTCGCCACGCTTGGCAAGCGGGTTGGCGACCGCAGTTTGATGGTGTAATGATCGAAGGATGCTGCTGCCCACCCTCCGATTTTCCCTTATTCGCCTCCTACGAAACCCACGGGAAGAGATGGGGTGGCGCAATTCTTACCCGGCAACCACACGGGGCCCCCTATTAGCCGGGGTCCTATTAGCGGGGAGCCCTATTATATCATCATCATAATATCAGTCGAAAGACGTCCATTGCTGGACGTAGGCCTCCCCAAAACTCATTATTATCACCTTATTTGGATTATACATTAATCAAATTTTAATAGCAAAACTACACTTAAAGGGGTTATACAATAAGACAATATGAAATTGTGTCATAAAAATAACTTGTACAATTTATCTATTAGAAAGGTACCTGCTTATAAAGGTTAGGAATTGTATTAGCCCTTTTTCAGGCAGTGGTGTTACACCGACCACACTACTTGTCCTGTATTTTAGTGTGAAGTGAATAAGTAAGTGAACAACTGCCGGCTTGCAAAAGTGTTATTTTTACAGTGCTACCAAGCAGGATAAATGCGGTCTGAACTGACTGAAAGGATAAATATTGCAATATTCTTTCAGTCCGTTCAGACCGCATTAGGCTTAGTATATAAGACCGCCTGGGTCTCATTGTAAATCCATTCTTATATACTACGGCGTAATATTAATACTGTAAGGCGATTAACGTTTATACGCAGACGAAATCACGGACAGAAGCTAATAATTTATATAGGCTGACATACCACGTAGTGTCTGTAAATAAAGCTGAGCTTTTAATAGTTATTATTTACGGGCCCTAATAATAACTGGCGGCAGTGCACGGCGCTGCGCCCGCTTCGGACTCACCTGGAATATTTTAAGGGTTGTTACCTAATTTCTTTGCATGTAGACATGACACAGCCCAAATTCATGGTAATTTTGGTTAGTGCGGAGTTGAGTTCAGATGAATTATTGTAATGTCAGCTGAGACGTACGTAATTTAACAATACTCAATATTTTTGTAAAAGATCTTTGTTATAGACTGCAGACTATTTTTTATACGATCCATTTTAACTGGGAATAAAGATCAACTTCTGTAGTTTTTAGGGCTGTCTCCAAATTTTACACTTATTAACTACTATAAAATAAAACGCTTTAAGTTTCAATTGTTAAAGCAGAAAGCATTACTCAGCTGCTGTATTAAACTGCAGTAAGTACGATAAAAACATTAGTTGAATGTAAAACATGGTCGGGAGCCGGTAGCAGTAAACGATTTGTCGGCGTATTAATAAAACGATTAAATGAAGCTCTCGACGGTAATCTGAGAGCGAGCGGCGCGCAGCAGATGGCCGCAATTCCCAAACTTTGATGACGAACGCCCGCGTCTCCGGCGGGCATCAACCGGCGCGGCGATTTGTAGACTTTTGTTACTCGCTGCCTTGAAAGGAACAAGTACCTACTTTGAACAATTTTAATTTTCATAGTTTGAGCATGACGAAATTGATAGTAATGGATGGGTAGCGAGCGATCCCGGGCTCCTTTAGAATGCGAACAAGATAAATACTAAGCAAGATAAGGAGAAGTTGAAGCGTGAAGAAACTTACCGAACTTGAAAAACTTATACCATAAACAACATTCCATTTATACATGAAATGTTTTTATGGGACCTCACTTCTTTTTGTAGGTAAATGTGTCAATTCAAAATGAATGCCTCTAGAACTAAAAACTTTTCATAGAAGCAGGAACTACAAAAGTATAACTTTGTATCGCGTGTATTTGTATAGGATTACAAACTTAGTTTGTATATATCTGAAACGTGAATGAAATTGTAATGTTTTTAGGTTTTTTATGACTTAATAGGCTAAAACCTAATTGTTTAAAATTTGAAGCTTCTGGGTCTACTAGAAGTACCTTAGAATTATGATGATCGGTCAGTCAGTATGTTAGTGACATAACTATGGAACTTTGACAGACAATAGTTCTTAAACTACAAGTTTAAATTGAACATTATTGAGAATATATCTCAGTCATATTATGGGCTATATGTTACTGAAAATTCAGGGTTTTAGCTTTGGCCAGAACAAAATTACAGGATGTTGAAAATGGCCTGCATTGCTTCGAGAAAAGACTGGTACGGCCGTGCCTCTTTGTTTTGCTCGACTTGTCGGGGGCACTGCCGTGCCCCCAGATTCATCGTAAAGATTGCGCTTTAGTCTAAAACAAACTACCATCAACGTTGTCAAAGGCACTAAACTAATGATAGGCATCTGTGTGACGAAGCAGCCTCGATCCGTGTCCGTCGTTTGATGAGTCGACAAAATTGCTTCCGTGTTGTTAAGTGCAGGAAATTGTGACATCTCCATCGACACACCCGTTAATATTGACTGCTTTTACAGGGCGTATGATTTGCATTTTGGTGCTTTGTAATTACTATTAAAGCTTAATTAGAATATGGGAAATAAATGGGCTAAAACATTTAAATGTTAGTTTTATTGGGAAGACATTTGGGGAAACAATATTTAATTATGGACTAGAGATTTCGGGTGAATGTACTGTGGGCGATAGGTTAGCAATTTGTCACTGGAATATCACTTTTTCTTCATATTTAAACCTACCACTTACTAGAAGTAACACTGAAATTGCTTGTGTAGTGTACCTATGTATACACTTTCAAGGTTCTATTGAACACATTTTATAGTAATCGGTTTTAATTTGCGAATAAAAAATTGATACTGATGCTTTTAAATCTAGTTAACTAATTGTACAAAGGTATTTTTTTATTTGAAAGTACCTATTTTATAATTTAATAAGTATAAAAACTCGGAAAGGGAAAATCACCCTAACAGAAAATGGTGTTTTGGGCAATATTTCGGTAACAGCAGCTGTGAAGTAATGGCGCCGCCACTTTACGCGATGTGATTACGACCACCTAAACATTAATTATAAGTAATGTCCGTCATTTATCTGCTCTAATCACTATGCGAGCATTTGCCCTCTATAGTGTTCCAAAAATGTTTCTCGAACAGATAAAGGATATAGGCACTTGATATTGTAGATAGACATCGACAGAGAAAAACTTTTGGTTAGAGAAACATAGATATGCAAAGCATTTACGAAGGTATTAACCCATTTACTCCCACGTTAGGGCCTTATCACAAGATTGCGATTGCGATTTGCGGGCGAGTTGAAAGCGAGGCGAGCTCGCTGCGCGCTCGGAACGATTTCGCCGCGAACGCATAACGATTTCGCTGCGAGCACGCAGCGAGTTCGTCGCGTCTAGAGTTGATTTTCCCGCGAGTACGCAGCGAATTCGTTGCGTGTTCGCGGCGAAATCGTGACGCGCTCGTGACGAATTCGATACGCGCTCGCAGCACCCTCGCTGCGCGCTCGCCTCGCTTTCAACTCGCCCGCAAATGGCAAGTATGATAATTACGGACCTTAATCTCGTAGCGCTACGCTGTAGTCCGTCGTCGCTTAAGGGGGTGCCTCGATTCGTGAAAAACTAAGCCCTCGTGTAATGGACACGCTTAATGCTTAGGTCTTCCGCGCAGGGGAAAACGAGTGGCTCTTCGACCTTCGTAAGTTGCTTTTTTGGATATATTTCGATAAATTTGTAATACGTTGTTAATTTTTATATTATTATTTGATGTGAAATACAATCATTATAACGACGGTGTCGGCTAGTAAGTGTTGATTGAGTTAGCAGATAAACGAAAATCAATCAGGATATTAGGATTTTTTTTTCAATAGAGAATATTTTAAGAATTCATTCATTTTGTTTCCTAGTTCAGATAAGTAAATCCTATTGTAGCGAAAATAGCCCGTATCCTTTTTGATCAATGCCGTGATTGGTGCTGAATGGGTTAACAAGAGTTGGTCGATGTATTGTTGTGAATGTAAAACGCTAGCAGCAACGATTACTATAAGACACTAAAATTTCCTGTTAAGATAAATCAAGTGCCAGAATAAGCATGCACCCACAAAACGTGCCGTTCGCGTGAAGCCGGCAGCACCGGGCCTGTACGAGTAGGTAACGCTAAATGTTTCACGGTTTAATCAAGCCCCAGCCATCAGGCAAGACAAATAGTCGGCTCATCTGCATCTATACGAGCCGGTGAAACGTGATACGTTTCCAATTATTTTTCCACGCTATTGTGATTAGTTGTCGAACTGTTTACATCGTATGTCGCATGTCGTAGCAACGTTTGTTTTAATCAAATTGCGAGCATTGTTGTATTTGCTGCAAACACTTTCTTTATGTGAAATATTAATTTGCAGATCGTCTTTGTACACTTTTATACGTAGGTAATGCAACATCAAAATGATAAACTTCACATGAATATATGTTAACAACACATATATCCGCACCAAAATGGTAAAAAAGGAACCCTTCTGGTTTCACTTTGTCTGTCTGTCTCATCGCTGAATATCTCAAGAACTACTTATGCTATCGATTTGAAATTTGGAATAGTTGTAAAGAAGGCTTAAGTACATACATGGAACGTGACTTTTTTAAATATTTTTTTTTCTGTGAAAAATGTCAGATATAGGTGGTTTAAAATTTGAAAGTCTAGTTAATATGTCGAGTGGGGTGTCATATGAAAGTGTTGCACATTCTGAAACAATTTGTTTTTTTTTACGCTGAGTCATTTTTGTTTCATGAAGGGAAATGTAAAAAAAGCGCCCCCTCCCCCTTACCTACGAAGTTTACCAAGGAAAAAAATAAAAAATTATTACGTAACATATCAATGTATGTTTTACGGGAAAAATATAACTGTAGCTCTATATAGTTTTTCTTTTTTTTATCGTCAAAAAACATTTTTATACTAAGTTTGTAATGTAAATTTGTAATTAATCACATTTGCATGTATTTTTGTTTTATAAATTCCTACGAGATTATGCTGAAAGTACATTCTTTCAAATAAAAAAAAATTGAAATCGGTTTACATGATAAAGAAATCCTTGAAAAACTACCATACATACAAAATTATTCAGTCGCTCAAATTTGTAACAAATGTCGCCGATAGATGGCGCTGTACCCATGGCGGCCAATTTTCACACCATGTTGTTGAGATTTCCCTGATTTAATAGGGTTTACGGTACACATCTGTATACGGAACCCTCGGTGCGCGAGTCCGATTCGCACTTGACCGGTTTTTTTTGTTATGTTCACTTCAAACAGCTTAGAAACAATTTCTACCGTTTAACTTGACCGAAGTGCGGATTAAAGTAACAGTGCTTGAAATTAATATCAAAAAATTATTATTATTATTTTAACTTTTAAAAAGTTTAATTAACATTGATTTACGTACATTTAAACTGTTAATAAGATCCGATTGTGCATTACCT
Organism: Epiblema foenella; assembly: GCA_963556455.1. Lineage (NCBI taxonomy): Eukaryota > Metazoa > Arthropoda > Insecta > Lepidoptera > Tortricidae > Epiblema > Epiblema foenella. Next base: position 18,818,602 of record OY747099.1, on the reverse strand, counting down.
ACCAACACTATATTCTTTTTCTAGTTAGGTACACGTATTGATATTTATTTGTATTGATATATTTTAAGTTCTACGGTACTGTATGGACTGGCGTCTTTGTTAGGTTCTCGTAGCGGTCGGCGGCGGCCGAGTGCTCAATCGCACTAATGGCAAGAACCGCAAGCGCAGTCCCCGGGGACAGACTAACTAAATATGTAATGGTTATTCGGAGCGCTCTCGTTACACTTAGGCCCACTCGCATTGACCAGGTAAAGTTACCTACACGAGCCTAAATTACCGTCTAGGCCCGGACCTCGCCTAATAGCATCCTGCATTTATCGCAGCCAGACATTAATAATACACCATTCCTAATTTCCTTTATATTAGAAATGCAGAAGCCCAAGCCATGCTATAAAACCGTCGCTATGAATAGCATTCCCAAGTTCAAAAGGAATTTCAGAAAGTGTGACTGACTGCAGTAAAACAACTTTTGAGCCTTATTTACTCGTTCCGAAATTGCAGTGGGTTTAAGCGAGATTTCATTTGTATGGGAGCCGGCATAATCTGGAATAATACCACAGTGGCGGCGCGGGCCTTCAAAGACGGCACTCGGCCACGCCACGGCTGCCGCGTGTAATGAGTTTTTTTTTAATGCGCAACACATTCACACCACGTCTAGCTCCAGCCTCCTGCAGCAGCCGTAAAAGCAATATCGTTTAATTATAAATTGAGAGCATTTTAAGCGGCTAAACTAAACATAGTTTCTTGTAAACTCCTAATAAAAGTCCTGTAATCTTTTTACGTCAGTTTTGTTATCATCGGAAGGCAGACGCCTTCCGCGGCGGGGCTCCGTACAAATGTAACTGCGGGTTTAAATCCAAGGGATGTCGTTGCCAGATCTCCGCTAGACTATTCAAAATTGGACGGATTATGACGAATTTAAAGGACAATGACTGAGTATGAACGAGAAACGTATTTTTTAAATTAGACGAATTCTCCCTCTAAACGTTCGAGGTCCCTTGTATCATGCATTTCTTGAAAACAGACTGATTAAAATTCTTTGTCATGCTGATTAAAGACCATTCGACGTAATAAGAGTAAATTATTCTCACGCTGGGAGGTAATAGAATTGTATTCTTTGACCATATGAAAAAAAAATATGTTTAATTTTAGTAGGTACTTACATAAAATATATTATCCATCAACGTAACCGTAATTTGTGAGTAGGTACATCAATAAAATGTTCGAGAGTGAGAGAGATACAACGAAGATATGCTATCATACATATGTATATACGAGAAAGTGAGACTAGGGCAGGCTCGGGTGCACACGCAGTACAGAGGGCGCGGAAGGAACACATGCTAATTACCAGACTGGCGTCCGGAGCTGAGCTGCTTCACAAGGCTAACCCGCTACTCATTCATGAGAACCGGTAAAATAAGTCCCACCTCCCTTAGACATTATTTTTATGAAACATGGGGTCAAATTATACTGGATAAAACGGGGAGGCAACCGAAACAAGTTGTAAATCCCATTACTGCATCTTTGGATCTATGAAGACAGGGGAAGTGCACGCCTCGGAACGAGTCAAATGACTACTGCAGTGGCGGCCTTTGTCCCAGCGTTCCAAATAACGTGTGATATTCATCACTTTTTCATTACATAACTTGGAAAAAAACCGTAACTCAACAAAAATGTAAAATCGTCATTTTATCATGTAAAAATACAGGAAAGGTACCGAAATAGAGCGGCAAGGACGAGGCAGCGCCGGAAGACAATCCATATGCATAAATACAAAAAGGATAACCTATCCTCGTATTACTATCGAAATAATCCATTAAAAATACTTTACTTGATAAAATACAAGATGCTGGCCATTATAAGATGTTAAACTTCGAACGATTTTACTCAGTAATACAAGATAAAACACGCATGACGTGTGAATGGATATGTATAAAATTTAGCACGAGGATACCTTTGGGGGTAGAAATATATGAGTCCACTTAGTCGTGTGCAAAATCTGGTGTAATATAATAACTACGTAAGAGGTGTAAAGGATGTACATTCCACACGCGAGTGACTACTCCGATACGTTAAATGAAATAAATGAACTTGATTCTGCAAGTAGGCCGCAATGGCACTTTTACAAGTCGCGTAGCATAAGTAGCGTTTTTCAAAAGACCACTGCCGAGAAGAAACACCGAAAGGAACTCGACAGCCAGTAATTATCTCCCTCCCAAATATTATGCTTATTACAATAATAATACGTAACCTACTTAAGTATATCTGAGCGGTAAAAACAAAAAATAAATAATATAAAAAAAACGAGGATAAAAACAATACGAAACTGGGACGAATAACCAAGTATGAGATAAGGAAAATAATAATAATGGAAAAAACTTCCCCTAGACATTAAATTAAATCGTTTGTTATGTTTTTTTTCAAGAACTGTGTCAGTTAGGTATAATGAAAATATACATGAATCTTTACGCCACTTAGGTACTTATTTGGTTTGGGCCATGCATTTCTGTCAGTCTCTTTTATTCAAGAACTGATTCCGTAAAAAGAGGTATTGTTTAGAAATGTTACATGAAATGAAATCTGGCTAAATCTAGTAATATATGATATTCCCCGATGGTAAGAGATGTAAAAGAAGGTTAACATTGCACCCTCGTAGTCGCGCAGAGGAAGAAAAGCCGCGCTAATTACAGGCTCCTCACGTGCTGAAAGCAAGGGAAGTGACGCCATGCCAACTGCCCGCTGGCATTTTGTTATGCATACGACTTTACACACTAGTTATCAATATGTGGATAATCTTACTGATAAGCAAGAAGCTAATATTGTACAATGTACATAATGGGACTTATGGGAGACTTGCATTAATTTGTTTATTATACAAATCTGTAAAAAGGGCTATTTCGTTCGTATGTTTGATTTTAAGTGAAGATTTTCTCCATTCAGATTTCCGTATGCTAAAATCGCACTCATACTTAATGAACTAAATACTGCTTCGTTTTTTTCATCACACACGACTCGCAGCCTACCTTCTCTCTACTCAGGTAAAAAGCTTGAGAAGTCAGAATTTTGTTGCATGACTGGGCACACAAAACTAAGGCATCCTCTAGTTTAGATTACCTTATTTAAGAGCCAAGGAAAATACGTTATCATGCTGTTAACCAAGACAAACCATTAAACCGCAACACAATTGTAGCATCATACATTTGAAGAACAGTATGAATTAGGAGCTTGTAAAAGTCCCAACAGCGCGGAACATAACATTCTGTATAGGTAATATTTTGTAAGCGAAAATCGTTTACGCAAGAATGATGCAATGTGTAATTAGGGGCCGCGCACACGACACAACCTCGTGTGTCTACCCGCTGTATTTATCCTAAATTGATGTTAAATCGCTTTCTGTTTGCGCATACAATCCCGAAGTAATTTCACTGTTACAAACAATTTTATGGACTCGTTGTCTTTTTAAGCGGCCGGGAAGTATTCAAATTGCTATTTTTAAGCGAAGGAAACATTCATTGTACCTGTCTTTTTAGAGGCAAGTAGATTTGTCTGGGTCAATTTATCAATAGATGATTAAAGTGAGCAGTAGCACTTAAATGTTTACTGAATTGTGGTTGAAAGTTGCACTTTTTTACACACTTTTCCAATAATTAGGTCAAGAAATATAAATTCTATGCAAGGAATCCCCTAAGCATTTCTATCTTATCTATTTACATAAGTATCTTGTTAATTTCATACTATTTTAAATAAACCTAATATAGTAAATACAAGTTTTATTCCCGCGGCTTCGCCCGCGTACTAAGAGTAATTTTTTCCCATCCACAAAAAAGAAGGTTCTCAGTTTGACCTGTATGTTTGTATGTACATATGTAGGTATGTATGGATGTCATTTTCAGTTCCCCGAGGAACCACAAAGATGACACCCATATCGATTTTTAAGAAAAATAAATGTCCGCCATTGTTTATTTTCATAATCGGCACTCCGAGGAACCACAAAGACGACACCCATATCGATTTCTAAGAAAACAAATGCCCGCCGTCTTTGATTTCAAAATGCATTTTATTTTCGTAATCGGCACCTCAATCATACTCGAAGATGGCACCCATAATTAAGAAATGGCATCAATAATTAAGAAAAATAAATGTCCGCAATCTTGGATTTGAAAATGGATGTCATTTTCGTAATCGGGACCCCGAGAAACCACAAAGATGACAGCCACATGGATTTAAAAAAATGTGAGCCATCTTGGAAATGAAAATGCGTCATTTTCGTAATCGTACAGCACCTTGAATTGTACTTATTACGGATGCAGGAATTTTCCCGATATCCCGACTACTTCTCCCGTCCCGCCGCGCCACCAGCACTCGTCTAGGTACCGATTGACGACGATCGAGATGGCACAAATACAAATTTTAAAAATCAAATAAATCCTATTTAGTAAAAAAATATATATTAAATTAAACATCATTACTAAATTTCAAGTAATTTTAAAATCTATTACGATAACGCGGGTCTCGTTTCATACCTGAAAAGCAAAAATAGAACCCTTAAAGGATCACGTGTGGCTGTCTGTCAGTCCGTCTGTTGCCACCGATTTGCTCCGAAACTACTGGACCGATTGAATTGCAACTCGGCACAGATGTTTTCAAGAATTTTCATGACCACAATATTAAATTTCAAAATCGATGCCATTTTCCTAATTAACGTCCCAAAAACCCATAAAAAGGACATCCATATTGATATTTAGACATTTCAACCCCATCGCACCCAGCAGGGGAGATGGCATTTCACGTCCGTTCGTAATCAGCGACCAGATAAACCATAGAAACAATGCCCATGTTGATTTTCAGACTTTGTCACCATATTTTCCCCTTTTAGCAGTTGAATTCTCATAAAACCTGAACCACATGTTTACTCATTTATCGTTAGGAGTTCTGTGAAATTTTGAATAAAATAGTCTTGACTAATCTTGTTTGCTGCGACTGCTTGCTAGAACCAGCGGTTTGGACTGTGCATTCATATGTCAGTCAGTCAATCAGTCAGTTTCATCTTTTATATATTTGGATAAATATCCTAGAAATAGACTTAAATTTCAATCCATTTTAGTGCTATAAAATCTAAAAAGCACGTCACAAAAGAGAACGAACGTGTCCCGAACGAAGTGGGATAATATTAGCAGCAATACTGTAGAGTTATTTTAAAACTTTATAGCTTCGTATTAAGTTTGATATTTTGGTAACAATGTACATCAGTAGAAGAAGGTGTTTAGCAGAAAAAAGTTACTTTACATTACCTATCCAAAAAAAACAGCTCAATTGACCGTTGCACAACTCTTTAGATAAAGTCATAATAGAATTATTAAGCCTGGGCAACAATATCTATACACGCGGCAGTGTGTCAAGCCAAGTTCAAAAAACCGGTCAAGTGCTAGTCGGACTCGCGCACCGAGGGTTCCGTATACAGATGTGTACCGGTTCCAACCCTATTAAATCAGGAAAATCTCAACAACCTGGTGTGAAAATTGGACCCTATGGGTACAGCGCCATCTATCGGCGACTTTTGTTACCAATTTGAGCGACTGAATAACTTTGTATGTAAGGTAGTTTTTCAAGGATAATTCTTTAATCCGTAAAACGATTTCAATTTTTTTTCTTTATTTAAAAGAAGGTACTTTCAGCATAATCCCGTAGGAATTTATAAAGAAAAAATACATACAAAGGTGATTACATTACAAACTTAGTATAGAAATGTTATTTGACGATTAAAAAAAAGAAAAACTAGATAGAGCTACAGTTATATTTTTCCTGTAAAATATACATTAATATCAATCTTATGTAATAATTATATATTTTCTCCTTGGTAAACTTCGGAGATAAGGGGGGGGGACGGTATTTTTTTTTACATTTTCCCTCATAAAACAAAAATGACTCAACGAAAAAAAATTAAAAAAAATTGTTTTAGAATGTGTAATTCAAGCCCTTTCATATGACACCCCACTCGACATATTAACTAGACTTTCAAATTTTGAACCAACTGTTATCTGTCATTTTTCACAGAAATAAAAAAAAATTAAAAAAGTCATGCTCTATGTATGTAGGTAAGCCTTCTTTATAACTATTCTAAATTTCAAATCGATAGCATAAGTGTAGTTCTTGAGTTATTTAGCGATGTGACAGACAGACAGACAGACAAAGTGAAACCATAAGGGTTCCTTTTTTACCATTTTGGTACGGAACCCTAAAAAGAGAACTGGCGACACAGGGGCCATATGTTATATTACACGAACCATTTGGAGGCACTTTTGACCCCAAAGTAACTCAAAATGTATTGAACGTAAACATATGAAATTTGGTACATCTATTAAGATCCTTAAGGCTAACTAGATCCCGAAACTTAATGAACATAGCTCACCCGGCTATTAAGATACCAAAATCTAAAAATAGGATTTATTCCACTGACCTTTGGAAGAGAAATGACATAATATCAAAAACCTAACCCACTTCCAGATGACCTAGCAAGTTTAAATTTGGCATCCAGATGATTAATTATGTGGTTACGAACCTAAGAAACCCTAAAAAACAGAAACAGTGATTTTTTACGATTATATTTTCCAAGTAACAGTTTTTATTTACACATAAAGCGCCTGACGGTTTTGAAATATGAATTTTAATTTCGACATCAACAACTAGAGATTTGAGCCGCATAGTATAGTATATTACCGTCAGAGCTAAATTTCGGTACAAAAAGTAATGATGTCCCATCTAAAACATAAATGTGAAATGAGAGCCAAGTTCAATATTAAGAATATGCGTCGTTCTTGACTTCGCCGACAAAAGAATTGAGAACTATATGGGTGCCAAAAATGCCAAGTTCTGTGTAGAAAATCCTGAAAATTATTTCATTTGGGATACATGATACATGTATTTCAAGGTCAGGATTTGACTTGGCTAGTTTCTTAATATTGTTTAGTTTCTTAAAGTTGTTTGAAAATGAGCCTACTCCAATTCAAGTCCGAAAATCTCGGTCAGTAAAAAAGAAAGTGATTGCTGTAAATGTTCACCAGACGAGGAATTTTAGATAGAGTAGTTTTAGAAAAACAACATAGAGTTAGGGCCTCTTGGTATACTCTTGGTTGGACTGTTTGCCTCAGGTTATCCAAAATCTCAAAGAGCTTCGTCCAAAATCAAGACTCGACAATTGGCATTTTCACCACGATAATGCTCCTGCACATAGGTCGCACGGCACTGTGATTTTTTTACAAGATGTCGGAGTAAAACTTCTTGAACATCCTCCGTATAGTCCAGATCTAGCGCCCTGTGACTTCGTCTATTTTCAGTCATTAAGGAGCATAAAGGAAAGAGGTTTGCTAACGACACCGAGTTATTAGCTGCTTAGGACCAGGCCTGCTCCGATCTCTCAGAAGAAAAATGGAAGCAAATTTTTAATGATTGGTTTCTGCTAATGAATAAGTGTATAAGCTGTGATGGTACTTATTTTGAAGCATTGTAATAAATAAAGCTGTATTGCAAAACTTATCTAGTGAACTCCGTATTAGAAAATTCTTAGTAGAATAGAGTTACTGTACACGATTAGACTATTGACCCTGGGTTACCTCGGGGTGAAATTAACTCTAGCTTAGCTTTTATAGGCTCAAAACCTCGCAATAACTAAACTGAAATAACGGCCAGGAAAGAAAGGTTGTAAATACCAAACACGTTAACAAACAGTGTACCAAGTATAAGAGCCTTCCAAGTGTCGGCTGGCAAGACGCAGAGTCGTGGGGGAAGCCATTCATAATATTGTAATAACGGCTTCCAGCAGCAGTTATTTCGTGCTTAAACGTTTTACTGCGGTCATTATCTGCCCGCTGAAAGGATATGCAGGCGATAAATTGTGAGCGTTACCTACACACGAACTTCTAACTGGCCAGATCGAATTGGTAGGACAGGGTGTATTTAACATTTACAACTATAGATTATTTCTGTTATATACATACTATATCATTATGGATTATGATAAAGTTTGTCCAAAAAAAAAACTTTATTCCGTTACATGTTTTAAAAAAATTTAATACCTATCGCAAGGTGTTGACATTTATTAGTACACATAGAGTATAATATGTATATTAAATATTTTATCCAGCACGGTCTAGTTTTCCCTCTAGGTCGGAAGGTCAGATGGCAGTCGCTTTCGTAAAAACTAGTGCCTACGCCATATCTTGGGATTAGGAATCAATGAAGACAGCGTTCGCCTTTAGGATATAACCGGAAAAATGCAAGGGGCTATCTAATTCTGCGAAAATAAATTGTATAAAAATCGAAAAAAGGCCGATAAACCTAGCAAGCAATCTTTTCCAAAAGCATTGATATCAGTTAGAAATCTTAGTGGTAACCGCGCACATATATCCGATATCTCGATGCGCACATAAAGGGACGCGCCTTTCCTTTGGCAATAAAGAAACCATTTAATCGAAGCTTATCTGCCCGGAAGCATTCATTAGATGATTGCCTTACTAGTGGCCTAACCCCACCCTGCGACATTTTACCTATTAAATCCGACAAAATACTCAACACCGGTTTTTAATAGCAGCGCTCAAGTAAATTAATGATAACAATAATTTAAGCAATTTGGAGTGCGTCAATTGAATAAGTGGATAGGAAATATTTGCAACTTTAAGGCAGTCTAATAAATTACGGCGAAGGCGTGATGTAGCGATGGGGATCGAGGGCGGTTATAATTAGATATTTTTAAAGGAACTTGAGCGTTTTTGGGTACTAAGTTAGAATACCATAAGACTTTTAAATTGAACACTATGGAACAAAGATTAGTGGACTTATGCCATTGCCTGCTATTGCGTAAATTTGTCTGGCTTTTTAACCTATACGGCAAAGTTCATCGATATCCGTTCAGCCGTTTTTATGTAATTCAATAACAAATATTCAAATACAAACTTTCAATTTTATTATATTAGTATACCAGCGGCCGCCCGGGACTTCGTCCGCGTAGATTTTAGATGGTGAACAAAGATATAAATGAGGACTATTTTTTTCTGTCAATTGTCTGGTGTTGTTAATCTTCTGTGAAAAATTACTGAAAAGAAAAAAATAAATATCCGCCGTCTTGGATTTGAAAATGTCATTTTCGTAATAGGCGCCCCGAGGAACCACAAAGATGACATCAATATCGATTTTTAAGAAAAATAATTGTCACCATCTTGGACTTGAAAATGCATTTCATAGTCGTAATTGGCACCTCGAGGAACCTCGACGATGACACCCATATCAGGTTTAAAGAAAAATAAATGTCTGCCATCTTGGATTTGAAAATGGATGTCACTTTCGTAATTGGCACCCCGGGGAACCTCGAAGATAACACCCATACCCAGTATGGATTTTTAAGATAAGTATAGATTAGCTCCCCGCACAAACTTAGAACCCCCCTAATCACCCCTTTAGGGGAGCAATTACGAAAAACGCTGAAATACGTTTCGTTGTATTTAAACAGTCTACTAAGTTTCAAATATTTCACTTCTAAAAAGATTTGCTCCCCGTACAAACTTGAAACCCCTTTTCAGCCCTTTATGGAAGCAATTTCGAAAAACCCTGAAATACGTTTGGTTGTAAGTATTTAAACAGAGAGTCTATTTACGAACTTTCAAATCTCTCACTTCAAAACGGATTTGCTCCCCGTACAAACTTGGAATCCCCTTTTCACCCCTTTAGGGGAGCAATTTAGAAAAAACGCTGAAATAAGCCATTAATATATTTAAACAAATCAAAGTAATTAAGTATACACTCTCATATACAAAGTTTTAAATCTTTCATTTTAATAAATACGTGTTTTCATACAAACTTTCATCCCTTGTTTTACCACCTTAGGGGATGAATTTCGAAAAATGTTGTCTTATCCCCAGCCTACGTCGTAAATGTAATCAACTGTGCAAAAATCAACTCTCTAGCGTTAGCAGTTTCGGCTGTGCGTTGATGACTCAGTCAGTCAGTCAGTCAGTGAGGACCTCTTCTTTTATATGTATAGATAGATGTAAGTAACTACTAAGCAGGTAGGTTATAGTCATAGTCAGTTTTTCACCCGCATCACAATCAAATAAGGTGCAAAAGCAACTTACTTTTTCCCTTGATAGTACACGTATTCCTGCCTAGCACCTCAGCTACCTATCCCAACATTACGACAAAAAACCAACCCCAAAATTAAATTGTTTTTTTTTTTAAAAAAGAGACTGTATATATTTAACCAACCTGCTCTAAACAACTATACCCCACACGATGCTCGTCATATAATTTTTCATATAATTTTTTTGCGTCAATCTTACAGACATTTAAGAAAAAAATTACAATTTATGTAGCTTTGGGTCATCAAGATGCTTATAAATACTGTGAAAATTTGAAAACTGTAGCTCCAAGAATTTGGCTGTAAAACCTGTGTATATGATAACAATAGGGTTCCGTTTGAACACTTCAAGTACGGAACCCTAAAAACAAAGAACTCTAAATGAATAGGTATTTTGTAAAGGCTAATAATCGGAAGTAGCTCCTATTTTTATACACCGGCCCTAAACCAATACGTGTGAATGGAGGGGCAGTGTAAATGTTTTTGTAAATACGCGAGAGCAAACAGGAGGAGACCCGATGGCCCTTGTATCGGACTGCGCTAAACGAGGGCACGCGGAAGCAAATAATTCTATTAGTTGTACTTGAGCGATTTCGCGTGGCGGTATGTATCGTGTTGCTTTAAAATCTTGGAGGCAGTACGTTACCACGGCATTTAACTTCGGCTATTAGTATGGGCAAAGTATCTATCATTCGGGTTGGTTAACAGCTTTTAAAAACATTTGAATTTGTTGGTTGAATAACATTAAGACATAGTATCCAAGGAAATAGGACGCACTGAATGCACCTAACCATTACGAGTAAGTTTTGACATAACGGAAATTACTGCTATGTGATGTGCTACGGCGTAACTCTTGTCGTGGCTACACAATGAATTTTTTTTTAAATTGTTAACCTTACGAATTGTTAGATTGAATACTTAATATTTAACCTTGCGAGCCATCTCACGTTACAACTTCCCCGTCGCGGCGTATCAATCTGGCGCTCCTTGATGTACGTTCACAAACTTCGATAGTACAATAAATCTCTATCAAAAAATAATAACAGTACGTAATAGTAGGAGCACAACATAAGGTAAGCAGTTCAAAAGTGGTGCATAGCAGAGAGGATCGCGCGAGTCGCGGCCGCCGGCAGGTGGCTTAAATTACCGCATTTGTTACACGTTTACACGAAACTGTATCAATATTTCATGCGGATTTACACGAGCTATCGCGAGGGTTTGCATTTTGCCGTCCTAAAAATACGCACACTTAATATCGCGCCCTTGGAGTCTTTCCTATACGTGTTTTAGAGCAAATCAAATAAGTTTTTTTATGAATTGATATTGATTTATTTGTGGCGCAACCAACACATTTGGTGGCAAAATATACTTATTTTTTAAAGGGTGTGCCAATTTATAAAATATGTAACTGTACATTTTTGCTTATAATCGGTAACGTACAGTCAGTGTCATAAATATGTATACAGTTTTGGACCTCATCTCAACACAGTAAAGTGCTAGAACGTATACATATTTATAATGCTGACTTTACAAAGTAGGTACCTATATGTAAGTGCGTTATCTACAAAAGAAAACATTTATTATCAAAGCTTGTGCAGAAAACAGTAATCTTAGGTAGTTCCCTATTATCGTCTGTATGGCGTCTGTGACTCTTCAGTAATTGAACTCGCTAGGGATTAATCGAGACTTATTTCAAACAACAAAGTTGCTTTCTGATAAACCTCGGGAACCTGCAAAGTGTTCAAGTGCTCGTACAAACTATCATTACAATGAGACCGGCTCGGAATCCTTACAATGACAACTCACTCAAATGTAAAGCGAACTATTTCCATAAGAAAGGCATTGCGAAAGTTTTTCAATTTTCAAGTGACGCAGGTATGATGGGGAACTTTGGCTTCGGAGGACCAGGCTGCGGCTTGTTCACGTCCAAGTTATCGTTCCGTAACCAGCGCCGGGAAACAATGCATTTCGGACTTGGGTATCTTCCATTGGAATATCATTTGATGTATGTATAACGCTTATATGCATGCTAAGATATTATAATAGATAAAATAATGCTCCTTTTCCCCATATGGAATGAGAGTATGTTAATAACTATAAGAAATCACCATTATCTAGGCCAGCTTGATTGTCATAGTCGTATAAAAATAAAAACCGGATAAGTGCCAGTTGTAGTCGCCCACCGAGGGTTCCATACTAATGTATATTATAAATAGCTCAGCAAGCATTCAGCTTCTAATATTTTTTATAATTTAGTTACAAATGTATCTATAGTTTTCAGATTTTCCCCTGTACTTGTTAGTAAAAAACAACTTACCAAACCAAACCAATTACTACCAAAACCACTTACCAAATTTCATAGTTCTAGAGAAACGCAAGGTACCCCAAATTCTGATTTCCTTGACAGTATCAAAATATACGTTTTTTTCAATATTTAATTCCAACTCGATACCCTCCACGCATTCCCTAAACAAAGAGTCTTGACAGACAGACGGACAACAAGGTGATCCTATAAGGGTTTTTTCCTCCTGAGGTGCGAAACCCTAAAAATACAAAATTTTAATAATTAACAAAGTAGTTTTTAAAAAATATATATTTATAATCCAAAAATAACCAAATACATTTTGTAATTACATAACACTTTTCTAACTGTGGGTGAGTTAAGATTTTAAATTGATAAGCAAGTGTATGCAGGGGCGGGCATGGACGACATTATGCATCATCACGCTGGGATCACGTGATTGTTTTCTAAACAGAATTGAAGCCCCGCCTGAATTAACGAGACCATATACTCTGCCACACCCTGTCAGATCAAGCGACACACAAATATAATAATTAAATTAAGGTACAAGTCCCAATGTTTGACACTATAATACCAAATAGTTGGCACCTGTTTGTTCACACGTATTTATATGACATTAGATTAAAAGCTGATCGGGGAAGTGTAAGAGTTAGTGTCAACGAAACGTTTACCTTACTTAAATATGCATTTTTGAGGTTCTAACCGGAAAATATAAATATGTGAACTAAATTCACGAATATAGAATGTTGCTAAATTAAGGCCGATTTTTTAGAGGAAATTTTAATAGATTTCCCCTAAAAAATCGATTAATTAGGTAATCCTAAAAGACCTTATGACTAGGAAATCTATTTTGTATGGTTCATAAAACAACTTCAATTTCCGGACTGTACAAAATGCTTATTTAATCAAAAAGTTGTCAATAAAACTTGAGGTATTGGTCATCATACTCAACTATCAAATTTGGAAAAATAATCTGTAGTAGGTAGGTAAGCTAGGTAAATAAGGTTCTGTTCAGAACCCTGCTTGTGTGCATATTGGCTGTGAAACCCTGTTCAAAATTACCAATTTACATCGATGAAGCAGTGAAAAAAGCAGTAAGTTCTTGATACCAACAATAGGAAAAGCAATCGAACAAGTTTACACAATGTATGTTTTACTATCTACTGATGTAGAAGATCGGCCTATCCCCCGAGGCTTGCATTTATCTGCCCAATAAAACTTCGATGAAAACACTCGATGACGTCCAATATGATCCCGGCTTCCCGAAGGGTCCTTATGCGCAGTCACATCAACTATTTTGCTTTATTACACCATGTTGTAAGGCTTTATGGGCCCATTTTAAGTAATAGGATTTGTTCTGCACAAATTCATCCACATTTCACTTTCATACACGATTTTCGACAAACTCTGTGGCTAAAAGTAAGTTTTGTCGATAAGATTACTTATGGGTTCCTAGAAATACATAAGTTTTTGAAGTAAATACTTCTCTATTTACGGTTAAAGTACCAAATAATAAACTGTGATCGAAAATCAAGTAAGTGTGTGTTTGATAAACTAGTCCTTGTTGTTATGTATTAAATTCTGTACATTTTATTTTATTTTTCACTTCTTATGCTCGAAAAGTGTGTCATATTAGACTTGTCAAGCGGGACTAAAGTAGTACATTTAACCCCTAGGGAAAATATGAATACATATTTATGATTTACAAAACATTCAATTTAGACCAATCATAATGCTTCACCTATTAAATCCACCAATCACAAAACACTAATTTCACTCTAAAAAATATTTGGTATTGGGTATTATTAGTAAAATCGACCAATCAGAAAACAGAATTCATTTCTCTAAAGAGTCTAAAGATTAAGTTTGTAGTAGTCCCTATTTCACAATAATTAAAGAAGTGATTAGTTCGTTCGAGCAACGCTTAGAAGCGCTCAATGGAAGGTGAGTTAGCTTTTTTGCGCGCGAATGTTGCGCGCGAACCGCGGTGTCTATTTTGTGTGTCAAAGCATGAAAGCAGTTTAGAAAAAAAAACATGCTGGCAAATTGCATATAAGTTCGCCGTGGAATTAATTGTTAATTTTGGATGGCTAACCTTTGTTCATTTATTTTCTCGCAATCGAAGTGAAAAGTAGAGTGTATAACTCTGGTCTAAAAGCCATATCACCCCTCGAACTATTTTCCCTCACTTTGTTCGGGAAAATAACTATCTCGTGGTAATATGGCTCATTTTAGACCCTTGTCATACAATCTACTATTCTTAGAAAGTACGTATACAAATTTGCAGACTAAGATAGAACATCTGCCAATTTTTTCTTTGTGTTATGTTTATGGTCGTGAAATACTTCATTTAAGAACATGCATGCAGCAGTTTTGCATTATTACTTCGCGGTTAAGTAAGAAGATAATAATTTCATTTTTCCCATTCCTTTTGAATAAATTTGAAGGCAGCATTATATTACATTTTCTTAGTTTTAATCATGTTTTATTATTTAAATAACAATAAATAAAGAAATAAATATTTTTGGATAATTTTACACGAATCGACTTAGTCCCAAACTAAGCAAAGCTTGTACTATGGGTTTCAAGCGACGATATATATACTTATATAGATAAATAGATACTTAAGTACCTACGTAGAAAACTTCCACTCAACTCAGAAACAAATATTCGTGTTCACCACACAAATAAATACCCTGACCTAGATTCGAACCCGGGACCTCCAGCTTATTGCTGTGATACAAAATAGTTTGATGGATTACTATGTACTGGCATTAAATCATACCAATAATTCAACATTGGGTCGCTTATTGGGCTCCGTTCTTATACTTATAATAATAATCTATTATTATTTTATGATGAAGTAGTGATATATTTAAAACTAGCTCTTGCCCGCGACTTCGTTCGCGTGAACATCCATATCAATTGATCATATTGTTATGATTTCTGGATTAATAAATAATATATTACAGTATGTTTAAATTCAATAGTATTGTGACTTGTATATATATTACGGCACATCATGCTACGTCACGTAAACCTGCTAGGCGCTGCATCTCTTTGCATTTACACTTACAATATAGTGCTTGACGATTTTGATCTTTCCTTACTTCCCGGGATTCATCTCTATCAATGTGTACTTCTGACGCACTTCAATTTTGCTCGAACTAAAACGCGTGAAAAATCCAAAATTTAATTATGATTAGGTACACTTTGCAGAGCCCTGGCCATATCGGTGGTGACGCTAGAACAAATAATTCAACTACATAAAGTATTTGCGTCGCGCTTTAATAATTGAAACTACCTACCGGATTCTGATGAGGGTCAACTTTTTTGCTGGTAGGCCTTCTGAAGAAGTCCTGCTGTCACTGTAACATGTATGAAAAACAATGCTGGGCGGCGCATGGGTCTAACTCGGTGCTAAGTACTGGAAATCATCTTGAATCTAAGTTTCGTAATGCAATATATACTTGACCAGGTTATATACAGTCAGCCAAGAAAGTGGTCTACCACTTTAGAACCTCATTTTTACCTTTTTTAGAGTGAAAGTGGAAGACGACTTCTTTGGACGAATGTTACGTGTTACAATTTCTACTGATAGCAGCGACACGCCGGAAAGAGAACGCCGAATTCTAGAATTTCAATCATAGTAAGACACGAATAAACCGAATAAAAGAGTTGGTACATTCTTATAAGAATAATCCTTCTTCAAAATGCAAATTTTTACTCATATTCACATACTTATTAGGATTAGTTTGTAAAAGCAGTTTTTGTAAACCCAAAGACGGAGTGCTTACTACTACTTTCCTCCTCCCAAGCACTCACCTTTATACATAGACATAGAAAATATACGAAGCCAGAGATCAAACTTAGAATCTTCAATTTCGAAAACGTTAATCAATTAACTTTTGCGAGCCGAAAGGGCGACTAAATTCCAGCAGAGGGCTCAAGAATGCGTCCTGGCGAACAGCTGAAGACTGAGCGCGGCGGAGGGCTGAAAATCGAGCGCGTTTCTTCTCGCGCGGTCTTCCAGCCCAAAGGCCTAAAATCTGTTTAAATGTCCCCTAATGATCCTAATGATCTGTCAATATAGAAAACCACTAAAGATGTCCAATCTATTGAAACAATTATTATAGTGGTCAATTTTTTGCAAACTTTGATTGTTAAAAAATTAGGACCGTTTTTGAAACTGACTGAGTTTGCGCTCTAGTGAAATTGAGCAGCTTCAACCGTATCTAAGGGGTGAGTGGAATAGAGCTACTGGGAGTTTTGTTGCTGGTACACTAAACCAAGCCTAGCTGAGAAGAGTTCAGCAAGAAACTTAGCATGCCCGACGTGGGTGGGACTGACCCTTCTCGGTATGCGGCGGTACCAGAACGAATAGGGACTATATGTGTCTGTGTTGTCTCGATAGCGCAGTGCACGTCCCCGCCGGCGGGTATGGCGGGTAACCGTTCGCGTCGTGTCTTCGTTGGACGCCGTGATTACGTTGTCCGGGTCCGTGAGTACGTGCCTAGGACGCCAGACCGTACGGCCCCTATCAGTGATCGCCAAGTTACTACAAAGGGAGGAGGGATGGGAACGTAGTCGACAGCCTTCCTTTGTAACGGATTCCTATGATGGGGAGCGTTGTCAAAATAACATCTGGCAGTCGGCTTTAAGAAACCAAACAAAAAAACAAACCTACATCTAGTTTTGTAGACCCTCAGATAACACCGTTATCGAACTCGACCACTCTAACAACCTTCTAGATGACCCCCTTATGACATATCATCATATCAATAGCAATAGGGATGTTGACTCAAAATTTTCGTAGAATCAAAATTATTATCCAAAAGAAAGAAGACATAAAACTGTGCCAACTGGCGAAAATCCCATTAAAATATCTCAAAAAATAACGAAGCTGCAACCGTTACAACGTTTTTTATTAGAGAGAGAAAGCGCTATAAATCAGTGACGTCACTGACCTAAAGCGCCATAGTAAATGTCGATTGTTCAATACAGAGATGCGTTTTGCTGAAAAGTGACAGAATATGCCCCCTCTTAAAACTTTAATACCCCTCCTATAACTATAATAATGTAATGCGTTTTGTTGTTTATGCTTCTCAGTTACTTTTTTTGCCATTTGATAGAGAATTTTGATCCTTTTTCGAGAAATATGAAGTTATTGATTTTCTCAATTGCTGTCAACATCCCTATTATAGGTAGACGGATTTCAAGGTACATGTTTGTCAATATTGACAGCGACTGACTATAGTAGATTGTGTCTCAAGGGAGCAAAATGATATTATATTTACGGCGAGGGCGGTATATTGAATTCTGAATGAAGCGAAAGATTCTACAATAAAATCCTGAGCGTAGCGAGGGATTCTAAAGTAGAATCTTGAGCGTAGCGAGGGATTCAAGTGTTTACGCCCAAGACGGAAATAATTTTGCTACCGTGTGTATACTGCTTTTCACACCGTCTATGAGGCCCGCTGCTAAAAATATGAAATATAGTACAAATTATTTTACTACAGAGTGTCACATACTGCTTTTGACACCTTCTATGAGGAAAAGAGTCATTGTTGCCCTCAAATGAGGGAAGAAAAGTACATCTTTGATCCCTCATTCGAAGGCAACAATAACTCTTTTCTGAATAGCAGGTGTGAAAACATAATTCAATCTCTTATTTGAAACAGTTACTACGGATTGAGGGATTTTTGATTATTTGTCGCTTAGCCACCTAAGCACTTTTTACCCCCCATTTTTTGACATATTATCTAATCATTGCACAATTTTTGAATGGGGTTACTTTGCTTTTAAGAATATACTTACTAATTTTCAAGCCTTGAAATCACGAATGGAAGCACTTCTCATACAAAGTTTAACCCCTCTTTTCACCCCCTTTCATCCCAAATATGTATGATTTTTATAGCCTATATAACCTAGCCGAAGAACTAACTTATTATTGAAGGTTGTACTAATAAATAGACAGTGCAAACTATTGCAATATGTTCTGTTATCGATTCTAAGACCTCTCAATCGATTTTTTGCTAATATCTTCAATGTACAGATTCTCGACCCTTTACAGCTTTATTATATGTATAGATAAAGTACGAGTAAACTAACCTAACCTAGTACTGTTGTATATTTGAAAATGAAAATGAAAAAGTTTACTTCGGTTATTAAAGAACGATTTTAACAAAAATAGCGAAGGTTGGAGCCTCTTATTAAGCAAGTAACTTTGCTTGTGTCAGGAGACACCGCGCGCTCTTCCAAACAGTAAGAAGTGATCAATGAACCATAATAAACTAATTTTCATGCCTAAGCAGTGAGCAGTTACAGATTTATCTTAAAATAATTTTATAATCTTATATAGGAACAATCTATAATGTGGGTGTGTGTATGTATGTGTGTATGTTTGTGTGAGTGTGTGTATGTATGTATAGGAGTGTGTACTTTGTGAAAGTGTGTAGTTTTGTGTGTGGGTGTATTCTTACAGAGATGGGTTACTAAATTATTTCTAGTAGTAAACTACGTGATAAGGCCAGGTTATCGTCTAGTTGAGAAGGTAGGTTCCTACGTTGTTTAGTAGTATCCAGGTTCTTCTAGCATGAATGAAACCAGGGGAAGCTCTAATTAGTTTTATTAGTGATTATGCCTAACTCACAGGAATATTTATTATACTGAAATACGACTTACGATTACTTAGTAGGTTTGTAAAGGTTATTAATTTATTTTTTTATTGGTGTGTGGTCGGGCCCCTCCTTCCGCCCGAGAGATTACTATCCCTCTCCGGCACTAACGAGAGACCAGTGGCTCTCGAACCTAACTGGACAAGCCTCTTCCAATATTTTTTTAAACAATGTACGGAGTGTGAAGACAAATATCAAAATGACCTAAATTATTAAACTGATAGGAGGACTCAGCCATGTATATCCGATCATATTGTTATAGCACTCATAGAAGTAAGGAAATGAGATAACCCATATTGTACTTCTTAGTTGAACAATCGGTAGCTCCCTTGAGAGGTTCCGAAGAATAAGAGTAAGTGGACCTGACCCGTTTTGTAGTCAGTTCCACAGTTGCCTAATTGAAGACTTCCGTGCTTCCTTGAAAGACTGGAAGGTACAACCATAAGTTCTGGAATGCAGTGATCAGATAACCCTTAGGAGCACTCGGACATAAAATAGGTCAGACAATGAGACTCAACCATACAAGTATGGTTCTACCTAACAAGTGAGTCTACTAGCGCTTCGAAAGCCGCGCCGCCATATGATGAGAAACGCCGCAAGGCCTCATCTTCGGAGGCGGGCGAAATCCTGGCAATTTCGCACCAGAACTTGGCCCTGTTGAAACAAACCTACTAAATAACCTACATTAGGAAAATCATTCTCCCATACCTATAATAAGTACTGAGGACTAGCAGAAAGTTTTCCTTATTTGGCCAACCACTGGCCTACCTACTACGATATAATACAGAACTAAATCTCAGTAATCAGCTTCGGAACTTCGACGAAATTTAGCCAATAGGTAGATTCGATTCAGTGCTTTTGGCATCCATATAATTTATCATTTCGAGAGGATGTCTTCTGCCGCAACAATCCACAAAACTCATTCATTTAACTGATCTCTATTTTGCCACAGTCCTGTAAAAATCCAGAAAAACTATCGGAAATCTATCTGTCCCACCGACAGCTTCCTTCTTTCCCTTTTTCGTTCCAATCCATTTCAAAATCATTTTTTTTTAATTCTATAGACAATATTCGTTACTTTTAGATTGATAGACCACCAAGATAATTTAAGAGGCCTACAAACGATTACTCGTCGTCCCAAAGTTATGACCTTAGGTTTTCAAACAGTGTAATTACATATGTGAGAGTGAGAGACCTGCTATTACAGTCTCTGTCCAAGACTAAGAAATAAAAGCAAGGGATGATCAATAACTAGATATTCTTAAAAATAAATATGAACGGACAGGACGTCCCTGTACAGCTTAATTTATCTTGACTGTAGATATAAAGCGCATTATGATAACATCGACAACGAGGTAGTTTTAGAAATGGCAAATATCTTCTAAACTAGAAGCAATACCTATCTTGCAACGCTTACCAATACGTGTCGCTAGATGCTGCTACAATATAGTTCAAATGATTCAAATAAACATTATAACGTCACATTTTAAGACATTTCATAAAACGTGACGGTATAAGCTATCGTGCTAGCTAGGCAAACCGAGAATCCGCTATCCAAGAATACGTTAGTACTTATGTGCGTTCCAATTTTTCTTTTTGCTTTAGTTTTTGTATCCGTTCAATCAGTTGTACAATATACATAATATAATGGTGCATTTCAACTTTTAAATTGCGCAATATAACCATATTTCAATAATGCTAATATCTGTAGTGTTAGTACTAACCTCTAATACAAGTATATTTCAAGATCAACACAAAAAAGGCGAAATCGACTGACATTTAAGTGCAACAATCGCGGTGGTGAACCTAGCTTTAAATAACTAAATCATCGATTCACAAATGGTCGCTATGCGAAACAAATTAAAAGAGTTTTGTGTGGCTGTTCGGGTCAACAAAATATTTCAGAGAAATCAGGTTATGCTTCTAATATTGATATTGACAGTTATAAGAAAACACTAGCTTTGCTGTTTCCATTTTATATATACCCTTAGAGGTTTGATCGATCTGCTCTAGCTTTGTCAATTAAGATTAAGTGTCAAGCATTGAGTGTTTCCCAAATTATTAATTCTGCAAATGTTTAATTTCCAATGTAGCATTTAAACTCACACTTTTCATGACCTTGTAAAAAAATCTGTTATTTACCGTTTATGCAAACAATTTACATCGTGCATAATTTACATTATGTTACATTATATATTATACGCACCGCTAATTCTCTTTAACTGTAGAAAAGTATGAATATGTCGGTAATGCTTTCTGACCCACGTATATCGGCAGTGCCAAACGATGTACAGCTGTTCACCATATCGCCTGCCGCTGGGAGTTGATAGGGGTCCACATAAATTATTAACAAGTCTGCATGAAGGTGACGGTTAATGATAACGTTAACTAGATTTTGAAATAGAGGCAGCTGTGAACGTCCCGGAGTTATGTCCCGCGCGAGACGGGAGCCGATTAAAAATGCAACACTTCAAAACGAGTTGAATTTGGCATGGGCGACGCTCGCGCAACTAGCGAGCCCGCCAGTGTTGTTATGACGCCGGACCCGCGTGGTTGCCTCCGCGTCACTCGGCCATCCTGCCAACCAGACTACCCGCATACCTGAATATGTTTAGTATATATAGCTTAATCTATATATACATGTTCCGAATTTAGTGGTCGTGAACTAAGTGTTCGAAAACGGACTGCAGAGTTTTATGGTAAGCCTATTTGATTGATTTCTTACGGTGTTTTACAAAATCAGTTAATTGCGATTGAATTCAATCACTCGTTTCGCTATTTCGCAAAACATATTATCTATTTTTGAAGAAGTAATTTCATTTACATATACTTTCGACGTGGAATATACGACACGAAAGCAGTATAATAGGAAATATTATTAAAGTACCAGATTCCAGATTGGATTGACTGCAGCACCGACGTTTTTAAAGCAGGTACCTACATGGTTAACGAGAGACAGGGACGCTACCAAACGTCGGTATTTATGTGGAGAGAACAACGGTATCCGCTCCAGAGCTTCTATTTTTGCGCTATATCGTTTATTATGAGGGCCGTCGGGCGGCGCGCGGCGGCGGGCCGACACGACTCCGACACGACGCCGGGACGCGCCGCCACTCTCGCCGGCCACTACACCTTATATTATATTCTAGAGCACGCCGCCTCGCTGCCTCGCGCCAGATATTTCGAGTGTTGCATCTACCACCTATGAATTTACCTAGCCTCTCAGTAACAGGGTAGCTCCGGTACGACCGCCCGTTTCGCGCATTGCCGTTTTAACTACTTGTAATATTTATTTACATCTCATTAAAACTGTAAACGTCGCGCGTCGCGGTCAAGAGACCTTTTATGAAGGAATGCTTGGTGTTCTCGGACTCGCATAGCGTTGGTGGCGAGCTAATACGAATTGTAGTCATTTTGTATGGTAACGTAGCTTCAATAATTAATTAAATAGGGTAAATGTCCTAGTGCTCAACACGACCCCCATAGATGGCATCTTCAATTTTAATTCATAGTTAAGTATAAACGTGACAAGCAGAGTATCATAACAATATTGAAACTAAAACGACAAACCTTGGGACGTTTACTTTATGCTTAAGTAATTAAACGCCCTTTTTAAGTAATGCCATGCTTCGAAAGCAAGTTTTTCTGGCATTCATTATTTAGTAAACTGTATACAAGCCGAGTAAAGAAACAACGGCGACGTTGTAGAGACTGTTTAATTGACCGAGTGAAACGAAGGTCTCTGCTTCAGCTTCGACAAAAATGCTTTCGTATGTCCAGATTTCCGTTTGTTCTCGTCTACAGGTCGCAATTCTCAACCGATTCTCGTGAAATTTCGTGAGCAGGTCCGGTAATAAAATAGAATTTTTTTGTCGAGACGGTGTTTGGAAATTTCCAAAAACAATTATTTTATCAATGATTTTGTAAGTTCCTGCGGGCGAATTTCGGTTTGTTGTCCTCTACAGGTCGCAATTCTCAACCGATTCTCGTGAAATTTCGTGAGCAGGTCCGGTAATTATATAGGTTTTTTTTTGTCGTGGCGGTGTTTGGAAATTTCCAAAAACAATTATTTTATCAATGATTTTGTTAGTTTCTGCGGGCGAATTTTGGTTTGTTGTCCTCTACAGGTCGCATTTCTCCAGCGCTTCTCGTGAAATTTTGTTAGCAGGTTCGATATTCATAATTGATCTTTTTTATAATGCCAGATTTGGAAATGATAAAAAAAACTCACTCACGAGGTATACAGCTGACAGAGCCACTAGTATTAGTATATCTTATAAAGCTCATAAAGTTAGAGTATTCGTGTTTGAAGTGGGGTCCATTGTATAGACTTGTAGAGCTCGCCTGACAAAGCCCTGACATATAACGTGATAGAACGGTGATGTACATTTATGCTCTGTAGTATAGAGCATAAATGTAACATCTACATGTTTTCTACAATATTTTGAACAAACTTTAAGTACTAGATATATACAGCAGGCTGAACTTATATAGAAGTATTTAAACTGTATCGACATTGTTAGTGTAAATAAATGCATTATAAATGGAATAAGCATTAGTTGATAAACGAGTACTTAGAGTTTTGACATTTTAGGTGTGTCGATAGAAGTATAAACTTAGTAAATATAACAATGACACTTAATCGAAGTGCATTACCTTTCTGTCTAAATGGAACTAATTTAGCGCTAAATAATCTGCAGACCAGTTAAATAATTGATTACCTAACATTTCAAGCGAAGGTGTAATTGACATTATTTGCATCAAAGACGTCAAATACAAAATCTTTACTCTGCGTAAAATGTGGTGCAGTAGATGCCAATATTGTTAAAATTTTACCAGCAACTAGCATGCAAAAATAAAAATAAAAATAGTAGATTGTTAACCTAGGGTTGAAAGCCACCCATTTCAGACGAGATATTGTGGCGCACGAACGAAGTGAGAGCGCCAATAGTTCGAGGCTGAAATGGGTGGCTTCCACCTGATAAACACTCTACTTTTCATTTCGAATACAAGGAAAGTAAACAAAAAACCATCAAATAAAAAAAAACAAAATTTATTAAAAAAAAGTTGCACTAGTCAAGGTTATATCTACTTAGTGCTGTATTACATTTTAGTTTTTTTACTTAAAATTAATAGTGAAATTGGAACAGTTTGTGAATATTAGGGAAAGGTTTTTTCCAGGAATATTTACATTAGATATCTTTTGGGAAAGGCGAGCATCATGTAAAGGCTCCGTAAACGTTGGAGATGTCCTCATCTCATTGGTAGAAGAAGACACCGGCAGGTCATCGACAGAAATATTCATCTCTTCACCACCGAGATCTGGATTATGAATTGCTGAATCTTTCGAAGATCCTGGCTTAAGCGAATTGTCATTACAGTGCAAATGTATGGCGTTCGTAATTTTGCTCGATATTTTTGTCTTATTCTGCACGGAGTCTTCTACATACCCTTCGGCAACAGTACTCGATTTCCATCCTCCATGGCGTTTGAGCATAGACAAATCTCCTCCAGTGTCTGCTAAAAGTGTTGCAGACGTTCTACGGAAGCAATACCCAGAGTAAAGGTCGGCATTTGACAAGTTTAAATATGTTGCTATTACTTTCGGCATGCTTGCGATTGTATTTTTTCCGATCACCTGTCTAAGACATTTGCCTCGTTGGTATTTTAGGAAAAAACGATTGGTTTCAATCAATATTTTTGGGGCGTAGTCCCTGGTACTTCCGCACTATTTGCGTAAATTCTTCCCGGACTACAAATGTACGATAAATTTTCATTTTAGTATTCGGCAACTTTACTAGTAATAATTGGCCGTGTATTTCTACGTTTTCCAATGTAATGTTTGCAAGCTCAGCACCTCTGCATGCGCCGCTTATACCGAAAATTAGTGCCACCTGTTAAAATAATATAAAATTATCAAAGAAATTCATGGGTTAATCAACTTTTCTTTGTTGTTATTCGGTCCCGTCAGCGAGGAGACAACAGTAACCGAAAATCTTAGAAAAATGTTCAAAATATGGACTTCAAGCATGCTCAAGAGATGACCCATGTCCAAATGGATAGATATTCATCGCTAAAACTCATGTTTAGTAGACCTATAAAATCACAATTTTGAAGAGTGACTCAGGAGACGTAACCATGGTAACGAGCAACAAAGAATAGTTGATCCACCCTCATACATTGGTCACCGATGTACACAAATAGGTAGGTAGGTACTATAAAAATGATATTTTTGCGTACCTTAACTGCCAAATATATGTCGTCTGGGGCTTGGTTTAGGAAGGTTTTTACCTCCTGTGTAGTAAAAACCTTCGATTTTTTACATTTTTAGCCATCCGACGTCCTTTATAAGAATGACGTTAAGTTCGTATATTTTTTCAAATTGACGTCATGTTTTGTATGAACTGTGGTCTTCAGCATCGAATATCTATTCTATGATTATTGGAGTATCTACTCCATAGTGTCGAAGGCTGATATTTCTTAGACAACGAACTTTTTTGTCAGACCGCCACTTTGTAAAATCGTTGTACGATTTTATGTATCTCTCCTTTGAAACTGCCGGTAAAAGATTTCCCGAAACAACCTCAGCCTCTTGTCTTATTATATCCGGCGTTAAATCCATATCTGAATCGCTAGCTGAACTCGTTTTCACAGAAAACAATTACTAGTAAGTTTATTAACTACGTTTTCACTTATCGCGCTTTCCCGCCTTTTTTACTTTTTTACGCACAACTTTTTTTCAAGCGCCTGATATCGGCGGTGTTTCGTCGGTGTTTTAAGTAAATGATAAATTGCATTTTTTTGTAAATCATGTAAAATTCTATTTAAACTAAATAATAGTGTAACTGATTATCTTGTACCATATTTGTATTAAAACATTTTCTGTATTAAGTGACATCCTATTCAACCCATTATAAAAGCGTTTGTGTATGGACCATTTCAGCGGGAATTTTTTAACTGACGTTGATAGTGTTAGTGTATGGACCATTTCAAGTGCTGTTATGTTGAAAAAATACCGATTAATATCACATTATAATAATTTAGATTGTTTAATTTACTTAATTCTCATAATAATTTGACAAATTAACTCGTTATAGTTTTCAACAAACTTAAAACATCAGTACATTTTGTTGGGTATATGGCTGTATAGGTTTCTGCCATTGCCCTTTTTTTTATTACTTATCAAACCTAGGGGCGATATGACTCACTTTCACCCCGCATCTGAGGTCAAATATGACCTACTTTCAGAGTATGAGAAATGAAAACATTCTTTTAGTCATACAACCATACCTCGTTGCATGGATTTCCATTTAATATATGTTTTCAGTTCATGTTGCGCGCTTATGTTTCTACCGAATGGACTAAGTACCTATGCCAAGTGACAACAAGTTGATCAAAAGTTCAGGAGATTTGTGGCCACTTCTGCCAAAAAAAACATAGTTCGTCCACCGGTTTGATATAGATGATATTAAGAAGATTTCGGGTCACTTCTGGATAAGATAAACCAGCACCTACCTCCGCTTATTGTGAACACATTTACTTCTTAGACCTGCCTCTTCTTATAGGCCTACGAATACTGACGCTGCACCATCCCTATGCTACTAGGAGGAGCATGGCCTCTTCCTGCTCACGGTCTTCAGAAGTAGATTGAAGAAGGGTCATTAGTCGATCATTAGCACTTACGACCCCGATGAGCTACTAAAGTTTCCTGTTCTGTCCACTGGAGAGGAGATGCGCGGCGATATGAGAAACTTCATGTCGCCAAACACTTAATATTTCATCGTCTACATTATCTCACATGCAATACTAATTAGTTACATTCGTCACTTGTTCATTCAATTAAGCTCGTGACGTCACTTGTTCATTTCCCGTACAACCTTCTTGCTAACGGAGCGTTTTTGACGTTTGACGTTTCATAAAAAGTTTTGATTATCGTTCGACATTCCAATTATATAAATTAATCGTGACTTACTATTAGCACCTAATAAGTACATCTAGTCCAGTTTATCAAAGTACCATTGTACATGTCTGTAGAATGGTACTCACAATATAAATAAATTGCTGATGTTCACTTATGTTCAATCAATGCCTGCTCCACTGACCACTGCAGTTCATTATAGGTACCTAAGAACAACGTTTGCTCAATTATTTTAAAAAAGCCATTCAGTATTTCTGGAAATTCTTTGCTAAAGGGGTGCAATAGGGAAAGTTTATGTGGAAGTCAAAAGAAACCAAGCGTC
This sequence comes from Epiblema foenella, assembly GCA_963556455.1. Classification (NCBI taxonomy): domain Eukaryota; kingdom Metazoa; phylum Arthropoda; class Insecta; order Lepidoptera; family Tortricidae; genus Epiblema; species Epiblema foenella. The sequence goes on along the minus strand of OY747099.1, from coordinate 18,791,257 downwards.
ATACACTATACAAATGAACTTTGACAAGACTTTTTCACAGTAAGTTAAGGACTGTTATAAAATATTTCATACAACCTATTATTTTTCTAACTATAGTATTTGTAAAATCCTACAATTAGGAACTAAAATCTTATTCTGTGTATTATGTGGAAGTCATTCTCCACAAGTTATTTTTATTTTTTGTATTAATTGTGTTGTCAAAACATTATTAAGCACCCGGTATTGTTGACATGACTCATGACTGATAAAAATAGGCTAATAACCAATAACTACACAAGAAATTAATTACTTTTTACGTACTTTTTGCGTCAAAAGTTCCAATAAAGCTTTTTGTTTGCCAGTGTCATTACCATGGGTCGATTTCGCGTTGTTTTTAAAAAGCCGTGTCATATTCATTAGTCGGCGGCGTTCATTAGTGCACTACGCTGCGCTTTATCCGCGCGTTTTGTCCCAACCTTGTTATTCATTCGCTTTACACCGACTAATTGTGGAATCACGACATGAGTTCATATCTTTTTAATCAAGTGGTTAATAAAGTTTAAGTTCATTCAAAATGATGAAGAATGTATACACCTTTTTATAGTATTTAGTAGTGTTGAGCATTAATATGGTGAGTTAAATATTACAATACCTTCTTAAATGAAGCTCTACTTACGAGTTAAAATTTGAGTTTAACTCATACGTAAATGATTATTTTATATAAATTTATATAACCCCTATACTGAACTTTACTTTTGTTTGTTGTTTTTTTTTATTATACATATATAATATATAAATATGTAACATTAATATTTATAAATTCCCTAAGTTCAGTGTATCTCCTGCCAAAGGCCTCCTCTAACCCCTTCCATTGCATTCTATCATTTGCAACTCTTCTCCAGTTTGGACCAGCAGGCATGTTGAGTTCAACTTCCCATCTTTTGTATTACCTTCCCCTGCTCCTTTACCGTCTCTAGGATACCATTGTATTACAATTTTGCTCCGTTTTTCTTGCCTTATCCTTGTGTCTACTCCATCTCTATTGCAGCTGGTTAATCTTTAAGAGTACATGTGTTAAGCCTGTTTTTGATCTTAAAACTGTATTCCTGTGTCTACCTTGCCTTTTGATTATTTATATACCTAAACATAAAGGGCTGTGCCTAACGTGACGGTCGTCGTTACATATCAGTAGCGAAGTATCCATAGCAATAGATTAGAAACGACTTGCCTAATTTTAGAGCTTAAAACTAAGCTCTAGAGCTTTAAGCAAAGATTCTTACCTAATCTACTACAATCTAACGTCCTATATGATAGCTTATGATAGCTTCTCATTATTGCGCAAGCGTCAAAAACGAATGCAAGACATGTGTTGGGAAAAGTATCTCTCTTCCGTTCAAGAAGGAATTAAACGCAACCCTAAACAGTTATGGTCATTCATAAAGGCTCGGCGTGGCGGTTCTGCCTATCCCAAATTATTTGACTACAATGGCCAAACTTTGGAAAACAATGATCAGATTTGTGAGGGCTTCAGCAACTTTTTCAAGTCTGTTTTTATAGAGCCCCTTAATATGTATCCTGTTAATGATTTAGCGCCGCCTTTTTGTGACAGTGGACAAATTATTTCTGCGATTCATGTTTCACCCGAGGAGATAGAAAGGTTGCTGTTTAAGCTGAATGTTAATGGTGGAGCTGGTAGTGACGGAATTCCTCCATTTTTTATTAGGAACTGTGCCTCGAGTTTAAGTTTGCCTCTTTCAATACTTTTTAATAGATCTTTATCGGACGGCTCATTTCCTGCAAAATGGAAAGAAGCGCTGATCGTCCCAATTCATAAGAAAGGCCCAAAAACTAAAATACATAACTATCGCCCTATATCAATCTTAAATCAATTTGCTAAAACATTTGAGAAAATTATTTTAAGTAATATTTACAATACATTAAACAATGGCATTCCTCCTCAACAGCATGGCTTTCTTAAAAAACGTTCAACAATTTCCAACCTTGTGGAGTTTACTAATTTCGTTCTCCATAAAATGGATAAAGGTAAGCAGGTTGACGTGATCTACACGGATTTTGAAAAAGCTTTTGACCGAGTGGACCACGTCATCCTGCTTCGCAAACTTTACTGGCTAGGTCTACGGGGTGATGTATTCAGATGGGTCTCTTCGTATGTCACGAACAGGCGGCAAGCGGTTGTTATTGGTGGTTGCAGATCTGATTTTGTGGATGTACCTTCAGGTGTGCCTCAGGGGTCAGGGGTCACACCTTGGTCCCTTGCTTTATAATGCATACCTTTATGATATTTATACTACTTTTTACAACGCTCATTTTCTTATGTACGCTGACGACAAAAAAATCTTCATTGACGTCAGTTGCATAAAACATTGTGAAGATCTGCAGGGCGATCTGGACCGCTTAGATGAGTATTATAGAGCCAATCGCATAAAAGTTAATGTAAAAAAATGCGTCCAGATATCCTTTACACGTAGTCCCACTCCAATCAGGTACCAGTACCAAATTGGCAATGAGGTAATTGATCGTGTTAGCTCAGTTCGGGACCTTGGTGTGATTCTCGACGCCAAATTACTATTCGACCAACATATTGACGATATAGTGAACCAGGCTTATAGAAACCTCGGCTTTGTTTCCCGCGTTTGTGGTGAATTCAAGGATGCTGGATGCATTAAAGCGGTGTACTATGCCTACGTTCGAAGCGTCCTTGAATACGCTAGCTGTATTTGGTCTCCACAATACGTCATATACAAGCAAAAAATTGAGATTATTCAACGTTATTTTTTACGCCACCTAAGCTATGTCACTAAGACATGGGATGAAAACTACCTGTTGAGATGCAATCGCCACCGTTTATTGAGCCTGGAGGACAGGCGTATTTTACTGGATATTTCTTTTCTGTATGACATTCTTTCGGGCCGTATTGACAGTTCATCGTTGCTGGCGGAGATTAAATTCTCGGTTCCCACACGCAGAACTCGTCATGCTGAGCGTAACCCTTTCAGTCTTCCTATGGTTCACACTAAATATGCCCAAAATTCACCAATTAGTCGTATTTTGCGTCAGTATAAATAATGTCAGTAGTAGTAATGTCGACTTGTTTGACTGCACCAAAACAACGTTAAAAAATCGTATTAGGTCATTATTAACGCATAGCGGTAACGAAGCATAGTATGTATTTGTTTCCACTTCTCCAATTGTCGCTTACTGTCACGCACACACACACATACGTAACTTCACAAACACTCTCAAACAATATACATTATCACCCACGCATCCCCACTCACACACTTTTTGTGCATATACTTAATGTTTCATTATTTTAGTTTTTTTTTTTTGTTACCACTAAGTTGGTTTTGTTAATAGTATTTCTGTGGACATCTGTCATTGGCTATTGTTTTAGTTCTTTAAGTATGGTATTTTTGTATTGTATTGCTGTTGATGCCCCAAATAAAAATAAATAAATAAAATATATCTTTGTCTTAGCTGCTACAGTATGAGTATAATCAACACCAAAGTGACAAATTTTATGTTTTTTTTATTAAATCAAAACTAGCTTTAAATCCTTTTGATATCTTAGGTAAGTACCTGCGTCAATAAAATTGCACGAAGTAATATAGATTGTAACAAGTACGCTCATTCAGATGTTGGATGTTGCGTTACGACCGCGCTATATTTAGGGCTGAAATTGTAGTAAAGCGGTTTTATAGTCGAACAGCGTTTTAGGTAAAGAATAAAATTCTATAAATATGAGGCAATCTTGAAATATTTGATACAGTGCACAGAGTTGGGTGTCTAGTTAATATTTTCGCTGCCAAGTTTAAGCTCTACGGAATTTCGGAAGGCATGTTATCGCCTAGGGTGTATCCAGAAATCACGCGAGGCTCCAAAGGGAATGGGGGGGTGTCATGAAAACCGCACGACTGATCACGTTGAGGGAGGGGGTACAACGTTGACCTCAAGGGTATTTTTTTCCTGTACCTACACAACCGAGAAATAATATGTACTCAGTTAGGAAATTATTAGTCATCGTTTCGCACTTCAAAAACATAGAGTATTTTACGACATTAAGAGTTAGGAAAATTACTAAGACGACCTCATTTTAATAAAAATAACCGTATTCTATGATTTAAAGGTTGGTTGTAAACAATAAATAAAATGTTGCTAAAGAAATATACAACAAATACAAAACCGATTTTAATTCATGCCCTTTAGTGGTATTCCCCAAATGTGCTTCAATTGTTTTATTTGTAGGTATACTGTTTACGCGACGCCAGTAAGCCGCTGACACTTAATTAAAGGCTAATTCATCTCTAATTGATATTAGTCGTAATCCTTTGTTACAGGATAACAGCATATCGGTAGCAAAGTAAATTATGGCGGGGGACGCCCCTGGCTCGCTGCATGGCTGGGGCTGTACGCCAACCGGCGACACGCCGCCGACTGTGGCGTCCGAGCACGCCACTAAACCGGCGTGCCTGCCCGCCGTCCTACTCAGAGGCTGGCGAAAAACGGCGCTCTACTGCATCCTATTGTTCCTTATGGCGTTAATTTTCCTAAATATTGGACTAACGCTATGGATAATTAGTAGTTTGAAATTAAGAATGGTAAGTTTTCCGTAGTAGTAGTAGCGGTCCTAGTCCGTCGAATAAAAAAAATTGTTCGATTTAAAACAATAAACTGCCATATATGCATATCGTTCAATCAATGAACACGCGGTCCACTTCTACCCTCGCTAAGGGAAACAAAAACACGAACTATTATTTACCTATAAATACTTACTATTTTTAAATTATTCGCAAACGTATTACCTAGATGTCTTCGGGTAATTCCGAATGTCGTGTATTTCCGAAAATAACAAATTTCAGTGTAATTAAGCGATTTTGTTGCACTACCAAACATCAATAAAAAAATTAACATTTCTTTTTCATGATGATGATGATGAGATCCAATAAAATCGCTTAGACTGGAATTTGTTATATTCGGAATTACCTGACATTCTGTATTACCTGAAGACATACAAGTGACACTTAGTTTATCTGCATTTTGAATGGTTAATAAATCTACAAATGGTTTCATTAAATTTATAACATCGCTGCAGCATCTCTTTGAGCCAAGTAATAACCATTAACGCTACGCCGCACAGTACAAACTGCATAAACCGATGTAAACATGAAGCTGATATTTTTTACACTGTTTCGATGTTACTTCGTCTTTTAAAACGTTTTGAATAATTGTACAAAATACTGTCAGAAATACATTAAGTTATCGTCACAGATTTAAAGACATAAGTTTAAGCTAAACGTAAGTTTATTCATTTATTTTCAAATATATTTTTGTTTAATTTCCAAAAACTGACTTGACAAAAAAATTCTATATAATTACCGGACCTGCTCACAAAATTTCACGAGAATCGTTTGCGAAATGCGACCTGCAGAGGAAAACAAACCGTTGAACATATATATATATATATATATATATATATATATATTTAATTTCCAAAATAATATTCGTCAAACAAATCTGTATACTTATCCAACCTGCTCACAAAATTTCACGAGAATCGGTTGAGAAATGCGACCTGTAGAGGAGATCAAACCGAAATTCGCCCGCAGAAACTTACAAAATCATTGATAAAAAAAATGTTTTTGGAAATTTCCAAAAAACCGTCGCTACAAAATAATTCTATATAACTACCGAACCTGCTCACGAAATTTCACGAGAATCGGTTGAGAATTGCGACCTGTAGACGAGAACAAACGGAAATCGGGAAATCTGGACATACGAAAGCATTTTTGTCGAAGCTGAAGCAGAGACCTTCGTTTCACTCGGTCAAATATAGGTAGCATTAATTAACGTCCACGTAAACATATTTACTTTACTCTTTGTGCGAGTTCATCCACAAAGTCCAATTTGACATTAGTACATTTACTTCAATTAATATTTATAAACCTGCTTTATAACATGTGTTAATTTTGAAAGTCGACACTAACCGACCCTTAAAATACACCAACACCACGATTCATCGTTGATGTCATAATCGTGGAATAGTGACGCAGGTAGGCAGGTAGGTTTAACCTATAAATAGGCATAGTTGTACGAGAGCGTGTCTCCGCCAATAAACTGTCCTACAGTTTGGCGGGTTCTAGGCTAAGCTGCCATGTAACTTTAATTAATAAACGATTTATTTATTTATCATTATGTTTTTATAATACCTACGCTTGACGTAGTGTCAAGCGCCGATGCCGTCGGTCAAACAGTAATTTGTTTCAGGGTGGATTTGGCCCTGTAAATATTGTGAAAGGTGGTATAGAGCTGCAGGGGCAGGTGTACGTGATGGACAATTTAGTGGCGTCGACAATCAGCTCACGCGCAGGACAGCCCATCGCCATACACTCGCACCGTAACTTCACCTTGCTAGTATCGGAGCCGGAACGGAAGGAAACCTCTCAACTGGTCCTCAGTGAGTGCATCATACATTTGAGAATAAAAAGAGAATAGCCACACAGCGATACTTGCTTTATTTAGATTACCAGTAGCAGGCTTGCAATTAGCTGGCCAGGGGGATAATTACGTGCGCCCAACCCGGGCATAAAATACGGCTACGGTATCCTCTGCCTGTCGTAGAAGGCGATCCTCGGGGTCGTAGACGGCGTAGTTGGCGGCTACGATCGTCAAAGAAACATAGCAGGACCCACATAGGTGGACTCTACACCCCGTCAAAAAAAAGGGGGGGGCTAAATTACGTAACGTTTTTAAGCGAGCGTAACGTAAGGTCGATCTAAATTTCCTGAATATTAAAAAAATACCGTTAGATGAAAGTAACATATGAGAAGTCACTATTTGCTATTTACTCGTACTTACGATTTCTCAACCTTCTTCTGGTTAAATAGGTATGGATCCATGCCCAACATTTGAACCCATATAATTTTACATATCAAAGGCATGATTGGATTGCACAATTTGACATCCACGGACCAGTAGTCAAGGGCATGCCGTAGAGATGTTGCCTCATACCTTCACTTGCATTATTAAGGGTTACCTAATGATCCTCGAATCAACATCCCACATGGCAGATACATCATGTGCACTGAAGGCAGTATATTTCGATCAATCTGTCAGCACAATATCAGGTTTATTGGCTATAATAGTCCTATCCGTGATGACAGATCTTTCACTTTATTATTCTGTAAATACTCGTAATATTGTCTCTAAAGTTACCTATTGTTAAACGAGTACTCTTTTTTCAGAGAAGGATAGCCTTGAATGCAGCGGACGCACGTTCGAGGTCCGTGACGCACACGGCGGCGAAGTGTTCCGTGCCTCACGTGACGAGGTGCGCGTGTTCAGCGACGCGCTAGCGGTGGATGGACCTGGCGGACTCGCGGTCAGGACAGCGGTTCAAGCGCCGAGCGTCAGGGCACCGCCTGGATCTGATCTGCAGTTAGTTTGAGTTCCTTCGTAACACAGTATAGCAGACGTATATTCGGGGTCCGTGACGCACACGGCGGCAAAGTGCTCCTAACGAGACCGCGTGCGCGTAGGAGTAGTAATCAATCGAATCCAATTGTATGGAGGATCGCGCGACAGACACGATGGTATAGCGACAGATTTCTGGATCGTAGGACTGCATTTAAATATGAATAAACGTGTCTTTGATATTGTACATGTCAAATAATAATATTATGGTAAGTATAGAACCTTTAACTGTTCACGCATGCGCTCTTTAGGTACACGCCACACGCTTTTTGAGCCTATACACAGAACATAATGATATTATTACTCTCGTGGCGCTAACATATTTATTGAGCGCTCAAGTATCTCAATATCGTCAAGATCAGCTCACTTGCATTCAAGGCTGTATATTTAATACGTAGTAGACATAGACAATCCGTAAATCTTAATTACGTAAATCTAAAATGCTGATATGTGGATGGATTAAAGAATAAATGTTTTATTTGCATTGCTTAGGTTGGAATCTCTAACAAGGCACTTGGAGCTGACAGCCCCGCAGTACATACACCTGGAAAGCCGGGCAGGCGGCATCGACGTCACGGCTCACAGCAACATCAAACTAGACTCAGTTGTTGGTGCCGTAAGTTAAATACTCTCCCTTCTCTATAATATTGGAATAATACACATTAAAAATATACCACTTATTATATAATTAAACTTATTTTACTGCAAAATAAGCCTTAACACTTTCATTGCCAAGAACTCCCCAAGGGCTGGAGATCTTTGCTCGTAGCCGATAACACGCATTTCCTCGTATGTGGAGAAAATTGCGTAGCGCTATAAAAAGCTTGGTAGCGAAAGTATTAGTCATTGGATTTTCCTTGTTTTGATGTACCTAGGAGGCCCACGAACAATGCTACGCCATAGCGCTTAGCAGCATTTTTCGCCTTGTAGCGGAAATCACACGTAGAGTTGTGACGCATATGTGTCGTCATGGGCATTGGATAGGTTAATTGGTAGTGGATGTAGAGAAGAGAAGTGACCTTTCCAAGCAAAAACCACTGCTTTGTCGGTAGTTAACAAATACGATTTCTACAAAAATAAACAAAATAAATAATTGAGTAATGTTTTCTCGTAACCCCAATTTTTCTTTCAGCTAAAAATCGATACACCAAGTATCTTCATATCGAACCTCAAAGAGGCCGTGATGGCAGACCCGGCCCGCCAGCGCAAGTACTTGAGGCCCCAGAAAGTATATCAGCTGTGTGCTTGCGCGTCTGGCAAGCTCTTCCTCGCCACCTCGGAAGCCTCCTGCGCCGCTGACGATGCCGACAGAGATTTCTGCAGATGATAAACACATAGTAACACTTTTAAAAAAATAGTGACAAATTATTTCACAACATTCATGATTAACTACATTCTTATGAATTCTGCACATGCACAATAATTATATTTTAGTACAAACGTGTGATCTTAGGATATTGAAACTTAGGAATTAATTATAATAGATAAAGTCTGTCCAGTGGTCTAAGGCCAAAGAGCCATAAAACTTTAAGCAATAAAAGTAATAGTACAAAAGTAAAAGTAACAGTAATAGTAATAGTGTAAAAGTAGTAGTAAAGTAACAATAGCGCTTTTGGGTCACCAGTCATCATAACACGAACTTTTGAATTGCAACCTAAGCCTAAGCTAAAATATCTTCTGTTCCGTAAACAGAGATTATCTTAGAAACTACCATATATTCGTTATCGCATTACAATTTTTATTTCCGTCATTTAACATTGAACTTTATTGCAAACTGTAACGTTAGCTTTTCTTATGTGTAAGTAATTACTTGCGATATTTCGCAATAGATTCAGAGATATTTATGGCTGTTCAGCCTTAGATCAGCGGATGGACTACATACTTAGTAAATTTGGTTTTATTTGTAATGTCCCGCTAATATGAAGTCCATTTGACCAACTATGAATTTTTTTAATGGTAATCTTGACGCACCGTAAAAGCAGATTGAATTCTTACCTGTTTCATGTTGGTCAAAACAATAGACTAGCAAATATTGTTCAGGGTTTGGTCACGTATCATTAAGCTTTAAACATATCCAATATTATTGAACCTTTAAAAACCTATCAGAAATTTCTGTAGCGCAAATCCATAATACCCTAAGGGCCACCAAACTGTTAATAATCGTTTGTTAGAAATTGATTGTGTATTTAAAGTTTGACATGTTTCTATGGAATGACAGCTCGGTCTGTAATCGTAACTTGGTGCAAGCAACCCTAATACTAGTATAGTTAACAATCTATCTCCCTTGCAAGGGTAACGATGAGTTAATAGCCGGAGCTGATCCGCTGCGGTGCCGGTGGCCGCCGCCGCACGCGCCGCCTTAATTAGAGCCCCGCTGTCCTAATTGAGACCGCAACGACAACATTTTGTTCCCCATGTTTTTACTCGACATACTGTTAACGAGCCAAAACATTAGTACTCTAACCACATACTATGTTTCACTGACCATCACGGTTAAAAAAGCGGCCAAGTGCGTGTCGGACCACGTACAATGTAGGGTTCCGTAGTTTCCCATCAGTTATATTATGCGGATTAAATGTAAAGTAAAAACAGAAAATAAAGTCATTAAAATACATATTATGATTTTGTTCACATACCCATTTAACCAGCAGTTTAGCTGGCAAGCCTTGACCATAACAAACATTAGCACTTTTAGGTAATATCACGCAAGCGGATCCCTAAATCATAAAATAGACTTAGAACACCTAAAATTGTTTTAAAAACAACACGATGAATTTTGCAAGAAAAACAATGCATTCCCACTATAGGTACTTGAAGTGGATATCGTAAAAAAATATTTTTCAAGATTTAATTTTACCATTTTTTCGAGGTGACAACCATGCCAAATTACAGTTCTCTAATCGTACCGGATACTGAGCTAAGCCTCGAACAGATGGACAGCTCGTTATTTACTACAGAATCCTAAAAAAACAAGCTCGAAGAGGCGTTTTACACTCAGACAAAAATAAACCGCTCATATACTTACAATTATTCCAGGCAATGTTTTAAGCTCATAAAAAAAACTTTTTTCGCAAATAATAAAGAATGGTATATAAAACTTTGTTTTCGGTAGAATGACGCAGTCGAAAAAGCCCGTTGAAAAAAGGTTTTATTTGTTGTTTCGTGTCATATAAACAGGGACGCGAACGTTTATTTTTATTTCGGTGTACTTTTTTAGTTACGGGTCTTTAAACAGAAACAATCAAGGAGCAAATATTTGTACTTTCATGGTCTAGCGCACTGGATCTTATGAAGGGTTTTGTCTTTAGGGTTCCATACCCCAAAAGGGAAAAAACGGAACCCTTATAGGATCACTTTGTCGTCCATCTGTATATCTGTCTGTCTGTCAAGACCCTTTATCTCGGGAACGCGTGGAGGTATCGAGTCCCTTGAAGCTGTGAAAAAATAAAACTTCTATCCTATCGATTCTAATATATCAATTTCAGCTCAATCGGTTGATGATAACGAATCTAAAATGCAGTTGCAAAATTTGACAGACATAAAAATCCTATAAAATATGCCACTTCATTTTATAAATGCGAAGTTAGGATATTTGGATCTTGGATGTATGTATGTTGGATGTGTGTCACGCAAAAACGGCTAAACGGATTATGATAAAACTTGGTATAATTAGATTTTTTAGCCTGGATTAACATATCGGATATTTTTTATAATTTAAATCATCCCTCAAATTGATAAATTAGGGGGGTGACTCCCACGAGTTGAACCTATGAACCAGACCAGAGATATGTATATATTTACAATGCCTGCTGACGTACGGAAAATTCTTCTCATAAGAACCAATATAAGTCTGGCCTCCGAATATGCACATATTTTTCACGAATTACAGGGTCAAGATATAATAGAGACGTATGGTGAGGCGACTCTGTAGATAGTTGTCAATATCACCATATTTGACAACGTCATTGCCATTGGCGTGTCATTATATACCAATGACATTCGCTAAGTTGAAGCTAATGAATGTAATGAACATAATTACATAATTTCATACATAATTTCACACAATATGCCACTTTGAGTCTTATCGTGCCTAAAATAAAGCTGGTTTTCTCATTATTATTTTTTTTTTACAATTTCAGTTACAAATTGGGTAATTTCGCTTGAAGCGAAGTGAAGTCAAAGCTTGTTGACCCATCAAGCCGTTATATTTTTAATGTTTAAAGTAGGAGATTAAATAGATTACGCTTTGGTATCTGCCTACCGTAGTTGTTAAGAACCGGGGTCAACTATAATGTATGGAGTTCTTAGAGTGCTTGGTTTAAAGTCCCAACAATGACTGATTAATTTACACCTATTATTGCTAAAATATTGGCAATCCCTGAAATGTTTTTTAGTTTAAAATAATCAGTAAGTAGTTCGTTGGCTATCAGAAAAAGGGTTTTTTCACCATGAAATTGCAAGTTTTTTTTTATTATAATGTTCAAAATCCTTGCAAATTACCTAGTGTTCAAAGAATAGGCCTATTTATTAAATATAAGTTTGTAATTTAATCACCTTTGCATATATTTTTGTTTTGTATACTCGGTTCATGTGCTAAAGAATTATCCTTGAAAAATCAACATACTTACTACGTTATTCAGACGCTCAAATTATTAATAAAATGCGCTGATAGATGGCGCTGTACCCAATATACGCGTTCACTTTGTGTTTTGTATATCGCGCTATGATTGTTTTTCTGAATTAAGTAGGGTCGGGACGGGTACACAAACCCTCGGTGCGCGAGTCTCGCACTTGACCGGTTTTTCTTTTAGGACCCCAAAAAGTTGTTACCGGTGTTATCTGTCAAGTCGGTAGTCAAGCAATTATACATTGATAAGTAAAGTAGGTATCAAATCGGCCTTTTAAAATTAATGTTATTTATTGTTATTGCAATTACTAATTGATCAATAACGGCTTAGGTATATATAAAAATTACAGCCCGCTCCACTTTCCAACTTCTTCGAAACGTCGCGTGTCCATTTGCAGTCCAAACTACCTACTACGGAACGGAACGCGGTGAATTTTAAACTGTATTTTTATGCATTACATGCTCTTTCTACGTCCGGAAAAGCCAACCAAAGTATGGGACTAAAATAGACTTCGTAAGATAAAAACTACTTCTTGTTCTAGGACACAAGACACAACTTTTTAACAAAAAATCCGTATCAATAGAATATCAATATTATAAATGCCTATGAACATTTCTGCTTTCATACTCTTACTTGCCTAATAACAAAAATAACATTTCTGTCCTATCAATATTTCAGTGCATTTTGTTGTTGTAGCCTGTTAGCCAAGAAATTGTTCTACAACCTTAATATACAGTGGCTGACCACCTTGGCCGACTGTATCACCTTTGCTTAGTCCAACTTGAGAACGTTGAACACGTTTTAGACGTAGAAGTACCATCTTGGTACGTACACTGAAATGAAATGGTGAGTTACAAAAAGAGGCCCTGGTACATTCAACTAATAAAAACCACGTGAAGGTCATTCGAACTCGAACTCAACTATTTATTCTGTACGTTTAAGTAGCTCTATAGTTACAGTCTCGGTTTCATTTGCGCTTTGAAAGTATGATATCTCACAAGAAGAAACGCTCCAGAAACTACCATGTCGGTTACCCTATAATAAAAAAGATTACAGTGATTTGTGCCTATAGACAACTCCCGTGAGTTTCAGAGTTCAGACATATTAAAATGTAATGAAAAGTGTGATATTCGTACCTTACCTTTATATTGTTTTTTTTTTGTTTAGGAAGGGGGAAATTCATTACGCATACCACCCGGGTGTAGGGGGTGACCCGAGTGGTTTTGTGGGACTACCGTTTAGGCTTATGAGACCCACGGTGCACCCATTAAAAATCCCCATCTGCCACCTCGCCACCTTATGGCGGGGTTACGGGAACGTTTGCACTTCCACGACCCCGCCAGCGGGAGCCGCTCTCAAGCAGCTCCTTCGCAGATACAAGAAGGCTTTTCACGTCAGGCACGCCAGATATTTCAACTTGTACAGTAGCGGACCCTCCCCCTGTAGTCCGCTACAAGGAGGTCATGGATGCCGAAAAACTTCCGGTGGCGGATCAGGTCTGTTGTTCTGCCACGTACCACATTCCGGCCGCATAGGATAGGGAAAGCAGCGCACCGTAATACCGGCATACCTCTTCTTTTGCGTTCCCACCGACGCCGTTTCTGCGGCAACTCGTTTTCCCCGTCAAGTTCGCAGGGGGTAAGGAGAGTGGCGCACCATAATACCATTACGCCTCTCCCCCTGCGATCCTGCCTGGGCCACAGAAGATACGGAGGACTCTTCTTCTGCGGTCCCGTCACAACACATCCCAAGCGGGCTAGCCAAGCCCGCTGAGAGCGCTCTCCTCGGGCCAGCCGGCAGCTCAAACAGGCCGGCCCTGGGTGCGTCTTAGCTTCACCGTGGATGACCAGTCCACGGCAAGGCGGGCAACCTCGAGGGGGATTGGTACCTAACCTAACCTTAACGACGTGACTGACCCGTTTCATTGTATTTTAAGGGTTCAGTGGCATCATTAGGTGACGTGGAAATACAAGGCGTTTTCAAAGTTTTCATCACAAGACCCTTAGCTATTTCAAGCTAACATGGTAATTTACACTATAATTACTAGTAACAACAGGATATATACCATTATTAAGTTAATCTTTGACAATCGCGCTTGTATCAGTGCCGAAATAAATGATCCCGTTATTAATAGTAATTCTAAGGATAATAAGTCGGTTATTACCGACCATCAAATTAGGTGTACCGGTTTGCGACCACTCGGTCGAGGTGATGAACTGAAAGAATCTTTTATAGTTTTTTTTAATGGATTCATATTCAAAACTATATATAAAACGCATATAACTCCCGTTTCTTTAAGGTCTTGAAATATATAAGAAATTTATTCACAAAGTACAATACAATTTACAAAAGAACAAATTCTAAGCTAACATAAAACTAAACTATAAAACTAGCCTCATCGAATAAGTCACACCCGGTGCAAAGGTGCCCATCACACTAGCGGCATTGCCCCGTTGAATAGCGACTGCCAGCCATTGCACCAGGAATGACCCGGATCGGGGGTCCAAACCCCTATATATTAATTAATATCTTTAATGCAACAAACCTCGTCCTTCATGTTGTCGGTTAGACGCTGGTCGCGTAACCTGCCTAGTTGGTTTTCGCACATCTACTAGTACAGCACAGTTCCGGGCGGCGTTCGCGCGGCGAGTGGAGTCCCGTAAGTGTCCAGCCGCAGACTTGTCCACATTATGCAGATGAGGCGGCAGGTGTTCGTTATGCGCCCCTGCGCCGCGCGTATAAAAACTTCGCCAGCCAAACGACCCCTGCCTCACCATTTCTAGGTGATGCTTGTCCGCCTTATACATTGAACTCTTCGGACATAAACATACATTGTTCAAAGGAATTCTTATCATTACCTATTTGTATTGGAGACCTCGTCTAAGAACATCTTTGCATTTCTTCGCAGGTGTTCCCTGATTATATACACACTAAGGAAGCGTCGGCAGTACAACCCGTTCCACTCATCCATACGAGAAGAGGAGGCTTGTACGTAGAATTCGAAAATATATGAGAGGACAAGTGATCTAAAAAATGTCAACTTGGCGTTATTGTTAGCATAAGGTTACTCAACTATTTTTGAACGTTTGGGAACGTACATATATTTATGGATTCGACTGTACCATTCAATCAATCGAATATTCATCATTTATAGGCTGATGATGACTTTTTATTGAGATTAATATCCACCTTGTCAACCTCTCTGTACCTACTATTTATTTCATGCCCTGTTGAGTTAACATGATTTCTGATTAGTAATGTAAACAAACGTAATGCATCACATTAAGATAATGAGGAAACTAAAATAGAGTATTCTGTTAAAAGGCCTTACTTCAAAAATCTTTTCAACTCAAATTATGACAAAAGTATTTATAATTTAAATAACCTGATTGAAAGATAGCTACGATGTTTTTATTAAAGTTTTAGCTTGAATTTTGTCGATTTGGAGATACGTATGATACGATATTTCTTAATGTCAAACAAAAAATATATGTGAAATCTATGGTATTAGGCCTAATACACGTTTGTCCCCCGTGTAGTGCCGGATTAGAATAGCACTTCCTCCTTTCTTCCAGTGGATGCCGTAAGAGCCGACTATGGTAACCGCGTTGTAATGTGTTGTGAGCGATGGGCTAGCAACCTATCACTGCAATATCACATTTTCTCCATCTTTAAACCTACAATTGCTAAATGTGGCACTGGAATTAAGTTTCATGTGCTCTGCCTACCTCTTTTGGGATACAGGCGTGAGTTTATGTATGTATGTATTAGGCCACAATATATAATAACGAACGACACAATTAACACAGAAAGTAGCCTACATAGATGAGCGATTTTAACAGATAACCCTTAAAACTATTTTACACTGTATATGCCCTGGCTTCAAACAATGAAAAAAGTTAGATCGAGCATTACGAACAACCTAGTAAAGCCAGTTTTTAACCATGCCAAATGTAAGCACACGCTGACGCGGGTATTGTTTTAAAAACTGGCTTCACTAGGCTGTTAGTCATGCTCCGTCTATCTTTTGAGCTTAGTCTGAGGTCCTGGCAAGTATTTATAATTTGAGAACATACTTTTCCTTAGCGTAATGAGAAGAGAAAATATAATTTTAATTTTATTCGACGGCGTGCCGGCACACCTGCGCTTAATCACAATCACGCTCGCGCGTGTCTTCTTACGCGCGAATGAAGAGAAAACGACTACCTAAAGGATTATTTTTCTGCTACATACCCTTTGTATTAATCTTACGCACGCTGAATCGCTTTTTATTCGCGATTACATAGTTACTTCGCCTTTGTACTCTAATCTTATGTGACATGTATATTGTTTTAACCTGTTATTGTGTACAATAAAGTGCTTACATACATACATACATATACTTGGCTTCCAATGTTTTCAGACCCCTGATATTGCATCAGTTTGAATAGGGATAGCAATATCAACAACTTTTTATAAAACTCTCTGTACCTAAATGACGTACCACTAGAAAATAGTGATATGACGGTTTTCGATAGTCAAAAATGGTCCTTTTTGGAATCTTACGTCATGTGTGAGCGGAAACAGACTGGAAGGACGTTCAGTTTGAGATTAGTTTTACTCAAGGCACACGAATACCTATTGTTAAATCTATACATATAATAAAGCTGTAGAGGTTCGAAAGTCTGTACATAGAAGATATTAGCGAAAAAATCGATGGAGGGGTCTTAGAATCGATAACAGAACACATTTCAACAGTTTTTAGAATTTGTGTCTGTTTGTCTGTCTGTTTATTTGTCTCACCATCACGCGAAAACTAGCCAATAGATTTCAATACAACCTTCACTAATACTTTTAATTGATCTTCGGACGGGTTATAGGCTATAAAAATCATACAGATTGGGGATGAAAGGGGGTGAAAAGAGGGGATGAACTTTGTATGGGAAGTCCTTTAATTCGTGACTTAAAGGCTTGAAAATTGGTAAGCATATAATTCGAAGCAAAATAAAAAGAATCTTATTCAAAAATTGTACAATAAACAGATAATATGTGAAAAAATGGAGAGTAAAAAAGGGGACTACCGACAAATAACCAAAATCTCTCAACCCGTAGTGTCTGTTTGAAATTAGAGATTTAATTATGTTAGTCAGTTGTTGTCAACATTGTCAAACCAGTGCCTTGAACTTCGTCTACCTATAATTGATATATCTTCGTTGTTAGAGTGGTCGAGTGTGATAATGGTGTCATCTGAGGGCCTACAAAATACAGCAAATTCCTACTATTCCCACTAATATTATAAATGTGAAAGTTCGGATGTTTAGATGTTTGGATATTTGTTACTCAATCACGCAAAAACGGCTGACCGGATTATGATGAAACTTGGTACACAACGAGTTTATAGCCTGGATTAACATATAGGATACTTTTTATCTCTTCGTCATCCCTCAAATAGATAAATTCGGGGGTGGAAGTTGAATTTCATAGATCCATAATCATGTAGAATATTTACAATACCCGCTGACTTACGAAAATTCGACTCAGATGAACCAGTGTAAGTCTGAGCTCCAAATATGCACATAGTTGCCACGAATCGTAGGGTCAAGATACAGTAAGGACGTATCGTGAGGCGAGTGTAGACTGTTGTAAATTCACGATATTTGACGTTTGGCGTGTCAAAGACGTGCCATTACACAGATGCCATTCGTTCAAGTTGAATCGAAGTTACTGTAGATTATTTACCACTTGCAGAATTCAATAATATGAGTCTTATAGTTGCTAAGATAAAGTACGTATTTTCATGTAAAGTTTTTAGTTTTACAATCGTAGTTATAAACTGAGAAATGTCGCTACCAATTGATTATGATGAACTATTATTATGAAAGATTTCGGATCTTTGTGACTCTTAGAGCTTAATTATCTCAAAACCAAAGCGACTCATGTGAATGTGAATGTTTACCGCATTTCAGTACTTACCTGAAGTTCTATTAATTATTTACATGCATAATTGTAAGCAGTACCTAAATAACGCAAATCTATTATGTTTTAGATTTGCGTTATTTAGGTACTGACTTACAGCCTTTAAAGCGCTTGCGTTTTAAATCAAAACTTGCTGACCCATTGAGCCTAAATAACTTTACTGTTTATAAAATTGGAGATTAAGGACAGTCTTCGGCAATCGATGGTCGGGAATGTAATAGAATTATATAGAAAACGATACTTCACAACCTTAAAAAAAATCACATAGTTAGCCAATGAATGACACTCTTACTTAAAAAAGTCGAATTTTAGATAATGCTTATGGACAAGTGTAAAAAAAATCGGAAAATCACTGAAAACGTGCAAATCGCACTCCCGTATTGTAACAACTGAGCCGTAAATATTAGGAATTATGAAATGAATTTTATTAAATAATAAACTTAAAACAATAAAGAATTACCCCCAATAATAATTTTTTAATAAATGTATTCTTATTTTGTGTAAAAAAATCACAAACTTGCCCAATTTTTCGCCCGAAATCTCCATACAAATTACTATGAAACGGTGCGCTCCCTACAAATACGAGTGCGAGCGAACGCGGCGTTCAGTCGGCCACGCACTTCTGAAGTGGGAGCATGTCGCTTTGCGCCGCAACCATTCATCGAGACCGATACGTGTATTTACATAAGATCTGTGCACAGTGGTTCTAGCAAGTTAAAGTTAGGATTACGTTTGATTATATGGATTTGCGTAGTTAGCATAAAACAGCGTGTGATGTATAATGAGCCAGAGCAACAAGGAACTGTATTATATAGCAATTAGTTCATTTTCGAGTAAAAAGGTATAATCTAAATATATAAACGAAGAAACTGACTGACATATCAACGCACAGCCCAAACCGCTGGTTCTAGAGATTCCAAATATGGCACGTAGGTTCCTTATAAGGTCTAGGGGTGCACTAAGAAAGGATTTTTCAAAATTAATCCCCTAAAGGGGTGAAACGAGGGTCCAAAGTTTGTATGAAAAACCGTATTTATTAAAGTGAGAGACATGAAACTTTGTTTATAGAGTCTATGTTTAAATATATTAATGGCGTATTTCAGCGTTTTTCTAAATTGCTCCACTAAAGGGGTGAAAAGAGGGTTCAAAGTTTGTACGGGGAGAAAATCTTTTTTAAAGTAAGATATTTGAAACTTCGTACTTAATATGGGTGTCATCTTCGAGGTTCCTCGTGATGCCGATTACGAAAGTGGCATGCATTTTCAAATCAAAGATGGCTAAGATTTATTATTCTTAAAAATCAATATGGGTGTCATCTCGGGGTGCAGAGATTACAAAAACGACATCCATTTTCAGATCTAAGATGGCGGACATTTATTTTTCTTAAAAATCGATATGGGTGTCGTCTTCGAGGTTCCTCGTGGTGCCGATTACGAAAATGGCATGCATTTTCAAATCAAAGATGGCGGAGATTTATTTTTCTTAATTATCAATTTGGGTGTCATCTTCGAAGTTGCTCTGGGTGTCGATTACGAAAATGACATCCAGTTTCAAATTCAAGATGGCAGAAATTTATTTTTCTTAAAAATCGATATGGGTTTCATCTTTGTGGTTCCTCTTAAAAAAAATACTCTTAGTACGCGGGCGAAGCCGCGGGCAAAAGCTAGTTAGAAATATACCGTTACTGTATGAGTCTAGAAATAGCCTTTGAATTGTCTGGAAATGAGATGAAATCAGAGAATTTATTTAAATGTGCAAAATGGGCTGACCCCCACTATTAGGTATAAAATATATATATATCGAAAAAAGGTATGACATTTTGAAATTTTATATAATCGATTCCTTAGATAGGAGGTATTTACATGCAATAAGATTTACCGATTTTAAACTTTATTGCTTGCCGGTAAAAAAATAACGCTGTAATAAATATTAAGAAAGTGTCAATCAAAGCGTTTTTTCCTTCTGGGGTTCTAAAAATGTCTATCAGTCTTACTTAACAAAGTTACTTCGTAAATTTTGTTCGCACAAATTTTGCCGGACTCAGACACAGGTGACACGACTGACGTTGATAAACGCTGTAGGTATACATTTTCAATTCACTTTGCTAAAGTTAAGTTCATTGACTGTTAGCCGGGTTTAATATAGATCCGTTAGATCAAGTATTAGATAAAATTCCGATAAATCAGTACACTTTTTTACATAACTTTAATGTCTAACGAATCCTAGTACCTATAAATGAGTCCTAGACAAACATTTATGTCGTGGTTCCTTAGTGCATCTCCTTCCTTTTTTGAAATTTTACTTAAGTGGCCTTATAAAAGATTTGATTTCAAATTATGACAAAAGTATTGATAATACCAATAAAGTGATCAAAGGATACGATGATTTTATTAAATTTTTAGATAGTAACAGCCATTTTTTGATTTCATTGTGTGTAATATAAGCGGAAAAACACAGCTTTTAGATGGAAAATAGTCGATTTGGAGTGATGTTTGTTTGGAACGATATTTCATAATGAAAAATGTCTAAATACTTGTCAATTCAATCAGAAAATCATCTAAATAGATGAGCGTTTTTAACTGATAAGGACTCTTAATCTGAATCTATCCTGCACAATGAGTACCAACTAGACAACCGCGCCGCGGTCCTTTGTTGGCATTAAATGCCAATCCTACTTGGGAGAGCCGCTATCTTGGCTATTATTGCACATGGTTCACCTGCAACACACTCGAAACGTACTAAAATAACGTTTACACAAGGGAAATACAAACGTCGAACTATTGGCGCATTTTCGCCAAAATGAAATTTCTTTGTTATACGAACGATAAATATTACATGAACGATGTGACAAAGAAGTCAAACGCCCGGATTTTATACACGCCTTGCATATTTAACGGCACAATATCAAACACGTCGTTTTTAAATATTCCGCTTCAGCAGTGAATAAAGAGACATGTTAATGAAACTAAATGCGCGAAGGATTGGAAACTAAATGTTTTAGATTAATCACGGAAGAGTACAATCGACTCATTTGCATTTATACGAGTGGCTTACCCACTTTCGCTCGAACCGCATCAATAATTTGTATTTGGGCTCTTCGGTGTAATAAACGCTCTCAATAATTACCTGCATAGCTCTCATCTCGAGGACGCACTTTAAATGGTCTATCAGAAATAATATGCGGATTTCTATCGCACTATAAATTGTGGTATTATGGTATTAACATTTTGTATGCTCTGTCATATAAAACGAGTATAAGAACCTACTAAATAAAATAACATCGACCTTTTGTGTACCTACACGAAGCGATCCGGCTGTTAAGTTCAACACTTATTGAAACTGTTCTTAAGTGTTGTCCTTTTTATGTAGGTACTCCATAAATGTTTGATAGGGCCATCTCGGGAAATCTCTGTCTCCATTCGCAGAGGGTCTGTACTCAAATAAAACTGGAATCCCAAATATTATTCCGCGACATTTTCCCTTTTCCTTCGATGTGAACTTTTATTTTTATGCTCTTACGTATTCTTTCTTATCAGAGCAAAAACACACTTCCAGTGAGATTCTGCTGAAGCACTGACTTAATCCTTTCTTTCGAGGGCGGTCCTTTCTCGCACACCTTTAAATATTGCCAACTCTATACGTATGGAGTGTTCATAAACTTTTGGTACTCTATTGTTACGCATTGATATTATTACGTATCTTACAACTATGTTAAAGTTTTTCATCTACTAAGAATAAGATTTGTTACTACATTGTTAAGTAGTCCTTGTCAAATATATACCTAGGTAGTGCACTTGTACTTAATAACTTCGTCAGAGTAGAATAAGCCGCATTTGTAAAATTATCCTGAACATATTTCGGCTCACTCGCCTCATATTAGTATGCCGTACCGCAGTAACCGAAGTCGAATCACAAAAGATATCCGGAGCGCGACTTGCACAAGGGATGAAAGCCAACATTGTGTAATCAAAAGGGTCGCAATCTCACCTCACCCCGCACCGCCGAACACAGCTTCATCATCCACGACTCTTTCCACTCATTGTGACGTTTCGTCTTCAAAGCTTCATTACTAAACCTTTCGGGAACCACATTCGATCCATCTACACATATTGTTCTCTATTACCTTTAGAAAATGCGACATGAATTTTTTCCCACAATTTAGATCATGCCACAAATTTAGATCAAATCTGGGCTTCACGCGTAAATAGCGCATGTCATAAATAATGAGCGACACAAACGTCAACAAAATATTTTTGGGTCACACAATCTGATAGCGCGATATTTCACCAAACATTCGAATACGAGGACCAAGTAAATATTCATGGTGTTATGCTTCTACATCCCGTCGATCGAATATTTGTGCAAATGCCTTGATAGGCAAAAGCGCGACTCAATATGGCAGAAACGTTTATGCCACACCGCGCGCTCCTCACCCAAGTGCCACAATAGTTTCACGTTTGAATTTCTTGAACAAACATTATTACTGCTCCAATGGCGAAATGTTCCTCTGAAACAATTCGCAATAGCGGGAACTTCACTGTCAAAGGAAAAGAAGAATAGCAAATCTCAACACGCGCGTTTAAATCCGCAATAAGGTTTTCCTTCAATACCTAAATAAAACACGTGTGTTTTATTTTGCCGACTTTTGCTTAATTTTACATTGTTTTACGATATAACAGCTTGAATAAACCCTTCGGACTTCATTATATTTGATGATAATATCATAAACTCGGTTATGAAATAGGAAATTCCCTGGCACGGGGTAGTCTCTACGCAACGGCCTATTCCCCAAACTCGTTATTATTTCACGTCATCTTGATAGTCTTTTATTTCCTTTTTAGTTACTTGCTTGGGCCCAGCCTATCTTTGTTATAAGATTCTGAATACACTGCAGTCGCTTAAAAAGTTGTATTCATATACAACAAACTATCGAGAAACTGTGTAGCATTTCATCATTCCTTTGAAATGCGAGTAAATCCTTAATAAAGCAAATTAAATGCACCTACCTAAAGGACTTACTGAAGAAACGACTCATCTTGCCCGTGGCAGTAATTAAGATTTCGAAATACCCAAGTCTTTGTGATAGAGTTAACTCGCTGAGGGATATTCCTCGGTTCTTCAAATCGACCTTAAAACATGTTCAGAATGCTCCTTAATTTTATTTCGATAAAAAATATTGTAAATGAGAAAATAAAACTGTCTTAACCAATTAAATACACAAAAAAATCTCGGCGTACAGAGGGCGGACTTAATGCCACGATGCATTCTCTACCAGTCAACCTTCAGGTAAAGCCGTATTGTAGACGCTGAGATGAGACATATGCAGTATAGTTACATATTATTTTCAAATAGGCTAGATGCTTAATGCTTTTCTCAAAAATGCAATGAAATTTGAGAATTATAAAAAAACTCGAAATGAGATTCTAAGAACTCAGTAATAAAAGCGGGCGGCTCGCGCCGTGTTTTGTTTTCGAGGTGAGACGGCGCGGCGGCGGGCGCGCGGGGTCGGAGCGCGCAGCCCGGGGTGCCCCCCGATTCCCCCGAAACATCACTTTGCCGGCCTAGGCCTTCAATGTTGTATGAAATTCCATTATGGGCCACTGTTATAACGAACATAACGTCAATATTTCAATGCATGTTTAAGAAAAATTCATGCCATCCGAACCAATTATTAGAGACAATCAAATGTTTGTATTAGACCAACTACAATTAGAGCAACACAAAAAATGAAAATCAGAAGCAAACAGTACAGCATAGCTGATGAGTGCGAGTACTGATACGCTCCGCGCTGATTGACCCACAGGCATGACGTCACGCCTGCGTGTCCACGTGCTACCATTGTATGGAACAAAGGGTTTTCCGTTATTGTCGTGAATATCGCGTTTATGTACATAGTTGCCATACAATTTATTTTTTATTGAAATATGAGAATTCTTTTGGTAACTTTCAATCATTTGGCCAATAACAAAAAACAACATTTTTGCGAACCTTTGTAGTCTGCTATGAATCGTTATGATTAGATTTCATTTCCACTACCCCAAGGTTGTCTGGAAGAAATCGCTCTTTAGCGATAAGACCGCCTGTTGTTTGCCTCTACTCATTGTGTTATTGTACTGTACTATGTGTTTTAATTGAGGTGTGCAATAAAGAGTATTTGTATTGTATTGTAGTCCCATATCTTTTTATGATTTTAATGAATTTGTCGAATTTATTATTTATTGTCATAATTTGATGGTTTCCATGGCAGAAGGCCCTGTGTCTCTTATGTGAGCACGTTTGCCCCGTCCCATTGAGTGACACCATCGGATCCACGGACTCGGCTGCAGAGTCGGCGGCCCGGGCAAAACATGTAAAGTACTCTGCCTTGGAACCAATGCACGACTTCGTGCCAGTGGCGGTGGAGTCTGCGGGTCCGTGGGGGGCGGAGGACAGGGGATTTGTAAGGGATTTAAGTCGGCGGCTGAGGGAAAGGGGTTGCGATCCTCGATCCGGATTGTTAGTGTCTGAACAGATTTCCTTGCCTATTTAGAAAAATTTAAATGGTATACAATAATAAGTATTATCAACGATTTTTGGTTTGAACAAGATAAGTAGATCTAACGGTTTTTGAGTAATCGCTGAAAAATTGTCTTGCCCAAACAAAAGGACGTAGGTGCCGTGAGAACCCTATGAAGACACGACCATTTTGATTTAATGTATTGGATGGAGTTTTTTAATGTGGACTACTAGTAGTCGGTACGAAACCCTTCATTGTGCATGGTCCGACATGCACTTGACCGTTTTTTTTTAATGTACGTAGAAGCAGAGACCTGCTCCGCTGCCCCATGCCCTCGCATGCGGCATGCCGCGCAAGCACCGTTTCAGTTAAATGGTAGGCCTTATCCTACTAAAACCTATTATACTTGCTAAATTTTCGATGTTTGGATATTTGGATGTTTAGATGTTTGTTACTCAATTACGCAAAACGGCGGAACGAATTATGATGAAACTTGGTATACAACAAGTTTATAGCCTGGATTAACATGTACGATACTTTTTATCCCAAAAATCATCCTTCCAAGTCATGAAATGGGGTGGGAAGTTACGCGGACGAAGTCGCGGGCAAAAGCTAGTAATTATATATATTGTAATTGTATATATATTATATAATTGTATATCAAAATTATAATACAAATTCTACTTGTATTCTTTTCTTCAATGGTTTATATAATGAAAAACTTAATTTGAAAAAATATGTAATAAATATATTTGCCATTCATATATCAAAATATACTTTTACACTGAATAGTTGCAAAACAAACTTTGTGAAGTAATTACATTTCGGTATAGATACAATAACAAAATGTAAACATTTTACAAATGCATATTTACCGAGATAGTACAAGCTAGCTACCACAAGAATAATGAAGCTTTATTAAAAGCCGTTTGGATTAGCTCGTGTTTTACGGTTCTCATTAACCACTCCGTTATTAGCCACCCAAGTAAAAATATGAAGATACCTAAGCAATCCGCGTCCTTTACAGGCTTGATACACATCGATTTTGCTGAGAAACATTGGGGCAAACGGCATATATTATTGGAGTGTGGCGCGGATAACGATGATAAGATCCACAGGCACGTAGCTAATGCGAAAGGGCTCATTACATTGTGTTGACACCGACAAATGCCCTTTTACATATTCTCAGTGAGATCCCGAAGATTGAGCCATGAAATTGAAAACGATCCCTTTGAAGAAATTTATTCCAGGCACGAACTGCTCTCCCACTCCGATGAGGAGGAGATTTGCTCGTTTATTTTTATGAAATTATTCAAGAAACACTCCATTCTTGTTGAGCTGTCGAAATAACTACGTGCCTACTCATTATGACACCACAAATTAGCACCTCCTGTGTTTTATCACGATTTTATTTTAATTTTGGGGCGAGTTTTTTAATACATGAGAAACTACTACTAGGCAAGTGTGGAATATCACATTTTAATTTGCTTTGAAATATTGAAGCGAAGCGCGTAATTGAATGAAATTTATTAGCGACAAAGACGTATAAATTACTCAATGGAAACTTGCTCCAGGAATTTTCCAACTTTACAACAATAAAAATCTGAGGAAAGTGCTTTAAGTTTTTAACTTGCATTAAGTTCGAAGAAGAATTAAGTTTGTATTGCAGTAGGTAAAGCAAAAGTTGAAAGCATGTAATCCAAATCATACCTACCTACACACAAATAAATAAACGTGCCTATATACACAGAATACAAAATAAAGCAACATTTCAATATGGTTAATACCACAATACTAATTTTTTAAGCTATTGCATTAGTAACTAACTTTAAATACCTACCTACTAGTCATTAGTATATTATGCAACGGGTGTATAAGAAGGGTATAAAAAGGCGAGTGGTGTGTGTTGCGATGTGAGCCTTGTACCACGCCACGAATAAAATTATTTTATGTAAATAATGTAAACGCTTATGGGCTTGAATGTTTTCGTTTTCAATTAGAAATTTGGTGGGAAATCAAAAATATGACACTTTGTTTATGATTTTTTTTTTTAATTTGCTGGACTTTGGCATCCTACCTACACTGACTTCGAATCCGGATCGAATCTGAATTGTTTGTTTTCATAAATATAACCGAAAATAGATAAAACTTTTTAAATAACACAAAGAATATGATAAATGAATATATTTATATTAGTAAATAATATATTATGCATTAATTAATACATAAAAATTATAGCAATGTTGCGTTAAGTTGGCAGCACTGATTTTGATCATAAAAGTTTCACTTGAACGCACCAAAGAATGACTACTAAATATAGTATTTGTGGTAGTCTGTGGCACCCAACTCTACTTTAATTTTTCATTATTCTACGTAAGGAGTGTGTTTGTGGGCAATAGAGACATAGACTTTTCACAAGCTAAATAATGTATGCATTTATATTAGAGTTCGTGATTGATTATGTCGCGAAAAAAGTATAGGAGTAGGAAAAAAATGAAAAGGTCTAGTAAATATTAACATCTACCTACATTCCACTTCTGGCATTGTTAAACACCTATAGAATGGAGGGTAAAATGACATATTACGCGATAAATGTGTTTATGTTCGCAGCTCGATTTATACGGCGCCAGCCACCAACTTTTGTACTTTTTCACACAGCATGCCAGCCACACGTTCCGTGTTAGCCACTCGAAACTCTCCAACCTCCATTATCACAGACGGAATTCATTTTAAATTTCCTCCAAACTTTTTTTAAACAAAACAAAATACCGCTGAGCTTCACTATCATTTATTTAGCGACTAGCACTAAAATAAAAAGTTTGGTGTGCAGCGTTTTTCGCCGTGGCAACTGAAAGTCTGTGAAAATTCAATCGACGTGAACTTCCTCGACTTCACGTTGACGTATTTCGTAAAAATTATTCGGAAGCACATTCCTTCCCGTCCTTTAACGTCATAACTGGCGCGTAATGACCCCAT
This sequence comes from Epiblema foenella, assembly GCA_963556455.1. NCBI lineage: Eukaryota > Metazoa > Arthropoda > Insecta > Lepidoptera > Tortricidae > Epiblema > Epiblema foenella. Next base: position 18,763,732 of record OY747099.1, on the reverse strand, counting down.
CGTATAAAGAAGCAAAAATATCGCGAACGCAATTCGTCATGTCATTATGCAAGGAAAGGGCGAACTTTACGACTATAATAACGCGAGATGTCTGACTCGGTGCTCGTGAATAGCGAAACGTTCTTTATTGTACCGTGTTTTATGCTAACGATTAACCTTTTAATGTAAACCAACCGTTCCAAATGAAATCGCCTGATCAAAAAAATGATACTATATACTCTATCACTTATACTTATTCTTCGACAACACGCGACGTATTTTATTTAAAAAAACATACGTACCTAATTCTATATAAATTAAAGTATTAATAATATTTAAATAATAATGAAACGGGTCACTCACTTAAAGGTCGAATATCGCTTAATACGTTGAAACTCACGGTAATTTCCTGTATAAAATTACGGTATTCAAAAAACAATCAAAATCTAAACATTTATTCTGCAAATAGGCCTCAAGGGCACTTTTACAAGTCAAAATCTATTTCTATCAATTAAAAATAATACAGTAATCAAAATATCATTATTTAAATGTAGAGTTACATGCCAAAAATAAGACTAAGAAACTATAACAATCCAGATTTGTAAGAGATGCATAAGGTCTCTAAGCGTCAAGATAAAAAGTAATAAGGTACACTAATCATAATAAAATATTGTGACATGAAAATAATAAAATTTAATAAATAAATATCCTCAGAGATGTATAAGGTCTCTGAGCTTCAGTCTAAAAATAAAATCTAATGAGAACAGAGCGAAGTCTCTCATCATGTCAATTCCACTGAACACTAGTACGAAGTTAGTCCTTGCAAACATGATCAGACCGGACCTATTACTTAGTTAATAGTCGAGTACCTACTTTAGCGGAGTTTTTAAAGTAAAATCAATTTCGTAAGGGTCCGCAGCAAGAAAACAATTTGTTCCCGATGAATGGTAATGCGATTAGAGTGTTTTGTCAGATCATGCGGTTAATGAAACTGTCTTCTTGTCTAATTTGTCCACTCTTAAACCCAATTTGTTTCTTTCAGATATTTTAGGCTGCCCAACATGATGAAGAAACCTCGTTTGTTTATGGAGGTATTTTTTTTATATATACGAAGGTGGCGATAGTAAACAGACACCGTAGCCTGTGGACGCTTGCGACTGTAAAACAATCACAAGCACACTGCCGACCTTTCTTGATATGAGAATTTGTTGTATTGACAGCTTGACACAAATTTAGGTTCCCTACTCTCAACACAGCTCATCGTCGGGAGTGATTTTGTAAGTTTATGCAGATGCAGATACAATGATAGCAATCGCAGACCGTGCCGTACTTCTCACGTCATCAAAGTCCTAAGAGCTAGAATCTTAAAATTTACACTGTAAAATGTATATACGAAGGCAGGTATAAAAAGGTAGAGAGGCAAAGAATTAGAAGAGATATTTTGAAATTCCAGCCCAAAGGGATTATATAGGGGTGCAGTGTCTTTTTAAAGTAAGAAACTTGAAATTTAGTATATAGACTTGTTATTTAAGCCGATTTCCGAGTTTTTCGAAATTCATCACTTAAAGGGGTTAAAGATGGGTTAAAAGTTTGTATGGGGAGCAAGTAATTTTAAAGTGAGAGACTAAAAATTTTGTATAGGTACCAATACTCGTAGTCTCTCTGTTTGAATACAAGAAAACTACTATATTCGTTTTTCCAAATTCATTCCCTAAGGAATTGAAGGCTTGTATTGGTTCAATTATTTTTTGAAGTGAGCGTTTTATAAGAAATACGCTCTAGGCAATGTACCGGTCTAATTTTTTTTCGGCTAACGAAAAGGCATGTTTTATCTTACAATAACTTTACCTGCACTACTTACTTATGTATGCATGTGCTTATTGTAGGTATCAACAATGTAATTCATCGCCAATTTTTTATTCTCGTATTAATTCCAAACTGTACGTTGAATATAAATGACAAAGTATTCACTTCTTTTGTGTTTCGATACGAATAAATGCTTCTTTCTAAAATATAATAATTGGGTACTATTCAATTGAACTGATGAAGGAACGATCTAATGATGAAGGTGAAACTCTTCAATGGCTCCCAGTACCCAAGGCTTGTACAGTAAAGTGCAAATATATATATCGACTTCAACCTCTCATAAATTAGTAGGTACCGAAACCATATTATTCATCGACATATGTAAGAGTCCGAATGTGATATATTTTTGATCAAAATTGTGTGCACCCATATTTTTGTATTTAACTGCACTAAAAATGTGTTTATTTTTTAAAGTATATTTTAAGTCTTTTGTTTAAACCCTTAATCTTTTAAGGTGAATAAATAATATCATTCCATTTTTATAAAAGCGTGTACCTATTCCATGTGATTCTTACGTTTTGTAATCATTTTATTGGAGTTTCGTTGCATGTATTCCGTGTAGGTTAGGTACACGTACAAGCTGGGATGTCCTTCGCTAGGAGAAAACTTGATTAACGCTGTACATGTTCAATTATCGAATAATAGTGGCTGCAGCCTATTGATACCGCGATACTACGTGACATGCCATGTACCTACTCTATACCGAGATAGCTATCATTGTTGGTTAAACTTGTCTAATCTATTAAGCGAATACCTACAGTTTCGGTTATCGTTATCAATGGATTACCATTCAGTAATCTAGTTTTTTAGGATTCCGTACCTCAAAATGAAAAAACGGAACCCTTATAGGATCACTTTGTTGTCCGTCTGTCGGTCAAGACCCCTTTATCCCGGGGACGCGTACTAGTAGAGGTATCGAGTTGAAATTAAAACCTTAGACTCAGATCTACAGTCCCTTGAAGCTATGAAAAAAACCAAACTTCTAAGTTAACGCAAAAAAATATACGGCCGTTTTGCCGCAAAAAACGTATACTTCGTCACTCTCAAGGGAATCAAAATTTATAGGGTACTTTCCATTGACAGTCCATGGAAAAATCTGAAAACTATACATTTGTAATGAAATCATACAAAATAGCCTACTTGGTGTAATGAAATCATACAAAATATCCTACGAAAGTTAGGACATTTGGATCTTTGGATGTTTGTTACGCAAAAACGGCTGAACGGATTATGATGAAACTTTGTACCAACAGAAGAACCAGTATAAGGCTAACCTCCGAATATGCACATATTTGTCACGAATCTCAGGGTCAAGAAGATATAGGACATATAGTGAAGCGACTCTATAGACAGTTGTCAATAGCACGATTTTTGGCAACGTCATACACTGGCATAGACTTGTCATTTTATACCGATCACATTAGGTGAAGTTGAAGCTAATGGACATAATTATTCACAATTTACTACTTTGAGTCTTATAGTGGGTAAAATAAAGAAGGTTTTGGCATTATTTAGTTTTTTCACTTCTCATGCTCGAAAAGTTTGTCATATTAGACTTGTCAAGCGGGGCTAAAGTAGTACATTTAACCCCTAGGGAAAATATGAATACATATTTATGATTTACAAAACATTTGAATTTGACCAATAAAAATACTTCACCTATTAAATCCACCAATCACAGAACACTAATTTAACCCTTAAAAAAATATTTGGTATTGGGTATTAACCAACCAGAATACAGCTTTACTAAAATCGACCAATCTGGAAACATAATTATTTTTTCTAAAGAGTCTAAAGATTAAGTTTGTAGTAGTCCCTATTTCACAATAATTAAAAAAAGTGGTTAAATCGTTCGAGCAACACTTTGAAGCGCTCAATGGAAGGTCAGTTTAGCTTTTTTCGCGCGTTAATGTTGCGCGCGAACCGCATTGTCTATGTTTTGTGTGTCAAAGGAGTATAGAAAAAAAAACATGCTGCAAAAGTATATATCTTCGCCGTGGAATTTATTGTTAATTTTGGGTGGGTTAACCTTTGTTTATTTATTTTCTCGCAATCGTAGTGAAAAGTAGAGTGTATAACTCTGGTCTAAAAGCCATATTACCCCTCGAACTATTTTCCCGAACGAAGTGAGAACTATCTCGTGGTAATATGGCTCATTTTAGACCCTTGTCATACAATCTACTATTATTTTTACGATCGTAGTAGCAAATTGAGTGATTTCGCTTCTACTCTGGTATTACAAGAGCTAAATGATCTGCAAACTAAAACAAGTTTTAAAATAGGAGATTAAATAGATTGCGCTTTGATATCTGCCTACCGTAGTTTAGAGCGCTTTGTTTCAAGTCACAACAATGACTTGTAAAGTTGTGACTTTAGACCCTATTTTACTAAAATGTTGGTAATCCTTGACAAGTTTTTTTTGTCCGGTTTGTCCTACGATGTGAACAAAATCGTAGGACAAAACGGACTACTTCGTTTTTAGTTTAAAATAATCGGTACCTAAGTAGTTCATTGGCTATCAGAAACAGGTTTTTTTTTACCATGAAACTGAAAGTCTAATAAATATTTCCAAAATGTCCATTTTTAAAATCATTGCAAATTAGCTCTAGTATGGTTATACTAGAGCTAATTAATAAGCTGCAAGTGGGTTCCCTTCACGGAATAAGTCGAATTATTAAATATAAGTTTGTAATTTAATCACCTTTGCATGTATTTTTGTTCTGTAAACTCGGTTCATGTGCATGTTGCTAGACAATTACTACGTTATTCAGGCGCTCAAATAAATAATATAAAAATATATTTTTCCTGAACTATTATGGGTCGGGACGGGTACACGCTCTGTGTTCGGAACCCTCGGTGCTCGACTGAGACTCTCACTTGACCGTTTTTTTTAAATGAAGGAGTTTGATTTATATAAACTCGTAATAAATAGAAGTCGATACAGTTCCTTTTTTGTAATTGTATAATAAAGGAAGATAAGGTGCGCATTGTATCGGTGTATAATGATATTAACTTTACGACGAGTAACAATAATTGCTTTAAGAAATCGTATTGCGTTTAAAATAGGTGTATCATGAAACATTATAGTGCTACAATATTTTTAAAATTAGTCTACATATCGCCCATTTCCGAGTGATGTTAACGTATTTGGCAATATGGTGGACTATGCATATCAACTTGTCGGCAACGCGTTGTTTAATTTTACGCTTGCTCGCTCCCAATATTTATATCATCAGCCACGACCTAACCATCAGGCTACCGTGGATATATCTGGCATATTATATAACGAATCACGATACTAGACTGTCCAATTTATATAATTTTATGATAAATTATTTCTAAAGTTAAACTATATAGGTTATAAAATGTTAAAGATAGATATGGTATTTATAGATATATTAGTACCTACGGCTTGTTAGCTTGAAATATGGTTCCATCAGGGCCTGTACTCCGAACTTCGAAATCCGAACTTGTGCCGTCCCTTTCACTCTCGTGTTATTACACTATATGAGTGAAAGGGGCGGCACGATACGAAGTTCGGATTTTGAAGTTTGGTGTAGCCCCTCTGGCAGAAAGCACGAACCTTGACATTAAAAAACTTTTGTTTCCCTCGACCACCCCCTTTTGTGTCTCCAATCATAGTTTTATTTTTAATTTTATTGAAAACGGCTAAAGCTAGGATAAACCGCCAAAGAATAAAATGTTCCTTATAAAATTATCTACAAAACATTACTTGGATGTATGTTAATAGGACCTATAGGTTTCAAAAATGCTAACATTCATTGGGGTAAGTACGATAGTAAAGTTGCTAAACCGCAGATTTCTAACATAATTGTGCGCATCGGGTTACAAGCATGGAATTTTGATCATATACAGAATGTCACCGCGGAGGTGATTATTTTCAGATGTGGAGGGAAATCAGATTCGTCCCCTGTACGCGGGGAGAGCGGGGTGACTGGGACGAACTACACCTCTTTTTAATTTTTTTACTAATCCGGCTCGTGTAGTATCGTTTTCGTATAAAAGAGATATCAGTAATTACGGAAAAATTGTATTCTGGAGACAAAGAGGAACACATGCATACTAGTTGTAGATATATAGTAGCTGTGTCGAGGACAATCGTGAAGGAGACGGACGACTTTTGTAAGTTTTCCTCCATACTATAACTTTGATCGTTTGAATGTCCTTTAATAGTACGTTGGATTGAAGATTAGTTTCAGCAAGGTACTTTTAAATAAATAGTAAATATGTTTTAGATTGCATGAACACTGTGTTTTTAGGGTTCCGAACCAAAATGGTAAAAAAGGAACCCTTATGGTTTCACTTTGTCTGTCTGTCTGTCTGTCACATCGTTAAATATCTCAAGAACTACTTATGCTATCGATTTGAAATTTGGAATAGTTATAAAGAAGGCTTACCTACATACATAGAAACATGACTTTTAATTTTTTTTTTTTATTTCTGTGGAAAATGACAGATAACTGGTGGTTCAAAATTTTAAAGTCTAGTTAATATGTCGAGTGGGATGTCATATGAAAGGGCTTGAATTGCACATTCTGAAACAATTTTTTTTTAAGTTCGCTCAAATTTGTAACAAAAGTCGCCGATAGATGGCGCTGCACCCATGGGGTCCAATTTTCACACCAGGTTGTTGAGATTTTCCTGATTTAATAGGGTTGGAACCGGTACACATCTGTATACGGGACCCTCGGTGCGCGAGTCCGACTCGCACTTGACCGGTTTTTTTTTTTCATTATTGTGCAACTTACGGAATTTTTCCAGTAGTCCAGATATTTTCTTCTTCTTCCATTATTTAGAAGTATCAAAGGTAGATTTTATTTATTTGTATCAGTACCTACCGCTGTAATTTTTATGAAATAAATTTCACAGCCTTTTTAAAAAGAGTGGTTGTTTTTATCGTGGCAAACAGGGTTTTTTATGAAAAACGGCGGCTGAGGTGGGAAACGTCCGCGTTTACGCACGTCCCACTAATATTATAAATGCGAAAGTTTAGATGTTTGTATTTTTGGATGTTGAGATGTTTGTTCCTTAATCACGCAAAAACGGCTTAACGAATTATGTTGAAACATGGTATACAACGAGTAAAATCCTGGATTAAGATACAGAAATACTACTTTTTATTCCAAAAAAATCCATAAGTGGATGTTTATGCGGACGAAGTTGCGGGCAAAACTAGTGCGAAATAAATATTCAAATGAGAATGTTCATGAATCACTAGTAGTATATCTATTGATTTCAACAGATTCAGATTCATTTATTCACAATATAAGATTACAATATAAATTACATGTCAATTTACAGGAATCTCTATTGTGATCGTCAATAACATTAAATAAAACAAAATAAATTAAAAATCAATTAATAAAATAGCAGTTAAATAGTACAATGAGTATGATAAAAATCACCTAAGAGGATCGTCATGAATATATTAATATTTTTGGTACTCTAGACACGGTTAACAAGGAATTAAACATCAATATCTCGTAATGATCGTCAAAGTAAATATTAAAACAAGAATTAAATTAAATCAATAATAATAAATTATATTAAATAATGTCAGCTATATTTAATTTCCATGTACTAACTATAACTGTAACTTATCTTAAAAAGGGAAATAAATTACAATTGCACGCAATTAAGTCCCGTTTCTCAATAATGATATGTCATTTTAGTATACACAAATAAGAGACACTTATTTAGTGAAATGGAGTGCAAAATAAAAGCATATATATATGTGTAAATAATTATCTTTTCAAAAGCTATATATTGAAATATTAGCATACATGATACTATCATAATCATATCCATTATACAACGGTTATTTACGGTTAATTTTTCACCTTAATTGTTTTCCTCACCTTAATTCACCTTAATTCGATTGGCGTGGCAAGTGACTGTCTGTCCACTCGTACGAATTAGAGCAAGAACTACTCGTAACTGTATTTTTCAATTAGAACCACGTCGAGATGAGAACAATTGCTTTTGTGCGAGAAACATTTCTGCGATAGTTACTTCACTTAGAAAATAATTACCAATTAGTTGTGCCTAGAAGGAATTCTCAATGCACCGAGATGAAAAGCTGCTAATTTTTCGTCATGGAATGTTGTCAGAACTTAAATTTAACAAACACTATACGTTGTTTTAAGTGCTTGCCTAAAGAATAAGAACAGTTATAAGTACCTAGAAGTAATATTAATGATACATCCATGAAAAATTACAGGCGTAATGCGTAATGTTTCCAATGGAAACTTATTTTAAATACTCGTGAAGGTTTCCGAAAATTTCAGAAAACTTTCCTGAAATTTTAAGAATATTCTGCATCTTGTATGTATATGTAACCTACACACAACTTAGGTTCCATATTCTAATGCAAGTTTTCTATCGATGGGAAGGGGTATGGCAATGCGAAATTTCATATTGTCGGTATTGATGTAGCCATTTAGTTTTGTAGCTAACAGTACGAAATTTTTCGATTGACACCGCCTCGCCAATGAACAATTATATTTTACCTATTTCATAAAATTAATTATTACGCAAATATGATTATTAGGTTTATAAAATAATACAAAAAACCCAAAACAATGACTTTGTTTCTATTGGTAGTGGCTAGGTTTTTAAGGTCAAACTAAGTGAACTAAGCTTTATAATAGTTATATATGGTCTGATTTCCGGTTTTACGGGACAAGTGCATTGAAAATACGGGAGCGAAGTTAAAATCTGTTCCTAGTTTACATCAATGACTTACCAAACTTGGTGCAACATAAACATGAATGACATAGATAGGACGGAAAGAGGAAAACTATGATGTCATTAATGAGGCACTAATTACTGTTGTGAACTGGATAAAATTTACAAAATGTCACTTTTGTATGGAATTTGGCCAAAAAATAATGGCGGATACTGCTATCTCGCTCCCTCAGTTAATCCATCTCAGTCACATGTCAATGTCACCTCTGGTCACTTCCGTTCAACTTGAGTGATCGCCATATTGTTTCTTTGTTGATCAGTTCGTAGTGTGGTTTGTAGTTTTTTATTTTGGTATTTGTAAAAGGTAGAATTTTAAGTGAAAAAGCATGTAGTAAGAAGGCAGTGTGTTTTTCAACATGCCACGGACTATTTCACCCTATAGAGTATGTGTTATTTACGGTTATCGTGCGGGTCGAAAAGATGAGCAGAAAAGGAAATTTATGGCAAGATTTCCTTTAGATCACGCAAGATCACAACCGGTAAGCAATTAGTTGGAGATTATCTATTAATATGTCCCACAGCAAGTTACATGTAAGCAAAATAAATAGCGTTATTTGCAATTTAGTTTTATTCGTATGCATACTAGTGTTGGCAGTAACATATCGATAACTAGCTTATCATATAATTCATATAGAACTCATGGTACTTTTCAGTTGCAGACAGTGGGTGAAATTATTGACAATGAAGACCTAGCCTAAGTTCCGATTGAGAAGTTGAATCAATTAAAATTTATTTGTGGTGACCACTTTCAACCTAAAGATTTTAACCGAAAGAAAAGTCGTCTAAAGAGATGGTTAATACATTTGAAGCAACACAACTGTATACTTTTTTTATTTTATTTAACTCTAGCCCTACCCACTGCGGAATAAGCGCATGGACGTCGTAGTACCCCAATTGTTAATAAAGGAGCATCCATTATTAATGTGTGGTGTTTTAGGCCATAAACATCTCACGTAATTAATGGACGCCCTCTAACTGAGATTTTTATATACATGGAACCCACGACGTCATTAATCATAATTTTCCATATCGATATCGTTAACCGTACTACATCAAAGTAACCCTATCGCGCTGTTATTTCCTTTTTTTATTTTATTGTGGTACAGAATGTTTGCCAAACTCTACGTCAATGTCATGCAATGACAATGTCACTGTCATCCAAAACTTAGTTCGAAGTCCCGTCTCTTAGAACGTAGTGGTTATATTATCTTTGCTAGTTCCGTTACGTTTTATGTAACACGATGCTATTTCTCGCCTAACAGTTGCCTTAATCTTTGTTATCATCAATGTCCACCAGCTTGAATATGTCATGCTCGCTTTGCCTACGGTGGCGTCGTTGATCGGGTTGCCACCTTCCCTAATGTCAAGGTATGCGTCAATGATACACAAGCTGTACTTCAAGACTGTTTATTACAATAATCACTCCACTGAGGGCGGATATGCAAATACCAACTACCGACATCTTTCTTCTTAAAATAACTTATAAATAAATGGAATTAGCTTAACTTTTGATTATAAATTATATTTTATAATTCATGCCTCACCCCCTTTGTTCATAAAACTTGTCAAGCCTTTGCGCACTAAAATTTGTCCCTTTCTCGGCATCAAAACTGTTAACGTTGCCAACAGGGACAAAGTAATTTTATGTAACTGTAACTGTTATAGGCTTGATAGACATTTATGAACTAAAGGCATTAAAATGTAGGTGCCTACATATTTAATACAATAGCCTACATTTTGTATTGGTTGAGTGCTTAAACAAATCTATGCTTTATTTCATAGATTGTAAAGACGACTTCATGTTACAATTATTATTTCGTACCTTATTGTAATTTATCAGGTATTTATTCTTTGACAAAAAAATACTTTATTATTTTATATTGATAACATTAATTACCATGCATTATTTTATTTATGATTACGTATTTTTTTTACATTCATTATGTAATGATTAAGTGATTATGTTTAGGTACATCTTTATACTTAATAACTTACATTTATTTTTATTGTATATTAAGTACATTTTTTTACTGACATGACATGCCTTTTGAATTTCGATGTTTTAATAATATATCTAGTTTTACAATTTGCAGGTAGGTAATCATTAAGTAACATGGGTATTGTTACATGTAATATATATTTATCTTGTATACAAGTTTACTTATGCATTAGAGAAGGTGCAGGTATCCAGCAGGTAGGTAGATAGGTCTCAGTTCCAGTTTTCCCAACTGCCCCATCTATTGGGAGGTATAACTGTCCTGCCGGAACGGGTTACATAAGGATCAGTTCGGTTTCTATTTAAATTAACTTGAACTGACTCAGGAGCCGGGGTTGACACTAACTGCACGGGTGCCGGTTGCACGTGATCAAACTCGAACCCGCACTCCGGGCTGAAGTCGGGCCGGTACGGCGAGGCCGGTCGGTATAATGTGACGTCTATTCCTGATAATTTTATTTCCATTATGCATTAAAACTTCATATGAGCGGTTTCGTAGGATTTTATGAATTGTGCCGTTTATCCAAACACCTTTACTGTCGCAACCCAACCCACTTTTAGTAGCGTCTACAGATAATGTTATGGGTTTACTCATACTGTAATATTTCAGGACTAGTTTCTCTGACAAGCATTTTTTTATTAAATTCCATGTATTTTCATGCCTTTCTGTCCTATTTCTTTTCTCAACAATTCTCTGAGCGGTTCGGTTGTATCAGATAAGTTCGGTATGAACTTACCCACGTCGGTTGTTAGTCCCAGTAAACGTTCTACATCCTTACTATTTTTTGGTCTGGGCATATTGATGATAGTTGAGATATGACTATCGTCTGGACATAACCCTTTCCTCGTAATTCTAGGGCCTAAATATTTAATTTCTTTCAGTCCAAACTTGCATTTCCCGAAATTAAGCTTCAAATTAATTATACGACATCTATCCAATACCTGTCTTAATCGCTCATCGTGTTCTGATTTTGTCTTGGCGTAAATTAAAATATCATCTACATACATACAAACTCCTTGGATAAAGTCAAAGTTTTCATATATCTTACGGTGGATGCCATGCCGATGAAATTCCATAAGGCATGCGCAGGAATTTATACCGCCCGAAAGGTGTATTGAAAGTGCATAAATCGCTGTTCTCTATTTTTACTTGCCAAAAACCATTAGCATCCAACGTGCTAAAATATTGAGCTCCCGCCAAATTCGAAACTATCTCATCTAATGTCGGCAACCTGAAATGTTCTCTTCTTATGGCTTGATTCAGTTCCTTTGGATCTAAACATATCCTCAAATCACCACTGGGCTTTTTAACGATGGTCATGCTATTGACCCAATCGGTTGGGCCCTCGACCTTTGCTATTATCCCTAACATCTCCATTTCCTCTAGTTTTTCCTTTACTTTTTCGCGTAACGGTATCGGCACCTTCCTTGGGGCATGCACGACTGGTTTGTTCTCGTGATGTAATCTAATCTTGTAGCTACCTGGCAAACAACCTATACCCTGAAAAACGTCGTGGTAGTCTGCGATGAAATGAAACCGTAAATATTCGTTTTATTAAGTTCAATTGTTTACAATTATGACGTCCTAGTATAGGAGTAGACGCCACATCAGCAACTTTAAATCCTAAAAAATAATCATCATTTTTATAGACTACTTTCAAGTAACATTTCCCCAAGACATCTATGTTGGTTCCCGAGTAACCGTGCAACCGCGTACTCGTAGGTATCAAGTTTTCCTTGACTAAACCAACTTGAGACAAGTAACTCATGGGCAAAACGTTAACGTCAGCTCCCGTATCAATTTTGAATCTCAATTTTGTGTTATTAATGTTTAAATCAAACGACCATTCATCTATTTCATTATTTAGACAATAAATTACCTGTTGATCCGACTCCTCAATTTGATACACGCCACACATGCGTGAAAAATGATTCATGCGCGAATATCGTAAACATTGTCTCGCATATGCGGGACAAGCATTTCTATTATGCATCATATCGCACTTATTACAACCACGACCATTGTAATTGTACGCGTTGAACGACTGGTCGCCGCCGCCACCGCTGCCATCCGCCAAGCGCCCCGATGTCGTCGAGTACCGCGCACGCCATCCGCCCGCTGATGTCATGTCCCTGTTCGCGGTACGCGCGCCGCGCCCGCTCCGGCCTTCGCGCGACGCCGAGAACCTTCCTCTGCCGCGACCATAATACGGTCCATATCCACCTCGCTGGGATACCCGCCAGACATTATAGTTATCATTGTCTTCTTGCAAATCGTCCTGTCTATTAATTATGTTATGCACTGATTGTTCTCGAGATTCATTTACTATTTTTTCCTAATACACTTTGGACACAATGGCGGCGCGACATTCTTCATAGCCTGTTGTAAAGTTAGGTCTGCCTCTCGTAATAATCTTTATCGGATAGCTTTGCAACTTATGCCACATATTAAACGGTTCTTAATCAGAGAATCGCACAAAGTCCCAAATTCACAAGAGCTAGATAATTTCTTTAAATAAAACACATGTTGTTCAATTGTTTCATTTTCCACCTGGTTTCTTGTAAAAAACCGTTAAATTTTTCTTTTGTTCAAAATATTAAATTCGGCTAGCACTTCTTCTATTGTCACACACTTCACATTTATTTGTTCATACAATTCTCTGCATTGTTCACCCACTATGTGCAATAATATATTTATTTGTATGGCTGGAGTTTTTTTTGACAGTTCACACGCGTCGAAATATATTTTTTAATACAGTTACTCAAAAAGTGGTACTTTATGTAGCTGTATATCGTGCGCAAAGTTGGATTTCGCGCACTAGTGCTTTTTACTTTTCCATTTTTTTTTACTTACTGTTGGTCCAATCCAAACATTCAACAGACGAGTTTCAGGTTCAATCAGTTTCCTCATTTATTTAATAAAACATTTGGCATTAAAACTATATAAATAAAAAATATAAAAAATATTTAAAAAAAAATAGCCTTTATTGTTGAAGTTTTGTTTTCTTACATCAATGTTTACTTTTATTATATTTTATACTTTTATTTCTTTTATCTAATCTAATGTTCTAGTTCTCCACCGACAACCTCACCTTGTCCCTTGACAAGGGCCTCTTCCAGAGCTTTCCATTTGTCACGATCCCTTGCCTTTTGTAGCCAAATACCTCCTCCAATTGGATAGTTCTAATTTGTATTTTTGTGGTTGTCAGCACTCTCTGGCAAATTGAAGCGACAGGCCAAAAATATGTCATTACCCCTCCACTATATTATTATACAAACTTCCGGTAGTAGAACCGTAAATTTGAAAAATATTGGTTCATAAAATCACTTAAAAGAACTGTATAAAAAAATTAGCCTGTTATTGAATTATTTCCAAAAAAACCGTATCTTGACTGGGCTAAAGGACTCGCGACTTGCGACGCTGCGGCGTCTCCGTCGCCGCTGCTATTGGGTAAATAATTCCAGTCGCGCGATCCACTTGAACTACAACTAAATTACGTTTGTCGCGGCTGTCTGCGCTGCCCGTAAATGCTCTTTTTATTAAAACCACGCTCTAGGATAACTGGCTGTCAACGATACGACACAAAGCTAATTTACTTTTTTCTGACTTTTTTACTGCTATCAAATCGGAACGTGTGAGCAATTTAAAGAAAACTTGTTACATTCTGGAAGTTATGCAGTTTTGAAGACAGCCATTTTTACTTGAGTAAATTATTATCTACTAGCTTTTGTCCGCGACTTCGTCCGCATGGAACTCCTGTACGTATAGAGTTTCAGAGTAAGTAGTAAAGATGTGTATAAAGAAGATGAAATAACATGTATTTTACGGTTAAGCTTTTGTTGCTTAATAACTTATACGTTTGTTGCCATGAAAATGTATAGTTTGTCAGAAATTCTAAGAGTAAGTAAGGTAAATGTTTGCTTGTGTATCTTGCCAGCATTTGCTTTTACAGTTTGGGACGTAGGTACCTACTTACTTCTATAAAATATATTGGTGCTATCCGGGGTGCCGTCCCATACGCTAGAATTATTTTAAATACCTACTTAGCTAATTTATCAAAGTAACGAAATAAATATTTGAATAAATCGTATATAAACTATTAAAATATTATTTTCATAAACGTCCATCAAACCTATAATAGTTAACAGGCCGCTAAAGTTCGTTTGTCCTTATCTGTCACTTTGACATTTACGTTTGTGAGAAAGGGACAAAAACATTTTAGTTAGCAGAGGTTTGTTAAGTTTTATGAATAAGGGGGTTTTCTTTCAAAACACTACTATGATAATAGGAATTTTCAGTCAGTCTTTGTCTAGTAATAAAAACATGATTCATTAATTAAAATGAGTAACAGGCATAATGTTTAAGATTTATAGACGTTTTTTTTCTCACGTAAGGTATACAATCACTGCCATGAGAATAATGATATTACACCTACATGCATTTAATTTGTTTTGGTTGTTGTCACCGACTCACCTCAACAATGAACATTATACTTATTTAAGATAGACAACATATACCGTTAAACATTCAGGCATAATACAATAAACCAACAACAATTCCTACACACCAAAAGAGAACAACGAAGTAGCTTGCACTATCTAGTGATGAATGGAAGCTTCTTAAATTTCTCAAGTCTCATCTAAAGCTGTTCAGAGGCTAATTTAAAAAAAAACACCTATTTATTATTATTATATTTAAACTAAGGGCCTTAATAAGGCGCTCCGACTTGCGAGCGAGTTTTGTATCGATCACGCAGCGAGCTCGAAGTGACTGATATTTGTATTTGCAGGGCTACGTAAAAACATGTTTCATTATTGTTAAAATGTAAACGGGCATTGGTCCCTTTGATACTTTCTATGTTATACTTTTTTTTTATACTGCATGGTTTCATCCATAATTCGGCTCAAGTCTATAGAATATTTGTATAATACAGTATGGTCTATTTATGAATGAAACCATAGAATTTATCGTGAACGTGCACGTCCATTAAATACAATAAACCAACAATTTCTACATCCCAAGAACGAATCATCAAGTAGGTACAGCTTACGCCATCTAGTGATGAATCGATGCTTAAGTCTCACGTATCTATTCTAACGCTGTATAGAGATGAATTAAAAAAATACTGAATTACACTTTAACTAATAACTATTTAAACAAACAGTCGCCATATCAGAAAAATTAAAGCTTTTTTTTAAAAAAATCATAGGATATAAATAAAACGCTCTAACGACCAATTAGTAGGTACATGTTACGACATCTAGTGACGAATAGATTCTAACCTCATTCTATGCTGCATATTCTTCGTAAGTTTTTCGCAAGCAGAACCGAATATTCCTAATGTTTCTGTTTAATAGTCTCGTCTGTATATATTAGGATAATAAGCTTTTGCCCGCGACTTCGTCTGCGTAGAACTCGGTCATTGCGTTAGAATGTTATTGCTATTATTTTATGTCAGGCGCTTATACCTAGTTACCTTTCTTCCATACAAAGTTTAAAAGTAAGTGATAACAGACAGACAGACATACTTTAATATTTGTAACCCGCCACGACTTTGCACGGGTAGGGCAGTTTATTAATCTATTTTAACTGAAAGTCTACTCGCCAAGTACGAAGTCACTCACTTTAAAAAACTCAGGTTGTCCATACAATGTTTCAACCCCCTTTTCACCCCTTCAGAGGGTGAATTTCAAAAAACGCTGAAATTAGTTTTCTTAGTATTTAATGCTAGGTCTACAAACGAAGTTTGAAGCTCCTCGTTAAAAAAAGATTGCTCCCCATACAAACTTTCAACCCCCATTTCACCCCTTTAGAGGGCGAATTCGTAAAAACCTGAAAAATATTTTCTTTAGTTTTAATGGTTAATCTATTAAGGGGGTTTGAAGTCTCCATCTTAAAGAAAATTTTATTTGCCATACAAAAAGGCCACCCCCTTTTTACCCTCTCAGGGAATGAATTTTGAAATAAATTATAGCCTATGTCCTATTCTGATGTCTAAGCTACAATACTGAAAAGTTTCATAGAGATCCGTTCAGTAGTTTTTGAGGTTAAGCGGAACGTACATCAAAACTTTCACGTTTATAATATTATAAATTATAAATATTAGGATTAGGATAAATATATAAAAGAAGAAGTCCTCACTGACTGACTCATCAACACAGCCGATACTACTAACGCTAGAGAGTTGATTTTTACACAGTCGGTTACATTTATAACGTAGGATAGGGAGTAAGGATTTTTCGAAATTCATCCCTTAAGGGGGTAAAACAATGGATGAAAGTTTGTATGGGAAACGTAATTTTCTGGACTTAGTAACTTGACATTTCGTACATAGACTCTCTGTTTAAATATAAGAAAACTGAATACTGCGATTTTCTAAATTCATCCCCTAAAGGGGTGAAAAGGGGGTTCAAAATTTGTACCGGGGAGCAAATCTTTTTTGAAGTTAGACATTTGAAATTTTGTATAAACTCTATGTTTAAATACAACAAACAAATTTTTCAGCGTTTTTCGAAATTGCTCCCCTAAAGGGGTGAAAAGGGGGTTCCAAGTTTGTACAGGGCGCAAATCTTCTTTGAAGTGAGGTTTAAAACTTCGTATATAGACTCTCTGTTTAAATACAACAAAATGTGTTTCAGCGTTTTTTGAAATTACTCCTTTAAAGGGGTGAAAAGGGAGTTCTAAGTTTGTACGGAGAGCAAATCTTTTTTGAAGTGAGAGATTTTAAACTTAGTAAATAGACTCTATTTAAATATAACAAAGCATTCTTCTGCGTTTTTTGAAATTGCTCCCCTAAAGGGTTGAAAAGAGGGTTCTACGTTTGTACGGGAAGCCAATCTTTTTTGAAGTGCTAGATTTAAAACTTCGTATACAGACTCTCTGTTTAAATACAACAAAACATGTTAAAGCGTTTTTCGAAATTGTTCCCCTAACGGGGTAAAAAAAGGGGTTCCAAGTTTGTGCGGGGAGCAAATCTTTAAAAAAAATTGCATCGTTGATAGACCGTGTCAGAAATAGTCAAAACAGCATTTTGAAGGGCTTAGCTAATAGGTACAACTGTCCCATTCTTTGTCACTGGGTGGCACAGATTAGGACACTTGTGAAATATATTAAATAGCCCTGATTGTGAATATTAAGTAGCCTTTATTATGTTATTCCTTTTAATTTTATTGAATCTATCTATTATGTAACCCCACTAACATAGATATAAGTACATTAATGTTACTAACCATATATGGATTTTATCCGAAATAAAATTATTTGAATTTGAATTTACTTTTCGTACAAATCGATATAGGTGTCATCGTCGAGGTTCCTCGGGGTGCCGATTACGAAATGACATGCATTTTCAAATCCAAGATGGCGGTCATTTATTTCTCTTAAAAATGGACATCGTCGTGGTTCCTCGGGGTGCGGATTACGAAAATGACATCCATATATATCTACATACGTAGGTAAATATACATGTACTGGTCAAACTGAGAACCCCTTTTTTGTAGACGGTTAAAATTTACGCTTACTACGCGGGCGAAGCCGCGGGAAAAAGTTAGTTAATAAATGTTATCATAAGGCTTGTGTTATGGGTGCTAGATGATGATATACTTAATTATTTTTATATAGAAAATATATTTACATAGAAAACATCAAAGACTCAGTCAGAATTATTCAATCAGCTATCATCACACTACTAATATTTTCAGTTATCGGGCTTTCAATCCGGGTATTGTATATATATAGATAGCCGACACCAAAAAGTGTGTGTCAGCTCTGGAATTTACTCTTTACGAACGATTATAAAATATATAAGTAAAGATTAGTAAACACTTATATATTACCGCAAAGTGGGGCTATTTGAGACCCCAGGGGACCGAGTTTCTAGCTGGACTCTTCTCAGCTAGACTAGGTTTAGTGAACCAGCGACAAAACTCCCAGTAGCTCGATTCCACTCACACTTCAGAGGGCCTACTCCGAACTTCGAAATCCGAACTTCGTATCATGCCGTCCCTTTCACTCTCGTGTTATATATACACCATATGATTGAAAGGGACGGCACGATACGAAGTTCGGATTTCGAAGTTCGGAGTAGGCCCTCAGGGCCTGTACTCAAGTGAATACTCTAAGAGTTTGCGCTCCAGTGAGATTGGTTCAGCGGCTTCAACCAAATTTAAACACACATTAAAAACATTGGTTTAAACCGCCCGCGTGGTCGTGTCGGAGGTTTCCCCTGAATTTTCCTCAGCCCAATCTTCAACCGCGCACTCCTATTGCTTTATTGTACCAGTAGTACATAAAGTTACGTGATTCGCCTGCCGGTCTATAAAGCCACAGTCAGGTTCAAAAAAAAAACAAAAAAAATGACCAGGGTTATCGTGCATCTATAAGTGTCCTCGAGAAATTCGGAATGTCGGAATGTTGCGAAAATAACAAATTCCTGTCTAACTAACCCCTTTTATATTTATCAAAAAGAAATGTTAAATTTTTTGTTGATGTTTGGTAGTGCAACAAAATCGCTTAGTTAGACCGGAATTTGTTATTTTCGGCACTACCCGACATTCGGAATTACCCGAGGACACCTTAGCTTACGGAGAAAGAAAAAATATAAAAAATAACGTAATAGGCAGCGTGCTGTCTCCATTGTTATTTTCTATTGTTATAAATTCAACCACAAATAATCTCGCTTCTCACTATCACCTCTATGCCGATGATCTTCAGATTTATTCGCAGGGTGTACTTGATGATATGCCATCTGTTATCAGCACTATAAATAATGACCTGGTGCGTATCCTAAATTGGAGTTATAGTTTTAGCCTTAAGGTTAATCCCTCTAAAGCTTCTCTGAGAAGGCTACGTAATTTCCTGCCCATTGACACTAAAATTGCGCTTACTCAAACACTAGTCCTCCCCATCTTGGATTATGCTGATGTTTCCTATATTGACCTCAACGAGGAGCAATTTCGTGGACGAGCTTTCCACTATTTCTAGCGCGTGCCGGACCTTTCGTTTCGTAGCAGACTTACGGCTTAGTATTTCCATGTATCCCAATTAGATTTTCACTCTAGTAAACCAATCCGCAGTTTTGTCAAATTCTCCATACCTAACCAATGTGTCCAAGGTTTGCACCCTTTTGGACTCTGAGTGAATATTTCACTAACTTTATATACCAATTAAATAGCACAATTTTGAAATATTTACACGTTGTTTTATTATTTTCGATCTTGACAGACACACTTGACAATTCAACAACTGAGAGCTACGCAAGATAAGTTGCGCACGTACATAACGCATAACGTGCTAAATTATAAATAGTCGTATCTTTACCCTGATCGTATACTGAGATACGACTATTTAAATTAGCACAGCAGATTACGTTTGATTTTATACCCCATAAATTTTCATACCCCGGGCTTATATATGAAATTCAATTCTTGAGGAGTAAACTCCAATAAACTCCAAAAATATTATTTTGTTAATATACCGAAAAGAGAGACTAGATAGAGAGAGATTAGATAGGTATACGATCATTTAGGTAAGACGAGTTGAGCTCAGTTTATTGATACGGATGAATACTGATAGTTACATACTCATTTACGTACCTACTAATATCATGTACTTACATTACTTACCTACAATATGTATGTATCAGGTAAGACTTGGGCTGAAATTGCGAAGGCAGGAATTTCAATAAAGTCGAGATGATTTTAGTAATTTGTCTAAATGCGGCTGCAGTTAAAGGAGATATATGTTACTAAACCCGATTACCTTCTTGGGCTTCCCTTGTGTTCAAAGCGTTTACTGGAGCGGAATGCTCCACAAGGTACGAGCAAGTATTCATGTTTAATTTCACCCCGCAGGAGGACCCGTAAAACCTTTTATCTGGACCCGAATTCCTTAAGAAGAATTATTTCTCCTCGCATGCGTCTTCATGGTTATAAAAATGAGTTTCGCCGACATTGTTCTTAAAGCTAATAAGAATTTAATCTCCACTAATAAAATTATCTTCTAAGTAATCCCGCGGTACTTATAAATATGCAACATAAGTTCGGTTTAAAGAAACTTTATTGTCTAAAAAATTACAGACATTTCACTTACAAGACAACTTTTAAATAGTTAACTTAAGTATCTAAAACAATCTGACAAGTTACGCAATAAATAAGCATTTCAATGTGACAATTATTCAACAACAAGTTGTATTTTTAAATTTACGAGGCCGAGAAGAGTAAAATTAAAACTAAGTATAGACCCTATTGGTTCTGACGTAAAGCTAAAATTTAAGTGTTAAGTAACAGGTATATGAGGGTATATTTTCTTATGCCAGTCATAGCTACTTAACTTGTTTACAGGGCTAGTTGAACGAGACTTTTAATCAGTACTTAATTGTCGGTTACCTTAGTGAGTTCTTGTATATAATAATTTTATGTATTTATAACATTGTTAAAGTTATTTAAATGATGATGTACTTTACATATTTTACTAACTAGGTATATTAAACATTTTAATGCACATTATAGTTTATAGATGATATGAGTACATCATATATATATATATTTTATTAATGTTGTGAGTTTGTTTTATTACGGCCGGCAATGCACCTGCGACTCCTCTGGTGTTGCAGGTGTTTATGGGCGACGGTAATTGCTTACCATCAGGCGATCCGTCTGCTCGTTTGTCCCCTATAACATTAAAAAAATGTAATTTATATTGCCTTTTTAGGTTTTGTTTGTTTATAATCCGTCGTTTACCGGTCTCGGGGATCCCCGGGCTTATTACAAAAGAATGCTATTGTTTATTTTTTTCGCTGGGAGACCACGGCATTACTTTAACTTATTATTGTTAATAGTTTTCATTTTGATGTTTTTTTTAAATCATTTATTGTTATATGACATTACTAGCTTTTTCCCCCGGCTTCGCCCGCGTAGTAAGCGTAATTTTTAACCGTCTACAAAAATGGAGATTCTCAGTTGCACCTACGTATGTAGGTATGTACGGATGTCATTTTCGTAACCGGCACCCCGAGAAACTACAAAAATGACACCCATATCAATTTTTAAGAAAAACAAAAGTCCACCATCTTGGATTTGAAAATGCGTGTCATTTTCGTAATCGGCGCCTCAAGGAACCTCGAAAACGACACCCATATCGATTTTTACGAAAAGTAAAGATTTGCTCCCCGCAAAAACTTGGAACCCCTTTTCACCATCAACGCACAGCCGAAACTACTGGAACTAGAAACTTCAAATTTGGTCCAGAGCTTACTTTTATGACGTATGCAAGGGATAAGATGGGATTTTTGGAAATTCCACCCCTAAGGGGATCAAATAGGGGTGCAAAGTTTGTATGAGAGAATTTTTTTTTTAGATGAAGACTTAAAAATTCGTAAAAAGGTTACGAACTTAAATCCAAAGAAAGTGTTTTCAGCGTTTTGCAAAATTCTAACCCTAAGAGGGTAAAATAGGGGTGCAAAGTTTATATGGGGAGCTTTTTTTTTTTGAAGTGAGAGATTTAAAACTTCGTACATAGACTCTCTGTTTATATACAACAAAACATATTTCAGCGTTTTTCAAAATTGATCCTCTAAAGGGGTATAAAGGGATTTAAAAGTTCGTACGAGGAGCAAATACCTTTTGAAGTACGGGATTTAAAACTTCGTATATAGACTCTCTATTTAAATAGGTACAACAAAATGTATTTCAGCGTTTTTTGAAATTGCTCTGGTGGGTGGGGTGAAAAAGGGTTTAAAAGTTCGTACGGCCAGCAAATATTTTTTGAAGTGCGGTATTTAAAACTTCGTACACGGACTCTGTTTAAATACAAAAAAACTTATTTCAGCGTTTTTCAAAATTGCTCCCCTAAAGGGGTGAAAAGAGCGTTCCAAGTTTGTAAAGGAGCAAATCTTTTTTGAAGTGAGAGATTTAAAACTTCGTACATAGACTCTCTGTTTCAATACAACAAAATATATTTCAGCGTTTTTCAAAATTGATCCTCTAAAGGGTTGTAAAAGTTCGTACGGGGAGCAAATATTTTTCGAAGTGCAGGATTTAAAACTTCGTATACGGTTTTTCTGTTTAAATACAACAAAATATATTTCAGAGATTTTTGAATTTGCTCCTCTAAAGGGGTGAAAAAGAGGTTCCAACTTTGTACGGGGAGCAATTCTTTTTTGAAGTTAGAGACTTCAAACTTCTTAAATGGACTCTATGTCTAAATACAACAAAACATATTTCAGCGTTTTTCAAAATTGCTCCCCTAAAGGGGTGAAAAGAGGGTTCCAAGTTTGTAAAGGAGCAAATCGTTTTTGAAGTGAGAGATTTAAAACTTCGTAGATAGACTCTCTGTTTAAATACAGCAAAACGTGTTCCAGAGTTTTTCTAAATTGTTCCCCTAATGGGGTAAAAAGGGGTTCCAAGTTGACAGATGGGGACATTTATTTCTCTTAAAAATCGATATGGGTGTCATCGTCGAGGTTCCTCGGAGTGCCGATTACGAAAATGATATGCATCTTCAAATCAAAGATGGCGGACATTTATTTTCTTAAAAATCGATATGGGTGTCATCTTTGTGGTTCCTCAGGGTGCCGATTCCGAAAATAACATCCATTTTCAAATCCAAGATGGCGGACATTAATTTTTCTTATAAATCGACATGGGTGTCATCTTTAAGGTTGCTCGGGGTGATGATTACGAAAATGACATCCATTTTCAAATCCCAGAGGGGGACATTTATTTTTCTTAAAAATCGAGAAGTTCCTCGGGGTGCCGATTACGAAAATGATATGCATTTTAAAATCCAAGATGGCGGACATTTATTTTTCTTAAAAATCGATATGGGTGTCATGTCGAGGTTCCTCGGGGTGCCGATTACGAAAATGATATGCATTTTCAAATCCAAGATGGCGGACATTTATTTTTCTTTAAAATCGATATGAGGTCATCTTTGTAGTTCCTCGGGGTACCGATTCCGAAAGTTACCTACATCCATTTTCAAATCCAAGATGGCGGACATAATTTTTTTCTTTCGAGTAATTTTCACAAAAGATTAATAGCATCAGACAACTGACAGGAACAAATAAACCTCATTTATATCTTTGTTACCATCTAAAATCTACGCGGACGAAGTCGCGGGCGGCCGCTACTATACTTATATAAATTTAACCCACTGAAAGCCCATAACGATAACTAAGCCTGTTGCTGCGTGCTGAGTGCAATTTTCGCTACAAGTCGGAAAAATGCTGCTATATGTTATGGCACAGTACCTACAAATCTGATCTGACAAATTTTGTTAACTAGGCGCAAAGTAGGTACCTACATTTTTGGCTTCCATGAGGGCGTTTGAGAGTAGACCGTTTCGATATTCACCAAGGACTAATGACTGCTATTACTACTACTATACATATATATACGTACATTTCTTGTTATGCAATTCACTGGCGATTTGCAAGCGACGCGAACCCAATGACGCGGTGTCCTACGTGGGCGAAATCCTCACGATCGCGAAGCGAAGCGGCTCAGCGCGATGCGGCGCGAAAGAAACAAACAGTCGACGCTATTGAAGTGTCCTACGTGACCAATACAGGCGCGGCGCGGCGCGAAGCGAACGCGATCAGCTGGTTTGATATTTTCGCGCGAATGAGACGCGGCGGCGCGGCCGTCCGAGTTGTTTGTCGCGCGCATGTAGGACAAGGCTGCCGCGTCTCACCGCATCGCGTGGCGTTCGCGAGGATTTCGCCCACGTAGGACACGGGCTGAGTCATTCTACGACCGCATTCAATGGTCGCGTCGCACCGCACGCAACCGCTCGTCAATCGCTAGTGCGATATGTGTAATAGTTTTCATGTAATGAAGTAATAAAATTCCAAGCCCATTCTCACTGCCTTTCTGTACTTTCTTGAACATATTTCGCCTTAATGTGTATATAACTCGGCCAAAGCCAATCGAGCTGAGTAGACTATATATCAGTAAACTGTTGTCGACTGTCTTGCCCGCGGACTGAGTAAACCATACAGCAGTAAACTGTTGTCGACTGAGCCCACGGACTGAGTAGACCATAATTATAGCAGTAAACTTTTGTCGACTGAGCCCGCGGACTGAGTAGACCATATAGCGGTAAACTGTTGTCGGCTGATCCCGCGGGCTGAGTAGACCCCTTGGAAAATTAATGGGCCGAGTCACGCCCGAAAAAACAAAAGAGGTCAACTGAGCCCGCGGGCTGAGTGGTGTGTGGGCCAATTTGCCCCCGAAGCGAAGCATTTACACCTAAATTAGCAGTAGGTGTGCCAGCGAGAGGCTAGGGTAAGATAAAGACAAAAATAATTTTTATGTTTTTATATTAACATTATAAATAGGTAGCGTCAAATTCTTGCGGAGTCATCGGGTCAGAGGGGTCATAGGCAGGTTTAAGAGTACTGGGCGGGGATGTCGTCCTTGCTCCAGTCGATTTCGACGGACTTGCCGGTGCGCGCCGCCTGTTCCGCAGCGGTCGCGATCTTGCTCACAGCCAGGGTCTGCCAGCTGGTTACGTCCATGGGGACTTTGTCTGCAATCATACAACGTGGGTTAGCTTATTGTATTTATAATGGGGTTCTTTGAATTGTGTAGGTAATACGTCTTAGGTAGGCACATATATAAGATTTCAAGATCACATGGTCATTTACATTAGAATTACGTTTGAAAGCGGGATATTTACCATGTATATTACAAATATTCATAAACGACATTTTACATTTTACCGTTTTCAATCGGATTTCTTAGGTACTTAGTTACTAAAGGCTTCCCGTGCCAACAGCGCCAAGTGTAGCTACTTCTAGGGCGCGTGACTTGATAGGCGCTTGGTACTTACTAACTTTTCTTCATTAAATCCAATGCGATACATACGAATCCCGAATCCGTAATATATATATATATATAGTCTACCAGGAAAGTAGTTTTAGTTAGCTTAGAACCGTTTTTCCGTTGGATGATACGTTTGTCTGCAAACAATAGTAAACCCTCTATAATACAAGATTCTTACATTGTACAACATCCAGGAAGTGCTCCAGCTCCTGCTGGTAGGCGCGCTTGTAGCGAGAGGGGAAGGAGTAGAAGATGGGGCTCTGTCTGACGCCCTCGTGGCCGATGTAGGCCTCGGTGGACGCCGTCGGCTTCTCGTTCTCAACCTTAATCATTCCTGTTGAATAATACATTCGTAAACAAATTATACAAGCAGGGTTTTGTACTGATAAGAAGTAATTAAACTCAGGTGAGTTAATTCCTTCAATAAAGTACGGACTAAAGACAAATTTATGACTGTTCAGAGTGGTCTTAAAGGTAAACGTTCCAATATTTGACGCCTTAACTAACGTATAAGCTATGATAGACAATTAAGGGGCAGAAATAAAAAAAGACAGAACATAATTATTAATTAAAATAGGGCTAATTAGAAACACTCCACATGGAGCGTGACGTCAAACGACATCAAAAGTACGAGCCCTGCTCACTTATTTTACGATATAATGGTAAATTTACCCTTGTTTCCGAAAACCTCCAGCCTCTGGTCGTATCCGTAGGCGGAGTAGCGGCTGTTGTCGCCGATGGCCACGGCGCCGGAGGGGAAGGAGAGCAGGAAGGCGATGTTGTCGAAGTCATCGATAGCCTTTACTTCGGGGATGAGTGCGGTGGCGTGCGCCTGCACGCGGATGGGCAACTCGCCCAACACCCAGCAAGACATGTCGAAGTCGTGCACCAGGCAGTCATGGAATACGCCACCTGTGAAGTACAGAATGGATTAAGTCATAGTCAAAATATTCTTTATTCAAATAGGCCTAGCAACAAGAACTTTTTAATCGTCAGTTAGTATTTACATGTCTAAGAAACCTAATGTTTAATGGGGCAAATAACCCTAACTATCCCATCCTTCCTTGAGACGTGACACATGCGCTTTCATTTCGCCTAGAGTTCTCATTATATCAGGTTCGCGCAAAATAGGCTCTTCAACAATACTAGTAAATAGGTTTTGTTTATATATTTAGTGTAAATAACGATTGGGTGCTTCGTCGTGGTATCTACGATCTATATTAAAATTGAATAAGGGTTTTCAGAAATATTACTCTTCTGATATGTGCCTGGGCCTCACGTTATAGCCCTGCCACTTGGATTTATATTCAGCCGTTTTCATTTCTGTCGTTTGATCTATCTAGTACGATCTATGTGCACTACACATAAATGTGTCTCTGCACAAATTCCATAATGGCATCACGCGGCCAAGTGCACAGAAATTGGGACCCTGGTGACGTCAATGAGATCTTCTTGACATAAGTTTTGGACATCACGTCTAAATGCACGTCGTTTTAGAAAACCGCCATTCAAATAACTGATTGGATTAGATCGATTACATAACGTTGTTATAAAAAACAAGTTATAAAATGATAAATATAAATCTGTCAGCGTATAAAACCACTGATAACTTTTTTTAGTATTTTACAATAGAAAAGTACCTGAGGTCTTGAGGTAGTCGATGGAGGGCAGAGGGGAGTCTCTGGCGGTGACCTTGAGAACCTGAACATGGCCAACCTCTCCCTTCCTGACTCTGTTCTTCAGAGCTCTGTAGGCGGGGTCAAAACGACGGTTGAAGGCGGCGAAAAGAGCCTTTCCCTTGGCCTTGGCGGCTTCGTAGCACTTCTTAGTGTCTTCGATGTTCTCAGCAATGGGCTTTTCGCAGTAGACGTCCTTGTTGTTGGCGATGGAGTTGACCACGATGTCGTGATGGGTGTAAGTGGGGGAAGCAATGAAGACAACGTTGACACTGTAATAAGTACGTAAGTAAAAATTTAACAATCCAGGCTTACAGTATACACGTGCAAGTGGGTCATACTCGGAATAAATACAAACAAAAATACTTGAGCGTAACTTTTGCTTTGAAGTATGTTTAGCACAATCAGATTGCGGTTATTTTGGACCTATATTATTTACAAACAGAAACAGAAAAGACAAATTGAAAATGATTTTATCTTCTACCTATCGTAAAATACTATTTACTGTTATAATTTTTATATAGAAAGCCAAGAGCGCGGTTAATTTAAATTTATTTGGTAAATAGGTGAGCTAAATAAGAACATTGGAAAGGAATAGATTCAAGAGAATATCTTACGCCTTATCCTTGTAGACTTTGTCAGCCTCCTTGGAAGTGATAAACTGAACATCATTGTTAAGGCCCCAATAGGCCCTTAGTTCGGCGAACCTCTCCTTCCTGTCATCGACGATGTATTTGACGATGACGCGAGGGTTGTTGATGATGCTGGTCAGGTGGATAGAGCCAGCGCGGCCGAGCCCGAAAATGGCGCCGACCACTGGGGCTACTTTCGGCTTGGCGCTAGCGTTCGCAGTCACTGTTTCCACATACCTGTAAAAAAGTTAACAGTTGCTTTAGCATGAGAAGGTAATTTGTAATTTTAGCGTAAGAAATTTAATAATTTGCTTCATTATTCATATTTTCTCTCTTCTTTGAATTGTTCATTTTTTTTTTGTTTTATAATTAAAATATATGTAATAGGTAGGCAACTTTACCCGCTTGACCACGAGTGCTGTAAAGGACTTGAAATGAGGTGTATTATAGGACTTGAAATGAGGTGTATTATAATACATAATACACGAGTTAAATCTGTTTCAAATCGTATCCTTTAACTTTAATCCTAATCCTAATAATATTATAAACGTGAAAGTTTGTGCGGATGGATGTACGTTCCGCTTAATCTCAAAAACTACTGAACGGATCTCTATGAAACTTTCCAGTATTGTAACTTATTGTAGATTTATTTCAAAATTCATCCCTTGAGGGGGTAAAAAGGGGATGGCCTTTTTGTATGGCAAATAAAATTTTCTTTAAGATGGAGACTTCAAACCCCCTTAATAGACTAACCATTAAAATTAAAGAAAATTGTATTCCGCGTTTTTTGAAATTCGCCTTCTAAAGGGGTGAAACGGGGGTTGAAAGTTTGTATGGGGAGCAATTCTTTTTTAACGAGGAGCTTGAAACTTCGTTTGTAGACCTTGCATTAAATACTAAGAAAATTAATTTCAGCTTTAAAGGGGTGAAAAGGGAGTTGAAACATTGTATGGACAATCTGAGTTTTTTAAAGTGAGTGACTTCATACTTGGCAAGTAGACTTTCAGTTAAAATAGATTAAAAAACTGCCATACCCGTGCAAAGTCGTGGCGGGTTACAAATGTATGTCTGTCTGTCTGTTACTACTTACTTTTGAACCACTGAATCGATTTAGATGAAATTTGTTATGGATATAGTTTGAGTCCTAGGGATGGACATAGGATACTTTTTATCCCGGAAATCATCCCTTAAGGGGGTGGAACTTAGTATGGAAGAAAGGTAACTAGGTATAAGCGCCTGATATAAAATAATAGCAATAACATTCTAACGCAATGACCGAGTTCTATGCATACGAAGTCGCTGGCAAAAGCTTATTATATAATAAATTATTATAAATGCGAAAGCATGTCTGTCTGTCTGTTACTTCTTCACGCTTAAACCGCTTAATGGATTTGGCATGGGAATAGTTTGAATCCCGGGGAAGGACATAGGATACTTTAAATTCCGAAAATTATCCTTTAAGAGGGTGGAAGGTCCCAAGGGTCCCAATTAGGTCCCCTGCTGTTTAACATGTTCATCAATGATGTTGTTGACTGTTTCCATCATTCCAAAATTTTACTATTTGCTGATGACACAAAAATCTTTACATTAGTTAAATCCATAGACGATTGCAAACTGTTACAAGAAGACTTAAATAAGTTAGATCAGTACTGTATTAAAAACTGCCTCGACCTTAATATTGAGAAGTGTTGCTCGATTTCATTTTCGGTTAGGTTTTATTTTCCGGCAGAGTAAGGACTTTAAGGATCCGCATACCATCGTTCTTCTGTATAATGCTTTTGTTAGATCGAACTTAGAGTTCGCTTCAATTGTTTGGAGTCCTCAATATTCGGTTCATATTGATGCCATTGAGAAAATTCAAAATAAATTTATTAAATGGATGAAATATAAATTTAATTTTTTTTCCAGTGATAACATCGTGAGTCTTCAGCTGCGTAGAGAACATAAAGACCAGATATTTTTGTTTAACTAACTAAATCATTTGACTGAGTCGCAATATCTCATTAGTAATATTTCATATAGATGCCTTACATTTCGAACCAGAACAAACGCTCTATTTTCTATTCCATTTTGTCGTACTAAATATGTCAAAAATTCATACCTTGTGAGAGCATGCTCAACATACAACACAAAATACTTTGAGCAAGATTTATTTTGTACGAAAATTGGTAAATTCGTGCCTCACTGAAGATTAACACCCAGTAACAAATATAATAGTGTTTAAATACAAATGTAGTGTTGAATGGTATTCTGTTACAACTAGTATTAAATCTCTGCATGTTATTGTATTTGTAAAGGATCTGTTATTGTTTTCCTTTTGTTGATTAACCTCATTATTATTATTATTATTTCTTTTTTATACATTTTGCACCTTTAAACTTACACTTCAATTATATTTTATGTACCCTTTGAGCAAATTTTGTTGTTATTTCATTAGTGGAAACTGTTTTGGCTCATGTATCAGTTGATCAATTTTTATATTATGTATAATTTTTAAGCTGTTTGTTTCCCAATAAAAATAAATAAATAAAAATAAAAAAGTTGTATGGAAGAGCGATGACTAGGTAAGCGCCTGATATAAAAAATAACAATTAAATTCTATCGCGATGAAGTGGTCTACGCAGTCGAAGTTGCGGGAAAAAGCTAGTGAATAATATACGCGGAAACCGAACACAATTAGATAATTTTGTTTTTAGAGGCACCTAATACAGAACAACATTACCAACCGAATCCTATGTCAAGGCGAGCCTAGCTAATAGCCGCGTAAACTCATAATCTTAGTTCAATTTAATAATTACTACTTAAGGCGAAAATGAAAAAGGATAAAAGCCCAGGGGAAGACAGGATAACAAACGACACTATTATAGCCATGATAGAGCCCTTATCCAACCACATGGCCAAGATATATAATCAAATAATTCAACAGGAAGAAATCCCAGAAGATTGGAATAACTCACTTATAACTCTATTATACAAAAAAGGAGACACGTAACTAATAGATAATTACCGACCAATCAGTTTGCTTCCAGCCCTCTACAAACTATTTTCTACAATAATCTTAAACAGAATATCCAAGCATTTAGACGAACAACAACCGAGAGAACAAGCAGGGTTCAGAAAAGGCTAGTCTACGACAGATCATATATTCACGATCACACAGGTAATTGAAAAGTATACGGAATATAATAAAGTTATATATCTGGGATTTATAGACTATACAAAGGCATTCGACTCTATCTCACACACGTATTTATGGTCAAGTCTCAAAGAACAAGGGGTGCACACAAAGTACATAAATATAATTAAAAAAATATACTACAATGCATCAGCCAAAATAAAACTGGAAAGGATCGGAGAATCATTTCCAATAAGAAAAGGAGTAAAACAAGGGGATCCAATGTCACCCAAGCTGTTCACAGCTCTACTAGAAACAATATTCCGACGAGTAGACTGGCAAAATCGCGGCATAAACATAAACGGAGAGAGTCTTACGCACCTCAGGTTCGCGGAAGACATTGTGGTCTTGTCTGAAAGTCATGAAAGTCTACAATACATGATACAGACCCTAGATACAGAGAGTAGAAAAGCGGGACTACAAATGAACGTATCAAAAACAAAAATAATGACTAACGGAGAACCAAAGGAAATAAAATTACACTGTGGAGTTATCGAATAATTAGATGAATATGTTTACCTAGGCCGTCTAATAACTTTCAGAAAACCAATAGAGAATGAAGTAGATAGAAGAATAGCCATGGGATGGAAAAAATATTGGGCGCAAAAGGAAGTGTTCAAAAGTAATCTCCCGATACACCTAAAAAGGAAGTTAATGGATAATACGATTCTGGCCACGGTAACTTACGGTTGCCAATGCTGGCCCCTAAACACAAGTATTATCCAAAAACTGAGAACATTTCAAAGAGCAACGGAAAGGTCTATTCTGGGTATAAAACTAAGCGATCGTATGAGATGTACA
Source organism: Epiblema foenella (assembly GCA_963556455.1). Lineage (NCBI taxonomy): Eukaryota > Metazoa > Arthropoda > Insecta > Lepidoptera > Tortricidae > Epiblema > Epiblema foenella. The sequence continues at coordinate 18,732,013 of OY747099.1, read as the reverse complement.
GAAATTAGAAACAAAACAAAAGTAGCCGACATCATTCAAACCATTTGTAAATTAAAGTGGAGATGGGCCGGGCACATAGCAAGGGCAAACGATGGTCGATGGAGCGAGCGCATAACGCAGTGGTACCCGAGAGACGGGAAAAGGGCAAGAGGGAGGCAGAGGCGACGCTGGAGCGACGACATAATACAAGTTGCAGGCAAAAACTGGCAAAGAAATGCTAAAGACCGTCAACAGTGGCATACTATGGAGGAGGCCTACGCCCTGAATTGGGCATCCAAACAAAACTACAATTAATAGTAATTTAATTTAAAATCTAATTTTAATGTTTAACAAAATTATACTTAATTAATTAAACTAATACTAATATTATAAATACTAACTCATTGTAATATAATAAATAAACAATCTCAATGCATGCTGAATTGTGCACAATTAATAATAAAATGAAAATCAAATAATACAATGAAATGTAATAAGTACTTAATACCCAATATTTATAACAGGAAAATATGTAATTTGATCATATCATTCAGTATGTTATAACGTTTGGAATAAAGAGGCTTTATTATTATATTATTATTATTACTTAAGGCGTAAGGTAAACGTCCCACTGCTCGACACCTTACCCTTAGTGCCCTATAGATGACACCCATTAATCACCTGTAATCATGACATAAGATTGAAAGTACCATGTATTGGGACAGAATAGTGCAAGTTACTTACTCGGTATGCAAGTAGTCCTCAGCGGGGTATGTACTTTTAAAGGTGTAAGGGGAAGGTCCTGCGAACTTTTTAGTGGCCATTTTGAATATTCTGAAAGTAAAATGTATAAAGGTAAGCTTATTTATTACATAACAATATATTTATTCTTATATTTCTTATATCGTTACGTAACTACTGATTTCTATATGTAGGTAGCCTTACGTGACAATGGAAAATCTAATCAACTAAAAACAAGAAACGACACGAACTTGGGAAATCAACAAACAAACCGGACAAGTGCGAGTCGGATTATACGTCTTTTGGCATAAACGGCCGTATCTTTTTTTTATGTTAACATAGAAATTTTATTTTTTCACAGCTTCAAGGAACTGTAGACCTGAGTAGGTATACGGTTTCAATTTCAACTCGATATACGACAGACATACGGACAAAAAAGTGATCCTATAAAGTTTCCGTTCTTTTCCTTTTGAGGAACGGAACCCTAAACAGGTAAGTATATGGATTTTACTCAAGTTATACTTTTTGTGATTTGGCCACAAAAACGATAGAAATTAAAAGATCGACATGATATAGTCCCTCTGAGATCTTACTCGTAAATGATTACGTTTATAATGGATTCTAAATATCCAAAATGTGATGATAAATATTTTATATGTTAACTTTAAAAATGAGGAAGGAGACTTACTTGATGAACCCGCTCTGTGTTCCTCCGAACCGAAGTGAGGTCGTCATGTGCCGACGGCCTTTTAAGTAGGTGTCCGTGGTTGATAACTCGACGCAGCTGATACCAGAGGTCGTTTATGGCGCCACCATAGTTTTCCACTGTAAACGACAACAATACGCCTCGCTCTGGCTATAAATATATTATTATCAAGAGTAATTATATAACCAGTTAGGTAAGTTATGTTTTAGTAGGTATCAGTTTTCATACCACCCTCGTATGTAAGTACCTTAACATATCGCAAGAGTTTCCAAACAGTTTTAATACGAGCCCTAACAAGTAACTGACTTGCCATAAGTTTTGAAAATACCCCCGACGGATGTGCTCAATTGAAAAATAATTAAATAATGCATTTGGAAATCCCCCGACTCTATAGGAAATAATTACATAGATACAAATATTTTTTTCTAAACGGTTAACTGGTTGCGAGGTATATTTACAAGCCCAGATAAATCAGTGTGGACCATCGAGTCCTAAAGGAGGGTTTGAAGCCCCTAAACCCCCCTTCCTCCCTCATATATGTCCTTGATAGTAGTTAGGGGAACCTATTTCAAAACAGCCGAAGAACGGTACTCTATCTATGACCCTTCAAAAAGTTCCTTACGATGTTATTCGATTCCATCATCAATCCCTCAGCAGTTCATGCACAGAAGCTATGCAGCAAACAGTATTGAAATAGTCGATATATACGTTAATCCACCTATATGTCTTTGCAAAATTCCCTATGCTGTTGTTCTGCTTCATCGTCAGGCCTTTTCAAGTTCCTGTACAGAGACGTCTCAATAGATAGGTACTATCAAAAGAGTCTAATGACATATCACTAACTAAATACCTTTAAAACATGTCTTAAAATACTGTTCTGATCCATCAGATCCTCAGCATATCATGTATAGAAGCTACTCAGCAAACAATCTAAAGAGCCCAAACACGAATAAGTTACTACATGCCATCGCAAAGTTCTCTATGGCATGGTTTTACTCCATCATCAAACCCTCAGAAGGTTATGTATGATGTCTGTTAATGCAACATAAACAAAAGGGATCAAAAACAAACAAAAATATTATCTACTCTGCACAGTACCCTACTATGCTTTTCTGCTCCATCATCAGATCCTCAGAGTTAAAATGCATGTACTCCACACCAAGTCCTATGGAAATCGTAAACGCTAGCCGAGCAGTTCCGGAGAAAATGCACTCACACGCACTTTAGCAAGTGAAAAATGTTTACTGTAGCGCCCCCTGGCGAGTTATCATCTAACTCCTAGCTAAAATTCGGCCCGACTCAACTACAAACCTATTGCAGAAAACCGTTTTTAAATCGGTAACGCCGTTTCGAAGATATTGATGTGCACACACAAACAAACAAACAACCTCTCACCCTAAACGCATATACCTTCTCCGTTCCGTCGTGGGTAATAATTTAAGACTTTTTTCTATCACACATTTAACTAATATCAGAAACATTGCCTCTTTATAATATTAACTAGTATGTTGCATAGATATAGCATGAATTTGGCTCCCTGCGTAAGAAAGTTCTCACAACACAACATCAATATCCCTATCTTTACTCGTATGATCCTAGGCTTACTCCGTCGTAAATGTTGCTGATTATTGTTTATGATACTATTCGCGATCACAATTAATTATTTTATCTACACACATCCTCTTTAATGTGATCAAAAACCGTAGGTAAGGACCGGTTTTACAATATACCACATCACAGAGGGGCGTAGATGGCTATAACCGCATCATAAATTAAACGGTTATGAGATCTTAACTCACAGCTGCGCGCCGGGCTATCTCGTCAAGCATTGCTTCCGCCGGCTCAACGCGCTCACACGAAACATATTAAAGAGGATTTAATATATGGATGTAGATAAAGTAGTGTATGCAACTGTACTTAATCTCATTATGTATTAGGTGGGTGGATCAACTATTCTTTGTTGCTCGTTACCGTTGTTACGTCTCCCGAGTCACTCTTTAAAACAGTGATTTTATAGGGTTTAAGTCATTAAATATGAGTTTTAGCGATGAGCATAAATCCATTTGGACATGGGTCATCTCTTAAGCATGCTTAATGTCCATATTATAAACATTTTTCTAAGAAACTCGGTTACTGTTGTCTCCTCGCTGATCGGACAGAATAACAACATGAAAAAGTTGATTGACCCAGGAAGCAGTTGCATAAACTACTATTACTAACCTAACTACATAGTTTTCAGTCTCGGGAAGAGTCACAGGACGCCATTAGAGTCTTCTGTGACCTTTCCAAGGCTTTTGATTGTGTAGACCATGGTACTTTAATTTGTAATCTGATTGTTATGGCATTAGAAGACATGCATTAAATCTCATTAACACACAGAAATCACAAAGAAATCAAAGGACAGCGATAAATGGAGCTATTTCACCAGATACTGTGGTAGAGACGCGAGTACCTCAGGGAATTATTCTAGTTCCCGTTCCTATTCCTTGTTTATGTAAATGATTTACCATATATGGTACTTAAGCCAAAAATCAGTCATTGTCATATTCAGAACTCGTTGAACCAAATAATACCCTGTCCATGATATCTGACTGGTTTGCTGCCAACAACTTAGTGTTGAATCCGAAAAAAACGAAATGTATAAAATTCTCACAAGCAAACTCATCATCATCAAATATCAATTCAAATATAAAACTTAATGGTGAAACTTTAGAATTTGTCAAGACAACTGTATTCCTAGGTATTACATTGGACTCAAAATTTCAGTGAGGTTCCCATTCCCACATAACCGCTATAGGAAGTAGGTTGAGGTCTGCTGCTTATGCAGTCAGGAGAATAAGGCAGCTTACCAATGTGGCAACGGCTCGGTTAGTTTACTTCGCTTACTTTAATACTATAATTAGTTATGGTCTTATTTTATGGGGATCAGCTGCAGATATGGAAACTGTGCTTATATTGCAAAAAAAGGCTATACGAGCAATTTATAACTCGGAGTCGCGTGAGACATTAAGAGAAATCTTTAAGAAAATAGATGTCTTAACCCTGCCGTCGCTGTACGTATTTGAAATAATCATGTATGTTAGGAAGAATTTATACAATTTCCCAACGAACACTGATAATTTAATAACTACCAGAAACACTAGGAAACTCAAAATAACTTTTTAAAAGGCGAAAAAGTCGTTCTTGGGAAATTGTATAAAATTCGAAGATACATTACTGAACTTACGGATTCCAAATTTAAATCTGTCTTGAAAAAAAAAACACTTATTTCAAAAGCATATAATAAGATTAAACGATTACATCATGGATAGGGATGTTTGGCAGTGATAGCGTCCCACACAGCACAAGTAATCTACACAGAAATATTTTGTATTAAATATATATATATATATATATATATATATATATATATATATATATATATATATATATTGTAGCATTAAAATTCTGTAGTATTATAATACTGTTATTTTATATACATTGTATATTGTTTTGAAAAAAAGACACCTCTCCGAGTTTCTTACTCCAGTTCCTCTCGAGCCAGAGGTTTATTTTGTGAACCGGTGGTAGTTTTTTGACATTCATAAGTGCACGTGATACGCCTAAATTGAATAATAAATAATTTCATTTCATTTCATTTCACCTTATCTTTCGTTAGCTTAGGTTTTTGTAGTTAAGTCTTTTCGTCTTGTACATTTGTTATCTTGTTAGATGTAGAATGAATGTTTGATTGCCTATACCTATTAGGAATTTGCTATAGTACCTACTGCGTACGGGTAGCTTTATTTTATCGCAACATGTTTATCTGATAATTAAACTTGTGTGGCAAAGCTGTCAATCGCAACGAGATTATAGTGAACAGTTGTAATCCCGGAGGTGCGTGAGCTGAGGTAAGGAATTAGGAACTTAGATTGGCGCCAGGAGTTTTTGCCGACCCTCCGGCAAGAACAATAAGGCAAACTCTTTCTTTCCACGTTCAGTCAATTTGTTACAGTCTTACTCTCGCTCAATAAACAATATGAACAACAAGGTCACTGTTTTGTACTCTTCTAACGTATTATATGTCTAGTGAGTAGGGTTACGTCGCCAAATGGCAAGAAATGGAACCCTTTATAATTTTTCATGCCCGTCTGTCTGACTGTCCGTGTTTCGCAGGCATTTTACTCAAAAACGTTGTAAGTAGAATGTATAAGAATTAAATTTAAAATGTACGTAGTTAAGTAGTCAGAACAAAAAGAAGGAAGGTTTTTGGGGGGGGCTAAAAGCACAAAATATGTATTTTGTAAAAATATGTGGCACATTAATAGCTCTTGTTCTTTGTAATAGGTCTTTAGAAATAAACGAACAGTCTTTAGAAAGAAAATGTGAATATATTCATTCAGAGATAATTGTGAGTAAAAGTCTATAACTTTCAAACAGTAGAATCAAAAATAAAAAAACGGTCAAGTGCGAGTCCGATTCGCGCACCGAGGGTTCCGTGCACAGATGTGTGCCGGTTCTAACCCTATTAATTCAGGAAAATCTCAACAACATGGTGTAGAAATTCAATTTCTACGCCATAGGTACAGCGCCACCTATCGGTGAATTTTGTTACAGATTTGAGCGAATGAACATGTATGGTGGTTTTGCTAGTATACTTCTTTATCACGTGAACCGATTTCATTTTCTTTTCTTTATTTCAAAGAAGGTACTTTTAGCGTAGGAATTTATAAAACGAAAATACATGCAAAGGTGATTAAAATACAAACTTAGTATAGAAATGTTTTTAGGACATTAAACAAAACAAAAACTAGATAGAGCTATAGTTATAATTTTCCTGTATGTAATATCAATGTGTTATGTAATAATTTCATAGTTTTTCCTCGGTAAACTTATCTCCGAGATAAGGGGGGGAATATTCAGCGTTTTTACGGCGGTTATTTTTCGTCATTGTCGTTTCATTAAATATTGTTAAAGGAGACGATGATCAGAGTAAACTTTTGTTAAAAGCGTAAACCAATATCGGGTCCGAGTATTATTTGTTCAATTATTTCGCCGGTTTATCCCAACTTCGGGTAGTTAATCTTGCGTCGACAATTACTGACTTTAGAAACAAGCGTTTCAAACGCTCGGAGAATCGCCCGGGGGAGCGGTATTTTTTTTACGTTTTCCTTCATAAATCAAAAGTGGGCAACGTAAAAAAAATTGTTTCTGAATGTGCAACTCAAGCTCTTTCATATGACATCCCACTTGACATATTAAGTAACTAGACTTTGAAATTTTGAACCACCTATTATATGTCATTTTTCACAGAAAAAAAATCAAAAAGTCATGTTCTATGTATGTAGGTAAGCCTCTTTATAACTATTCCAAATTTCAAACCGATAGCATAAGTAGTTCTTGAGATATTTAGCTATGTGACAGACAGACAAAGTGAAACCATAAGGGTTCCTTTTTTACCATTTTGGTACGAAACCCTAAAAACATGGATATTAAGCTTATTAAATAATTTCAAGGATTTTTTTAACAATATGGGTTCTATCCTATGGATTCTGAGTTATGGCTGAAAAACTACCTTTTCCAAACAAAAGGACGTAGGTGCTCTGAATTCCCTATGAAGACACGACTTTTTTAGGTTTCAAAGGCGGAATAGTGGTTAAGTAGTAGTAGGTAGGTACGGAACGCTCATTATGCGTGGTCCGTTACGCACTTGGCCAGTTTTTTTTATATGTGGCTTCGATTGGTATCTTTACAACTTACTCTTGGATGATAAAATAAGCCAGTCAGTATAGGTTCAAAGCCGGGAGCTATGTTACAAAAGATGGTGTAGTAGATTTTTTACAATAACAATAAGATTTAAAAAATCTACTGCACCACAGTTTGATATTTACTCCGTTTGCTAATGGACGCAACTGAGTAAATATCAAAAATGGTAGCATAAAGTTAGGACATATTTTAGCATTGTACAAAACCTCGTCGTACTTTTTTCGATTTTATATCTATCCTATTCTTCTAAAAAACGAATCATTTTTTTTCAAATTTTTGCAATCTTTTATTTAGCTTGTATCCAATAGCCAATTCCGCCAACATAAATATTTGTTAACATGTATTTCCGTTCTAACTTTATTCCTAATTAGGTACAAATAATTGACACCTACTTAACATAATATAAATAAACTTTATTTGTCACTGTTATGATATTAGTCGAATTATCGACCCTAATTCTTGGCCGTAATTATCAACCTTATTAAAAGTAGTAAAAAGATATTATTGCATTTTCTTTTAACGGAGGCTAATCAGTACTATTCAGCACTTATCAGTTGATACATAATCAAGGGTTATCAACACTTAAATTATATTATGCAAACAATTTTATACGTATTTACTGAACTTGACCTTCAAACCCCGATAACTTGTATAAGTTAAGTAAAATAAACTCGCAACTCGCAACAGGTTAGATATCTTCCAACAAAAAAACAACTGGGACTAATTGTATCATATGAACATTATGAACTAACAATATATATTGCATAAGTGAGTTTGTTCGTTGCTAGGAAACAATTTAATCTCCGTTCATCAACGTCATCATCAGCCGTAAGACTAGACATAGGTCTCTTAGAGAATGGCACAATCGGTCATGGGCTGCCCGCATCCAGCGGAACCCCGCGACGTCAACCAGGCCATCAGCCCTCCTCGTAGGGATTTTTTTAATTTCCGTTAGTAGGTAGTCAATTTGATTGTCGAGTGGTTGTTGACAATCTACTAAAGGTAATTCAAGGACTTTGTTTCAGTCACCTGCCAATGCCAATATCTGACATAGTGCCCAAAAATATCTGTGTGTGTGTGTGGCCAAAGAGTTCACCCATCGAGGCCTCCGTTTTCCATTTCAATCGCAAGCGCAAGAGAGTGCGCTCGCACCATGACGAGTCACATATATCATTTTAATAGATCAAAAACGGGTTCTTTAACACGAAATTTAAAATACGAATAGGTACATTTAACACTAACAATAACCGGAGCCGCGGGAATAACTAATATATAAGGAACATCTCTAAATGTAGATTATATTATGTAAAACTAGCCTAGCTCGTGACTTTACTTGCAGTTAACGTTTTGTCATCCTAATTCCAATAATTGACACGGTGTTGGTCACCTCTATGATTTGAAAAGATTGGAGGCCGGCAAATGGATTAGGGACTAGCACTTGTAGGTACATTTACCTTAGTTCTCGGTGGAGGAAGTCAGACCTGTTTCACAATTAACATATCTCAATATCTCATCCATGTTTTAAAAATAATATCCCTGCCCGTTGGTATGCGGATACCATTATCTAAATAAACTAGCAACTTCAGAGGAGTCAGAATTCGAACTAAGGATTCGCTTTGATCTAAATGTCATTTTCCATACTAAAAGTAAGATAAGATAAGATAATAATTTACCCTAACGCTTCTGTACTTTTGCTTTACAGAACAAGTAACTAGTTTAATTCATAATTTATTTATTGTTTGAATTGCCGCTATAGCTGATGATACTACCTAAATTGTGCCATAAACAGACACGCAATCATTTTCGTACGATAGTTTCTTATATACATGTAATTTATTTTCAGTTTCGCATTGGGAAAAGCCTAATGTTTAGAGTTCCGTCGAGGTTTAATGAAAACAAAAACCTCGCGAAATTGTGAATTGGCCCAAATAGTGATTCTATACATATAAAAGAAGAAGTCGTCACTGACTAACTGACTCATCAACGTACAGCCGAAACTGCTAACGCTAGAGAGTTGATTTTTAAACAGTCGATTACATTTGCAACGTAGGCTAGGGATAAGAAAGCATTTTTCGAAATTCATCCCCTAAGGGGGTAAAACAAGGGATGGAAGTTTTTATCAAAACACGTATTAATTGAAGTGAGAGATTTGAAACCTTGTATAAGGCCTCTCTGTTTAAATATATTAATGGCGTATTTCAGCGTTTTTCTAAATTGCTCTCCTAAAGGGGTGAAAAGGGGGTTCAAAGTTTGTACCGGTAGCAAATCTTTTTTTAAGAGAGATATTTGAAACTTGGTTCTCTGGTTAAATACGACAAAACGCATTTCAGGGTTTTCGAAATTGCTTCCATAAAAGAGTGAAAAGGGGGTTCCAAGCTTGTACGGAGAGCAAATCGTTTTTGAAGTGAAAGATTTGAAACTTCGTAAACAGAATCTGTGTTTAAATACAACGAAACGTATTTCAGCGTTTTTCGGAATTGCTCGACATTTATTTTTCTTACAAATCGATATGGGTGTCATCTTTGTGGTTCCTCGAGGTGCCGATTACGAAAATGACATACAATTTCAAATCCAAGATGGTGGACATTTATTTTTCTTAAAAATCGATATTGGTGTCATCTTTGTGGTTCCTCGGGATGCCGATTACGAAAATGACATCCATTTTCAAATCCAAGATGGCGGACATTTATTTTTCTTAAAACTCGATATGGGTGTCATCTTCGAGATTCCTCGGGGTACCGATTACGAAAATGACATCCATTTTCAAATCCAAGATGGCGGACATTTATTTTTTCTTTTGAGTAATTTTTCACAAAAGATTAACAGCATCAGACAACTGACAGGAAAAAATAGACCTCATTTATATCTTTGTTCCCATCTAAAATCTACGCGGGCGACTGCTAGTGAAATATATGGGAACATTAAGCAAAAATTGCACTAAAATTGATTTGAATAACCACCACCATCGCCATTCATTAATAATCGTTAATTGTAACTATCGATTCGTCTTACCCTCATCACTATAAAGGCCAATTCATAACTGTCAAAAAGGAACTGAAAAAAAAACCGATAATACTATCTACTGATGAAGTCATCTCTACGTGTCTTGTGTGCCTCTATGTATACATTTTTTTCTGTAGAACAAAACCCGTCGTACTCCTCTAGATCAATTTTACCAATTCTGGGGGTCACCAAGACCAATTTTGCCATCAGTTATATGTATAACTGTAAAGGAAGGTAAAATACCGCTAAATCTACATAGATTTACTTTGTTCCAGATATTATGTTACGGATCCACCGTTGTGGGCACGATGGGCATGCCCACAACCCTAATAGACTTGTACCGTCACACTTTCAGGGTCTATTGAGATCGATAGGCTGATGATAATTAACACTATGCCTTTACAAAATTAAAAAAAACCGTACCATCAGCTACTTTTTTTTGAACCTGACTGCTGCGGCTTTATAGGCCGGGCCCATTAAAGCGATGGGAGTGGGCGGTTGGACAGTAGCCTGGGGAAAATAAAGATGGAGGAAACCTCCGACCACGCGGGCGGTTTAATTAAACACTGGAATACTCTAAGGCCGGATTTTGTAAAGATCTTAAGGTCTGCTTAAGGAAACCATACACGGTGCTAACCCTCATTTCGTGGTGTAGTTCGAGGTTCGTCTAATCCCACGGGGCACCAGTCACCCTACGGAAAAATTTATAGGCACGTGAGCAAAAACTACAATTGCAAAGACATGATTGGACAAACACAAATTTTGTAACGTGTCAGCTTATTTCCAAGTGACATTTTACTAATCATCGGCCCAAGCCTTCCTGTCTTAGCACTAACAACGCACGGTTCAGTAGTGTACACTGATAGGGATATTATGCAAAGTCAGTTTTCTGTCGAGGGTCACTTCAAACATCTGCCTTTCCGTGCTAACGCGGTCAGACGGATGGAAGACTATCGCAGTGCTTTTTAAGGTTCCGTACCCGAAGGGTCCAAACGAACCCTATTGCTGTCACTCACGCGTCTGTCCGTCCGTTCGTCCATCCGTCGTCTGTCACAAGATTTTGTTCCAAAGATTTTTTTAAGTTAGTGATACTTAATGTTTATTGGTGCTTATATTTTATCAACAAATACTAAAATTGATTGTTTATTTTTTATTTTTTCCTATTAAATCCAATTTAATTTTGCGATTGGTTCGGCACCCTAAATGTACGAAGTCCGACACGCACATGGCCGGTTTTTTCTGGGTTGACTTCGATACGCCAAAGATTAAATGAATAAATGGACTTTATTCTGCAAGTATATGGCAATGGCCGCAATGGCAATGGCACCAACGATTCAACGATGGTCAATGATTGCCTCCTGGAGCACCGCCTATGTGCATTGTTTCTTTTTCATCCCCCGGTTTACATGTATGGAGTTCCCCCAATTCAATTGAGTTTCGCCTGGTGCATCTTACTTGCTGGTCATACTTACGACGACTCCTGAGACAGCTTCAAAATACTTATTAACCTCGTTTAGTGTATTTGTACTAGCCTACTGGCTACTAGAAAAAAATAAAAAAAATGTATTGATTGAAATTAATTTGAGATTTGATCAAAACTGTTTCATTAAATTCCAAACTCCAATAATTATTTCCATTGCTAAGGTCTAAGTCCCGATGCGCGGAATCAAAAGTTCATATTGTACGCGATTACGTTTTTTTGCGATCGTTGGATACCACATTTGCTTAGTGACGACCAAAAAACAGCCCGTGTTTGATGGCGCCGCAAAACTCTGCAGCTATTCAACCGAGGAGTCAAAACAGGTTTATGATATGGTTAGTGGTAACGAGTCTTGGATATATGCTTACGACCCAGATCCCAAGCAACAGTCAACTGTCTGGGTCTTCCGAGATGAGCCAAAACCGACCAGTCATACGCTCACGGAGCACTTCAAAAAAATGGTTGCCTCGTTTGTGGCAAAGGGTGGTCACATTGTACTAGAAGATCGCAAGACGCTTAACGCTGATTGGTATACCACTGTTTGTTTGCCACAAGTCATCACAGAGTTTCGAAAAAACAACTCAAGAAGTCGTATGATACTGCACCATGACAATGCAAGCTCGCACACCGCCCACCAAACAAAGACGTTTTAACATTCAAAATGTTGAAATTTTAGATCACGCCTTACAGCCCGGACTTGAGCCCTAACGATTTCTTAACGTTCCCCAAAATTAAGCCGCCTTCGTGGTCAACGTTTCAGCACACCAGAAGGAGCCGTTGGTGCATACAAATCGGCCATTTTGACTACCCCCACTTCGGAGTGAAATAAATGTTTTAAAAACTGGTTCGAACGGATGGAAATGTGTATTAAATATCGCGGAGAATTCTTAGAAAAACAATAAATGGTAATAATCTAATAGATTGTCTATACTTATTTCAAACGAAACAACTTAAAAGGCAGCCCTTACCCTTAGCATAGTTACTTTAACGTATGTTTTCTTAAATTATTCCTCATAAACAAAATTCTCACGCCGGCGACGCCACGCCGCGCCGGGTTCAAAACCCAGCGCGCCGCCGCTGGGTTTTGTGGCTGCGGCGTGGACGGTGGACCTCTATTTGCGTCACGTGGGCGAGTATGTCAAACGTAAATTAAAGCGAGCATCCACCTGGCATTCCATCGGAATACACTTCGTGGTAAAGAAAACGCAACGTGGCGCAGCCACATCGGCGCTGTTGAACCAGTACTGTTACGGTGTTACGGTACAATTAATTTGCTGGCAGGTTTAGCGAACCAGCGACAAAACGCCCGGTAGATTGATTCCACTCACACCTCAGATTCGGTTGAAGCCGCTCAACCAATCTCACTCCCGCGTGGTCGTGTCGGAGGTTCCCCTGGATTTTCCCCAGGCTACTCTCCAACCGCGCACTCCTATCGCTTTATTGGGCCCTCCCTAAAAAGCGACAGTCAGGTTTTAAAAAAATGTTGGGTCTACGTCCGGTAGGCAGTGCGTATCAGAATCTGTCCGGAGTGGAGACGATACGTGGACAGTTGACGAGACGATGAGTGAGTTAGGGTCGGTTGCACCAACATACGATCACAGGCCGGTCATCGTCAAATATGGCGCCGGCAGCTGTCATCCCATAGAAACTTGTCAAACTTTCCATACAATCAGATTTTAACGAACACCGCTTACGATGACAGACGGTCTGATGCAACCCACCCTTAAACTTTGACATGATTATTTTTCTACTTTGACGGCGTCGTGGTGGTAAACCTTACCCAAGATTTACCGAGTGAACGGTGGCAACAGTTTGAAATGATCTATGTTTATTTTCTAAGTTTCTAACACAATCTTGTATTATTTAAGAAATAAATACTATGACTATGACTATAATAATTACAAAGTATTCCGGACTTTTACCATTAGCAATTTGGTATTTGACAAATGTTAAACTTCATAACATAGTGTGGCTATATGGATAGAAAACATAAAATTAACACAATAAATAGTAAATTAGACATTTTAATCAAAGTCGTAAAAAGATATGGGACTATAATGATTCGCAGAAACTTTTATTAGTCCAAACGTAAATTGAAAGTTACCAATAGAATGCTCATGTTTCAATAAAAAAGAAATTGCGTGGCAACTATGTCCATAAACGCAATATTTCACGACCAACACAGCAAATTACTCGTATACAACGGTAGTACGAGGCTATACTTAGAGCTGTGACGTCACATTTCAATGTCAATCTGTATGGAGCGCTTTCAATGCTCGTCAGCAATAGGTACAGCTACTACGCCCCTCGTTTTCGTCTTTTGTGTTGTTCTAATTGTAGTTGGTCCCATACAAACATTTGATCGTCTCTAAAAACTGGTTCGAATGGCATCATAAAGAAATAGTCAAATAGCCAATCGGTAAATCTTGAGTTTTACCGGTAAATACTAAGTTTTTCAGTAGTTCGGGCTTGTACAGTAACATGGGTATACTATTAATAAGATTATTTAATCTAGGTATCTTAGCCAAGCCAATGTTAAATTAGCCAAAACAACAACTATGCCTAAGATTTTTGAAAGTCGGCTTTAACCATTGATGAAATGATAAATGTTATTGTTCACAGTAAAAATAAAATAGTTCGAAATTACTAAGACCTACCCATGTAGTCATTAGTCGTTTTTCGTTTACTATTAAACTTTTCTTACATTTTCGGAAACGGGAACTTTTACTTTCGCCTTTGTGGTGACAGAAATATTCTTCAGTTTAATGGTTGCTTGCTCGCCCGCTTTATTTGCTGAGCTGATTATCCGCGAAGTGGACAAACTCAAAAAAAATATCGGGAATCAACTGAATTCTTGACTAGTGCAACGGAAATGGATTGATTTTTAATAAAAGATTTATACAGAGGTACAAGGTACTTTTTTGTCATTTTGATAGTTGATTAGAGACGAAACTGAGAACGAACCGAGTGCCTTGGATCAATATTCCATTAAGCGTTATTGGATAGGAAGCATTTTTCTAGTGTCTCTTAAAATTAGAATGACAGAGACAACTAAGTAGAGATGTGTCCCCTGCTATCAAATATTGCGAATGGAATACCGGCCCAGCACAAGTTGTGCTAACCCCACTGGAGTCAGGCGCGGATTAGGTTAGGTTAGGCAATATCCTATTAGCGGGAGGGGGCACTTTCTATACGAGATAGACCTCTTGAGGGAGATGGCTGCGGGGTAAATGAAACTGCGCCCCTTTAAGTTAAGCATCAGCCGCGGCCGCGTGGTCATGCTAGATGGCTCGCACGTGCTGGCCTTCGCCGACTTCTGCGTCTCCTACCTCACCGTTCTTGTTCAGATCACTGGACTCATTTAGGGAACAACAGACATAGAAGGATTTGTTAGAAGAGTACCGCGAAGGCGTTTTTCGGAAGCGCGGGCCGTACCTATCTTGCGTCAGGAAGAACTTTAGCGTAAAATACCTATCTCCAGGGTCTTTTACATGGGAGTAATAGATTCTTTAACATGAAGCTTAAACAATTAGTATATATTTGACCATGTTCTTTATTTCGGATTGGTTTAAACAAAGTTTTACAAAATTCGCGTATGACTCACAAAGCTTGATTACTATTATGTCTAGGTGTTACCTACTTAAAATGGTTCATGTGTCTTACAAGCATCTACTAATGTATAAATGAAAATGACTGATAACTCACAGTACACCGTGCCGACTCCGCTATGGAACTGTTACAAATACTTTATTAAGTGAAGCTTGTTTCGACCTTACGGCGTTCACCGATACAATTCAGACAAGCGCTAAAATCGGTACTGTATACTGCGAGTTACTTGAGGATGCGTGGTATGCGGGTAAATTTTCAGCGCCTGACATTTTTTTTAATGTCCTGCAATTTTTAGCGATCAATTTAATGATTTTTGCATATTCGCTCATAAATAAATCGCCTCTGATTTTTTGTGTAAAATAAGTACATCAAGTACATGAAACATAGATAAATACAACTTTTACATACATCAATCTGATTGACATGATTCAAAACTACACATCTCCTGTACTTAAAAGTATCACAATATTAATACTGATCTTGTGCAATAATAAAAATCAATCCCACTGGAAAATGGAACTTCTGCTTTGTCAAGTAGTGTCTTCTTTGGACTCTTTATTCTTCTCTTGTTCCAGTTTTAAAGCTGATTGTACTACTAGGAGCTCTTCCAGTAAAATGTCGTTGTTCAGCAATTCTATACTACCAGCTGGCTGAAAATAAACAACAAATAAAATATTAAAATTCACGGAATTTCATCATTCTATTAGGTATTCGGCCAAAAAAACTGGACTAAAGGTAAGGACTCAAGTGTTAGAGTGTAAAGTTCAAGAACTCTAGTCATATTTATGGGACTCTGAGTTTAAAAGACTTCAGGAGTCTTTTGAGTCGTGAGTTGATTCCTTTCTCGAGTCTCATCGAGTCCTGTAGTCAAAACTCAAGCTTTAGAAAATACTCCAACCATCGTATGTTTTAGTCTTTTTGGATTTTATGCGTGTGTTAATATTTGACACGATATACTTGGTTTACGCATGTTTTTTGGGGTGTGATTTATTTTGTAACTAGTTTTATCCCGCGACTTCGTCCGCGTTGAACTCGTTAATCGCCTTAGGATAATAAAATTGCTATTCCATATCTAAGAATATTTTTTAGTTAGCGTTATCTAATTTTTTTACATCCTCTTTAATGGATGATATCAGGTATCAAAACTAGAATCTCCATAACAAATTGTATCTAAATCGGTTCAGCAGTTTAAGCGTGTAGGAGGGAACACACAGACGAGCCATTCTCAACAAAAGTTTTGCGGCGTTCCAACCACTGTCCGTACCTTTTTTATTTATTTATTTATTTATTTATTTATTACACGGGACACCAACAGAGTACATAAGGTAAGGTTACAGTTGTCTTTGGTATAAAAAATGTGGGGGCTTATGTACCCCAATTACAGGTGAACACATCATTTTACAGAACTTAAGTACAGATCTATGCTAACTACTATGAGAGTTTGATGTTTACAATAAAATCATATGGTTCTTAATATCTATAAACAACGTGAAATTTTCCATTAATCTAAGTATTGAATTGTAAAGACATAAAATACACAAGACGAATTTAGATTTGTACAATAGTAAAATTATTTAACGAGCAACTGACGAGGGTTATTTTCTTTTTATGCGTTTCAATAGTGTCGTGATATATATCCAGGTTGGCTGCTACAGCAACATTATTGTAAAATGTAAGTAGCCTACCTAGGGGCGCGTGTTTTTTCATGTTTGTTCTCGCTAGGGGTACACTAAAAGTTCGGGTGGGAGCTCGACGGGAGTTTGGTTTTGTTTTTGGTTTTGGTTTTTTTTTTATTAAGAACGAAATGACTTTTAACCCGTTTACTCGACCGACGAAAAAAATAAACGATAGCATTCTTTTGTTATGTGCCCGTACATCTGCGGGATGGGTAGACAACGGCTTTAGGATTTAAACTCCAAAACTGACCAAGTGCGAGTTGGACTCTCGCACGAAGGGTTCCGTACCATTATCTATAAAAACGGCAAAAAATCACGTTTGTTGTATGGGAGCCCCCTTAAATATTTATTTTATTCTGTTAGTATTTTTTGTTATAGCGGCAATAGAAATACATCATCTGTGAAAATTTCAACTGTCTAACTATCACGGTTCATGATATACAGCCTAGTGACAGACAGACAGACAGACGAACAGCGGAGTCTTAGTAATAGGGTCCCGTTTGACCCTTTGAGTCCGGAACCCTAATATAAAATATATGTAGCCTAGGTACATACCGAAAACACATACTGTATTAGCACAATCGATCCCATTTGGGCACTCGCCTTCGCGGTTAATATTTTATAGGTGATAGGGTAAGGACAGCGTTTGACACGCTGTTACATTTTCTCGACTGTTACAGTTACTATCGCATCTTCTATGATATTAGTATCTTCGCAGTTAAGGAATATTGTATACTCATAAACGGGTGTTCCGCACACGGACCGTCAACATTTTTTGGGGTGCTAGTAGGATGCTGGGTCCTAAGAGCCACGGTTTTTTCCAAAATTACCCAAATCTGACATTAGAAGCCCCATAACTGTTTGCTATAGGCTTTTAAATGCATAATTTATTTAATTTTTTTTCGTGTCCGTATGTGTGCTTAAAAATACTATTACTTGATACAAATAAGACCACAAAATGAACACATGGGCCTTTTTATTAACTAACTAAATGAATTTACGGAAACATCTCCACTTTTATTTTTTTATTTACAGTACCAGCTATTACGAGCTATATTTTATTTTATGAACTTCTTTTTTTTAAAAACATATTCATTTACATTAAAACACTTAAACTATAATTATAACAATTATTACATGAATTATAATATAAACTTAAGATAAAAATAACTATATGTAACTAAAAACTAAAATGTATATCAAAATTAGGTCCCCTCGGGAATTCTTTGCGCGAGAAAGCTGCCTGCGCGTGGTTCACCTGTCGCCTCCATAAGCCGTTTACTATGCTCCC
Source organism: Epiblema foenella (assembly GCA_963556455.1). Taxonomy (NCBI): domain Eukaryota; kingdom Metazoa; phylum Arthropoda; class Insecta; order Lepidoptera; family Tortricidae; genus Epiblema; species Epiblema foenella. Next base: position 18,713,783 of record OY747099.1, on the reverse strand, counting down.
TGTGGCGTCCCCGCGCGCACCTGCCCCATGGGCCAAGTGTCTCGACGCCCAATGCGACAGTCATATTGGGCGCCGAGACAATTGTACTTGCCCGCCTTTAAATCAGGAATTGTAAAACCGGTTTTATTTAATGCCTGTATAGAAATTGACAAACTGTTACCGCTAATAAAACAATACCTATATTCTAATTAGAGGTATTGTTGGCATTCCCCCTTTGTCTATACCTCTATATATAGATTATTTACGATATCAAATACCTGTATTCAATACCGCTATTGTAAGTGCAGTGCCCTTGAAAGGTAAAATGTCAATTAAACATAACTATTAAAACGCAAAAAAAATGTATAATAGTGTAACGCCCATTCAGCAAGTTGATAGTACAAAGTAAATTAATAATTCTTTACTTTTAGAAGTAAGTAACTTAAGTAAGTAATGGGTCCCTTTCATTTATTACGATGAACTCAAAAATCACAAAAATTACAATTCTGAAATATTCATACCTACTTTTTATAATACGCCAGTTTGCAGAAACAAATAATCGAGTATATTGACACTGACAGAGCTATTACCGGTAATGGTTTTTATGGCTAAAGTATCAATAGAGGTATTGTTGTCAATTGGCGAAACCGCTAATATATTTGAATACCGCTAATCAGAGCTTTAGCGATATAAATAGCGAAATGCAATTATAACCTTTTTCTTTTTTATGCAACGCCGGTGGCAAACAAGCTTACGGTCCACCTGATGGTAAGCGGCCACCGTAGCCTATAGACGCCCGCAACTCCAAAGGAGTCACGTACGCGTTGCCGACCCTTTATAAAATTTGAGGATGCACTGTGTTGACAACAGAAGGGAGAAATGTAGGTCCCTCACTCTCAACACAGTGCATCCTCGGGAGCTCTGGCAACCTTGCTCACCTCCAGGAACACAACACTACATACTTGTATAGTAGATAATGTTTGTTATTATGGCTGTGGTCTTCTGCAAGGCGGAGGTACTTCCCCAGTTGGGCTGCTCCAAATTCGGTTATACCTTATTAAAAACCGGTAGTAAGAATACTGGTACGATTCCTGCTTTAAATTCTTAATTTCCAGAAGTCCGCGGCCGCCCCGGCATGCTTGCTGATCGACGACAGGTACGACGCAGCCACCGTATGGGCGCAAGTGGCGTCCCATACCAGCGCACGATCCCTCTTCCAAGGGATCAACGACATCCCATCAGGGCGCTTACCATCGCTCCGCACGATCTGGGGCTCCAGAGCGGCGGGAACGTTGGCACTGACGAGCGCCCTTCTGATGATGTCGTTGAGAGCGACATGGCGGGACAGGCGGCCGGCACCCGAGGAGCAGGCCAGACCGTGGTGGCAGAGACGGTCTACGGGGGCCCCGCATGAGGCACAGCTGTGGTCCACGCAAACCTCAGCCCCGAGCCGGAGACTGACGGCTATACGGAGCGCGGATGAGTCTATGAAAGTGCCGGTGTTAGGCGAGGGACATGCATGAAGCCAATGGCTTGACTCTAGTTTAGACACGGCCAGGAGCCTGGCCCAATACATGCCTACGGCGTTGTCAATTAAGGACTTGAAAGTCGAAGCAGAAGCTATGGAGTCGCAAGCTCTTTGACTTTTGGGTCGCGATGGGAAATTTGGGCTAGTTCCAGCCAGCCAGGCATTCGAGGCATCAACCAAGCACGCAATCTCACGCTTTTTAGCCGAAGGGGATTTAAGGATCCTACTTGCGAGATCGGAGATGCTATGAGTACTTAGTTGGTTTATGAAGTTTCTAATCGTATGGAAGTGTTTAACTGCAATAAATTAAAAAAAACACTCCAAATAAGGTTTTAGTCAGAAAGTCGCACTTATCTAAGAAAGGATTTGTCGTGGTGCTATCGAACGTCTCTCTAGAAATCACAGAATCGTACCTTCATGGCCGTGACTCTTAGGACCTAGGGTCCAAGGGTGGAAAGGTAAAATGGCCCTACCAACACCCCTAAAAATTTTGACGGTTCATATGCCGAATACCATGTATATGTACAGTAGTTTTATCTCGCGAACGCGGGCGAGCCATGTTTATGTGTTGAGATATACATGCACATTGTCTATGTATGCGTCGGCATAGGAGCTATGACTTTACATTGTCTATGTGTTCGTAGGTATGTGTCACAACTACAACTACGGCTAACCAGCGCTCGTGAGATAAAAGTACTGTACCTAACTTATGATTATGTGGTTCCAATTATATAAAGATATATTATATAAGAATGCAATTTTTCAAGCACACTAACCTGCTGGGCACTGATTGAACGTGCCATCATTTTCTGCAAATATTTCATCTGTCGGTGTTGCTCGCGGATGCTGCGCAGGCGGTCGAAATCGTCCATGTCTGGGTCATTCCCAACGTCGCCATCTATTTCGTCCACTGAAAAACGATTTAAATGTGTTACAATTGCATAGTTTTCTATTTTTTTTATGAAGCCTTTGAACAAGTTTTTAGAGGATCAAATATTTGTATGGAACAACTACGACCAGCACAAGAAAACGAAAATGAGAGTTATTACCAGCCACGCAAAAAACGGCTTATAGTTATTGATAGCAAAAATGTACACTGGTGGCACGTAGAACTACTGGTGTAGGGTATCAAACACAAGGGATTTTATATGAAATTGTCAAACGACAACTATGAGATAGTCGTTAAAGTCGAATTTGCTTAATTCGTTAGCTTATGCGCTGCTCCATCAGCCCTCTTAGTCTTGGCGTTGGTTTTAGGGATAGGCGCTGTATAACGTCGTTTACAAACACGAGCCCCAAAATATGATACAGAGTGCTTCTTGGCACCCTAAGTCGGATTCATATTTGTCTACCGTGACGTGTCGTGTCGTGACGGGACAGAATATCGGTATCATACATTTAGTACGGTTAGATGCCTATTAATTTGATAAGCTCTGACTTAACTGTCCATACAGTTTCAGGCGTCAGACCGAGCGCCAGACAAGCCTTACACATACGAGACTCGCATGCGAGTTTCATTACAGCGCGGATCACGGAGGTATGACGGATTCAATCGCTCTACAGAACCGCGCAATGTATTTAAACTAGCATGCGAGTCTCGTACGTGTGTCTTAGGGCCTTTACGTATGAATCCTGCTTTACGAGCGAGTGTGACAAGAGTAATTACACAAGGTCCCACTGCGTCGGCGCTGACGACGATAGCCGACTGTCTGTGAATCCGGCTTTACGAGAGTGGAACGAGAGTACTCACACTCGGTCTGGCTCGTTTGTGAACTAGGCTGCGACAACTTGGCCGGGCTCGCTGCGTACAACTGCGTCTGACGATAGCCGGCTGCCTGTGAATCCGGCTTTACGAGAGTGTGACGAGAGTACTTACACAAGGTCTGGCAACCTCATGAACGAGGGCTGCCATAACGTGGCCCGGGCTCGCTGCGTCCAACTGCGTCTGACGATAGCCGACTGTCTGTGAATCCGGCTTTACGAGAGTGTGACGAGAGTACTTACACAAGGTCTGGCTCGCTCGTGAACGAGGGCTGCGATAACTTGGCCGAGCTCGCTGCGTCAAACTGCGTCTGACGATAGCCGGCTGTCTGCGAATCCGGCTTTACGAGAGTATGACGAGAGTACTTACACAAGGTCTGGCTCGCTCGTGAACGAGGCTGCGACAACTTGGCCGAGCTCGCTGCGTCTAACTGCGTCTGACGATAGCCGGCTGTCTGCGAATCCGGCTTTACGAGAGTATGACGAGAGTACTTACACAAGGTCTGGCTCGCTCGTGAACGAGGCTGCGACAACTTGGCCGAGCTCGCTGCGTCTAACTGCGTCTGACGATAGCCGGCTGTCTGCGAATCCGGCTTTACGAGAGTATGACGAGAGTACTTACACAAGGTCTGGCTCGCTCGTGAACGAGGCTGCGACAACTTGGCCGAGCTCGCTGCGTCAAACTGCGTCTGACGATAGCCGGCTGCCTGTGAATCCGGCTTTACGAGAGTGTGACGAGAGTACTTACACAAGGTCTGGCAACCTCATGAACGAGGGCTGCCATAACGTGGCCCGGGCTCGCTGCGTCCAACTGCGTCTGACGATAGCCGACTGTCTGTGAATCCGGCTTTACGAGAGTGTGACGAGAGTACTTACACAAGGTCTGGCTCGCTCGTGAACGAGGCTGCGACAACTTGGCCGAGCTCGCTGCGTCTAACTGCGTCTGACGATAGCCGGCTGTCTGCGAATCCGGCTTTACGAGAGTATGACGAGAGTACTTACACAAGGTCTGGCTCGCTCGTGAACGAGGCTGCGACAACTTGGCCGAGCTCGCTGCGTCAAACTGCGTCTGACGATAGCCGGCTGTCTGCGAATCCGGCTTTACGAGAGTATGACGAGAGTACTTACACAAGGTCTGGCTCGCTCGTGAACGAGGCTGCGACAACTTGGCCGAGCTCGCTGCGTCCAACTGCGTCTGACGATAGCCGACTGTCTGCGAATCCGGCTTTACGAGAGTATGACGAGAGTACTTACACAAGGTCTGGCTCGCTCGTGAACGAGGCTGCGACAACTTGGCCGAGCTCGCTGCGTCCAACTGCGTCTGATGATAGCCGACTGTCTGTGAATCCGGCTTTACGAGAGTGGGACGAGAGTATTTACACAAAGTCTGGCTCGCTCGTGAACGAGGGCTGCGACAACGTGACCGAGCTCGCTGCGTCCAACTGCGTATGACGATAGCCGGATGGCGGTGAATGCTGCTTTACGAGAGTGTGACGAGAGTGCTTACACAAGGTCTGGCTGCCGGCGGCGCTGAGCGAGGGCCCGACGTCGCTGTCGAGGCGCGGGCGAGGATCGGGCTCACTCGTAAACGATGGCTGCGTCGATAGCGTGGCCGGGCTTGCTCCGTCCAACTGCGTTGGCGCTGATGACGATAGCTGGCCGTCTACAATTTTAGTTTACAACATATGAATCACTTCAGACAATTACCAAATCTGGATTTAGAGAACACTTAAATCTTTCACATCGTCTTTCATTTATTTATTTATTTAAACTTTATTGCACAAAAAGAATATAAGGACGGACTTAATGCCATGAGGCATTCTCTACCAGTCGAGCATAGGGCGAGGAGAAAATAATTCATAAAAGTTAAATGATTTCAAAAGAATAAACATATATAGATTCGTAACTTACATACACTTACTATAAATATATAAATATTACATACAAATATATATACTACTGCATAAGTACTGGGGATACTAACTGATTACTTTTCGACAACTTGTTCTAGCAGGTGCTGTAGTTTCATCATCATACGTCAACTCATTCATGATACGAAAACGATTCAAATCACATTCGAACGTTCCTTATTCATCGTCTAGGAACTAGCACCCTACACAGCCATCAAAAAGGACCAATCATGCACTAATTTAGTTGATGATTAACCCGTTAACTGAAAAGAAAATAGCTTCTTTACACAAGTTTAGCCCTGCCCTGTGCATGTTGAACGGAAAAAGCCCTGTAGGCTTTATATAGTTAACTTCAAAGCTAATCCGTAACTCGAAACATTAAACTCATTAATTAATGAACAGCTTGACCGTTTCGTGCTTACTTATGCCAATAACAATGAACGAAAAAACCGGCCAAGTGCGTGTCGGGCCACGCACAGTGTAGGGTTCCGTAGTTGCCCGTCCATCACATCACCGGTCATATGCGGAATTACGGACCCGTAGAAGCAAAGACGACATGGCGAAACTATAAGGGTTCCCTGTTTACTACGGAACCCTAAAAAGCGAGCGCCTGTAGTTAATGTAGCGCGCAACATTTCGCGTTTAATCTATTAGAAAAAACGTTTCGATGAAATCGCTCAAACAATGCTATACTAGTTTCTTCTCCAAATATGAACTAACATTTAATCTGAATTCTACGTGTTCAATGATTGAATAAGTAACTAATAACATTGCGTTACAAGTTCATAAGAGTAACGTATTTACGAAGGCGGAAATAAAATTACACAGTGAATCCTACGCTGCATGATAATCAAGTAAGTATACCTACATAACACAAGCTGATGACAGACTAGAACTCAAGGTTTCCTACGCCTATCTATTAGATCTAATCTCATTGTTATGAACCTATTTAGTCGCGCAGAGGACGTTGTGTGAGTGAACATGTTAAATTTGAGCGTTGTTCTTAAATTAGCACTTCGTTCGGTCGACAAGCGTTAATATGTACCCAAGGTGTATGGCCTTTGAGTAAATTTCAAACTCTCCAAATATTTTACAATGACCTTCTCGCGATTTAATTAATTTATAGGTAAATATATTCAGGTAAATTCTACGGCAGACAACGCTGCGCTTTTCTTACGCCGATGCACCGAGGAGTGTCAAATTCGCCTGACAATCAAAGCCGCAAGAGGTTTATAATTATATAGGCCTAGCATAAGCGAACTTTACAGTCTTCACTGTAGACTCTAGTGTTAGTGCTAAAGGATAAATTAACTTACTGTTTTTCATGTAGGAATTCCGAGAGGGAACGTTAACCGGATCGCTGGGCGTTGGAGGGCCCTGTGCAAAGAGGCTCATTGCTGTAGGCCTGAAAAAAACATTAAATACTTTTATTGTGTGAACATAATGTGCTTACAATAATAAAAATACTTCATTCAGATTCAGATCCAGCATTATGCTGAGTTGGGTCCATTCCGTGACATGGCCGTTTTTGTTTATGCCTTTGTTTATTATTAAGTATACGTATATGTTATATAGGTGTGTCACGAATAAACGTTTGAATTTGTGGATAACTGCTCCAATTCGTATTTCGAATACAAATACATATACGAGTAACTTAAATTTATAAGCACTTCGTACCTAACTTATTCCTGTAGGTATACATACTTCATTACCCAAATATGACAAGGATATAAAGACATTCTTATACTTAACTTACTTTTCACTTCTCATGCTCGAAAATTATGTCATATTAGACTTGTCAAGCGGGGCTAAAGTAGTACATTTAACCCCTAGGGAAAATATGAATACATATTTATGATTTACAAAACATTTGAATTTGACCAATAAAAATACTTCACCTATTAAATCCACCAATCACAGAACACTAATTTAACGCTTAAAAAAATATTTGGTATTGGGTATTAACCAACCAGAATACAGCTTTACTAAAATCGACCAATCTGGAAACATAATTATTTTTTCTAAAGAGCCTAAAGATTAAGTTTGTAGTAGTCCCTATTTCACAATAATTAAAAAAAAGTGGTTAAATCGTTCGAGCAACACTTTGAAGCGCTCAATGAAAGGTCAGTTTAGCTTTTTTCGCGCGTTAATGTTGCGCGCGAACCGCGTTGTCTATGTTTTGTGTGTCAAAGGAGTATAGAAAAAAAAACATGCTGCAAAAGTATATATCTTCGCCGTGGAATTTATTGTTAATTTTGGGTGGGTTAACCTTTGTTTATTTATTTTCTCGCAATCGAAGTGAAAAGTAGAGTGTATAACTCTGGTCTAAAAGCCATATTACCCCTCGAACTATTTTCCCTCACTTCGTTCGGGAAAATAACTATCTCGTGGTAATATGGCTCATTTTAGACCCTTGTCATACAATCTACTATAACATTCTTAAACTAATAATAGGTGTGATACCCACCTTCGAGATAAGCAAAACAAATAGAGACCTAACTAGGCACTTCAAAGCGTTACATTCGCAGTCAGAACAGCAAATTACAATGCATGTCGGTAAGCGAGAGTTAAAGAATCTGCTCGTAGACACGCGATCGTTTATTTACCTACTTGCCCGTTTTCAAGGTTACGGAACAGTTGGTTCTTGCATGCAGTCGTTGTCAGTTCACGTGTTAAAGATTTTTGTTTGATTAACCGATCATTGATTCATCATAGTGGTACATCTAGAAAAACTACCCATTTACATTATTTGCTTGGGTAACAATTCATTGATATGAAAGATAAATAAATGCCTATGGCGTGCATTATGAGGCGGGGAAAGACACAAACTTAAGGGGCATTGGACTAATGAGATAGTGGTTTTAACTTAAGGGTATTTTTTCTGGGTAACTGACCTACTCGTTCCATTTTATCCCAACTCAACGGAGCCATTCTTTGCTTTTATTGTGTGAATGGGAAGGTAATAGAATTCAAGTGGAAAACCCATTTTTCGTTTGAAAATCGAGGGGTGCGTAGTCAAACCCGATAAATCGAAATAATTGCTTTTTGAAATAAGAACGCAACATCCATTACGCATCATAGTTCTCTTTTCAAAAAACCTTTTAGGCGACTTACTGCGGGTTTGACCACGCAACCCTCGAAATTGCCTATTTGGAGTGATATTAAAAAACGTAGTTTGGTAAATGAGTGACCACAAGAGAGAGGGGTGTGGACGGAATGGTCGAAAGCAGAAAGTTTGACTTCGGGATTTTGTTTCGACTAGTTAGGACAGCTCGGAGGTGAGCTTTAGGAGGGGAGGAGCAAAGAAAGTCCCGTATTTTGGTTTTTTGTTAAAATCTCGAAAAATATGGTTTATAGAAAATTTTGTTATACTACATAACGAAAGTTGATAAAATTTTCTACAACTTATGATTTTCTAGGCCTACACTGTTTTACCTATTCCCAATTATTGTCGAGATATGAGCACCGATGGAGCAGCGAGCAGCGATGAATCAAAATCGGCCGTTTTTCTGAGCTCATATCTATATTTAGTTGCTGTTTCCGATCAAAAACATCACTTAATTCGCGAACTGTGTCATACAAATGTGACTAAAACAGTAAACCGTCAATAAACGCTAGTTTGTTTGAGGGCGCGACAAATAATTGTGCTCCACAATCGGTATTTACAGCAATAGCCGGTCAAACATGCACACATTTACCACATTCCATCCAGTCATCTGGCCGTATACATATTCATCATGTATAGTAGGCATCTATACCTACATATTCATCTAAATGTCGCATATAGACAATGAATTTAAGTAGATTTTGTGAAATAAAATAAACATATTATCGCAAAACAACTTGCCTAAACCACTGAAGATATAAGCATGATAGGAACATATGTTCTTTAAAGCACGTAGACGTGTACCAAGAAATGGTTTTTCGAAATTCAACACTTAAAGGAATGAAATAGGGGTTGAACAATTGTATGGAAATCGACAATTTGGAAAGTTACAGACTTGAATCTTTGTATACACGTATCTTAGTAAAGAACAAAATAAATTAGATAAGTTTGTATGGGAAACATGTTGTTTTTAACGTAAGAAGTTTAAAACTTCGGCCACAAACTCCTATGTACAGTCAAAAACATTAGTTTAATATTTTATTATTCACCCTCTGAAGGGGTGAAAGCGGGGTTTAAAGTTTGTTTGGGGAGCTTGATACTTCATTTGTAGCATTAAAACATAAGAACAGTTTTTTCAGCGTTAGTAAATGAATTATATAAATTAAATAAATGAACTTTAATCTGCAAGTAGGCCGCAATGGCATTTTTACAAGTCAAAAACTACTAGCGTTTCTCATGAGACCACTGCCGAGAAGAAACACCGAAAGAAATTGGACAGTCAGTCATTTTTTCCAAAAATATGCTTATTACAATGATACTACTTAACCTACTAAGTAAATATGAGTGGTAAACAACAAAAGTGAAATACAAAAAAAAACGAGACAAAAAATAACAATAGGTATTTACAATGTGTAGTTCCACAAGAAAACATGTCGAAACTACGTATTACATGGTATTACCAAATAAAAGATAAGGATAATAATAATAATGGAAAATACTTCCCCGAGAGATTAAATTAAATCGTTTGATATGGTTTCCTGCAAGAACTGTGTCAACTAAAGATACAATGAAAATATTATACTTACATGAATCTTTACGCTATTTAGTTATTTGGTTTGGGCCATACATTTCTGGCTGTTAGATAGTCCTCAACCCTATAATAATAATAATAAATAAAGAGATAAAATAAATAATAATAATAAGCCTTTGACATCAATGTTTTTAAAGTAATTTTTAAGAGCTGGAAAGTTTTGGGGTGCAAAGTATTTTTTTAATGAGAAACTTGAAACTTCGTTTCTAGATCTAACATTAAAGTATAATAATAGTAGATTGTATGACAAGGGTCTAAAATGAGCCATATTACCACGAGATAGTTATTTTCCCGAACGAAGTGAGGGAAAATAGTTCGAGGGGTAATATGGCTTTTAGACCAGAGTTATACACTCTACTTTTCACTTCGATTGCGAGAAAATAAATAAACAAAGGTTAACCCACCCAAAATTAACAATAAATTCCACGGCGAAGATATATACTTTTGCAGCATGTTTTTTTTTCTATACTCCTTTGACACACAAAACATAGACAATTCGGTTCGCGCGCAACATTAACGCGCGAAAAAAGCTAAACTGACCTTAAATTGAGCGCTTCAAAGTGTTGCTCGAACGATTTAACCACTTTTTTTAATTATTGTGAAATAGGGACTACTACAAACTTAATCTTTAGACTCTTTAGAAAAAATAATTATGTTTCCAGATTGGTCGATTTTAGTAAAGCTGTATTCTGGTTGGTTAATACCCAATACCAAATATTTTTTTAAGAGTTAAATTAGTGTTCTGTGATTGGTGGATTTAATAGGTCAAGTATTTTTATTGGTCAAATTCAAATGTTTTGTAAATCATAAATATGTATTCATATTTTCCCTAGGGGTTAAATGTACTACTTTAGCCCCGCTTGACAAGTCTAATATGACACACTTTTCGAGCATGAGAAGTGAAAACTATTTTCAGCGTTTTTGAATATTCACCGTCTGAAGGGGTCAAAGGGGGTTGAAATTTCGTTTGGGGAGCAAGTACTTTCTTAAAGCAATCAATATACTAATTAAAGCAATAAAAAGTTAACTATGTAAACGAGTAACTAAAACTTCATTTTTAACCTACATTAAAAAAGGAGGAGGTTCTATGTTCCACGGATTTGTCATGTATATTTTTTATGTATGTTCACCGATTTCTCTATCAATAGGGATGTTGACTCAAAATTTATTGGTATCTAAATTATATCCAAAAGAAAGAAGACATAAAACTATGCCAAATGGTGAAAATCCCATTAAAATATCTCAAAAAATAACGAAGCTACAACCGTTAGAATGTTGTTAATAAGAGTGAGAAAGCACTAATTTGTAGTGACGTCACTGACTTAAAGCGCCATAGTAAATGAAGATCGTTCCATACAGAGGTGCGTTTTGCGAAAAAGGGACAGAACATGCCCCCACTTAAAACTTTGATGACTTGTAATTATGTAATTATTTATTTTTTTGAGTTACTTTTTTCGCTATTTGGTTGAGAATTTGATCCTTTTTCGAGAAAATTTGAAGTAGTTGAGTTTCTTACTTAGTGTCAACATCCCTATTGTGAACTGAACAAATTTTCAAATTATTATTTTATTTGAAAGAGTACACCCCTGAGGTGCCCCATTGCCACCAAATCAGAATCTGATAAAGGGATCCCAGGGAAATTGAGGCAACGCACAAGTTCTATAAGCATGTGTTACGTGTCTCTAAAGCTATGCAAGTATTTGAGTCTGATAGTCATGATCACATGTTGATGAGCTGAGTATAGAAGGTACGACTGCTTAATGATTATTCTTTAAATTGTAGGTGTCTATCTATAGACCTTTAGATGTATTCTTTCAAGTTACTCAGGTGAGCTTGTAAGTGATGAAATGTAAAACTCCTTAACGGTTAGGGTTAGAGGATCATTCTTCAACTATTGTAGGTATCTATAGACCTTTAGTTGTATTCTTTCAAGTTATAACAGGAGAGCTGGTGATGAAAGGTCTTTAACGGTAAGGAGCTAGGGGAAGAATTTTTAATTTTTAAATATCATATGCACATATAGACCTTTAGTTGTATTCTTTCAAATTTTTCAGGCGAAAAAGAACGGAAAAGAAAAGACTCGGACGAAATCGCGGGCAAAAGATAATAAGAACAACTTAATTGCCGAAATGCGGTCAAACAAAAACACCGATGCACCAGAAGGACAAATAGGAACATTTTCTTTGGACAAGAAAGGATGACCACATAGAGGCCTTTGTGTAATCGTTGGAAGCGTAACGAATTAATTTATCGGAATACAAATCATTAGCTCGTGAACTTCATTGTTGCGCTACACAAAACGATAGAACAAATACATGTGCTAGCCATGCAACGTACCTAATTACGTATGTGGCCGCTACACGCCTATTATCATTTTAATGTTGGATATTTTCCTAGAATAAGCAGTTTTACTAAAACTAGATTAACAGGAACTCTGCACGTCATGCGTGCTTGATATGAATCATGATATTCTTTAATCAAAATTTTTACAGTTGTCGGTAAAGATAGCGTTTAATGTTTGTAGGTACTTTGATATGTGCCGGTTTTATTGTGTTTCCTGAGAGATAAAGCATTATATTACAGGATTGATCTAAACCATCACATGCTTTTATTTAGATAGTATCGATCAAATGTAGATGTATGTAGCAAAATATTTTTGAAAGTATAATATAATTATCTTGATGACACTTCACTTCAGTCTAAGCAAACATATATATCTACACTAGTCAAGAGCATTTAACACAGCAACTATCTATGTGTATAATGACACACTTGTGAAGCGCTGGTGAATCAGTCATTTCCTCTTACGAAACGAACATGAAACAATGTTAAATAAACGAGTGGAGCAGCGGCGTTAAACAAAAACCGGCTCGGCCCTTGTAATTTGGCTTTTTGTTAATCAAAATTGACACATTGTAGCTTATAGTTCTCGACAGTCTCAAGAGCGTTAGTAAAACAGGGAATCAAATATAATACTTGGAAATAGAATGATTGCTTAAGCTAATTTAGGTACAATCGTGGTACAAATAGAGTTGCTCTGTATTGTACCGACAAATATAATGTATGAATTATGATCGCCTTACATATACTTACGGTTTTCAGTCCCAGTACTGGCTTGTATGTAAAGTTATAAAATCCTGGGACTTTCGAGATTTTTCATACAAGCAGGGCCCGGGACTGCTAACCTTAACACTTACTCAGGAAACAAAAAAATACCTATAAATAGACCAAGATGCGACGCCAGCACTCGCTAGCAGAAGTCGAGCGTAGTTAATAGTCAACTAACTGGAAAGGCCCACGTTGAACAAAATTGATTAGTACATGTTTATTTATTATCGTACACCAATAAAACGTATATTTTTGCAAAGCTTATAAAACGACCTACTTTTTTTGTAATAACATAAATTGCAATCAAGTTAGTAGTTATTGAGTAATAAGCATATTTTTCAGTACTTATGCAAAAATGCACGGTAAAAATAACATTTTTTCTCAAATATTAAAAAAAATACGCTACTTATGGTATAAGTATTAGTACAGAAAGGAATTGTAGTACGTTTAAGAAGCTTTCTAACGACACCTCACACGTACCGATTGGTAACATAAAACCTGAGATTTGGACAAATATCAACGATGGTCGGCGGCCATATTTATGACGTCGTGACTGTGCTTCACTCCATTTCTTAAAACCGGTAGATTCGTGTCCAGGAGACAACAAGGAACAAATCCATAGCAGTTTTAGGTAAATAGTAGCCGTGTCGATAAAATTGTGAAGGAGACGACTTTTTGTAAATTTGCCAACGGTCTAAGTAGATATCCTTACAGAAATTACTACTGAAATAAAAATGTGGTCGCTTTGCTACACCTTTAAAACTTGATTTGATCATTACGAAGCTTACCTACATTACAGTTTATGCGTCAAAGACATTTAGTCCACTTTAATCCAAAAATACAATACGTATCATATAGACTTAGACGTACTATTAACAATACTCGTAATGTAGTTTAGATAAGTTCACGAAGGTGCGTTTGATAAGGAGATTGCTTATAAATTCGTATTACTTTGACAAATTACATAAATAGTAATAAATGATAAAGATAAAGACAGGCGTTAGTGATTAAACTTCCCTATATAAGTACAAATTTATATCAGTCTACGAAGAAGTGACCCATTGCTCAGGGACGTTCGAGTATTTCCCATTGGCCACTGGGACAGTGCCCGAGGGTTTAAAGATCCTGCTAGCTCACGAGACTACTAGGGCTCCATCATCCTATTTATAGTGCACAGAACCCCAATTACTTATGGACGATCCTGCCATTCCTGTCTACAGTATGAACAACACACAAACTAGTATGCAATGAAGAGTGGGAGCTGATTCGTCGTGGATTGCACGACTCATACTGATAATTAAACAGAAAGGTGTGTTTTACCTGTTCTCAGGTCGTTTAGCCATGCTCGTGATGGTGGCTTGCTCGTCGACCTCCTCTATGACCTCGTTGGCGATCTTCATGCTGCCGCCGCCCGCGGCCGGTGGCTTGTTCAGTGCTGGGTTGCTGGCTGATATTGTGAAGCGGCTTACTGTACAACAAAAATAAGTAGATGAAGAAAATTTTTGTACTAGGTATACATAGAACATAGAAGTTAATATACAAGGGGGCTAAGGAAAACTAAGTCAGTAAGGTGTAGTTTCCCCTTTAGGTTGTAAGGTCAGAAAGTCGCTTATCTGTGCACTACCCCGGAATGCGACGCCAACGTATACAAGCGCCGTATTGACGTCACGCGGCGATGTGCACAGATAGGTATTGTGCCCGTGTAGCATTGACAGTGACACGTCACAGCGGACTCCGGTTAGGTCAAGCCGGCCCCAACTCGACTATTGTCATACCTCACTATGACAATTCTACGAACATTGCTGGGCCTATGAGTATAGATGCTGTCTATCTATATGTTTTTACTTGTCAATCAGAAATGTACGTCAAATTATCTTTGTCAGATTATGGGGAATATGCATGTTCAATGAATAATAAGACGTCACTACATGGATAGTAAACCATCACATTATCACAAATAAAAGGAAACTAATAAATATGATCAGTCTTAAAAAATATGATAACTGCTAGAAAGTTTCGAAATATGATATTATGTATTTTTTTGTATTGTACAAAATCGATAAATATCTGACTGTCTACAGTTTTATAAAATTTCCTCGTGCCAGAGTTTAGATGAGGTAAAATGACATCATCATCATCATTTCAGCCAAAAGACGTCCACTGCTGAACATAGGCCAAAAAACAAAAATCAAATTTAAATGACATCATTTTAACCTAAATAATTGTGTCGTTTAATAATGCGTCGTTTTAGTAGGCTGAGTAAACAAAGGAAAAAAACGACTCAAATTAGGATTTTTTCTATGGAGAAAATTATAAGCAATCAGGTTTCGGCTATTGTCAGAAACACAGTCATATAGTCAAGAATCATATATCTGCAAATCAATCCTTATTGTTTCCTCGTCTGGGCAAAACAACGTTTCAAAGAACGCGATATTTCTCGTTGCACGGCCTTAAGTAAATAGTAAGCAAGAGAATACAGACAATTTACTATAAATTGCAACTAAGTACATAAAATCTTGATAGAATTATATACATGTTAATTGTATTGAATTCGACGAAGTCCTTTTATAGTTTTTTTGTTGTCGCCTCTATCCTTTAATTTCTATCTATACAAAATTTAAATTTCTTATTCATGAAACGAAACATAACATAGATCATAAATGGCGGGTTTAATACATAATTATTATATTATTAACATCCTCCTACACGAATTGGTGTCAATGATCTAATACACTCGTGAGTCTCGAGACACTTCAAAAGTTCTTATTAAATTAACAGACATAACGGTTCAAGGCTCTCTTTCGATGGGTTTTGCCAAGTTCTTACACAATCGTAGAGCTTTGGAATCATATTATGATGTTTTCCTAAAAGCCGTTTTAAAACAAAAATAAGTAGGTACGTAGTTGCTTTGTATATAAATTATATCACCGCTTGGCAGTAATTTTTGGACATGTAATAGGATCCAGTTAAATCGAGAACGGCACTTAGTTTTGGAGAGGCCGTTGCTGCAGGAAATAGGAAGATATGATAATTAAGATACACATTCATGCGTGACAAAGCAGATCTCTCCTATATAGTTCCTCCTCAGTAGCTATCTGGCAATATCGACGATATACGAGTATCTGTGGTATGACTAATTCAACTCACTTCCGTCCGTCTGCGCTTGATTCGGCGTGGGCGTCGGCCGCTGGTCTTCCTTCGAGAACAGCCGCTTTAACATCGAGGTGACAGAATTGGTCCGCGTTATAGGGGTCTGCTGAAGCGATGCCATAGAATTGGTAGACCCCAAACCCATTGAGTTTCTATCTTCTTTCTTTCCGCGCTTGCTTCCCCGATGATTCACGATGAAATGTATGCCCGATTGAGCATCGTCGTTCATTTGAAGTTGCTGTAAACACAGTCAGGGAATCGATTTATGTATGGATTTATACTGGCGGTGATGTGAGTGAACTTAAGATGCAACATTTGAATGTTATTATAATATGACAAAAACAATCAGACACATTAATTGAATTAAAACAAAAAAGAAGGAAAGTGACAATATAACATCAAAGAGCAAAGAGTTTGCGAAGTGAATTACTAAATATTCAGTGCATTGGACGAACAAAAGAAACATTAAGCTTCATTTACAGCGGAAATTAGCATCTTGATCAATTTGAGATACTAAAACAATTCTACATAATTATATTTATGTCTCTGTTTTAGATTAATAGAAAGAAATGAACACACAAACAACGCTGATTCGTGTTTTGATTGTTTTTAGCGATGTTATGTGTGTTGTATTTTATATTGTTTCAACTTTTATAACCTTCCTGAATAACCAATGTGACACGTGAATCACACATGTTGAATCTCATTTGCATTGCAACGTTAAGTTTAGAATTTTAGATGTTATGACTTGTTCCATGCTTGTACCATACTGTTTTTATTTAATAAGAGTTTACTCTATCTACATATTGCAATCCAGTTAGTCAAAAAGTTAATGAAACTACAAACCCCGATTGAAAAGAGTTTTATACGCAGTCGGGACCCACATAAATGATTATGAATGAATATGTTATGTTTATGTACAGTGTTATACATGTTGACATATCAAACACATTAGTTTTAAGTAGGTATATGGATCGCATCAGAGAGTTAATATATAGGTTAATAATAATGCCATTTAATGAGATAAGGTAGGTATAATAATAAAATGAAATAACCAAACTAACAACAGATGTATTTTAATTATGTGAACATCATTAGAAAACATTTTAGATACCTTTCCAGGTAATGTTTATATTTAATACATTAAAGTAGTATATACAGGAACATCAAATAAATACACATCGGATTCGTCGGAACAAGTCACAACTAAACTTTTAATCATAGATAATTGGCATTCTACATTCCACAGCCATCTGGCTTCCGTATCTTTCGATTTGTTTTCTTATTCCCCGGATTCTCGTAAATTAATATTTAATTTTTAAGTCGAACAACTTTAACTAAACCAATAAAATATTTTGATGTGAATATTTATAAGCGTGGTGTATAGTAGCCTCCGATTTCACAGACGAATTTTTAAGAACACGTTGGGGTCTTGACCTTGAGTAGCGTGACTGGCACAATTTTCTTCCAAATCTACATAACTGGTTTGCGCCACAGCGTGCGTACAAATGACTCCTGAGGTACTTAAGGCGCGTATACCCGCGAACGACCTTGCGCGTTGGGGCGTGGCGTAGCCTTTCCCGCCGCACTACCCGCGCCCCCCCGCTGTAACAGTTTTTTGCAGGTTTTTTGTATGGGCGTATGTATTTTTTATATTATTATTTTCTAAATACGTAGGAATGTTTGAAGTAATTAAATAGTTAAGTAGGTACATTGTCTCAGAAACGAACTCTTATATTTTAGCGTCGCGAGCAAAGCGACACAGCCTTCCCGTCCGAGAGCCGGTGACAGACTGCCGCCCGTCGCCCGCGCACGTATCCGCCCCAACTTTTATGACGGTGTGGTAGTTATTCCAGGTTTTTGACAAAAATAATGATTATTTTACAATATCCGTTGCTCAGATTATGAAAAACTGAATAAAGTTTTATTTTCTGAATATCCCGTGTAAAAAACATGTCTAGATAGCAGTGGCGGCGCGTGAGAATTATCGCCGGGCAACCCCGAGCAAAAAAAACCTACCTTAACATTTATTCTCTATAGTGGTATAGTGAAGCGTGCGCTATGTGTCCTTCGGCAAAACCCCTCGCAGTTAGTGTATACCACCTTTGTCATATAATCCGCTGTGAAAGTGTTTAAAGAAACCATCCCTCCGCTTGTAATCAATTTTTATCTCTGGGCGAGCACGACACGCACATCAAACTTCTTATTTTCAAACGATAGCTTCTTCTTATTAACAAGACGACTCATTTAGCAAATAATCAACGACACAACAATCGAAATTAACTAAAGCAGCTATAACGCCATTAGTAAAAGAAAGTATAGTGTTAGCGACGTGCTCAAATTGGGTGGTGTACATTTGTTTAGGTTTGCATTTAGTATTAAGGTACTCTGAAAATTGTACGCAGTTAGTTTTTAAGCCAAATTTGCAGGTAGATATACGTGTGACGCAGCGACATAGTTCTAACGGTCTTGCTTGGCCGGCGAGTCAGTCGTTCTCTGTCTATCCGCGCGCGACACACGTACCTACTGCTCTCTCATTTGTAACACGTGGTGTCGCTAATTTTCAAAAATTATAGTTTTCTCGTTTCTAAATCAGTGCCTTTTATTCTGGAACACCTAGACCATCAACAAAGTGGTCACTTCGACCGGATCGTATGTTTCGCACGCCGAAAAATATGGTGAATACTAGAAGCACTACGCGCAGGGAGCGCGAGAACAAAGAAAAAGAGGATAGACAAACCCAGCTACCAGGACCTTCTTCTCAGCCAACCTATGGAATTACGCAGAATAATGAGACTAGTGACAATACGCAGATAGTTATCCCCGCATTTAAAATATCGGGTAGCAGCGTGAAATCGGAACATCGCCAGTCACGTACGCCCGCTTCGCTAACGGGGGCAAAGTCCAAGTCTTCATCATCATCTGTGCGGGCTCGAAAGAAACAGCTGGAACTGGAAGCGGCTCAAGAGAAGGCGCGTATCCAAATGACTCTCATCGACAAAAAGCTTGAGGCTGATTTGGCCAACTTAGATGAGGAACAAGAATACAGTCCACATGAAGATGACCACACCGACGTCTCTGACAAACACAGTGTAGTGGAGAAGTGGTTAGAACGAAGCCAGCGTGAACTTGAATCCGCCGTACAGCAAGCCCCCGATCATGGTAATCAGCCGGGCCTGCCGTACCCGCCGGCGGCCGTCGACCCCGGCACCTCTAATGGAACGGTTCAAATGCTCGCGAGTGCACTCCAAAACCTAACCGCAAGTTCTGCTAAAAATAGGACCGAGAAAAACCTGCTTAGCCGATTATGTACTCCCAGAGACCTGCCAAGTTACTCTGGTGACCCGTTGGAGTGGCTCCAATTTAAGCAGGCATATGAGGAGTCTACCGAGGTGTGCGGATTCAGCCCGAAGGAAAACTTATGGAGGCTCAGGAAGTGTCTCCACGGGCCGGCGAGAGAGGCAGTTTCAGCTCTAATGGTCAGTGCCACATCACCCGATATAGTGATGAAAACCTTAGAACTAGTATGTGGTAATGCTGAAAATATCCTGAACCGGCTCACGCAAGGATTACGAAGACTTCCACCCATGTCAAATGAATATAGCAAAGACATCGTGTCATTCTCAGTGAAGGTGCAGAACTTCATCGCAGCCGTACATGCGGTTGGCCGTAAGGAATACCTACACGACGTAAATATGGCCAATATTCTTTTATCCAAGCTACCAGCAGTCATTATATCAAAATGGTCGGACTACAGTTTTCCTGTCATAACCGAAGGCAAGAAATCACGCTTGGAAATACTCGGCGATTTTCTAAACTGTGAAGCAATTAAAATAACAACAACAGCGAACATTCACGCCACGGACCCGCGCAACGTCGGTTATCAGTATCACCCGAGAAACAAAAGTGATAATAATAACGCTAACCGCCAACAGACAGTTTTAGTGCAATCGGCGCGCAGTGACAATAAGTGTTTATTTTGCCACGGGGCAAAGCATATGTTGACAGACTGTAAGCTGTTTAAAAAGGCGTTGCGAAAGGACCGATGGCGGCATGTCAAGCGCCACGGAGTTTGCTTCAAGTGTTTAGTGTCGCGCCATGACCGTGAAACCTGCCCCGCGCCGGTCTGCGATAAGGACGGCTGCGGCGAGGCCCACCATCGGTTACTGCATTATCCACAAGATCGAAACCTAGATAAGGATACTACGTCAGGATCTCCAGAGGCGCGGGAAATGGTCGAGTCTAGCCCTTCTGCGGAAATAGTGACGCATATAAACTTAAGTGAGCATAGAGTGTTGCTAAAGGTAGTGCCGATAAATATACATGGACCTAACGGTATTATTACGTCAACAGCGCTATTGGATGACGGGTCGAGTATTAGCCTAATTAGTAAATCTCTCGCCGAACGCGCCGGCTTGCGCGGGCGCACTGAGACCATGCGCGTAAGCGGCGCGTGGAGCGATAGTGATGTAGTATGCACTTCTATAGTTATGTCTATTAATGTCTCGGGCTATAACGATAGTAAAATTTTCAATATAAATGTGCGAGGTGTAGATAATTTAAAACTTCCTGGGCAAGACTCAAGGTCAATCGATTGTAATAATTATGCCCATTTGCAAAAGTTAAAGGATAAATTGATGTTAAATGCAATGTCAGGTGTGCCTGAAGTATTAATTGGGCAGGATAATTATAATTTACTTGTGCCACTAGAAGTATGTGTAGGTAAACCCAATGAGCCGTCCGCTACGCGATCCCCTCTAGGCTGGTGCGTGCATGGTGTTGTTCGCGCGCCTCCGCCGCGCGGTGATCGCGCTCAGGCCGCCCACACCAGCCTGCTCCTGGCGGCGGCCGGCGCCGGCGCCGGTGCGCACTGTCCGCAGCTGAGCGCTCACGACGACGCACTCCGCGAACTTCACGAGGAAGTAAGACGTTCCTTTTTGCTTGACTCCTTAGGTGTGTGTAGCAAACCCCGCCAAAACAGTGAGGACGTGCGAGCCGTAGCCCAGTTGGACCGCACGGCGACCTTTGTGAACGGCAGGTGGCACGTGGGTCTGCCGTGGCGCGACGAGAGCTGCGCGCTCCCCGACAGTTATCCAAACGCCTTAAAAAGGCTGAGAGGGGTCGAGAAGAAGATGGCGGCGGACAGTGAGTATGCTAAAAGGTACACGGAACGCGTAAATCATTTATTCCAAAATGATTACGCAAGGCAGGTCAAAGACCCTATATCCACTTCTCGGCGCAGCTACTATTTAGCTCATTTTGGAGTCGATAATCCAAACAAGAGAAAGTTACGTCTTGTTTTCGATTGTTCATCTGTAAGTAATGGGGCGTCCTTGAACCATTACTTACTTCAAGGTCCCGACCTGCTCGCGTCTCTGTTCGGCATTATGGTACGATTCAGGGAGAACAGATACGCTGTAGCCGGGGATATACGTGACATGTTTCTTAGAGTCAAAATAAGACCCGAAGACCAGGACGCACTTAGATTTTTATGGAGGCCTAATTGTAAACAGCCAATTAAAACGTACGCTATGACGTCATTGGTCTTCGGTGCAAACTGCGCCCCATTCATGGCTCAGTATATAAAAAATAGGAACGCACAACGTTTTGTGTCTACAATGCCCGCCGCGGTTGCCGCTATCTGCGAGCAACACTATATGGACGACTACTTGGACAGTTTGCCAGACGAAGCCGCAGCAGTTCAAATGGTAAAAGATGTTACTTTTATTCACAAGCAGGGCGGTTTCGAAATGTGCAACTGGACAAGTAACAGTGAGGCGGTCTTGGAGAGCGTACCAAAAGAAGCCTTAGGGCAGGCAGCTTTAAGGTTCAAATTAGATCGACAGTACGAAGGTGAGCGAACACTTGGTCTTATCTGGTACCCGGCTACAGACGAGTTTGTATTTAACTTGTCACTCAATCGCATACCTAACGATATAGTTAGTGGTAAACGAATACCTACAAAGAGGATCATGCTTCAAGTAATTATGTCGATATTCGACGTGTTCGGCTTCTTGTCCCCGTTTACCATACAAGGTAAAATAATGTTACAATCTCTTTGGCAGTTATCTATTGGTTGGGACGAAAATGTTCCAGACAATATTTTCGAAAAGTGGGTCGAATGCCTTGTACTTCTACAGCAAATGCGCCATGTACGTATACCTAGATGTTATCTGAGCCCAGTGGCCAGCAGTGCTACGAGCGTAGCCGATAAACCCGTTCCCGCGCGCCCCGCGCCTTCATCTACTCCCGCGCAAATTAATAAGGCTACGCCGCCGACCAGTGCTACGCCATTCGCGCCGGGATCGGCTACGAGTACGTATAATGACTTACAAATGCATATTTTTTGTGACTCGTCATTGAAAGCGATGTGCGCAGTGGCTTATTGGCGTTGGATTTACAACGATGAATTCATCGCCTTTATAGCTAGTAAGGCCAGGGTTACACCAGTTAAACCTATGTTAACTGTACCTCGAGCAGAACTACAGTCAGCTCTTCTAGCAGCGCGCCTGGCAGACAGTATAGGTAAGGAGCATAGGCTAGTAGCCCGGCGCCGTTACTTTTGGAGCGATTCTACCACTGTCCTGCATTGGATTTATAATGATGCGCGTAACTACAAAACATTCGTAGCAAACCGGTTGGGAGAAATCGATGACCTCACCCGTAGTAATGAATGGAGGTACATACCTACCGCAATGAACGTTGCAGATATTGGAACGCGTGATAATTATGATAACGCTCTTTTTGAAAATGAATGGTTGCGGGGTCCTTCATTTTTACGAGGTGAAGAGTCATCCTGGCCACGTACTGTTATTGCTCCTGTCGATGATGCTCTAAATGAAAGGTCAGAAGTTATACATTTAATTAATGACTCACCTGATACATGCTTACCTATCCCGGATCCTGAACGTTTTTCTTCATGGTTGCGGTTGTTGAGAAGCACATTTTGTGTTCTAAGGTTTGTGCGAATATGCCGAAAACTTACACATGATGACTCTGAGCTGATGCGGCAGGCCGAGCTTCTTCTGGTGCGACAGGCACAGGAAGAATGCTTCGGCGCGGAGCTGACTGCACTTAAAAAAGCTGTGAGTATTAATCGGACCAGTCGAATACTTACCTGGTCGCCTTACCTGGACGAGCACGGAGTTCTTCGCTGCGGTGGTCGTATTAATGCTGCGCGCGATGTCCCAGCTGGCATGAAGAACCCGATTATATTAGACGGGCGGCACCATATAACGAGATTGCTCGTGAGACATTATCACGTTAAGGCTGCACACGATAACTTGGAGACGGTGGTTAACAACCTCAAGCAAAAATATGCAATTATTAGGATAAGACCAACGGTTAAACATGTAGCTACTAGATGTATGTTTTGTAAAATACGCAAAGCGAAACCGAATGTCCCTGTAATGGGCGAGCTACCTCAAGGTCGAATGGCACATCATCATAGGCTGTTCTCGCACTGCGGCCTAGACCTTTTCGGCCCCATGGAGGTGGTGGTAGGGAGAGGCCGCCAGAAGAGGTATGGGGTTATTTTTACCTGCCTGACTGTAAGAGCGATCCACCTGGAGATCGTACACTCCCTCACTACTGACTCGCTGATTATGGCCTTACGCCGTATGACGGCGCGACGTGGATGGCCTGAATGCTTCTACTCGGATAATGGCACTAACCTACGGGGAGCTGATGCCGAGTTGAAGAGGTCTATCCAGGAACTTGACAATAAAGCCCTTAGTGACATGGCTATAAATAATGGATCAAGATGGAAGTTCATTCCACCCGCGAGCCCCCATTGGGGCGGGGCGTGGGAGCGTTTGATCCGAAGCATTAAAAGGAGTCTCAGTGTTATTTTAAAGGAGCGCGCACCGAAGGACGAAGTTCTCAGCACCCTCATGGCAGAGGTTGAGAACATTGTTAATAGTCGCCCTTTAACTCATGTATCGGTTGAGCCGGGTAGTGAGGAGGCTTTAACTCCAAACCATTTTCTTCTCCATTCGCCTCCTAACTCACCTGCATTAGGGGTCTTTGACGATTCCGACTTGTTTCTTCGGAAGCAGTGGCGGAAGAGTCAAAGGCTCGCAGATATGTATTGGCAAAGGTGGGTTAAGGAATACCTGCCCGAGCTGCTTCCTAGAAGAAAGTGGAACCAAGAGCAGACACCACTTCAGGTAAATGACCTCGTGCTAGTCGTAGACCCAGGAGCCCCACGCAACGTTTGGCAGAAAGCGGTGGTGCAGCAGGTATTCCCAGGTAGGGACGGGCGGATCAGGCTGGTGGAGCTCAAAACTAGGTCGGGCATCCTGAGACGGTCAGCGGCGCGCGTCGCTAGAATCCCTTTGGTTGATGAGTGCTGAGTCAGCACTGGGGTGGGGCGTGTTAGCGACGTGCTCAAATTGGGTGGTGTACATTTGTTTAGGTTTGCATTTAGTATTAAGGTACTCTGAAAATTGTACGCAGTTAGTTTTTAAGCCAAATTTGCAGGTAGATATACGTGTGACGCAGCGACATAGTTCTAACGGTCTTGCTTGGCCGGCGAGTCAGTCGTTCTCTGTCTATCCGCGCGCGACACACGTACCTACTGCTCTCTCATTTGTAACACGTGGTGTCGCTAATTTTCAAAAATTATAGTTTTCTCGTTTCTAAATCAGTGCCTTTTATTCTGGAACACCTAGACCATCAACATATAGGTACTTTCTTTTACTCAAAACACAACGAACTGACCTTCAAATACTCGCAACAAAACTACAACCCACTCCCCAAATGAATTATTCATGCACAAGATACTAGTAAATCTGAATTTCACTGGTTAACTTGATTTTCTAATCTGTATTTATGCACAAAATTAACTAAACTCACATAAGAATTACAATAACAAATATTTTCACACTGTTCGTACCGCAACCGGGCAAATGACTGTGTTGCCATTACATTCAATTTTTTACCAACGAATCTAAAAGCAAAGAAACTTTCTTTGCGCACTTGTAGGTAAATAAATTACCGAGCTTCAATCTACGTTCGATTTTCGTGTTTTGTGATACGATTTATGTCTTTTTTTAAAGCTTGTGCATAATTTAATTATAAAGAATCGAAATTGATAATATAATTTTGCGCAATTTATTCCACGCAGTATTATATAACAGAAGTATGGCAATGTTTCGAAATGGCCAAGCAGTGCATTCTAATATAAACCTTATCGGCTCATGTTTAAGGTTTAAATTCAAATTCGATCATCTTCCAAAAACTCGATATTTTGCGGGTTATATACGATGACGGCGATCTGTGTCTACGACAGAATTTGTGAGTGTGTGCGTGCAATTTCGATGGTCGTGTGCCATTTTTATGAATGAGAAACATACCCAAGGTAGGCTAATTTACGTCGGGTTTTTTTTACCGTTTCAAGCGCAATGCGTAATGCGGATACGTAGTGAATGTTGTGACTTGTGATTAGATGTCTGGCTGAAATCTATTGTGTGAAGCTATAGTCAATCGCATTACTAAGTGCTGTATTTTTATTGATGATTTATGAGTTTGATATACGTAAGCAAAAAGTTTAGGGCAAGCCGGTGGGAATCGGGTTGTAGGGGGCCGCCGCCACTGCTAGATAGTGAGCAGTAGCGATTTAAAAGGTTGAAAAATGCCTTATATGATAATTTTTTTTTTGTTAGGACAATCTAGGCGTGTTGCAATTTCCGTTGCTCAGATTGAAGAGGACATATCAATTCTTCAAGTATATTTTTTCGAGACCTATATTTCGGGCCAGTTTTGAGTTTTAGGCCTATGAACGCGACCAAAATGTGGTATTTCACTCTATTACGCGCCTTAAAAGCGCACATTGACAAAACGCTACTTCGCTATACCGGGAAATATTTACGTCTTCCTTTTTGACACATCATAACACCCATTTATAATATTTGCATTCCTATTTGCATTATTTAACGCGTTATGACTGACGTTTATAGAGATGTAACTAACCCAAATCGATTGTCACAGCAAGCGATTACGATTGGATGGCACCTAGACTGAGGTATCGAATTGTGACTTTTATTTTTTTTATTTCAGATTTAAATAAAGCTAGAATTATATGGTTTTCCCGCAAGGTAAATGCATTTAATACACTCACCGAGTAGATCGCGCCTATCGTCAAAATCGAAACTAACTGGGGATTTAAAATGACAAATTCATATCGATTTACTTAGACGACTACCGATTCATAACGGTGGTGTCCGGCCAACCATAATTTTAAAAAAAACTTAGAACGTAAACGTTCGCAGAGCAATTGTCCTCCTTTGTGATTTTGATGTGCAAGACATTTTACGTTGTATTGCTGTTGTGAGTGACATGTCTCAAATAATGCAAATAGGAATGCAAATACTATAACTTAAATGTGCGTCATCGAATCGTCACATCGAAATAATAAATAAAAACCAGTAATGCTATTCAGCTTCATGAGTAGCTACAAAGTTATAATACGCGCCTTAGAAGAGCAATCAAATGCATGTTTATTTTCCTGTATCACTGTTACCTAGTAATTTATGAGAATAATTCACCCTGAAAACAGTTACGTAGTTTACGTACTAATTTTCTTTTTTTTACACTAGTGTAGTGACTAAATCTTTCGTTTCGACTCAGATGATATTTCACGATGTTGATGAAAATCAAAATGGTGAAATTCGTAACCAAAATAAAATACGGAACGAAAAAACATATTGAAATATTCGAATAATTTACAAATTAACGAAGTGTGAAATTACCACTATCCCGGAATCTAGAAATACAGTCCTAATTTCTGGACGACACAATAGATTAATCATTCACAATTCACTCATAGTCGCTATCATTTGACAATCTATTCGTCTTAGGGTCGGTTGCAAGTACGATTACAGGCCGACCATCGTTAAATATGGCGCCGGCAGCTGTCATCCTATAGAAATTTGTCAAACTTTCCATACAATCAGATTATAACGAACACCGATTAGGATTACAGACGGTTTGGTGGCACCCACACTTAGTCTCATCACTATGAGATCGTCTCGATAACATAAAATAGCGCGCGTAAACAGTAAAATTTCGACGCGGTACTGACGACCCAATCAATCCCAGAACACGGAAATCATACGTTAATTCAGTTGATATACTACTCGTATACTCCGTATACATTCATGGCCTACTATACTATGTATATACCTATGGCAAAAACTGTCTCCACATAAAAAAAAGTAATTTAGAAATAGGAGAACCCATGGACCATGGAAAAAGGACGAACAGGTACAGTCAGAACCATATTATACCTGCAAACAATCAATATTACCTACCAATTACCACACATTTATAAGAATAAATTGACGTCATAAGTTTCCTTACGACTCATACTTAAAGCCTGTTAGTGACAAATAAGGAAAGTATATATACTAAGAGATATTATGTTTGGCAACCCGTAACACCGAAACACCGCCAAGCTCCACGTATAGTCCGAACGTGCAGCATGCTTTAAAAAAGACGCGTCTAACCTCGGGCGGGGCGAACTTGTAACTCACGGTGTGGGAGGGTACCATCTCGTCCATCTTGACGGAGGAGGGCGCGATGGTGACCATGCTGCGCTGGCGAGGGGGCACGGCCACCCGGGCCGTGGACGGCTCCGGGTGCTCTTCCCGGTTGTTCTCCGTCGCAAGCGTGTACGGTAACTCTGATGGGAAAACTTCGTCCCAGTACTGATCCTTGATCAGTTCCGGATGCTCGTGGTGCATTTCGTCTACAATCATGTATGAAACCTAAAAGTGTTAACACATTAGCACGATTTCGTTACACGTAGGAACTTGGTAGATTACTTGCATGGGTATCGTTTACCTGTAAATCTCTGTCGATCAACCAGTTTACTTCAAAGTCGTCGTCGTCCTCCCCGAAGGGGTTTATTAGAGATTCGGCCACTTTCAGCCAGCCCATGTAAAAGAAGAACTCTAGCGTACTGAATATAGGGAAATAAAGGTCTATATTAACAATATAAACCGAGTCGTTCGTGGAATGTAATTTGTTATCAACCCACTGACTGCCCAAGGCAGATGTTATAAAATATGAGTATACGGCAATGGTAACTACCTGAAATTAAGCGAGCATTCATCATTACAATTAGTAAGTTCAAGTTCTTAACTTATAAAATTCGTGAATACATAGATAGGTACACACCTGAGTATATACGAGTGGTACACTAATAGTATCGTAGCTGAGTAACAATCCCGCTTGTCCTCTGAATTTATTTAATTCGTCTACAATAGTTTTGACAGCGAAGTCATCCCTTACTCGGCCCTCTTTTCGGGCTCTCGTCACTATACTGGCTGCCCATACTATGGGTAACCTGAAACCATCCATAGTTTAGTAAGTACATAGCCGTTGTAATATTACAAGAACAAATTTCACACGTCATACCAATGCTTAGATGGCTTGGGAAACTTTTGGTTAAGATTTTCCATAATAACTTTTTCATTTTCGAGAAGGAGGCCGGCTTCGACGAAGTTGTCCAGAGTGGGGAACCGTTTCTTCACTCGTGGCGAGATCATACTAAGCACCATTGTAAGGCACAGACATACGTAGCGTACTATTGTGCGCCGCATCAGTCGCCCGCGCTCATCCTGCCGATAACAGACTAGCCAATTTAACACTCCGGGACGAGTTATTTAAATACTAGCTTTTTCCCGCGACTTCGTCCGCGCACAAATGGTACTTTACGAAGACAACGATACGAAGTTACGAATTTCTCACTTTGTAAAAGACTTGCTCCCCGAACAAACTTTTAAAGGGGACGAATTACAAACAATGCTGTTGCTGCTGAGTCTCTCGCGTTAAAAAGGATCTGCTCCCCGAATCGACTTTTTAACTTTACTTTGGGGAGGTAACTAGAAAAACGCTGAAATACGTATCTTTGTATGCAAACATTTATTTTACCGAAGTTTCAAATCTTCAAAAAAGATTTTTTCTCCGTACAAACATTGAACCCCCTTTTCAACCCTTTAGAGAAGAAATTTTGAAAAACGCTGAAATACGCCTCTATACAAAGTTTAATCTCTTACTTCAATAAACACACGTTTTCATACAAACTTTGGACCCCCGTTTCACCCCTTTAGGGGTTGAATTTTTAAAAATCCTTTCTTAGTGCGCCCCTTCTTAGTACCCAACCAGCAAAAACCAGTTGTCCATAGAACGTTTCGTAAACTCCATTTGGTGTCAGCAATTGGTTGTATAAGAGGCCATAGAACGTTTACATACCCCCGAAGTTTCGCATTTATATTTCCATTTAATGATATATTTAGTAGAACTATAAGTAGTCACAAGTGGAGTGAATTGTTGATGTACCGTGACGCTACTATAGTGCTTTTTTGTAATGTATCGGCTACCGTGACGCTACTATAGTGCTTGTTTGTACTGTATTGGCCACCGTGACGATACTATAGTGCATTTTAGTACTGTAGTAGCCTTCGTGTTACCTTTATAATACATTTCACGTAGTGCAGATTCCATGAATACAGCATTTGTAGGTTTATGGTGTAGTGTTTTTGTGTTTGACTAAAGACTCATATTAAAAAGGACGCCAAATATTATTGAGGCAAGTAAAAATTTATTTACTTTATTTCTTCGTTGAGTTATTCTTCTCATAATAAGTCCGAATAGATATGCGACCGCAACTTTACTGTTAAACTAGTGGTTTATGGTGTATTCTCAATGCGCCGTCGTTTTATTCAGTGTCTAGTTAATTATTTTAATACATTAATATTGAAATGTACCATTGTTATTGTTCATAAACCAAGAAGTAACTCCGACGCTCTTATAGACTAATTATAGTACCCATGACAAGATTTTCGACGCCATCATGGTTCAAATTTCCATTCATTACTTTAAATGGTCACTCTTTTGAGACGGTGGTGGTGGTAGCGGACAGTGGGAAGACTAGGTACCATTAAAGTGGTCTCATATTAACATACCACACATACATATTATGGCCTTATAATAATATTATATAAGCGAGATAACGATGCCATTTAATAACGTAATTATCATTTAAAGGTAGCAACTACCTACCTTTACGTGTCATTTTTATGTTATAAAGGATACAATAACTCTTTTTCAACAATATATGATGCTATAAAGGAACAATTAAAACTCTTTCACAACGTTTTTGCCGTATAAAGGAATTTCCGTAACAGCTACATAGATCAGATTATAAAAGTCTGGAAAACTGTTAAAGCACTGTTAAGCGATATAAACGAAACTACTATACAACATAATCGCTTTATGATAGTCGTTGTGACTACTATAGTACCTAAGTACTATAACGGTGATCTGTAAAACCAGAATATCACCATTTCCTCATATTGTTGAATCCTTATCACTGCTACAACGCAATGCCTATAGAAGCTTCCAAAATACCTTTATTGCGCCAAATAGTTGCATAATGGCGATTCAAAAAACTACTATAAAGCAATATGGGTCTGTACCTGTTATGCCACAGCCCACTATAGCACTATAAAATGGTGATGTAAACCTTTACATCAATTGGTTATAACACATTTTGGCTCTGTAAGCTTATATATCAAAAAGGTATAGCCTAACGCTTTTATACAACAAGCTGTCACCGCTAACACTTTAATACGTCGTTTATACAAGCGATTTGGGATATAAGTTTAAGTTATAGGACCATTTTGCTGGGTAGACCTTATTAGAAATCTACGTGCCAAATTTGGAATCTCTAGAACCAGCGGTTTGGGCCATGCGTTGATATGTCAGTCAGTCAGTTTCTTCTTTTATATATTTAGACGCGTAATATCAATGTCAAGCTCGACTAAAACAATTTTTACCGTTTAGTGAAATGCAGTACTTGTAAAGAAACGTAAATGCATTTTATGGATTGTAAAAGGCCATTAATGAATCATTATCTTTATAGACGCCCTCCAGTTATGAGAAGATTGATTTGTAGTAACAAGCATAAAATATAAATATTATTAAAATCTTCTTGTAAGCTGAGTAGCTAACACAGATAAAATATTTTTATTTTATTTTGCCGGTACACAAATCCAAAAGGATACAAACTACCAGAAAACAGATGCAACCCAGTGAGAAAGGTTATCACATAATCTACCATGTTGTACTTAGAGAGAGAGATAAGTATGCTCGTGGTAGTATTGGTAGATCATATTAGGTCTTGACCGCATGTAGTGTCTAATTCGCCTCGCAATGGTTATATAACTGATCGAATTATTACCGACGAGGTCAATTTAGCCGGAAATTGAAATTGTTAACTTTTCATCAGAGCACTAAAAACGCAAAGCATTAATGAATGAATGAATATTTTATTTTTCAATAGTGGGTTTACAAACAGGTCTTAATGTTATACATTTCTGATCTCCACATTGTGCCTACAAACTAGCGTACAAACGGCATCATTTGTTTCGGCCTTTACTTTCGTTAGTAATTTGGATAACAGTGAGGTTCTTGATGTGAGGACGGAACAGCTGACGAATGTGATAATTTCATTTTATCGTATGACACATGCCACACGCGTCACACATCACATCATTACAATACACATACTCTTGCAAAAGTTGGTCATAGTGATACTTATTTTAATTAACTACGTGTATGATATATATATGATTAAAGCACATAGTTATCAAGAGTGCCGCATAAATGATATGGAACGCTATCACATAAACGGAACGAATGGTAATAATCATTCACATTTATATAAAGTAAAGAGCCGAGAAGGTGTACGTTACTACATTATACCTATTGTGCGCCTACAGTGACATGATAAGATTACATTTCACACAAATAGCCTTCTAATTGCTTAACTTAAGAAATAATCTCTTTTTGTGTAAGTGAGAAACTACATAACGGTATAAATAAATATGTAGAAACTAAATTGTATCTGAACTATGCTTTAATGAGATACATTTTGATTTGACGATGTCCAGTCCAGACTCCCGAAAGGCTTCAGCACCGTAGGCCACATACACACGCTCCGTCAGATTATATAATAGACTGAGAAGTACAATCTGCCCCTCTGCAGATTGCAGATTGCTACAAGCTCCAAGTGCTGAAGTGTTTATACGAGAACGTCTGTCCGTCTCCGGTACCAGGACTCTAAACCAATATTGAGCAGCGGGGAGTTTGGTAAGAAGATGTCATCTCTCCAAAACGACTACTATACTGGAAGATCTTTCAAGGTTCTGTACTAAAAGGGGCTGGGCATCAATATAATTAGGAAGTATACCACTCATCTTCGATTTTCCGACGACATAGTATTTATGGTTATAGCTGAGATGAATGAGATGCTCTATGATCTAAGTACCGCCTCTGAAGAAGTAGGTCGTAAGATGAACAAAACCAAGATAATGTCGATCGTCCATGTAGTACCAAATTACGAACTCCAGTTTAAGTTCAGAGACTTTATTTAAGGTCACAGTTGGACTATATTTCTACTCATTACACCTTTGTACCAACCTGTGTTTGACAAATAAATTATTTAATTGATAGATTGACTTTACGCTCGAAGTAGTCGACGTATATTTTACATGGGACAAACGGTCCAGTAGGAAGGAACGCATGCATGCTTACAACAAAATGCATTTTACTTAGGTAGGTACATGAAGAAATATTTCGATATAAAAAAACATCGTGAGCAATCGGTTTAATAGCAAAGCAACAAACATTTTTCCGTCTAGGCAAAAAACGAGTGATTTTGTTTCCTTACAAGTGACACCTAACTCGTTGCTTGGTTTCAACAATTTGTATGAAAGCACAGTTTGGCACATATTCAGGCAGATATAACGGTACTGATATCATGGTGTAGGTGGATACAACTAATTTTATCATAACTAAAATTCTCACCTGGCCATGGACCGTAGAAGAGACGAAAACGGCGATCGAGTCGGGCCAAGGTATGGAGGTGTACTGGCTCCACCAGCGGTTCATAACCACCGTCACGTAGAAACCTAACACAAACGACAACGGAATCACATTGCCGTGAAAACTGCAGTAGTTAACCACACCTTCGAATATCCTGCAAAACAATAAGTAGGTGGATCATTCGTACTGTCTAACTGGGCATGTACTTGGAATTTCAAAGCTATGAAAGCGATATTTGAAATGAGAAGTAGAAAAGCCAAATTTCCTATGTTGTGACACAGAAGCAGCCTATAATAAACTATAAACACCTGAGAAACCTTATGCATGACAGGAAAATAACCGAATTACACCCTGTTATAAAACTCGTGACAGAAGGGGACATGTGTCATGTCTCTGTATTTTTAGTTAGTGAATGACAAAAACTTAAAATTGAAATGCGCGTTCAACGCATCAGTTCGGAAATGTGGTTTTCACACCTGCTGTTCAGAAAAGAGTTATTGTTGCCTTAGAATAAGGGATCAAAGATGTACTTTTCTTCCCTCATTTGAGGGCAACAATGACTCTTTTCCTCATAGAAGGTGTGAAAAGCAGTATGTGACACTCTGTAGTAAAATCATTTGTAAGACATTTCATGTTTTTAGCAGCGGGCCTCATAGGTGGTGTGAAAAGCAGTATGTGTCACACGGTAGCAAAATTATTTCCGTCTTGGGCGTAAACACTTGAATCCCTCGCTACGCTCAAAATTCTACTTTAGAATCCCTCGCTACGCTTAGGATTCTATTGTAGAATCTTTCGCTTCACTCAGGATTCAATATACCGCCCTCGCCGTAAATATATCATTTTGCTCCCTTGAGACACAATCTACTATTCCCCCCCTGTGTGACATGATTTGGTTATTCTCCTTGTACATTCATAGTAATACTATTATATGTATGTTTTTCATATCACCAGCTTGGAACGTCTTACTTCATCGTTCAAAATCTGCGCACAAAACTCCATTTAATCTTAGACAGCGAACAGATTGTAATCTAGGAATTCGAACGTGACGCACTATCATGAGTTCCAACTTTTTCATGTTGTTTATTGTTACAATTGCTTTTTTTAATACTTACACCATAAATACAGTATTTTTATAAATATTTGATGAAATGTGTTATTTTAAAGTGCATATTTGCATAAGTACATTCTGAGAAAGATGCTTATTACTCAATAAATACTAAGTTTAGCGCAATAGATATTATTCCAAAAGAAGTATAATATTTTATAAGTTTTCCAAAAATAAAGTTTCATTTGTGTGTACAATCTTCTATATATATAAAAGAAGTCCTGACTGACTGACTCATCAACGCACAGCCGAAACTACTAACGCTAGAGAGTTGGTTTTTACACAGTCGTTTACATTTATAACGTAGGCTAGGGATAAGAAAGGATTTTTCGAAATTCATCCCCTAAGGGGGTAAAACTAGGGATGAAAGTTTGTATGGGAAACGTAATTTTTTGGACTTAGAAACTTGAAATTTCGTATATAGACTCTACTCGTACTACATTTAATTAATGATACTTTGATTATTGTATTATTTTTATTTGATGTACCTAGATAAATTTTGACTTGTAAAAGTGCCCTTGAGGCCTATTTGCAGAATAAATGTTTTGATTTTGATTTTTTTTTTTTTTTTTTTAATCTTTATTTATTTCGAAGCTTTCGTCAAGATGACGATGGCAGCTCCAGCAAGCCTCTAACTACATTACAACTTCTTAGATGTAATAAAAAAAACTAATAATAAAACCACAAAATTTGTATACTTATTTCCAAAAAAAACCGTATACAAACCTTGCAGCCTTTGACAAAGGATCCGCTAAAATGGACTGAAAAATCCCAACATGCAAAAGGGAGAAGCCCCAAATTCTGTTCAACTTCTCCCTTTTCTCCCGAGTTCGAACACACTCCACCAACAAGTGTTGCACATCTTCGATGGTTCCGCACTCCTCACAATTGGGCGACTCTGTCTTTCTCATCAGATGTGCAAACCCGTTGAGTGGAGCGTGTCCGGACCGGAGCCTGTGCGCTCTGACCACGTCCGCTCTGCATAGCCCAGCATAGTCGAACCAAGGCACACGAGGAGGCTCGCACTGGATGGTCCTGTACCAGATGCCTTTGTCCCGCGAACGCAAATCGAAATACTCCTTCCAGCGGGAATACGCCTTAATTTTATATCGAGCGACCACCTCCGAGAGGTCTGAAACAATAACTGTCTCAGTACCCTCAGACGCAGCCATAACGGCCAACCGATCAGCCTGCTCGTTACCAGCCAAGCCAATATGAGACGGAACCCATTGTATTTTAAGACAGCTTCCAGAAGTCTGAATAAGTCGAATCTGCCTCAAAATTTTATACGCTAGCGAAAAGCACCGTTCGCCGGAGGCACACCGAGCTAAATGCTGAATGGCGCTCTTGCTATCCGTAAAAACAACAACACTAGTATAATTTAGATTTTCTAGATATAATAAGGCCTGATAAATCGCATACAATTCCGCGGACATTATAGATAATCCAGACGAAATCTTAAACTGTGCCTTCCTATCATTGAACGGGTCAAAAAAAGCTGCCCCAATTTTATCACCACACTTTGACCCATCAGTAAATAACCTATAGAAATCTGAATATTTTCTTTCTATCTCAAGAATCACCTCTAAACGAAGAACGTTAGGATTGTAAGTACGTTTTGCACTAGCCATACATTCTAAACTTGCAAGCAGAACGTCATGTAGCTCGAATTTTGACATCCACTCATCTAATTGGAACATTGGAAGTGGCCACGACGAATCAACGTGTTCCTCAGAGACTTCCTCAATGACTTCAGCTAACAATGGTCTATTCCTCTTGCTCCAATAGCCTCTCTGCGAAAAGGCTCCCAATTCCTGAATTATATCAACAGTAGGACTACTAGAACAAGACAGTGATTTCAAACAAAACTTTGTGGCAAGGAACGATCTCCGAATGTGCAGCGGTACAATACACAACTCACTCTCCATGACATGAATAGGTGTAGCCCTAATAAAACCTCCGACTACTCTTAGAGCTTGGTTTTGAACTTTTTCCAGCTTATAGATGTGAGTTTTAGCGCTATTGTTATATAAAACACATGCATAGTCCAACCTACTTCGTATTAGAGAAATATATAACCTACGCAGGTGCTTAGGGTGAACTCCCCACGCAGCACCAGCCAAAGTTTTCAAAATGCTAAGAAACCTTTGTGTTCTTTCTACCACATAATTAATATGCCTTCCCCAGCGTAACGATTTGTCCAGCCAAACACCCAAATATTTCATAGTATCACCAGAACATAACTGCTGACCCCGTATACACAGATTCACTTGTTGCCTTTTATTGCCTTTACTGAATGTGCAAAATTTTGACTTACTGGCTGAAACATCTAAACCTAAACAATCCAATTCTTGTAACAATGTATCTAAACTGTCCTGCATACGAGAAACACTGTCCTGTAAACAATTCCTATTGACATACAACACGAAATCATCTGCATATTGAGAGATTAAAACACTATTAATACTATGACAAATTTGAAAGGTAACAATATTAAATAAAAGAGGGGAAAGAGGATCGCCCTGCGCCAGCCCCTTATCAGTCCACCGCACCATAGAAAAGCCACCATCTAGATCTCGTAAAATAAGATGTCTTTCACTCAAAAATGACCACAAATATTTACAGAACTTAGCTCCTACTCCCAAATTATCTAAGGTATTGACAACCTTTTCAACCAAAACATTGTTATATGCACCCTCTATATCCAAAAAGCAAGCCAAGGTACAGACATTTTTAGAAAACCCCACTTGAACGTACGACACTAAACGAGCTAAACAATCCATACAGGATTGGCCTCTCCTAAAACCCACCGTGCTACGAGATAACAACTCATTCTTCTCTACGAACCATTCCAAACGTCGAGCTAACATTGTATGAAATAGTTTGCAAACACAAGACATCAAGGAAATAGGTCTAAGCTTCGATAACTCCTCATGCGCTTGACCTGACTTAGGGATAGGAACAACTTGAATATCTCGCCACTGCTTAGGCACAATACCTGAATTGAATACCAAATTATATAACTTTAACAAAAATAGCTTAGCAACAGCAGGCATATTATGAATTACTGCATACGTTATCCCGTCAATACCTGGAGCAGACTGTTTCTTTTTAAAACACTAGTTAATTCTTCCAAAGAGAAATCTACCTCCAGATGAGAATTCACAGATATAAATGAAGGTGTAACAAGACACACAAAATCGGGCGTTAGAGAGTGCAACAGCTCCACCTTCTTCTCATTAGACGCAACCACTTTGGAACGCTGACGGCCCTTCATCCATCTCATACGATTCCACATGTCAGACGCAGATGTAGCCTCATCAATACTTTGACAAAACTCCTGCCAACCTAAAGATCTTGCATTTCGAATAAGGCGCTGTGCCTCTGCAACCTTTTCCTGCAGCAACCTAAGATAGATATTATCAGGGGTAGGATTTCGTCTGAATTGTACTAGAGCAAGCCGCCTTTGAGCAACAACCTTTGACAACGAGGGACTCCAATAGTTTTTGGGTCTAAAATTCTGCACGGGATCGGTGCAAACTTTTAAAATTGGAACATGCATTGCTAAAGCCTTATTAATACCAGCTTCGAAAAAGTCGTACAGAGCTTGCACATCGCATTGAACAATGACTGACTCGTTAGCAAAATATTCTCGTAGAAAGTTACGAAAACCAGGCCAATCCGCCTTTTTAAAATTTAACTTTTGTATAAAATGTTGCCTACCCCAGTAATCTAACTTAATCCTAACAATGAGATGATCGCTACCCAAGTTTTCATTCGTAACCTCCCACGTGAAATCTACGGCAATGTCAGAGGAACAAAAAGTGACATCAGGAGAACTTTCTTGAAGCGATCCATTTACAACCTTGACCCTCGTCGCTTGTCCATTATTAATGGATACAAAACCATGCTCAAGAGCCGAGTCAAATAACTGGGTTCCTCTTACATCATTCTTGTATGACCAATTGGTATGATGTGCATTAAAGTCACCTGCCACTATGGATTTAGCTGAAAACAAAGCAAAAATAGAGTCCCAATCAGATTGCGTCGTCCGCACTGAAGACGGACAATATAACGAAACAATGAAATTTAAGGAGGCACAATTTAAGATTTTTACACAAATAATTTCAATACCAGAGTTATTCAAAGTAATGTGAAATGCTTGAGCCCTAATAGAATTATGTATAAAAATAGCGACACCTCCATATGAATCCGATCTATCTTTTCTAAAAACATTATACGAATTTAAATTAACTACGAAACTACTATCTAACCAAGTCTCACTAACAAGTGCTATGTGAATTTTCTCTCTGTTCATTAATAGTTCAAACTCGACAAGCTTTGGCCTAACACTTTGTGAATTCCACTGTACTAAATTCAGCCTACTAGATTTAAAGTTGGATCTAGCCATTTACGTTAGAAAAAAAAATTTAAAAAATATCTACTTCTTTAAAAAAAGACTTAAACCACTCCAAACATTCTTCCGCAACTAACTTGAATATGAGACCTAACTTCTCAGCCCAATTCGCACTTGACAGAAGAATGCTCTTGACTTTCTCAATAACCTTCTCAATTCCTACACTTCTCTTCTTGTTCTTCTTACGTAGACGCTCCTCAGTGCATACATTACTCGTTTGCACGACCACTGGACTGCAGCTGTTTTCTTCCAGAGTAGGTACTCGCTTCGCCTTCTTTCTCTTTCGAACCTCCTGCTCCATCTTACTCTCTTGGTTAGCCTGGATGCGAGGCGATTGGCTCACGTGCTGACTAACACACTCGGACTCCTTACTCAGGTCTACACTGGATAAGACAGCATCCCGGTACGTGTTACTTATAGTGACTCCCCTAGAAGACGAAGGTTATTCCTGGACCCATGAATCAGGCACTGGCCTCTTCCTGCCTTCAAGGTATATCCACAAGGCTTTCTTGTAAATGCAACCTTCGGCCGCCATAATTCGACGTATCTCCTTCTCTTTTAAGAAAGCAGGACAAGACTTATTCAAAGCCATGTGGGCCCCTTTACAATTTAAACATTTAAAAACCGTTGTTTGACAGTTATCGTGCTCGCCTCCACATTTTGGACATAGAATTTTCTTGCTTGGACAGAATCTACTTAAATGTCCAAACTTCCAGCACCTAGAGCATTGGTTAACCGGGAAATTATAAGGGATAACCTTAAACCGACATCCGTAAGCATAAATGTAAGGAGGCAGTGTTGGCCCTTTAAAACACAAACGGATCACTTCGGATTTAACCCAATGACCTTCATCGTCTAAGCGGTTCAACCTACGTACTGCAAGAATGTCTTGCGGGACTTCGACGTTTTTCTGAAACTCATCTTCATCCATCTCCAATTCTACTCCTCTCACAATACCATATGAACAACAAGCTAAGTTAGACCAATAAGAACGCCTATCTTCATTATTAAATTCTTTATCAGCAAGAAGTTTCTCCGCCTCATCTCTTGAATTGAACTGTATAAGCACCTTGCATGGGCCCATGTACTTAATCCTCATTATATTCTTTATTCCCTTCTGCTGCAGTAGTTTGGCCAATCCAAATTGTTTTGGCATCTCTTTTTTTGAAACTACATACACCTCAAATGACGTATCAGAAACCTCATTCATCCTGGGTACTTTAGGAACTGTCACAACCCGTGACCGCTTGGGTCTTTTTCCAACCGTGATGAAACTGTCACCCGAAGAACAAGCATCACTGGGGTTGTCATCTCCAAACCGCTTGTCGGCAAATCGCCGCACGTCCGACATGCCTTCGGGGTCGTGTGGCCCAGGTTCTGCTCCGCCCGGCACCAACATGCTCTCACTACTCCATGATGTCAACTCGTTCACTCGCTGGCCACACTCAATACTACTAGACGCGCCCCTACTATCTGCACTCGAATCACGAGGACTTTTCCCTCTACTTTTCTCACTCATCCCGCAGGTAAAAAGCAGAAATTATCAATTAATCCAAGAAAAATCTATTTGAATAAAAAATTTTCACCCGTCACCGTTGACAGTCAGACGTCACCCCCGATTTTGATTTTGATTTTGAAA
This sequence comes from Epiblema foenella, assembly GCA_963556455.1. Taxonomy (NCBI): domain Eukaryota; kingdom Metazoa; phylum Arthropoda; class Insecta; order Lepidoptera; family Tortricidae; genus Epiblema; species Epiblema foenella. The sequence continues at coordinate 18,673,596 of OY747099.1, read as the reverse complement.
TCTTTTTTGAAATGAGAGATTTAAAACTTCGTATATAGACTCTCTGTTTAAATACAACAAAACGCATTTCAGCGTTTTTGAAATTGCTCTTCTAAAGGGGTGAAAAGGGGGTTCCAAGTTTGTACGGGGAGCAAATCTTTACTTTTCGTAAAAATCGATATGGGTATCATCGTCGAGGTTCCTCGGGGTGCGGATTACGATAATGAAATGAATTTTCAAATCCAAGATGGCGGACATTTATTTATTCTTTTGAGTGATTTTTCACAAAAGATTGATAGCATCAGACAACTGACAGAAACAAATAAACCTCATTTATATCTTTGTTACCATCTAAAATCTATGCGGACGAAGTCGCGGGCGGCCGCTAGTCTATCTATATATATAAAAGAAGTCGTAACTGACTGACTCATCAAAGCACAGCCGAAACTAACTAACGCAAGAGAGTTGATTTTTACACAGTCGGTTACATTTATATTTATAACGTAGGCTGGAGGTAAGAGAGGATTTTTCTAAATTCATCCTCTAAGGGGGTAAAACAAGGGATGTAAGTTTGTATGGGAAACGTAATTTTTTGGACTTAGAAACTTGAAATTTCGTATATAGACTCTATGTTTAAATATAACAAAACTAAATTCTTTACTTTTCTTGAAAATCGATATGGATGTCATCTTCAAGTTTCCTCGGGGTGCCGATTACGAAAATGACATGCATTTTTAAATCAAAGATGGCGGACATTTTTTTTAAATCGATATTGGTGTCATCTTAGAAATTCCTCGAACGACATGCATTGGGAATTCCAAGATGGCGGACAATTATTTTTCTTAAAAATCGATATGGGTGTCATCTTTGTAGTTCCATGTTGTAAATCCAGAATGGCGGACATTTATATTTCTTAAAAATCGATATGGGTGTCATCGTCGAGGTTCCTCGGGGTGCCATTTACGAAAATGACATCCATTTTGAAATCCAAGATGGCAGATATTTATTTTTCTTAATAAGCGATACGGGTGTCATCTTCGAGGTTCCTCGGGGAGCCGATTACGAAAATGACATCCATACATACCTACATACGTAGGTACATACAAACACAACATACAAACATACAGGTAGGTACATACAAACATACAGGTCAAACAGAGAACCTTTTTTTTTGTACAGTTAAAAATTACGCTTAGTACGCGGGCAAAGCCGCGGAAAAAGCTAGTAATAAACAAACAAGTTCTGGTCAATTTTATTCAACATGTGATTACGAGCCGATTTATTTATTAATTTGGTTTTTTCAAATATTTTAAAAAATACTGTATTTATCGTACAAGTGTTAAAGAAGCAATTGTATTACGTTTGATAAGCTTTCAAACGACACTTCACCCGTACCGATTGGTAACATAGAACCTAAGATTTGGACAATAATTAGCCGCCAGACCACTTTCCAGGTATAAAGTACTAAGTAAGGATTATGTTGCTACAGAAGTAACATGCATGTTTAATTAATTTGAAAGATTAATATCGCGATCGCGAAGACTTTGTATAGCGAGTAGCTGATAGCTACCTAAACGTCTTGTATTTTTTGTATTCAGCTGCTGCTTATGCCATATTTTATTTGTGTATGAAATAAGCCTGTGTCTTCTGTGTTCAAAAGCCAAGCAATCAAACTACAATTAAAAGATCATGTACCAATTGAAACTAATTCTACATTTCAATAAGAGCTATTTGTATCTTACTGTTGTCTGTTTCAAGCAAGTCACGCATTAAGATCACCCGGGCTTTACTTTGCGTTTCTACTTTTTGTAGTTTTATTTTTTAATATTACACCAGGTAACTTATTCTGCAAACACGTTATAGTAATAGCTATAAAATAGAGAAAAGCAATAAAGTTTGTACAAACACATGTTTTGTTTGGGCACGGCATGTTGGTATTAACGTCTGTATATGTTCAATCGTCCACCACACCGCACCCTGCGTTTGATGTTCGATGTAGAACTTAGATTACTAGTTACGAATACGAAATAGCTATGTAAAAAGAGAATGTTGAAAATTGATTACAAGATAGCAAATTAGCAGTGACATTGAAAGCCATGGTTAGAAATAGTCTTACTTTTTTGAATGTTCATCCAGTAGCAACCGATAAGTCAAATTTAAAATGTAATAAAAAATTAGGAAACACAGGAGATCTAGCCACACCAACTTGTAAATGCTCCCCCGCCATCTAAAAAAAGAAAAACATTGTCAAGCAATATAAAAAGTAATGTGAAAAAACTCTCAGCTAAGTGACTATGAATTACTTTAAAGTCATCAGTACTGGGAAAATTTAGCTAACCATTTTAGATCCACATCTCAAGGGACATCATGGTCATTTGTCCTCACTGAATTCTGATGTTGATACATATGAGGAATGCTTATTGTGGCAAATCACAAAATATGTTGCACATGATATATATAATTATATACTCCGCCTAGACGATGATGATGATGATGTGGCATACGAGCCAAATGTGTTTTTATAGAACATTTCACTCAGAAGCAAATATTTCGGCCATTTAAATATTACATGAAATAATAAATGCGCCTTTAAATTTCTGACAAGTACTACATTGGTTAATTCGTATTTTTATATACACCCATACAGTAAATCCTCTTTTATGTGCTCAAAAAGTGTAGGTAAGGACCAACTTTACAATATCGCGCCGGTCCAGGGCGGAGATGGCCATAACAGCATCAAAAACGGTATCGTTATGGCCATCTCTGCCCATTACGATACAGGCTCGTGCTCAAAGACTTCAACGAGCTCACGAACTCGATCTCCTGCACTTTCAACGCAATGGTGCCTCAACACATGAAAGAGGATTTAATGTATGGAGGATGTAGATAAAGTAGTGTATACAACTGTACATAATTAGGCCTTAAAACACTCGTGTGATCCTATTATGAAACTCGCTGACACTCGTTTCATAAAACCACACTCGTGTTTTAAGACCTCTCATTATGTATCAGTTGCATACACTACTATTGTGTACATAGTTAATTATTATAATTATGTATGTCTACATTTTAATTGAGTCAAGTGTGTAACGAAGTTACCCATATAGTGTATTAGGTACTAATCTTCGTTACACACTTGACTCAATTAAAACGTAAGCAAAGCCGTCGTCTCCCAATGAAAAAAAATTAACAATAGCATTCTTTTGTAATGAGCCCGGGGATCCCAGGGACCGGTTGACGACGAGTTAGGTCATTAATTATGAATAAAAAATTACGAAGTAACCCACATATACACAAAAGACGTTATGATTGACAAAATCCTCATTATTATAGAATACGATGAAAAGGACACATGCAGAGAAATTTATGCTTTAGTTGTAAGACCCCGAATTCGGAATACCATAATTAGCATTATTAGTTGAACCCGTCGTCTACCGGTACCTGGGATTCCAGGGCTCATTACAAAAGAATGCTATTGTTAATTTATTTCGCTGGGAGACGACGGCTTTGTTGTTATACGTAACAGTATACTGAATTTAGCATGTGACAATGTGAGTGTTGTGTGTATCTCGAAATTGAGTAATAGTGGGGCGAATATTCAGCGTTTTTACGGCGGTTATTTTTCGTCATTGTCGTTTCATTAAATATTGTTAAAGGAGACGATAATCACAATAAACTTTTGTTAAAAGCGTAAACCATTATCGGGTCCGAGTCTTATTTGATCAATTATTTCGCCGGTTTATCCCAACTTTGGGTAGTTAATCTTGAGTCGACAATGACTTTAGAAACGAGCGTTTCAAACGCTCGGAGAATCAGCCAGTGACGAAAATGAGGGTGGATCCTTGCCTCCCGCACCACCGCCGCCGCCAACATCGTTTTCGTTTTTACTCATTTCATGAACACAAGAGTCATTGAGGGTGATCTAATTACCTGATTATAACGCTTCTAGGTAGGTGCTAGTACTTTAAGCAATAAACAGATTTATGCTAATAGACAAAGTAATAATCGTAACTAATTTTATCGCTTTTGCGGATATAATAATACATAATTTCTATTCTACGAGTGGAGCGGATGTTCATTGTTGTCATAAAATATCGGTGATGACTAAATAAGTTACTTAGTTCCTTTCCATTATGAATAAATAAAACCATGACACAATCTTACAACTGCATTATCGATTGAAGATACAGTCACCGTCAAAAGTAAATGATCATATTTAACATTTCTAAACATTTTATCTCATGGGATAATGAAAGAAACTATCATAGCTAAATTACTAGTACTTCACTCCCTATCCACGGAAAAGCAGGATTTCTTATAGGACTAATAGTAAGTGTTATATTACTCGTATGTATGTATGAAGTGAAACAGAGACGGCTTACTGAAGCAAGTCTAATCATAGACAATAATTAATGTGCCGATGCGTCGTTTCCCTATGACTAGGGCGTGCAGTACCGGGACCGGTTCCAAGATTTTGATTTCCCGTTTCTGGGTTGGGGCCGGTACCGGGATTCTCGGTTCGGATTTACTTTCAGTTTTCTTTTTCTTTAAGAATATCTTTTAACATAAATTAACTGACAATCGTGTAACTAATAATATTGAAAAAGAAATCGTGTGCATGGATAATTTGGAAAATGTTATAGGGAAAAAATTAAAAATAGTTTTAGTAATAAAACACTTTTATCAGTCTTCACCGTTAATTAATAAATCAGTTAACTGGAGCCATCGGCCATAATCGTAATCATAACATGTGTAGTAACTAATACTTACAAACACCATATTATAAACATTCTTATAATTTACACGCATCATCTTAAAATTATAATTTAAATAATAATCAACTGTTAGCAAGTGAAGTGAGGGAATATGGTAAACTCAGGTGAGCGGGGCGGGGCGGGGCGGTTGAGACAAGCGATGTTGCAACGTCGCACCGCACGCTTCACGCTTCTCACGATTCACGCACGACAAATGCGACGTTGCCGGTGATATTTACTGATAATATAAGTTTATAGTTGGCGTTATGGAAGGAACCGGGAGAACCGGGAGAACCGGGACTCGGTGCTCGGCACCGGTTCTTTGGATTCCAAATAAAGCCCGGGATTTCCCGGGAAATTGAGAACCTGTATTTCCCGGGAGCACACCCTACCTATGACCCGACTCCGGCACGCATCAGGCACTTCCAGCAGGCCTACACACATTTTTTGCCTCGAACAACGTACCTGCGTGACCTTGATCGGTGTGCAGGGAAGTCAGATATCAGTAGACCGATATTATCATAAATAGAGCCGTTTACATGGTGATTATTGTCCCGCACAAATACACTCATATCACATCATGTATCACGAGAATATTGATGAATATTTATGCAAAATCAGAGTAATGTTGTAATCCTTGATAATATTGAAAATACTGTTGGTTCAGTCAGCATCAAAAGTAACTACGCATATGAAAAGTTCAAAAGTCAGCAGCAGCAGTATTCAATGTTCAACATAACGTGGTGGGTGTGTCATTCGGCGTGGTGCTTGACCGAATCAGGGTGTCCCCGTGGAGAGAGTGCAGTTCCCGATTGCAGGGACAAGGCCAAGGATGCAAGCAAGAGCGCGTCGTACATCTTGGGACTGTCTCACGTTTGTTTGTCCTTGTGTTGGAATTATTATTTAAATTCAGTAATAATTATGGCGCGGACTGATTAATGATTTAGTGACAAAGACAATCAAGATATTTAATTGTAATATATATATTGTTCTGCATAATAATTAATAATTGACTAGTTGTATTAAAAGTGTAAAGTGAATTGTGTGGTTTCATTAAATAATCATAATTATTTGTGATCAAGGCCAAGCTCGACATCCTGTCCTGACATAATAGTTATAGTTAGGCCATGTTCAAAGTATTGACCTTGCACGACGCCGCTGCCGTAAGGAAGATACACCGCGCTCTCGTGTCGCACGCGATAATCAGCAGTCGGTCGTATCTTACGGCGTTTATAAATAACAATAACATTCAAGGCTTATTTAATTATTAGATCATAATTACAGTCGAGTACACACCTTATTGCATTGTCTATTTGTCTTACTTTAAGGTGCAAAAGACCAAAAGTAATAAAACTGTAAGTACCTATATACATACTGACGTAGAATGTAGGTACTTATTTGAGCTCTTCAGAAAGAAACTCATTTATTGAGGAAATGTGTATAAAAATGACGCAATGCCACGAGGCTCATGAGACTTCCCGATTCGAATACCCGATTATAGTTTTATGTGCTCTATATTAACGCGAACAATAAAGCAAACTGGAACCAAAGAATAAAATTTAAAGAATGCAATGCAATAATACGTAATCGGTATTCGAATCGGGAAATCTCATGAGCCTCGTGGCATTACGTCATTTTGCATTATGATATGATACGATTGATACGCCCACGACACGATACAACCTCGAAGATAGCCCGACAAGAAAACGGTTATCTCTTGGTCGCGAATGTAACTATATGCACTGATATAAATGATAACAACAATCGATCTACACATATACATACACCGTGGGCGTTAATAACCCGAAAGATTTAAAGCAACGATTTTAGAGCTTAATTAGAGTATATAATATTATATAATATAGTCCAAACCCGATAACTTTAAAGATATTAATTATTAAAAAAAAATAGCAAGTTAAAAAACCTCAATTCTAACACACCCTAAAGGCGTGACGTAGCCACTGCATGACTGCACTGGTAGTCACCCAGTTTCACTTAATTATGTTTGGTATCTATCCTACAAAAAGGTTTCACTACCGAATGTTTTGTTCTGTTCTCAATCGCGATTGCAAATTATTTATTTTACTGATAACTGGCCGATAGTTTGAAATTGATGTCACTAAAATGACAATGCACGCTCTCTCTTTCTCAACTTGAGATTCAAGCGATGGTCTCCTGGCGAAAAAAAAAACAATAGCATTCTTAAGTAATGAGCCCGGCACCGGTAGACGACGGGTTAGCACGCTCACTCTCTAAAGTAAAGGTTTGTTCACAAAGAAGCAGTCAATTAATATGATTTAATTTGTACTGAAATAGTAATTTCATTAAGACACATAATTGGAGCCATGTTGATATAGCATTATTTACTCGTACTGTCGTCAAATACGTGGTTTTTAATCTTTCGGGTTATTGAAGCCCACGGTGCACGGTGTATATTAATGGCGGAATAACACTACATAAACTTCTGAAAATCTAGTGTGTTAGAAATTAGAAAGAGAACGATTTAAAAATTAATTATTGCAAACTCCTAAACACATACATAATAATTTAATAACTATTAGGTAGATTTTATAATGATTCTATGTTTTGTAAGTGTATTTTTATATTTTACTTTTTGTAGAAATGCTCCCGAGAATTGCCGGTAATCTCAGTACTCTCAGTTCTCATATCGAGAATTTTGAAGCAAGGTGGTACTGGCGGTGTATTTAATGAGCTTCCATCTGTCAGCAGTATAAATAATAACCTGGTGCGTATTCTTAATTGCAGTCATAGTTTTGGTCTTAAGGTTAACCCCTCTAAATCCTAGGCTATCGTAATTGGGAGCTCAAAATTTGTTTTTACCATCGATTTTAATAGTCTCCCCGATTTATTTCGATAACGTCTTTATCCCTTATTCAAAACAAATAAAACATTTAGGCATTATTATGGATAGGACTTTATCCCGGGTACCTGTAGTTAACGAGGTCAGCAGGAAGATATTTTAGGCAGTAGCTTCTCCGCGAAGGCTACGTAGTACGCAATTTTCTGCTCATTGCCACTAAAATTGCGCTTACTCAAACACTCCTAGTCCTCCCCTTGGATTATGCTGATGTTTCCTATATTGACCTTAATGAGGAGCAACTCAATAAGCTTGAGCGCCTTCAAAATGTCTGCAATCGGCTATATTTGGCTTACGTAAATATGACTATACTGTATCCTTTTTCCGCACCTAGCTCAAGTGGAACCCTATCCGGTTTCGCTTTAATCTCACATACACATCTCTTTCGTATTCTACTACTGCGCGGTATCTCAAAGAGTGTTTTACTTATTTTTGTTCCGTAATGTCCTTCCGAAATTTGCTTCTTGCTGTTCTTCCTCATCAAAATTTTATAATTCTTCCTTAACTTTCCAAGCTATTCGGTTTTGGAATTCTTTATTTCCTAATTAGAGGTGTGCTAAATCTCTTGTCTTCAAAAAATTGCTTAGAGATCACTATTTACTTATATCTCCCATGACACCTTTAAGACATAGCTCCTTTAGAGTATGTGGCTGATATTTGTATATTTTATTTATGTGTATGTTAATCTTAATTTAGTATTATTGTTGTAATTATTAGCTGGTTTATATGAAGCCGGTTCTGGCAAAAAAACCGGTTCTGCCGTTCCTTCGGTAGAGGGTGTGACTTGACTAATTGGCATTCCATTCAAATAGATATGGTAGTATTTGAAAATAGACGTGTTCGATTGTTCGTGGATGTTATCAATCACTGTCCTAAGACTATCTCATGACTATACCGTCGACGAGTGCTGAGTCTGAAAGATTGTTTTCTTCAGCAGGCATTATCTGTAATAAGCTCCGTACTTCATTGAGTTAAGTCACAGAAGCGTAGACGCCACCAGCTTTTTGAGGAGCTATAACGGGAAAAGAAAGGCAATGCAATTGCCACCTCAGAAATTTAAGACGTTTTTGTCATTCGTAATATTCTCTTCATCAAAACTACCCAAAGAAACTTTATTTAATATATTTTAAGGTTTACTTGATGCTAATAGATTATTTAGTGTATTCAATCGACATTATCTATGTTACATTGCTAACTATTATTATTTATTTATCAAGCTGACAACAAAAAATATAGATAAATAAAAGCCCCGCAAAACTGTTATTGTTATTACAGTTTGTCTGCAGGAAGACTACAAATTAAGAATAAACAATATCACAACTTAAAATCAATTAACATCTTCACTTAAAAGCAAATCTATGGCAGTGTATCTAATAAATGTTTTTTAAGTTTCTCTTAAAAATACGTTTATTTTTCTAGAGGCGGACGTCCTCGGGTAAGCTGTTGAGTATATATGTCAGGCGTTTTTTTTAGTGTCTCCGTAATAGTTAACTAAATAATGACAAGTGATCCCACTTTATAGGTTAAAGTTTTTTAATTTATTATGTTTATTGTTTTATTTTGCATTTTATTGATTGCTCTGGAAATCTGGAATACTCTTATATTCGGTATCCTTTGTACTTTGTCAATTTGAGAGTCAAAACTAAATTGGGACCTATGTAATCTGTGTAGGATGCCGGTCGTCAAGATGATACAAACGAGTGTATTTTAAATTTTATGTTGTTTATGCATAAAAACTTTCTGCCCGCACCTTCGTCCGCGTAACCTTCCGCTCCCTATTATATCCCCTCGAGGTATGATTTTTGGAATAAAAAGTATTCTATATGTTAATGCAGGCTATAAACACGTTGTACACCAAGTTACATTATAATCCATTCAGCTGTTTTTGCGTGATTGAGTAAGAAACATCGAAACATCTACATTTTCGCATTTATAATATTAGTAGGAAGTAGGATGATTATTTACTTTTTCCAATCGTGATTTTATCTATGTGACACTAGTAACACTTCGAGCTTTTATGAAATGTTAATTGTATGTTGTACATTAATTGGCCGGTTTTATTATTTTTGGGTTTATTTTATCATTTGTTGATTATTTTGGATCATGGTATTCATAATTGTTACTTAACTAGTGTTTTATTTAAGAAAGTAATCATTAAACAAAACAAATGCAAAGAATTTACTCAGTACCGAAATCCCGGGAATTCCCGGTTCTGACTCAGTACTGGCAATCTCAGTCCCGGTTATGAAAATGGTATCGGTACCGCACTTGCGCTAATTGTAATATACCAAGCCTAAGAAGAAAGCAAAATAAAGAGTAATGACTATAAGATAACCACTAGTTTCTGATAATGAAGTGAGGATCTAATAAATATGGTTTTTGTGGAACGAGTCGGCAAATAAGCGATGCATGCATGACTCAGAGATAGAAACGCAGCGTAATTCCAACAATTAGAGGTACTTATTTTGCGGCACAATGTAAAAAAATTAAACAGACTGGATAATATATAAGACTCAATTTTCCACTGAGATATTTTCATTAGGTACGAGTACCTACATCTACCATGAGGCTCATGAGACTTCCCGATTCGAATACCGAAAAAGAGGGGTAGGCCTTGGCCCAGCAGTGGGACATATTAGACTCAATATAATAATATCTTCCACAGTCATTTGGGACTTATGTACCTTCAAGATTTAACATTCTATAAATATCGATTTACACTTTACAGAGTGTAGGGTCAGTCAGCAGTGTCAGCAGCACTGATTAATAAATAATTACATAGTAATTATTTTTAATTAAAAAATAAAGGAATAAATTCATATTAAGAATTTAACAGACTAAATATAAAACTAAAACTATCAAAATTTGCTGCCCTTGGTAGGGGTGCCCATCACGCAGGCAGCGTTCCCGCGCTGAATTGCGATTGAACAAAGCTGCCTGCGCGAGGGTCGCCATTGTCGCCAATTGCCTCTCTCAGCCGTTTGCCGAACGCCTTGTGGAGCATCTGTGCGCCCCTGCCCGACGAACCAAGTGTCTCGACGCCAAACGCGATGAATTCGAATTGGACGCCGAGACCTGTATTTGGCAACGTTTTGTCGCAACCGAACTTCCGCCGCTGCACCAGCACGCTTTACTGGTCGATGGGCGGTAGGACGCCTAGCATGTCAGCACAAGTGGCGTCCCACACCAATGCACGACCCATATTCCAGGGAATTAACAACATTCCGTCGGGGTGCGGGGTGTTCCGCACTATCTGGGGCTCCAGCAGAGCGGCTGAATCGACGGCACTGACGAGCGCTTTTTTTAGAATGTCGTTAAGGGCGACCGCCCGAGGAGCAGCCGAGCCCGTGGTTGCCGAGGCGATCCACAAGACGCACAGCTGTGGTCAGCACAGAGATGAACCCCAAGCCGAAGACCTGCGGCTATACGGAGCATCTCTGGGTCGATCCCTGCCTGACGCGGTGTCTATAAGTGAATTTAGGCTCGCTAATCAATATCGATGCTATGGTATCCCAGGCCCTCTGTATCTCTTGGGTCGGGACGGCAAATTTGGACTCGGTCCAGCTAGCCACCAGACATTCGAGGCCTCAACCAGGCACGCAATCTCGCAGTTTGAAGCCAAATAGGCTTGAAAAATTCTACCTGCGATGAATGCCGGCAGGGCAACACTCGAAATTTTACGGGTATATACCTTATCGGTACGGTGGCTTGGGTCTATGCCTGCTCGCTAATTACATACTTGTGTTGTTTATCTATAGTGAGTTAATTGAGGACAGGAAACTAGACAAATCGCAACGCATACATTTTTAAAAAATTGACAGTCGACAGAGATGCCATAGAAGCAAACGTTGTGCATGTGCAAATGCAAATACTTAAATTAAAATGATTCATATGTGGATTTAAGAACCCAAATAGAGTCATTTTAGGCATGGTCGGGCTTTCCGCAAAATCAGACAAAATATGCACAGTCATAACTGAAAAATCAATCGGACATCAAACAAATAATTTTATCACCCTACAAATGGTGCAACGAACCCGGTTAAAGTAGGGTACGGAAAATGCAGCAGAACTATGAATAATAAATGTCCCTTACCTGGTAACGACCAAGTAAACCATGAGAACTATTTGTAGGCACGTCAGAAAGCTATCGCTGTTGGGTAAGAATGAAGTGGCTTTAAGGAAAGAAAGGCGTGGGTAGCTGAGGGGGTTGCTGAATACTTCGTTACTAAAAATAGCATAAGTACTGGCAGAGTACTGGCTACGTTTTATTTCTTTGTTCTCTCAAAGCAAACGAGAGTGAGAGCGGGATTGTCCTTTTACTCGTTACGTTTTTCTAGTGTTTTATTTACTAATTATACCTATGTGGCCGAGAAGAAAACTGATTATAATTGGAAGCCTGAGGAAGAATGCCCTCCGCTTTACGCCACCACACCATAACTGAGCCACTGAGGTAACATTATGACCACTGCACTTCCGACAGACGACTAACTAACTGAAACCATTCAAGTTTATTTAAGAGGATTATGTGCGTATTCTTTAACTGCTGCATACGTATGTAGATGATATATTGTGATCATGAATATTATTCTGTTTACAACACAAATTTTGTTTACTGACTTTATGCAACGCGTGATCAACTTAGAAGCATTGGCGTATAGAAATAATTAACCAATTACTGTATTCCGCATATAAACAGTTAAGGGAATAATTATACAGAAGCTTAACGAACCTGTACAATAAGGGTACAGGTTTGCACTATTGAATAATAGGTATTAGGAGACGCACGCTAAGATTCGGACAAGCGAATCGTGTCACAATAAAAATGCGACAAATTTGAAAAATCTCGTGCTGGTAACACGAAATACAGGGCGACATAATAGGTTCTTTGTTAGGTAAAATTGTTGCCATATTTGCCATAACATATACTTAGAATTTTCAAAAAATGCTTGTGACACGACTTGCTGGTCAGACTCTATGGGGTACATCACATCTCGGAGTATGATAATCGCTTTTATACTTTATATCACATCAGGTCCTGCGAAAAGCAGATTTAAATGGCTCGTTGCATCTATTTTTTTATATTAATATGCTCCTTCCCGCTTCCGGTCTGGTAGGGAACCCTCTGCCTATACACAATCACAACAAAACGATAGGTAGCCATATCGATTTTAAGGAGCGACGACCTTATGGAGAACTGGTAAATGCAATGCGGCATTGCGGAGCCAAGTGCCAATTTAGGTAGGTACGTATACGTCGTGTTACAGACACTGGATGATATACAACATGCTCATCATTTCATTAAAAAATGGGGGTACAGGAAATAATATTAAAAAGTTCCTTCGGTTCTTTGGAAACTGCCGTCGTACCTAATTCAGTCATCTCTGACGGTTTGTTTACATTTCCATAATCTGACCTTGGCAGTAGGGACAACTGATCTAAATTGATATGCCTGCAGTTATTATCACTGAGATTAGATTTAACACAACAATATCTACGGATCGGATTAGTCATTCATGGAACAGTTAGGATAATGGTATAACATAATTTACGTATGTATTTATTTGCGAAATATTTAGTTAGAACATTTTAAGGCGTATTTTATTAAATCCTTCCAGAGGAACATACATGAAACTAATTGCATGACCTTAATATAGGTGTAGGTACTTACATGGCATGAATGCAGCGACCGTAATACCTGAAGCATTGAGTGTCTGATGACGATGACAATGCGAGCATTATAAACTATGTTTTCCTTATAAGGTTCATTTGTTTTCCACCGTACAATTCCTAACTAGAAATCCGTGTTCGGGAATCTTTGTTTGTGATGATTAAAACGTGGCAAATATGGGTGCCTATGTGGCTAATCCTAATACCTTAGTTAATCATCTCATTATGTGGTGTGTGCAGTGTGCGCATACTTATACAGGTCTATAACAATATTTTAAGCGACAAAGCGACATACGCCAAGGTCGTTAAGTATCAGAAACATGCGAGCCTGGTAAAGGAATAGGTATCATGGTATTGCAGAAATACATGATCTCATGGCCCAGCGGCACCCGCGTACCGCGTGCGGGATCCGAGGTTAAGCAACGCCGTATACCCAGGTCAATTCTTTGATGAGTCACGGCTTTGAGTGATTATTAACTGAGCGCTCCCGTGCTTTGGAAGGCACGTTAAGGCGTTGATCCTGGCTGCTGTCCATGATAGCAGTCGTTAAGCCTAGTTAGATTTCGGGCGGCTTGAGAACTTCTAACAGTCAACTTACCCACTCCCTTGACAAAGGGGGGGTCGAAGTTGCACCACGTCCGGAGTGGTGCTAAACGATGCAAGAAGAAAACTGGAAGCCGTAAGTACTGTCTTCTCGAAGAACACACGGATTGAAATAATTGCCATACGATAAAATAAATCGTCTAATATATATGTATGTGTACCTACTTTATTCGTGTAATACCTACAAAAACTAGTTGCTTTACCGATATAATTGGAACCCTATATTACATAAGGTAAACGTCCCATTGTTCGACACCGTAGTGCCCAATTTGTTATCGGGACATAAGATTGAAAGTGCCATGTATTGGGACAGTGTCTAGCACAGGGACATTTACCTTACTAGCGAGAATAGATATTTGACAAAGGATGTTGTAGGGTACACGAATAACGTAGGACCTTGCCAGAACTTGCTGCTATAGTATTGGACATTATAGTGCCCGCAACCCAAAACTGACGACCGAGGTCATAAGAAATGTGAGACACACTTCGTAATACCATGCAAGTATGCAAGAGATAGCGATATAAATTCGGTCGTCAGTTTGGTTTGCGGACACTATAAGCTACCAAGCACCAATAATGTACACTTCATTCGTAATTCAAGTATAGCTACAGATTAAAATTGATTGTTGTATAAAAAAAAATATTATCTTTTAAACAAGAGCTAATTAGTGCATCAATGGGTCAGTGTCCATTACTAGTGATGTACTATTTTTTTTTTTGGGATTTTTATGGCCTGGTTGCAGTGATGTACTACCTACTGACATTACTAGGGTTGCCATAAATATGGGGATGAAGACTGGGACAATTGAAACAAAAATAATGTTGATAGAGGTCAAAGAAAGATAATCGGACATCAGCGCTTGCCTAATCCTCAAAGTCCAAGGGTAGCAGAAGTGGGAGCGAGGCAGGCCACAGGTCCCTGCCGCCCGTTCGTTCCCATTTGCTACCCTCTGACGTCACCCCTGTCTGCAAGCCGCTCAAGCATTGTCTGAGTTACGAGCTTGTTACAGCCTCAGAGTACTACGTAAATGCATGTTTTACGGTCTAGTGCTAGTCCCTACCAATGAAGTGGCTTAAAGGTCTCAGCAACCAGGCCATAATATCCCCCCCCCCCCCCCCCCCCTACCAATGAATGAAGATATATGAATTAATTATCGAAGTAGTAAACTATATTTATTTACAGCTCAACTTACCTGTATAATAGTTTCAAAAAGGTTCCAAATCCACGGCAAGTTGCAACTTCACCGGTATAAGTTACAGTCATTTTGTTTTCCTAGCTAGGTAACTTAATTGAAATTCTAATTTATTTCACCACATCAATACAAAAATTTTCTTCCTCTCCTTTTTCATTTAAGATCCTACATAAATATTTGTTTAATTTTAACTCGTAATATTTTCATCACGCCTCCGTAAACTTGTCTTTCGCTTTACCACATGTAACATTACTAAATGCAATATTTTTATTTACCAACACAAATAAAAACCACTAATTTAAAAACAGCTACAGCTGTTATACAAACAACGTTAATTTCATAAACACTAGGCAACAAAACCACCGCAATCACAATCGAGCTGATACATTAACTACTTGCTACAGCCAACTAAGTACTAAGAGTACTAACTGCCATTACTGACAGTGTTGCCAGATAGGTTTTACTTTCCGTTACGCGCAGCTCTTAAAAATAGTACGCAAATTCAAGTTTGAGTACGCAGTGCTAAATAAGCTAAAGAAAATTAAGAAAAAAACCAAGGTGCCAACAGCACAGGAGTGCTATCGCTAACCACAAACGAAGTTTTTTTTCTCTCTGTTGCACTTATGTGCAAACTTGCAAGTGCGACAGAGAGGGAAAATTTCGAGTGCCGTTCACGGCAGCAGCCCGGCGCAAACCAAATCAAAACTGCGGCCATGATTTACAAGTTATAAACATACAGTACAGTCAAACTAAATCAAACTATAATGTAACAATTATATGTTCGATTTTGCCTTGACTATTATGGTGCTTTAATGTCATTTGAATTTGTAAACTAGCTTCGCCATTTTCAGTGTCACTTGTCACTTGCTTGTCAGAGGGGCTACCGCGACCGGAAACAAACGAAGTTCGAATATCTCCCTCTCTGTCGCACGAATTAGCAAGTGCGACAGAGAGGGAGATATTCGAACTTCGTTCATTTTCGGTTCGCGGTAGCCCCTCAGTGCGACAGAAAGAAAGAAAGCATTTATTCACTGCACCGAAAGACACACTGTTACAAATATAATATACTCAGTACATGAACATACAGTTAAAAAGTGCGTCTTCGCGGCAGTGAATCGGTTGCTGTCTCAGCATTATGCCGAGGTGTTAGACACCTGCAGCGCTGGTTTTTAGACAGCACCGTACGTGATCCACGGAACGCAACATAACATATAAGAAAGGTATACATATAATGAATAAAATCATACTTAGGTGTTATATATATGTAATATATGAATGAGACTACCGCAAAACAGGGCAAACTGGTGTGAACATGAGGAGGAATTTACTCAACAGTGGGGGGATACAGACCGAAATGAAAAAAAATAAAAACAAGGAACAGCTTTAAAACAATTAAAATTAATTAAAAACACATGAAAAAAAGGCGACACAGTTGGGATAAGTGCTGGTTGGTTTAGGAATAGGATTTTTGGAGCGTCAACGGATAGCCCTCAAGCTTGCGATTCAAGGTATACTTTCTAGACGCCCCTTGGATAGGTGGGGGGACATCATTCCAGAACTTAGACGCCGCAAACCTGAAACTTCCTCGAAACGCTGCGGTAAGCCAAAGGTATGTTGGAGGTGGTTGGAGGGGATTTTATGGACCTCAGTTTCATTGTAAATACCATAGTAGCTTCATGATCCTAGCTGTCTGGAAGAAAGGACTACTCTTTGACCAAGTTCTACATAAGTCACTTTAGAACCTACTTGTACTATGTCTCCAACACCTTCATCTCAAGGAACAGGGGGCAAGGTGGATAACTTTGGGTAAGAACCTGAAAGACAAATAGGCAAGTCTTTTTTTGATGTGTAGTATGCAAAGAATCAGTATATTTTTTTGCTTAAATGGGGTCCCTGGAGCAATCACAATACCATATTCCAAACATAATTTTAACTAACAAATGAACTACAAAGAAATAAAACAACATTCCCAAATTAACCATTATATTTTAACAAGCTTATAATGTAACATAACTACTTCTAGCACCATGCACCTTACAAGTTATATAGACAGAAACTGAATTATCTAGCTAAAATCTAAAATATATTTGCACCCTGTGAATCCTTTTGATGACAAGGCATTGCTTACAGCTTCTTGGTAATTGTCAAATTTCACCAACATATGAACTGGACCCTTTAATTTCTGCTCACACATTAAATTCACGATATCACACATCATTTCTTCCTTTGCTGCAGCACTGGCTTTCTCATCCCAGTTTTTCATCCAGAATCCGAAGAAAGATAGGTTCTTAAAAATAAATGCAGTAGTAGGAATAATGACTGGCTCCATTGACATGCCGCCATAGGTAACCATTGCTCCAGAGTGCTCCAGATGCCTTAGCAAGTCTGTGGCACTCTTGCCACCCACACAATTAAGAGCCAATGATGGTTTCTCAATTACTTTATCCTTGAAAATTGTTGTGGTCCTCAATTCTTCTTCTGTAAGAACATGAGTAGCTCCAAGGCACTGTAAGAAATTCTTCAGCTCACTTATATCAGGTCTATTTCTGACAATAGCAATGTTTTTCACTCCCCATGCCTTACATATTTGGATGATATTTTGTCCGCAAGCACTATTTGCTGCATTTTGGATGACAACAAGCCCATCTTTTACTGCTTTAAAATCAGATAGCATTCTATATGCTGTACAGGGATTGATGGTGAGAGTGGCAGCCTCAACCAACCCTAAGTTATCCGGGACAACTCTGACTGCATCTTTTGAGAATACAGCATAATCTCTCCAAGTTCCTTGACCAGGCGAAGTCACTATAATCTTGTTTCCTGGGCAAATACCTTGAACATTTTTTCCAAGATCTTCAACTACTCCCACACCCTCATTCCCTACAATAGATGGCAGGTTAACCTTGACGGGATACTTTCCTAAAACAAAACAAATACGTCATATTGTTGTATTACAGGCAACCAACTAGACTGCATGAAGCCTCATTTACACAAGTGCAAAAATAGAATGCAAATTTAACTACATTGCAGGGTTTGAATGATCAATAGAACTCATTTTCCTTTGATAACCCACAATGAAGTTAAACCCGTAAGTATGTGATTTTTGGGTGGATTTAAAATAAAACAAAAATGAAAGAAAAATACCTTAAGTCTTCATTTCATGCAACCAACACAAACCACAAAGCATAAAAAAACACTTAAATCGCACATTACGTCTGATAATACCTTGTAGTGTTTATGTCGTTTGGGTTAACAGGGGCCGCCAGCATTCTGACAAGTACTTCTAGATCCCCTAACTCGGGTACAGCAACTTCCCTGATCTTCACAACGGTCAGAGGGTCGCCAAACTGGTGGTAGACCAGTTGCTTCGACATCAAACTTCGCATCGGGATGTGTCTTGTCGCGTAACATGTCGTTTTTAACAAAAGTTTCCCCAAAGGATATAATGCCATGGCTTGGTTTAGTACTAACACCAAATTTTTATTATTTTTGAATTTTATTATTTATTCATTTATTTATTTATTATTATAAAGTGGTACAATTTTACAATTAGTGTCTGTCCCACAAAACGGTTTACACAGTTTGACTGTGGGATCGGATATAATATAGATTTTTATTTTAATCCAATTTTATTAGTGACATCACGACTATCACGAGAAATTGAAGGTGAGTATTATATTCTTTGAATTGAAGGCCGATAATTACTGATTACTGCCAATACTAGGTACTACCACGGTGCTACGGAACGGAACGAAATCAACGAAACGGAATGGATCAACTACTTAAACTACTTAAAGTAGCAATGAAAATAATGACATGAATGAAAGCTCCCGTCAGCAGTGTTGCCAACTCGAAATTTCAAATAATGCTAAAACTATATACGAAAAACTGCTTAATTTTTTGAAAATATGCTAAATAAAAATCGTACTAGTTATCAATATTGCGTCTTTAATTATCAAATTAGCTGTCTAATCTTCGTAGTAGTAACAGGATTGCTACCGCGAACAGCAAACGAAGTTTTCCCTCCCTATCGCACTTACGTCTGAACATGCAAGTGCGACAGATGGAGAACATTTCGTTTGCTGTCGCGGTAGCGTCCCTGAGCTGCTACCGCGAAACGAAAACGAACCAAGTTCGCGTTACTATAAAAAAATGGTGAGTAAAGAAGATATTGTAATATTATTCTTATTCGAATAGTATTATAATATCTTCTGCGTCAGCGTCAGGGCCGTCAGGTTATTTGTAATAAATATATGTGTATATTAAAAAATAATATTACTGATATATTAGGAAGTAGTTTAAGAAAGTACTGACATACATATAATAGCAGCGTTTTACCTACCAATAAAACGCTTATTAAAATACTTACCTTATTCGAAGCTTATTTAATTGAGATAGGCACTTCCGTTTCCCGCATATTTACCCTCTCTTTCTACCCAATATATATCCGGCCCTGTCCCACATCCCCCCTTCTTTCCGTCACCACCACCATGCAGCGCTGCTGGAGGCTTGGGTTCTCCAGCTGGGACTAGCTCATTAATTCAATTAGGTAAACACCAGGCAGAAATCTGTATAAGCTTCGAATAAGGTAAGTATTTTAATAAGCGTTTTATTGGTAGGTAAAACGCTGCTATTAAATCACTTGACCGTTATTCGAAGCTTATTTAATTGAGACGTGTTTGTTATCGCCTGGTGGTATGTGACGGACGCCAATGTGATAATTAAAGTATGCAGTACTATTTACTATTCTGGTTAAGTTACTGAAAATCTTAAATCGGTAACATTATAAATGAGACAAACAGGTTGACTGAGTAACAAAGGTTTATATTATGGATTTAAGCATAATGTAGTAAATACAAAGAACGTTTATTATTAAATACCTACAAATCATATTAGGTATTACATAAACAAAGGCACACATTATAGGTATAAGATGTATAATAATACATATCAAACCCACAGTAGGTAGGATATCTGAATTCTAATCAGAAGATTACTACAACTGAAGATTACTGAACTGCGTTCATTGTAACAGTTAATCTTAATTAACATTTTAATTTCACTTAATCGACAGGGCTAAACAATTGGGTAACATTGTTTGTGGTATTAGTACTAGCAGGGACGGTCATTATTTCACGTCTATAGAATTGACGAAAAGTATTGCCTGACCTCCAATTACCTTTGGCCAAAATCTCGTCAACAGGTACATTTGAAACCAATTTTTTGATGCAACTGCAGAACGCGTACTGCCTGGAGTTGCTACAATGCCTGCCTCCGCTAGGATAGTTTTAACCCAGCCCGCAATGATAGTGCGAGAAGCTGGTTTTACTTGGCCTCGAATGGTAACAAATAAATGAAAACAATTGGCTGTACTCCTTCTTTCCCTCATTAAGGATATCGTTTGATTAATCCAGTAAACGGGATCCAATTTAATATTATTAGGATTGTGAGATAATTTCCAACCCGATTGTCTGTAATCAGTCGAATCAGTTTTTGAACCAAAAACAGGTCGGAATACTACAAAACGTTCTGATAATTCTATATGATCTGTATCTACACTCAGTAACGTCAGGTCATGAACGCGTCTACCTGAACATAAGAGGAGGAGCGTCGCTGTGTGTCTACAAACTGCAAATGTACTACCTTCGTCGACAGTATAATGTTCTAAAAAAAAGAGGATAATACATCTGTGTCCCATACAGTCGGTTTTGGTCTATCAGGTTGTTGCGTCTAGTGCCCTAATTTGTACTAGAGGGATATCTAGACTACAAGAAAATACGTAGCGGACTGTAAACACTATAATAATAATAATTCGTTCGGTAATTCTACATAATCTGGGATCGCGGCGCGTACAATAGATATAGGTTCGTGCGAGCGCGAAGCGGTACGCTAGGTCAAGTGTCGAGCCGCGGTCGCTCCTTGTTCGCCGTCGCTGCGTTATCAGTTAACGGGATTCCATGACGCGCTGCGAGCGGCGAGCCGGTTTATGTTGCTGGGCCGGCTTTGTCACCACCATATTCTCCCGGCGTTGAAGAGCTCTAGTCTTCAACAGTAAGAATGGGAAGAGGACAGATGGTGTTAAAAGCCCGACGGATAACGCCCTTCCTTGTTTTGATGTCGGCTACTCTGGCTACGCCGTCTCTACCAGGCAGCACCTGCACGATGCGGCCTAGGAGCCACATGAGGGGAGGAAGGTTCTTCTCCTTGATGACGACCATGGTTCCGACCCTCAGTTGTCCCTTAGAGTTGCGCCACTTGGTCCTCTGCTGGAGTCCAGAGATGTATTCCTCGGAGAATCTCGCCCAGAAGTGTTGTTTGAGGAACTCCACGCGTTGGAACCTCTGAAGGGAGGTGATCTTCATATCGATGATTTGGGGGTGAGGCACAGACATGAGAGACCTTCCAATTAGGAAATGACCTGGGGTTAATGACGCGAGATCAGAAGGATCGTCAGATAGAGGCGTAAGAGGACGAGAGTTTAAAATGGCTTCAATTTGTATTAGGCACGTAGCCATTTCCTCGTAGGTAAGATGTGTAAGACCTAGGGTTCGCCGCAAGTGATGTTTCACAGATTTGACGGCTGATTCCCATAGTCCTCCAAAGTGAGGTGTGTACGCTGGGATGAATGAAAAGTTGATGCCTACGTCAGCCATGTCTACAGCAAAATCCTGCTGCAGCACCTTAGAGAGCTCATTGAAGGTGCCAACGAATGTCGAACCGTTATCGGAGAATATGGTTCTCGGCTTACCACGACGAGCTACGAATCGGTGAAGAGCGGCAATGAAGGCGTCTTTGGTTAAGTCCGAGACAAGCTCCAGGTGAAGTGCTTTCGATGCCAAGCACACAAAGATGCAGATGTATGCCTTTACTAGCCTGCACCCTCTACCTTTGCGGTTGCATATGTTGCGTCTAGTGCCCTAATTTGTACTAGAGGGATATCTAGACTACAAGAAAATACGTAGCGGACTGTAAACACTATAATAATAATAATTCGTTCGGTAATTCTACATAATCTGGGATCGCGGCGCGTACAATAGATATAGGTTCGTGCGAGCGCGAAGCGGTACGCTAGGTCAAGTGTCGAGCCGCGGTCGCTCCTTGTTCGCCGTCGCTGCGTTATCAGTTAACGGGATTCCATGACGCGCTGCGAGCGGCGAGCCGGTTTATGTTGCTGGGCCGGCTTTGTCACCACCATATTCTCCCGGCGTTGAAGAGCTCTAGTCTTCAACAGTAAGAATGGGAAGAGGACAGATGGTGTTAAAAGCCCGACGGATAACGCCCTTCCTTGTTTTGATGTCGGCTACTCTGGCTACGCCGTCTCTACCAGGCAGCACCTGCACGATCCGGCTCGAAGGACCATATGTTGCGTCTAGTGCCCTAATTTGTACTAGAGGGATATCTAGACTACAAGAAAATACGTAGCGGACTGTAAACACTATAATAATAATAATTCGTTCGGTAATTCTACATAATCTGGGATCGCGGCGCGTACAATAGATATAGGTTCGTGCGAGCGCGAAGCGGTACGCTAGGTCAAGTGTCGAGCCGCGGTCGCTCCTTGTTCGCCGTCGCTGCGTTATCAGTTAACGGGATTCCATGACGCGCTGCGAGCGGCGAGCCGGTTTATGTTGCTGGGCCGGCTTTGTCACCACCAAGGTTGCTTAAGAGAAATGGATTTTAACACGTGTCGTACTAATGCATGTGAACTTAATTGGCCAGAGTCATCAGCATTACATATTGTAGAAATAGCAGACTTGTGCAACATAATTGTGTTATATGAAAGCTTTTCTATTAAACATAAATCGGCTAAATATCTAGCCAAGTTGGAACCGCCAGGACTATAGGGATCGACGTTATGTTTCTTAGTCCATATCAACCACCGATTCCAAGCACTTCTATAAGTTCTACGCGTACTGATACGCCACGAAGACTCCAATAGACGCTTTTGCTCGATGCTCCAGTCTATCAAATTCCCCTGCCACCCCCACATATCCATACTTCCAGGGTCATGTTGTGCACCTCTGGAGGCGGAAGTCCCGTTGAGGTATCTATTAGACAATGCGGGAGGTGTCGTATCGTGAATGGCGCTGCTATGGCACGCGACTTGAGGTCGGCTCTCCAGAACACTCTCTCCCAACGAGGCACTACGAGAAGGAATCGGCCTCTTGCGGTATTCATGTGTGTCAGGACTCTCGGTCTCAGATATGGGGGCGGAAATACCCACGCTAGTTGGTAGTGCCAAATCTTCGAAAAAGCATCGTGAAATATTGCCTGATCGTCCCGAAGATCTAGGGATGCGTAATTGACCACCACATGAGCTCGGTCCGACGCTAATAGGTCTATGACAGGGACTCCGAATTTGCGAAATACTACTTCTGTCGCCCTCGGCAGTATGTGCCATTCCGGAGGTGTCCTGTGACGAGACAAGTGGTCGGCATGGCGATTGTATTTGCCGGGAATGTAAAAGGGGGTCAATGTAATTCGATTGTGATCCAGAATTTGATAAATTTTCTGTGTTATCTCTAGAAGACGAGAGGATCTCGTGCCCCCCTGGTTTCGAAGATAGGCCACCACGGACCGGTTGTCGCATTGCAGTAATATAGAGCTGTTCTTCAGGTAAGCAGATTTCTTTTCCAGTACTTTGAGCACCGCTAACATTTCTTTCTGGTTGGAATGTATCTGTCTCTCCATTGTGTTCCACGGCCCTGATAGTGGTATATTGTCGACCTGTGCCCCCCAGGCCTCGTTCGATGCATCTGTCGCCAAAAAGTGAGTCGCCGGGGACTCGAATATTCTCGAGACTCGATGACTGTTCATTAACCACCATTTTAGGTTGGCTTTCACCTCGTCTGGTAAGAAATGTAAGACGTGACTCGGTAATTTCTGAACTTTTATTAACATCTGTAATAGAGCTCGATAGTTCAGTCTCCCGAGAGGCACAATGAAACTGGCGAAGTTCAATAGACCGACTAGACTCTGCAGGTCTTTCAGGTTTGTACGAGAGCTTGTCAACATCAGTGTAACTTTGGATTTCAATAGGACTATTTTGTCCTGAGGCAGACATTTCTGGTTTAGCCATGGGTCCCAGCGTATACCTAAGTATGTGAGGCTCTTTTGGGGTACTAACTGAGACTTCTCGAAATTGATTTTCCAGCCCAGTGTCTGCAGGGTCGCCACAAACGTCTGGACGTGAGATTGTAGTAGTTCTGGATCCTGGTGAACCAGAAGAAAATCGTCCAGATAGACGACGATACGCATGCCTAGATCTCTCATTTTTTGGGCTACCCAGTTCGAAAGAGACGCAAATACTTTGGGCGATGTGCTGAGCCCGAAAGGAAGACATGTCATTTCTAGTAGTTCTCCTTGGTACAATAGACGGAGAAAACGCCTGTGTGACTCCTTTATTTTGAGGTGAAAATATGCTTGAGAGAGATCTAGCTTGCAAAGCCAATCGCGTGGCTGAAGGAAATGTGGAATCCGATTCACATTTCTGAGTTGAAAGGGCTGGGTTATGATATATTCGTTTAAAGCTCTCAGGTTGAAAATAGGGCGTAGCGAGCCGTCGCTTTTCGGTACTAAAAAGAACTTCGAGAGGAAGCTTGGAGACCAGCTTGCTTTCCTTAAGACGCCCTCGTTTTTTAATTGGCTGATGATGTGGGACATTGCTTGCGAAAATGGAGTGCTGAGAGAGCAATTGTTCGCCACTGGCATTATTAGAGGTGGTCTCTCGAAGAAAGGTATTCGATACCCTTTTATTATTTTCAATAGGAACTGCGGTGCTCCCATTTCCTGCCATCGATCGTAAAACTTTGAAAGTTGACCTGCTCTGAACAGATAGTCAATTTCGTCGCTTTTTGCTGGGCATGTATGTGCAGGGGGACCCCGCTCGCTTGCGGCCTCGTGCATTCGACTCTGAATTTCGGTTGTTGTGCTTACCAGCCCGGGGTCGAAAGTTACCTTTATTGAAAACAGGCCTGTTATAAGTGTTAGCCTGACCTTGCGAAGGCCTATTATAGTGGTTGTAACCCATTCCCTGCGAGGGAGGGCCATTGATATATCCACCCTGCGGGGGTGCAAAGTATTGGTTAGCAGGATAGGGAGCATGCCAAATAGCAGGTCCCATCTGCCCCGAGCCCTGCGAGGGCTGATTCCGCATAGCCGACCCCTGCGAGGGGAGGCGAACATTTTTATTCTTTGCACTTACTTGCGTAGTAGACCCAAAGTTACTATATTTAGTCGGTGGGGGTAGAAAAGCTTTCTTAACACCCCCTTCTTTCTCAATAGCTGCTGCTAGCTTGTCTTGGTCAAACAAATGTTTAAGGGACGGTGGAATTCTACGAAGCTTACTTTTGAAAAGCTGGTCCCGTGAATTTTTGATCACACCATCTCTGTGCATTTGAATAGTTTCGGCTCTATGGCCACAAATCAATTGTAACAAGTCAGACGAAACCTTGGCATATTCCCCATTCACTAATTCGTCTAATTTTTCACGTAACGCCTCATAATTCAAGTCGTTTTCGTTTCTAGCCCACAAAAGAAAACTTTTTAAAGTGTCCTCAATAACGGTTTTTTGTTTGATAGCACAAAAAGTTAACGCTGCATAGGCTTTGTCAGCATATGCCAGATGATGCAGGGAATCGTAAGCTTTTATTTCATCATTAGCTTCAAGATCTACAAATCCAGGCGAATGGTTGTAGTTTTTCTGAACATCAGCATACCTAACCTCAGTCCATTCTTCAACATCTAAATGTTGCATAGTTTTAAGCACATTCACGAAGGCTTCAGGGGCTTTTGGAACTGATGGTTCCTTTAGTTTCGTTTCTAGATCTAAAACGAATTCGGGCGGCAAATCTCCTACCTCAGGACACTCTTCGTATAATTCCCGACTCACGTTAGGATCTACTGATTGATCATCCTCGTTTAAATTAGACCTTAACTCGACGTCGTTGGGAATGTTAAACGAAAGGTGTTTCTGCAAATCACTTACTTGTTTAGATAGCTCATCTATCTTACGATGTCTTTCATGACGCCTGCTCTTCTTTTTACGGGGGCGACGTGAGCGTCCTCGTTTGCGCGGCTCCGACGACGATGTCGACGACGAGCTCGAGTCCGAAGATGAGCTGCTGCTGCTACTCGACGAAGTATCCCTGGGTCGGCGCTGTCGAGACGGCTGTGAAGGGCCCGCGACCTCCGCAGGCAGCCTTTTACCGCCACTCGTTGACTGATCCTCATTCATCCTGAACAATTTTGCATTAAAGACTATAATTATACTATACAATACTTTTAAGTATTGTATAACTCCGACACTTTTATACTGATAAAAATAATTCTTAACAAAAATAGGGTAGAATCGAAAAACTCAATCACGATCTATATGAACACAAATGGGCATTGTGAATTGATTTAATTTTATAAATTACGAACGGTAAACCCGTTAAATGCATTGGGCAACTGCCAATGAAATATTAAAGGGAAAAAACACTTACGTACAAAGGCTGGGCTTACGTGCCAGCAATATTACTTTACCAATGTAGGTACAATGTTGGAACTTTTTATGAATTATCTTCGAATAGCTAGACAGCGGTCGCTTGCTATCCGTTCTCGGCGGGAAACAAAACGCCAATGAGCTAGTCCCAGCTGGAGAACCCAAGCCTCCAGCAGCGCTGCATGGTGGTGGTGACGGAAAGAAGGGGGGATGTGGGACAGGGACGGATATATATTGGGTAGAAAGAGAGGGTAAATATGCGGGAAACGGAAGTGCCTATCTCAATTAAATAAGCTTCGAATAACGGTCAAGTGATTTAATATGAGATTATCATCACGTGATACACTTCTAATACAATACGTATTGACTGACCGTGTATTCATGAATATTGAAGCATAATGCATACAATATTCAATACCACGATAATATTGACACCCTGGTATAATGATAACAATGACCGCGTAACGGGCTTAATTAAAGAAAGATAAGTCGCATTTATTTTAAGGTTACGCTGAAATATTTTAGCTTAAAGTAAAGCCATTTATTAATTAGATCAGTGTTGAACTAGTTATTTATGCAACAAGAGAGCAAAGTTGTTTTTTGCTGCGAATGCTTATTTTGAGTCACGAACAAGCGAAATATTCAAATACGATATATTTTTTAACAGATTCATGACCTGAAAAAAATATGCTAAATATAAAAATTTTCTACCAAATAAGTCGAAAATATGCTAAATTTAGCAGAAAATATGCTAAGTTGGCAACACTGCCCGTCAGCGCGCAGCGTCAGTCGCGAGTAACTAGGGATGTCAAAAAATAAATCGATTTAGATTTAATGCAGTAAATCGATTATGATTTTCACAGCCGATAAATAATAACATAATTTATCAAAAAATATTGTAAGCTACCTCCTTGGATATGAGAATATTAGACTTCTACAAAGTCCTAGTAAAGACCCCGGCATTATGATGCCATTTCTAGCAATGAAGCTAATATTGAAGCCACGCCCCTTAGGTATCGCGGATTTCAAATCAGTATCACAAGAATGTTCACGAGTATTGCAGCATCGCGATAATATCTGAGCAGGGGCGCTACCGCGATAGCAAACGAAGTTTTTGCTCTCTGTCGCACTTGCACGTTCGGACGTAAGTGCGACAGAAAGGGAAAACTTCGTTTGCTGTCGCGGTAGCCCCTCAGATCCGTGGCGCTACAGCGAACAGAGGGGCTACCGCGAACTGAAAACGAACGAAGTTCGAATATCTCCCTCTCTGCCGCACGGATTAGCAAGTGCGACAGAGAGGGAGATATTCGAACTTCGTTCGTTTTCGTTTCCCGGTAGCCCCTCAGCAAACGAAGTTTTCCCTCTCTGTCGCACTTGCAAGTCTTCGTTTGTGGTCGCGGTAGCCTGGGGCGCTACCGCGACAGCAAACGAAGTTTTCCTTCTCTGTCGCACTTACGTCCGAACGTGTAACTGCGACAGAGAGCAAAAACTTCGTTTGCCGTCGCGGTAGCGCCCCTGTGTCACCGAAACATGAAGTAAGGATAAGACTGGAGTCAATACACGCATGCAAAGATGTGCGAAAGAGATGCAGGCATAGACACTAACACACGCGGGAACGAGATACAATGTGTCATCGCCTGTCGCTCATCGGTAATTATTTGTCACCGGCCTGTGTCACCAAAACGTCATCAATACATTTGGCGCCAATGTATATACAGCACGACTATGAGATGTTAGAACTGAGGGCCTACTCCGAAACTCCTAACTTCGAAATCCGAATTTCGTATCGTGCCGTCCCTTTCACTCTCGTGTTATACACTGTATGAGTGAAAGGGACGGCACGATACGAAGTTCGGACTTAGGAGTAGACCCTCTGTGCTAATCCCTATGAGCCTTCTGATACATCTCAATTTAGTCAGCCTATGATAAGTCCGTCCCCCTTGGTGATTCGCTAATCCGCCTTCTATCTAATCCTCTTTGTACATAAGAATGAGCCTGGAACCGGCAAAATGTGTAAAAGAGATGTAAGCATAGACAATAAGAGACGTGGGAGCGAGATACAATGACATTTCTCCTGCCCATCATCGCGTATAAGGCCGTAATATTTGTCACCGACACCGAAACGTCATCGATGAATGGCATTGAATCACCACGTATAATAGGAATATGAGATGTCATAATCGTGCTAATGGATGTGTCAGTCTTCTGATACATCTCAATTTAGTCAGATTACCATAAGTCGGTCACTGGGGCGCTACCGCGACAGCAAATGAAGTTTTCGCTCTCTGTCGCACTTGCACGTTCGGACGTAAGTGCGACAGAGAGGGAAACTTCGTTTGCTGTTCACGGTAGCGCCCCTGTTCGTTATTCGCTACTCGTCCTTCTATTGGATCCTCTTTCTACGGACTGGACCTACGATATTTTATGTTTATCTGTGGCAACTTGTCTGTGGTCATAAACTTTCAATTCTCAATTCAGTTTATTCACAAAAATGCCAAAATGGCGGAACTTCTTGCTTTATTCGCGTCTGTATTTTAATTGAAAATTGATTACTATTTCTTTTCAACATTCCTGTGACGACGGTGTATTACATGTGTTTTTATACGAGCTCGCCAATGTATAATTTTGTATAACAAATCAAAACAGTTTACAACTTCCAACATGAGTGAGACTTCACGAAACGAGTCGAAATCACCTGAATCCCAAATGCCGGCTCAAGATGATGTCAAATTCCCGCCTTTCCCTGGTGATAAAACTTTAATAATGGTTTCTTAGCTATTTGAATTGCAGTATTTTTACTTATTAATCATAATGTCTCAACAATCGTTACAGAGCCGAGAGATGTTGATTTTGATGAGGATATTACCGAGGATGAAAGAACATTTTACAAAACTAAATTTCAAGGTACCAGTCACAAAATTGACTTTTGTGTTTCGCTAATTACTATATTCACGTAAAGTTCAATATGAAATACATTCTTACAAACAAGAAAGTTGATAAATGACGTGTGATGAGTGATCAATTCAAGTACATTTAGGTTCCTAGGTCTTAGTGTTTCATCAACATGTCATTTTAACAGAAAAACTAACAAGATTTTAACTAGAAAAATATAAACACATCTTATTGTGTGAATAATACTTTATTACCATTTCAGATTTAAATTCAGTAACAAACCATAGGATGCACTGCACTTCATGTGACCGTCATCTTGGTTGTTCTGCTAGCAATGACGCTAGAATGAGGATGCACCCTATGCTTCGTACCCTAGTATGCAACACCTGCTATGCATTTTATAACAGTGGAGAATTTGAGAAGGGTGATGACGGCTCTGAATTGTACTGCCGTTGGTGTGGACAAGGAGGCCAAGTCTACTGTTGTTCCGAATGCCCCCATGTCTTTTGTGCGGTAATTATTCATTTTAATTTCCATGACCTTTTCATTCATTTTCGATATCTGACTGCATAAGCTCAGCAGCAAAGTAATGAAACAGACCTGTTACCTGGTAATGCCTTGATATGTTAGCTTTATAGAAAATACAAATAGTTAGAAAGCACACAGTATATAGATTACATTAGCTTATTAGTTGGGTGGATAATATTCACTTTTCAACATTTCCCTATCCATTTTCCACTAACCAGTCAACCTAGTAGGTAGTGACCCTAAGTACACCACTGGTAATCTGTGGCTTGCATTCATGTATGGGTATTTATTTGTGTTTCAAACACAAATGGGTAGTTCTAACAGTGCTTCAACCTCTTCCCCATTCTTGTTAGCATTTATGATGAAGTACCTGTAGCTTTTTCGCTTGCATGGTAGCGGTCAGGGATAAGGTTTTCGAATTCCCTTACTTTTGCCCTTCCCAGGTACTTGGTACCAGGTACAGGTACTTGTTTAGTTTATAGATTTGTGTCAATATGTATTATTATTACTGTCCATATTTTCTAGAAATGCATAAAACGGAACTTAGGAATATCAAAAATCAAGGAAATAGAAAATACTGATGATTGGAAATGTTTCAAGTGTAACCATAGATCACTGTGGGATCTTCGAGCATCATGTTGGGCTCTTCTGCGTTACTGTGATTTAAAGAACAGGTAAAACTAACCCAATTATTCATAAAACTTAACAAACCTCTGTTAACTAAAAATCTTTTATCCCTTTTGCACAAACACAAATGTCAAAGTAACAGATAAAGACAAATGAATTTTACAAGGAAATTTGCTAATTTATTCATGAGTGTGTATGAACAAGAGCATGTTTATTGTTTTCAACCAAAAGTACCTTATCCATGGTCAGTAATCCTTTCAATAACTAAATTCCAGGGTAACAATGGCTACGCAAGATCAGGATTTGAAGGACAAATATCTAGCTGACTGTGCTAGAGATCTCTCAGATTGCTGTAGGAACAAAAAGAGACGAGACAAAATTGATAGTAAAAAAAAAGAAGATAAGAAAGAAGCTGACATATTGTCAGCTAAGAAAGCTGCTGCTGCAGCTATTTCAAAAATTCCTCCAACTATACAGGTAACTTGTTTGTGCACTTTATTTTTATAAGAAACTAAATACATTTTATTTTTAAGAATTCTTGGAACAATTTTTTTTGTTTGATTGAATCCATAATTAATGTAGTTGGATGTTGCTGTAGGCCCTGCAAAGGGCACGCAACGCAAGTAAACAACACTATTATTTGTATTATATTTTTGGCCTATGTCACTACTAACTTGTACCACATCTTTCTAGGTCAAGAAGTTTGCTTCAATCAACATGGAAGACACTAAATCGGACAAAAAAACTGCAAAAAGGCCATTAAGTCCAAAACCAAAAGCTGTTTTCCTTAAAAATCCCATAGCAGTGGCACCAAATGCTAAAACCTATAATGCTTTTACACAAATGCCTAAAAGAATAAGGGTATGGTTGTGAATAAAGCCCGTCATAGGCGGAGCTATGATATATAGAAAAGCATCTTACGTTATATTTTGCATACTAGTTGACAGAGTACACAAATGCAGCTATAATATATATATAACGAAGGATGCCTTACTATATTACATATTTGATGACAACTTTCGCCTAGTTTGGTAGTGACCCTGCCTATGAAGTTGGATGTCTTGGGATCTCCATTCATTGTTCATTGCACAAATAAATCCCCAGACTGGGATTTTTTTGTGTGATATTAGTTCCAGATTCTTGGATGATTATGTATTTAATAAGTAGTTTATCTATATAAGTAGTTTGGGACCAGCTCGATTTGTGTAAGGTTGTCCACAAATATTATAGATCCGCATGTAATGGGCTTAGTTTTCTTTGATTTTAAAACTAGTAATAGTACAGTTCATGTCTTAAAAATGTTGCTGGTTAGAGAGAGAAAGCGTGACAGATCAGTGGCGTCACTGATCTCGAGCGCCATAGTAAAAGACGATCGTTTCAATACAAAGTTGCGTTATGTGGAAAAGGGACAAGTTTTAAGAGGGGCATACGCCCTCTTAACATTTTGAAGACTTATTGACCGAGTGAAACGAAGGTCTCTGCTTCAGCTTCGACAGAAATGCTTTCGTATCTCGCAATTCTCAACCGATTCTCATGAAATTTCGTGAGCAGGTCCGATAGTTATATAGATTTTTTTAGTGGAGACGGAAATACATTTTTTTTTATCAATGGTTTTTTTAAGTTTCTGCGGGCGAATTTCGGTTTGTTCTCCTCTACAGGTCGCAATTTTCAACCGCTTCTCGTGAAATTTTGTTAGCACGTTCGATATTCATAATTGATCTTTTTTATTATGTCAGATTTTGCAAATGATAAAAAAAATCACTCACGAGGTCTACAACTCACAGAGCCACTAGTAATTATGTAATTATTTATTCTTTTGAGTTACTTTTTTCGCTATTTGATTACGCATTTGATTTGATCCTTTTTGTAGAAAATTCGAGCTTATCGATTTTCTTATTTGATGTCAACATCCCTATTCTCTGATGCTCTTACCAACACCTATTTTAGTTAAACCGAGGTTTGTTCAATGATTAATGTATAACGAGGTTAGTTTGGTAGTGATATCGTTTTTTCCTCAGATGTCGTCAACACCAAATATAATAAGCCCTATTCGGTACGCGGCTGACCGCAAATCAATGAACACCACTCCTATACGTATAAGGGCTAAAGCCCCATCGCAACTGCCAATTCCAGTGATGACCCCGTATAACGGATTCAACAATGTCAACCCATACAACAGCTTCATAAATGATAACATAAATTTATCTCTGGAAAGTTTGACTCAGGTATACATTATGTATATTTTTTGACCCCAGGCCCCAGAAACAAGCAAGTTTACCATTTGTACAGTATGATTATGAATAGTTTGTCAGTAATAGAAACTCTATTACATGAGTGTTAAAGTTGAATATCCAATGGAATAAGAGCATATGTCAGTCATAAAGTAATTAAATGTACAAGTGTGTCTACCTGTGCCATCGTAGCTCACAACAGTTTTTGCGTGATTGAGTAACAAACATCTACGGTAGCCCAGACATCCTTCGTTATGCAACTGTACTGGGATAACGCAAGGAGGATGATGACCTCTGCAACATGTGACAGCAAATTTTGTTATATTATTTTGTCTTTTAGGGATTGGACATGGCGGCTGTGGCTTCATCAATGAATAATAGTACCCAAGAAGATGATGTAGTGTGCACACCAGATTTTCCTCTGGAACCTTTGTGTGAGGTATGTGTTTAGGGTTCCATACCATAACCTGTTTACCAAGAGAACTAAATAGTAGATTGTGTTCCAAGTGAGCAAAATGATATATTTACGGCGAGGGCGGTATTTTGAATCCTGAGTGAAGCGAAAGATTCTACAACAGAATCCTGAGCGTAGCAAGGGATTCTAAAGTAGAATCTAGAGCGTAGCGAGGGATTCAAGTGTTTACGTCCAAGACGAAAATAATTTTGTTACCATGTGAC
The DNA here is from genome assembly GCA_963556455.1 of Epiblema foenella. Lineage (NCBI taxonomy): Eukaryota > Metazoa > Arthropoda > Insecta > Lepidoptera > Tortricidae > Epiblema > Epiblema foenella. The sequence goes on along the minus strand of OY747099.1, from coordinate 18,640,081 downwards.
ACACTGCTTTTCACACCGCCTATGAGGCCCTCTGCTAAGATAATGAAATGTCTTACAAATAATTTTGCTACTGAGTGTCACTTACTGCTTTTGTGCTTTTCACACATTCTATGAGAAAATAATAATTGTTGCCCTCAAATAAGGGAAGAAAAGTACGACTTTGATCCCTTTCTAGAGCAAGAATTACTCTTCTGAATAGCAGTATACTCTACTATTTTCCTGTAAATATAGCTAGCACTTCCTAATTTTGTTTTTGTTTTGCAAACTCCTATGAAAATATGCTGAAAGTACCTTCTTTACCATATTTTTTGTATTGAAATCGGTTCACATGATATCCTTGAAAAAGCTACTTACATACTATGTTTTCAGTCGCGTAAATTAGTAACAATATACGCCGTTAGATGGTGGAATGTATTGGTGAAATATTTTTTTTAAATTGAATTACTAATTTCGGAAATTACTCCCTACATCCAAACCAGTTGGTTATCAAAGGAGTATACTTATTCTTTTTTAATTATGCTGGTATTATAACATATAATATAACAGCGTAATTACAAAACGAATAAATAAACCTACACCTATATTAGACAAAGGTTTTCAGAACACTTGTAACTTTAGTTCATACACAATTAATCCGTCATCTACCGAGCCCAATAATTACTGTGACATGTTATTGTTATGTATTGTTCTTTTGTTCCGGCAGACGACGGGTTAAAAGTCTAGGTATAAATTGCCGAATTGCAGTGACAGGATAGCACATCACCCACTTTTTCTTGGACGTCAATATGTCATTATTTTTTAACAATGTTACAGGTTACCGAAGAGCCTCCAGATGATGACGTGGAATGCATTACACCTATGAGCGCTCCTAAATTGAGCCAACCGCCTCCTTTAGTGCCTCGTGCAATGAACACTTTGCCGGATCTTACGGCCGATAATATTATACAGATGACTGAGAATGACGTCACTGTTAATGCACAAACAGGCGGACTGAAGTTCCGCGTGGATCCTCAAACTCTGTCTTCCAACAAAATGTATCGGTTACCTGATGGCAGGATATTCGCTATCAATGCCAATCCAAACATGCCTGGTGGATATTCCGCTACGATAGTGGCAGTTACGGAGACTGCTAATAAAAATGTGCCTAAAGGAGCGACATATTCGGCGAAACTTAGCGCGGTTCCCAATAAAAACGCCAGCCCAGTTCCTAAACCAGTGCGTACGCCTGTTTCTCGACCCACAAGTGCGAAGCGTACTCATAACTCAGTCAAAGTGACTCGTGGCACTGAAACTGTTACGAGAGAGTGTGACTTAGAAGTACCTGTTGAATGGTACAGATATAATTTAGTAGATGCCGTCGACGCCGTAGAGTATTCTTTGTCACGTTTGAATAAGTTGAAAAAAGATGCAACTACAGTACACTTACGGACACGGACTGTATCCGAAATGAGGACATTACACAAAACACTTGAACGGTTGTTGCATACTTCTACTACCAGATTCAATGAGATTCGAGACAACTTAAACAAAGGGTTTAAACAGTACTTGGCTAAAAAGACAGGAAGTAGTTCTAACAATCAGTCACAAATCAGTGACGATGACGATGATGACGTGGAAATATTACCTAATCCAGGGGATAATGATGACCCGATTTTCATTGACGAAAATTCTGTAGATTCTAATGCAAATGATACAAACTCAATTGACCAGCAGGAAGTGGATTTAACTGGTGCTTTAAGTAACAGTGAACTTAATGACAGTGGAGATAAGTCAATTGAGATGTTGGATGAGAACTTTTTGAAGACGCGTGAAGAAATAGATGATAAATCTACTGAAAAGAATGATACGGCATCAAAACCTGAAGAAGTTGATCCTCTTGAAAGTACAGAAACTGACCAAATTAACGAAAATCATGAATCAATTGAAAAAGACGAAACCACATCAAAAGTATCCAAAGAAATTGACCCTCTTCAGAATACTGAAAATCTCGAAAATAATAATATTTCTACAGATGATAAGCAAGATGATGTTTGTCCTACTCCAGAAAAAGCCCTTGATAATGGTAATAACGTAGAGGATGATAAACAACTAGAAAGAGATAACACTGGACATAATGAAAACTCAATTAGTGAAACTAAGAGCGAGTCCCCAGAAACAATCGAGGATAAACCTATCAACGCAAACGATACAAAATTAAACTTCACAGACAACGAAATAGACGACAAATTAAACATGTCATCTGCAATTCGATCTGATGACAAAAAACGAGAAAATGTTAATAATACTAACCAAGACTATGATGATAAATCACAGGACGCAGAAATTAGTGAAGAAATGATAGAGACTTTGCTAGGTGGTGATGATGGTGATAATGATGATGACACGCAAACAATGAATAATACGGAAATAATTGGTGTGTAAACGTATTACAGCAACTAGAAGAACCTTTTATAGTATGCATAAGTTTCTTAATCCTAAAAGAATCATAAGTAGCATATTATGTTAATGATAGGTAAGTAAAATATCATTCCTAGGCATTATTTGTAATTTTTGTTTTATTATAATATTTACTTAACTCTTTTTCAGGCATAGCACAATTCATCGACCACATATGTATCAATAGATCTTAAATCTTAGTGCAGGGGTTTAAGGTTAAAAATAGATTGCATTTTCTTAAAAAGTGACTGTCTTGAAAGGAATCATCAAATGTAACTGTTTTTAATATATATTTTGTTTTTTTTTTTGTAAAGCGTTTTAGATTGTTGTGGCCTGGAGAAGGGTTAATAAACTACATTCTGTTCAGTGGCATTAGTTGAATACAAATGTTGTTCTCAGACAAATAACCACACTGTCAGAAGTGTCCTATTGGAAAAACAAAATTCGTCCTCAATGACTACATTTTGCTTGGGAACAACACATTGTCATATGTAGCAAACTGTCACATCGCTAATCAATATCGGTTTGAGTTTAGATATATCTAATCACTTTTTTCTGTTCCTCATTGCTATGGTCACTCCCTGGATATTTTTAAAATTTATGATTCGATATGGATTAAAACCACAACTTAAGTTGTCATGACAATCGTAAACCCATTGGTGATGAGGTATCTCCCAAGCATGCCAGGTCTTCATATTATTATCATTTGTCGAAGAAACACTGATACTGACACTATTTTCTCCTTACATACCAGTTCACAATAACAATAAAAAGTTAATCAATCCATTTTTATCCGTTATCATACTTTTTCCACTGGTACTATTATTTATTTTGAGCGAGACAATTATTAATTTGTTTCATTACTAAAATTTGGTCAAGTTTATTTAGGTTAAGGAATAATTGTTACTTCAAATGACCTCGCATTCAACGCAATAACGCGATGACGGGATATCATAAAATCGCTTGCAAACAAGAAATTGGCACTAGAAGACTTATGTCGAACACCGTTCGTTCCGTCAAGTATGTAATTGTGAGAAGTCGCACTTCATACTTACAAGTGGGGGACGAGTGCGAGTGTAGCTATAGCTAGTCTCATCGAAAAATATTTCTCTAACATGAACACTAACCGCGTTCACTGCCAGAAGTGTCTTGAAAATAGAATTCACCAACATGCACACGACAGGAGCGATACCACCTTGATCTCTCGAATTAAAAACTAATAGAAATGGGAATATAGATTTTCGTGGTGCCATCGGAAGCGGCAATAGCAAGTAACAGGCAAGGTAATAATAAGAGCGCAATAAAATTCTTTAAAATGATACATAATTTTGCCTTTTTCTACGATATAAAAACCAGTGTGGCCATATTTTCAGGTGTTTGAGACCTAAGTACGATCTATATATGTGTACATGGGTCGAAATTACAATATTTTCAAATAGGTATATATTAAATTGTCTACGTAAATAGCCTACTAGCTCATGATCGTGTTTATTTCGGACATAAAGCCTTCGTTCCTCTATCACTTTTATACTTGCTAGTAAGAGACGAATAACTATATGTTTGGCATGAACATAAAACACGCATTATCATGTGAGATATATGTAAATATGGGCCGTGTGGCTTGATGCAAATAAACAATAAATAAACGCGACTTAGAGCATTTAAGACAGGAGACGCCTTCAGCGTATCTTTTCCAACAAAATATTTCTCAAAATTTTGGGGGTCGGGGGGACGAGGTATAACACATATAAAGAAACCACGCACGCTTGCAAAACATTCTCCCATTACTACGCAAGTACGCACCGACACTAAATCAATGACGCACGCACACTCAAAACTCTAAATTTTAGCAATAAAATTCGACTTTACAAGCGTTTACACTAGGTCAATTTTCGCATGACTATATTGGCCAATGTCACTTCACTAAGGATCACATTACATAAAAATTCTTACAGTCCTTAGTGTCCTGAAATAATGTCAAACTTGTGTCAAAATAGCGGCCAAGCGTGATGGTGAAGAATGTTTTTAAATCTACTTTGTAATCGATGTTTTCCTTTTTTAATTAAAAATAATTGTGCAGAAAAATATAATAAAAGCAAACATATATGGGCAAGTGAAATGATAGTTCATCTTGAATGTTTTTAAATCTACTTTGTAATCGATGCTTTACTATTTTAATTAAAACTAATTGTGCAGAAAAATATAATAAAAGCAAAAATAATATATGGGCAAGTGAAATGATAGTTAATTTTTTCGTAAATTTGCTATATTAAAATGTTTTTGCACCCGATTATAGCACAGAAAGCACTTTTTGACGGAGCTCTTCACACGCCGGGAACGATTTCGAGACTGGCGTGTGAAGAGAGAACGTGGCAGATTTTTCTCCTATACCTTTGGCAGAGGGGTAAGTATATTAATGGTTATTTCCAGTCTTAGATTCTCTAAGAAACGCGATCTTGCTGCTAGACTAGTAAAAAAAATTATATGTACAATCGAGTGCAAAAATATGGAGGATCTTATGGCTACGCATTAAGGTTTCGGTACATATTTACAGGCGCGGATACGGGGGGGGGCAACAGGGGCAATTGTCCCCCCCCTGAAGCCTGTGTCAGGGGAGGGCAATTGCCTATGTTCTGACAATAAACCCAGTTATCAAAAGTCAATTTTATTTTCGGAAAGTTTGAAAGTTCCCCCCCCCCCCCCCCCCCCCTGAACAAAATCCGGGATCCACGCCTGCATATTTATCAGAGGATTCATTCGATACATATTTTTACACTTGACTACCGGAAAAATATTTCCATATTAATTTTGTATTACTGAAAACTTAATTAGTTTTTTTTTCTATTCTAACTAAACGACCGAATTATCTTTATATCTTTTTTGTTAAAACGACTATCTTTTTGTTACTTTCGTGTTACAAAGTTGTTGGGAATAGACACGATTCCGATTTAAACAAATAGTGAAATAAAATCTGTCAATAAATTGTACCTACAATCAAAGTGAAACTATTTCATGAGTTGAGTTGGATCTGAGTTCTTGTGAAATGTAAAGTTATATTTTAAGTAGATAGGTAAAACTTGTAAAATATATTTTTGTCATTGGTGATATTATTACTAGTTTTGATATTTCACAAATCTTCTATAGTTTCATAAAATATTTTTGTTATGTATTCTAGTGTTACTTTTTATTTCAGGCACTTGAAAATTAGCCTCTTTTGAGCTGATGAGATCTGTTATCGGCATAGCTTTGTTCTATTAGATACTACGCCGATAAAGAATATAGTAACGACTGTGGCATGACCGCAAACGTCTCTGGTAGACTTTTTTGTTAGTTTTGACGTATATGTATGTTATTGTGGTAGCTACACAGGAAAATGATTTTTTTTTTATTTTGTCAGATTTTTTCACAATCCTTATTGCATGTATGTAGGTTGCCTCGGTCAAAATTCCTTGTAAATATATTTTGAATACCACGTTGTACGATATGGGATTCGTTTTCATATAATAATTATGAAGGAGTATGTGATCGCAAAATATACTAAAGGTGTGAATAGTTTGGCACTATCGTGAGTTTCACTAGATTGAGGAAATTCAAAATGGATGCAAATTGAATATATAAGGAATTATGTTTGTGATAATTTGGTATTGACGAAGTTTCGCCTTTACTTTCTTATAATTTATGAGTACATTTCGCATACAAGTGTTAGACTTAGTTCGTAGCAAATAATATCATAATTGTACATAAATACAAAATTAACAATGTACCCAAAATGTATGTCCTTGGCTAGTTTTAAATGTATTTTTTGTATTATTAAATTGGGATTAAATTAGCTCTCAAAACTTGACGTGATTTTTTGTATTATTTTACGCTGCGCTCACTATGTTAGTGTCTAAGGCCGGGTTTTGTAAAGAAGATTATTTTCTGTGAAGAATGACAGATAAAAGGTGGGTCAAAATTTCAAAGTCTAGTGAATATGTCAAGTGGGGCGTCATCTCAAAGGGCTTGAGTTACACATTCTGAAACAATTTTTTTTACGTTGAGTCATTTTCCATTTACGAGGGAAAATGTAAAAAAATACCGTTCCTCCCTTTATCCCCGAAGTTTACCAAGGAAAAAAATGGGATTATTACATAACATTAATATCAATGTATATTTTACAGGAAAAATATAACCATAGCTCCATCTAGTTTTTCTTTTTTTTATCATCAAAAAGCATTTCTATACTGTTTGTAATTTAATCACCTTTGCATGTATTTTTGTTTTACAAAATTCCTACGTGATTATGCTAAAAGTACCTTCTTCCAAATAAAAAAAATTGAAATCGGTTCACGCGATAATGAATTATCCTTGAAAAACCATCATACAAATTCGCCGATAGAGGGCGCTGTACCCATAGCGTTCAATTTCTACACCATGTTGAGATTTTCCTCATTTAATTGGGTCGGGACGGGTACACATCTGTGTACGGAACCCTCGGCGTGGCCCCTATAGTACCTATACATTAATATTATTATTTGATTTGTTACGAATAAAACATGCCTGGTTCAGTCCAGATTTTGGCTAGGCAACCCCAGTGCAATTTATCAATTCATATGTTATTTATCTATCACTTAATTTATGCCATTATCAAATAACGATGAGGATATATTTTCAAATACTTGTACCCGATCATAAGAGTTCTTAAACCACAACATGTAAACATAATTATGAGCGGCAACTTAATAAGTACGAAATGAATCTGCAAAAGTATTGTGAAATAATTTTATTTCAAATTGTCATATATCTGTTTACCTAAAATAATTAGGTACAAATCATGTACAAATGCAAACAATATTAATAAGTAGTAACAGTCAAACTGTTAAATAAATATTAATTGATTAAAAACTTGATTCTATTAGTAAAAAAGCACTTAAAATATCACAATCGTGTACACCATCATTACAACATTAACATCAAAATATGTACGTTTATTGCATCTTATCATTATGTATTTATTTACGATACAAAAAAACCTGTCACAAATTTAAACGTACCTAGGGTAAATCTGATTTAAATGTATAAGGAGTGCCTCCAGTTGTTGGCACGTTCAATCTGATATGAAGGCATTATGGTTCAAAATTCTGGTATGGTGACGCGGCCAGGGTATGGTGGGTATTTCACCCTAACACACTTCCACACGTTAAGTTACCTAATAGTGTGTACTAATGCACATTTTACACCCATAGATGGGAAATTGTTCTTTAATAGCTAGCTAGTCTTATCCTAGGTATGTTCTGCATCGGCCTATTTTAACATTGGCGGTGGAAGAGTTAAAGCGTGGAATCCTTTTGTAAAGTGACTGATATGTTTTAATAACGGAAATGCCCCTTTCTGGAGCGTTCCTCGTGGTAAACTCGCGTCGGGGAATAGGTGCCGTTCGATCCTCCATTGGTGTTCAAACCTGGAACAAATAAATAGATAGGTATTCGAGTTTTTAAGATCTGGTACTATGCTAATTCACGTACCTTTTCCATTCAGGTGGCCATCCACAGTGGAAGCTTTTAAACAAATAAGACATTACTGAATAAATTATGAAGATAATTTGAGATATTCGAAGGAAAAATCAAGTTAAGTACATAACTACAATGTAAATAAATAATTTGGAGACCTGACAAACTTAGATACATTACAAATATTCTTTGTTGTTCACCAGAACCTACCAGGTACCTATAAAGACCAAGATAGGGCAAGTTTAATAGATATAAAGATGCGTAATAATTTCATGCAATTAAATATCTTAGGTACCAATATGGACCTGATATTGTCCTAATATATAATATTTTAATGCAATTAAATATCAACCGTGTGGTCCAACCCATAAGGTTCAAAGAATGTAATTTGTTGTAATTATCGTTTAGGGAGTTGTCTTGTCGGTCGTACACAGGGAATAGGCAATGTGGTACCGACAGCAGCCCAAAGGTATGATTGTCTGAGTCTTAACTAGTCGCGTCGTCGGTCCATGAACAAAGACTTGCATTTTGTGTGGTGTCATTTACCTTTACTATCGTATCGACTGTATTGTCGAACTAGAAAACTAGGGGCTTAAAACAGACCCCAAGATTCTGCTATAACTTCGAGCGGGGGCAGGTGCCCGCTAAAGGTGCAAGCGAGAGGCGGCATTCGGGTTTCATGTACACTTATAGCTCGCCGCTGCCGCTATACGTCGATGAAATAAAAATAACTTGGCTAACGGCGCGCTATGCGAGGGAGCCAGAGGCGGCGCTCCGTCTTTTAGCTCTCACCTGGGTATCAGTTAGCTCCCAGTATTGTGATAATAAATCTACCAGAAAAGTAGGTTAGAACTGCGATCCTTTTGAAAATAAAAACAATGAAATGAAAATCCTGCGAAACACTACTATGAAACATTTGTCTGTAAAAGAAAGTACAACCACTGGGGCACAAACCTTGCAGGAGGTAGGAGAGTGTGAGGTACCTACACCGCGGCTGCCAGCAGCAACGAGCATAGTTTTATTTTTAAGCTAGCTGTCGTGACTGTCTGGGAGTGGCAGCGTGTGTAGTGCTGCGGGCACATACCTTGCAACAGATGCGTGGGGGGCGGCGCGGGCGGCGCGGCGCAGCGAGGCGCCAGCAGCAGGTGGTAGAGTGTGAGGTACACCGCGGCTGCTAATAGCGCCACTACCGCGAGTGCGCGGTATGCGTCACGCGCGCTGCCCAGCGGAGTGCTCATCGAAACGATGCCGCTCACTATCGAGCCGATGCAGCGTCCTGCGGATTCACGAAAAAAATCATGCCATTCGAACCAGTTTTTAAAGACGACAAATGTTTGTATGGGACCAACTACAATTAGAGCAACAAAAAAAAAAACGAAAACGAGAGGCAAAGTACAGCATAGCTTCATATTGATAGGCAGTGAAATGTGACGTCACAGTTCTATGGCCTCGTAATACCGTTGTATGGAAAAACGAGTAATTTGCCATTTTAGTCGTGAAATATTGCCTTCATAGACACAACACACTATTACCATACGATATTTATTGACAGCTTAAAATTTTATTGGTAGGTAACCTTCAATTTGGACTATAAAAAAAATATTGCGAAACTTTATAGTTGCATATCTTTCTAAGATTTTGATTAATTTGTCTTTCTTCCTTTGTATAACCATACTGTTATAAATTTGAACATGTGTCAAATACCCAGTTATCAACCTGTTTAAAGGTAAAGACAACGGCCCTGCATTAGATGTGACAAATTGAGGCTCCAAGCCGCTTTAGGTCTCGAAAAGTGCGAAAACGTTAGAAGTTTCCGTGTCTTCCCAATCAAGATAGAAACGAAAAGAAGAGAAAAACAAACCTACTTCATAAAAGAGTGTTGGTATTCCTAAAATCAATTAAAATGTACTAAATATTTAAAGAAACTACGCGCAGAGGTTCCGTAGAGAGCGGGGTGGTTGATCGCAAACTCACGCGTGTTAGAGCGGAAAATTTGCAATGGAATGGCTTCGCCTTAATAGTTAATACTGACCAATACAAAAATGCGCGATAACTGGTAGCGCCTGGCCAGTAGCGGTGTATTTCCTAGGCACGAGGTGACGGAAGTACAGCATGGCAGTCACCCACACTAGGCTGATGGTGAACACCTCCAGGATCTCGCATACCACTATCCAGTAGTAGTCGGTGCTGTACGCTAAACCTGTGGAAGATATGGTAGTTACTGAAGTAGAATGGGTCCGTTTACACGATTAACAAAAGAAACCTTATAGTACAAAAGGCGGACTTAATGCCGTATGGCATTCTCTACAAGTCAACCAAGGCGAAGTAGAACAATTGTTGGCGGTGCAACTGACAACTAAAAGAAACTCAAAATTTGTTACATTTACTCCTTTTAACATACTTATTAGACAGACTATATATATCTAGTCGAAATTTAAAATTCACAAAACAGACACTACTTCTTCACGAATCTGCCAGCAAAGAAATCACGTACAAACCTTTTAAAAGCGAATTTGTTCGGGGATAACGCGATACATAATATCACAATCCGTATAATGAAAGCAATTTTGAAATCCACGTTAATATTAACATCCCAGTATTGTGATAATAATTAAGTTATTTTTAGTTAAATAAGTAAAATATTGTTTTTATTATAATTAGTTTGGAATATTTGTAAGTTATATTATGTTTATAGGTTAGCGTGCTTTTGTGATAATATAGGTATACTATAGTAATCAAATTAGCTTTTGACTAACTAGTTACTAGTGTCTGACCGAAGTTTCGGTTCGGCCTAAAAATCATGTTTCGGCCGAAGGTTCGGTTTCGGCCAAATAACTGCCGAACCTTTCGGCCGCGCCGTAACTTTTACAACATTGTACTTTTGAATCGCGTTGGTCTAATTTCTGCTGCCTTTGGATAACTTCGCCCGACTCCGCCAACAGAACACATTTTATTTTAGTTATTTCATATCTTGTTAAGTACTAAAATTGTTTTATTTTACACCACCGAACTGTGTTACATTTAGGGATTGCAATCTGGTCCGTCGGATAGGTACGGTAATCCGGATCCAGTATCTTGATAGGCACCGGATCCGGCAATATTCCGATATAGCTATATAATAACTCCGGTAGGCCTGAAAAAGAGCGCTAGAACACATTACGAAAATTGTTTTGCTTTTAAAAAAAATATAAGTATACGTTCCCGTGTATTTTCAGAATTCGTGCACTGACGAGCGATCGTTACAACGCGGCATTGTTAATATTAAATGAATATATAAATAACGTTTATTTTACAAAAAGGCAGCAAATCACAATCTGCACATTCGTCAGGTGGGCACTAATGCAAATTAATAAATTTATGGCATGGCCATGAGTTGTTTTCGCTTCCGTAGTAGTAGTCGACTTCGTCAACCTTAAACACTAATTATGCCTACCTAGTTAAATGGACCATCTTGGATCGCGCCTAGCTCAAATGTCTCCATGACACCTGCAGTCACCACGATAGCCAGCGAAATCTGCTGCACTATATACGATCCCGTCTATCTCTCAGTCGTCGACCCAAATCAATAACAAATTCCTTGGCTTCTAAACCCCAGTATCCTACAGTCTACCACAACAGGGACATAATCGTACTTTGGTTCCAAGGCAGAGAACTTGTCATACTTGTACTTCAGCTTATCAGCATACTCCAGTGAGTCATATCACCAGATCTGTTAGGCCACGGTACTGACCTTGGCCTAACAGATCTGGTGATATGACTCGAATGGGACCGGAAAAACCATTTTATGCCACCAAAGTTAACATTGTTTAATAGAGGCAATCGTTCAACTCGAATTTGGCTGAACCGACTCGATCCACCAGAATATAGTGAAATCCAGCCGGATTGAATATAATACCAGATTGCAATCCCTAATTACATCCTAATAATATTAGAAACGTGAAAGTTTGTGCGGATGGATGTACGTTCCGCTTAATCTCAAAAACTACTGAACGGATCTCTATGAAACTTTCCAGTATTGTAGCTTAGACATCAGAACCTATTCTGATTTCCTATTTCCTAACATAGGCTACCTTTTATCCGCGGGTAACACCGCAGGGCGCTGCTAGTTGTTTATATGTCTAGAAAAAATGGCCCACTGACACTTTATTTGACGATTTTCACACGTCTATAAGAGTTTGGGTTTCGGCCGAAACTGGAGCCAAAGCCGAACCTTCGGTTTCGGCAAAAAACGTGTTTCGGTCGGACACTACTAGTTACAATCACAGTGTAAACAAAGTATTTCATTAATTTTGAATTTTATTGCCCCTTTGCTAGATGCTGGCCAAGAGCAATCCAATTTTTAACAATAATAATAAAGTCATATACCAGTGTATCGCAGGCAATAGAAGGTGAAAGCAGTGATGAACACGTTGGAATGTCCGATATAGTCGACGAGAGCCTCGGCCCACCACAGCGCGGGTATCGCTGGCACCGCGCCCACCGTCAAAGTGAGGCCCATCTCTGTTACCGTGCCGTTCAGGTCTGTCACGGTCCTGGAAATTAAAAGGTTGATTCTGATCGTTAAAGTTAATTGATGTCCTTACCGGCCCGAACGTTAAGTGAAAGTTAAGGAAATCAGAGTGCACTTTAAACTTTTTGTCGACTCCAGTTTACTCTATACCTACGTGGGTTCCTAACTGTTAAAATAGTCAAAGCCAAAAGTAATCACTCAAAAGTCGTTAACGTTAGTAAGGACGAATTAAAAAGATGTTAAAGTTCAGACTGAAAATCACCCTCATTTCATACGAAACCATGCATAGCAGATGTGATTTAAGGCCTTATTGACATGGGTCAAGGTTCAATTTTAAACATTTTTTTAAGTTATGCAATAAAGGGTAGGTTGGGTGGAATTGCAGGCGTTTTCGAACTGGTATTTTATATGAAACGACATGATTTTTTTAAATCTACACAAGAAGACCAAATTCCGGAGTTGAGCAGCGTTGAAAATTCGGTGACATATAAGTAACATGATATTGCATTATTATGGTACCATTGAATGATAATTATGGTTCGTTATAATGATAATACTGAGCAATTGATAGATTATGGTCGTTGGGCGTGGTAACCGATCATAATCTTTCCATTTTACAGCGGTAGATTTGCCTCCTGCAGGTCTAATGTACAGTCAAGGAAATTGATTTCGGGCCACTTTGTACCTTGTCACAGTAAAAATGAGTATGAAAGCCGCTAGGGATCTCATATTAATATCACTGTGACAAGGTACGAAGTGGCCCAATAACATTAATTCTATTGAAATAGAGTCACAAAATGATAATCAGTTTTCTTATAGACTCTATTTCAATGGAAATAGAGTCAAAAAGGCGACAGGTGTTGGACAGTTAGTTACCACGGTAGGTAGGAGTCGATGCCGCTCCACATGACACCGAGCAGCGTGACAACCGCGAACACGGCCGCGGTCTCGGCGCCGTAACGCCGCACCGCGTTCATCGGCAGCGCCAGCATGCCCGTCGACGTGTGCCACCACCACTCCGGCGTCGACAGCGGCATGCGGCTGCGCGCACAAATATTACAGTTTCCAACCATCGTGTCATAGTTACAACCAATTATAGTGACAGTAAAGCAGGCTTTCCACTACGACCATAAGCACTTCCTCCAACAAAGAGTCTATCCTATTACCAGTTTAGGTAGTGTTGCGAGTTAAACGGAGTCATTACGGAGGGCGCTCCGCTCGCAATGGAAACCCCGCTTAAGGACAAGCACGTCTAGTACAAGGCCACATATAATGACAAACCAGTGGGATAGTGCCGCGAATTTGTGGTAACCGAGCCCAGACGGTTAAAATGTACTTTCGCGTCGCGTTGAAACGGCGCGGTACGTATAGTATAAATTTTTTCGAAACAAAACACAAACGAACGCGTTTACGTTTAGTCTCAATTTGTATGACAACGCGAGAAGCGCCGCTGGTGGCCTTTGATGGTAACTATTTTTGCCATAGAAATTGAGACTAAACGCAAACGCGTTCGTTTTCGAGAAGTTTGTGAAGTTTATTCAAAGTATTCAAACCCGTTGAGAACAATTTGCAAGGCAGATAACCCCTTGGACACGCCGTATAGATAACTTTAGCGGATATTTGCGTCCGCCACCCTTGTCGCACTGAATCAGGGCAAAAAATGCATCCTATCCCTTAATTTAAGGTAGACTAAGGTGTAATCCACTATGATGTGTACAAACGAATGATTCATGTGTAATAATAGACTATAACCAGATAATCTACTTTGCAGTAGGTATACAGTAACATTATTGCACAGATACTTGCGCAATTTGCGGATGTGATATTACTGGTTCGATAGATTACCGGCTAGGAGAGATGAGTCGAATAACTATTTCATCACAGTATGAAAACCTCCATAGGCAAAGCATTTAGCAAATCATTAGAATTTATAACTTTCAAAAATAGTAATATTGGAGAGTATCTCGTTCTCCATTAGTGTCATTATTAATTTATGTATGTGTTACCTATCCAGAAGCAAGATGGCAGCCCCAATCAACATGAAGACCGCATGCATGAGGAACGGCACAAGGAACGGGTTGTCCGGCATCTGGTCGGAGGCCAGTCCGGCGATGGGCGGGAAGATGGCCAGACCGACAGTGCCGACGGCCAGCTGCCGGCCCACGTCCCCGCGCCCGATGGAGGTCTCGCGAGTCGCGATCACGCACGCCGTGCCGAGGAGCGCGAGCGCCGCTGTTGGCCATATGTCGCAGAGGATCCTAGTAGGAATAATGGTCGTGAGTCGTACAGTAATTTAACACTATCACTGCCAGGCCCCGGCCTGATACCACTCTATAGAAAGTGGCAGATGCTTTGTCTTGTCATTTATCACGCGATAAACGTGACCATCATAGACACCCAGGACCCGCCTAGGCGGGCGCTGCGTAATTTGTCTCAGATGCCGGACTGCCCGCTAACCGCCCGCAAGATCTAAAAGTCTGGCAGTGAATGTGTTAAGTGCTTATTTGTCTACTCTGTTCCCGAGCAACTTTTGTTTTTATATGTGCCAGTATGATCAAATAACAATACTGCAGTTATACTGCACATTAATATACATGAACTACACTTTTAACGACACCTATTCCGGCGGCAGGCTAACCAGTATATCAATAATATCGGCCATCAGTAGGTAAACGAAAGTCGATTTCATGTTAAAACATAATCACTCGTAGACGCGCCAAACAGTCCAGCCAATGCCGACACTCCTTTTTAATGTCTTATTTAGTTACGCTACTCTCACTGAAATATAGTCCCTAATCTAACAATCATTACTTGAGTCAAATATGACACACCCATGCTGACTTGACGACTTAATATTTTACAAACGGATTCTGTAGTTCTAATTCCTAACTACAACTCAACTCTTATTAAGCTTCTCTAGAAACACTTGATCAAAACTTAAAATATAAGTACATTACTGCAGAGGCCGTGAAGTAAGGGATTGTTGGACGAATTTGGGGTAGTAGGATAAAATGAGTCCTACAATCCCTTCCGGCCGAGTATAGCATAGTGTTACTCCCAAACAATGTGAGGAAATATTACGTTTTATTAGGAAAAAAATGTTTTTTTTTACTTAAATTTCAAAATAAATATAAAATTTAAAATCCTTATCCCTGAATTAGTCGAAATCGAGTATAATGACGATGATGATGATGATGTGTAATTTTATACAAAAACGCATTTTTTTAAATTAAAATTCAAAATAAATATAGAATTTGAAATCCTTATCCCTGAACAAGCTATTCGAGCACCATGTTTAACCTCACATAAATATATTACCATAGATTTTGTTTTGTTTTTAATGTCTTAAGTATGGTTGCAGTCTAGTATAATAGGTGGTTGGCAGTATGTAATTTGTTCTTTGTCAGTTTTATATTAGTAAGCAAAAAGTTACAGCAGCGGACATTAGTGGTTTTTCTTAGGTTTTCGATACATTACTTCTTGGGACTAAGGCCAATAAATAAAAAAAATCATGTCTTCATTTCGTGATATTAACACATACATTTCCGAGCATGTTTGAGAAAAATAATATTGGTACCTAATCACAAAGTAGCTCCAGAAAGTGGCGGTAGGGTCCCCAGTATAAACCCTGCACTCGGCATGGCTCAACACCGACTTGGGTTCATCGTATGGGTCTAGTACTTGGCAGCGCACCGTCGGAACGCAGTCTTCGCTATCTTGCACGCGATCGGCGGGCACTGAGCAGCTAGCTTCGCCTCCTGATGATGTCAATATTCAAAGAAGTGTTACTACGGGAATACGGGGACAGTGCGAATGTAATATTCACTACAATACTATTGCTTGGGAAACTACAGGATGGAGTATCAGTCAATCCCCTAATTTGATGCCAATTAGAGCCGAATAGGTACAGTCAGCGTCATATAATATGCAGCTGCCAGTGGCCAAATAGTTCGGTACTCCCTATTTGGTCACTTTGGCTGCTACATATCTACTATACTCGTATGACGCTGACTGTACAAATCTTTGTCATGTAATAAACTTGACCGTTATTCATCATGCTTCGCAAACAGTTCATCAACCGAGGAGAAACGTGAGCGTGATTTTGGAAATTCCGGTAAAAAGTTGTTATTGCTTAGGGCTTATCCAGAAACCACGCGAGGTTTTTTGGGCCGCTTTTAGACTCCTCCCCCTTCGTGATCTTTGGTGAGGGTCTAGGCGAGTAAATGGTTAACGTAAATGATATTGTGTTGTATTAGTTGATCTTGTGTTTATTTTCGTACCTATATGCGTTATACAAGAATAGACTCGCTGTTTTTGACGTGCGAAATGAAGATTATAATTTCCTACATGAGCAAATATTATTTCACGGTTATGTAAGTACAGTAAAAAAATACACATGAGGTCACCTTGTACCAGCCTCCCCCAACGCTAACAGTCGTGAGGGTTTCATAAGCCAACTCCCCCTTCGGAGCCTCGAGTGATTTCTGGATAGACCCTTAACTACACAGTAGTACGAGTGGACTCTAAGCGATAGGTATAAGCAGGCACAGTGGTGATCACCGTTTAGCCACTTTTGGCCCTAAACACACAAATAATAGAGTCGAGAAATGCCCACTTTCTTGGCTGGCTGTACCACGTTAGTTTTGTTTGTTTGATCCGTACTCACCCACGCGGTAGGAGCAATAGTCAGTGTTGTTGATGTCGTACTGTTCGTCCCACGGCGCGATGGACAGCGGGACCACCATGCGAGACCTGTAGTGCATGTATACGTGGCATTGGCCGTCGATACATAAGTGCGGCGGGTTCTCTTCATACATCTCCTCGTCGTCCTCGGGTATTTTATCCTGATTACAAAACAAGATTTATAGCAATAATAGCATATATTTAACAATGTTACTTAGGTAAATTAAATACACAATTATCCATGAAATATGGGTAGGTGACTGTGTATTAAGTTATTTAACTAAACATATATTTATTATTCGACCCCGGTGAACAGTGCCTTTACCATGAGTTTGCATGACCGTACTCGCTAGCGACTGCGTAAACGATTTAGTATGCCGATTCTTAGTTCTATTGCGTAACCGCCAGAGGCGCTGTACTTTTGTCCGTACAATTTTTTACGCAGTCGCTAGCGAGTACGGTCATGTAAACTCATGGTAAAAGCTCAGATTGTCTTGCGATTTCGCAAAGGCCTTGCCACGCTATACGATTATGGGTCAGCTTGGTCCAAGTAGGACCAGCCCATTTACAAATATCATCCTCCCATCTGAGACGGTGCCTTCCACTTTTTCTTTTATTTTGTCTCTAAAAAAAAGATTTATTCCTACCACTAAAAACGGCTAGGTAAACACAGCCCACGAAACATGACGAGCGACATGTTTCGAATCCTTCTGGAGAAGACAGTTTTTCAGCGAAAACTTAAAAACCGTCTAACCTATCTTGTTCAAACCAAAAATGGTTGAATGTATTTATTAATACACACTATCGCATTTTTTTTCAAAATTTTAAACTTAGTAGTTTGGAACTACGACGGGGGGGGACACTTTATGACTTTGACCAACGGTTGACTTAAATGGAAAAGTTTTTTTAGAAATCTCCATATCATTTTTCCATGGACACCAACCCCACACGACTATGTGCGCGTTAAAAAATTTTTTTCATCCACAGGTTACATGTATGGAGTGCCCCTCTAATTTAATATTTTTTTTTGTAATTTCACATCACTTTTATGTAGTGGTTCAATGTTCATAGAATACACCTTCCTACCAAATTACATAATTGTAGTGCTTATAGTCTCCGAGTAAATCTGCTGTGACATACCGATGGATGGACGGACGAACAAACATGACGAAACTATAAGGGTTTAATTTTTCGCAATTTTGGCTACGGAACCCTAAAAGAGAACATTAATGAAGGGTATACTCACAGTAATATTGATATACTTGTTATACATCGTTCTTATAGTAGTGGTGGTGGAGGTGGTGGCGTATGGAGCCCGGACCCACGTCATGTTGGCGTCTCCGCAGCCGTACTCGCAGGCTCCCAGGGCCAACACGCCGCTCTATAAAAGATGTACAGGTAAATTGGGAAATAGTTATTTGTTCAACAAGAGAGCAAAGTAGATTTTTGCTGCGAGTGTTTATGTTGAGTCCCGAGCAAGCGAAAGAGTCTATAATTGATAAATTAGAATCTTGAGCGTAGCGAGGGACTCAAAGACACGAGATGCAAATATCTTTGCTCTCGTGTGATACATACAATTTTTCACCTCAGCGGCGAGAACATATAACTCAAAGGAATAAAACGCCACATAGAAGCAATCAAATCATTTTTATGTAAAAAAATCAAACAACAAATACATGTGAAATAACAAACATTAACAACAATTACTCTTTCCCATAACATTCACTTTACATGAGGTTAAGAAAAAGCCCACTGACAACCGTTTTAGAAATGCAACTAGTTTTGGGTGTGGGTGGCGAGGATTGTGGGTGAATGTTAAAATCACGAAAAGAGTATAAAATGTTTATTAACTAAAACGATTGCTACACAAACTGTTACTATTATCTAAGTTAGTTGAAAATGTTAAGAATGTTAAAATGTTATAAGATATGTTCGAATGCACCCGGTCGCGACGGAATCCGTGAATACATTAAAATTAAATCTAATCGCAATCAATGCAAGTTAATAATTGCATATGTTGGATTTGCGAATAATATACTTGTATTGTTCTAAATTATTTAAGTAATTTAAGTATTTTTATTATAAATGTGGGTAAGACAACAAAACTGGTTGATGTAACCGGGTGACAAAACAAGGTATAAAAGGGGCTGCTCATTGGTGAGCAGACCACTTGTTCTGTGACCAGCGCCGCGAACGGAGTTAAGTACCTTGACTTTTTGTACATAAAAGTAATTGCATGCTCAATATTAAATTAAATTGTGATTATGGCTTAAAATAAAAGAATATATTTTAATTCCACTCAATTTTATTGCTTCTATACCTACCTAATTATTTGTACACTACCAGCATTTAAATAAATGGCTTTCAATTCCCATAAATGAATAGTATAACAATAAGTTCCTATAACTATTACCAGTTGACCACAAGTATTTACCGTAAGCACAAACATATTCTATTCCATTTCTACATCGCCTATGGTGTTATAATTAATGGTGATGTTATAATGGTGTTATAATTATACTCAATCTATTAATTACATTTCACACTTACCTTCTCTCTCTTTCTGTTTAATTGCCTAACTAACATCTTTATCGGTAAGTATCTTGCAAACGGTAATATTTGCTAAACCATCGTAATAAATAGAACTACCCTCCTGTAAGCTTTTTTTTGTAACTATTAGTGGTTTAATTTAATACTTTTAATATACAAATAAAGAAAATTTAACATCAGAAGTGGGATGACTAATACCCCAAACGCCCCTTAAACATTTTAATTACTGATTTCAGATGAGTATGGATGCAAATCTGCTAAACAGTCTTTTGACTGCTCTTCGCGATGCTGTTACTGCAAACCGTCGGCAAGATGACGTCGCGCTTCCTACATTCGACCCTGCCACCAGCGACAACGGGGCCGAGCCGTGGTGCAGCAACATCGAGACCCTCGGCAAAGAACTTGGATGGAATGGCCTCGTTATGGTTGCCAAAGCGGGTAAGGCCCTTAAGGGCTCCGCCTTATTATGGTTCGACAGTTGGGACCCTGAGGGTGGTAGGACGTGGGAAAACTTCTGTTCAGATATAATAGACTTGTACCCACCAAAAAAAAATCTTACTGAAAAACTAAACAAAGCTGTCTCGTATAACTCTGACTCTGCAGACTCATATTGTGAATATGCAAGAGAAAAAATCAGGCTACTACGAAATACCAAAATAAATTTTACTGAAGCACAGTTAATCGAGCTAGTTTGCGGTGGTATACGGGACCCAAATGTCAAAATGGCATCTTTTAATAGTAACGTGAAAACTGCCGCTGAACTAATGATACTCTTTACTACATACCTAAAATCTAAAAAACGACCACTAGAACAAAACGGACAAGACAAAGACGACAACACTTCAGGCTTTAAGCGTTCTAAGTTGCACAGTGACCATACCCAGGAAAAGAAATGTTTTCTTTGCGGTAAATCGGGGCATTTAAGATCGCAGTGCTATAAATTTCAATCTGATTCAAAGAAAAATAATAAAACTGAATCACCTGTCGTTAATACAAAAAAGCAATGCGGCATTTGTAAAAAAATTGGGCATGATGAAACAGTTTGCTGGTATAAAGATCGTAGTCCGCGAACCACTACTGACAGTAATGCACAAAAGGTTAATTGTATAAAACCCGACTTATGACTGACCAAAGTACATATTAATGACATACCAGTGAATTGTCTCATCGATACAGGAGCTAGCTGCAGTATTGTAAAAGAATCAATAGCGAAGCGATTTAATTGCCCCTTTTCACCGTGCTCAGTAAACCTTAATGGTATAGGGAATGGCAAAATGTGTGTTTTCTCAACTATCACTGTCCCAGTTAAGTTTTCTGACATCTGTTTAGAGCTAGAAATGTACGTAGCCAAAGATGACGATTTTTGTTATGATATGTTAATAGGTAGAAACGTAGTGGATAATAATGACGTGACTATAGTTACTGATTCATTGGGTTGCACATTAAAACGTAAACTGCCAACACCTAGTGCAGTAATTAACCATGTTAATTCGTATAAAAATGAAACTGTCACAACGGAAATAAAAACTGCCATTCAACATTTAGATGCAAGTGTCCAGGATCAAATTCTGAATATATTTCATAAATATTCCTCGGTTGTTCCGGTTACTGATTCAATTAGCACTGTCCAAACAGGGGAATTAAAAATTAGACTAAAAAAAGACGAAATTGTACACTACCGTCCCTACCGTTTGGCCCCGATTGAGAGAGAGAAGGTAAATGACATGATTAAAGATTTATTGAGCAAGAATATTATCAGGGAAAGTGATTCCCCATTCGCAAGCCCCGTTCTTTTGGTAAAAAAAAAGGACGGGAGCGACCGAATGTGTGTTGACTATCGAGCGTTAAATAAAATCGTTGAAAAGGACAGATATCCTCTCCCTCTCATCGAGGACCAAATCGACAAATTAGGAAAAGCCAAGTATTACATATCCATAGATATGAAGAATGGCTTCTACCAAATACCGGTAGCTGACGACTCTATTAAATATACGGCGTTTGTAACACCTGATGGGCATTATGAGTTTCTTAAAATGCCTTTTGGAATCTGTAATGGTCCGTCAGTGTTTCAGAGGGCAATTAACAGAGCCGTTCAAAATCTAAAATTCTTACTGGTCTATATCGATGACTTATTGATTCCCTGTTCGTCTATTGAAGAAGGCCTGTCATTTTTAGAACAAACCCTTCAGGCGTTAAGCAAGGCTGGATTTACGATTAACCCAACAAAGTGTCAGTTTTTTACTGAGACTATTGAGTATCTAGGAAGGCATATCTCAAAAGAAGGTGTACGACCTAGCCATTCAAAAGTTTCGGCCCTGGTTAATTCCCCTATTCCCGGTAACGTTAAACAAGTAAGACAATTAATGGGTCTGGCTAGCTATTTTCGAAAATTTATTCCAGAATTTGCTTCTCGCACGGCATGTATAACAAAATTAACAAAAAGCAATCAAAAATGGGAATGGGGACCCGAACAGGATGCGGCTCGCAATTATATTATTGAACGATTGACAGCCAAGCCATTATTGGCAATTTATGACCCGACACTACCTACAGAGGTACATACTGATGCCAGTACATTAGGATACGGTGCTATTTTGATCCAAAAAGATAACAATATGACCAAAGTTATTGCATATTACAGTAAAAGAACGACACCCGCTGAGTCTAAATACAGCTCATACGATTTAGAAACTTTAGCTGTTTATAATGCCCTCAAACATTTCCGTGTATATTTATTGGGTATTAATTTCAAAATTATAACCGATTGTAATGCCATAAAGTCTACTGTTCATAAAAGAGATCTGTCACCACGTGTTGCTCGTTGGTGGACATTTTTGCAGGATTTTAGTTTTGAGATTATTTATAAAAAAGGTAAATATATTGCACATGTGGACTTTTTAAGCCGCAATCCTGTCGAGCCTCCATACCTAACAGATGAAAAGGTAAATCTTATAAATGAATCTCAATCTTGGTTAGAAATTGCTCAACAAAACGATCAAGAGACCCAATGTTTCATTGAACAACTACAAAGAGGAGAATTAGACTCAAATCGTTACTTGATCAGAAATAATCTGTTGCAATATAAATCTGGGCCAAATGAGGAACCAAAACTGTATTTGCCAAAAGCAAGTAGATTTTCAACTTTAAAATTATATCATGATCAAAATTGTCATGTCGGTTATAATAAAGTTTTATCTAAATTACGCGAAAATTTCTGGTTCCCTAAAATGGCGTCTTACATAAAAAAGTATCTGTCACACTGTCTCGTTTGTATAGAACGTAAAGCTCCTTCAGGACCCAAACAAGGATACTTGCATCCGATTATAAAAACGCCTGTACCATTTCATACGGTGCACTTGGACTGTGTTGGCCCTTTTCCACTTTCAAGTGATGGCTTTAAGCACATTTTAATATTGATTGACGGTTTCACTAAGTTTTGCATATTAAAGCCTCTAAAGACTTTAAATTCTCAGGAATTTATAGCTGCTATTCGAGAAACACTCACTTTGTTTGCGCCGCAATTAGTAATAACTGACCGTGGCACCAATTTCAGCTCTAATCTAGCAAAATCACTGTTTCGGGATCTACACATAGAACACCACATGATTGCTACTGGTACACCGAGAGGTAATGGCCAAGTAGAACGTTACGTCTCGACTATAGTTAACATGCTTAGATCCACTTGTGATAATGAATCAGACTGGCCGAGCTACTTATGGAAAGTTCAGCAGTCACTGAATACTAGTCTCCAAAAATCTACTGGATTTTCCCCTGAACGCTTATTAATTGGTCGTGATGTAAATATCCCTTGCATACAGGCTCGATTAACAGATGTCCTAGGAGACACCAATGCTTCCGATATTAACTTACAAGCCGATCGAGAGCTTGCATATCAGCGATTATGTTTGATAGCACAGAGATCTAAGGAGCGTTTTGATTCTATTAGACGTAACAATAAAGTTTATAACATTGGCGAAATGGTTTATGTAAATCAAGACCACAGACGCAATAATAAATTAAGTCCTAAATTCAAAGGTCCATATCAAATTACTAGCATTTTGGATAATGATCGATTTGTGTTGAGAGGTATGGGTAATTTAAGAAATATAACTGTAGCCAAAGAAAAACTACGATATTGGCCTGGTGAATGGAATGATCAGAACGCACCTGTAGATGATTGAACGATGACGTGATGACGTGTATATACACTTTTTTTTTATCTTTATTAATGATTAACCATGTTGGATTAATGTACATGATACATTAGATTACTAGTATTGCTATCGTAAAATAATTATTACATATACAATGAAATGTAAATTATGAAGTGATTAGTACGTTGCGAAGGGCACCTGTTTTAAACAGTTTATAAATAAGTAACATTATGAGGCATGAAGCTATTTATTTGATTTTGTATGTATGTAAAAGTACAAGATAATATACTGCTGGTCGGTCATAATGTCTGATGTTTGCTCATCTTCACGTGCAGCAGGTGTTGGAGCATTCATGTCAGGGCATTTGGCTACAAGTATAATGCTGGTCGGTCACTAGTCTGATGTTTGCCTAGCTTCACGGGCAGCAGGTGTCGGGGCATACATGACAGGACTTTTGGCTATATCTGTTGGACAGTCGATTGTCTGATCTCTGCCTAGAACTTCACGGGCAACAGGTGAAGGGGCTTAGATGCCAGGACACTCGGCTATTGTAACTATGAGATTTAAATAAGATTAAAAAAAAAAAAAAAAAACCTAGGCTAAGAATAATTTATGTCATGTTGTACTTCGAGATCGAAGTACTAGTCAGTATGGCCGTGTTGGATTTGCGAATAATATACTTGTATTGTTCTAAATTATTTAAGTAATTTAAGTATTTTTATTATAAATGTGGGTAAGACAACAAAACTGGTTGATGTAACCGGGTGACAAAACAAGGTATAAAAGGGGCTGCTCATTGGTGAGCAGACCACTTGTTCTGTGACCAGCGCCGCGAACGGAGTTAAGTACCTTGACTTTTTGTACATAAAAGTAATTGCATGCTCAATATTAAATTAAATTGTGATTATGGCTTAAAATAAAAGAATATATTTTAATTCCACTCAATTTTATTGCTTCTATACCTACCTAATTATTTGTACACTACCAGCATTTAAATAAATGGCTTTCAATTCCCATAAATGAATAGTATAACAATAAGTTCCTATAACTATTACCAGTTGACCACAAGTATTTACCGTAAGCACAAACATATTCTATTCCATTTCTACATCGCCTATGGTGTTATAATTAATGGTGATGTTATAATGGTGTTATAATTATACTCAATCTATTAATTACATTTCACACTTACCTTCTCTCTCTTTCTGTTTAATTGCCTAACTAACATCTTTATCGGTAAGTATCTTGCAAACGGTAATATTTGCTAAACCATCGTAATAAATAGAACTACCCTCCTGTAAGCTTTTTTTTGTAACTATTAGTGGTTTAATTTAATACTTTTAATATACAAATAAAGAAAATTTAACACATACGCACGCAGGCGCCAGTTGTGTGTACGGTGCATTTGTACCGAAAATTGGGTACGTTTCAATATGTATATTGTGTTTCGTCTTCATCGTCGCTTTGAGCATCGAATATTGCTCCACATGGTCGTCGGTTGTTTGTTATGGGATAACCTTACTTACTTATACTTATATTTTTTTCGAGATGTTGGTTGCTCCTTTATCCGATCGTCATTTAATGAATATTTCATATGCCTTTAAATACTTCTCTCGAGACTTTTCGGGCAAAAAACACAGTTCAGCCTCTTTGACGGCATCTCTCAACTCTTGAGGAGTTAAAACACCGGCTTCGTCACTTGATTCACTCATATTTAGTACAGTTTTTAGTTCAAGTTATGTTTTATATCCAAGAAAACGTAATACGAATAACATTTAAAAAGTTCAATCGCGCTAACTTTTTAAAGAATATAAAATGCGTTCTGAAACTGTATATGAATTTATATTCGTTCACCATGTGAAAAAAACTAAAGACTTATAATAATTAATGTTCGCGATCAATATCGCATTTCTTCATTGTATTTTAAGAATAATGAAATATTAATATGATTATAATAATTAGAGTTATTATAGATTTAATATTTTTATACGAGTTTAACACAAGTTCGAATTTTATTTTGTTTTAAAACGAGTTTTTCGTTCCCGCTTTTTAGGGGCCTACTACGAAATTTCGAAGTCGAATGACGAATCGTATCTCTTCTTTCGTAACAGAGTGAAAGTGACAAAGAAAATGAAGTTTAAATGTTCCAAGTTTGTATTACACCCCGCAGTATGAAAAGATGACCTGTGACTAACCTACGATATGAAAATTTAAAAAGTTAGTTTTTTTCACGCTCGCAGCAGCAAAATTGCATTTTGCTTTTGCTCACTGGTTTCAAGCAGCAAAACCGCCGTGTTTGAGCCACTGAGGTGAAAACGGTTTTTCCTTTGCAAAAATCGCGAAGTAGGTACGTAATAGTTGAGCTCGGGCAATATTTCTTTCCTATAAATACTTAACTGAATTAAATGACTTACGTGAAAAATAAAACATCAATTTCTAATAGTAATGCTATTATAAGTTGACCCAATTCCCGTAAGTAATAGTTTTTGTAGTAGGAAAAGCGTGGCCGGGTCACTGCCCGCGTGGAACTGACATTTATATGCAAAAAGCATTCAGGTATATTGGCCGTAATCAGGTCTTTCATTCTGACATTCAATTTTGAACTTTACCGAAACGAACGTAGAATGCATTTATTTGATTAAGAAAGTTCACTGGAACAGTGTGAAAACTATTGTTACATTTTCGATGCAAACGTACATGTAGGTACAGTACAGGGCATAAATATGTACACATTCTTAGTCCTTATTTCAATGGACAAAGGTGAAAAAATGTATACATATTGGTGCCCTTGACTGTACCTACGTATAGAACTATATATATCGACACCTTTAGGCTCAAAGGGCGTAATCGCAATTTTGGAAAAAAAAATACTTTTTGATGCAGTATATTACTATATTTTTACTCTCTATCGATCTGTGTAGTTGAAGTTAAGATATTCGCAAAAAAAGGCAAATACAACCCAACTTTTTTTCACCTCTAAGCACGATTTCTCAAAAAACTTGGTCATAATTGTTGTGCATTTTGATTTTCTTAATTACTTGGGTTGTATCAGACAATGATTACAAAATTTAAAGGTAGTATCGTTGGTCCTCGATCGAAATGACACATACGACCCTGTAATTCCCGATATAATTTATTTGTTGACTCGTACAACCTAGCAAACAT
The DNA here is from genome assembly GCA_963556455.1 of Epiblema foenella. NCBI lineage: Eukaryota > Metazoa > Arthropoda > Insecta > Lepidoptera > Tortricidae > Epiblema > Epiblema foenella. The sequence goes on along the minus strand of OY747099.1, from coordinate 18,613,094 downwards.
CTTGGTTTAAAATTACAATTGACTTATACGACCTAATGACCTATACATTTGGGTATGAAATAATATCCGTTGACTCAACCGTTGACGTACGACCTAACATAGAATGTCACAAAAAGCATACACGTGCTTTAGGTAGACCTAAAAAATTATATATATTACCCTAAAATTTTAAAGAAAGAATGAGAAGTTAGAAGTTTAGTGAAACAGGAAGCGTAAACGACACACAGAATTGTTTTTTTAGTGAAATAGGGGCGTATATATAAGGTTCGGTTGGGAGATAAATACTTTAAATTTAGGTGTTTTTTCAATCGAAATTTTGTAACAACTAGTAGTAGGTACTAATAGTGATACAAAAACTACCTAAAAATTCGCTTTTTTAGAATAACATTTAAAACAATTACAATTTATAAGTATTAAATGTTGTTATTGGCAAGTGAATTCACTATCGTGAATAAATACATAGTATAAAATATTTAGTCGGTAATGGAATTCATAAAATTATTTTTAATAAAAATGGTTTTATTTTTACTTTCGAATAATGTCTCTAAGGTGCTATGTGTAACCTACTGAATTTTAATATATTTGAATAATTTGACTGGCAATTTATTTATAATTACAATGAAATGTAATTGATAAAAACATCCATTAAAAAGCATCAACATTTTAAATTAATAGTTATTTACCTCCCAAGCGAATCTCATATACGCCCCTATTTCACAAAAAAAAACAGTTTTGTGTGTCGTTTACGCCCTCTATTTTAGTAAAAACAGTTTTGTGTATCCTTTACGTCCTAAGCATTTTACAGAAACAAAAAATTGTAGGGTCTTAGGGGAAAGCGGGGCAGTTTAGTACAAGGGGCACATTAGTACATCTACATTATTTCCTTATCCAGAAACTTAAATTCACTCTTAGCAAGACTAAAACATGGCTTTGTATGTGTGAGTAACACCCCTGCGACGGCTAAGCTCGCCAGTCAGCCGTTGCTAATCGGAGAGTCACAACGTGTGTGAGTCTAGTGTAAAAAATAATAATACTTTTTGTCGGAGTTGTAATAAGAAATGTTACGGGTAACTGGATCTGCGATCTAAAGTATTTCGATTCGAATACCTACTAAGATATATCGTCATTTGGACATAATGCTTGAGGGTTTATTTAAAAAAAAAATACTGTCAATTGGGGCTCTGATACAAAAGTGATTGGGGCAGTTTTGTACGTATCAAAGTACCCTCAAAGTGTATCAAACTGCCCCTGCTAGTTTTTTGGACCAAACATATTTAGAATTTATTTTGATTCTCTAAATAGGCTAACGATCTCCGAATACCCCGATGACAGAAAAGCTGTTATAATAATGAAGAATAAGTCAAAATAGCTGTATCCGAAACTTTTGAAAAATATTGTTTTTAGAGCTACGATTAGATAAAATATTATATACATCATCTAATGTACATACAACAATTAAGCAAATTAAGAGTTTTTTAAACTTTTTGGTCTATCATTAGACGGTCGTCAGCTGTGGGGCAGTTTAAGACATTCAATTCAAGGGGCTCTTTGATACACGTATCAAAGTGCCCTTCGCGGTGTATGAAAGTACCCCGTAGGCGGAGCAGAATTGAACAAATCCCATTTTTTGTTTAAATCCATATATCTCAGTTGATAAGTAGAATTTTATCAAAATAACGATGAATTTGTATACCTTAATAGTTATGTTATTCATTTAGTGCGAAAAATACATGCTTATGGTTTATATTGTGGGCAAAAATCAATGCTCTCCTGAAAAATAGCGTTTTGGCGTTTACGCCCTTTGAGCCTAAAGGTATCGATATACGGTAAGTTACAAACATACGACGTTTTCCGTAGGTATTCTAAATTAATTGATAAAGCTAGACGGCGAAACGGTCCATGGAGGCTATAAACATAACATATATACAATAGGAAAACATGGAGTGCCTGAGGGGTTGCCCGTTTTGGTTTTGTTCATTACTCGTAAAAGCTTTGGAATATCGATTTTGATCTAATAACACTTTGCAATTCACAACGCCTTATCTATAAATCACTATAATACAAGTAGGTATTTTTGATAACTAGAGCAATTTGTTATTAGTTTTACTGCCTTTTGACCTACTAACTAGAATAATTCTAACAAGAAGTACAAGAAGCTGTATTCTGTGTAGTTAACAGTATTTCTGCAGCTTTATATGTAATGTCTCCTTCTCCTGTCCTATTCTTAGTGGGTCATCATACGTGGGTACAACCTATTGTCTAGGACTCGTATCATGATATTGGTTTCCATAGTCTAATAAAGCTTACCTTCATTTCTGAAACGTAGTGACACTCCTTGCCGTCTGTACACTTTTCTTGCGTCACATAAGCGCCGTTGACGTCACAAGAGAACCACACAACTGGACGGGGAGCCTAGGGAAAAGTTTTATGAAAAATTAAGCCCTTCATTTATCCTTTAAACCAAAAACCGGGTTTCCTATAATGCTGTTCTCAGAACAACCGCTCATGCCAAATGAGACAAGGTAAATAAATCTTTTTAATCTCATTGGTCCTTTGAACCGAACATAGGCTCACTAAAACACTTGTAAACAGGGCCATCTTTCCCATTGGGCACTATGGGCACTTGCCCAGGGCCCCGCGATCGATAGGGGCCCCCTAGTTCCTGCCAGATCACCAAACGATAACCAATATTTGTTATCGAAAAATATTTTGATCAAAAAATCAAAGACTACTTGCTCATAGCTTTTACATGCGCGAATCTATGATTATCGGAAAATACCAGTTCCTTTTTGACACTTCACAACACCCATATAAAGTAAATCCGCATTGCACATCGAAACAATGAATAAAATCAAGTATTGATATTAGAGCTTCATGAGTAGTTAGGAAGTTGTAATGTAAACGCGTTTTAGAGGAGCAATCAAAAATGAATTATTTTTTTTTCTATTACTGATGCGTAGTAATTTATGACAATAATTCACCATTAAAACAGTTACGTACTATATCTTTTACTTTTAAATATACTGTAGTGACTAAATCATTCGTCTCGATTTACATGTTATTTCCGACTTATGGATCGATCATAAGAATAAATTTTTAGCCGTAATAAATTACGTGTACGTGATAATCATTCACCATTCATTAATAATTGCTAATTAAAACAATCGATTCTTCTTACCCTCATCACTTCAAATCAAACGCCAATTCAAAACTGTCAAAAAGGAACTGGTCAAAATATCCGACAATATACTCTCACTCACTCGGAAATGCTCGGAAGTCAACTTTTCTGATTTCAGTTTGCTTAGATAGTTTACTCGTATTATGAATATTATAGAGATGTCGTCGGGAATGGCATAATGATGGGATTGGTATACTAAATATCTCTCGGACAAAGAATCCGGGTCGGTAAAATACCGTCATATTTCCTAAAATGTACAAACTTGTACAGTTTTTGACCGAGTGAAACGAAGGTCTCTACTTCAGCTTCGACAAAAATGCTTTCGTATGTCCAGGTTCCGGATTTCCGTTTGTTCTTGTCTACAGGTCGCAATTCTCAACCAATTCTTGTGAAATTTCGTGAGCAGGTTCGATAGTTACATATACAGATTTTTTTTGTCGAGACGGTTCATGGAAATTTCCTTTTTTTATCAATGATTTTGTAAGTTTCTGCGGGCGAATTTCGGTTTGTTCTCGTCTACAGTTCGCATTTCTCAACCGATTCTCGTGAGTTTTTGTGAGCTGGTTGGATAAATATTACAGATTTTTTTGTCGAATAAGTTTTTTGAAAATAAAAAATAATATTTAATTAACGGTTTGTTCTCCTCTACAGGTCGCATTTCGCAAACGATTCTCGTGAAATTTTGTGAGCAGGTCCAGTAATTTTATAGAATTTTTTTGTCGAGTCAGGTTTGGAAATTTTCAAGAACAATTTTTATTTCAGAGATTTTGTAAGTTTCTATGGCCCAATTTCGGTTTGTTGTCGTCTACAGGTCGCATTTCTCAACCGCTCGTGAAATTTTTTTAGCAGGTTCAATATTCAAAATTGATTTTTGACCTCGAGTTTGTTTAGTTTTAAGAAAAATCATTAGTCAATAATACCACCGAGCTGATCTGATGAAGATAGAAGGTGGCCATAGCAACTCCTACACTACACAAAATACACTAGTCGTGTTTGGACTTATTAGAACAGTTTCAACGACTAGTTGATGACTGTGAAAAAAGTATATTCGGCAATAAAAGTTTGTACCAAAAATGAATTTTTTGCAGAATCATAAACACTATAACCTGTGAATACTAAAAGTATCACTTTTATAGATTATATCATACTCTGTGAGCTGTAGACCTCGCGACTTTTTTTGAAAATTCTACTAATGGGCTCGACAAAAAGATCCTATGTAATTATAGAACTTGCCCACGAAATTTCATGAGAACCTATTAAGAAATGCGCGACATGTACTTAGAGGAGAACAACCGGAAATCCGGAAATCCGGAAATCGGGACATAGAAAGCATTTTTGCCGAAGTTGAAGCAAAGAACTTCGTTTCACTCGGTCAATAAAAATAAATGTAGAACCACTTTCTTTGTCTAAGATTCTAACAAAATAGTGATCTGTCAAGGGTATATAGGGGCCCCATTACCCTAATGTGCCCAGGGCCTCCAATTGGTTAAAGACGGCCCTGCTTGTAAAGTTGTTTATGAATAAATATACCTAAACAAAAACCTAGCGCATTTAAAAATAATTACATAGTACTCACATCATCACGGTTGGTATATGGAACGGCCAACAGCAATGTGTAGAAAACGGCCCCAAGGATCAAGCAGATAGCAGTCACGATTCGAAGCAGGCGACCAGAGCCGCTGGGGCTTTCACCACTGGTCGATCCCCGACCTATAGATAACCTGACGACACAAACCACATTAATACCCATTAAGGCAGCCCAGCTGGCACTGCTGGTAGCCGATTCCGTGATCTGGTAGGAACGAGAGGGCCACGACTAGATCAGATGGGGGTGGGTCTGGTCACTTGCCCAAAGTGACCAATGGGAAAGACGGCCCTGATTTGTAATTTTTTGTAGTGGGTTTCTTCACCTCATTGTGATTCACATGAATCTGAGCACAACAAGTCAGATTCGGATAATCATACAAGTTGTCGTTGGTAAAAAGGAACCTTTTGTTCTTGAGGATTGATAGTGGATTTTATTGGGACCGGCCTGTAGAGCTCCCTACAGGCCTTCTTTATAAGTCTGCCTCGTTTCTTGTAAACCACGTGACGAGATACGGTATCAGGTATTTGAGATATTTTCAACGTAACTTTTAACGTATTTCTATAACATGAAGTGCAGTGCAAATTAGCCCATTTAGAAAACTATATGGATAGACGGGTTACAGTTCAATAAGCTCAAATTTCACACGACTGTTTATTGAATATTATACTGCACTATGTTTGCTGCTGACTGTACTGAAATAAATACATACATGAAAGTAGAACATGAATCTCTTTGTTAACAATGATGCAATAGCAACGCCAAACTGAACGTTAAGACGCTATTGTTGCACAGTCATATACAAATTGGATCTCATTCAGGCGTATACTTACTTATCAATGAGATGTCCGAGAATGGCGGGGCCTAGGAGGGCCACGCACGGCGCTACCGCAGAGATGAGCCGAGCCTCACCGCGGGTCAGACCCGCACCGGACTCTGTCATATGCAGAGGTAGGAAAGGGAATATACATCCCACACCTGTAACAAAGAGTTTTATGTAGTATGCGTTTATTTTGCAAAAAACGCTTTGGATTAGTGACTGGTCGACCAACCGTCAGTTGCCGTTGGTTTAAAATACTTAATCTAAATAACAATCGATCGACCAAAAAGCAGGGAGGCAAATTGCGTTGTTTGTTCGCTTGACCTGCTGCGATTGTTTGCGTGATATCACAACATTTATTCAATAAGGGGTCGGTTATGTTCGTTACCTATTGGATTATTTCTATTATTTGAATTAAAGGTTATCGTGACGCTGTTAATTCAAAAAACCCTAAAAACTTGTCTAAAGACACCGGGAATATTGAAATATGTTATGTAAATCAAGAAACTTAGCAATGTCGATGGTTTTCAATTCAATTTTCTAACATTCTCGTCGTGTCTCCGTCATTACCTATGCGTGCCATATAGCCTCTTTATAGGTACCTTGAACTAAATAAATATTTTGAGTGGCTATAACTATAAAAAGATTGCACTACGCGTTTATGTCCCGCAGGTAAAAGAAATAACAAATATATGTGACATAAAACCAGCAATACAGGTCGAGGTGAATGGTCCCTAAATCATTCGAGGTTCTTGGAGGTACGCTCCTTAGATGGAAGCTTGCGAGTGCGCTACGGCATTATTCTACCACCCAAAAGAAAAAGGTAATATAAAGCATAGGAACCTGATACAGTCAGACAACGTTTTGGTTCAAGCTGCAACATTGCGGTGTGCGAATCTCGCATCAATCGCCCTACCACTTTTTATTATGACCGGGATAATATTGCGACGGTCAAGTGCACTGCGAAGCTCACACCAATTAAACTAAAGTATGGTGTTAAACGATTTAGCGGTACGTATACAGCTCTGGGAGCCGTTCTGGGAGATGGTACCAATTAAAATGGCTTCGAGTTGAAGACGAAATGCGTCAACAATTATACTTTCTTGGCAAGAAGAGTTGATTAAAGCTTACGTCATCTTTATATACATTGCATTCTCCGCATAATATGAAGAGTTATTGATTTAGCCAAAAAAAAAGGCATTGTGCATCAGTGACAACAAAATCAGCAAAAACTTGAAAAACTGGGTGGCAAATGTCAGGTGGCAATGTGTTAATGGGCATTTTATTCTATATTTAGCATTAGTTCTAGTTCCTAGATAACTGTGAACAGAATGAAAGAGATAGAATTATCGTATTTAAGTCACATTTGTGAGGTCTGTGGTCATATTGGTTATTGATACTGAAATGGTCCCTAATCGCTATACATAGGACCTCAGACCAGACCATAGAAATTACTTTATTTTCTGAGGCTATGACTATTGCCACTAGTTGATTTAATTCAACCATTCAAATGATATGGCTTGAGCGACATAAATGAATGTAGGTACCTAGGCCAAGGATGACTGTACAGCTATTTATAGTCAGTTGTTGAGGACCTATAAAAACCTAATGGATTTTATGGTCCATTTACCAGCACATGATCTTTTTTTACTCCCAAGAAAAAAGGTTTTCGATACTTATCGCTAAATATTTAGTCTGCTTAGGTAGCAGGTTAAGTATGACATTTACGGGTTAAGTATGGTAACTAAATTAAACTTAGGATAGGGTGCACCAAACGTCTGTCAAAATGTAAGAAACAAGCTGCAACTCTGCCCTACACTGGTAGAGTTTACGATAGAGTTCGAAAATTACATTATAACTTTGTGTATACATACATAGATAATAGATGTATATCTGGCTCTATATCGTTAATTCGATATCTAATGAGATATATGTATATGGGTACATAGCAAGTCGATTTACCTGAGAGAAAACAGAACAGCACGCATTTTAGCGTGATGAGGTTCTTGTTGACTAGAGTCTTCATGTTGGCAGATTTCTAACCGCGCGTCAGTCCAATCTTCTTGCTAACATGTTGCATCTGAAACAGGAAAAGCACGTCAATCAAAACGTATCTTCAATGAAATGTGGAGAGATTTTTAGGTAAGTAGCTATAAGTATGTATGTGTAACGTTATCCTCTGTCTGAGTCAATAGCATACCTACACGTACCTACATGGGTAAGTTTTTATTTAAACATAACTCTGTATATATTTATATTTTATACGATATTGTCACTCGACTAATGAACGACATAGATCCCAAATACGTAACGGGTATTAATAAATAGCCGTTTAGAGAGGAAAAGAATAACTTAACAAAACCAGATGCAGAACCAATTAAAATAATTAGTAAGTATATGATTCGGGAAGCACTCATATAGCCAATCATATTATACCCATATAGCATATGTACCTGGCATCCGTTGCTATTGACACCTCGATCGAAATAAGGTAGGTATATACCTACAACTGAATCGTGTCAATACTGTAGAGTTCCCGACAATGAGTAGATTTAATTTAACTTAATCAGGTAATGAGTATTGCATTTTGTGATGTCATTTTGAAACCGTGTTATATCATACGTCTCTTTATTTATATTTGCCCGCCCACGTCCCACGTGCCACCGCCGAGGCTACCAAATAACAGCCTAATTCTATGTTTGTCTTGTATATTGTATTGCATATCGTGTCGTGTTTAGTAATTGAGTTAACAGTTGACTGCTACATGCTACTTAATGAACCTAACATTTTACTCCGATACTTTTAAAGCGGGGTTTATTTATAATAGTTAAGTTCTACACAACGACATGAACGTTATTATGATTCTTGGGATATTTAACTCAGTCACTAATAAGCGCATAATCACTATATAGTCACTTACACAGTATGGCGTTCTTCGTTTACTTATCTAACAAATTGATGCTTAATTACAATATTTGCTGAAGAGGCCTTATAAGTTTTAAAATGTTTTGATTTCAAATTGTGACAAAAGTATTGGTAATATAAATATACCAATAAAGTGATTAAAGGATACGATGAATTTATAAAAGTTTTAGATAGTGACTTGATTTTATTGTGCGTAGTAGAATTTAAGCGGAAAAATCCGTTTTTCGTTTGAAAATGGTTGTTTTGGAGTAATGTTTGAAACGATATTTCTGAATGAATCATATGAGATTAGGTCGCTATAGTCCTGTTCTAGATAATAACATTGAGAAAATGTCAAGATACGTGTAAATTCAAACAAAGAATGGCATAGATGAGCGTTTTTTAACTCGTAAGGGCTCTTAAAAGCTTCACACTTCAGCCTGCCTATGCCGTAAATACTACAAAATCGAACTAACTCAATCTAAAATTGCCCTCGTAGTATACGCACAGTTATTTATTATCAAGTTCAAGGCTTTTTCTTATGCCAGTTATGGCATTCAGTTATTTGTTGGCAGTAGCGGCAAGGACAAAACAGTTGATCGGAGTAAGTAAGAGGCCTTAATTAAAATGGTTTTGAACTCAGATTATGACAAAAGTATGAATAATTCCAATAAACTGATTGAAAAATATGATACGATACAAAATGATACAATACTTATGCTTTATGAAAGTTTTAGATTTTAAGTAGACATTTTCAGCTTGAAATTTGTCGAAATATAATTTTACTTAGTGATGTTGAAATTACAATATTTTTTAATGAAAAATAGAAACTTACATGTAAAATGTATGTTAGTGTAGGCCGCAATAGTCATGTTCAAGATAACGAAGAGACCATGTCAAGATACAGAGTGTCGATTCACACAGGAAATAGCCGAAATACATTGGCCGTTTTTACCTGGTAAGGATTAATACGACAATCACGCAATTTGGCAAGATGAAACTAACCCATTAAAGTAAAAAGATGAGATATCCTATTATGTAGGTAGCCCGACTACTTACTGCGAAAAACCTAAATGAATTCCGAATGCAAATTTTTCATCATAACATCGCTGCATTTTAGATTCTTAGAAAGTTACGTTGTTAGCAACAGACTAAATTTACTTGTTATAGTGTACCTACCTATACGTCAGTTCACCTAACCAGCTACACGCACGGTACAGTACCTACAGCCAGTAACCAAATTCGAGGGGTACGTGGTCAAATACGATAAGTTGCGTAAGACGTTTTTGAAAATAGAACTATGCGTAATGGATGTTGAGTTCCATTTCAACAATCAGATATCTCGCGCCCTCTCGCAATTATCTAAGTGCCTATTAGCATGTAGCCAAATATCTGTGATGTGCCCGCCACCACGACAGGCTGCATACCAAATCGAAACTGAACCCAGACGACGAAGTTAATAAAGTAATTTATCACCGCTACAGAAACTTCTATATCAACTTATTACGCAAAATTAAAACCAAGTAAGAAAGCGATCAAATAGAACTCCATAGAGCTCTGGAAATCCCTTAAAAGTTTCTGTAACGTTAAACGTCAGTGCGATTCAGCTGCTGAGTTGTTGACAATTGGAAATGGACCGAAGGATTCTCTTCATAACAAATAATTACTTCACCTCAATTGGACAGAAACTTGCAACCGGTATCTTGCTTCGCTCCAAAGAATCAGAAAATCTTGCCTCGAAAGTAACGCTACAATATAGTCCATATAATTCAATATTCTTGAAATCCACTGATCGAGAAAAGTCCTCAGTATTATAACTCTTCTCAAACCCGACAGTGCCCCTGGAATTGATGGTATTTCACCCAGTTTTATCCAACGTTTTAAGCATATGACAACTTTTCTCTCTTCGCGCTTGTACTGTAACTCATAAGCACTTGCTTGGCACGGAAATGTTACAAAAGCGTATCTATAAAATAAGTCAACACTTAGTTCAATCTAATTTCGCCAGGAGATTTGGGAATTCTGTGAGAATACTGAGAATATCGGTTTACAACTCAATTACAAAATTCTGTGATATTACGGAGCTTTCTGTTGTAGAGGCAAAGCGGGTTATTTGTAAGTGGTAACTTTAGATTATAGCAAAACTGAGGAGTTCATTCAACACTCAACCTAGATAATTCTTCCAAATCTTTGACTTTTGTTTTTAAGTATAGTTTAGAAGTTAAATTTTATGTTTATGTAGTTTTGGCAAAATATCATTGAAAACTGAAATTATTGTAATGTGTAGGTAAAGATTATTGTTATTATTTGACTGAGTGAAAAAAATCTAAGTATCTACTCACCACAACCTACCTACTCAACATGAAGAAATTAATGGCGCTAATCTTAGCGTGTCTTAGCCATGTGACCAATCAATGTGCTCCTTCTTTAAAATCCAGTTATTTGGGGTCATTTTAACTATAATTATAGTAACCGATGTTTAACGTTTACGTCGCTGACGGCTGCTCTTTTAATAAAGGCTATCGCTCACTGTATCTGGGTTACGTTCAAGTAAACATAAACATAGGGACGGCGGTGAGACTTTCACATTAATAGAATCCGTGCCGAATAGTCGATGACGAACGCGTCTCACCAATCTCAAGATGAAACAACTATACACAACAAAATGCAATATAGAATTAAACGACTGAATAAAAACGATTACGTTTAATCAATTTATAAGTAGGTAGAACATAAGGCTCTATGTTCTGCCCGTGACCTAAGTAGATGTCTATATGTGGTGAATGAAGATACGCTACATCTACATACAAACTACACGGTTTATTGATAACACACACCCAACTACCTAGCAGTATCGACGTTAGCTACGGTACCCGGTACCAATACCACAAGTTTGCAACCTAACGAACGTCGAACACACAATTTAATACACGGTATTGACATTGACTAAGCTGACATATATATATATTCTGTCCCAAAACAGCTGACTGTCCATCATGTACATATTAAAAAAAACCGGTAAGTGCGAGTCTGACTCGCTCACCGAGGATTTCGAACACAGATCGTGTACCCGTCCCGACCCCATTTAATTCAGGAAAAACCATAATAGCGCGATATACAAAATACAAATTGAACGCCGTGGGTACAGCGTCACAAGTCATTGTCGTGACTTTAAACCAAGCACTCTAACAACTCCATAAATTTTAGTTGACCGATAGGTTCTTAACAACTACGGTAGGCAGATATCAAAGCGCAATCTATTTAATCTCCTATTTTAAATATTAAAATTATTACGGCTCGATGGGTCAGCATGTTTTGGCTTATATTTATATCGCAAGCGCTTTATAGGTTATGGGTCAGTGTATTAAGTAACTCTAATCTATTGTTTTCCATGCGAGTATTCATGTAATTGCTAGAACATTAGGGGCTGAAATGCTTTGATTTTAATTGATATTCGTTGTGCTTTGGAGATCATTTAGCTCTTGTAATACCAGTCACAGATATTCTAACAAAATCTGTCAAAATAATAGCTCATCATAATCAAGTAGAAGTGTAATACTCTACTTGTAACGACGATCGTAAAAATAAAAAATAATAATGCGAAAACCTGCTTTGTTTTAGCCAAGATAAAAATCAAAGCTGTCAATTGTGTAAAATTATGTTAATTAGTTTCAACCTCACCTATATAATGTCATCGGTATAAAACGACACGCCAATGCCAATAACGTTGTCAAATATCGTGATATTGACAGCTGTCTACAGAGTCGCCTCACCATATGTCGTTATTATATCTTGACTCTGAGATTCGTGACAAATATGTGCATAAATCCCGATTGCGTCAAAATATAGACTGTGTAGAATTACGAAAGTAGTAAACTGCAGTTGTGTGGAATCCATATCGTATGGGAATCACGAATAGGAAGAATCGCGATTGTGTAATCGATCGCATAATTCATTCGGAGGTCAGCTTTATACGGGTTCTTCTGAATCGAATTTTCCGCATAACGTCATGGGTTCAACTCCCACCCCCAAATTCATCTATTTGAGGGATGATTTAAGTGATAAAAAGTATCCTTCATGTCCATCCAGGCTAAAAACTCTATGTGTACAAAGTTTCATCATAATCCGTTCAGCCGTTTTTGCGTGATTGAGTAACAAACATCCAAAGATCCTAACTTTCGTATGTATAATATTTTATATGATTTCATTACAAATATATAGTTTTTAGATTAGTCCCTGTACTTGTAGTATATGACGATATTACTTGCCAAATTTCATCGTTCTAGGTCAACGGGAAATACCCTATAAATTTTGATTCCATTGAGCATGTCGAAATATACGTCTTTTTGCGACATAAACGCCCGTATCTTTCTCTTACGTTAATTTGATTTTTTTCACAGTTTCAATGGACTGTAGACCTGAGTATAAGGTTTTAATTTCAACTCGATACCTCCACGACTTCCCGAGATAAAGGGTCTTGCTTGACAGACAAACAGACAGACAGACAGACAGACAGGCAGACAGACAGACAAACAGATGGACAACAAAGTCACCCTATAAGGGTTCCGTTTTTTTCCTTTTGAGGTACGGAACCCTAAAAATAGCTGCTTGGATACTTTCGTGACGTAATACACCCATATTCGTTAAGATCGATGTCCACGATCGTTTATGAAATGAAATACAATTCTAAGAATATATTCTTGCCTATTGTATATACAATTCCAAACTCCATTAGAAGTTAGGTAGCTATAATGTTGGCCTACCTATTTGCATGTCAGCAGATAGTTAACGTTGATCTTACAACAGCCGAGGGCGACGCAAGGCCCTAAAGTTGCAATCTTATGACGTAATTATAAATAGAGGAGTTTATTTACAAAAGTAAATACAATACTATTATCAGCGCATAACCGTCCCATAAATCTTGAAAGTCAGATCAGCCAGTATTCGATCATTTTGATTTTAGAACCAATATTATATTACGATTTTAGATACCATAGCTTAGTATTATTGTGATATGGTTACCGTCGTATATACCAAACAGTCGTATTAAAAAATTAGGTATGTTGTAATGGAAATCAACTTTCCGACGCTTGCATACAACGAATGACAGTGCGCAGCCTGCGTGACGAAACTACGCGAGGCGAGGGGTACCATAATGAACGACTCTTGCCCACGCCTTTTCATTCGTTAATATTTTAATATCCACACTCCCACTGCGTAAAATAAATTTAGCTAAATAACATCTAAGCAATTGTGTAGGTATAAATTATTCGCGCAATCTATACAAACAAATTCAGCGAACTGTTAGCTAACCATTGAGGTAAGGGCAGAGGTATTGTGGTAGGAGCTACAAAATTGCCTGGATGGTCCCCAATCTAAGCTATAAAGTGAAAAAAACTTTTGAAACCCAACTTTCAAAAGCTAAACAAATCAATAAAGGAAGTTAAACTGGGACATTTCTATTAAGCTCTGTAACTAGTTAATTTAGAGTCGCATGTTAATCTAGGTCAATTAAAATCTACGATTAAAATAAACCGAAGCAGATGATCATAATCTGCTTAACAAGCTGACTGATCAATGTTTACGATAGATTATCTGTATTGTGTTTTGTGCAATACAATGAGCATTGCCAAATAACTTTATACATTTTCTAACATTAGGTATATAGCGGCAGGTGGAAGGCGACTCAACGTAGACCCACGCTACCGATTTTATGTGCAGCAACGGCTTCAATCAATCTACGAGTGTAGTCAATACCACGTAAAAAGAACTAAACTGATGAAGACTCCTGGTGAGCCCGAAACATGTCGCTAATATAATAGCGACAATTTGTACGTAAAGTTAGAACCATTGTTCGTAGTAGGGTTGTTCTACAAACTAAGGACGAAAATGAGTCCGATTCCGGCCCGACGATTTTTTTTCATTATGGTTACAAAATATAGTTTATCATAAAGATTACATGGTCTTTTAGCCTATGTTAAGTGGAACGGACAAAATATTCAAAAATATTAGAGTTATGGCAATTTTAAGAAATCAAGCAGCAGGAAACTGAGATTGTAACCAGGAGACTGAGGATTTAAACAAATATCAATCAAAATCAACGTTTATTTAATAATAAATTCACAAATAAAAACTATGCTTCTAACCACTAGTTTGTAATTGTCCAAATATCTTGAACTATCGTGATAATTAAGTCTATTCTTGACTTATACTAATTATTTATCTAAATCAGTCTTGAACAGGAACTTTTATCATTAAATCTACAAAATTAGCTTTAATAAAATAATAAATTTTGACTTCATAGTATAAAGCAGAAAAAGTAACATATGATGTTGAACAAAAATTATTTTTCAATATAAACACTCAGGATCCTGCATTTTCTCAGTATCCTGGCTATTTATTTCATAGGATCCTGAGACCAGGTTCCTGAGAATTTCGGAATAATATTTAAAAATAACGTCTATTTATAACATTCAACCAAAATCAAGCAGCATTAAGCCTTCGTGTAAGCAATTTATACATCAAAATGCTACAATTACCATATTACCACATGAATTCCGTAATTAAATATCTTGCCAGGATTCTGTGAGCTCGACTGATTATGACGCGACTTCCTCCATCAAATGTGCCGGGCAGACTAAGCAACACACTGGGTGCAAAACGATAGGTGGTATTCTTTGTCTCTTTCGTACCGGCAAAGAACTCAGCTAAACGTCAAGGTGGCGCGGCTAATAGAATATTGAATATTCGCTTATTTAACATTGGGCAGGATCCTGATATAAAACTGTTGGGACAACTTCTGGACAAAGTTTTTATAATGTTTTTGTTACAATAAATTAGTAATATGTCACCTAGGTAACAATAATAATAGGATGTCATTTATATTGGTTTAACTTATGGGCTCAATGTAGTAGAAAATAAATAATATTGCACATTAGATTCAATTTTGCTCGTGGGACACTCCAGGATCCTGGGAATTTGACGCTTTGAATATTTTTTTTCCTAAGATAATATATTAGTATCTAAATTATTTTTAGAGACTAGGTAGATATAGGTATGGTAAACAATATGTTATGAAAATAAACTTGGTTGTAACAATTTTTTCATGACATTTTAGCTGAGCTGTCGAAAATTCCTTACTTTGTAGAACTACCCAGTACACACTGGTAATTAGTTCTTTCCTATCTACCTATTGTATAAAAGGTTTGCCCATCTAAACAAAATAGTTGATATCACAATAAGTTAGTAGAGTACGTTCTAGATGATGATGATAGGTAGGTGTGAATGACTTCATTTATCAAGTCCCAAGAAAGAACGATCTGACCCCGAAGACACTCGTCGAGCGAAGCAGAAAAGATGTCGTCACCGCTATAATCGGCGAAGGTCTGTCGCCGCAACGTTCCCGACGCCTGCATTTCGACAGAGATATCGCTAATAACTGAATGGACTCTCAACGGCCGACATATGTCGCGTTTAGGGTTATTTATAAACGGGTTTAACAATTGTTGAACGTTTTTCGTTTGAATGAGGGCTATCGTCTTTGTGCTCACCAGTTGGCGCCACTGTCGAGTAAGGTCCAGCTGTCAAAAATTGTTATTGGTTATTATGGGCATGAGAACGAAGTTTACATTCAAATCATATATAATACCTTAAAACCGTACCGTAAACACCCCGGATTATAGCGCAGTCCCGTTTTGTTCGGAAAAAAGGAGGACATAAGTTTCTGAAAGACAAAAATGTCTCAAATCACTGACAGTCATTGACCTGTAACTTATATTTGCCATAGTCAAGCTCAGGTACTTATTGCAAAATATTCACCATATTGTTCCAATTAGATATTAATTATTAACCCGCGTAGCGCAACCACGAAGAGTGACATTTGACGTTTCCGAGACTCCATGCTACACTAGCGCCTCTAGCGGCGAATTCATACGTGATAGCCCTCATTGACTAAGAATAAAGCTGATCACACTGACTCCGTCTACAAATTTCAAGAAAACAACAAACAATAAATTGACCGACCCGCCAAACCGGTTTTGCAATATCTTCTGTTTTTATCAGGCAGTTGAGGCAATCAAACGAACATGCGGGTTACCTGAAGATAACCGGTCGGTAACTGATTACGATATGATCTTCCAAGACACAGACATCATCACATCAGGGAAATCGAAAGGAAGCAGCTGCATAATGTTTTACAAACTCTTATACTTATATTATTGCCTTCACTTTGTGCAAAGCAAGTTTGATCAACTTCCCCGGAGTCCAATTGTCCGAGCTGAACTGAATGGGCTGAAGAAACTTGAAAGGTGGCCATATAACTCCTAAACTGCACACGACTATACTTAGTATCTTGAAAAACGGTTACCACTGTGCAAAAAGGTACAGTCGACAACGATCACTGCAACTGGTCTCAAAAGTTGTACAAAATCTACATCACTGTCACTCATGACAATATGTAAGTACCTATCTGCAATAGAAATTAACACGGATATAATTTCGGCAACATAATGTCAGCGGCGGCGCCGAACTTCCGCTTCATGAATATGTATCATTTAATCGAAAATGGGGGACGGTTTATTTTCAAGTCACGTACTTATATAATTAACACTTTGACCAGTGATTAACACTCATAACAGTCATAAAATTTTCCAAATGAATACACGAAGTGTGAACTCGTGCAATGGTATAAATAAAGAGACATTAGCCAAATCGATTATCTATTGCCTTAAAAGTGACCGATATTCCTACGTCTACTGGTAGGAGCTACTGTATGGTGATACTGTTATCAATTACCTAGTGGCGTGGCGTTCATAGAACTCAATTCCTATCGCCTAGCTAGCCTAAGTATTTGAAGACCGAGCACATGTGTATACGTACAAATAAAACCGATAGAAGCTATTGATTAAAATCTTAACCGACTCCTTAAACCTAGCACGTACTTGCGATATGAATAAAGCATTATTGAAACAGCAAGCGGTTTAGTTTTCTAGTTAGTAGTCATGGACTCTATTGTTTTACATTTAGGGTGCTCATTCATATTCTGGGGCATCCTCTAAGAATCGAGTATCGATCGATACACGGGCCTCCTACCTTCCTATACTAACATACTTTTATGAAGTAGGTACCTCTATCAAGCACCAAGTACCTATGTTATGTAAAATCATCAGTAATCATGTTCCGAGGGGTCCATATTGGCTCACATAAAATTCATTGTCCTATTTTTGGTTGTACTACTAATTCGTACTCCTAATAATCACACTTCATAAAATTCGTACTCATACTTTTTTGTTCATCTATTACTAACAACCGAAGTCATAACGGTCAGTAGTCATACATTTTTTATTCATCATATCACTACCAACAACACATCTGAAGTCCTAATTTTATTTACATAATTATTTTCTTCATAAAGGACATATTTCATAATTTTGCTAGTAATAATGTCATTACTAAAAAAGTATCTGAATTCCTAATTTTCTTTTTCATAACAGTTTCCTTCATAAAGTACATATTTCATAATTTTGCTAGTAATAATGACATTACTACGAAAGTATCTTAATTCCTAATTTGTAAGGGAACCCTAACCTAATCACCTATGACTAGGACCGTAAAATGTCATATTGTCGTATTGTTGTTGTATATTGTCGCTTCAGCTCCCGTCTTAATCTTCTAACCTATCCACGTTAGAGTCGATTTTGCCCCAACAGGTCTTTTTGGGCTTTTATAAAAAAAATAACCTCGAAGATTAAGATGGCAGCTTCGCTTCGCTTCAGCTCCCGTCTTAATCTTCTAACCTATCCGCATTAGAGTCGATTTTATCCCAAAAGGTCTTTTTGGGCTTTTATAAAAAAAATAACCTCGTAGATTAAGACGGGAGCTTCGCTTTATTTCAGCTCCATCTTAATCTTCTAACCTATCCGCGTTAGAGTCGATTTTTCCCTAACAAGAATGAAGAAGAATTTGATGAAACATTATTTGGTAATACATTTTTAGGTTTAATGAAAAATTATGTAAATCATTAGTAGCAAAAACAAGTTGTACGATTGTTAACACTATGAATTTAAATGACAAGGAATAAAAACACTTATGAATAAAAAAAATATGAAAAGAAATTGTAGTATGAGAGAAATTATGATAATTAACATTATTGATTTCGACAATACGGATAAATAATACTTATGTTTAAAAAAGTTATGAAAAAAATTTTAGGATGTTAAAATTGTATGACTATTGCAATATTGGCGTTATGAATTCGAATGGCTAGGAGTTAAGATATAGTTAGCAATACGACCATTTATGAAATGTAATTTATGAATTTTGACATGTTTATTTTCTTCATCACACGTTAATGTACGGCTACGGTAGTGCCCGGCCCGACACTCCGCGCCCATCGTTGGACGGGTTGCTGGATCGGGCATTATCGAGACTGTGGAATTAGTATAGTTTTTTTAATTCATTTATGTTCTTGTTTTTCTGTTATTTTTTTACGCTTGTTTTTCTTGTTTTTTTCTCTGTTCTTTCAATTGTAGTTATAGCTTCTTGTGTATACCTTATCTATGTTTAATTATGGTATTCATTATTTCATTTTTAGTTTATTTTTATTTAAATGTGTTACCTTCTGGGAAATCACTTAATGGTTCTGTCGGAAGATCAGCGCTGGTAATCGCGCCAGCACTACGCTGAGACAGAACCATTTCGTGCAATACCTTGTTCTTCTGTTTTTATTTATTTTCTTGTTTTTTTTGTGTTTTGCACGAATAAATATTTCTGATTTCTGATTATTATGGAGTAGAATTGTATGAGAAACATTTTCGGACTTCGAATGATAGTACGTCAAAAAAAACCGGCCAAGTGCGTGTCGGGCCACGCACAGTGTAGGGTTCCGTAGTTGCCAGTCCATCACGTCACCGGTCATATGCGGAATTACGGACCCGTAGGAGGGTTTTTACTGATCTTAGTACTGATGATGTACTTTTTTGCGATGTTGTGTTGTATACATATTTTTGCCCTTTTACGGTAATGTCTACTTAGCTGTGATAGTTTTACTTTTAAATTCATCGTATATACTACGTCCATGATTTTTTTCACATGCCTAGTAGCCACCGTTTAGCTGGCAGGGGGGGGGGGGGGGGGGGACACTTGACCATAGCAAAAATTATCACTTCAAAGCTTAATATCACGCCAACCGATTCTTGAATTAAAAAATGCTTTTAGAAACCTTGTAATATTTTTGAAAGAGCTATCCAACGATAACACGCTGGAGCCCACACGATGGAGTTTGGAAGAAAAAAAAATTGCACCACCACTTTACATGTAGGGGAGGTACCCTAAATTTTTTTTTTTACGATTTTATTCTACCGTTTTGTCGGCGTCATTGATATGTATACTCATGCCAAATTACAGTTTTCTAGTACTAACGGTTACTGAGAAAAGCGGGGGACGGACGGACATGGCGAAACTATAAGGGTTCCTTGTTTACTACGGAACCCTAATTATGTGAGCAGAAACGCACCCTATTCCGAGATCTGAGTAAGGACAAAAAACTGAGTGAGTTCCACAGACAAAACGTATTCAAGCTGATGTCACTTTTCAGTTTCAGAGCATTATGTTACAATAAATAAGATATTTATGTGATGTTACATTTCAATATTTTCAGCATAGGTTTAAAATATGACTTTACAGCCATGATGATGATGATTCCATGATGCCACGACCAAAATAACTATTAAAAACATAATTAATTCAGCACCATAAAAAAAACTAACGACATAAGCTGGAATTAGGCTGGGCTACACATGTATAAGATTTAACGGTTCATTGAACTCACAGGTTTGCTCGTGTTCGTTTTACAGGCGCGACTGAACCGGACGAAGGGTGCGGCGATGGCGACTTTTGGCGATGTTGGGAATCGATCCCATGGGGCGATACCATTTTGGCGTGATATTAAAAAATACGGATAAAACTGCCCCAGTGCAGTGAGTAACCAGCATAAGGTAGGTTTAAGAGAGGTAGGGCACAGCAAAATGTCATCTTGCTCGAATTTGGAGCAGCCCAACTGGGGAAGTACCTCAGCCTTGCAGAAGACCACAGCCATAATAACATTATTTACTATACAAGTATTTAGTGTTGTGTTCCTGGAGGTGAGCAAGGTTGCCAGAGCTCCCGAGGATGCACTGTGTTGAGGGCGAGGGACCTAAATGTGTTCCTTCTGCTGTCAACACAGTGCATCCTCTTATCTTATAAAGGGTCGGAAACGCGCACGTGGTCCTTTGGAGTTGCGGGCGTCTATAGGCTGCGGTGGCCGCTTACTATCAGGTGGAGTACGCTTGTTTGCCACCGGCGTTGTATAAAAAAAGATAAGGATAGAAATACTTATAGGCGGGCACTTATACGAAAAGGAGGAATTGAAACGATACAAATGACATAACGATACTTAGCATGGTACCTAGATTATACGGTCATGTATTATGTGACATTTCAGCACCCCAATATCCTGTATACCATTTGTTTCACAATATGTAAAACATTCTGATTCTGATTCAGTACATTTGGGTCATAAAACGTGTCGGTGTAACCTATGGTGCTAGCTAGGCTGTTAGACTTTACATAAGGACTACACTACAAATAGGCGTTCTCTATTCACATAACGCATCAGATCCGACGTAGGCCGAACTACGTAGTCTAGCCATAAATTCTGTCCCAAATTTTTCGCCATTTTAAATTTAATAATGGAACGTTCGATGTACTTTTGCTTCTTGATTATGCTTAAATAGACATTTGGCTGTCAGAAAAAGTATATTTGGCTCCAGGTATCGTTTCCCTGAAGATGGAGTGGGGCATCAAAGAGAATCGTGTCGCAGTGATAGCGTTATACAAGTGTAAAAAGCAAGTGAACAACATTTTCAAACTGCTGAAACCTTTGAATATAACAAAGAAATTTATCTATCGTACCATCAAGCGATACAACGACATCGGTTTAGTCGACGACCGGCCCAGGAGCGGTCGACCACGGCAAACAAGGACACCGGCAGCGATTAAAGCGGTAGCTGAGCGAATTCGAAGAAATCCGCTACGCAAGCAGAAAATCATGGCTAGGGAAATGAAAATTCCCCCTAGAACTATGTCCCGTATCATAAAACAAGACCTTAAGCTTGGGGCTTATCGACGGAGCACAGGTCAGCGATTGACAGCGGCCCTACGGAAAATAAGAGCGACGAGAGCTAAAGTGTTATGGTCGCGGCATGCAAAGGGCGGATATCGTAATATTCTGTTTACAGATGAAAAAATCTTTACTGTGGAGCAAAAATTCAACCGCCAAAATGATAAAATATATGCTCACAGTTCCCAAGAAGCTTCTGAAAAAGTTCCAAGGGTAGAAAGAGGCCACCATCCTGCATATGTCATGGTTTGGTGGGGAGTATCCTATGAAGGCGTCACAGAGCTTCATTTTTGTGAACAAGGGGTAAAAATACGTGCTGCGAACTATCAAAAAGACATTTTGAAGAGAGTTGTTAAGCCGCTAAATGATACTTTATTTGCCGGTAAGCACTGGATATTTCAACAAGACTCTGCCCCTGCACATAAAGCTAAGACAACGCAACGGTGGTTAGCGACGCATTTACCCGAGTTTATTGCGGCTGAAGATTGGCCCTCAGGAAGCCCGGATCTCAACCCCTTGGACTATGGTCTGTGGAATATTTTGGAGGAGAAAGCCTGCTCTAAACCTCATCGCAATGTTGAGTCTCTGAAGTTAGATTTAGTGCGGGCAGCGGCTTCAATACCCATCGATACCGTCCGTGCCGTCATAGACGAGTGGCCGGACCGTTTAAAGAAGTGTGTTAAAGTAAAAGGTGGACATTTTGAATAAATATTTTATTTTATACAATCTGTATAGTATAATTAATAAAAATAACCCTAATTTATTTATAAACTTTCTTTTATTTTCAAAATAAATGTCATTTCATATAGGACAGAATTTATGGCAAGACTACGTACAATCAAATTACATTACATTGCTCACTCCCTCAAGACGCGGATAACACTTACCAAGATGACTGGTATATTTATAGAGCCTACCTAATATCATAATAGTCTTATTAAATAACACGAATAGACAGAGACAAAGGGGTCAATAGCAATAAATGATAAATTTGTATTTTACTGGACATGTCGCAAGCATAGGTAAGATAATATTGTATATTACTTATGAAGTAACAATTGACTTTAACATTTGGTGCTTACATACATAAGACTATCATAGCGACTGATAGTGACAAAATCTTATGCCTTTTGTTACAAAGAAAACATTTTTTCCTTGAGATATAAAATTCCCACTATAGGTTATAAATACAAAATACCAGCCTACAACATAATTGTAACAAACAAGTAAGTGTAGGCACTCCCTAAACACATTGAACCATAAAAGACGGTTATGGGGCAAACATGTGTAACCCATATAACGATTCCCACCATTGCCATGACATCAACGGTACGAGGAAACTTTTATAACTTTGGAATCTAGCAAAAGCGGAAATCAAGGTACCATTATAACGTCAACACTGTAATCGCTTTTCCAAGTAAACCACAGTAAACGGTCTATTAATATTTTCTTACGGACTAGTGTTGTACAATCCTCTGGAAAATGTATAGGTATGAGAACGTACGACCTAGCCTATCTGAGAACATTAAATAATAACATTGTGTACTAAGCTACTAGTTTTTGGTATTATGATGTGAATGTAAATTTACACCTCTTCGGTCGGCATCAGCACCTAACTTTAAAAGAACAAAGAACAACTAAACATCCTCAATTCCTCATATAAGTATCCGCAAACTTAATTGACGAATGAGTTACCTACTGGTAACTTTTTCTCACTTCTCACTTGCATACTTAAATGGAGCGTGTCTCGCATCTTTCATGGGCCCGTAGCCAATTTAGCTTGCAGACACTACCTATATAGTGAAGAGCTAACATGAATTGAGGGCTACCGTTTTTGTGCTCATCAGTTGGCGCCCCTGCGGTTTTGGTCCAGCTGTCAAAGTTTGTTATTATTGGTTAGGTATTATGGGCGTGAAAACAAAGTTTACGTTGAAATCGTATTTAAGATATTAAAACCGTACTGTAAAAATAAATATCAAACACCCTGTATTGTAGCGAAGTCCCGTTTTGTTCGGAAAAAGTAGGACATAAGTTTACAAACGATAAAATTGTCTCAAAGCACTGAAGATCGTTGACCCATAACTCAAAAATGCCATAATCAATCTTAGGTATTGCAAATTAGTCATCACTCATCATAGTAATAAATCCGCGTAACCCGTGAAGGGAGAATAAGACTGTAGCCGGCAATACCCCAACCACATACAAAGATGTGCGAAAGAGATGGAAGCATAGACACTAACATACGTGGGAACGAGATGGGTCAATCGACTTTGTCTTGTTGTTATTCTGTCCCGTCAGCGAGGAGACAATAGTATGTGAATTTCTTAGAAAAAAAACCGGTCAAGTGCGAGTCTGACTCGCGCACCGAGGGTTCCGAACACAGAGCGTGTACCCGTCCCGACCCCTAATAATTCAGGAATATATATATACATATATATTTTAAACTAAAAAACATGTCAAGGATTACCAACATTTTAGTAATAATAGGGTTAAAAGTCACAACTTCACAAGTCATTGTTGTGACTTTAAACAAAGCACTCTAACAACTCCGCGTACATTTTACTTGACCCCAGTTCTTAACAACTACGGTAGGTTAAAATTATTACGGCTCGATGGGGCAGCAAGTTTGGGCTTATATTTATATATCGCAAGCGCTTTAGAATGCGGTTATGCATGTAATTGCTAGACAATGTCTAGAACGTTAGGGGCTGAAATGCTTTGATATTGATTGACATGTTATTTTGGTTTGGAGATTATTTAACTCTTGTAATACCAGAGTAGAAGCGAAATCACTCAATCGATTCGTCAACGATCGTAAAAATAAAAACTAAATAATGCGAAAATCTTCTTTATTTTAGCCACTATACGACTCAAAGTAGTGAATTGTATAAAATTATGTTCATTAGCTTCAACTTCACCTAATGTCATCGGTATAAAATGACACGCCAATGCCAATAATGCATGACGTTGTCAAATATAGTGTTGTTGACAACTGTCTATAGAGTCGCCTCACCATACGTCCTTATTCAGCGTGACCACTTTTAGTAGGTTCTTACTTTTTTGGTAGTTTTGGGGAAAATTTTCAAGCTTTTAGTAGGAGAAAATAAGTTAATAGTTTATAGCAATCCACAATTGGCTTCTGGGTGAATTGCAAAAAATTGTACATTCTAAAAAATTAAATGTTCTCCTAATTAAAAAAATCTGTAAAAAAATAAGTATTAGAGTAGCATATTTTTCATTTTTGTTTTCACTTTGTCCAACTTATAGTTTTCTAGTATTCATAAAGTTTTATAGTATAAATTAGAAATATTTATGTATAGTTTTCAGATTTTCCCCTGTATTTGTAGTATACGACGATATTACTTACCAAATTTCATAGTTCTAGGTCAACGGGAAGTACCCTATAAATTTTGATTCAATTGAGAGTGTCGAAATATACGTTTTTTTGCGGCATAAACGGCTGTAGGTATATATTTTTTACGTTATCCGAGTCTAATAAGGTTTTAATTTCAACTCGATACCTCTACGCGTTCCCGAGATAAAGGTTCTTGACAGACAGACAGACGGACAACAAAGTGATCCTATAAGGGTTCCTTTTTTTCCTATTGAGGTACGGAACCCTAAAAATTATAATATGGACTTCAAGCATGCTCAAGAGATGACCTATGTCGAAATAGATTTATGCGTATTTAGCGCCTCTAGTGGCGAATTCATTCGCAGTAGCCCTCATTCCGTAGATGTGTTACGTGTTACGGTTGGAGCTCTAATAAGTTAATAAGGTAGCTTATATGCTGATCATCTCTCATAAAAACCTAATAGAAGTGCATATGGTGGATTATGAGCACTAGCGAGAAGTAGCATTAGCATAATTGGAGGTCGGCAGCAGCGGACCGGTTTGCCGAGGTACCGATATGAAGTCATCGCTGACATCACCAACACGCGAACTTAAAAATAAAATAGCCTGGATTAAAAGCTTCTACTAATGTTGCGAGACACGCGAAAGCTTTATTTTGTAGTTTTGATACTTTTCAAAATGAACGAACTATAATAAATCCGATATAGCAGATTTTTTAATACTGCTTTGTCAATATATGTAGGTACCTATCTATATATTATTATTAAAACATTTAAACGAGCAATTGTGTAGGTACCTATATTTCGACGACCGCTTTAGCCTAGTTGGTAGTGACCCTGCCTACGAAGCTGGAGGTCCCGGGTTCGAATTTGCGTGATGGGCATGAATATTTGTTCCTGTGCCTTTACCATGAGTTTGCATGACCGTACTCGCTAGCAACTGCGTAAACGATTTAGTAGGTACCTATGCCGATTCTTAGTTCTATTGCGTAACCGCCAGAGGCGCTGTACTTTTGCCCATACAACTTTTTACAGTCGCTAGCGAGTACGGTCATGTAAACTCATGGTAAAGGTATGATTCTTGGATGTTTTGTATGTATTTAAGTATCTATTTATGTCATATTGTGAAGATAGTATCGGAATAGGTAGTACCTATACAAACTTATAGAACATATGATATATTCGAAAGGTGCGCCACTATAATAAAATATCAAGTGTTTTTATTAATTAACCTGCCGACATAATCCTCCAACTGGGTCGGCGCACCCACCCTGACTAGACCCACCCTCGACCGGCACTCCCGTCACAATACACCAATTTTTGTTAGTTACCTACATTAAATTATAACAGTAACGAAATAGGGGAGTTATCTTAACTTACCTTCAGGTCACCCATACATAGTTCTCCATTGGAAATCGACTTGGTACATACTCGGATGATAGGTACCAAAATACCCCACTTAAGTAAGCCTAGGTACATAAGACCAAGACCACATTGTTTGTTATAAAGTTATAAATATTTTGACACGTACCTATTAGGTACCTACTTATGTAGAAACACCAAAGGAATATCAGATAACGTAGGTAGGAAGATCTAGAGATGCGCCGAATTCAGGTTTCACCGAATAGGTACGAACAATCGGCCGAATACTCGGTCCAGCCGTTGCCGAATATTCGGCCGAATTATTCGGTTCAATGTAATGCGTTCATATATTGTACCTACATTATCAAAGCAAAATCTCACTATCACTACATAGTATAAAACAAAGTCGCTTTCTCTGTCCCTATGTCCATATATCCCTATGTATGCTTAAATCTTTAAAACTCCGCAACGGATTTTGATGCGGTTTTTTTTAATAGATAGAGTGACTCAAGAGGAAGGTTTATATGTATAATACATGCATCAGCATTGCACCCGTACGAAGCCGGGGCGGGTCGCTTGTTGACATTAAAGTAACTTAAATAACAGTAATAATAATGGTTTTCAACCCACCACCACGGGACGGGTTGTAGAGCAGTAAAGCCTCAAGAGCAAAAAATGGTCATATATTTCAGATCGAGCTGTAACTTTATTACATAATTGTAACTTGTAACAAAATTAACCCTCTCATAATTCTTCAGTAAATATTTGGCAGCTGAACCGAATAATTCGGCCGAATATCGAACATTCAAAAACAGGCCAAATATGCCGAATGCCGAATAATAACCGAATATTTGGCGAATCCCTAGAAGATACTAATGTTATAGGTATTATATAATTATAACGATCACCTATAAATTTGTATTTTATCATAGAAGGTTTTTATAATAAGTCCTATTTACTTGTACAAATTAAAACTAAATCACAAACATAATTAGGTCACAGTTAAGAGGATTGTGTAGAATATTTTTTCAATACAAAAGCGGCATGTATCTACTTATGTTACATTTAAAACTTTCCGTTAATATATACCTATAAAGTAGAATACGCCGGCTCCGTTATGACTTATGAATAAATACCCAAGGCGGTTTGTAGTTAATCAAAAAGAAAGAATCAAAACATACATATAAATACCACTTACATGCCAATATAATTTAAGAGCACTTTATTTAACAATAATTCACTGTTTACACTTGCTAGTCACGAGAACTTTATTTTAATAATAACACAACAAAAGTTTATTCAAGTCCTCTCTGATCGAAATTAAATATTTCCTCGAAAAATTGAAAACACCACCACCCACAATTACAAACTTACGAGAATGAATTGAAGTAGGAACGAGACAGTCGAGATGGTCGAGATAGCAAGAGCAAGGTAAGCACGTTGCTCGTTGCTCAACGTGCATTCGTTGAAGCGTTGCTTTTTTTTTCTAACGGTACAAATTTCTAAATTCCATTTCGCCAGTTCGAGCACACAATTATGCAAACGTTGTATTGTAGAGTAAAAGATTTTTTTTAATTAGTTCACCTTCACCATTTTAATCAGATATTTTTTTAAAGAACAATGAATACGAATTTACTTTTCCGTCTCCTTGTGGTCTCCTTGAACGTAAACCATAGACAAAGGACGGAATGTCAAAAATGACATTATATTTAGTGATGTCCGATTTTTTTATCGTCACGTATTAAATCGACATTGTTAAACATTACCTATTATAAAAAAAATGGGCTAAAACTTATCGTCAAATTATAACTTACTCCTTTAAAACCAATTGTTGAATTAATTTCTTATTTTTTTCGATAGCACATAAGAGCTAAGGTGAACATACCGTAAATTCAATGCATTCTCCATTTCTCTAGTCGTTTTTGTATTAAATCGATATTGATTTCCACATCTCTATGTCAGTGTTGCCAAATGGTTACATTTCTTACATTTTTCGTAACTTTTAACCGGCTCGCGTAACATGTAAGTAACTTCTGTTGTAAAGGAAAATTTCGAACTTTTGAGAATAATGAAACTATTTAAAAAGAAAGATCAATTGTATCTAACCGGGACCAAGCGAGACAATTTATAGGGTTCCATACAAAAAAGGTAACAAAATAAACTACATGGTACGACTCGTGTCTGTCTGTCCGTCTGTTCCTACTCTACTCATTGACATTTGAGGTACCGTCCATCAACCTGGCGTAATTCTGTCACCGAACTCGCCGAATAGTAGTTGTATGTGGCTACTCATTTCTTAAAATCGAACGCTTTTATAAGTAATTATCGAAAATATAAATAAATGTAACTTTTGCATCAAAAACTTAACTTTTCATGAAAAGAAACATAATTTTCGTTCCAAGGGCCCTGGCAACACTGCTCTATGTAGCTGTTGGTGAACTTGGTGATTGATTGTGGTATATTGTTCTCTCTCAAAATTAAGAATTATTTTAGTTAGGATTTTGTTCTTACATGTAATTACAACGCTGGAGTAATTTTCTCTTAGGTTTCTTAATTTCTGGTAACGTTAAAACGCAGGTCGCATTGGAAACAATGTATTGAAAATTATGTGTAAATGGCTTCTTACCAAGACTTTACTTCCAAAAGATATTACGCCTGCCTATTCATAAGTTTTACACATATTTATAAAGCCTTGATGAACTCAGCTGACGGGAATCTCAGTTGTTATGGCTCCTGGTAACAACGAGCGGCATCCAGGTCACACGGGAACAATTCCTAAGACTAAAGCTCGGAATAATTGCAATGTTCCTCAGGAGGCTGTGACTCCCACCAGAAGGGACATGGCTTCGAACCTAGTCTCGGTAAGCATATCCTATGTATAGACATAAATACGTTTTTTTAAATAATATTTGGTTGGATATTCTGTTGGTTTTCCCCTTATACAATACATCACATAGTTGCCACGGGTGATGTTTATTATTTGTGTCCT
This sequence comes from Epiblema foenella, assembly GCA_963556455.1. Taxonomy (NCBI): domain Eukaryota; kingdom Metazoa; phylum Arthropoda; class Insecta; order Lepidoptera; family Tortricidae; genus Epiblema; species Epiblema foenella. Next base: position 18,583,743 of record OY747099.1, on the reverse strand, counting down.
GCCTGCGACTCTCTTCAGTGTTGAACTACAATGTGAAGTTGTTCTTGTGAGCACATGGAGCCAGAGCCTTTATTTTTAGATTTTCAGGAGAAACATTATTTTCTTGGCCGGCTGCCAACTTGTATAGTGTGCCACATGATTAGTGTCTACTTTCAGTTCTTTAATTTATTTAGAATTATTTTTATGTAGTATTCATTTTGAAAATACCCCTTACCAGTTTTTCTATTTTTCTTTAATGGGTGGTTGTTTTTCAAAATTCTATAAAAAGAAGGTGCGTGGAAGTAAATAACTGCGGAGGATCTAAAGTAAAGTCAAATGACACAATTACAATTCGTGTTTCATATCAATCCTCTAGTTCACAATGATACTTAATACATGCAAAAGGTTCTTATAATTAGGTTAATATACCTACAATAACAATTGACCAAAAAATAGTAATTAGTGTGATTGTGAACTGGGGTATCAATATTAAATGTGTTATACATTTTTGTGTCTTTCTAGACATCCCTTGACTGGGTACCCGTTTCGGAATACAATACCAGAAGTAATTATAACCAATCAAGAAAGCAAACTAATAATACATCTGATCAGGAACTAAATGATTTAGGTAAGTAGTAACGGTGACCTATATTAATGTCTCCACATTTAGAGTTGTCTATTGTCACAGAGTGAAATAGGTAAGTACAGTAGTGTCATGTTTCTCATTTTTAGGGTTCCGTAATAAACAAGGAACCCTAGTTTCGCCATGTCCGTCCGTCCGTCCCCCACTTTTCTCAGTAACCGTTAGTACTAGAAAACTCTAATTTGGCATGAGTATACATATCAATGACGCCGCCAAAACGGTAGAATAAAATCATTAAAAAAATTTTTTTTTAGTGTACCTCCCCTACATGTAAAGTGGTGGTGCAATTTTTTTTTCTACCAAACCCCATCGTGTGGGGTATCGTTGGATAGCTCTTTCAAAAATATACAGCGTTTTTTGATTCAAGAATCGGTTGGCGTGATATTAAGCTTTGAAGTGATAAAACCGCATATGACCGGTGACGTGATGGACGGGCAACTACGGAACCCTACACTTTGAGTGGCCCAACTCGCACTTGGCCGGTTTTGTGACTATAATTTGTTATAAAGCAATATTATATTATTGTAAAATTAATACGGTTTTAGGCAGAACTATCTGCTACGACTACGAAAAATTTCAATTTTAAGGAAGATATAGTACTTTATTTTTTTGTTTTGGATTTGGACCAGCAGTTAATGAGAACCCTTTATGGCAATAGCTTGCTGGTTCGAATCAGACTTAAAGTATAGAATATTTCACTACTATTTAAAAATTATATTAAAACTGAACATCTAATTACCACCAGGTTGCTTTTAAAATCCTTGAGAGTTGAACAAATAAGAGTTCTTCAAACTGAGAAGTGGCTTAAATGTGATTAGTCTCTAACTAACTATAGTTATATTTTTTGCATTGAAGAAAAAAAGCAGTGCAATGATACTAATAATGAATAATTGGAAATACTCATTGAATTACTCATATTAATTCATATGAAATGAATAAACTATACTGTAAGGAATTTTATCTTTTGTACTATGCTACATGATGAAAAGTACATTAAAACATATCCTTGTATTGTATGACATGAAAAATTCATCACTGTATTATGAGTATGACCATAACTCGGATTTGTCTGAACCAAGTTTGCTAATCATGCATCCTAGTGTGTAATAAATTAACGTTTTCGACCTATACACACTACTAACCACTAATAAAAGTAATATAATTTTAGAAAATTCAGTGTCGTTTGAGAGTGGATTCGGAAGGTTTGTCCCAGTGAGACCCCAGCCTCGAGCGCTGCCCCTCAATGTGCAGAACCGTGAGAACCTAACTAACGACCACCATGACGACAGCAGCTCCATGTCCGGACACACCCTACACCCTTATGCGCATCAGATGCAGAATGGTAGAATTAACAATAATTCTTAGCAGTGGTGTGGCGAACATAACCATAACCAGAGACTAGTATTTATCATAGACTGCCATCTCTATACAATGTCGCTTTCCATAGGCATAATAGCTAGTTTTTCTATGGGACGTCCCTATATCATTCTATTTATATGAGAGGTCTAAACCTCTGCTTAACAAAAGCTCCTAACAGATTACGTTATTGTGTTAGCCAGAGTTTCAATCCTAAGTGTTATACGAAATTAATGGTAAGAGACCTTTTCATACTGAAAGTAGTGGTGTAGGCGCGTACAAGATTCATCATTTTAAAGGAACGTCACAATATATCGAACTTTTCTCTAGACAAAGATTCTAATTCTGAGAAAAATCTTCAAATAGACAAGCTGGAGATCAATGTGGTTCAACATTTCGTACGCTTTCTGACGTTAGCCCGACGCATCTGGAAGCGTGACAACGAAAACACATTGCAAACGGAAGTCGACTTCAATGGACGCCATGCCACTGCAACATAACCGTAGTGAGATCATGATAGTTTAGTAATACCCCATTTTTTTGTAGGTTTAGTTCCTCACCCAAATCATGCAAATCATGCCGCCGCTGCTGTCATGATTGTCAACCCGACTACACCTAATGCAGTGACTGCGAATATGTCTCAACCCTTTAATGTAAGTATTTAACATAAATGCGTTGTTGTGAGCGTGAATGGGCGACCCTAGAAATACATTTCACATTACAATACTTGTAGTGCTGGTAAATCGCGAGCGACGACGCGATTTCGCGATCGTGGCACTGTTATGTTATATTTTTGTAAGAACAATATTATTCTAGACTAGTATGTCTAGTGTAGTAGTAGTATCAATCAACCTTTGTCAAAAGTTAGTATCTTTATGAGCTTAGAAATGTTGTTTACCTTTTAAAACAATTAAAAAAAAACGTGATATAATGTTTATCAGACTCGATATCGCGTTTTTGGCAATAAATATAATTATGTTTAACACCAAGATGTAATTGTTAGTGTCCGACCGAAGTTTCGGTTTCGGCCTAAAATCATGTTTCGGCCGAAGGTTCGGTTTTGGCCAAAAAACTGCCGAACATTTCGGCCGCGCCGAAACTTTTACAACATTGTGCTTTTGGATCGCGTTGGTCTAATTGCAGCTGCCTTTGGATAACTTCGCCCGAATTCGCCAGCAGAATACATTTTATTTTAGTTATTTTATATCTTGTTAAGTACTAAAATTATTTTATTTTATACCACACTCACGAACTATCCTGTGTTACATTTAGGAATTGCAATCTGGTCCGTCGGATAGGTACGGTAATCCGGCTGGCTCCAGTATCTCGATAGGCACCGGATCCGGAAATATTCCTATATAGATAGATAACTCCGGTAGGCCTGAAAAAGAGCGCTAAAACACACTACGAAAATTGATTTGCTTTTAAAAAAAATGTAAGTAAATATTCCCGCGTATTTTCAGAATTCGTGCGCTGACGAGCGATCGTTACAACGTGGCATTGTTAATATTAAATGAATATATAAATAACGTTTATTTCACAAAAAGGCAGCAATAGTAAACCGCCAATCATAACCTGCAATTCTTCGGTTCAGGTGGGCACTAATGCAACTCAATAAGACGCTTCAATCAATCAATCAAAAATGTATAGCATGGCCATTAGCGGTTTTCGCTTCCGTAGTAGTAGTCGGCTTCGTCAACCTTAAACATTAATTATGCCTACCTAGTTAAATGGACCATCTTGGATCGCGCCTAGCTCAATTGTCTCAATGACACCTGCAGGCACCACGATCCAGCGAAATTTGCTGCACTATATACGATACCATATATCTTTCAGTCGTCGACCCAAATCCATAACAAGTTCCTTGGCTTCCAAACCACAGCAGTCTACCACAACAGGGACAAATTCGTACTTTGGTTTCATGGCAGGGACCTTGTCATATTTGTACTTCAGTTTATCAGTATACTCTAGTGAGTCATATCACCAGATCTGTTGGGCCAAGGTCAGTACCCTGGCCTAACAGATCTGGTGATATGACTCGAATGGGACCGGAAAAACCCTTTTATGCCACCAAATTTGACATTGTTTAATAGAGGCAATCGTTCAACTCCAATTTGGCTAAACCGGCTCGATCTACAAGGATATAGTGAAATCCAGCCGGATTGAGAATAATACTGGATTGCAATCCCTAGTTACATTGTTTATATGTCTAGAAAAAATGGCCCACTGGCACTTTATTTGATGATTTTCACACGTCTATAAAAGTTTCGGTTTCGCCGAAACTAGAGCCAAAGCCGAACCTTCGGTTTCGGTTTCGGCAAAAAAACGTGTTTCGGTCCGACACTAGTAATTGTATTATGCGGTTATATTTATATCCCTAATGAGATCTCAACCTTTAGTAAGTATGATTATATTTTTACTTTGTTTTCAGGCGCCTAATCAAAACAGAAAGAATTTGACGAATAATCTGAATACAGCCCGCAACAATTTTGACGGAAATCACTCTAGCAATAACAACGCCAACACAACGGCATCTAATTCTAGGACTGCCACTAAAACTAGCAACTTGATGAACAACATGTACGACCAGGGACAACCGAGCATGAATAATGTCAATGGAAATAACCATGTGAGTGCTTATACTTAACACTTTCACTGCCAGACTTAAATCGTAATTGAATGTACCCTAGAAACCGATGTAACTAGTTACGAACCCTAGGTCGAGTTCACAAATACATATATGTACGTTCCCAAAGATTCAAAAATATCTTTGCAACCAACATCCCTTAACATGTTTTTAAACTCGACTAGCGGGCGCTGGCGGACTAAGTTACACAGAGCCCTCTAGGCGGGTACTTGCGTCAAAAGTGTTAAATTAAACATGATTCATACAATGTTCCCTGTCAAGATTTAATTCATAACACCCATATGATGTAAATGCGCATTACACATTGAAACAATAAATAAAATCAAGTATTGATTTTAGAGCTTCATGAGTAATTAGAAAGTTGTAATACGCGTTTTAGAGGAGCAATCAAATGTATATTGATTTCTGTCACTGATTCCTAGTGATTTGTGATAATAATTCTTCATGAAACAGTTACTTACGTAATTTTATTTCATTTCGTAAATCATTACATGTTAACATAAAATACAATAAAAGTCAATGCAACAAAAATACAAATAATAATAATATTATAATTATTAGCCAAACAACCCTTCCCGTGCCATTCCAGGCGCAAAGGTTTCCATTACACTCGCCGCATTCCCGCGTTGTGATTTATTTTGATAATTATGTCTCAATATGTTTTTTGTATTTAGGTTCACAGGGAATCTGCCAGGGCGTTAGGGGAAGCGATCGTGGCTGCATGCCCCGACACGGCAGCGGTAGAGCGCCGCTTGGGACAGATACGGGAATATATTAGAGTCACGTCATCTCTCGTTGACACCATGCGTAACTCTGAAGATGAGGCGAGTATTTTATTCATATAGTAAATTTTCCGATCCGAACAATACTTCGTATCGTGATTTTGTCATTGCCACTAGATGGCGCCACACCAAATCGAATTTGATAGTTTAGTTACCGCATAAAGTAACCTGTGCAAAAAAACTGCAACTTTTATTCCACCTAACAAAGTCACGCGATGGAATATTGTTTGAGTTAGACATTTCATTTTATTTATTTCGTCTATGATTACTTTTATGGAAGTTATTTACGAAAAAATCCAATGTACCTACTGAATAAGACCGTAGAGCCGTAGCTACAATGGTATTATGAATCGACAGTAGACTAAGTGCTGTATTTATTTGACCCAATTTCTAATTTAGGCTTTTATTGAGCATACAAAAGAAGAATATGATGAGCTGGTAGAGATGGTAATGAAATTGAAAGAAAGTGAGACAAAACTTGAAAAAGTATTGAATGAGCAGCCTGAAAATGTTGAGGTTCCGGCTGAGGAAGCTGATGATTCCGCTCAAGCCTCGAATGAGGCCGCAGGTGATACAGAGCTTGTTACTGGGACTAATGTCAATGAGAATGAAACAGGTAGTGTCATAAGCAAACAGGATACTGTTATGTGCGTTAATAATCTGAAGAAAGTCACAAACCTTGAGAATGAACAGTTGAACAAGAATTTGCAGAGTGTGAAAAATTCTAATGAGCATCTGACCCAGCCAACTGCAACTGATGCAGGCGAAATACGTGAACGCTCGCCGCAAATTCCAGAAAAACATGAACCAGAAGAAACTGATACAGTTGAAATTAAAGAAATAGAAACCATTCGTTACGAAGACCCGGACACCAAAACACACGATCATCACTTGAATGAGGTGTTACGTAAAAATATTATTTCGTGCGTAGAAAAAGTAGCGCTCATAGAAGAAATGAAAAATAAAAACAATTCCAGTAACGAAGATCAGGTTACTGACTGTTGATGTTTGCTGTACAAGTGTGTTTACTCTCATTGGAACAGTCCATAGCATGTGGATGTGCTCAAAACAGAAAATAACCGTCTCTATTTCTATTCCTTTCATAATCACCAACAACCATTTGTAACTGTCAATTGTGTGAAAGATTTTCGCTTTTTAGTCTAGTCTAACTTATATTGATTATTAGCTTATTGTAGCCCTTCTAACAGAGCCTACCTAGTTTTTTTTTACCTGCCAGCTATAACAGAAGAAAAATAAAACGTTTTTTTATCTTTCGGATCTCTTCCGTCATCTTTATCGAAATGTGTTATATGCTTAGCAGGAAGTGGTGGTCCGGCCAGTGTCTGCCCAGAGTAATGGATCAGCTTATAGTGAGAATGACCTTTGGCAGAATGAGATAAAAAACAAAATGGAGTTATCGCAGCGACGTTTGACTGCCTTGAAGCAACAACAGAAAAGATTGCTCAAGTACCAGGTTCGAATATGCTTGTCCGTTGTTATAAATAGTAATAATGTTTATAAATCAACACAGCTAATAAATATTATTATTGTCTGTCTCAGGAGGAAGCAAAGCAACAATTGGAAGAAATTAACAGAGAACGACAATCTCAGGAAAGTGTCCCTTCCACTTCCCATGACAACTTTGGTGGCATGCAGGTATTATCTCTCCGATTTTTGTATAGAATTAACTAAAATACAATGATGATTTTAGAAATCTCTAGAACACTAGCTTCTAGCACACCGTGGCGAGAGGTCTAGGTGTAATCCACTAATTTCTTTAACCATCATTAGCTTTGACCGCTGCTGTCAAAAGAACCTCCCAGTTGTGTTGCCTGTCGGTCACATAATGAATTGAGATGCTCATTGCCTGGAATGCTTATCCCAAAATTAAAACAATCCTATTTCAGGGTCACCCTATGAATGGTAACTACAACCATCGCATGTACGCCGCTAATCAGATCGGAGTGGCCACGACGCTGCCGCAGTCCAACGAAAATGTGGCCAGCCGTGCCAGTAGCGAGCACGGACACTGCAACCAGGACGACAGGTTCTCGCACCGGGACACGAACATCGCTAGTAGTGAGGTGAGTCACAAGTTCACAACCAACGATCGCATGTACGCCACTTACCAAATCGGAGTGGCCACAACCTTGCCACGTTCAATGGGAATATGACCAGTCGTGCCTGTAGTGAGCATGGACACTCCAACCAGGACGGCAGGTTCTCGCACCGGGACACGAACATTGCTAGTACTGAGGTGAGTCACAAATTCACAACCAACCATGTATGCCACTTACCCATTCGGAGTGGCCACTACGTTTCCACATTCAACGGAAATATGAGCCGTTTCTGTAGCGAGCACGCGTGTACACCAACCAGAACGACAGATTCTTGCACCGGGACACGAATATCGATAGGTGCGGTGAATCACCTCTAACAACGGAGTGGTCATGTCAGGGCCGCATTTAATTCCCGCGAACGTGGCTAGCCGTGGTAATAGACATCTATCTATATCTACTGGTGATACCCACTGTTGAGTATAGGCGTCCCCTTTATTACGTCACCCTCCTCGGTCCTGCGCCATCCTTATCACTGTTTACTTGCCGTTCGGCCGATATCGTAGGGCATATCATAAGTCTGCTTCGGCAACCCAGGTATGCCCATTTCTCGTCACCATCTTTCCTTATTACTTACTACCGGCTCGTTTCGGAAACCAAAACTAGGGACTATATAGGGCTTCTAAGACATTTAACAATTATTGGTGTGATAGGAGTTGGCGGGTGGCGGGCGCGACAGCGACGCGGAAGATGACTCGCTCCTGACGGAGCGTGGGCGCATGCTGCAGATGAAACTGCGTGAGCTGCAGCTGAAGAAGCAGCATATGGAGAATCTCGTATGTATTAAAACATCGTTTTAGACTATTTATGAGGAGTCATTGTTTTGGAGTCATCATCATCATCTTTAACATCTATAAAAGATGATTTAAGGAGCGTCCATTGAATTGCGGCACGCGTTCGTGGCTTGTAAGGCCAATGCGCCAGCAACAGCTACGTCCGCACATATGGCAGGGAAATGTCGTATACGACGCTATACCTATTTAAATATCTGAAAAATTAACGAAGCTACAACCGTTTTAATGTTGCTGGTTAGAGAGAGAAAACACGACAGATCAGTGACGTCACTGTCCACGAGCGCCATAGTAATAAGTTTTGAGTTTTCTCTTTCTTTTCTTAGTACATTGGGTATTAAGTAATTAGGTAATACGCTTACGTCCTAAAAATAGCTTGGGCCTCACGAAAATATTACTTTTTACAACAATAAAACACATAACGTAAACTAGGTAGGTGGTGTTATTACAAAAGTATCCGTTAAATAAAATAGCTACTATACAGTCATACGTAGGGTGCGCAGCAGCGCGCTGGTGTCTCAGTTCTCGTTTGTAAGACAAGAGGTCGAACCAAGCGTTATCGTGTTGTATAACACCTTCACCCAATGCCTTCCTCCAAAAGTCTCCGTCTGCAGCATGCATCTCCCAGTTTGTGGGGTTTATATTGAAGGATTGCACGTCACGTTTTGCGTAGCCTTTGAAACGTAGCATGGGCGCCCCACTGGACGCTTAGCGCAAGCTATTTTACTAATGGCTCTGTGAACTGTAGACCTCGCGAGTGTTGTTTTTTTTGTTTGAAAAAAACATTGTTATTAAAAAATTCCAAAAACCACATCGACGAAAAATTTATATAATTATGAACCTGCTCACAAAATTTCACGAAAATCGGTTAAGAAATGCGACCTGTAGAGGAGAACAAACTTAAACCCGTACATACGAAAGCGTTTACGTCGATGCTAAAGCAGAGACCTTCGTGTCACTCGGTCAACTAAGGAGAGTTTTACATGGCAAACAAGAGGGCTCCATCCTTTGCACGTGGCCCAGCCAACGCAGACGCCTGTTTTACTACTGACTGCTGCAATACTGGCTAAATGCGCGATGCTAAGCACACTCTCATTTGTAACTCGGATCATTCCACATGTTGTTCAAAATACGCCGAAGACAGCGCATTATTCAGTTTCCGTTCCTGTTGCATACGATGTATGTCCAAGTTTCGGCTCCGTACGTACGGACATGGACAAGATGCATTACTGACACCCGAAAATCTTCTTTATCTCTGTAATACTTTATGAAGATTGGACACACTAATGTGACTTATTGACTTGGCGGGGCGGGATAGCTATGTGCTATTTTGTTCTTTGAGCTTTCTGATGTCGTCCAGATTTCCTTACTTGTCGGGTTATTGTCAGCATTAAATACATTTGCGCAGTACGATTTTAAAGGAAAACAAAAGCTGAGTTGCATTGCATATCTTAAATAAAATCCTAATGTTCTAGTTATCAATGGTATTCTTCAAATATTTCTTATGAATCTTATGATCCTATATAAAATAATATAGCCTTTTATTCACGACTTTTGCAATTAATGTATATCAGGTAGTATATCATTGACATCGGTGGTGTGGTCGTTTTGCCTCGCGGCTTAGGCCTCCCCCAAAATCGTTACCACCTAAATATAAATACATCATATTCTTCTCCGTGAAATCCACTGCCATGCCGGAAATATATATTGTGTTATATTTAAAGGTTAAAAGATAACTGTATATTTCACCTTACATGTCCAGGTATCGGAATTTCAAAAACTGCAGATGGCGACGCACCTGGGTTCCAATAACACATACTCCAGCTCTGGTGAGGAGAGCGCAGACGAGGAGCCTTCGCGTAAATGTAATTATATTCTTTAGTTTTATTTTAGACGGCCGCTTTAACCTAGTTGGTAGTGACCCTGTCTACGAAGCTGGAGGTCCCGGGGTTGAATTCCAGTCAGGCCATTTATTTGTGTGATAAACACCATTTGTCCCTGAGTCTTAGATATTCTGTATGTATTTAAATATCTGTTTATCTATATAAGTATTTATATCGTCGCCTAGTACCTACCCATAGTACAAGCTTTGCTTAGTTTGGGGCTAGGTCGATTTGTGTAAGATTGTATACAAATATTTATGACAGGCAAGCTTACTACATGCCTGATGCCGTAATCCTGTTTGCAATCATATTATAATATAGCAATTGAAAAATAAATATAAAATATGATCAAATGTTAATCTGTCATGTCACAAACATAACAGATTAACTTTTGATCATGAGACCGGATCGAGACCGAGCTTTGCTCGGCGTTTGCCCGGGTATGAGACCTAGCTAGATCGATTGTTCGCCCCCGAAAACCCCCACGTAGCAAATTTCATCAGAATCGTTTGAGCCGTTTCCAAGATCCCAGGAATAAAAAATAAATATACAAGAATTGATCGTTTAAAGTATCGTCTACTGAATATACGAAGATAATGCGTTGCAACCCGTTTCTCGAATTTTGAACTCCGTAAATATAATATAAGAACAGTCTGCTGTACGCATCCCAAAACAGCTTTTCACAAATTCTCATTATTACAGGTAACAAATCAGGAGGTAACATCAAAAACGAAGATCCTTTTAAGCTCATGGAGATCAAAGCTATTAAAACGGCGCTACAGAAGACAAAAGGTAAAGAATGCCGAACACCTCCTTTTACAGGTGCCTTTTGGCAACAAAAACAAGAAGGAAGTCATTCATTGAAAATGTGTTTTCAGATCTAATGAGGTCAGTTGACAACTACGAATCGGACAATCTGTCCGGCTTACACGACGATACCTTCCAGATGCCGAGTCATTCTAATATTAACGACAAGTAAGCTGTTCTTCTTATTAAAATACTCTCAGGATGTTCGACCTATATCTTGGTATCAAGAAGTAAGGATAAGACTGGAGCCGGCAATACACACATGTGCGAAAGAGATGCAAGCATAGACGCCAACACACGTGGGAACGAGATACAATGTGCCATCTCCTGTCCCTCATCGCGTATTATTTGTCACCGACCTGTGTCACTGAAACTTCATCAATGTATTCAAGCCTATTGGCTTGAATGTAAACTTGGTGCCAATGTATATACAGCACGACTAATTATGAGATGTCAGAATTGTGTTACATCCATATCAGCCTTCTGATAAATCTCAATTTAGTCATCCTATCATAAGTCCGTCCCCGTTGGTGATTTGCTAATCCTCCTATCTAATCCTCTTTCTACGCTTGGTATAGTAAATGTGAGGTTAAGCATCTAAATATTGTGGAAAGCGTAAGGGCGTGTCATATACCTTTCTCCTTGCCAATGGGTCTACTGCAGAACGAAGAAGTAAATATCTAAGAGGCTAGCTGATAACAAAATCGCCTGACTGGGTCCAATATCGAGTAATAAATTGTGGCGATAACTTGGCAACGCAGTGTGGTTTTTACGAGTATCTGACATAACTCACTCTTATCGAGGAGTTCTGACATTATCATCAATTGTTTAAGTCGTCATCTACCGATCTCGGAGATCTCCGTCTACATAATAAATAAATATTAACAATACAATGTTATTTGTTTGTTTTTTATTACCGGTAGACAACGGGGGACTTAATGAGTTACCAACTTAAGATGATCACGTAGTTTATTTTTGTTAGCAAATCCGAAGGCGGCGGCAGTATCGGCGGCTGGTCCAACGAAGGGAGCGTGTGTCGCGTCCGCAACTCGTTACCACAACGACACAAGTTCACCAACGAGCAGCACTCGCAACAACATTTGCAACAAGCGCAGCAACATCCGCTACAACAACAGCAACATCTGCAGCACTTGCAACAGCACACGCAGCAAATGCAACATCCACAGCAGATGAGTACGTACAGCAAATGCAACCTCCCTTGCTACGCCCGTAACAACACTTGCAATAAGTGTAGTAACATCCGCAACAATTCCAGCAAAATCTGCAACACTTGCACACGCAGCAAATACAACATCCAAAGCAGATGAGTAAGTACAGCAAATGCAGCTTCTCTTGCTACATCCGTAACAACACCAGTAACATCCGAAGCACTTGAATAAGTTCAGCAAATGCAGCCACTTACTACATCCGCATCAACAAATACCATAGATACTCGCAGTTAGTATAGGGTAAGTTTGCGACTATATATTTAGGGGCATATTATATGTGCAGCAGAGAAATGTGACGCTCCCCTGCATAGAAGTTTGTATGCAAGGGAGTCGGGTTACTCTGCAACTGACTGTACTTATAACCGCGTAAAAAATGTGATACCATGTCGTCATATTCATATTATTATGTCACAATTATTACAGGCCACGAATCCAATATCGCTTCGTTGCAAGAGTTAGCTCAAGAACTTCGCATGGAGACGGAGAAGATTGTTGGCGAAAGAGCACGTATCAATGATATGCTTTCGAATAAGGGTGAGTTTATGAAAATATTAAGAGTTGGTACATACGCTCTGTAATCGTAAACGATATTCATTAAAATCTTATTTTCGGCATTGAGTGTTTGATAGGAAAGCTCCGCTATGACAAATGATTTCCAAATTTTTTATACCTTTCCATAATAGGCTTGTTGACTCAAAACTTGACTACACCAAAAGAAAACAAGGCAATAAATACGCGAAATGGTAAAAAACCTATTCAAAAACCTCAAAAAATATCGAAGCTACAACCGTTCTAATGTTACTGGTTAGAGAGAGAAAGCACTGCAGATCCGTGACGTCACAGAGCTCAAGCGCTATAGTAAATGACGATCGATCTAATACGCTTTGCAGAAAAGGGTCAGAATATGCCCCCTCTTAAATTTTGAATACTCCGCTATGTAATTATTTATTATTTTAAGTTACTTTTTTAGCCATTTGATGCTTTTGCGAGAAAATTCGAATTAGGGGAATAAAATGACTACTATTACCTATAATTGCAGAGACGAGTCGCAAACCGAAGAAGGTGAACGAGCAAGCGTCTACAAGCGGTTGGGGAGCCGCGGGTCCCGCCGAGCGCCGACAGATGCAGCTTCGGGCGCTACTCGCGGACAAGCAGCGCGAACTCGACAAGCTGCTCAACAAGGAGGTACCATAGACATGTTGAGACTTGCAGGGACGAGCAGCAGACAGAAGGTGAACAAGCGTCTACAAGCGGCAGATGCAGCTTTGAGCGTTATTCGCGGACAAGCAGCGCGAACTCGACAAGCTGCTCAACAAGGAGGTACCATAGACATGTTGAGACTTGCAGGGACGAGCAGCAGACAGAAGGTGAACAAGCGTCTACAAGCGGCAGATGCAGCTTTGAGCGTTATTCGCGGACAAGCAGCGCGAACTCGACAAGCTGCTCAACAAGGAGGTACCATAGACATGTTGAGACTTGCAGGGACGAGCAGCAGACAGAAGGTGAACAAGCGTCTACAAGCGGCAGATGCAGCTTTGAGCGTTATTCGCGGACAAGCAGCGCGAACTCGACAAGCTGCTCAACAAGGAGGTACCATAGACATGTTGAGACTTGCAGGGACGAGCAGCAGACAGAAGGTGAACAAGCGTCTACAAGCGGCAGATGCAGCTTTGAGCGTTACTCGAGGACAAGCTGCTGAACAAGGAGGTACTAGACATGTTGAGACTTGCAGGAAGCCGCGTACATAAGGTGAACGAGCAAGTGCCTACAAGCGGTTGGGGAGCAGCGGGTCCCGCCGACATCCATTGAAAACAATTGTATAGACTTAATCGGGTATTTGACACACGTTAAAATTTATAACATAGTGTGGCTATATGGATAGAAAAATCATCAAATTATCGCAATAAATAGTGAATTAGGCAAATTAATCAAAATCGTAAAAACATGGGCCTAGTGATTCGCATATTTTTTTTATACTCAGTCCTAATGTAAATTGAAAGTTACCAATAGAATTATCATGTTTCAATAAAACAGAAATTGTATTACAACTATCTCCATAAACCCAATATTTCAGGACCAAAACGGTAAATTAGTCGTTTTTCCATACAACAATAGCAAGAGGCTATAAAACTGTGACGTCACATTTCGCTATCAATCCATATAGAGCGTTTTCAGTACTCGACAGGTGGTACTTTGCCTCTTGTTTCCGTCTTTTGTGTTGCTCTAATTGTAGTTGGTCCCATACAAACGTTTGACCGTCTCTAAAAACTGGTTCGAACCGCACCATAAAAAAAATTGACAAATAGCGGATTTCAGTTCTACTTTTCTTTTGACGATTACAATGACCCCTATCTTCCTAGACAACAATAATCCTAAAATTTAATTGTTTTTACAGAAAGTACTATCCGGAAATGTCGAAGCTCAAAAAATGAAGGCAGACTCTTGCACCGCCTCCATCATAAATGGAATCAACCAGTCTTACAGCAGGTAACATTATATTCATTATTTGTAGGCCATCTGCGACTAACATACTTTACACACAAAATGTACACTATTCTGCACACTTATTTAGTTTTACCTGCCCCGGTGTCTGTAATCAAATTTGACCCAAGTAAGTTCGTTGATAATCCAATGTTGTGATACCACCGAGCTGATCTGATTAAAGTGACGGAAGGTGGCCATGCATAGCAACTACTAAACTACACAAGATAAATTCTTCGTGTTTTGACTCACTAGAACTCTACAAGTAGGCGACGACCTGGTGACTCAAAGTCGGCAATAAAAGCTTGTACCAAAACTGAAATTTTTTCACAAAAACTTCTTAAAATACATAATTACCTTTCGAGGGGTTGTCGGAAAATTAACAAAAATAATGAAATTAAACTATTTATGTAGGGAAAACCAAAATAACTCCACTATTAATGGGCTAAAAGCTAATGAAATGGTATAAAAAATTTCACCTTATTCTATTGATCTCAAAGCTGTTTACCTTGATTTTCTTATTCATTAAAGCTATTCAGCGCGTTTTCAACGCATGTTAAAGAACATCAATCTATAATTCAATGGTGTCAGAAAGAAATTGATAAATCACAGCTACTCTAGAATTGTTTGTTTTCGGAGCTAAGAGACTGTAAAAGAATGGTTATTAATAAATATATATTACATTTCATATAATATTTACTTACATAGAATCTATATTTTCAGTGAGCAAGAAGAACCAGATTCGCGGTCGGAGCAGATACTCTTGGACTCGCAGAACTCCAGAGACACTGACAATTTTAGGGTATGTACAATTGTATTGTGTCATCGCCTTTTCCTTTTTAGGGTTCCGTACCAAAATGGCAAAGAAAGGACCCCAGGAAAGTTTCACTTTGTCTGTCTGTCTGTCACATCACTAAATATGTCAAAAACTACTTATGCTATCGATTTGAAATAGTTATAAAGAAGGGTAACCTAGATGCATAGAACATGATTTTTTTTTTCTGTGAAGGTTAAAAATTTCGAAGTCTAGTGAATATATTTATCAAGTGGGTGGTCATATGAAAGCGCTTGAGTCACACATTCTGAAACTGTTTTTATTTATTTTTTACGGAGTCATTTTCGATTTATGAGGGAAAATGTAAAAAAATATGAAATCGGTTCACACGATAAGGAATTATCCTGAAAAACCACCATACATACTACGTTATTCAGTCGCTCAAATTAGTAACAAAATTCGCCGATAGATGGCGCTGTACCCATAGCGTTTAATATCTACGCCATGTTGATAAGGTTTCGCTGATTTAATTGGGCACATCTTAATCGAATTTTCAATTGAGCGTTATAACTTCTTTTCTTTAGTAGCATCATGGTTTTGAGCACGAAAAACAGAAAGACAGAAGTGTTGTTGCTAGTTTTGCGCCACTCGTAGGACACGTGAAGGGTTACTGGTATTCCACCTGCGGACGTAAGCAATGTTCATCACGTAGACGAAAGGTTTACTTCGAAAATCGCCTTCAGATCTAGAGCAACAATCCAATACTTACCCTGTAAGAAGACCCCACGAGAGGTTCTCCTTCACAATTGACGCGGCTGAATCTCTAAGAACCTTCGATATCAATTTCGGACATACCTGATTTTGATTAGTATAAATATGAATTTCATAATAGATATTGGCAGCCCTTATCTCTAGTTTACTAGTCTCTCTGATGTGACTTCTGAGGGGCTACTCAGAACTTCGAAAACTGAACTTCATATAGTGCCGTCACTCACTCATATAGTGAATAACACGAGAGTGAAAGGAACGGCACGATACGAAGTTCGGAGTACAGGCTCTGATGTCTAGTCTGATGTGACGCGGGCACTGGGTAGTTAAGGGTCATTCAACGAGCTGTTTCAACCGCCCTCATTACCGTGACAACATGTTTGATGAATTTTCTGTTCAGTTTGATGAAGTTTTAAGTTACTTCTTAATAGTCGGGAAACGCTACTACATACCAAAAATGCCACCAAAACCAACAGAAACTAAAACAATAGTGGGGTCACGGTTTTGGAGCTATAGACGCTTGTAGAATGATCGAAATATAAATGTTGAGGAGTGTCCGCAGGCCGGTGACAGCGCGCTCGGCGTGCGCTCCCACACCGGCCCCTCGCAGCTCGGAAGCGCCTACTGCAGCGACAGCGACAGGTAACTGTTGGGTATTTGACACATGTTACAATTTATAACATAGTGTGGTTATACTATATCACCAAAACCATCAAAAACCAACAAATTATCAGGATAAATAGTAAATTAGACAAATAAATCTAAATCATAAAAAGATATGGGACTATAACAGTTCGAATAAATGCTTTTTGATTTTTATAATCCAAATGTAACCAATAGAATTCTCATATTTAAATAAAAAAGATGTCGTATGGCAATTTTGTCCATAGACGAAAATAGCAAATTACTCGTTTTTCTATACAACGGTATTACGAGCCCATAGAACTGCAACGTCACATTTCAGTGCCTATCAGCATGGAGCGTTTTCAGTGCTCGTCAGCTATACTGTACTTTGCCTGTCGTTCTCATCTTTTATGTTGCTTTAATTGTACTCCCATACAAACATTTAACCGTCTCTAAAAACTGGTTCGAATGGCACCATATTTTTTTTAGTTAAATATCCAATTGTGCTTTTAATACAGCTTTGGTACGATGACATCTGTTATTTAGCTTTCATCCCAGTATAGTCCCTTAATATATTACTAAAGTGATTACTCGGTTTTTATTTTTAATTTTTTTTCAGCGCTTCGAGGTCTAAATCGAACCAGAGAAGTCGTGTTCGGCGCAGACAAACACAGGAACGTCTATCTGAAGATAACAATGTGAGGTTTATGATATTTTACTACAATTATCGCATATTACGAAGCCAAAATTAACACCCCTCGCTAATTCAGCTCAGTATTTTAAATATCAAGTTTGTTGAAAATGGAATAGGGGGTTTCAAATACTTGTGTGGGCCTGCATTGTGCACATTGTGTGTTGCAGCTCAGAAACGGTATCTACTTAATGTACATACATTATCACAGCATTGCTTATACATTTTGGTAGGATCTACTCGTACAATTAGGACCAAATTGTCTTAGCAAGATAAAATGTCTACTAACAATTACATTTCATTGCATGCATTGTATTTCAGCTACCGCAGTCAAACAACTCTAGCCAACATTCTCTCAGGCACGAACCGCGTGCGGAGCCGTCTAATGTCAACTTGGTCCCGCCCACCTCTCAAAACAGTAAGCATTTCTGCGAATTTTGGTAATCTATATTTTTTTCACTGAACTGGAAAGATCTCTAATTTTCCTGAAAAAATAGCCAGGAACCCGATTTTTTATAATACACACACGTACTTGAAAGCATGAATTCGGCAACGTACACAACGGCCACTATTGTGCTTATAGATTACGTACGGTGATAGCTGTTCCACATTCAGCCCACAGCAAAAGAGTCGTGTTCGACGTTCTGGGTTTAACATTGTACTGGGAGGACAGCTAAATGACAGATGTCACCGTACCGAAGCTATACGAATATAAGATATAAGGTAGTTCTTGGCGTTGACCAAACGAGTTAACCAAAACTTTGAACTTCCAGGTGACAATCCAATCAACATGCCGTATCCCCACATGCCGCCGCCCTACTGGAGCAATACCAATAAAACGAACCAGGTGAGCAACCGAACGTGTCGGAAATGTCGTACACCAGATAGCGATATCACAGAATAGGAATGTTGACACCAAATAAGAAAATCAATAAGTTACAATTTTCTCGATAAAGAATCAAATTTTTAATAAAATGGCGAAAAAAGTAAGTGAAAATAATAAATAGAATTACATTAAATATAAAACTCCCGTGACTTTTAGATTGAAATAAAATGAATGGGTCACTCACGTCTTTAAGGTCGAGTATAGTGCGGCCGTCGCGGCTATTTCTCATGATTAAAGGCCACGTATTAGTCCGGAACATGTCGAGCTATAGTCGACCTTAGAGACGTGAGTGACCAGTTTATTATATTTCAATATAATTATAAGTCTTCAAAGTTTTAAGAGGGGGCATACCCTGTCCCTTTTCTGCAGAACGCACCTTTTTAATATTTATTTGTAATATTTTGATTTCTTCACAGGATATGCGCACGAACCAGTTCACTCAGAACAGCCACTCTCAAACCATGGAGAGGTTATTGGGGACGCCGCAGATGTCATTTCCGCCCTCCATGCCATTTAACATGATGATGCCCTATGGTACAGCCTAAAACTTTTACGTAATTTTTTCTGCTTATTTGCTTATTCCTTAGCTATGCTGTAGAGCCCGTGGTCCGCTTGTATATACCAAAATTGGATAAGATTCAACTGGCCTTAACCTTCCAGCCAAGCGAAGAAACTAGACCGTATTACAATTAGATTTCATCAAAGCAAATTCACTGAGGGAAGAAATTTAATTCGGCTTAACGACTGCTGTTAATAAGTGAATTTAAACTGTGATTTTAAAAAATCCCCGTTTCGGTATTTTGCAGTTTAAACCTGGGGTAGGGTGGTGCCAACCAGAGGCCTATTGTATATTTTTTTACTACTACTCCTGTACTATTTTACGCGACTTACACAATCATGAACTCTAATATAAATACATCCTTTATTTCTTCTGTAAAAAGTCTATCTAGTCTATTGCCCAAAAACACACTCCTTACCCTACTTTAATGAAAAATTAAAGCAGAGTTGGGTGCCACTGACTACTACAAATACTATGTATAGTAGTCATTCTTTAGTGCGTTCAAGTGAAACTTATGATTAGAATCAGTGCTGCCAATTTAACACAACTTTGCTACAATTTTTATGCATTAATTTTTGCATAATATACTATTTACTTAATATACATATATTTATAATTTTTTTGTGTTGTTTAACAAGTTTTATCTATTTTCGGATATATTTATGAAAACGAAACAGTTAAGATTGGATCCGGATTTGAATTCAGTTTAGGTTGAATGCTAAGTCTAGCAAATTAAAAAAAAAAACAAACCATAAACAAAGTGTCATATTTTTGATTTCCCACCAAATGCCTAATTGAAAACGAAAACATTCAAGCTGATAAATGATTATATTACTTAAATAAAACGACTGTTTTTGCGTTCACGAAGAAAATGTGTAGGCACGTTGATTCTTTTAAAAATCCACGAAGAAGCTATATAGCATTACTGAAGAAATTGCGTAGGTAAGTTGCACAATTACTAAGAAGAAATATGGGGCATGAAATGTCTGAAAAATACTTACTTTTTATTTGAAATGAGTCGTAGATATTATCGTGATTATGTTATAACTGGTATAAAAAGGCTCGTGGTGTCTTTACTTGCGATGTTCGCCAAGGCTCATATCGCAACCCACACCACTCGCCTTTTTATACCCTTCTTATACACCAGTTGCATAATATACTAGTAACTGTTTGCAAGCGGAAGTTTCTTTTCAACTATTTTCATTAGAAAGAGACTCCCGCTTGTTGACCGAGTGAAGCGCATCCGGCTGTTCTCGTGAAATCCGCAAACAGGTTCGATAATTATATGGTTTTTATGGTTCCGTACCTCACAAAGAAAAAAACGGAACCCTTATACGATCATTTTGTTGCGTGGAGGTATCGAGTTGAAATTAAAACCAGGTCTGCAGTCCCTTGAAGCTGTTAAAATCAAAAATCTAAGTTAACGTAAAAAAAGATGCGGCCCTTTATGCAACAAAAAAGCAAGCCTGTTCCACTGCAGCGGGGAGTCAGACAAGGAGATGTGATCTCTCCGAAGCTCTTCACCGCTGCACTGGAGGATGCTTTCAAATTTCTGGACTGGGAAGGACGAGGCATCAACGTAAATGGCGAGTACATCACTCACCTTCGATTTGCTGACGACATTGTAGTCATGGCTGAGACCATGGAGGACCTCAGTACAATGCTCGTTGATCTCAGCAGAGTTTCCGATCGAGTTGGTCTGAAAATGAACATGGACAAGACGAAGGTCATGTCTAATGCCCATGTCGTACCAACTCCCGTAATAATCGGCGGCTCGGCGCTCGAAGTTGTTGACGAGTACGTATACCTGGGACAAACAGTCCAGTTAGGTAGGTCCAACTTCGAGAAAGAGATCACTCGTCGAATCCAACTCGGCTGGGCAGCGTTCGGGAAGCTTCGCAGTGTATTCTCGTCCAGTTTACCGTAGTGCCTCAAGTCAAAAGTCTTTGACCAGTGTGTGTTGCCAGTGTTGACATATGGATCCGAGACATGGGCGCTAACGATGGGCCTCATAAGAAAGCTCAAGGTCACCCAAAGAGCAATGGAAAGAGCTATGCTCGGGGTTTCTCTGCGTGATAGAATTAGGAATGAAGCTATCCGTAGCAGAACTGGGGTCACCGACATAGCCTTCAAAATTGCGAGACTAAAGTGGCAGTGGGCAGGGCACATTGCTCGCAGGACTGACGGTCGATGGGGCCAGAAACTGCTTGAGTGGCGTCCACGCACCGGAAGACGAGCTGTCGGTAGGCCTCCGACAAGGTGGAGTGATGACCTGGTGAAGGCCGCGGGAATCCGGTGGAAACAAACTGCACAGGACCGGTCTAAATGGCGAGCCTTGGGGGAGGCCTATGTTCAGCAGTGGACGTCTTTCGGCTGAAATGATGATGATGATGATGATGATGCAACAAAAAACGTATATTTCGACACTCAAGGAATTCGAAATTTATAGGGTAGTTCCCGTCGAAATCGTCTATGAAATTTGTCATAACATAGTCTTGTGTACTACAAATACTGGAAAAAACTGAAATTATACATTTGTAATTAAATCATAAAAATATAGTATTTATAGCCATTGTCTACCCATCCCGGAGATCTCCGGGCACGTAACAAAACATGCTATTGTTTATTTTTTTTCGTCGGTCGAGGACGGGTTAAAAATACGTAATTAATTATCGAGGCAACCTACAAATTTGTACGGAACCACCGGTGGGCGAGTTTCAAAACGTAAAACAATGCTCGCGACGTCTACAGCTCATAGACCCACTAGTAATATTAGTTACAAGTCTTGCCAATACGCTCCTGTTTATAAATAATAAATAAATATTTGTGGTCAATTATACACAAATCGACCTACTCCGAAACTTTAGAGCTTGTACTGTGGGTACCAGGCGACGATACAGATATTAACAAAGATAGATAAATACTTAAATACAGAAAACATCCAATTATTGGAATTCATCACGCAAATAAATGCCCTGGGTCTATCATATGATGGTCTCGTTTATCGCGTGATTAACAAGATAAATCATGTATCACTTTCTTTTTTCTCACTACTTGATAAAGAGTGACGGATGCTTTATCTTGTCGTTTATCACGGGCTAACTACGAGCATAAGTTTTATTTACACACGTACGAGGCTCGCGTGTGAGTTTCATTACACTGCAGGTCACGGGTTTAACTAGTTCAGTCGCTTTATAAAACTGCGCAACGTAGCTAAACTGGCATGCGAGTCTCGTACGTGTGTACAAATGCCCCAGGACGTGGCCTGATCGGGTTGGCCGGGGCGGGGGCCCCTGTGGGGCTAGCACAACTTAGTGACAAATCGTATCTCGCGCAACTCAGCGATTCCTGTCTCGCTCGAACTGTGCGGGTTAGAAAGAGGAGGGTAGATTTTCCTCTACTCGCGTCGCGTCGCAGCGGTAGTTGTGCTAGCCCCCCTGGGGAGCTAGGCTAAGGTGGAGATGGTTGTTTACGCAGGCGGCATGGTGGGCGGCTGCGGCTGCGGCTGCGGGCTGTGGGGCGCGTGGTGCTGGCAGCAGCTGCTGCTGCAGCAGCGCGAGCTGCACGCGCTGCGCGACCAGCTCACCCTCGTGAGTATACATATTACGTACAGGAGGTTATCTTCTTAGGTTTATTTTTATTTATCAGCTTTGTGTTCAGACTACTTATTTGTAATCTAACATTTGTGTCTTGTGCAAGTCTGATTACCCCTCTGCAAAGGCTTCCTCTCCAGCCTTTTCCACTCATGTCTGTCGCGTGCGACTCTGCACCGTGTCTATTCTGCTACTTGGTGTACGTCCTCGTCCCATTTCTTCTGGGGTCTGCCTCTCCTTCTGTATTCTTCTCGGTTACCACTGTGATTTTCTTACACCATTTCTCTTTTGCTCGTATCATATGTCCTGCCCGACGCCATTTTGGTCTTCTTACTTTTTGGGTTATGTCGTAGACTTTTGTATTCTTTCTAATGTTAGATTTATTCAAACGAAAGGTTGCATTCTTAGTTGTTATTCCTTATCTATGCTTTAGTACCCGTGGTTCGCATCCGCATGATTGGATAAGATTCGACTGACCTTAAGAGTCCTTATCAGATGAAAACGCCCATCTATTTAGGCCATTTTCTGTATAAACTGACACATCTTGATATTTTCTCAATGTTACTAACTAGAATAGGACTATTGCGGCCTAATGTCATATATTGTAATGTATTTTATTTTTATTTTCATTAAGAAATATAATTTCAAACATGGAGTGATGTTCGACCATTTTCAAGCTAATAACTGTTAATTTTTTCGCCTTCTACACACAATAAAATCAAAAAATGGCTCGTACGTACTATCTAAAACTTTAATAAAATCATTGTATCCTTTAATCACTTTTTTGGTGTTATCAATACTTTTGTCATAATTTGAAAAGCGAAGCCACGTGAAGAAACTAGATCTATCACTTTCTGTCCCTATTTGATAAAAAGCGACGGATGCTTTATCTTGTCGTACAGATGGTTTTCTGTTTTTTTATAACACGTCAGTGGCAAACAGGTGATGGTAAGTGGTTACCGTCGCCTATAGACGCTTACAGCACCACAGGCGTTACTAGGGCGATGCCGACCAGTAAGAAACCTTTTAGCAGCCAAGGGCCACATAATAGCTTACAAAATTGTCGCGGGCGAGGCGTTAATCATGTGTTACTCTATCAAATAAAAGGTACCACATTGTCGATTGCCAATAAGGAGGCAGTGGACCGCAACTAAGGGCCTCGCGGTTCGCCTGTTGCCGACCGCTACTGTAGCCCATTGCAAATACCCCGGCAAGAAGCTCAGTAAGCTTCTGTCTAACAAAACCGATCTTTGACATCTAATAACATGCGGTAATAACCATGTCTATTTGTAAGTAAAGTCATTAGAGACAAAAATCGGCTCTTAAAGTTTTAAGTGTCATATGATCACTATTTTATTTTTACTACAAGTTTTTGAATCAAATCGAGATAGAATCTATATACACATATACAGGCATAGCTAGTTCATTAATAAGGCATCCGAGCTAATGATATTTCGTTTATTTCACAGCTTGAAGAGCGTTGGCGCGTGGAGACTGCCTCCCATACGTTGAACAATCAAGTGCCCCCCGGCAACCGGGCTAACAATTATTGGGACAACTTCCGAAGGTATTTAACCAATCGCAACTTTTATCCCATTTTCCCCCGTTTTTTCCTCTTACGTCCCACTGCTGGGCATAGGTATTTTGCTATTTTCCGCCACACTGTATATTGTTAATGTAAAATTAATTAATAATTATGTATGTAAGTTTATGATAATTATTTTTCTCTTTTCAGATATTAGATATGATATGATACATAACATAGCTACACATATATATTGGCAAATAGTAGTAATAATATATATTTTTAATTCTTTACACGGATATGGGTGAGAATTGTGTTCGATTCTAAAATAACCCCGATTGTTAATGGACTTTTTGAACTTAACTGTATTTATAAGAGTTAATGGAGTGCAATCTATAACACGCCTTTTTTCCAAACCTCAGCCTTATAAACAATTTGTACTAATATTCCGGGTTTCGTAATGTGGCCGTCTAAGGCATGAAGAAAGTTTTAAGGTCTAGTTTCAGTAGTTCAGTGTCGGATTACTTAAATCTAGAATACTTACTGCATAATGATAATTTATAACAAAATAATTTAATCATCAAACATAGTCCCTTAATGGAATAAATACTGGATGTAATTAACGGCTTTTGTTTTAAAGAGAAGATTGTAATTTCAACATTTACTTCGCATTCTTGGATCCTTTTCGTTTAACTTTGTAATTCTGACGCGACATTGCTCCCTAAATCACTCCAGATTCGTTCGCGTTTAGTGTTCGTTATTAACTTGTGAAACGTTGGCGAAATACGATTGGCATTGACCGAACTCTAGCGAGCCGCCGCTCCTACTCGCATCTCGTTTCCAAAGTTTCGGGGTTGAGTCCCGGGCTAATCATATTTCGCGAACTCACATTTGGAACCCAAAATAGCTTAGGTTTCATCCCAACTTCATTTCATTTCCCAATGGGAGGATCGGGCAGTATGAAAAGTCGGAAAGAAACCTAAAGGTCCCGCCACATTGAGCGCGATAGCCGCGCGGGCCCGGCCGGTGTGATATAGCTCATAACGTTCCGTGTATTCAGATCAGCGAGGGCCCGCGCTCATACTGCGCCGACCCCGCTACCGCGCTCATTGTGACTAGGCCTTAAGCATCAAAAACTGGTGACATTTCAGCTACTCGCGGCAGAACCTGCTGTCTGTGAACAGCAAGACGAACGCGGACGGAGCAGGGAGTGGCAGGGGCGGCCACAACGCACTTCGCCGCGCACCTCCGCCTCCCAAGCGCAATACCGACCCCGACCCTCGCTCTGAGCGGGCCTCCTTCTGCTCCGCACCCGACGTACTCAACCTCAACCAGGACGATCCCGCCGACGAGCGTCACCTCAACGCGCCGCCCGTGCCCGAGATCGTCCAGGCCCACTCGATCAACCTACAAGACAAGCGCAAGTCCTCCTCGAAGCTGCCCGCGAAGAACTCGCGCCCTAGCACCAGCAATATAGACCTCGCTGGCTCCTCGCGCCCGAACCCCAACCTCGCCTCGGCCCGCCCCGACACTCGCGACAAGGCCTCGAAGCTCTTCGACCTGCTCCGGGAGAACGTCTACTCGGAGGTGACGGCGCTAATCGGCGTCAACGAATCCCATCCGGACTTCCTCATTCAACTGTTCAAGGAGCTGCAGCTGATCAGCTCGGATCCGCTCCGGCAGAGGGTTCTCCAGTCTATTCGAAACGTTCTCTCCCAGTATGGCCCCATGTTGGAGAGCCAGTCGAATGAGAATCGCGAGGAGCGGCCGGAAGGCGCCGTGAGCACGACCTCGGCCGAAGGTGAGCCCGGCGAACTCTCCCTCCCCCCCCAGCCCTCGTGCCCAACCCAATATGACAACGATATTGTTCGCTTTCTATTACTAAAAAGTGATGAAATATGCACGCCCGAGCTCCTCGACGCTCTAGCTACGCAAATACTAAACGGAGGCTTGGACGGAAGACGGCCCCAAGTATCCAAGAAGAGGCTTCTCGACTTCCTTTCCAAATACGAGGGGATAAACGTTTGCAGCGTGTCGAACGACATAATCGAAAGCTTGCCGCTGGTGATGTCTGGGGACGGGGACGAGTCCCAGCTCTCGGAGTCGTCGATCCTGCAGGACGTGGCCGGCTCTCTGAACCTGTTCAGCTCGAGCGACTCGCAGCTGCACTGCCCCTACGACATGTGGCCGGGGCACGTGCACGTGGACATGGACGGCTCGACCGAGAACAGCCCCCGGTCCAGTCAGGAGGGCAAGGTAGACCTGATAAACTGCTCGGAGATGCACAATGGGGACTTGGCCGAAGCGGACCAGACCCGAGCGGACGATTCGCGGGACGCGCCACTCGACGCGCTACCCGACGTCGTGGACACGGAGGAGGCCGCGCCCACAGAGGTAATGCAACAGGTGCTCTACTGTAGGTGCCTTCCTTTGATCAATTGCGCTAATAGGAGTGAAAGCTAAGCTCAAATCGTTATCTAACACTATATGAATACTAAGTTCTTATATAGCTTAAAGCAGTAAACAAACCTAACGTCAAAACTCAAAAGCTGCAGACCGCGCAGTGAAATGTTAGACTTTTCAATTAACTGAAGTATACTGGTCAATGCAGGTCTAAAAAGATCTTATGAGTTAGTTGGGGTACTGCTTTAACAAATATATTTACTGTGCGAGCACTATATTGGACTAACATTATTTATACCCCATTTTATAACCTTGTGAATAAGACTGCCTCGCATTTACGTATATCGCGTGCCGTTTTACATTAAAAACCTATTTATCGCTTCCCCTCTGTACACGTGTTTAAACTATGTAATCGTGAAATGATATAATAAACGGAGCTACGTGAAACGATCAGATGCATTTTCACTTTACAATGTATTTATCTTATTTGCATGTCACTTACGAGCCTAGTTCCGAACATACTAGGTCTGTTTAACTGCTAACTGGAGGATTGAGACATTTGATGAAATAAACGAATTTTTTATAGGTATGTACAAATAATTTAATACAAACAACAGGTACATAATATCACAGTCGCGATAGAACTAAAACAATTTTGAGTAAAATTAAATGAACATTCCGTTTTATGCCGTTACATGTAAAATAAATCTGTACGTCAATTGAAGTACGTAACAGTTTGATGTATTTATATTAAAGGCTGATGCAGAATGGCTCGGGCTCGATCGCGTGCCAACAAGGCTGCATATCGGAGAGTCATCTGAAAAACAGAAAGGTGATGTTAATATAATGTAAAAATGGAGCAAACACTCAAACTGCAAACTTTACAGTTTGCCTCCTGTTTGAGTGGCCCTGAAACTAAATATCATAAGATTAGATCTTCTTGCTGCATCTGAAACAGAAAAATGAAACAAATGGAAATTAATTGATATTTCTTCCTTTTCAGATTAAATCTCGAGCATCCCGTTGAATTGCCGTTTCTGTGTAATATTTTATTTTATCGCGTTCAATGTTAGATTTTATCTATCCAATTATAATTATTCTTTAATTTTAGAATATGCAAGTATTTTCAAAAGTATTGAATGTTTAAATAAACAATTATTTAAAAATATACATTTTTTTTTAAATAAAAGCCTCACTTTCCCCTTTTGAATTTATTTTGAAAAACTTATATTTATGTAATTGAGAAAAGAACTTAACTAAATGTATATTTAAAGTTAGTGTCCCATTCACTTAACTAGTACTAAAAATATCACACAATCCACTTGAACATGTCACAAACACTGCAATAAATCAATAAAGTTCCCTCCATGTATATTCCAATATAAGGTCTCCAATAATTCTTCTTTACTTCTCTCCGTGTTCATGTTCTCATTTGTCTCAGGTTCAATGCTTTTCTCTCTTTGCATCTCTGCAGATAGAATTAATATTTCTGAATTAGATACTGTTTTCTGGTTTGTAGATAATTTGGTAGAGTTGATAGAGATTAGATCATATGGACCATGAGACAACGAGATATATCTGGGTTGTTGTGGGTTGGACGCAGTAAACATGGGTTGTAGTTGGAAGTTGATGGCACCATACCCTCTGAAATAAAGTCGGACTTCATCACACTGTGCCACAGCTGCATCAGCAGGAAGTCTCCAAATCCAGTTTTGTTGCCATTTCAACTAAACACACCTCAATAAACATGTGATATTTAAAATTTAGATGCAAATTTTTTAAGAGCACAATTAACTATCAATTTCTACTCATTCACCTTTAATCTACGCTTATTATTATAGAGGTATTGTTTGTGACATGTTATGGGGAATCTCTGGAACAATGCTGAATTGCAAATAACACCATTAGTTGGATCTTGTTTTATAAGATCAGTCTAAAAGACTACTCACAAGTATTTAGTCTTATGTCATGCCCCAAATATTACTCCTGAATTAAATGATGAATTTGATAAATTTGCATTTAAATTGAACATATTCCATGAACAGTACATATAAAATATTAATCCTGCTAAAATCTGGAATGTTTGTCACAAGCTACCTACTTAGATATGATGATTATTTATTAATAAATAGGAGGTGAGATGTGGACTCTTTGTTTGGCAGGCATTTTGGATTAAACCTCTATCAGGCACGTATCCAGAGGGGGGGAATAGTTGGTATTTAGCCGTCTGTTTACAGTGATTACAGCGATTTTTACACAGTTCACATGGTTGTTTCAATGTTTGTCCCCCCCGAACCAAAAGTCTGGATACGTGCCTGACCTCTATGAATGATAATTATGATAGTAACACAAAGAAATGTTTACTGAGGCATAGTATTAGTTGATCAGGGATTTAGGAGTCCTGTGTCCCGAGCATATTATACCTATATTACATGTTTTGTGAATATCATATGCAAATTTAATTCTGATCCTTACAATAGTTTTTTCTGGGTAATTTCTTTGTTATACTATAAATAATGATATCAATTAATCTTACTATTCTCCTAATCCAACATATACTTGTCATTACATTAGACACTAGGACCTACTAATTGGCTACAAAGTATATAAAATTAAAAATTCATAGTTATAATTGAGTAAGGTGCAGCGGGGCAATCTAGACTGCAGGAAATCAAAACTAATTGAAAACATCTTCCATGTTTTACATCATTTACTAGTGTTATCTATGCCCGGATAACGGAAAAGCGCTTTCACATTTTCACCAAGATGGCACTCTAATAAATGAATGACATAAAACAAAGAAAATATTTCGATATTAGTTTTGATTTCCCACAATCTAGATTACCCTGCTGCACCTTATTTGATTCTTGCATATGCTATAACATTATGAACAGGAAAGAAAACTTACAGCTAAATTTATGACTTTTTTTATGTAAACATCTCAAGTTTTAAGTTCAGAAGACTGAAAAGGTGTCTTTTATGCAGTCAAATATCACAACAATAGTCTAGTGGCCTCTAAAAAACCTTGCTTAAATGATTGACCCTCCAAGTGACCATATCAAAATTTGCAGCAAAAAGTGGCTGACCTTTTGACATTGGTGCATTTACGAGGTAGTATGGGAAGAAACTTAAATAAAGCCGCTCTTATATTATATAGTTGTGGCATTTTAGAATCGATAGTACAAATAGATATTAAAATTTTGTAACATAAACAAAACAAATATCTATTCAAACAGTCCACTACTACATGCCAGAGGAACTTTAGTGTGGGACACTAAACAAGTGAAGTTATAACAAATACCAAACAATTAATCCTATGTAGACTTGCCAATAACTTACTTAGAGCCCTAAAAAGACTAGGTACATATGTTGCAACAGTGGCAGATTTGCCCTAAGGCCCAGTGGGCCTAGACCTAGAGCAACCAGATAATAAGAGAAAGAAATGTGGTCAATGGGTGGATGTTACTTGCTACATGGCCTGGGGCCTAGCCTAAATCCGCCACTGAGTTGGGATAACATAATTATAAGATAAAATCAAGTAGGTGTAAATGCAATGAAAAAAATAATTAATATGTAAGACACATTTTAAGAATGATCATAGAATATTCCAAATTTACTTGGTAACATTTTTGATTACAAATCTTTGTTAAACCAATTTGCAAGACAAAAAAGCTAGAACAATAACAAAAAATAAACATTGAAAGGTGATCTCACTCACATTCAGCATATTGTGTGATCATGTAGTGAAGATGGTTCTTATTTGAGGGTGTTGTTTAGTGCATAAAATAGGTACTCCTTCTGCAACTTATCTGTTTTAATAACAACATTGAACATAAAAACTATCATCACAAATATTGCCTGCCAAACAACATGATTTACAAAGTGTTATGAAACTATACAATCTGTCAAAGCAACAGGTGAATCAATAAGTGTATCCACATATCACCAGACAAATAAAAGAAAGCCCTTTATAACTAAATACATTAAATGTTAAACAATGCCATGTGGATTAGAAATTGCAACAAAACCATAAGAACAAAATAATATTAATAATATTAATTGGCTACGTGCCACCCACAAAAACAACATGTAGAGACTTCCCACAACTAAAATAAATGGTGACAAAACAACCTGCTGCATTGTTTGCAAATGTAACAGATAAGATCAGAAATAACTAATTCATTGGAATTGGAATAAACTATGAAAATCAAAATATATTATAATGGTGTTAGCATATAAATAAAGAACAAAATTTAATGTAGTTTAGGAAACCTCTTTGAATTCTAATTTACATAAATATTAGAGTTACTTACATTTTTTAACTATTATCTTGGGTCAAGCAAAACTGTTACTGTTTATATTCAAAGAGGTTTCAAAAGCCCATTAAACAGAAACCTACCTGGTCGAGGTCGCTTGATTTGATGGTAGTCACCGTCGTCAGCGCTGCGTTTTCTACCGTGATTTTGTAGCGGTTGCCGTGCATCGTCATGCGTGGCCTCAACCATTTCGCAATCCGCTGCCATTTCAATATTCTGCGGTCGCTTCGGCTCATGGTACCCGTAATAACAATTCGTCGATATGTGTATATTCTGACATTGTCCCATAAGTTGAGCGGCATCAGTACAAATCGGAGTAGGTCGCATAGCATCAAAATTATTTCTGGCGTCTTGCATGTTATACAAATCGAAGCCGCTGGCCGGCATTTTATTGGATTTTTTAGTTATTGATGTGCTTCTTGATCAGGCGATGTATGTATATCCGTGGATTTCTTTTTCGTCGACTTCGATCGATTTTTAAAGATGTGCTCTTACTTATAGTGCAAAGTTATTAATAAATATAATTATGAATTCAACAGAACAAAAGTAAGTGAAGTAACAAGGCGTGGCGTGGTCGTGGGTCGTGGTGAAGCCTAACGTTCCCAACATACTTATTATACTCTTTGGTCAACCTAACGTAACGAAAACGAACGAAGAACGAGTGCTACTCAGTGTTGCCAGGGCCCTTGGGACGAAAATTACGTTTTTTCTTGAAAAGTTACATTTTTGATGCAAAAGTTACATTTTTTATATTTCTCATAATTACTTATCAAAACGTTCGATTCTAAGAAATGAGTAGCCACGTACAGCTACAATTCGGCGAGTTCGGCAACAGAATAACGTCAGGTTGATGGGTGGTATATCTCAAATGTCATACATAGTTGCAAGAGACGGACATACAGAGTCGTACCGTACCATGTAGGTTCTTTTGTCACCTTTTCTGTATCTATAAATTATCTCGCTTGGTCCCGGTTAGATACAATTGACCTTCCTTTTTAAATACAGTTTCATTATTCTCAAAAGTTACGAAAATTTACTTTACAACAGAAGTTACCTACATGTTACGCGAGCCGGTCAAAAGTTACGAAAAATGTAAGAAATGTAACGATCTGGCAACACTGGTGCTACCGCGATGACATTCAAAATTTTCCCTCTCTGTCGCACTTTAAAGTTTGCACATAAGTGAGACAGAGAGGGAAAACTTCGTTTGTGGTTCGCGGTAGTCCTTCTGAACGACCAAGAGAAAAAAAAACCATACATGTACATACACCCAAGTAATAGTATGACCATGTCTAAATTAGAAAAACTACTACGGCACAGAGGGGCTACCGCGAACCGAAAACGAACGGAGTTCAAATATCTTGGAGTTTTCGGTTCGCGGTAGTCCCTCAGGCTGCCGTATCCAAAATGCAAAAAAGGAACCCTTGGGCTGTGTCCAGACTACCCTACACCGATATTGCTGTTCACATTGTCCGATAACATCGGACCAATACCTACCACTATCGGGCTGATCAGGCTCGTGCAACTAGGAACAAAATTTATAATATGACATTTTTGTATGGAATTTGGCTAAAAAATAATGGCGGATACTGCTATCTCGCTCCCTCAGTTAATCCATCTCAGTCACATGTCACTTCACC
Source organism: Epiblema foenella (assembly GCA_963556455.1). Classification (NCBI taxonomy): domain Eukaryota; kingdom Metazoa; phylum Arthropoda; class Insecta; order Lepidoptera; family Tortricidae; genus Epiblema; species Epiblema foenella. The sequence goes on along the minus strand of OY747099.1, from coordinate 18,551,248 downwards.
TCTGGTCACTTCCGTTAAACTTGAGTGATCGCCATATTGTTTCTTTGTTGATCAGTTTGCAGTTTGTTATTTTGGTATTTATAAATGGTAGAAACCTTAATTTAAAGTGAAAAAGCATTTAGTGTAGTAAGAAGGCAGTGTGTTTTTCAACATGCCACGGACTGTTTCACCCTATAGGGTATGTGTTATTTGCGGTTATCGTGCGGGTTGAAAAGATGAAGAGAAAAGGAAATTTATGGCAAGATTTCCTTTAGATTACGACCGGTAAGCAATTAATTGGAGATTATCTATTAATATGTACCACAGCAAGTTACATGTAAGCAAAATAAGAAGCGTTATTTGCAATTTAGTTTTATTCGTATACTATACATACTAGCTTTTTATACAAACGCCTTAAGGGAGGCATACAGCGACATCTACCAGAAGACTCATGCTTCATTAAAGGTACTAACGTCTCAAATCATATTGAGAATCGTAAGTTACGATGCGCCATCCCATACCCAAATTTAGAATGAAGGAAAAATTGAAAAATTTAGGCACCGAGCAGGATTGGATAGTGATTGCACCTATAGCTCAGTTGGCTAGAGCGACTGGCCGCGAGTGCCGGGAGGTCGCAGGTTCGAATCCTGCTCGGTGCCTAAAAAAAATTTTTCAATTTTTCCTTCATTCTAAATTTAAATACATACTAGCGTTGACCGTAACATATCGATAACTAGCTTATCATATAGAACTCTGGTATTTTTCAGTTGCAGACAGTGAGTGAAAATGATTGGCAATGAAGACCTAACCTACGTTCCGATTGAGAAGTTGAACGAATTAAAATTTGTTTGTGGTGACCACTTCCAACCCAAAGATTTTAACTGAAAAGAAAGTCGTCTAAAGAGATGGTTAATATATTTAAAGCAACACAACTTTATACTTTTTTATTTTATTGAACTCTAGCCCTACCCACCAGGCTCATGCAACTAGGAACAAAATTTACAAAATGTCACTTTTGTTTGGAATTTGGCTAAAAAATAATGGCGGATACTGCTATCTCGCTCCCTCAATTAATTCATCTCAGTCACATGTCAATGTCACCTCTGGTCACTTCAGTTCAACTTGAGTGATCGCCATATTGTTTCTTTGTTGATCAGTTCGTAGTGTGGTTTGAAGTTTTTTATTTTGGTATTTATAAATGGTAGAAACCTAAATTTTAAGTGAAAAAGCATGTAGTAAGAAGGCAGTGTGTTTTTCAACATGCCACGGACTATTTCACCCTATAGGGTATGTGTTATTTGCGGTTATCCTGCGGGTGGAAAAGATGAGCAGAAAAGGAAATTTATTATTATCTCTTTATTTATTAAGATAAGATAAGATAATTTATTTGCAAAGTGTAGTGTGTAATGTAGTGATTTTTTCGCTTAAGTTAGATTTTTACAATATCTTTATAAAAAGTAAAACATAAAAATACACTAACAAAACATAAAATCATTATAAAAACCTAACCTAGTGTGCCGCCGGCAGCGAGGCGGGGCCTAAGCTACCGGTGGTTAGGGCGACAGAGAGAGGAACCTCCTAACTATCCGCGCCGTGTCCAAGAGTTCCGCCTTCTGTATCTGACCCTTGACCCAGCCATCTAGCGAGAGTCTCTTGAGATGTTGGTCGAGACTCTTCGCTATTAGACCGTTCGCAGAGACGACTATCGGGACAATGATCATTGAATCAACATCCCACATGGCGGTCACCTCGTGTGCCAAGTCTAGGTACTTGCTGACTTTGTCCTTCTCGGCCTTCACGAGGTTCTCGTCATGGGGGATGGTGATGTCAACGAGCACTGCCTATTATTATTTATTATTATTATTCTCTTTATTTATTTTTCGCCTTAGGCTAGGTTTTTACAATATCTTTATAAAAAGTAAAATATAAAAATACACTTACAAAACATAAAATCATTATAAAAACCTAACCTAGTATGCCGCCGGCAGCGAGGCGGGGCCTAAGCTACCGGTGGTTAGGGCGACAGAGAGGAACCTCCTGACTATCCGCGCCGTGTCCAGGAGTACCGCTTTCTGTATCTGACCCTTGACCCAGCTGTATCTGACCCTTGACCCAGATTATTATTATTATTATATATTTTAGACAGGCAGCTGACGCTGATACGTCTAAATCATAGTTCACTTGGCACTGGTTAACACTGCTTAGATCTTAGTTTGTCAAGTTTGTTTTTAAACTGATTAACACTGTTAGCGTTCACATATATTAGCGTTATGGCAAGATTTCCTTTAGATCACGCAAGATCACGACCGGTAAGCAATTAATTGGAGATTATTTATTAATTGAATTGAAAACATTTATTTCGAGTAACAATATTGTCGCGACGATCGCGAAACCTTAACGAGATTCACAACACTAGCAACGAAGAGAGACGCCATCTTGAATACCTGCTCTATGGTAAGCATATTTAAATGGTTAGTGCTAGTTGGCGCGACGGACAAGAGAATAAAATAGCTGGTGCGAAAGTGTTTGGAGTAGTGAATCGTTCCTGATCTGAGGCGAAAGCTAAGTATTCCTTAGTACAAGCTCAAAGTGGTTGTGATGTTTCAATGCAATTAATCTTGTATATTGTTATCATGTATTTGATATCTATTAGAATCAGGTGAGAGAAGGTACGGGCTGCGTCCATTGTCGGTGACATGGACGAGCTGAGACATTGGTAGGCTGCTCCTGGAGTTGGTCTAGGAGTGGGCCGAGGCCTGGGTGGACGCGCTCAGGATCTGGTCTCTATCGACTCGGGTATGTTATACTCTGAGTCGGGCTCGGGTACGTTTACCCTATGGGCCGCTGTACAGTCGACTGAAGTCTCCTCTCCTTAGGGAGTTGAGCCATGGCTGTGCCTCGATTATGTGGTGCTATGGGTGCCGTAAGACAGCTGTGATTTCGGGGTTACGGGGTCAATGCTAGTCGCAATTGTATGCCGCCGCAGGCGGATACTTGGCTATTAGAACTGTGTGTCAGTTACTTGTTGACTCTGGGTAACCCACCTTATCTACCTATTGGAAATGATGCGGATATGTTATTATGCCATATTCGTGGGCAAGAGTGTGGTTTATACCTGTATATATTATATGTGGTGTTCCTGGCACGAATGTATTATTATGTTATATTCGTTCTAAGGGATAGGGTTGATTAAATGAATAAGCGCATGGACGTCGTAGTGTAGTCGTCATAACCTAACCAGTTGAGAATGGATTCAAACCCCAATTGTTAATAAAGGAGCATCCATTATTAATGCGAGGTGTTTTTGGCAAAATCCGATCCTCTGCCGCCAAAAACATCTCACGTAAATAATGGACGCCCTCAAACTGGGATTTTTATAAAAATGGAACCCACGACGTCACTAGTCATCGTTTATCGATATCGTTAACCGTACTACATCAATGTTACATCCCTATCGCGCTGTTATGTTGTCATTACCTATTCCCTTTTTTTTATTTTATTGTGGTACAGAATGTTTGGCCAAACTCTACGTCAATGTCATGCAATGACAATGTCACTGTCATCCAATACATAGTTCGAAGTCCCGTCTCTTAGAACGTAGTGGTTGTATTCTCTTTGATTATAACAATACTGGGGTGACAATACTATCGTGATATGAAAAATTTGTTTGAATTTTGCTACAATATTGATTATTCCTTTGCTTTGATAACGTCAATATTAAAGAGTTTAAAATACTTTAATACGGTACATATGTATGATGATGGATAAAAAAAAACTTACCGTTACTATAAAATCAGCAAACTGAAAGCGTCATACATCGACTTCTACGATATTATCGTGGACGGTAATGGAAAAATCGTGACGTGGAAGTCCACGGAAAAGTATAAAAGCGCCCAATGGTTTAATTTCAATTTGGCGCCATTGTATATACAGCAAGACTAATTATGAGATGTAAATTGTGCGTGTGTGTGAATTGTGCTACATCCATATCAATCTTCTGATTCATCTCAATTTAGTCAGCCTATCATAAGTCCGTCCTCCTTGGTGATTGGCTAATTCTCCTTCTATCTAGTCCTCTTTCTACGTTCCCCGTACCCGTGTACTGCATGACTTGCAAAATTTCATTTCATGAATAAAAACATACATTTAAAACGCCCTCGTCTTAATGTATTTACTCAATCAACGCTTAATAGAATAACAAACACATAAATATTACTAAAATAGTAGAAAATGGCGAAGAATAGTCACACTTGATTACCATGACATCTCTCACAAAAAAAGACAACTCTGTGGCGCTACCGCGACAGCAAACGAAGTTTTCCCTCTGTCGCACTTGTAAGTTTGCACATAAGTGAGACAGAGAGGGAAAACCTCGTTTGTGGTTCGCGGTAGCCCCTCTGTGTCATTTGACAATGGGGACTATCGCGTATGAATTCGCCGCTAGAGGCGCTAGTGTAGCGTGGGGTCCTCCGAAACGTCAAATGTCACTCTTTTTGGTTGCGCTACGCGGGTTAATATCTAATTGGAACAATATGGTCACTATTTATTTTGCAATACCTGAGCTTGATTATGGCAAATATGAATTAAGGGTCAATGACTGTCAGGGCTTTGAGACAGATTTGTCTTTCGGAAAATTATTTCCTCCTTTTTTCCGAACAAAACGGGACCACGCTACAATGCGGTATATTCGATATTTTTACGGTACGGTTTTAAGGTATTAAATATAATTTAAATGTAAACTTCGTTCTCATGTCCATAATAACCAATAACAATTTTTGACAGCTGGACCTTAGTCGACAGTGGCGCCAACTGGTGAGCACAAAAACGATAGCCCCCATTATGACATGTTGCTTCTTGACACATGCTTGTGGTTACGTGTCCAAAGTCCAAACGATTAAAAATCCAGAGGGGCTACCGCGAACCACAAACGAAGTTTTCCCTCTCTGTCTCACTTATATGCAAACTTGCAAGTGCGACAGAGTGGGAAAACTTCGTTTGCTGGTCGCGGTAGCGCCCCACATAAGTGAGACAGAGAGGGAAAACTTCGTTTGTGGTTCGCGGTAGCCCCTCAGTGTTGACAGTGCGGACTTTATGGTCCGATTTCGGATAATTCAGAGGGGCTACCGCGACTGAAAACGAACGAAGTTCGAATATCTCCCTCTCTGCCGCACGAATTAGCAAGTGCAACAGAGAGGGAGATATTCGAACTTCGTTCGTTTTCAGTTCGCGGTAGCCCCTCAGGCCTTTGGCGGATCTTGTGGGGGTAAAATCGGACCACGGATCAAATCGGACCGCTTCCCAATGTATGAGAAAATAGTGGAATTTTACGTGGTGTCGCCTCGCGACTGTTTTCGGATCTTTTCAAGGCTGAAATCGGATAGAATCAAATTCCAGTCCTGGAGGGCTACCGCGACAGCAAACGAAGTTTTCCCTCTCTATCGCACTTACGTCCGAACGTGCAAGTGCGACAGAGAGCGAAAACTTCGTTTGCTGTTCGCGGTAGCGCCTCTGGTATCACTGAAAAATCTTAGCTATAAGGACATATTACAAGTATGCCGGTTCATATGAACATACTGCCGTAACTGTGGTCATAACGAAGTGATCTTTGTTTTGGTGCTAAAATGATGACATTGATGACGCAGGCTGCCTCCTCGCCCGCTACAGTGCAAGTGTGTGGCTATTGCGGCCTGTCAGCGGTCTGCGGTAGACCGCTACCGCAGAGGGGCTACCGCGAACCTAAAACGAACGAAGTTCGAATATCTCCCTCTCTGTCGCACTTGCTACTTCGTGTGGCAGAGATGGATATTCGAACTTTGTTCGTTGTCAGTTCGCGGTAGCCCTTCTGGCCTTTGCAGTATTTGACAGGCTTTAAATCTGTGGCCTGAGGGGCTACCGGGAAACGAAATCGAACGAAGTTCGAATATCTCCCTCTCTGTCGTACCTGCTAATCCGTGCGGCAGAGAGGGAGATATTCGAACTTCGTTCGTTTTCAGTCGCGGTAGCCCCCCTGGACCAAGCCTGAACAGGGGATCGTTTATTGATGATACGTTTTTATTGTAGTTATTTTTTTTTTGTTTGTTGTATTAATTAATCTTTTAGTTTATGCTTTCAGGAACATTAGTCTTTATTCAATGAATATAATTATTCTGTTGAGTAGAATTTTAAAAAATCGAAAATAATTAGTCTACTCGAACGAAATCGTTATTTTTTCCTGACAGTTGAGCTGTCAAGTTACATACCTTTACCATTTGTTCATAATCAGTATTTTGTTGCTTGCTAATTCATTCATTTTAGAGTAACATAATCTATTATATCTTATTATTAAAATATGCTATTCATAATTTTCAATTATGTATTATAGTCAACTATAAGCTGCTGTGTAGTATTTGTTATCACCAGAATATAATAGTCCTGAGATTGAAATATAAAAATGGTTATGCTGTCTTCATTTACTGTAAAATCGTTTTATAGAAAACTTGGTAGGCAGTGCGCCGAGTTTAACCATTTACACTTATTCTGTGCTGGCAGTTCACTTAACTTGCGTTACGATGCTAAGGTTTGGCCTACTGACACCAGGAGGTTCTCAAGATGTTTCACTACTTCTTTTCGTTTCGACGATAAAACTGGAGCGAAAAAAGATGTAATCAAATCGGAAAATTTTGATAAATCTAAAAAACTTGTAATACAGAAACCGAAAGGGAGTGTAAGTGTGAAAGCTGAGGCAGACAAAGACGACAATGTCACAAAAGTCACTATACAGAAGGTGGAAGCTCCTGAAACTAAATCCATACCTATTCAACCTGGTAATCTCAAAAACCACTTCAGTCACATATAACTTCTAGTTGCTTTGATGACAAATTATTTTGTATTCCTTAACATACAGTATCAAATCATCTTTGTTTTAGCTAAGAAGAGACTCCTGATTGACTTTTCTGCTTCTTATACTGAACGCAATTTTATAACCCCAATAAGAGCCATGACAGAGTACTTGCTCAAGCAATCAGACTTAGAGACTCTTCCTAAAGTAATGAGGCGATCTCCATATGAGGCAGAACCTCCTATCACGGTGTATTACAGAAAAGATGTGGAAGCTAAGGCCATTGAGGTAAGCCTTATGTTTTTTGGGCAAAAAACTTAGTTTTTTTATATGATTATTTTAGTTTTAGATTGTTGCTTTAAAAAAAATTGTTTCTCTTTTTTAAAGCAAAAATCTAAGATTTATGTTTATTATTTAGGTTTGGGGTTCAAAGGAGGCTCTAGATATAGAATTATTGCGAAGGGAATTAGATAGAAGAAGATATGAACAAGGTATGTAAGAAAAGTAATAAAAAAATATTCCTTTACATAATATTTTCATTGCAGTTGAATCATTAACATGGGTTAATTTAGATTGGTATTGTGGTATTTATCTGTCAAAAACTATTCATAATTGATAATATAAATAGTAAATAAAAATAAAAGAACCAAGCCTTCCAGAGAATTGATAATACTATATTGTTAAACAAACAGATGTATTTACTGTAAAAAGGCGATTAAGGAATTATAGAAGAGAAATGAGCCACAAGAAGGAGGAAGAAGATACTGGGCTGAGGACCAGGTCTGGCAGAGTGGTGCTGACTGCAATAGGAATGTAAGTTACTGGCAGCATCAAATTCTAATGTTCCCCCAAAGTAGGAGAAGAGTATTTAGTTTTAATTTTTATTTAATGATACATTTGGTTTTTACAGAAACGGGTGTAACTTCTTGTTCAAACTGTGTGCCTGGGCCTACACCGGATCCCACAGCCTTTTCTCTGAGTGTATCCACTCCCTTGCTGACACAGTCAACCAATTAATTTTAGCCTATGGAATACACAAATCTGTCCAAGTATGTGGTAACTTCTGGGATTTGGTTCCCTTTTTTTAAGTAACTATCAAGCAAATTATCAACACATTAGATATTTGGTGAGCAAATTAAACATTAGAGGACAATGTAATAAGGCATGATTGTCAAAAAGTGGGCAAAAAGGCATACATGAAAATATAATATTTATGGCATAAAGCTTATCCCCCTTATTCATAAAACTTAACACGTTCACAGTTCAGTGCCCCATACATGGGTCAAGACGAACTATCTTCATGAGTCTGTGTCCCGTACATGGGTCACTATAGCCGACCAGGTACGCACCAAATCACTGTAATTATATTTTTGTTATAATCTTTTGCCTGACGATCATGATGCGAATTATTGTGTACTGATCATTGAAGTGCTAATCGAAGATATGATTCACTTCTTACTGCATTTGATAAAAGATTTATAAAGACAATTCTGATTTATCAATTCATATTTTAGTTAGATATGAAATAGCATTCTATAATATACAAGGTGATTTTTAAGTCGTGTTCTGAAGTGCCAGGGGGTGATGGGGATGATCACACTGAGCAACTTCCACTATGGGGCCAATGATGAAATCATGAAAAAAAAAAGTTGTTCCATATATTTAGGATAGTTAGAGATCAATTAGCTATAAATTAACTCTTTTTTTTTAGCGATTTCATTGTTGACCCGTAGTAAAAGTTGCTCAGTGTGTCCCTCCCCATCACCTGGCACTTTAGATCACGACTTATAAATCACCTTGTATATTGTAATAATCCGAGTGCATACCCGGTCGTTTCATAGTGACCCAAACGAGGAGCACGGATGTCGGATGCGTGATGGAAGTAATTTGCTTGGACGTCCAAGAAAAATTGAACATTTTTTATGGGGACTGTGAACATGTTAACAAACCTCTGCTAAGTAAAATGTGTTTTGTCCCTTTCTCACAAATGTAAATGACCAAGTATCAGATAAAAACAAACGAATGTTTAGGTTGGACGAATTATGAATAAGGGGGGTATATTTCTAAACCCTTGTTTAACATGATTTTAGATGGCTGATCCGGACCACCCATATGGGTACACTAATATGAGATATGTATCCTCTCTCATTTCTGGTGTGGGTATATTCTGCGTGGGAAGTGGACTGTCCTTTTACCATGGCGTCACTGGCATCCTGGATCCACAACCTCTCCACGACTTTTACTGGGTACCGAAGCGCTTTTTATAAGCCGTCGTCTCCCGGCGAAAAAAATAAAAAGCCTTCTTTTGTTATGATCCCGGGGATCCCAGGGACCGGTAGACGACGGGGGAAAGTGAATAAATGCCTTTGTTATTGAAGTCACTTCAACTGTGGCATTTGCAGTTGCAGCGATAAATTGTTGTTATAATAAATACTTACGTTCTTGTTTTAGGCCTACTTTGTACTCGGAGGTGCAGTAGTATCCGAAGGGGCGACATTGATGGTTGCTCTTAATTCCTTACGGAAAGGCGCTAAGGAAGCTGACACGCCTTTATATGAATATAGTATGTGTCGTATTATAGTGTAGTATAGATAACAATAGATACTGTTGACGTCATTTCTAGTAGTAACAATTATTTACAAGCATTTCAATATCACTTTGTTCCCTTCAGAAATTAATCTATACAAATATTATAAAGAGGTAAGTTTGTAAGTCTGTGTATTTCACAAATATATAGAATGGACCTTGGATATTTAATTTCCTTTTTTATCCTGCGGCGCCTGGGTTCGCTGTAGTAGTACACAGGCAATGCCGCGCGGGCAGCTAGTATATTAATAAAATTATTTTAAAAAAACGTGATACGGTAAAGCTTATGTTTTTTCCAGTAATGCGAAGTTCGGATCCGTCCGTGAATGTAGTGCTACTCGAAGACACAGCAGCCGTGGCCGGTGTGGTGGTTGCCGCGAGCTGCATGGCCATCTCCCAGTACACGGGCAATCCGCTGCCCGACGCAATAGGAAGCCTCCTCGTTGGAACAATACTCGGCGGCGTCGCGTCCTTTATCATACTCAGCAACGTGGGCGCGTTGGTGGGCAGGTATTTAATATTTGAACTTATTATGTAATAAAAGACTAAGTAGATTGATTTCCTTGTTCTGAGTCTGAACAATATTCGAACAAGTTTCCCAATTGAGTGACAAAACTTATGGAACTATTGCAACTCTGGAATTTTTAGTATGTAAAGAATAAGGAGTTCCTCCTCATAATCATCCCCTAAAAAGCTGAAAGGGGAGTCCGGATATAACCGGAGCGGTTTTAAAACCAAAAGGCACTCATTTAAATCGATAATGATAATGACCAAACTGAGTACTAAAGCCAATTTATAATGAGCTGATTACCATATTCTATTTCAGATCTATACCGCAAGAGCAGTTGGACGAAATCAATAGTGTTTTAGAAAGAGACTTCATGATTCGTGCCATTCATGACGTGAAGGGCATCGATATTGGAAGTAATCTGATTCGATACAAGGTATCTTGCTGCGTTTTTAAATTAGTGACGCATTCACAGTTTCTAAGTTTCCAATGTCTTTTGAATGCCAAATTCCTTAGTATTATTATTAAGCCTGTTATGTTCTATCCATATTACATTTTATTTCTACTAAATTCTAATTAATTATTTATAATAATTTTTTGTTCTTTGTGTGATTGCACGTGTTGCAATTAGATTCTTTGTTCCAACAATTCGAACCAGGCACACTGACCGTAGTCTATTCAGTGTACCAATCGTACATACTAATTATGCCCAGAATTCACCTCTAATTCGTATTTAAAAAAAATATAATAAGAGATTTAATACTATTGACTTATTCAATTGTGCCAAGCCCGCCCTGAAGACTCGTATTCAATCGCTGTTAAAGCATAGCATTGCAGATAAATAAATAAGTGAAGTGAATTTATATACCGACCACCACAATTTATGCACACACACACGCACGCACGCACACACACACACACACGCGCGCGCACACACACGCACACACACACACACACACACACACACACACACACACACACACACACACACACACACACACACACACGTGCAATCACATTAATCACAAAGCTCTTTCAAGTGGAGTACCTCTTGATACCTCTTGATATTAATTTGTCTTGATAAGTAATTTGTAATATACGCATGTTTTGAAACTTAATTCTTAAATGAATTGCCATCTTAGCCTCTGTTTTACCAGTTGTATGTTTTATGTTTTACGTTCTTTTTCAACTAAATGTATTTGTGTGGACATCTATAATTGGCTTTGTTATTAGCTATTACGTTTTGTATTATTTTTCTGTAATGCTGTTGATGCCCCGAATAAATAAAAATAAATAAATATGGATCCCTTTATGGGTGAAGGCCTCCAATCCCTTCCGCTCTTCTCGCTGTCTTCCTGTCTCTATCTAATAATTGCCCACTGTTTGGATGATGTCGTCAGCCATCAACCATCGTTTGTATGGTCTTCCTACTTTTCGTTTGCCATCTGGCCCACGGTAAGTGGTGGTTTCTCGAGCCCATCTATCATCTGACATTCGGGCGATGTGACCAGCCCATTGCCACTTTAAGGGCATGGGTGAGAGCATCATTAAATTTAGTTTTGTCTCTGATTTTATTGTGCCTTACTTTGATCTATTTTTCTTAGTTTCAACATACCCCTCTCCATAGCTCTTTGTGTGCATTTTATTTTTTCTTTTACTCTGTTTGTGTAGACCCATGTTTGTGAGCCATAGGTTAGGGCACGGTAGAAGACAGGTGTCGCATACTACTTTTTTAAGTGAGAGATCTTGCTTTACTATTTCTTTCATGGCCCAGTACTTTTTCCAAGTTTTATTTGATCTCCTTGTGACTTCTTCTTCGTTGTTAGTTTTTGAGAATGATACCTGTTTTCCAAGGTATATATATGTAATTATCAACATAATCTATCGTTTGGCCATTGATGTTTATGGATTTTTTATCGCTATTATTAGTCATCACTTTAGTTTTACTAGTCTTCATCTCGAGTCCTATTTCAGAGCTATGGTCGTTCAATGTGCTTATCATGTCTTCTAGGTTGCTTGAGTTCTCGGCAAAAAGTACGATGTCGTCTACGAACCTTAAGTGAGTTAAATAGCAACTGTTTATTTTTATCCCCTTATTTACCCAGTTTAGATTCCGGAATATTCTTCTAGCACGGCTATGAAGAGTTTAGGAGAAAGTGAGTCCCCTGTCTCACTTCTCTATTTTGATATCTTCTCTTTGCTCGAGTCTCGCTCTACTGGTGCTGTTTTTATGAATAGTTTTCAGGGTATTTATGTATTTATGGTCGATTTCGAAAGAATCCAGTGCATCCCAGATCGAGTTGTGGCTGATGGGTGTCGAAGGCCTTGTTTGTTGAACTCCTTATACTTTTCTATTACTTGCTCCTATGTGTGTATATGGTCTGTTGTGCTAAAAGTAGTTCGGAAGCCTGCTTGTTCTGTGGTTTGGTTGTTGGCAATCTTCTGTGTTATTTTCTTGAGTATGATTGAAATGAAAAGCTTGTAGGTACTTGCTAAGAGGCTATAGTCTATAATTGGCTATGTCCATGGGGTCTCCTTTTTTGTATATTAAGTGTTATTTCAGAGTTGCCCCATTGTTTTGGTATGCTGCCAGTAGCTAGTATTTTATTGTATAATTTTGTAAGGGGGGTTAGAAGTGCCGGAGTTCCTGTTTTAAGAGCTTCATTAGTGATACCATCGAAGCCTGGGCTTTTATTGTTTTTCAGTAATTTTAATTGATTGTATACTTCCCTTTCCACTATGCTTATTTCCTCGCTAGTAGTTGTGACGTTTCTGTAGTTTGTTTCTTTTTCCACATATCGGTTCTCTTTTTTGTAGAAATTTGTGGCTGTGTCTATAACATCTTTCCTAAATTTGGTTTCTGTTGAGTTATTATGTAGTTTCTGTATCCACATTTTGTGTGTTGCTAAGTCTTTTAATCCTCTCTTGGTGCTTCTATATATTTCTAAATTACGGCTAATGGTGTTTTTCCTGTGGTCGCTGTAGTCTTTTCTTATTGACTTGCTAGCTTCTTTAAATATTTTACTTATTTCAGTTTTTATCTGTCTGTCCTTATTTTTTATCAGAATTAATTCTTTCCGCCTGCTTATTACTTTTTGGGTTTGCTCACTGAATATCTTGTTCTTTTTTATTGTGTTGGCATTTTCAGTTGTTAAGCTTTCAGGACTAGCCATTTGCAGCATGTTGTAGTAGCTTTGAACATTATTAGGTTCCATTTCATAATCTATATTTACGTCTAAATGGTTTAGGTAGTTTTTAGTTTCACATTCAGTTCTGGAGTTTTGGTGAGAGGTTGAAGTTCCTTCTGCTTTTCGTCTGGGTTGATAGACTAAACTTTGCTCGAACTAGTCTGTGGTCGCTGGGGAATTCAAAGTTGTTTAGAACTTGGACATCGTTTATTAATTCTGGCGACAAGATATAGTAGATTTCGTTTCTAGTTCTGCAGTCCATGTCCATTTGCGGCTTTATCTTTCTTCTTGAAGAAGGTATTCATTATTGATAGTTTATGTTCTAAAGCGTGTTCAATGATTCGTTCACCTCTTTGGTTCCGTTTTCCGTATCCATATCGGCCCATTATTATGTTTTCTTCATCTGTAAGTATCCCAATCTTTGCATTGAAGTCTCCTATTACTAGAATCGTCTCATCTGCTAGGGTGTGCGCTTTCCTGAGTCTTTAGTGTAGGGGCCAGTCGAACCGCATAACGAAAAATCCACTCAGTACATTACTTATAAATGATGATATGTTGTTTGTATACCTGTAAACTTTTATGTACGAATAAACTTCTTATGTCTTTATGTCTTAAATTATATTTCGTCTTCACTTGGGGTCTGTGTGGGTGCATAAGCCTGGATTATAGATATTTTGGAGTTGTAATAGAGCAATTCTTTCGGATATACCTAAAAAAATTCTATGTTGGCTTTTAGTTCCTTTTTTATCAGAAAGCCTACTCTATGCAAACCTGCAAACCTGGTGTTCATTTATTTGGTATCCTAGCCGTCTTGTTTCTGCCAGTCCCAATATATCATACCTGATGTTTGTAAGGGCTTCACATAGTTCGAGCAGTTTCTCTTCAGATGCTAAGCTTCTCACGTTGTAGGTGCAGATATTCAGTATGGGCGTTTAGGTTTTCTTTGATTGGATGGTTGAGCTACATAGAGTACTTTTGAGCAACTGTAGGTATTCAAAATATATCTTTTGACTCACACATTCGCTTCTAATGTATGATTAATATAAATTATTACATTTATAGGCTGAAGTGGATTTCGACGGCCGGGCACTTACAAGGTCTTATTTGGAGAAGCACGACTTAAATGCCTTGTTGGAGGTAAGCAAAATATTTGTCAAAGGTACTTAAGTTCTTTCGCAAAACTAGTGCCTATGCCAAATCTTGGGATTAGGTAGCGGACCGCGGGTATCCTTCTGGATGAAACTGTACTCGGATAACGCTAGGAGGATGATGACACTTAAGTTCTTTTGCAATTAAGTAGCTACAAGCGATCATTACTAAAGCAATCTGTCAAACCTACGAAACTTTCATCTTTTTAAAGAGAGTTAAGTATTTATAAAAACGGTTCAATGTTCCAGGATATGAAGAAGATACAAACGATTGATGACGTGGAAGCATTTCTACTGAAGCACGGGGAAAACATAGTGGACATGTTGGGTGGTGAAATTGATAGAATAGAGTTGAAATTAAGGGTAAGAATTATACAATTATAAGCCAATATGTCCCTTGATGTATGGGTAATGTGGAGCCGAATGCTTTCTGACGTTTAAAATCCCGTGAATATTGTACTATGCAACTAGCACTGGTTAATAATTAATTTTATACATATAGTAATTGTTACAAGTTCCCCGAGATAAAAAAATACTTGTCTGTATCATGCTTCAATGGCATCTGATATACTTAATTAATGTTAAAATTTTCATTTCAGAAAAAGTTTCCACAAGTTCGGCATTGCGATTTAGAGATACTTTAAATTTGTAAAGGTATGGTAAGGCAGCAAAACACAGGATATATAATTATTATGAATATTTCAAGATCAGCAATACCTTTAGTGCATTCTGTATATATACATGTATTATATTGTGATAAGTTTTAGCTTTAGCAACTCGAATGAGTGCAAAAACTTCTCATTGAAATGTTTTGTTGTACATATGGAGTGTTATTATTGTTAGTGTTCGGATAAGGGGACATATATTAACTTTAAAAAGTAAGTACAGACCATTCCCCCTCTTCTGATCATCCTTATTTTATTTGAATGTTGAATAGTCCTTTTACACACTATCTTATTTAGCTATGGGTCATTGCACGGGCGTTTCAAACACCGTCAGTCCCTAGTCTAAATACTGCAGAAATAAGCTGCAAAAAGATTTACTCGATTAATTTTGACAACACATACGAGCACAGTATGTCGTTGCATAAAAACGTAATCCTTGGTGTAGTTCATTTGTTCAATGTTTAAAACTAGGGACAGTAGGGACTGACGGCGGTTGAAACGCCTGTGGAATGACACCTATGCCTTAAGTGATGTGAAACGTTCTAAAAAACGACATTAACGTTTGTAAAGTCCTAAAAATGTTGTATTGTCAGAACAGTGATACTATTTATAGCAAAAACCAGTGCATAGAAATATGATCAGTGCTTCTCGAATCAAGGTTCATCATGGAGTGAGTCCTTTATTATATAAAACTATTTCGCGACCCTCCAGCTTCCGCCGTGTGAAAGCTTTTTTTATTATGCATATATTGGATACATACATCACTTTATATTTAAACATCTGTCGACTAAAACGGGCATAAACAATCGAAATATAAATTGGATAAGTAGTTATTTACTATCGTGCAGAATAAATCGGTATTTATTATTTCTACATCCATAAGCGGAATTCCAGAAGGCACTACTAATGTATTGTTCGATTGGAGTCACTATTACGACTTGCACTTTCGCTAGCGCCGTTGACGACAGAGCGCACAAATCAATATGATCCCAATCTAATCTAATATGTCAGTGTCGCGTTCCCAGTGAGAAAAGCTACACCTGCCTAAAATGTTGTAAAATAAGAACAGCCAAGTTAAATTAACATCTACGATTTAATTTAACCTGGCCTGTATGTCGTTGTTTATTAGTGATCATTACTTATTTCTCAAGAAGTCCACGCCCAATCACAGTTATTTAGAAAAGTTAATAAATTTGAATTACTACATTAATGCTGTGATTTAGTTGTATATAATATTGAAGTATATGTGCAAGTATAAGTATATTTCTCTGTTTGTTAATTAGTGTATAATGTGAGTAAAGTCGTTGACGCTGACGTTTCTTATATTTTTTATCGAACCCGCATGAACACTTAAATATAAGTAAAATACATTTCGTTCCGTTATAATTTTAATTAGTACAAAATATAATAATTCCATTTAACTTACGCACTTTGTGATAATTAAAAATAGGTACATGACAATAAAATAAACTGCTCAAGAACACAACTGCTGTATTTCTCTACTGTAATGAGAACTCATTCATTCCCAAATTAACGATTCAAATAAAGTGCTACCGAGTGAGACAGTACAAGTCTTGTGATTCTGGTTTCTATAAAGATACATGAAAAAGTTTGTACCTATTTTGTAACTAAAATAGATATACAAAATCCGCTCTGGCTGTTCGGGGAGATGACATAATCATATCTAGTTTTAAATGACCTCGAAGTTTAACTCTGCAATCCAAATATTAATAAATAGGGGTTTACATGTCGTTAATTCTATATTATAATATATTGGATTATAATAGGAAAACCCAGGTGTTCTAATGTATCTTACACGAAATTACAAAAAAACCTCTAACACGCATTGAACTCGTTTGACATAAGTACTGTAAATTTTATAAAATGCCTATGCGTGATAAATAATATAAACTTACGTTAAATTGTAGAAAACATTAAAATGCAATTGAGTGGAATCATAATAAGGCAATCGCGCCGATATCACAGCTCAGCGTTTCATAAATACATCAATATATTTGTTAGGATTTGATCTCCTATATAGAATGCCTAGCGTTACGACGTACGGTGTACCCTGGACGTACGCTATGTCAGATTGTTAATGCATTTCTATACAAACATTCTGACGCGGTGAAACACGTCACAACAACCGAAGCCAGTCATGCGAATGAATGAGGGCCCATAATACAATCATAACAATACATTCGAGGGATTTGTTACTTTCAAAGAGACTTAACTTACTAAATAGTCCCGGTGACTCACACAGCGGGTCTCGTCTGCGGCAGGCACATGTTGTAGTGAGCAGTTTTGTTCCAGAAGTCCGATTTCTTCCAACCACACCAACCCTTGCTAATGACCGTGGACAAGTCGTCCGCACCGGTGTAGTGCGGATCCAATATAAGATACCGCGTCTCATTTGTTTCAGAGTTGAATTCAACACCCAGTATTGTATGCGCTAAAACTCCACCACCTAAAAATTTACACAAAATGATAACATTAATCATTTCCTTTAAGGAAAATTTACTACATCTACAATACAAATCGTAGCAATATTAAAGTTAAAAAACATCGATACAACGCAACACAACAGTATTGAGGGCGCGACGTAAAGCATTCGTCCTCCGCACACTTGCGTACTATGTGTTTGTGTTTAAAGGTAGATTCAAATCTACAGACATTGAGCCAGACACGTGCCGTGGCAGACAAAATAATATTCTTTTCTACAGTGTCTATTAACGTATTTATATCTACGGTCTTTTGGTATCGGATAGATATATAAATAATATATGGATCGACCTTTAGACGGAGCATAAATGCGAAACCACAAAAAAATATTTCAAGTTAGGTACTCAACAGGAGTGCAAGTAGATGAAATATTCTTATAATATTGTTAACTTACCAATCATAATAGGGCTACCATGTTTTTGAAAATGATGCAATAATTCTGGAGTGTAGCTTTGGATTTCTGCGCCCGTATTTGCGAATAAAATTCTAGATTGGACACCAAGCAGGGTCTCTAGACAAAACGAGACTTCAGTCGACCCAATCCATTGCTTGGAACCTACGAATGATGATGGCTTGTCACCAATATCGACAAGGCACTGTTGGATTTCCTTGTGTGTGGGAACTTCCACTGTTGTATATCCTTGATACCTGAAGAATAGATTACCATGTAATTAGCCTTTGACCGCACTACTATTTCATATAACACGTCGTTTAGTAAACTTATTGGCCATGCATGAAGGTTCATTTGAACTGGATCTGTTGTCATGTAAGTAGACACTGTGGCGGCCAAAAGGTTAAGAAAAAACGAACACCTTTGCAAATAATCATTAGGTACTTAATATGGTGAAATGCAATGTAATTAGGTGCCTAACTCGTGCAAGCACCGGCGGGATGCAATTATTTAGTTTCGTTGTAGTTAATATGTATTATAATACGACCTTCGCCCAGTTAAATATACTTACTTGTATAATACCAAGTAAGTATATTGTGCAACAAGGACAGGCATAAGCAAACAGAGCCGCAGGTGAGGGTCTAAGTGCAGGATAAAAAATAAATTAAATGCGTTTTATACCAAATAATGCTTTTCACTTCGATTTTGAGGAAAATAATGTTACATTAAGTATCGTTACATGACCGTGATACGATGTTGAGCCTGATTATAAAGTTTTTAGAAAAGGATTCTTCTTTGTGATCAAGCGCGTAATTGACTACCTACAAAGCGAATGTGCTTTACGGGCATAGGAGTGAAAAAAATAGTAATACGAACATACCTATACCACGAAAATATGGTTTGCATCGAGCGGTAAGCACACCCCCAGCCGTCATCATTGAAGTTATCTTGCATGTAGTGGTAGTACCCATACTTGCCGCGAACCACCGCAGTCACGCCCTTGCCCTGTTGGGGCGGTATTGCCTCGTGAGGATTTAACAGCCTTCCAGAATGTGCCACGTATGCATTACCCCTTCGGAAAATAGGCCTGTCAACTGATAGTCCTAGTTGTTCATGGAACAAGCGTCTTTCGTTTTCTGCAAAAACAAAAAACGCTTTCAATATATTTCACAGTTTTATTGGTACGCGCTAACACCACCGCCCACAGCATTACCAACTTAAATTTAAGAAGCAAATTATACCAGGACATTTTTATTAAGTTCGGTTAACGCCATTTAATCGCGTAACGATTCAATTCATTAATTAACCTCTGATATCGACAGTCGTTTAGGATATGTCACAAGTCACAACATCGTTGGTCGCGTCGCGAGCCAATGAGTCAACAAAACCGGCCAAGTGCGTGTCGGACTCCGCACATTTAGGGTTCCGAACCAACCGCACGGAACCCTAAAAAGGAGGAGTAGAACAAGAATAAAACATACTTAAGAGTTGTACCTGTATTAAGTAGGTAGTTCCGTAAAAAAAGTAATTTGCCGGCGTGGTGGCTGGGGATGGGTCAACGGCAACGTGATTTGACGACTAGCTCAAAATTTCAAACAATGTTTATGAACAGACAGAGGGAACTTACCCATACTCTCGTCAGGTATGCCTTTAGGCATAATCCTCGTTACAAAGTGGCCTAGTTCGTCTGGCATGAAATGGAAAGTTTCGGGTAAACGTAAGCCCGCTCCATCGCCTATACCCTCCTGACCTATAGATAAATGAACAGGTAAGTACCAAATAATTCGTATATTTCTTGCAAAAAATTTAATTAGGTAAAATTACACTTATCCCCTTTGTTTGAAATTGGGCAGGTACTTTGCCTGATATTTTCACACCATGAAAACAGGGAAATTTTGATCTTATTTCGAGTCGTATATAAAATATATCAATCTCTGACTCAAGTGAAATATGACAATACATAGGAAACGATGTGAAGATTTTTTTAAGGCTAGTTTCTTTAAAAATCGTTTTATATTCAATAAAGCTGAAATTATCTACGAAAGCGACCTGCACACCTCACTTTAGTAGACAGACGGCCATCAGGCCTCGAGCTGAACGGACGTCTGTAGTAATTTTTCTATTTGACATTTGCATAAATAGCAAAAGAAAATCCACACTAAAAATACTTAATCACACTTTTTGCACTAAGAGCTGGTTTGAAGAGGAAAAGATGAAAAAAATGCTAGGATTTAAGCCTTATGAAACAATTTTTATGTTTTCTACTATCTCGAATTTTAAAAGTACCAGGAAAAATATTTTTAACGTTAATTCATCGATATGATACGCCAATACCCTGAAAATGTTACTATCATCTAGTTACTGGTATTAAAATTGCTATTTATACAAATTTCAAATAGAAAAATTACGACAGACGTCCGTCCAGTAGGCCTGATGGCCATCTGTCTACTAAAATGAGGTGTGAGGGTCGCTTTAAACCCTTAATAAAAACCCTTTTTAAAGAACCTAGCCTTAAAAAATCTTCTTCAGATCGTTTCCTATCTATTGTCATGTTTCACTCGAGTCAGAGATTGATATATTTTATATACTTACAATACGAAATAAGATCATAATTTCCGTTTTCATGTTGTGAAAATATCGAGCAAAGTTTTTGTTTTGATCCGTAAAAATATATAGTAGCTCTTAAACTATAACATGTCTCAATATCCCATCAAAAATGTGAGTATTTGATTGTTTAACGTTGAATGAAAGAGTACGATTTAGAAAAACGTCCCCTTAATGAAATGAAATCGAGGTTATGTAGCAGTTTTTTTTAATCCCTGTACATAACTAGTCAGCCATATTAGCCAGGAATATTTTTTCCCCTACCAGTGCTGGTAATGTAACTTGGTTATGTACGGGGAACAAGGGGACTAATCATTAAACAAACTAAATGTTGAAACCAAACGCATCTTCTTCACTGGCTTGGTCTCCTCGAGAGAATGGGAGAATGGGACATGGAACGTGTTAATGTTTGTAGTGTTGGTCTTACCCAGTTGTTCAAGTAATACACTCTCCAGTAGCCTGAGCGAGCGGCAGGCTGCTTCCACCAGCACTGTGTATAACTCCAACAGCTTTGTGTTACGATGGATTATCGCCAAAGTGTCCACTCTTAGTGGCATACTTATACAAAATGCAGCTAAAAACGAAAGGAAGATACTCACAACAGTCAATACAACATTTTATTATGGGAATATTACGTTGATTTTATGATGAATGAAATAAATGAACTTTATTCTGCAAGTAGGCCGCAATGTCATTTTTACGAGTCAAAAACTACTAGCTTTTCGCAAAAGACCTCTGCCGAGAAGAAACACCAAAAGAATCTCAACAGTCATTTTCTCCCAAAATATGCTTATTATTATTTATACTTAAGCTACTTAAGTAAATCTGAGTGGTAAACAATAAAAAATGAGGGAAAAACAATAGGTATTTACAATGTGTAGTTCCACAAGAAAACGTCGAAACTGTATACATAATTATCAACAGTAAGACCCTTTTAACCTTTTGTAAACCTCAATGGTCAGTTGCGTGTTGCTTTAAGTACTATTAGTAGATACTAGAAACAGAAAAATGTTGGTTCAAGAACATTTTCAGTTTAGACGTTTTGTTGCTACACCCCACTAGGGTCCTTGTACACAAGGTTGCAAATAAATATTATTATTAAATATATAATAACTTACGTTTACGTTGTGTGGTCATCATCTTAACAGCAGTCTTAACTAGCTTATCAGACAAAATATCCTTAGTAGCTTTTAATATTAAACTTGCTGGTAAAATTTCCTACAAATAATGTACAATAGGTAAATTAATTGTGTTTAGATGTGTGAACTATGTCATTCTAACTGCGTTTTCCCGGTTGTGCTCTAAAGGCACTTGGGGTCCACCCTGGCACCAACCAAACCCTTTTCGATGAGATTTCATAAATAATGTATTAGAAAACCCCAGGAGTAAGCTGGCGTTCGAACACACACCCAGTCAGCTACAGTGGCTTCCCTTAGATTACTCTGGGATTAAAATTACTGATTTTAAAGCTTGTAATAAAAAAAAGTATGTATAAAGTATAGGTACATACAAATAAGGATGTATGAGTATACATTTTTAAAGGGTGAGCAAATGCACCCAGGGAGTTAATGGGCTACAGTGACTACTTACTATCAAGTGGGTTGTATGCTTGTTGTCCACCACGATAGTGTTAAAAAAACATAATATCTATAAACTTACTGTGCTATTTGTGTTATGTTTCTTTTTTTTAGGTTGTTCTGGGCTCATTGAGTCTATAAGCTCCCCGATTGTGGCATCTGTGCTTATCCCTGTTAATCCGACATCAGATGCTACTCCAAATAAATAAACAGATGTTCCATTGATATGAAAGGAAACTTGACCAGATGCAATCTGTAATTAGGAAGGAATCATTTGTCATTGAAATTGTTGCTTGTGGTGAGTATGCCATCAATATTGGGAGGCTTAAAGTGATGGACACTCTTAATGCATTCCGTAAGGATTTGTTAATTGATTAATACAATGTCTGAAAAACATTTTTATGAACCTTTCAAGCAGTCTTCAAGTCAGTGTTATGAAATAGACATTTTCGGGATTCCGTTTTCTATTGGACTAGTCTTTAGGTAATCATGTAACCATTATGTAGTTTCATTAGTTCAGTATGCCAACTAGTGAAACTCCTAAATGGTTATACAATAACATAAAGTTCACTAAATGGAAAGAGGGATTGAAAATTTTACTAAACCATGTATTTCAAATTATTCCTTTAATTTTGCATACCTTTTTCCTTTTGTTCTGCATTATATTCTTTACACCAGTAATAGTTGCTTCACAACTCAGCGGTACCACAGTGTTCAAACGCACATGGAGGAACTGCTTCCACAACTCAACCGCATCTAAAACTTCATACTTGGTTTCCTCAAACTTGTCATGGACTAAAAAGTGTGCTTTCATGTCCTTCGTTTGATTTATAATAATCACCAGTGGGTTGTCTGTTATGTCTACATCCTGAAAATTTTAAGATTTAGTGAATAAAATGCCATGTCCAATCACATAAAATTCGTTAAATTAGTTTTATTGGCTTTAAAATTTACCATATGCTTATATTTTATATAATTTCAACACTTGCTCTTCTACCCTAAATGGTGGTTGATTAAATAGTCAACAACCATTTGAGTTACTTCTTTATTTTATTCTCGGTTACTGTGTGGTATATCAGGAACCTATAATGCACGACTTAATAGTACACATGGGAGCGCGTGTTCTCGGGTCATACATTCCTGGATCGTGCATTATCTGTCTGTACACAGACCCTTATTGCTCACATTAATTGAGGTTACATAATTGTTAATTATATTTACCTGCAGGATCTCCTTTAATCTCGTCTCAGTGGTTAAAGTTTCTCCGAACTTGATGACCCCACATAGCTCAACTTCAGTGGGTAAGTGTAGAAGAAGCTGCTTATATGTATTCTTCTCCTGTTCGAATAACTCCAGACTCAGCCCAACTACGAGCAGGGTGCCGTCGTACATAACCCCGTACAGGCATCCTGTACTCTCATTTGTGTCTAATTTAGACAAACGCTGCCGGTAAAATATCAAAAATTTGTGAATAAAACAAATATGATGACGTATTAGAGGAAACCTGATTTAGTAATGATACAAAATCCGGAAAACACAACTATCAATATTTCTTGACGGGGGCATGAAAATATCTTGTTTTTAATAATCAATTCAGCCCTAGTTTACACGAAAAGAATAAAAGTTTACCTCGATAACATAACTCGATATTTTGAGACGTGGTGACATTTTAACTAAATGTTGCCATGCGCTGTACAATGAACAACTATAACTACACCGATATGAAGATAGGTGCGTTCCATTATTCCTACAAAAAAATGTTTGGTAGGTTTGGTAGTCTGGGGGGCTACCGCGAAAAACGAACTGAATTCGAATATCTCCCTCTCTGACAGACCAATCAGCAAGTGCGACAGAGAGGGAGATATTCAAACTTCGTTCGTTTGCTGTTCGCGGCAAAGAGAATATAACCACTACGTTCTAAGGGACGGGACTTCGAACTAGGTTTTGGATGACAGTGACATTGTCATTGCATGACATTGACGTAGTTTGGCCAAACATTCTGTACCACGATAAAATAAAAAAAAGGAAATAGGTAATACCAACATAACAGCGCGATAGGGATGTAACTTTGATGTAGTACGGTTAACGATATCGATAAACTAGTGACGTCGTGCGTTCCATTTTTATAAAAATCCCAGTTAGAGGGCGTCCATTATTTACGTGAGATGTTTTTGGCGGGAGGGGATCGAATTTTGCCAAAAACACCTCACATTAATAATGGATGCTCCTTTATTAACAATTGGGGTTTGAATCCATTCTCAACTGGTTAGGTTATGACGACTACACTACGACGTCCATGCGCTTATTCCGCAGTGGGTTAAACGTTAAAGGGCTAAAACTAAATAAAATAAAATAAAGTATAAAGTTGTGTTGCTTTATATTAACAATCTCTTTAGACGACTTTTCTTTCGGTTAAAATCTTTGGGTTGAAAGTGGTCACCACAAAAAAATTTTAATTCGTTCAACTTCCCAATCGGAACGTAGGCTAGGTCTTCATTGCCAATCACTTTCACCCACTGTCTGCAACTGAAAAATACCAGAGTTCTATATGATAAGCTAGTTATCGATATGTTACGGCCAACACTAGTATGTATAGTATACGAATAAAACTAAATTGCAAATACCGCTTCTTATTTTGCATACATGTAACTTGCTATGGTACATATTAATAGATAATCTCCAATTAATTGCTTACCGGTCGTGATCTAAAGGAAATCTTGCCATTAATTTCCTTTTCTCGTCATCTTTTTGACCGGCACGAAAACCACAAATAACACACACCCTATAGCCTGAAATAGTCCGTGGCATGTTGAAAAACCACTGCCTTCTTACTACATGCTTTTTCTCTTTAAATTAAGGTTTCTACCATTTATAAATACCAAAATAACAACACACTACGAACTGATCAACAAAGAAAACTCACTCACTCAAGTTGAACGGAAGTGACCAGAGGTGACATTGACATGTGACTGAGATGGATTAACTGAGGGAGCGAGATAGCAGTATCCACCATTATTTTTTGGCCAAATTCCATACAAAAGTGACATTTTGTAAATTTTGTTTCTAGGTGCGCGAGCTCGCGGTAGCGCCCCTAAATTGTCAAACGTCATTGTTCTATGAAATATCATTTTTGATACTTATGTTTATCCTATAAATTGACTCGTCGCTACTCATTATCTAATAAGAGTGATAAAATAAAGCGCGGATTTATGTCAGCTTAACTTAATAGTAGTTTATGCAACCGCTACATAATGAGAGGCATTAACACACGAGTTTGGTGCATACACTACTTTATCGACATCTATATATTAAATCCTCTACTTTGTGTTCAAAGCTGCTACCGCGAACGACATTCAAAATTTTCCCTCTCTGTCGCACTTGCAAGTTTGCACATAAGCGCGACACAGAGCAAGCAAGCAAACAAACAAGTTAAACATGAATGTACATAATAATTTGATAAAATACTCACAGAATACATGGAAGTCAGGGAGTATCATAATACACCACTGGCAATACTGCTTACTCACACATACGAGCATCTTGTCAGCCGCTTTGACGTTACCGCGATCTCGCTCGGATGTACTGGGGCGCTACCGCGACAGCAAACGAAGTTTTCCCTCTCTGTCGCACTTACGTCCGAACGTGCAAGTGCGACAGAGAGCGAATACTTCGTTTGCTGTTCGCGGTAGCGCCCCTGAGGGGCTACCGTTAACCACAAACGAAGTTTTCGCTCTTTGTTGCACTTGCACGTTCGGATGTAAGCGCGACAGAGAGAGAAAACTTCGTTTACTGTCGCGGTAGCGCCCCTATTTCGCTCTCGGTCGGTGTCAGAGTAAGCAGTAATTGCCAAACTTTTTGGCGGTGCCGTTGCTAATATGAGTTGATGTAGGCCATTTAAAATGGTAGGCTGTTCTATTCGGAACGAAACTGTAAGATTAGAAGTGTTAAAGACGGGACTACATTTTTTTTTCACTTCCACAAAAGGAAACTGTAGCCAACGAATGGCTTACCTATTGTGGATTGGAAAACCACAAAAAAAGGTACGTAACTCCATATGTAAAATTCTTTATTTATTTTTTAATTTGAACAAAGAAGAGTAAAAGAAAATTATGTAAAGTGTCAAACACCCATTACTGAACATTACACATAGTAAAAATGATTTGTAAATAAAAACTCACGGTGATGATGAATTCATTGTTTTACTGAAATATTTGTTTATGTATTAGCATCAACCACTACAACGAAATAATATGTTTGTATAGGTGAATAAGGGTCGCGAATGGTCAGTTTTTAACTGTGTTGGTGTTTGTTCATTCAGGCAAAATATACTAGGTGTCGTATAGAATATTATTAGTCTGCAAAAATAGAAGAGTTGAGGGTAAAACAGGCAATTTTTCATGTTTTTTGTCATTATTGTATTTTTGTTTTTTATACTGTTGTCTAATATCATTTATATCTGATTTTTTAAGTAAGACAACTATTTTCCCCAAAATACAAAGTTTGAGAACCATCGATAGCAAGGTCGTGTCACCCACACTACCATGGTACAATAATATACTTCGCCAGGTATGGCAAACGGAAACATCGGTACAATAGTAGTGTGGGTAACACGACCTTCGGACTCCCTGCTATCGATGGTTCTCAAACTTTGTATTTTGGGGAAAAATAGTTGTCTTACTTAAAAAATAGGATATAAATTATATTAAACGACTGTATAAAAAACAAAATTACAACCACTACATTACAAAACAAGGTATGGCATCTGGCCTTAATTGTCTTGCATGTCTCCCTGACAAATAATATGAATTCTAATCATCTATACCAAAGTATAAACCCAGCTATATTCAATCAGTATAACAACATGACACAATGATTGCAGTTTTTTGCAAATAATAGGTTGATATTCCAATTGTCAAGTATCGGCTTAGCCACATCACTATTCTTATCATTTAGTGTCAAAATTATATTTTGACTGAATAAAAAGGACCCCAACAACATTAAAATGCACAAATTAAAGAAACAAATAACTTTACGTAGTACGGTGTACCATTTTTTTCGTTGTTTTCGTTCCACAATAGTGAAGCCATTCGTTGGCTACTGACTCGTTTTGTGGAAGTGTAGAAAAACAATAAGGTTCCGCCTTTAACACTTCTACTCTTACAGTTCCGAATAGAATAGCCAACCATTTTAAAATCAGGCCTACATCAACTCTTATTAGCAACCGCACCGCAAAAAGTTTGGCAATTACAGCTTAAACTGACACCGACCGAGAGCGATATATGCAAATCTGGGGTGCTACCGCGACTGAAAACGAACGAAGTTTGAATATCTCCCTCTCTGCCGCACGGATTAGCAAGTGCGACAGAGAGGGAGATATTCGAACTTCGTTCGTTTTCAGTCGCGGTAGCCCCTCTGGGGCGCTACCGCGACAGCAAACGAAGTTTTCGCTCTCTGTCGCACTTGCAAGTTTGCACATAAGTGAGACAGAGGGGGAAAACTTCGTTTGTGGTTCGCGGTAGCCCCACTGTACATCCGAGCGAGATCGCGGTTAACGTCAAAGAGACATGACGCTTGTATGTGTGAGTAAGCAGTGTTGCCAGTAGTGTATTATGATACTCCCTGACTTTCATGTATTCTGTATTTTATTAAATTATTAGGTACATTCATGTTCAACTTGACCTATTTTGTGTGCTCAAACAAGTAAATGCCAATTTTGATGCGTAAACAATTTATTATGCATGATAACGACAGATTTTTTTTCCTTAATATCTTTTTTGTTACTGTAAAGCGGCAATTCGACCTCGTGTCACGATCCTTATTGTCAGACCTTGTTTTCTTAGACCATGCCACACTACTAACCGATGTACCCGGGGCGCTACCGCGACAGCAAACGAAGATTTCGCTCTCTGTCGCACTTGCACGTTTGGACGTAAGTGCGACAGAGAGCGAAGAGAATCCACTTCATTGTGCATTTTCCGACAAACACTTGGCCGGTTTTATTATATCTACCAATTTGTCACAACCTAGAAAGAGGTGGTGGTAATAATTTTTACCCAACCCAGTATTAATAAATATATGAATTTGAACCTTTACTGTATAACGTAAAAAAATAATGTAAATTTGAACCTAGACCAATGTCAATAAGGTCGTAAATTATGTCTGCCATATAGGTATGGTTTCGTCTGAAATAACGGTTTATAAGCGCGGTTGTTACGACAAATGGTCAGGGCTGCGTGACAATCCTTGTCTTTCCATATCAATAGCAGCATCACCTACTAGATCAGGGGTGGGCAAACTTTTTTCATGGCGGGCCAGTAAGCTTGAGAAATTTCGGAAGAGGGCCATAATTGCAGCAAAACTGCACTTTTGTATAAAACCGCTGCTCTGGTTTTTGGCTGAACCGTCAAAATATAATCATCGCGGGCCATGTACTAATTAATTCGATGTATCGGCGGCGGGCCGGATAAAATGCTTTCGCGGGCCGCAGTTGGCCCGCGGGCCGTACTTTGCCCACCACTGTACTAGATTGACAATAATTTGGGGCTCCACCTTAGTTTAAAACATTTATATGATATTGAAATTGTTTTTCACTTGGTCTTAATTAAAATAATTATTAATTTCAAGCTTTTACTTGGTCTTTTATACATGTATTAATGACTTCTTCTACAAGCTTTGATCTTTGCTTGGCAATCTTTAGGGCATCTTCTTGGATGTCAGAAGACAAATTATGCCCTCCAAGTTTTTGGACTCCGCATAATGTTCCATTGTTATAACATACAATCAAATTAGAGCCAATTCCACCACACATATCTTCTTCATAACTTGATGGGTCCGTTAGGATAACATTTCTGAAAGAATACTGCATATTTTTAAAAAACAAAATTAACTTCTAGTGGTATAAATATTTCATGTCTGCAGTTTTATACCTTTGATTTAGCTTATAAACAGCAAAACTAGTGGCCACTGGCATGCCACGGACTGTTAATGGTGTTCTAAGAGTTGCATCTACTGTGAACTCTTCAGTTTCATTATCATATGTAACTTGAGGTAAACTCACTGAAAACAAAACATGTATAATATTAGCATAGTATCTCAGGGAGTAGTCTCCTTAATTGCTACAAAATATGCATAGTTTCCAGGCAAAAGGTACCACTTTGTTTTTTCTAACAAGGGCTACCGTTTTGTGCTCACCAGTTGGCGCCACTGTCAAGTAAAGTCTAGCTGTCAAAAATTGTTATTGATTATTATGGGCATGAGAATGAAGTTTACATTAAAATCATATTTAATACTTTAAAACCGTACCACAAAAATATCGAAAACCCGCATTGTAGCGCAGTCCCGTTTTGTTCGAAAAAAAGGAAGACATAAGTCTCCGAAAGACAAAACTGCCTGAAAGCACTGACAGTCATTGAGCCATAACTCATATTTGCTATAATCAAGCTCAGGTATTGCAAAATAGTCACTATACTGTTCTAATTATATATTAACCCACGTAGCACAACCATAAACAGTGACATTTGACATTTCAGAGACCTCATGCTACAGTAGTGCCTTCAGCGGCGAATGCATAGCCCTCATTGACCCTCCCGTGCTTTGGAAGGCATGTTAAGCTGTTGGTCCCAGCTGTTGTCTATGACAGCTAATATGTTGAGCAATTACTTTCTCCATCACTTTACAAACAATGCATGTCAAACTTATTGGTCAGTAGTTCGCTGCTACCAACTTATCGCCTTTTTTGTATACTGGTGTAATTGCCATATGATAAATAAATAAAAATAATTGAAGCTGTATACTGCTGATCAAATAAGTGGTAGCTTTTCCCTGGGAAATAAGCAAATAATAGAACTATATACTTGCTTACATGTTTTCAGACTAGCTATCAATGTCATAATGCATGCATCAACCAGGCTTCCATCATTATCTAAGCAAACCATGTCACAGTACACGACCCAAGCTAATTTATCGTGTACAACACAGAGGTCTTTCAGGTCAACACACTTGGAATTTATGACAATGTCTGACACCAAGTTGCTTGTTATCTGTGCATGGTCAGAAGGTGGACCAGGCCTATATTTGGATGAGCACAGTGGTGGGAGCTCCACATTTGTAATGAGGTATCCAACACCAGGTTCCTCAGCTTTAGGAATTGCCAACTCCTGTGAAAACACATTGAAAATTATACATTGGCATTCTTTATAACTCATGAATATTGTAATGTTCCAAGCTTCTACCAATTTAATGCCGCAAACTACAGTAGTATTTCCACACTTGACAACAGCAGACGCATCAGCAGTTTTCAGGGAGTCTACATTGAGTTTCAAGTTGCGTTGTTCTTGAAAGTTCCTTCCGTCCGGTCTTATCTCTCTTGAAACGTAGTCATTGAAGTACTTCACAGGGTGAATTAACCTAAAACAAGGGTTCGCTATCAGGTGCGAAATTTTACGCGATTAATATGTTACGAATTAATTAAATTCAACTCACTTATATATTTCTGCCATTTGTTTGATTTTTGTCAATGTGAGGGAACTTTTGAGTCAGTAAGGTTATTATAGATGGGTTATAGACTGCTAACCTGGCGGTGGTAGGAAGCACTTGATTCGTAACTTCAGTCGCGATTAACTACTGTAATTGTGCTTAAGTCAGTGAAATATCGGACAGAATTCTTGCACTCTTGCAGTTAAATTCTATACCGATAAACGATAAAAATATATTTTCAAAAGCACGCACCATTGATTTTTTTTGCACAAATGTCAATTCGACGATTTGTAAAAAGGTACGGCTCAAAAAAACGACCTAAATATTTAAAAATTATGTTCAGTAAGTTTTAGTTATTGTGAGGTATTTTGTAGCAATTTTGATCTATTATGAACATGTAGGATAAAAAACATGTTGAATATGATTCAGGACTAAATAATAAATATACTAGAATTTATACTAAGGGCGTGTCCAGACTATGAATAAGAATAACTTTATTTGCATTAAACATTACCATTAGATACAAGCTGTTAATATAATTATTGGTAAGTTAACATGTTTAACCAAAATTGGTATGCAAATATTATATTAGGTATCAGCTAAATACACATCAATACTTATAAATCACATCGCCTGCCATTGCCATTACGTGTCAAAGAATTCATTTAAGCTATAGAAGTTTTTTTCATTTAGCCATCGGTACAGATACTTTTTAAATGACATAATATGCAACGACCGCAATTCGGCAGGTATTTTATTATAGACCTTCACACACATAACTAAACAACTTTTTTTATGTTTCGCTAAGCGTGAATGGTCATCCGGTAAAAGTCTGTCTGGATCTCGACAGGCACGAGGATAAGTATCACATGCTTTTTTGAACATCCATTTATGCTTTTGGACAAACATACACACTTCAAAGACATAAAGCGCCGGAAATGGTAATAAACCGAGCTTTTTAAAAAGTGGCCTGCAGGATTCGTCTGGCCGCATTCTATAAATTGCTCTTAGACACTTTTTTTGTGCGATAAATGCTCGATTGCTGTCTGTGCTATAGCCCCATAGTATTAGTCCGTAACGTAAAATTGATTCCACATATGCATGATAGCATGATATTGCGGTTGAAATGTTGGTGACTCTGCTGACTTGCTTGAGAGCATATACATATTTATTAATACGGTTATTTATATTATCTAAATGCGACTTCCAGGCGAGTTTTTCATCGATAATTACTCCTAGAAATTTAGAAAACGACACCTTTTCTATACTAGGAATATTAAGATTATGGTTAGAATGATTACTTTGATTAAATTGTATATATTTTGATTTTTGGAGGTTAATTACTAAGTTATTAGAATAGAGATAATCCTTTACTGTCTGGATAGTATTGTTAATATCCTGCTCATGGTCCTTAACTGTACTTGTCTCTTTATTGGATGTTACTATTATGGAAATATCATCGGCATATAAAATACAGTGATGGTTTATTATATCAGAGATGTCATTTATATAGAGTAGAAACAAAATTGGACCCAGAACACTTCCTTGTGGGACTCCGTATTTGTTGTGTCTGAATGCAGAAGAGTATTTCTTCATCTCGTTACTGTCTTCAATTTTACATATTGTGACACATTGTTGTCGATTTTTTAAATAGGAAGATATCCATTGAAGTGTTGGCCCTCTGATTCCAAGTGATTCAAGTTTTTGCAGTAGCAGATCATGAGAAACGAAGTCGAAGGCCTTTGACAGGTCAAAGAATAATCCTGTCGTCATATAATTATTATTAAGATTAGATAATATTAACTTAAGTAAAGAAAACACGGCCAATGTTGTTGATTTGTTTTTCTGAAAACCAAATTGCTCTTTTTTTACTACATTATGTTTTGTACAAAAATCAAGAAGCCTTTTATGCATGCATTTCTCATAGATTTTTGAGAAAACGGGTATTAATGTAATCGGACGATAGTTATTAACGTCGTCCTTTTTACCCTTTTTAAATAGTGGCTTCACTATGGATATCTTTAGAGCGTCAGGAAAGGTGCCTGTTAAAAAAGAGAGATTTATTAGATGTGTAATAATAGATATTGTTTCGTTTAAACATAATTTTGTGATATTCGTGTTAATGCCGTCATATCCTGCTGATTTTGTGTTATTTAATGACAAGATTTCGCATTTTACCTCGTTTTCCGACATAGGTTTTAAAAACATAGAATTAACTCTTGGATTATTTCTGGTAACAATTTTGGCTTCTGTATTTGATAATCTGTATGTAGAGTCTATATAATGATTATTGAAAGTAGTAGCGATTACAGCTGGATCTGATATCTGGGTGTTATCATGTGTTAAGTGTTCAATTGTTTCAAGCGGCTTATTGTTAGA
Source organism: Epiblema foenella (assembly GCA_963556455.1). NCBI lineage: Eukaryota > Metazoa > Arthropoda > Insecta > Lepidoptera > Tortricidae > Epiblema > Epiblema foenella. Next base: position 18,518,429 of record OY747099.1, on the reverse strand, counting down.
TATTTGATTTTTAATTACCAACCAAGACGCCTTACATTTGTTAGAACTATTATTTATGAATTTTGTATTGACCTTTTTCTTAGATATGTAGATACATTGTTTTAATATGTTTGAATACTGTGAGTACATAGTTTTGTCATCGGCTTTTTTTTTCTTATAGTACCTAAAACGTATACCACGTTTAGTTTTACAGCTAACTTTTAGACCTTTGCTCATCCAATTTTGTTTATTTTTATGTGTATTATTTATTTTAATACGTATATTAGGAAAACATAGGTTATAAAAAAGGCATAATAATTCATGAAAATTATTAAATGCCCGATTTAGATCGTTCTCCTCGTAAATATCTGACCAAGATAAGTTCCGCAGACAATCTTTAAATTTTTCTATGTTATCTAGACTGTAATCTTTTTTATAGGTAAAATATGTAGTAGGTTTTTCTATAACTTTGTTGATCGGAAAACTCAGCAATTGAGCTGTGTCGTGATCCGAGAGATGAAGTGGAAGTACAGTTGCCTTAGCGTTTTGGATATTACTGAGTATGTGATCTATGCAAGACGACTTTCGCGTGGGCACGTCAATATGTAAGGTCAGATTATAATTTTTTGAAAGTTTTTGTAATTCGGTTGCTGCAGTGTTTTCCTCCAAAGTATTTATATTAATGTCACCGGCTAAAACTATGTGAAATTTTGACTTGTATCTGTCTAGTAAATCATGAAGAAGAGAGTCCAGTTTATTTAAGAATACGCGAAAATTTGACTTCGGGGTTCTATATAGGCAGATGACAATAAGTTTATGTAGTGGAAATTCCACGCCACAAACCTCAAATACTTGTTCTGTTGCTAAATCTTTAAGAAAAATTAGTTCCTTGTAACTTTGACCCTTTTTTGAGAGAATGCAAGTTCCACCTCTTTGCTTTTTTCTACAAAAACAAGATATCATATCATAAGTATTGAATTGTACGTAATTTTCATAGCCTGCTTTAAGAAATGTCTCCGTTAAACATAGAACATTCGGATATAAATCTTCTTCTGCCAATTCGTTTAAAGTGAGCTCTAGTATGTCTTGTTTCGCTAAGATACTAGCTATATTTTGATGGAGGATTGTGAAGTTACAAATTGAATTAGGCTCGAAAAAACATATTTTTTATTACGGGGAAATAATGAGATATTGTACCTTTGCCTGTTTTTTCCGTGTCTGGAGAATACTGCCTGGAAGTCGCGTTCTTACTTTCAGTATTACGCCTGATACTACTGAGCTTGCACGAGTCAATTTCTGTTAAAAGAGTTTTTATATCTGTTACAATGGTTTTCATTCCAGTTCTATTTATTTTTCCTGAGACCCATGAGAACATTCTGTGCGAGTAATCAAGATTCTTATTACTGTCTAGTATATATGCGTACTGATGCACGAGATTATCCAGATATAATAGATTATTAAAGGCCTCCACGCGTTTATTAAATATATTAGCAAATCCGTTTAATTTGAAGAGTGGAAGGCATATAATGATATTTGTATGCTGGATGGTTTGTAATTTGTTTTTTAAGTCTTCTATTATATCTGGGTAGTTTTGTGTTGACTCAAAGTCTGAACCGCCTACCATTAATATGCAATAATCGTCGAGCGTGAAGTCTTCTACTTTTTTGCCGATTCCTTTAGTGAGTTCTTTGATATTCCCACCAGTAGTGATATAATGGCAGAATTGTTCAGAATGAAAGCTGTCCATAAGCAACTCACGTGTGTGTCTTTCATTATTTCCACTGATGATGCATATCTTCCTTCTCGTTTTTTTTGAGTGCGTGTTGTTATTTTTCAATTCTGGAATTACTGTTTCTGAGACGCCCAGTTTGTGTGTTAGATTATCTATGTGGTGTAATAGCTCAATATTTGTTTTTCTAATTTCGTCTATCCGATATCGGTGTAAGATCCGACACCGATAAAAATGTACGGAAAACCGCTTAGTGTTCACACTATCCGATCCGATATCGGTGTAAGATCTGATAGACGAGCGATATCTGTGGCGTTTGTATACTGGGGCGCTACCGCGACAGCAAACGAGTTTTCGCTCTCTGTCGTACTTGCACGTTCGGATGTAAGTGCGACAGAGAGGGATAACTTCCTTTGCTATTCGCGGTAGCGCCCCTGGTTATATTCTCTTTGTACGGGCAGGCACGCGCAACTAGGAACAAAATTTGCAAAATGTCACTTTTGTATGGAATTTGGCCAAAAAATAATGGCGGATACTACTATCTCGCTTCCTCAGTTAATCCATCTCAGTCACATGTCAATGTCACCTCGGGTCACTTCCGTTTAACTTGAGTGATCGCCATATTGTTTCTTTGTTGATCAGTTCGTAGTGTGGTTTGTAGTTTGTTATTTTGGTATTTATAAATGGTAGAAACCTTAATTTAAAGTGAAAAAGCATGTAGTAAGAAGGCAGTGTGAGAGGAAAGTCGTCTAAAGAGATGGTTAATATATTTAAAGCAACACAACTTTATACTTTTTTTATTTTATTTATTTCTAGCCCTACCCACTGCGGAATAAGCGCATGGACGTCGTAGTGTAGTCGTCATAACCTAACCAGTTGAGAATGTTAATAGAGCCCCCATGTTAACAAAGGAGCATCCACTATTAATGTGAGGTGTTTTTTAGCAAAATTTGATCCCCGCCAAAAACATCTCACGTAAATAATGGACGCCCTCTAACTGGGATTTTTATAAAAATGGAACCCACGACGTCACTAGTCATCGTTTATCGATATCGATATCGTTAACCGTACTACATCAAAGTTACACCCTTATCGCGCTGTTATGTTGGCATTTCCTTTTTTTATTTTATTGTGGTACAGAATGTTTGCCAAACTCTACGTCAATGTCATGCAATGACAATGTCACTGTCATCCAAAACCTAGTAGTTATATTCTCTTTGTACGAATATACGTTTTTTTCTATTAGGCCTGGTCGCTGCATTGAGGAACAAATTTTTAATACCTCGCTAATATTGGAACCCCAGTATTGTGATAATAATCAACATGTAACCGATGCCATTATAATCACTACGACCAAAACTGGCAACAAATTGGCGATATCGGTCCGATATTATCGGACAATGTGAACAGCAATATCGGTGTACGATCTACACTCCACCCGATATCGGATCATATAGTCTGGACACGCTCTAACAATATTTAAAGCTTAGTCCACTCTTGTATCGTTTTAGCGTATCAAGATCAGACGTATCGTATCAAGCACGTGTATCCTAAGGAGGGCTATCGCGTATGAATCCGCCGCTAGAGGCGCTAGTGTAGCGTGAGGTCTCCTAAATGTCACTCTTTGTGGGTTAATATCTAATTGGAACAATATGGTAACTATTGTGCAATACTTGAGGTTGATTATGGTAATTAATATGAGTTACGGGTCAGTGACTGTCAGTGCTTTGAGACAGTTTTGTCTTTCGGAGACTTACGTCCTCTTTTTTCCCGAACAAAACGGGACTGCGCTACAATACGGGATGTTCGATATTTTTACGGTACGGTTTTAAGGTATTAAATATGATTTAAATGCAAACTTCGTTCTCTTGCCCAAAATAACCAATAACATTTTTTGACAGCTGGACCCTACATGACAGTGGTGCCAACTGGGGAGCACAAAACGATAGTCCTCACTGTGGACGCTTAATTTGGGCATAACGATCATGATACGCTACGGAGATACGATACGACAAAGATACAAGTGTGAAATATCGGCATATATTCTTACCAATTCGTGAAAACATTTGTCCATCATCGTCTCTTTTACCGAAATTATGAAATAGCTCATTCCACCGCATAGCTACGTCCTGGTACTGTGCCATCATGGTCCATGTGTGAATTTTAACTTGACTGTTTAAGCCACCGTACCGTACCAGCTAGTCTGTAGGCTAGTCAGATCGGCCGAACTCGGTAGTGGAATTTGGCAGCGAATTCAGCAAGTATTTACAAACGTTTTACAAAAGAATTGCTATCGGCAATTGGGAATCTTAAGTTTATTGGATTTTTTATTGATAGTAGATTTATTATAAAGTTAAAAAATGTTACTGGTTTTTTGTTTATTAAGTATCGTTTTTAAATCTTATCTTTGATATACCACACGTTTGGAGCCATTAATAGGATCGTGTCTTGGTCTGCTGCGATACAAAAAATAATAAACATCATCTTGACAGCTGACAGATATCAAATGTAGCTTATGTAGCAGTTATGTCTATGTTAATGGATGTATGTAACTGCTACGTTTGACATATTTTCATAGATGTAACTGCTGACATGATAAACCGATCATAATACTCGTATCCGATGCGCGAGTGTGCGGAGTATTTAAGATACGCGGTGTAGTTGGATCGCAACGTATTAGATAGGGCGTATTACATAATCGCGTAACTTTTCGCGTCCACACTAACGATCACAGTACGCGTCAGTGCTACGCGACGGAGATATGATACGTAAAAAAATTACAAGTGTGGACTAAGCTTAAAACGGGTTTTATGCTTGTCTGCCAAATTTTGACATTGACGTTTCTTTTCGTGTCGGTATTCGAAGACGTGAACTAGGTTAGTATTTCTGTTTTTAAATCAAAAATAATCAAATGGAAATGGTGATAAAATGGTCAATTTACATCTGGAACCTGATTGTTCCTTAGTAATGCATATGTGCAATCCAATATTTTTTTATGTGTTTGGCTGTTTTCAGTTCACAACACAATGGCAAAACCCAAAGGAGAGAGGAAAGGAAAATCCGCTATCAATGAAGTAGTGACTCGTGAATACACAGTCAACCTACACAAACGCCTTCATGGAGTAGGTTTCAAGAGGCGCGCTCCACGAGCCATTAAGGAAATCAGGAAGTTCGCCGAAAAACATATGGGAACTCCCGATGTTCGAGTGGACACCCGTTTAAACAAATACCTGTGGTCGAAGGGAGTCAAGTAAGTGTTGACCTGGAGTTTTCTTCTTAATTCAATAGGTTTATGTATGACAACTTGTTGTGACTGTTGAATTGGTAAGGATAACAAAACTTTATTTTATGTTTTCACTTGACCAGTCTGAGCTGTTGGTGATGTAGTAACATTTTTAGTGCGGGCATCTATTTCATGAAATGATGAATGATATATATATGTGGTAGTCCACATGGAAAGGGACCTTGTGGCGGAAATGAGTTATCTACAGAAATATAATCTAGAATCATAGACCTAACTATTATTTCAAGAATCAACCTCCTAGCTTTTTTATTTATTTTATTATAATTTTTTTAAGTTGATCCATCGATATCGCCAGTTTCAGGAAAATTACAGATAAAGTTCGGAGTTCCAAAAACCTACCTTATAGTGTGAAGTTATGTAGCTGATGGTATATTACAATTGACCATGATGTAATCTAACGGAAAATCACATAATTTGTTCATGAGCTTTCCTACTTTGGGAGCTAGTGACGTCCAAACACAACAAGGTGCAAATTATCGACAAAGCATTGAAAATACAATAACTCCCAAATTCTACAATAGTTTTAGCTATTTTCGACTTTCTAGTCGTGTCTAGTCGGCATATTTATTGGGGAAAATCAAACATACAAATAAATCTAAAATATCTAAGATGCAACAGACTTTATTTTTATTTATTTTCTTCGTTTCAAATTTTAAATGAAAAATAGACTCTTTAAACAAAATCCTTACACTTATTCATAATAATGTCATAAAGTTTACATATATCAACATAATTATCAACCTCACAAACATAATTTGCCTTAAATCTAAAAGTTTTAACAATTTTTATTTATGTAGGAACAGTATCATTTTCGCCATACTTCAGAGAAATGGGACCTTATGGGAGACACTAAACCCAATTATGTAATTAAAACATGAAATATCAATATTTTAGTGCAATTCTGCCATAACTATATTTACAACTAATTTAACAGTGACATTAGAGATCAAATATATATTTCTTAATCGGTTGGATTTCAAATCAACGATGAAAAACTTTAGTAAGAAGGAGAGATTTAATAAAAGGGCCCTTACGGCGGCCTTTAGTAAAAGTGATCTAAAAAGCCTCGTTTGTTATATTTTTAAGGACTCTTTTCTATAATCTCTTTCTTTTGTGATGCACGCAAACCAGCAAACTCGTTTTTGTTACTATTAGCGATGGGAAGAGACTCTACAGCAGGCGTTTGGGACTTCAACATGTGAATAGTGTAAAATATTGTTGAATACGCTTTAGTACGCTGGTTTTCGGGCATGCACTCTAATGCCACGATTCTTGCAAAATTTCGGGGGTCAGACAGAGTGCGATTAAAAGATTATTTCTGGCAAATCACGTGTATTATTATATTTATTTTTTGAAAGTGGCGACAGTCGCAAATCGGTTTTATTATTGTATTTAAGTAATAATAATATTGGTCAACATAAAAATATGAATTTAGAAATGTATAGTATGCAATCTACATATAGGTATGGTATGGTACCTACAATCTGTACAAGCAGCAAAGTTATTTCCTTTGCATTATTCGTATGCGAAAATGCAAAAGGAATATATATATCGACTGTACGTTATTACCAGATGTTAATAAGGACCTAAAAAAATATTTTATTGTATAATTAAATCATCTCGCCATAAGGTCCCTTTTCTACTAAACTTAACAGGGATTTAAAACCCTTAATTATTGACCTATATCCAAGTGAGTTAATTGAAAAGATACTATTAATAACTTTCTTTTTATTAAAGCAATAAAAGAAAAACACGATTTTCTGACACATTTCACAAAACTTAGATTATCTCAGAAATCCCGCCATAAGGTCCCTTTTGATTTGGATCGTCACATATTGTGTCATACAACTTGTAGTCTGTGGCCATGTTTTTATCTCCCCATCACTCAATACTGCATCTTCATAGGATTAATCCGCCAACCATAAGTTTTTATCAGGTTAGGGATCTTTTAAGCAGCTTTGTAATTGATAATATAGTATTTGGTATTATTTTTAGAAATCTTCTCTTTTTTGTCATATCCCCAAGACTGAGGGGCGTGACAACTGAGGGAACCCCTCACAACCACTCTCCAATCTGCGCGGTCCTGGGCTTGGTGTATGCTAACCTGTAAAGTGGCTCTCGTCGCAAATGTTGCCATGTACACCCAATGCATAGGCATACACCCTCTGCTCCTTTGTCCTGCCATATGCTCTCTGGTCCAGACCTGATCAGGTGACCAAAGAAGTGTCTCCACTATCTACACACAAGATGTCCTCAGCTCGGCTCATGCTTAAGTTTTGATTTTCTACTTGAATGAAAAAAACAATATTTATTAAATTATTGTACTTTGCACTTATCTAAACAGTCTGCAATGCAATGCAATGCCCTGTAAAATCTGATTTTATCTGATGGAATCCTTAATTTTATACCACATCTTTTATTATAAATAATTACTTTTAAAGACCCCTAATCTGACAAATTCAATGAAAACTGATTTGTATACATAAAAGTTGAAAAGCAAGTTGATTCAAACTGTTAAGATTGACAGTATGGGATTATTAACTTAACTTGCTTATTTTCTATCTTAGTTTGTTGTATTGTAGTTTAGGATTTTCTATAATTATTTTGAATTAATGAATGTTAAACTGCCACTAGCTTCTCAACTTTGTTGACGCAAATATAAAGCGAAGCCCACATTATTACAATATGTTATTCATCTTTGTCTGATATGTCAAAGGTTCCTGCTCCTTTTCTCTTTCATGTCCTGATTTATTTTACCTTATTTTAGGCCAAAATGTTTCAAACCTGAGCATCCACCAGAGATGTGCCAAGATGTGTTTCCATACATTTGACTGCCTGTGAGATGTCGACATATTTAAATTAACCTTTTAAAAACCGAATGTCAAAAAAGTTACTCACAATTTTCAACTTTGTCGATTGGTATATCAATGTGTCATTTACACTGTCACTTTGATATATCAGATGCTGTTAATGGGTTTATCTTTAAATTAGTTTGCCGTCAAATTTGAGTAAACATTGAGTGAGAAAGAGAGTGACTAATCAACATAAACTGGTTATTTTAGTATTATTTTTTGTGATTAATTACTATTTGTCCATTCCAGGAACGTCCCCTTCCGCGTGCGCGTCAGGCTGTCCCGCAGACGCAACGACGACGAAGACTCGGCGCACAAACTGTTCACGCTGGTGACCTACGTGCCCGTCGCCTCCATCAAGGGTCTGCAGACGGAAAACGTTGACGCTAGCCAAGAATAAAGAATAGGTGTAACATAATACCGTGTTTGCTTTACCGCTTAGATATAAAATCTGACCATAGCCAGAATCCAAAATGCATATGAGCGCTTTCTCAATATAAAAACCCTTCAGATACTGCTCTTCATGTACAGTCATGAAGACTGCAAAAGACTGCAAAAGAAGTAATTTTTTTTCTGCACCAACCAACCAGCTTAGTTACTTCGTTTTTAATTTTTTTTGTTAACTGATTACCTGGTTGGTCAGCTTTTTTCCATTTTCATGCATGATCTCCTGGTACTTTTCCGAAAACAATTCCTTCTTAGCCTGAGTCGACGGAGTTAGTTATAATATGAATATTCAGTGCATTGAACTTTTACCAGATCATCCTTCTTACCCTGAGTCGACGGAGCCCCACTACGCGGGGCCACTATTTCTGAGCGGTTTGCCCTTCATTGTGTTTAAATCACAATTATATATGTATAAATCTTGTATATTGTAGTTCGGAACAAGCATTCGTCCTTTGCTAGTGAGTTAGTGTGTGCGAGAGGGAGAGAATGTCAGTAAAACACTCAATCGTGCATAGTGACAGCTTGTGAAGGCGCATCCACAAGCCTAGAGATAGAGCGACGCAACCAAGGTCATCATATCCCTATCTTGCAAATCTTATAACTTGCAGTATTGCTATGATCTTCCATACTGCCGTCTCAAGAAGAAAAACCATAAGTGACATTTTTTGCAAAATGGACTTATTACCAGCCTTGTAATCAGAAAAAAAAATGTGATCTTTCTCTCTAGGAGATATAGTACTATATCTTTTGTAGATCACGATTTAGACAACCACAAGTGCATAATTTACAAGAAATCTAAAGTTTTTTGGCTTTATCTCGAAACTTACTTTTTGTCACTTATGGTTTTTCTCCTTGAGACGGCAGCATAGGGGTCAGTTACACGATTATTATTATCACAATACTTTGGTGTCAATATTATCGTGGTATTGAAATATGCATGCATTTCGCTTTAATATTCATGAATACACGATCAATACGTACTTATTGTGATATGAGTGTATCGCGTGATAATAATCACTGTGTAACTGACCTTATAGAGATGCGCCTTTAGGGAAATTGTTGCCGTAAAGAAAATAAAAATAGTGTATGGGTCCAGCCTAGTAGGCTATAGCTAGTAAATTTAGTACATTTTGGCCATAAAACGTGTCGTTATAGGTATCTTATCGTGCTAGCTGCCTACATGGACTAGGACATGATCGAGTGTAATCGGTCGGTTGTCAGTAAATCAAAGGTGGGTACTTGACAGATCTAATGATTGTAAAATGTATTGTTAAATGAATCTTAGAAGCGAAATAACTAGTTGCAAGTCAATGAAAATCATTTAATTAATTAATATGGTTTTAATAAGTTTGTTTTTCTTATCTGTGACTAAAATGATTAAAACACTGATATCAGGGGCGCTACCGCGACAGCAAACGAAGTTTTCCCTCTCTGTCTCACTTATATGCAAACATGCAAGTGCGACAGAGAGGGAAAACTTCGTTTGCTGAGGGGCTACCGCGACAGCAAACGAAGTTTTCCCTCTCTGTCGCCCTTACGTCCGAACGTGCAAGTGCGACAGAGAGCGAAAACTTCGTTTGCTGTCGCGGTAGCGCCCCTGATCAAAAATATCTCCTATTCCATTCAGTGTTTTTTTCCTACTTTTCTTCGAAAAATGACGCAATGTAAAACAACCAATCAGCAGCATCTTTTTCAAAATTCAAGTCTAATGCCAATTTGCCAAAATGCCATTGCCGACAAAACTTTCAGCCCTGGATAAGAGTGCCAGTGGGTGGACACTCGCCTACATTGTTTAGCTTCCAGTTTTACTGACCCCTGTAGCCATTATAACACTGATTTACTGGTTCAAGTTATACTGGTATGTTCTGCGTGTTGCGCCAACATAATAATAATATATATATCGGTTGGTGGTGTACCAACTCAACGAGAAAAATATTTTTGTCAGGTTGGTACAACTGTTAGTAACATTATCTGTTGAAAAACAGTTTTCAATTTTGAATTATCTGTTGAATCTGTGGGTCTTAATTAAAATGGCGAATTTCAAAAATCCCGTCATCATTGTCAACATTAGTCATCGGTTATAAATTTTGCTATGGCTCCTAGATAAGAGTGTGTATGACTGGGAACTATGGCTAGCCGTATGTATAAAAAGTGTACAGTGTGTAACACTCGACGTTATCTTTGAGTTTGTAGGACTTGACCGAGAATTGTAGTATGTGGCGATCACAATAGATCAGAAATGGTCGCAGTGATACGAGGGCTGGAAAGCCCGGGAATAGCACCTAAATAAAAAAAAATAAAAATAAATAAATAACACTCGACGGATAACCGGATCAGATGTGTTTTAGCCGCATTACCACTTGATCCTGTTCGGTAAGTAAAACTTAGAATTTATAAATATTATTGTTGTAGTACCTACAGAATACTAAAACTTACTTTTAGCATCTTCCACAAATCAACCAAGTCAAGCAAAGCTTGTATGATGGGTACTAACTAACTAGGTCGGTAGGTGGGTTTACGGCGGTTTGCGGTTTATTTTAAACCAACTTCCAAGAGAAGAAAGGTGGGAGGTTCTCAGGTCATCGTCATATTCTTATTTTTTTATATAGGTACATATGATATTCTAGATTCTAGGTGCCATATAAATTTGGTCATGATCTGATGTTGACACCTAATTCGTTAAATCTATACTTAATATTATAAGTGTGTCTGTCTGTTACGTCTTCACCTTTAAACTACTGAACCGATTTAGATGAAATTTAGTATGGAGATAGTTTAAGTCCGGGGGAAAGACACATGGGATACTTTTATCTCAGAAATCATCCCTTAAGGGGGTGGAAGTTTGTATAGAAGAACGATCACTAGGTAAGCGCCTGAATCCTGATATGGAAAAAATAGCAATTAAGTTAATTTTATCAAGATAAACGAGTTCTACCAAGACCACGTCGGGAATATCAGTATTTTCTTATAGATTCGTCATGTCTGTCTGTCCGTTAGTCCGTATGTCACAGCCGATTTACTCGGAGACTATAAGCACTACAATTATGGTAGGAAAGTGTATTCTATGAACTGCTAAATAAAAGTGATGTGAAATTACAAAAAACAATAAAAATAAGGGGAGCACTCCACACATGTAACCGGTGGATAAAAAAAATTTCAACGCACATAGTCGTGTGGGATATCAATGGATAGGCCTTTAAAAATGATATGGAGGCTTCTAAAATAGTTGTCCATTTACGTCAACCGTTGGTGAGATATTATTAGCTGCCAAGTCATAGAAAGAGTGTGTCACCCCCTCCCTCTAGATAGATACGTTTTTTTTAGATTTAATGTATTGGATAGTGATTATGTGGACTGGCAGGTGTTGGCACGGAACCCTTTATTGTTCCGACACGCACTTGGCCGATTTTTTTGATAGTGATTATATTCTCTTTGAAGAGTGCTTTCAGCTATCAATGTCAATATTAAAATTGTTTTACTAAAGGAATAATTTATCAATAAAATGATATGTGGTTGAACAGTTAGTTGTGATATAATATAAGTATTATTATTATATTCGTGTTATTAGAGATTTATAGGGCTGGGCCGTCTTAATGAATTAAATGGTGATAGCTAAGACACCATTGACGATCTCAAAACGCGGTGTTTTTGGACTTTCCGGTAGGTAAGTTTATTCAGACTTTAAGCAAAGACTTTGAGTCACTACAAAAGACCACTACTTACACTATTTGGGTGGCGATTAGGTACGTCACGCTCGTCGTTTAGCGACTAAGTTTTCAGCTGCTTCGGCGCTGTGGAAAGGTCTGTCTTGCGTATCAATGGGAAGGCACATGCTAGCTATCCTAGCTTATCTTGGCGATTAACAACGGTTCGGCTATTAAAATAAGGGCAGAAGGACAATATATTTTAATTAATGTTAGATCATAGGTTAGTCAAGTTGTAGAACGTATCGCAAGGACAATCCGGCTAATCGTTAACCCGCCGTAATACGAAACGGCTAGCCATACCTACATATGTAATACGACGGATTATGCAATCAGGCTGCGACATATAATAGAGTTGAAAAGTACCACTTTCCTAGTCTACTTTCTTAGTCGACTGATCCGTGTTTACATGAGGACTTTAGTAACTAATTGACAGACAATATGCTGTCTACCAGGGCCAGTAGAGGAAACGTAGCGATGGATGCGTAACCAATGTAAATGGTAAACATATTATGTATACTACGGCCGACTCGCTGACTGGCGTTCCAGGAGACTTGATTGATTTTTTTCAGTCGGTAATTGACGTAAATTCTTGGATATATCTATTTTGAAAGAAAGAAAGAAAGACATTTATTTGTGTGAAACAAAAGACAATTTACAAACAATGACATACCAAACCGCATTTTGCCACGAAATGGTCACAACTCAGTGTAATGCTGGCACGGTCTGCGCTGGTTTTCTGAAATTAATGAAATTAAACGAATCTGTATGCCCAATAACCCAGGATGTCACAGTTGAAACTGCGCGGCCGCCGCGCATCTACAACAGGGTCACTTGGAGTGCTACCGCGATAGCAAACGAAGTTTTCGCTCTCTGTCGCACTTGCACGTTCGGAAGTAAGTGCGACAGAGAGGGAAAACTTCATTTGCTGTTGCGGTAGTGCCCCAGGTATGGTCGCAAAGCTGACAGTGTTGCCAACTCGAAATTTCAAATAATGCTAAAACTATATACGAAAATCTGCTAAATTCTGCTATTTTTTTTGAAAATATGCTAAAAACTATGCTAAATAAAAATCGCACTAGTTATCAATATTGCGTCTTTGATTATCAAATTAGCTGTATAATCTTCGTAGTAGTAACAGGATTGCTACCGCGAACAGCAAACGAAGTTTTCCCTCCCTGTCGCACTACGTCCGAACATGCAAGTGTGACAGAGGGAGAACATTTCGTTTGCTGTCGCGGTAGCGTCCCTGAGCTACTACCGCGAAACGAAAACGAACCAAGTTCGCGTTACTCCCTCTCTGTCGCACCGACAGAGTGGGGGGTTGACACGAATTTCCCTCGTTTTCGTTTCGATAAAAAAATGGTGAGTAAAGAAGATATTGTAATATTATTCTTATTCGAATAGTATTATAATATCTTCTTCGTCAGCGTCAGGGCCATCAGGTAAATCTGCGGCCGTTGAAGTGCTCGCCGATGCCGATTTATAAGCTTTATTTCATGAATGATTTATTTATAATAAATATATGTGTATATTAAAAAATAATAACATCATGAACAAACGAAAGATTCAAATACGATATATTTTTTAACAGATTCATGACCTGAAAAAAATATGCTAAAAAATATCCTAAATATAAAATTTTCTGCCAAATAAGTCGAAAATATGCTAAATTTAGCAGAAAATATGCTAAGTTGGCAACACTGAAAGCTGAAGCTGTGCGGCCGACGGTTGTATTAAGTAGTATGGTGCAAAGCAACCTCAAACAACACGGGGCCGCATTGAAACTGCCGACTCGACTCCAGAGCCTGGGCTGCTACCGTGAACGGCATTCGAAATTTTCCCTCTCGTCGAACTTGCAAGTTTGCACATAAGACACATAAGTCCGACAGAGAGGGAAACTTCGCTTGTGGCTCGCGGTAGTACTCCTGTACTTCGAACTTCGTATCGTGCCGTCCCTTTCAATCTTGTGTTATTCACTGTATGAGTGAGAGGGACACCACGATACGAAGTCCGGATTCCGAACTTCGAAATCTGAACTTGGTATCGTGCAGTCCCTTTCACTCTTGTATTATTCACTATATGAGTGAAAGGGACGGCACGAAACGAAGTCCGGATTTCGAAGTTCACTGTAGCCCCTCAGGCTGCTCTTTCGCCTTAAAACTGCTATATAAGCTTCCTGTATTACAATATTTTTACGAAGCCCCAGAGTAGCAGAGGATGAGCAAACCACAACCAGTGAACGCAAAATATATGGCATTTCACCTAGGTATCAAGAAATCTACCTACCTCCTACCAGCGACCGCAAGGCACGACTGCAAGATCGTTGTGATATCCTGCTATCACGCGTATATGTTCGACCTTGAATTACTAAACGCTCTATACCTAGAAGTTAATATCCTACCATCACGTAGGTATATATTCGACCTTGAATTACTAAACGCTCTATAGAAGTCATATGGACTAGCAGAAGCGCGTTTGTGCCTAAATAATCATTAAAACATCCTTGTTCGACCTAATTTCGTTTGTAACTGCGTGACTTACATAACTATCACACTAGATGTGTCGCAACTTTTGAAAGTGCTGGTATCAGAACCTCAATTACGCGTAATCGCAGAATCCGTTTCATTATTGTGTCCGAGCGTTTCTAGTCCTCGTCTACGTAGAGTAAATAAGTGAATCGTCTAAATCCAAGGGATCTAGTAATCAGCAGTTCCAATCCAAAGGAGATCTGATAACATGAAGACGGCCTTTCCACTCCGTGGGAGGAAATGAAATCGCAATGTAGGAGTCGATTACATTGAGTGAATCTAACTACGTAACGAAATGTGTAGACGTAATTAGGTTTTATAAACTGAAACTGAACTCCGTCATATACAGCATATATGTAGTTACCTATGTTAGACCAATGCTGTTGCGGCGTAACACATAATCTGTAGTTCCAAATTGTAATTACCAACATTGATATCTTTAGGATATTTAGAACTTGAGACTTCTCTTTCAATCACCGAATGAGTATAATAAATAGAATATAGATTCTATATATTATAAGTACTTATAATAATAGATTCTTGATAGATAAGATGCTACAATAACAATCGTTTTTTGATAGGGTCTTTGGAACTACGAGTAGGTGCTTAGGTATTGTTTTTATTACCCATTCTAAAGCAAAATGTATGTACCAGACGACTGCAATGAAGTTAAATACACAACTAACTAGGTTTTACCAATGTTTTGTAACCTCACGCAAAATCAGCACAACATTTTGAAAATAATATGAAGGTAGTAAGTATGTAGTCTGTACGTATATTGAACAAGTATTTACATATCTCAAAATGCTCTATTCGCATCACTGATCTGCGGGGCTAGCACAACTGCCGCTGCGACGCGACGCGAGTAGAGAAAAATCTACCCTCTTCTTTCTAATTCACACAGTTCGAGTAAGACAGGAATTGCTGAGTCGCGCGAGATAAGGCTTGGCAGCAAGTCGTGCTAGCCCACCTGACTTCAATAATAAGTCGACATATTTTTACTATTCTACAGGGCCCCGTGATTCAACAACAGATAGCAATATGAATACCAATTCTCATTACGAGGAAACAATTCACGTTGATTGCCCCGTGCTGAATGTTCATTTAATTCCACGTTTCCAGGCATGTAAAACAATAGTGGACTGTATTTGCGGAGGCAAATAGGCTATTTACACCCGAACATATTGTACCGGCTAATTTAATTACAAGGTACATTATAACGGTATATTATTCAGTTAGCATTCCGTCGTGTGTTTAACGGATGTCACTAGGAAGCGCTCAGGCCCCGTCAGCCACAGCGCTAAGCCTGCGGTTCCCTTCCATTAGCACGGCTAAACCCATTAACGAAGACATCTCGCCTTGCCTTACCATTCCTGTCAGATACCTGGCCCTCAGTTCTGTTCATCTCATTAATATCGCAATCACCTTTCAAGGCGAATAATACTTAAGTCGTTTACACGGTAATTGTTATGTTATGACAATACCGGATGACAATATTATAGCGAGTTTCAATTTTATTTTTGTAATGAAATGAAATGTTTAATTAAGATTTTATTGTTAACAATTGTTACATGTCATTTACAATATATGAATATAATTAAAATTTGTCCAAATTCAATATAATTAGGTATACAAAACTCGATATAATTGTCGTTATTGTTATAAATTATTATACATGGTTAATTATTAAGTATACATCATTATATATATAGTCAACGGTAAATATAAAAAATCGATATAATCGTAATCCTTGTTTTTTAAAAGCCACTTTTTCAAATTCAAATGTAAGTATATTTGAATCAAGCGGTGGATAAATTGCTTCAATAATTGGTTCGTCAATATACGTGATACGTATTATGATACTAGTGTATAGCGTAATTATAATAACCCTGGAAACTTGCGGCATGAAAATAAATTTTACATTCAACTGGATCATTTAAAAAAGTTAGTGGAGTGAGTGATGTATTTAGGTTATTTTCTCTATAGAGCGGTCAAGTCAAAATATCACTTTAGGTGACTCGGAGGGCGGGATCGATAGGTACCTATGTCATCTTTTCTTCTTTGACGTGAGCTTACGGATGAACGCGCGGCAGATTCTAACACTGCGACAATTGCGTAAGTGGAACCGAGCTTGGAAAACAGATTGAAATGTGATTGGGATCGGAAGCCACAAACAAAGGACGAGTAGATCTCTTGTATGGTTTACCATACAAGAGATCTACTGCTGTTCATGCGGGTTATTTAATAATTTTCGTATGTACAATACCATATATCTCTTGTATGGTATTGTACATACGGAAATTATGAATCGGTCACATCGGCATCTATTTAGCGGTATAATATATCTGTACGTTCTATAAAACCTCTTCTGCTATTATTTAGGTTACGTGCGAATTTCTTGGTAGCCTTCGAACAGAGGGGGAGGAGGTGGTATTATTTACAACATTTCGTTCATATATCCAGAATTAACCATTACAATTAAAAAAAAACATAACTCGAGCCTTTTCATATGATATCTAATACTCGACCTAGTAACTACTCATAGACTTTGATTTTTTCGTATCGGTATGGGTAATATTTCTTACAATATAAAAATACTTTGTTACATGTTTGGTTTGAAACCCTAAAAATGAATTTTTCAAGAACTCCCCTGGGGAGTTGTCTGTTCGTAGACGTAGCCGATAATGCGTTTTCCCGTATGTAGAGGAAATGCCGTAGCGTTACGCAAAGCTTGGCAGCGAATGTGTTAACGTTTGTATGGAAAGTGGCAGAAACTTTATTTCAGTACCAGGAGCCATCTCGCCGTGAGCGTTCGTCTCGTAGAAGCTTTTCTTTACATATTTACGGTTTTTGGCTTGTTATATTGGCTACGAGAGTAGCGATACGAAATCGTCGGCAGCAAAAGTGTTTAAATATTTTTCGTTCCTCATACTCTGAAAATGGGTCATTGTTCATCTAGGTGGCGTGCTGAAAGTGGCACTTTTGTGTTTTAGACCAGAAAAGTATTGAAAAGAAAAAATATGGTGAATCATAGTTAGACTGCAAAGGCATACAAAAATTAGTACGATTAATTCTTAATTTAAAAAAGTGATCCATACATAAACACTGTTAACGTCACTCAACAGTTCCCACTAAAATGGTTCTTTCGCTTATTCATAAAATGTTTGTGCATATTGTGGCATTTTTTTAGTTTCCTAGTATTTGAAATGAAAAGCAGTATTTAACTCGGGTGAAAATACCCATTTCAGACTCAAACTATTGCCGCTATCTCTTCGTTCGAGCACCAAAATATCTCGTTTGAATTGTATAGCTTTCAATGCTTAGTTATCAATCTACTAATAAAATAAATGATCCTTGTAACTTTCGTAGCTAGCTATAGGCTGCTACGGCGTAGCACGTTTTCGTAGCAGTATCTGAGCAAGTGTGGTTGTAGGCAAATTGTTATCATATATTTTATAATTTTTGTAACCATTTAATGAAAAAAAAAAGAAATTGACATTGTTGATTGGCATCTGCTACTTGATAAATTATGTAACGCATCCAACTTACGTTAGGTAGGTAGTTCTAATTGTCATTTTCAGTATCGATGCTAACACTTTCAGTGCTAAGTACTCCCTAGTGGAGTTCTTAGCACAAAACTTCCCTACAGAGTTCTTTGCGTAGCCGATAACATGCGTTTCCTCGTAAGAAGAAAGCTTGGCAGCGGAGGTTTTGAGGCCCATTTTTATTACTATTTTCTCATGGTTAGCTTAGTAAGGCTTAATTAGCAGTATACTATATTTGCAGTCCAAAGTAAAATATTTTTTTCTTCCAAATGTTTATAGCCTATATTCATAACAAAATCACACCATTCTCCAAATATCGTCTGTCAGCGTTTTAAGGGCGTTATTTTTTTACGACATCATCGTGAAAGTTGACGAGGTCAGAGGAAAAAATAAGAGAATTGTTATGTCGGTAAGCGAATGGGTGCCGGCATACTCGGTAAGGCGTAATTTATGGGGGCACAGGAAGACGGCCAACTGAGTTATGTGCTTGAAGCTTTACGACATCTCTTACTTGTGTATGTGGGACACCGGCCAGGGTTTCTGTGTATGCAGTGTTATCGTATCGCGAATCCACTTGGCGAATGGATTACTATATAGCTTTCCATTTCCATTCAAGTTAGTCTGCGCGTTATTTTGATATTGGAACATGATTTGGGTCACTTCAATAATCAGACTGTTTTGAGTGATTTGATTATGACGGAGAAAAGGGTACAGATACAGAACAAGGCCAAACGCAAATGGTTCTAAATAAATTAGTTCATAAGGTTATAAGATCGTAATTGAAATACGGATCCAGGCGAGGCATTCTTTAATTATAGATGATTACACCAAAAGGCAATCCTAAGTAATTCTAAGTAAAAAATCATTATGATAAGTTATAACTAGTTCAGTCAACAAGAAGAAACTTCAACTAAATAAAGGTTCGGCAACGCGATTGTGATTTTTCTGAAGTCGCTAGCATCTATAGGCTAGGGTGTCAGCTTATGGATTGCTTGTTTGCCACCATCGGAGTATAAATAGTTATATAGTTATATAATTTCAACGAGGACGAAGGTACGACCATTATAACCTACTATGAAGAGACCCCTCGAAGAGACAATCTCAAATGAACTGTAAAAGATGTGTTCTATAAACATTTTATTTACGAATGCTTTTCCCGGGGAAGGAGCGCGCTCTGCCCGGTCACATGGGGAATCCTTTGAAAATTGTGAACCTGAATAATAGCCTCCTTCCACGAGATAATACATTGTCGATGAAAAGTGATCACGCTGCGAGCATTATTATGTGAATTGCAACAAAAAGAGACTTACCGGAGCACACTTACTTATTGATATATGTCGTGATGTTGTGAAAACATTATTACCAAGGCTTCTAATCAACTATTGGTATCTATAATTATGAACCAGCTTTGTGAGAAATTGCGTGTAATCAACATAAAATGTGAAAGAACTCGTTAGTAGTAGTTAGCAATCGAATGTTTATAGTGTCCATACACGACACTCGAGCATCGCAATGGGCGTGTTAACATTAGGTATGATTTTATCAATGACCTAATAAATGCATTTTCAGTGACTTAATATATTATATTTGTTCATATAATAGTAGATCTGTCACCTAAATTTAATCCCCAAATAATATTAAAAGGCTTACCTAAATATCAATTAAGAATTACTTAGAAATAATATCAAACATCAAATATGTACTTATATTGGGATTCAAAATAATGAAATAATCATTAAAACAGAATCACCAAACAATATAAAAATGTTTACTTTAAAATAAATATTATTTGAAATAATTGCGTTTTCGTATAACGCATTAATGACATAAATATTTTCAACATACATATTATTTAAAATAAGTGCGTTTTCATATATAACAATGACGCTTTCGTTTCTGGGTCTTAGTCTCCTGCCCTCTGCCCGGGCTCTCCCGCCAGAGACTCGCTTCGTCGGCCCTTCGTTTCCCTTTCAACTCGGTGCCTTCACCATGAGTTTACATGACCGTACTCGCTAGCGACTGCGTAAAAAACTGTATGGGCAAAAGTACAGCGCCTCTGGTGGGTACGCAACGCAATAGAACTAAGAATCGGCATAGTAAATCGTTTACGCAGTCGCTAGCGAGTACGATCGTGCAAACTCATGGTCAGGACCTCCTTCGCGAGCTTCTGGTTCCGCGGACTTTTATATACATTCTAGGGGTAGGACAGACAAGACCACGTGGAAGTGGGGTGCGCTGATTCGGGTTTTGGTAGCATATTTATTTTAAGATACATATTTACATTAATCCGATGATTTATACTTAGAAACAGTTTTGATTAAAATGATGACTAATATATTTCTTGGGGATAGATATTATAATTAGGGTATTGCAGATTAGTGACAGATCTAAACTTAGGTTACAGAAAATATTGTTTACGTTAACATTTCACTGTAAATGGAGCTTTACTGTTCGTGTTTCGTTGTAATTTCAATTATACGGGGGATATGTCAGATGGAATGCCGCGTGTTGGTTTTCGTATAAAAATTATGGCCCCAACATATTTAGAAGTATAGAGTATTTACTTTGCTTCCTTATCATGGTTGGCGTATGAGAATACTGCCATAAAAATTAAATTAAGTAATATTTGATTGGAAAAGTGTTTCTCAGCTCAGTAGCTCGGAAAGCTCTTAACTGCATTTTATCGACAAGACTGCAAAGAATATTTGAAATTCGAATGTTTTATTAGTTACTTTTTGTAACAGGTATGTACATGTAAAGGTCAGTCCAGACAGGACACTTTTCGCCCATCTAATCACTAGCTAATAGTTTTGCTCATTGTACATTAGATTTCTTGACAATTTATGTACTAGTTAGAATAAAGACTGATTTTTAGGGTTCCGTAGTAAACAAGGAACCCTTATAGTTTCGCCATGTCCGTCCGTCCGTCCCCCGCTTTTCTCAGTAACCGTTAGTACTAGAAAGCTGTAATTTGGCATGAGTATACATATCAATGACGCCGACAAAACGGTAGAATAAAATCATAAAAAAAATTTTTTTAGGCTACCTCCCCTTGTGGCAGCCCCCGACCTTTTCGACGCATACTGCCAGAAACGCAAATTATCCGAAATGCACATTGCCATGTTTCATTCGTAAAGTACCTTATACGCAATAGACCCCATACGCGATTGACCTGCTTATTTTTCGCGAAAGACCAGATACGCAAATTACTTGAACATTTTTCGCGAAAGACCAGATACGCAAATTACTTGAATATTTTTCGCGAAAGACCAGATACGCAAATTACTTGAATATTTTTCGCGAAAGACCAGATACGCAAATTACCTGAATATTTTGAATGTCATGTCACTTAATGAAAAATGTGAATAGTTATTTATCTACTGAAATGTTCGAAGAAGTATTTATTGGCGTGTCATTCATATCAAGTATTTCTCATTAGCCACGTAATCTTGTACTGCAGACTACAAACACATGTATCCATTTTTTCACCTTATTTTTTTTTATAACAAAACAAACATAAAATGTAAATAAGCTCATAATAGGGGACAGCCGAACAGGTTTAACTACCGCTGTAATCACTTCTCTTACATGTTAGAGAGGAACACCGATAGTTGTCGGTCACATTTATATAATAAAATTCGGTATGTTGCTTTACTTTAAACAAAAGATAGTTTAGAATTTTTAACAAAATAATACGAAACCTACTGACACAACGCGAGCGAAGCCGCGGGCATATAGGTAGTTACATATAAATTTTACTCAGCGTTGCTGGTAATATGCGTAGGTATACAGCCATGAGCATCTGCGTATCAGGTACTTTGAGTTTCTGGCACTATGCGGCGATTCCTTGGTCTGGTAATTTGAGTCTCCGGTCATATGCGAAATGAAATTCTGGTTTTCTGCGTAGATGGTAATACGCGTAAATAATCATGATCATCTGCGTTTCGGATAATTTGCGATTCTGGCAGTATGCGTCGAAATGCCCCCGACGGATTTTTCTGGGCTTGTAAATATACCTCGCAAACGTAAACCATTTAAAAAAAAGTGATTTTATCTCTATGTAATTATTTCCTATAGTCGGGGATTTCCAAATGCATTATTTTATTATTTTTCAAATTGAGTACATCCGTCAGAAGTATTTTCAAAATTTTTAATTTTGCTGTTTATCCTCGCTTTAGTGAGATGTAAAGAATTGTGTTACAGACGGCTGCTAAGTTATTTTACGCCTTGTTGTGCTCGCGTATTGAGGTAGGCAGAGACCAAAGCACGCCAGATACTACGGTCCTTACATACTAATCTTTTGTTTCAATCACATCCATACATCTCTTCATACATGCTCGTCGGTTGCGGGAACTTCTGAGCTGGCCTTTTTTCATATCAGTGCTTACTCATTTTGGCACGTGAGAGTTAGCAGACATGCATTTTGCAAAGCAAGAAGTATAAGACATTTCCATTGACTTTTTCTTCGTTCTTGTAAAATTATTCCGATTTATAATTAGGATATTTTTTGTTCCTAATTTTGGCTCCATTATCAGCTCATAATTATGTACACTAGTAAAGTTCCAAATCAATACTATTCGAATTGATCAGAAGACGTACTACTAAAAGAAGGGTATGAACATGGATGTAGGTATATATTAAATATTTCAGTAGTATTACTATACTAAAGATACTTGCAATTTTAACTACTAACTCATGAATTAATTCCATTACATGTTAAACTAAATGTACAGTCTAGTTAGTATTAGTAGGCATGCATATTACGTACAATGTTAACGAAGTTTGCTGAGCACCTAAAGTACTTTACTGGTTCATATACATTCATGTTTGAGTTAGAAATGGCGAGATTTAAGTACATAGGAGATAGGGAAAAATAAAAAAAACATGCCCTTGGGGGAGGCCTATGTTCAGCAGTGGACGTCTTTCGGCTGAAATGATGATGATGATGATGAGGAGATAAGGGAATGTAAAGTATTACCCCGCACAATAACGTGAAGTGTAGATGGAATATGTATGTATGAAGAAGTAGTTAGTTGAGTGAAGGCGGGGACAGAGGGGCAGCCGGGCATTATCTCTTGCGCTTGACCGAGCTTCGATCACTGCCTCGACGACTCCCAAAGCCTTGTTAAGGCTTAATGACATGGGTTTAACCGAAATCTCCACTTATTTATACCTTTCAACCTACGATGTCTCTCGAAGAGGACACATGTTATTTTCCCGAGCTGATACGAGCTATTTAAAGTGACATTGATTTACGTTTATACGTGAAATATTACGAGTTATGCGTCGTAAATCATATATTAACCAACCATCTATCTACACGCAAGAGACGTACACGCCGAGCTAGAGACTAGCTTGAGCTCCACCGAGTTCCACAATTAAATTTTATGGACACAATTAAACGGTATAATTCTGTTACAGCAATCAAATGCAGGATATCGCCTGTCTCACATTGAGCCTAATAAACGTGCCGTGTGTGCGCGAATGGAGGCGTTACTTGTGCTAAATTATGGACTATTTCATATATTTTTTATTTAAAACTCAGTGTAGCTGGACGAGGATTTTTTTTTCGTATTAAATTTCCGCGATTCGGCACGTATGACTTAATCCCTGTAGGTGCTCGTATTATCGGAGGAGCTTACGTTGCTATACGTCTATATTTCACAGTGACTTCTTATTTTTACGATATTTACGATATTTTTACGCTATAGTACAATTTGAGCTATTAACAAAATCAATATCGCTTCAGAGACGTGCTGTTACGAATTTAAGACGATCTCAAACGCACAAGCGATAATGGACCGTTAAGTTTAAGGAGAAACTTTGTCTCCTTGTGCGTGTTATATCGCTTGTATACTCGTAAAGGGTTGTGCTAAGAAAAACTGGTCGACATGATGCTCATAGCCGCTTTCTAATACCACCGCACCGCTAGCTGTCATCAGGGCATTCATTCTCACAGCCTTGAACCTAAATTCTTGCGTACGGTACGATTTCGAGGAATTTTAGTCCGGTTGCCCGCGTGCCACGGGCGGTATGCGCGGTTTAGCAAAATGGGCCATAACCCGGGCCCATTTCTTGGATGGGTGACCGCTTTAAGTGGTCACTAACTGAGCGCTCCCGTGTTTTGGAAGGCACGTTGAGTCGTTGATCCCGGCTGCTGTCTATGGCAGCAGTCGTTAAGCCCAGTTGGAGGCCTTCGGGCGGCTTAAGTACTTCTAACAGTCAAGTTGCCCCCTCACGACGAAGTAGTACCCACCGCTACCCTACACCCTACACGTGACCTCTGGCGGTTCTAAAAGTGCAACAAAACTGGCAACCGTAGACTAATTGCTAGCGAGTAAGGTCATGCAAACTCACGGTGAAGGCACTGTCTTGTTCGTGTTAGAGGAAAACCACTTTAATAAAGTATAAGTTAGGTTTAATCCGTGAATACGTTGTGAGTACAGCTGTTAGAATATAGAACATAGTAACCGTCACATATTAGAAACGTCGTTACCTACAGCTGTTATGCAGCCAGTATAGGACATTTAGTTTACCTATACGCAGGTTCTAACACCACCCCTTAAACTACATGTTCATACTACATAACTACTAGTATAAACTCTAAGCACTAAGCATATAAAAATCATTAACAAAACGCTGATACTTTTCAATGCACAATGGCTTTGTTAAAGCATCCGCCAACATATCATTAGTACACATATACTTTACAACCAATATGCCATTTTCAATTATTTCGCGGATAAAATGATGTCTAACATCTATATGCTTAGTCCTTGCATGAAACATGTGGTTTTCAGACAATTTAATTGCAGATTGGTTGTCATTGTAAACCACTACTTTGACATCCAACTTTAAGCATTCTTTCATGAACGCTTTTATGAACAGTGCCTCTTTGCACGCATCGGATAACGCCATATATTCACTTTCCGTGCTAGAAAGGGCCACTGTCCGCTGTTTACGACTCTCCCACGAAACTAGAGAATTGCCCAATTTAAATATGTAACCAGTGTAAGACCGACGACCCTGTCACGTCTAACCCACTCTTCTCATATGCGATGCTGTAGTCTATTGTACCTTTAAGGTACCGAAGCACGCGCTTCGCCGCCTTCCAATGAGCTTCCGAGTAGCAATCGTTAAACTGACTTAGCATACTCACAGCATGCGCAATATCAGGACGGGAACAGACTGCTATATATTGGAGGCAACCAATCAAGTTTCTGTATTCGTAGTCTCCATTATTCTCAGCTTTAGTAAGTTTTAGTCCAACTTCCATCGGTGTTTTAGCTGGTTTGCATTCAGTCATTTTGAACCTTTCCAAAACTTTACTAATATAAGCAGACTGATCGAGAATGATTTTTCCATCTTTACGACAGACGTGTATTCCCAATACACTTTTCGCGGGCCCAAGATCCTTCATAACGAACTGTTTCATTATCTCCTCTTTTACTGCCTTTTTCTCAGTTTGACTGTTGCTGAATATTAAAATGTCATCAACATATAGGCCGAGTATGACAAGTCCGTCATGGCTTGATCTCACGTAGACACATGGCTCGGACGCTAGTCGTTTGAATTTCAGTTTTTTGATGAGCACATCGTTTATTTTCTCATTCCATGATCTGCTGGCTTGTTTCAGTCCATATACAGCTTTAAGTAAGCGGTATGCCTTTCCTTTGCTGTTATCTACTTCAAAGCCTTCAGGAATTTCCATATATACGACCTCTTTCAAGTCACCGTTAAGAAACGCTGTCTTGACATCCATATGATCCACTTCCATATCATATTCAGCCGCCAGTGCCAAAAGTAACCTTATTGTAGAGTATCTCACGACAGGTGAGAACGCTTCAAAGTAATCTACTCCATACTTTTGCGTAAATCCTTTCGCTACCAGTCGAGCCTTATATTGCAAGAGCTCTCCATTCAATCCTCTCTTTTTCTTGAAAATCCACTTGCACTTAACTGGCTTCTTGCCCTTCGGTAAGTCTACAAGTTCGAGACATTTATTATCCAAGAAAGACTGATATTCATCACGCATCGCTGCCTTCCACTGCGCAGACTCAGGACCGTCGAGTGCCTCGCGAACGGTAGTAGGTGTTTCCGTGTCGCTACTCGCGCCGGTCGTGAATACCGACAAGAACGCATCCTCAAACTCGCTCCGTCCCCTCGATTCCTCCGAATCCCAAGATGACGAACCAGGAACGTAGTCTTCATCTGAAGGACTGGATTCTTCATTGTCGGTTTCATCTGTGTCGTGAATCTGATCATCATGTGGCTCTTGTGAGTCATCAACAGATTCCACCTCCGCCTGCACATTGTCAGATCCATTACTAATGATCATGTACGGAGTCGGTTCGTTGACCACAGGTTCCTCAACTGTGTCCTTGTAGAATTTGTCCTCTACAAACACAACATTACGCGAAATTATATATTTAGTAGGATACGCGGGATCTATTAGCCGATATCCTTTTGTATCTTCGCAATAGCCTATGAAGATATACTTCTTACATTTCGGATCTAACTTCTTTCGACCCTCGACGACAGAGTATGCAACACAACCAAAAACTCGTAAATGGTTCAAGTTTACCTTAGATCCCGACCACTTCTCTTCAGGAGTAGCGCCCAACACAGCCTTGGTTGGCGATCTGTTTTTCAAGTAAACTGCAGTGTGCATTGCCTCCGCCCAGTATTTCTGCTCTAAGCCGGCACCCTGTAACATACACCGCGCAGCCTCAACGACAGACCGATTTGCTCGTTCCACAACACCATTTTGCGATGAGCAGTAAGGGACAGTCTTCTGGTGCACTATGCCGTGTTGCTTCAGAAAAGCGTCAAACACTTTACTAACAAACTCGCCGCCGCCGTCTGTCCTCAGAGCTTTAATTCGTTTGTTTATTTGATTTTCGACAAGAGCTTTGAATTGTTTAAATTTTTCGAAAACTTCATCCTTTGATTTAATAAAATAACAAAAAGTTTTCCTCGAAAACTCGTCTACAAAAAGCAACATGTAACGAGAACCGCCGAATGAGGTTTGTGACATAGGGCCGCACACGTCACTGTGTACAAGACCTAGGACTTCGGTCGCCCTAGTGGATGATTTCTTTGGGAACGGTAATTTGGTTGCCTTCCCTTGAATGCAAGAAATACACTGTTTGTACTCAGAGTTACTAAAGTCAATGCCGTTTGCCATACCTGTTCGTAGCAGATTCATGCTTTTCGAGTTCAAATGACCCAAACGTTGATGCCACATATCTTGAGACACAACACGCCCAGTCCCCACGTTCGCCGCAACATGATCAACAGACGCAGACTCAGACGATTTCGGCTTACTACGCGTCGAAAATGTTTGTAATTTGTATAAACCATTTTCACGTTTTGCATTAGCAATCAAAACATTTCCAAAATAAATATTACAAAAATCTGAACAAAATACAACTCGAAAACCTTTTGACGTCAACACGTTGACAGATATCAAATTACATGACAAGTGAGGAATAAAAACTACATTGCTTAAAGTTTTAATACCGTCCTTAACATGCAGTTCGGTACTGCCACGGCCCGCACTAACAAGTTTTTCGCCGTTCGCCACGGTGACTTCCAAGCTCGTATCCACCACGAAGTCGTCGAGAATGTCCCTCCTATTACAGAAATGGCACGAGGCACCACTGTCTATGTACCAGGAATATTCCTGCACGTCCACCGACAGCGCGCTCAGCATGTTCGCCATTCCTTTAGCGACGGGGTCCTTCGACTTCTTATTATCTGGACAATTCTTGGAAATGTGGCCTAGCTTCTTACAGCGGAAACATTTGACAGGTTTATCTCGTCGTTTCGCCACCATCATGGAACCATCGCTCGTGCCTGTTCCGTTGTTTCGGCGCTGTTGTTCTTGTAACAACTTTTGTTTCACCAGCTCGCTCGACATTTTTACGTTGCAGTTTTCCAACGCCATGATCAGTGGGTCATAGTCGGATGTGAGCCCACTTAGCATTACCACAGCTAAAAATTCATCATCGAGAGGAGCTTCGATGTCTGTTAATTGTTGTGAGACATCACTTATCTTCATAAGGTACGACTCCATATCGGGATACTCTTGGAGTTTCATCCGAAACAGTTGCCGCATTAACCCGAGTCTTCGGCTAAGACCTCTGTCTTCATACGCAGCCTTCAAACTTCGCCACGCCTCCCATGCGGTAGTTGAGTTCCGCACGTGCGTGATGGCCACAGGGTTTATGCTTAAACAAATGCGAGCCAGAGCCTTCTGCTGCTTCTTTTTGTCTTCGCAATCGGCTTTTACGCCGTCCTTGCTCTCGACGCACTCCCACAAATCCTCTTGGATCAGGACCATTTTCATGAGAAATTTCCACGATCCGTAATTACCCATGCCGTTTAATTTTTCCATGGCAGGAACAATAGCCGCCCCAAGGCTGGACGTCGCCATTGCGGTAATACTCGTAAGGATAAGTTCGTGCGCACAGTTTTCGACAAAACGTATTACACAGCACACAGCTTAGCAAAAAACTCACTTCACCTAAGCGAATGCTACCATGTTAGAGGAAAACCACTTTAATAAAGTATAAGTTAGGTTTAATCCGTGAATACGTTGTGAGTACAGCTGTTAGAATATAGAACATAGTAACCGTCACATATTAGAAACGTCGTTACCTACAGCTGTTATGCAGCCAGTATAGGACATTTAGTTTACCTATACGCAGGTTCTAACAGTTCGAAATAATTGTCATACGATAAATAAAAAAAACCGGTCAAGTGCGAGTCGGACTCGCGCACTGAGGGTTCCGTATACAGATGTGTACCGGTTCCAACCCTACTAAATCAGGAAAATCTCAACAACCTGGTGTGAAAATTGGACCCCATGGGTACAGCGCCATCTATCGGCGACTTTTGTTACAAATTTGAGCGACTGAATAACTTTGTATGTATTGTAGTTTTTCAAGGATAATTCTTTAACACGTAAACCGATTTCAATTTTTTTTTCTTTATTTGAAAGAAGGTACTTTCAGCATAATCTCGTAGGAATTTATAAAACAAAAATACATGCAAAGGTGATTAAATTGCAAATTTAGTATAGAAATGTTATTTGACGATAAAAAAAGAAAAACTAGATAGAGCTACAGTTATATTTTTCCTGTAAAATATACATTAATATCAATGTTATGTAATAATTTTATATTTTTTCCTTGGCAAACTTCGGAGATGAGGGGGGAACGGTATTTTTTTAATATTTTTCCTTATAAAATAAAAATAACTCAACTTAAAAAATAAAAAAAAATTGTTTCAGAATGTGCAATTCAAGCCCTTTCATATGACACCCCACTCGACATATTAACTAGACTTTCAAATTTTGAACCACCAGTTATCTGTCATTTTTCACAGAAATTAAAAAAAATATTGAAAAAAGTCATCTTCTATGTATTTAGGTAAGCCTTCTTTATAACTATTCCAAATTTCAAATCGATAGCATAAGTAGTTCTTGAGATATTTAGCGATGTGACAGACAGACAGACAGACAAAGTGAAACCATAAGGGTTCCTTTTTTACCATTTTGGTACGGAACCCTAAAAAGTAGGAGAGGATTGAGGAGTGTCCTATTGAGTTAGTAATCTATTAGCAAATGCGTCGCTGACCTCTATTCGATAAAGTGATGGTGGCGAATCACTAAGCAGGTTATTACGCGTTTGTGTCTATTATTATTTCGAAGAATTTTGAGGGATACAAAGAGACACAAAACTACGAATGACAATGATCTTACTGTCGAAATATTTTAGATGAAAATAGAGGTCCTGTGTGAGCTTGGAATATCCTGTGCTTCAATGACTAGCTGTCAAACTGACTGGAACTAGCGCGGCTTTTCAGATTTTATCTGAATAGTTTAGTTTTAAGCTAAGGTTTTTCTCTTTCCGTGATACCTTGGTTATGTTAAATTTGGCCCAGAGGACAAAGGAGAATTAGAACTATTAATAGTATGCAGAGTTTCTTCAAAATAATAAAATAAGTAATTGCTTCTATTCTAGGGATACTATAATAATATACAATAGGAAATAGGAAATTATCGATAAAGCTCAAACATTGTCCCAACTTCCGAACTACACTCGAGGTCAAAAATTTCGGATCACCCTAAATTAAATAACCGCAATAGGTTTTTCAAATATTTTACACTAGTTTTATTTTTATGGTACCTATATTATTCTTCGTAATACCCAACAGTATTAGCAATTCCCGGGATCCTATCATAAAAATATCAATCTCAGATAATCAAGCAAGATATTGCAAAAATCGTCAGTTTTGGACTGACGATTTTTGCAATATCTTGCTCCGTTAACATTGTTTTTTTCATGGGTTTTTAGGAGTTCGATTTAAGCCTGGAAACGCTAATTTTTTTGTGTTATTTTCGCAGGTTAGATGTAAAATTAAATAAAGATCATGACATGATTAAAAAACTGTACAAGTTTGCACGATTTTGGGAAATAAGACGGTATTTTACCGACCCGTATTCTTTGTCCGTGAGTGTAGTTCTCAGATCGTATGTGAGTGAAATGATATGAAAAGTATACGTTCCGGTCCACCTTTCGCTGAGCGCCGTAAAACGAACCGTTCGCAAGTGTGAATGATTGCTCGATCCTTTCCTCTCGTACGACTGGTGCTGTGACTGGCGCGACCTATATTAAACTTTCCGATCACACTGGGTTAGCAATACGCACGAATATATAATTTAGTCGAAAGTGACCTTCACTGGATTTTAGTACAAGATATGAGAAGGGGAGGTACGCTGGGAAGACAATGTCGTACATATTTTAAGCGGGCACGCCCCGTTCGCACAAAGGCGTAATTTATAGGGCCGCGCGGAGACGGGCGCCTGAGTTATGTCCCGGCGATAGCGACGAGCTTTTAACTGCCTAATGGAGCGATTTACTCCGACCACCTTGCGCCTACTCCACTGTTTACGAGGAAGCACGCCCGTAACACGTTCAATTGTATAGATAGCGATCATTTTTCACGTCAAGGCTCTTGTTAATTTTTAGGGTAGAGATGTCGATGCACATGTTATCCTTGTTGACCGGTGCCGAGTCGCAAATATGCCGGACGGCGGCAGCATGGCGGGCGCGAGAGCCGGCGAGGAGGGAAGTGGAAAGTTTTTCAATAAAACATAGCCCTCAGAGACATAACATTTCAATGGAGCGCAACGCGATGTTTACGGCCGGCGCGCCGCGCGCCACCTCTACGAACGCTACACAACAATCCAATCTAAAGGTATTGATCAAATTGTACCTACGTTCCACGATACTGTATACGTAGGTAGTAAGTAAGTATTAGGTTCCAACTGAACATGTCACTCACACCAATAAAGCTGACGAATACGTAGACTACGTGCGATTACGGATAACGTCTTCCTTATTGCTTCTCTAAGGAACCAGCGACACTTCATTATGTATTCTGGTCTCAGTTACAAATAATGGAACAGATACAAATGAAAATTAAAGGTAATTAATTACCGCGGGTAAACATTAAACGGGATTGGAACTCGACTAATAAATGTAATACGAAAACCTAACATTGGCGGTGCAGGACGGGATTATATTGTATAAAAGTTCAATATTTATTCCGTTTTCTTTCGTTCTGCGTTTGTATTACATGTCTCTACGTTCGTTAAAGCAAATAAACAAAACAACTCAAATGAAATCCTCAAAATTTTTTTTGACGCAGTGAAAGAAGAGAGTGCGGGCGGAATGACCTAGATGTTACTCTTGCCGGTGGCATTTCCTTAGCGCGCTTGCATTTATCGTGCTTTATATGTTTGAATGAAACTTCTGGTTTCTTCAGATCGGGGAGATGTGTTTTGTTTTGCGAGCTTTTGTTGAGCGCTTTGCATTGGGTCAAGTGCGATCCTCGTGGATTGCCGCGGGTTGCTGCAAATATGCACACATCCTGCATATAATTTGGACGTCTGCACACATCCTGTCTTTGTCGCATATGGTCCCGTTCGCAATTCGCCCCGTTAGCAGATCGTCCCGGAATCGCATTACGTCCCGTTCGCATATGGACCCGTTCGCAAGTCGCCCCATTAGCAAATAGTCCCGTAATCGCATTACGTCGCGTTCGCGAGTCGTCCCGTTCGCAATTCGTCGCATTCGCGACTTGTCCTGTTAGCAAATCGTTCCGACGTCTCTATTCATCCATTGAATTTTAATTGCGGCGAATTGTAGAGACAATTGAACCCTGTATTGTTCTACAAAATGATAAATAACGAGAAGGTAATGTTTTACTCAAAAACACGAGAACAACCTTTTATTTGATTTACGTGAATCCCTTTGCGAGCAACAGCAAGTACCACAACGTGATCAGTTTAGTAATTATCGGGTTTAGTACGACAGTAACTCTGTCTGTCTGTTATCTTTTCACGCCGGAACTGCTTAACCAATTTACATGAATTTTTTTCATGGAGATAGCTTGAGACTCTGGGAAGGACGGAATCATCCCGGAAGAATAAGTTCATGTCGCAAATCTTCCTTTAAGGCGCGTAATAGAGTGAATTACCACATTTTGGTCGAGTTCAAAGGCCTAAAACTCAAAACTGGCCCGAAATATAGGTCTCGAAAAGTTATACTTGAAGAATTGATATGTCCTCTTCAATCTGAGCGATGGAAATTGCAACACGCCTAGATTGTCCTAACAAAAAAGAAATATCAAATAAGGCATTTTTCAACCTTTTAAATCGCTACTGCTCACTATCTAGGCATGTTTTTTACACGGGATATTCAGAAAATAAAACTTAATTCAGTTTTTCATAATCTGTGCGACGGATATTGTAAAATAATCATAACTTTTGTCAAAAACCTGGAATAACTACCACACCGTCATAAAAGTTGGGGCGGATACGTGCGCGGGCGACGGGCGGCCAGTGTTGCCATTTGGTTCCGTTTGTTCCGTTTTTCGGAACTTCTGGCAGCCCCGCGGAACTTGGAAGGAACTTTAGATTTTAGGACAATTTTCGAAACTTTTAAGGTCCCGGCATTAATATATTTAATAACACACTCTAAAAATGTAATAAAGACTCATTTTTCTGTTAAAACTAAATAATCATGTTTTATGTTCCTATCACAAAAATACAGCTGATCCAAACCGGCCAATCACGCGAGCATACACACGAAGCTTGAGCCGTGGTCGTGGCCGCTCATTGGTCGAACATCGAACGGGTCAGGGGCGCTACCGCGACAGCAAACGAAGTTTTCCCTCTCTGTCGCAGTTGCAAATTGCCTTATTTATAAGTATTTCGTGATTTAGAAAAAAATGGAACTTTTCAACCTAAAATGGAACTTTTCAGGAATGGCGACGAAACTTTTAGGTGAAGTAACCTGGCAACAGTGCGGGCGGCAGTCTGCCACCGGCTCTCGGACGGGAAGGCTGTGTCGCTTTGCGCGCGACGCTAAAATATAAGAGTTCGGTTCTGAGACAATATACCTACTTAACTATTTTATATATTTAATTACTTCAAACATTCCTACGTATTTAGAAAATAATAATATAAAAAATACATACACACATACAAAAAATCTGCAAAAACCTGTTACAGCGGGGGGGCGCGGGTAGTGCGGCGGGAAAGGCTAAGCCACGCCCCAACGCGCAAGGTCGTTCGCGGGTAATGGCGCCTTAAGTAGATTAAAAGGGGATGGACATTGAACAGAGTAAAAAATAAACTAGTTCTACGCTATCTAAATTACTATGGTTATATTAATGGTCTTATTAATTTGATTAAAAAACATTGTAATTTATAATTATTTATTAAAAAATACGAGAGTCCCGTAGCGGCGTCCCGACGCCGATAAATTACGGAAATTCCGATAGTTAGTCAGAAAAGGAACAACTATAGGTATAGATAGATTTCTGTAATTTGTGCCTCTTTTAGGAACACCAAAAATATTTGAAAAAGGGGTCTTAAAAATCGACAGTTCCTTTTCAGTGTCACATTATGCCGGATCAAAGACAAGCCTAAAGTAGACTGCTAGCTAAGTTATCCGGACAGCGTGGACGCGGCACATCATCGTCATCAGTCGTTCCCTCGACGTTGAGGACATAATGTCCAATTATTACTGACCAGACTCCTCCATAGGGACTTTATGGATGGCCTCATGCAGATATAGTTGCAGGGCACCAGTGATTGAGTGATCTAGCGGGTAGTCTGCCCCGGAACCTGTGGCCCTAAATTTTTCCCGTCATAATATTATTATACTGGCTATCTGAAGAACATCGTGAGAATTCCCCTTTCTTCATAGTACCCGCTCCACGATGCGCCTCAGGTAAGGAGGGACTCCATGATATAGGAGTGACATTGGGGCCCACATTTTATAATTGCTTCCTGATCCGGAAAGCGAGGATTCTTTCCAACATATTCCCGGTCTCGTCCAGTAATACCATGAGCCTCCACCCGGAAGGGGAGTCCGCTGGGCGCTTTGCCATCCCGAGGATAGAAAAGTCTTCTGAAGGCTAAATCGCCAATAGGAATTGTACTCCTATCGGTGCGCAAGGCACTGTTAAGGTCAACAAAGATGCCAAGAGACTATAACAGAGATGGACGTCCACGAGTATGAATGGCTTAAACCTAAAGAGGTTTTCTCTCAAGATTTTGAATATGTAAAGAGTTTGTATTTGGTCGTGACCTTTTTTATGAGTCCTCCTTTTTTACAGTTAAGTGCATGATTGAGATTGAAATTATTTTCGCCGCATCCACGTAAGTTAGTGGGAGGCCAGAAGGTTCACGCCCATATCTGATGGCTAGGCCGTCGCGAACTGTATCGCTGGTCGGTATCATCGGCTTTGGTTGGTAGTACTGTTAGCCACTGTGATGTTTATTTTCGATAGCCCTTTGATTACTTCTTTTTGTCTTTATTGTGAGCCAGTCAAGGATTGTTTCTAGTTCATGCTATTCATTCTTTAAAAAAAAAATTAAATTACGGGGGGAACTCCATACATGTAACCGGTGGATGAAAAAATAATAATTTCAAGACACATAGTCGTGTGGGGCACCCATGGATAGGCCTTTAAAAATGATATAGTGTGGTGTTCTTTATTTGAGGCAGTCTTCTAGCTCAGGTGTGCAGACGTGACCTCGCTCACCGGCAGCTAGACGGCAAGTGCCGCGTGCCGCCGGTCCGCCATAGCACCGCATGCTACCCTCGCGATTTATTTATGACGCCAGGATGGAGGTTTCTAAGAAACTTTTCCATTTAAGTCAACCATTGGTGAGATATTGGGAAAAATGTAGAATTGGGGCGCAGGAGTTAAGGGTGCTCAAGGGTTAAATTATGTAGGGGTTGATGTTCTCTTTCTGAAAATACAGACCCCACGCCGCGGAGACGCGTAGTTATTTTTTAACGACATTTAAGTGTGCGTGAAACGAAACGCAAATTTATGTAGTACTTTTTTTATTTGGTACCCAGTATGGTGAAACGGAATGTGTTCCGCCGTTTTGATAGTTTGACATTTACAATTTACTGCGCTATTCATTTGTATACAATAAACGTTTGACATTTTTTCAAAATAATATCTTTTGGTTGTGGGTTTTTGGTGTTTTTGATAACACTTATTTATTATAACTGTACCTAATATGGTTTAATTCTCAAGTTATATACAAGTAGGTACGTAAAAAAAATTAACTGGCGCTTCGCTGGCCGCTGCCGCGGCACGCTCGCAGGGTCTCTATTCTACTAACACTCCTCCTCGCTCCGCTCGTCGTCGTACCTACACCGACCTGCCTTAGTGACCTAGGACAATTTCTTTAATACAGTCCATATACCAAGAAAGACAACACCACATGGAATCGGGGTTGGGAGATTCGGTTCGGTTACCATGGCATATAGATTAAGCAACAGAATACTAAGTCTAAAACATTTATTTAGGCTTATATACATACTTTATAGCTTTTAAAATTAAAAAAAGGTCTCAGATTACGTCCCATTTCACGATTCTTGAGGAATAAAAAAAAACATATATACTTGCGTTCCGTTTCACGTACACTTAAATGTCGTTAAAAAAAAACTACGTGTCTCCGCGGGCTGGGGGTTGTATTTTTAGAAAGAGAACATCGACCTCTACATAATTTAACCCTTGGGTACCCTTAAATCCTGCGCCCCAATTGTAAAGCCAACCCGTATTAGCTGTCAAAATCAGAAAAACGCCCTCTAATTTCCAAACTATGAAGTTTAAAATTCTAAAAAAAAAACAGGTGGTGTGCATTTATTAAATACGTATGGGGGTCGAAGTTACTCGCGTCCGTAGGAGTGTACCCTTGAAACCCTACACGTGACCCCTGGGTGGTGCCAAATGAGTAACACTTAAATACCCACTTAAATACCGTGCCGCCAAATGGCCCAGCCATGTTCCGGCGCGTAGTGCGGTGACGCCGTTCGGGGAAGTTGGGTCGGAATAGTTGTTTAACCGGTTTTTGACACTTGGGCTGCAAGACATCGGGTATATCTGGACGCGGAGGGTAGCGGGATCCGAGGCACGGTTCTCCGCTGGCCGACCGCTGTTAGTAGGGGACCCAATTAGTGAGCCAGCCACTCATGAAAGGCTGTCCCGCCAACACGCGAAAAATCCCGGGATGCGCCACAGTGCCGGTGGCGACCGGACGAAAGGGCCCGGTGGACATTCTCGGGGGGGCTCGGGCGTCCCCGCAGTATCCGCACCAGCTCCCGCAAGGTCTTGCATGCATAATGTGTCTCCAGGTCAGCAACGTCAAACCTTGTTCCACTTCCTCCTCACCCACCGTACTCACTCTTTTTTTTTATGAAAGGCAAAACAAGGAACAAGTGTCAACAGCGGAAGCACGCCCTTTCACATAAAGTGCATCTCACCAATATCCGGGGATAGCACTCCAATCTCGTGTCGGTCCACCATCACCTGGAGACCGAAAAAACCTGGGCTCTTGTTCATGACGGAGAATATTATTTGGGAACACCATATATTTTGTACGGTATTCGCAACTATTTGACCACTGGCTGCTACATACTATATGACGCTGACTGTACTTAGAAAGAAAGAAAGAAAGAAAATACATTTATTTAACATCACAATTCAACCATACACATATTAATTTAAAAATAGAAGAGGTTTAGGTAACTTATAATAGACCACGTAATCATGTTTAATTGGATATACAAGTACGCTACAAAGCCAAACCGAACTCCCTAGTGATTAGATGAAACAATATATGGTATGAAAACAACGATATTTGATTTGAGAATTAAGTGATTCTCAAATGTTAGATAGATATGTAATACACATAGCTATATGTAATATACGAAGCAGCTAATCCTGTGTGATGATCCTCTTAGTTGAAAAGAGCACACACTATCCAATGCGAAGGCGATTACTTAGGCTCGAGCTAGCTATTTTCGTTACCTTATGTAGGTTAACATTCAAAATCTAAATATATAAAAGAAGAAACTGACTGACTGACTGACTGACTGACATATCAACACAGAGCCCAAACCGCTGGTTCTAGAGATTCCAAATTTGGCACGTAGGTTCCTTATAAGGTTAGGGGTGCACTAAGAAAGGATTTTTCAAAATTCACCCCCTAAAGGGGTGAAACGGGGGTCCAAAGTTTGTATGAAAAACCGTATTTATTAAAGTGAGAGATATGAAACTTTGTATATAGTCTGTGTTTAAATATATTAATGGCGTATTTCAGCGTTTTTCCAAATTGCTCCACTAAAGGGGTGAAAAGGGGGTTCAAAGTTTG
Source organism: Epiblema foenella (assembly GCA_963556455.1). Taxonomy (NCBI): domain Eukaryota; kingdom Metazoa; phylum Arthropoda; class Insecta; order Lepidoptera; family Tortricidae; genus Epiblema; species Epiblema foenella. The sequence goes on along the minus strand of OY747099.1, from coordinate 18,480,582 downwards.
TGCGGGGAGAAAATCTTTTTTAAAGTGAGATATTTGAAACTTCGTATATAGACTTTCTGTTTAAATACAACAAAACATATATAAACGTCTTTCGAAATTGCTCCCCTAAAAGGGTGAAAAGGGGGTTTCAAGTATGTACGGGGAGCAAATCTTTTTGAAGTGAGAGATTTAAAACTTCGTACATAGACTCTATGTTTAAATACAACAACATATATTTAAGCGTTTTTCGGAATTGCTCCCCTAAAGGGTTCAAAAGGGGGTTCCAAGTTTGTACGGAAAGCAAATCTTTTTTGAAGTGAGAGATTTAAAACTTCGTACATAGACTCTATGTTTAAATACAACAAAACATATTTAAGCGTTTTTTGAAATTGCTCCCCTAAAGGGTTCAAAAGGGGGTTCCAAGTTTGTACGGAGAGCAAATATTTTTTTTGAAGTGAGAGATTTAAAACTTCGTATATAGACTCTTTGTTTAAATACAACACAACATGTTTCAGCGTTTTTCGAAATTGCTCCCTTTAAGGGGTGAAAAGAGGGTTCCAAGTTCGAGAGGGGAGCAAATTTTTCCTTTTCTTAAAAATCGATATGGGTGTCATTTTCGAGATTCCTCGGGGTGCCGATTACGAAAATGACATTCATTTTCAAATTAAAGATGGCGGACATCTATTTTTCTTAAAAATCAATATGGGTGTCATTTTCGAGGTTCCTCTGGGTGCCGATTACGAAAATGACACTCATTTTCAGATCAAAGATGGCGGATATTTATTTTTATAAAAATCGATATGGGTGTCGTGTTCGAGGTTCCTCGTGGTGCCGATTACGAAAATGGCATGCATTATCAAATCAAAGATGGCGGAGATTTATTTTTCTTAAAAATCAATATGGGTATCATCTTCGAGGTTACAAAATGACATCCATTTTCAAATCCAAGATGGCGGACATTTATTTTTCTTAAAAATCAATATGGGTGTCATTTTCCAGGTTCCTCTGGGTGCCGATTACGAAAATGACACTCATTTTCAGATCAAAGATGGCGGATATTTATTTTTCTAAAAATCGATATGGGTGTCGTCTTCGAGGTTCCTCGTGGTGCCGATTACGAAAATGGCATGCATTTTCAAATCAAAGATGGCGGAGATTTATTTTTCTTAATTATCAATTTGGGTGTCATCTTCGAGGTTGCTCTGGGTGCCGATTACGAAAATGACATCCAGTTTCAAATCAATGATGGCAGACATTTATTTTTCTTAAAAATCGATATGGGTTTCATCTTTGTGGTTCCTCGGGGTGCCGATTACTGAAATGACATCCAATACATATCTGCATGCAGGTCAAACTGAGAACCTCCTTTTTTGTAGACGGTTAAAAATTACTCTTAGTACGCGGGCGAAGCCACGGGAAAAAGCTAGTGTTAAATAAGATAGTTTGGGTAACAAAATAGCATTCGGAGGAAACAATTAGGTTGGTGGTGGTTCACAGAGGGTGATTGCGCCGCGGAACGAGGTATTTGTGTCATATCGATCGCCCCGCCCTCTGCCAGCCAATTACTGCCGATACACGACCGAATATTGTTTCCGATACGCCCGCATTGACTCCAGCTGGAGCAAACGGAGATAAACATGGGAGTCTTGCGTCTACTCTTGTTGACAGATTTAGTAGCAGTCGCATTTTCAACTACTAGTGGCGCCAGCGCGTCGCTATCAACACGTTACGAGATCTTTGCTTAACGCATATGTATCTTGATGTATGTTTGTAGGTATGTATTAGAAGGTTGCAAAGTTGTGGTTTGGTGAGAATAATTGTATTGAAATCTAAGCAAGTAAAGGATTTAAAGGGACGAGAGTTACTAAAGGAAACACCTCATCATTATATCGACGAAAATACCGGATATTAAAACATTAAGCAATAATTTAAACACTTACATTTAGGAACTTAATAATGTTTACTTCTATTAACTTTTTTTTATACAACGCCGGTGGCAAACAAGTTTACGGTCCACCTGACGGTGGCCGCAGCCTATAGACGCCCGCAACTCCAAAGGAGTCACGTACGCGTTGCCGACCCTTTATAAAATTTGAGGATGCACTGTGTTGACAACAGAAGGGACAAATTTAGGTCCCTCGCTCTCAACACATTGCATCCTCGGGAGCTCTGGCAACGTTGCTCACCTCCAGGAACACAACACTACGTATTTGTATAGTAGATAATGTTATTATGGCTGTGGTCTTCTGCAAGGCGGAGGTACTTCGCCAGTTGGGCTGTTCCAAATTCGAGCAAGGTGTCATTTTGCTGTGCCCTACCTCTCCTAAAAATATTGTAAAATAAACTTAAATGGAATATCGATCGATACCAGGATTTCAAATTGCTTTTTCAAAAGCTTTTAACGTAACTTTGAGTCAGTTAGTATAAATAACTAAAAGAGATAAGTGCTTATTATTCTGATGGTACATGAAATACTTTCCCGGCCTTATAAATAATTACACCGCAACGTAAGTAGAATCAAAATCGTAAAAAGCTTTCGGGTTGGCGAGAGGGAGGTTCATGTCACATGATAATGTGACCTTGCTATACGGACCGCGCCTAGCTTCCAATGTTTTTGTTTGTTAGGCGTCCTATTGTTTGTAGGCCACTTATAAGCAGAATTTTTACTTTCTTTAAGTGAGTTAAATAAATAATTAGTTTATTCTAAAATTTTTATTCTGAAATTAAAAAAGCAGATTTAAAAGAGGAGCAGTTTTGAAATGTAATTTGCTCTCGAGATCGAAGTAGCCCTGGCTCTTAACCTGTCTGTTTTAAACAACCGCGAAGTGAGTCATGCAGCTGATGATAAGCGAGCATTGGAATCTATCAATACTAGCACTCCTGTCACTACGTGCCTTGCCAGCACGTTAAGTTGTAGCATAAGCCGTTTCTCTCAGCTAATCATAGACTGACCAAGTCCTCCAAAACTATGCAAGTGATAGGCCCTAAAGTATGTAAAGTGAAAACAAACATACTTTAAACTCTCATCAAAATGGTCAACAACCCCAACACTTTGACAAAAGAGTAAAAAAAACTGGTTAATCGGTAATGCTTTCTACAATTAAAATGATTTTTATAACGCTGAACTTGACATGTATTATTTTATAATGACTGATGATAATTATAACACGCAATTAATTGAAATAATCAACTAAAATAATGTTACCTTTTTATACATATATATACAAAATTTTAATGTGACATGACATGTAATATTTAACAATATTATCAATAGAGAGTATGAGTATGAGTAAGGGTTTGCTTAACACTGTCACTGCCAGCGATTTCGTAGCGCTACGCTCGCTCGTAGGCTCGTAGTCAGTAACATGCGAAAGACCATAGAGAAAAGCGCTTACGAGATGAGCTCCCATGCACCTAGCTCCTGGCACTGAAAGTGTAAGCTATCAATACACCAAATCTTATGAACGTCGGCAAACTCAAAACTACTAAATTATTTCGATTTTATTTCAAAATTATGATCAGAGGGGTGATTACGTAATATTTTCGAGCGTCATTTTCTATACTAACACTGACATTTATCTGCTTATCCTGTTTGACACGGTCATTACATATGTAACTAGCAGATGCGTGTTAAATTCTTACTCTTATAGGTACGAACATTGCATAATTTTATTATCCAGACGACATATGTTAAGTTCCGAGCACTTTCCAGGTACAATTTTTTTCGAATCATTTAGAGGTTTTCAAAAACGACCATCTGGCGTATTAAAAATCATTGTTGAGGTACTTCCTTACATCTATTTTGAAATAGTTTGAAACTCACTTAGAGATAAGTTCAAGGACATTAATATAATGACAATGCATTGTCAATACATCTATGACAATATTGTGTATGTACACAAAAATATTGTAAATTTTAGACAGAACTGTGACATACATAATATTAAAACTAGAAACAAATATAAGCTTGCGGTACCCTCCAGTCGGCTCCAAAAAATAAGAAAATCATTCATGTGTAATTGTGTAAAGTTTTATAATAAACTACCTACAAACGTGACTAATTTATCTATTAATAAATTCAAGACTTATGTAAAGCGTAAACTCATATCGAAAGCATATTATAGCACAAAAAACTACATGAATGATAAAACACCGTGGGTATAATTGTGGTTGACATTACATCTTAATGACTATTTTCATAACTATGACATTAGATGTTGACGTTAAATTTTTCTCTTGACATTCAGATTTTATTCTAGAAACTGTCTAGATTATACTATTTTTTATGTTTTTATTTTACATATTGACGATCTTTATGTGAATTGATTATACTCTCTTTTGACATACATTACAGTAATTCATGTCTTTTTTAAAATTTCATATGCATCAATAAATTGCTCTGAATAATTAGATTCAATTTATGTAATATATATAACTGACGATTCAAAAGTGCTTGTTGCTAGGCCTATTTTAATAATAGTAGATTGTATGACAAGGGTCTAAAATGAGCCATATTACCACGAGATAGTTATTTTCCCGAACAAAGTGAGGGAAAATAGTTCGAGGGGTAATATGGCTTTTAGACCAGAGTTATACACTCTACTTTTCACTTCGATTGCGAGAAAATAAATAAACAAGGTTAGCCATCCAAAATTAACAATTAATTCCACGGCGAACTTATATATGTAATTTGGCAGCACGTTTTTTTTTCTAAACTGCTTTCATGCTTTGACACACAAAATAGACACCGCAGTTCGCGCGCAACATTCACGCGCAAAAAAGCTAACTCACCTTCCATTGAGCGCTTCAAAGCGTTGCTCGAACGAACTAATCACTTTTTTAATTATTGTGAAATAGGGACTACTACAAACTTAATCTTTAGACTCTTTAGAGAAATGAATTCTGTTTTCTGATTGGTCGATTTTAATAAAGCTGTATTCTGGTTTGTTAATACCCAATACCAAATATTTTTTAAAGAGTTAAATTAGTGTTTTGTGATTGGTGGATTTAATAGGTGAAGTATTATGATTGGTCTAAATTGAATGTTTTGTAAATCATAAATATGTATTCATATTTTCCCTAGGGGTTAAATGTACTACTTTAGCCCCGCTTGACAAGTCTAATATGACACACTTTTCGAGCATAAGAAGTGAAAAGAATATTTTGAGTTTGAGTGTTAAAATATATAAAATAGTTAAGTAGGTACATTGTCTCAGAATCGAATTCTTATATTTTAGCGTCGCGCTCAAAGCGACACAGCCTTCCCGTCCGAGAGCCGGTGACAGACTGCCGCCCGTCGCCCGCGCACGTGTCCGCCCCAACTTTTATGACGATGTGGTAGTTATTCCAGGTTTTTGACAAAAGTGATTATGAAAAATTGAATTAAGTATTATTTTATGAATATCCCGTGTAAAAAACATGTCTACATAGTGAGCAGTAGCGATTTAAAAGGTTGAAAAATGCCTTATTTGATTTTTTTTTGTTAGGACAATCTAGGCGTGTTGCAATTTCCGCAGCTCAGATTGAAGAGGACATATCAATTCTTCACATATATTTTTTCGAGACCTATATTTCGGGCCAGTTTTGAGTTTTAGGCCTTTGAACGCGACCAAAATGTGGTATTTCACTCTATTACGCGCCTTAAGCTTTAATACATGAGTATCGTTTCAACGCATACTGTAGAGCGTTACTAGAACTTTTTTTTTTGCTATTCCGCTAAAGAACTTGCTGAGTCACTGAGGTACCTATCTTTATTATTTTATTTTATTAAATATATAAAAAAAGAAGTCCTGATATACCATCAACGCACAGCCGAAACTACTAGATCTAGAAACTTCAAATTTGGTCCAGAGCTTACTTTTACGACATATGCAAGGGATAAGAAAGGATTTTTCGAAATTCATCCCCTAAGGGGATAAAACAAGGGATGAAAGTTTGTAGTAGTAGTAGTAGTAGTAGTAAAACTCTTTATTGTACACAATAACAAAAATTACAAATACAAAAAGAAATGGTATGTACAAAGGCGAACTTATCCCTTTAAGGGATCTCTTCCAGTTAACCGTCCTTCCAGTTTGTATGGGAAACGTAATTTTTTTGGACTTAGAAACTTGAAATTTTGTATGTAGAGAAAACGAAATTCAGCAGTTTTCTAAATTCGTCCCCTAAAGGGGTGAAAAGGGGCTACAAAGTTTGTAAAACATAGTTCAGCGTTTTTCAAAATTGCTCCCCTAAAGGGGTGAAAAGGGGGTTCCAAATTTGTACGGGGAGCAAATCATTTTTGAAGTGAGAGATTTAAAACTTCGTATATAGACTCTTTGTTTAAATACAACACAACTTGTTTCAGCGTTTTTCCAAATTGCTCCTCTAAAGGGGTGAAAAGGGGATTCCAACTTTGTACGGGGAGCAAATCTGTTTTGAAGTGAGAAATTTCAAACTTCGTACATAGACTCTGTGTTTAAATATGACATAACGTACTTCAGCGTTTTTCAAAATTGCTCCCCTGTAGGGGTGAAAAGGGGGTGCCAACTTTGTACGGGGAGCAAATCTTTTTTGAAGTGAGAGATTATAAACTTCGTAAATAGACTCTGATTAAATACAACAAAACTTATAGCCGCCGGCTCTCAAAAACAGTGGACAACCGCACTCTGATTGTTGCCTACCATGGCCTTGTTGCCTCAACACTGCGCTATGGTATTGTCTTTTGGGCTAATTCCGTGGACAAAGAATTAGCTTTCAAGATACAAAAATGGTGCATAAGAGCCATGTATGGCTTAAAAATAACTGTCAGCTGCTCTACTTATTTCAAGTCCCAAAAAATTCTTACCCTGCCCTGTTTATATATTCTGGAAGTTGCAATCTTTGTAAAATGTAATCCAGATTTATTTAATAAAATTACAGATACACGTAAGCTACCCACTCGTCCACAGTATAAAAACAAGCTACGTAGTAAAGAGTTTAAAACTGCATTAGTGCGCAAAAGTCTATTAGGAATGGCATCGCAAATCTATAACAAAATACTAGCAGACATTAAACAACTGGAAATAGAACCTTTTAAGAAAATGTTGACGACGCTATTAATTGAAAAATGTTACTATTCTACTCAAGATTTTATTAATGACACGGATATTTAATTCTATTTTATTTATTTTTTAATATAATTGACATTTTAAAGTACATTATATAGTTATGTTTCATGATTATTTTCTATTTTGTTTATAATTCGTTTGACATTGCACTCGTGTTTTAATAATTATTTTGTTACTTTTCAAAGACAGACGTTATTGTTTGACCTTGAATATTTGTATGCCAACCGGCAAAACATAGAGATCCATGTATTTATGTAAGACCAAACTCTGTACCACCTATGTTTCACAAATAAAGATTCTAATTCTGATTCTGAAAATACCTACTTTGCCTTAGTAACTATAAGACTCAAATTATTGAATTGTGCAAGTAGTAAATAATCTACATTAACTTCGATTCGGCTTTAACGAATGGCATCTGTGTAATGGCACGTCTCTGACATGCCAAACGTCAAATATCCTGAATTTATAACTGTCTAGACTCGCCTCACGATACGTTCTTATTGTATCTTGACCCTATGATTCGTGATAACTATGTGCATATTCGGAGCTCAGACTTACACTGGTTCTTTTGAGACGAATTTTCGTAAGTCAGCGGGTATTGTAAATATTCTACATGATTCTGGATCTATGAAATTCAACTTCCACCCCCGAATTTATCTATTTGAGGGATGATGAAGGGATAAAAAGTATCCTATATGTTAATCCAGGCTATAAACTCGTTGTGTACCAAGTTTCATCATAATCCGGTCAGCCGTTTTTGCGTGAGTTACAAATATCCAAACATTTAAACATCATAACTTTCACGTTTATTATTGGGAATAGTGGGAATTTGTGGTATTTGGTAGGCCCTCAGATGACACCGTTATCACACTCGACCACTCTAACAACGAAGATATATCAGATATAGGTAGACGAAGTTCAAGGCACTGGTTTGACAATGTTGACAACGACTGACTAACATAATTAAATCTCTCATTTCAAACAGTTACAATGGTTTGAGGGATTTTTAGTTATTTGTCGTTAGTCCCCTAAGCACTTTTTTACCCTCCATTTTTTCACATATTATTTGTTTATTGTACAATTTTTGAATGGGATTCTTTTTATTTTGCTTCCAAATATATACTTACCAATTTTCAAGCCTTTAAGTCATTAATTGAAGGACTTATCATACAAAGTTCAACCCCTCTTTTCACCCCCTTCCATCCCCAATCTGTATGATTTTTATAGCCTAAACCTGGCCGAAGATCAATTAAACTTATTAGTGAAGGTTGTACTGAAATCTATTGGCTAGTTTTCGCGTGATGCTGAGACAAATAAACAGACAGACAAACAGACACAAATTCTAAAAACTGTTGAAATGTTTTCTGTTATCGATTCTAAGACCCTTCAATCGATTTTTTGCTAATATCTTCAATGTACAGATTTTTGAACCTCTACAGCTTTATTATATGTATAGATAGATAGATAGATATAGATAGATAGATAGATAGATTACCGGTTTCCATTCAAGTTATGCAGAAAATATTGTCGTATACATACGTCATTAAAAGTGGACTTTTATACTTCTCCCGTTGAAAACCATATTCAGAAATGAACGAGAATTATTAGTTGAGGTTATTGAATTACACTGCGCCGGAATTCCTATTTATAACTGCACGGTATTTTACATTTCCCGTGTCAGTGATGGCGTCACCTATTATAATTACCTTATCTACTCCAGTCTCTAATCATACTATTTGATATAGCGGTAGATACTTATTAATATTCCAGCATTGAAATGGATATAAATCTTGAAATTGATGTCGATTAACTTCACCAAATAACACATCAACAGAAAATTCGTGAACCTTTTAACTTTGGTGTAAACTTAAAATGTTTACGGGAAATGAAATGAAATGAACATAACTTTGTTGCTACATTGAAACATGGTTCGTAACGTTCTTAGATAGTGGGCACTGAAGCGAAGTTTCATTTCGGCTTGGTTGCTTAACTAAATAACACGGTAGACCGCGGGCCTGCAGCCCGAACTATCTCGAGGTCCATGAAGAGCCCTTCACGAGTACTTGGCGGCTTGGCGCTCATGCACTTTTCAAGTACGCACTGTTTATGCTCCAGTTCAGTCCAGAAACTTCCATTTAGCCAGTCATCGCGAGCTCGAATTTGAATATCGATTCTGGGCTTTATTGAACGTCCAATGTAAGCAGCTGTGTGTGGAAAATTCATTTCGCAACGAAATCATTTTTGCGTTTCTACACTTGTACTTAGAATTCTGCATTTTGGCCAATACCTATGTAAACCAAATATTGAGTAAATCGGGTTACAGTGCCCTAGCTAGTGCACGCCGAAGTGTGAGGATGCTCAAGTATCAAGAGTACTCATCGCTGCAAGGCAGCGGAGGTGCAATGTTTATGCATTAGGCGTGTAGGCCTCGTATTTTTGTACGGAGTTTTGCATAAGGGCATTCGAAAATTTTAACACATCACTTACTTTATTATTCGAAGAGAGAATAGCATATTGTTAACTAAGGGTTGAAAGCCACCTATTCCTGACGAGATATTTTGGTCAATAATTCGTGGCTGAAATGGGTGGTTTCACTAGAGTTAAACACTGCTTTTGATTCCAAATACGAGGAAACTAAAAAAAATAAAATATGCAAAAAATTGTCTGAGTCAGTCAAATCCTATTGAATCTATTTTAAAATCGTTTGTGTATGGACCATTTTGGCGGGAACTGTTGGCTGACGTTAATAGTGTTTGTGTATGGACCACTTCCTGCAAGCGAATCTGTAGGGTAATTAAATAAGAATTTAATTATAATTTATTGAAAATATTGAAGAATATCAATAACATTTTTGTTAATTTATATTTGGATAAGCTTCAAATATAACTACAATTTAATGGCAGTGTGGCTGATTAAGTTTCCGCTAATTTGATATTTTTTAAGGAGTTTATGACGCGCTTAAAATATTACAGTACTGCTTTAAAATGTATTTACATTTTAAAGAACAATATCTACCAGTTTTTATTTAGTTTTTATTACTATAATTTTATATATTAAGTGTTAATAAATTTTATTAAAACAGTTTCAAATCAATAATTATTTACGCAGGTGGCTGTACAGGTTGGGCATACTAACGCACGGGGCGACATGCCTCACTTTCAACCCGCATCTTAGGTCAAATATGGTATAGTTTCAGAGTATGAGAAATGAAAATATTTTAACCCTTCTTCAGACAAAGGCGATACTCAACATAAGCCTGCGAAGTAGCAACTAGGTACTTTGAATGATTAAGGCCGCGTTTACCCACAAGTGACATGGTGCGCATGTAATGCGTGTTATTCAAACACATTTTGACTTTTCGTCTGTGGTGAACACAGCCTGAGACTGACATTCGATTGTCATTTCTTAATTGCCTGCCTGAAATGGGTTAAAAAAACTAGTCAATTGTTTAGTTAGAAAATGTTGTAATCTATTCCACGTTTTCATTTTTACAGTATATATTTAAATATATTTCGTAAGGGTTTCCGACTTAATTCAGAATTAATCATAACAAACGAGTAGAAAGCATTATCCCTTATTTCGTCCCGTATTTACTTACTCTCAATCCACAGCTGGATTAAAAGATCAAACAGTTAAAAGTTTAATTGCGCGTTGTGGGCCGATTGAATAATGACGAGAAATTCGGACCGCAATCACATCGGGGAAGATTAATGACTCATTCTGTTGTTGAATAGAGGCGACTGCTTAATGCTAATTCCGCAGCTCGGTTGCTATGAGTACAAGCGTGCCACTCAAAATTCCTGCCACTAAGCTTCAATTTTGACAACTTATCTGGTCGCACGGAGTAATTTGCTAATGCTTGTCAATTTTGTGATTGATAACCTTGTGATGTGATCTTCTATAAATAAAAGCTCCTAGCAATCAAGTAATTAGCTACGTGGGTGAATTCGGGGTATTGTGTACGAGGTGAAAAAATAGCTAGTAAAATTATTCGTCTGCAATGAATATGATGTCATAGGACGAACGAAATAGTTGTATGTGTCTATTTATTATAGGGTCTAAAATAAGCCCTATTATTACGAGATGGGTATATTATTCGAGGTTCGAGGGGTAATATTTACCTACGGCTTATAGACCAGAGTTATTATATAACTACTCTACTTTTCACTTGGATTGCGATTGGTAAATTTAAATATAGTGAAGTAGGTTGCTTGGTCAAATTAAATTGTTTTTCACTTTTTCTAGCCCGTTTAGAAAGAGCAAAACTCGTTTTTGCTCGCTCTTCATATATATATTTTTTTCATTTCTGCCCTGCTGACTGCCTTGCCTGGTGGCGGTCTGGGGGCGCACCCGCGTTGGCGCTGGCGGCTCCCTCCGCGCCTGGTTTAGTTCAACAATCGATGACTAAAGTACGAATATGAGGGGGGTGTTAGGACTCGATGGTCCTTAGAGCCAGAAAGACAATTAGCGGCATCCCGAATTTTGCCCCTATCAAGAGAGTTGCTAATGTGTATACTGGTCTCCTGACCAGTATTAAATCAACAGCAACTGTTCTAGAAGTCACAATCTGTGCATAATTGTTTTTTCTCTTTTAGCTGTGGAAAATCATTAAAAATATTTTTTGTCAATTTGCATGGCTTTGGATCAACAAGATGCTTATACTATGAAATTTCGAAGACTAGCTCCAGCCGTTTGTAGAGCCAAGCTTCTAATCCCATTCTGAACACTATTATGGTACCACGAGACCTATGTACGTGAAAGTAAATGAATTTTTCACCTTACACCCATGTGACGGTACCGGAAACGGCCAAGCCACATAATAGCTGAGGTGTAGAGTTTCTGAAGTTAGGGCTCATAGAGTTAGGGCGTGTAGAGTTAGAAGCTGGGTTCGACATGAGATCTGATACATTTTTGACAGTGCGAACAATATGGTCCGGTCTTGGCAACATTTTATACGAAAACGTTCTTGGTGGGATTTCACTACTTTTTGTAAGTTCTGACGAAAGCACCATATACACTTTTATCCCCTAATTTAAGGGGTTGAGGGATGTTTTTTTGTTCATAAACCTGAAACACATTTTTTCGTTTGTAATATGATGTCTGTGTACTTGTATAGTTTGTAGGTATGGGAAAACCCACAAACTTCCATCCCCTAATTTAAAGGGTGGGGGAGATTTACTAAACATCAAATATGTAGGTATTTTATTATTTATAACATGGAGTCCTATAGTCCAGTATCAATTTCCAGACCTCTAATATGATTTTGGCGGAATTTTCATGCAAAATTCCATCCCCTAGTTTAAGGGGATGGGGTGTAAAAGTTCCAAGTTTTAGGATTTTTTTTTGTTGTTTGTGTATTAGTACATTAGCAGTGTTAGCACTAGCTTACAAATAGTATAAGAGCTAGCGACCAAATCGGTCATGTGGCTACAGCTGTATTGAAACTCCGTTAGCTAATTCCCTGAACAACCTTTTCCTATAATCTTCGTGCTGGAAGGCCGCGGGCGGTGGGTGCGGGTGTAGTGGGGTGGGGAAAAAAAAGAAAAAAAATGTGGGCTCAGTGACTTTAATTTTTTTTTCAAACAGTTGCTCTGTACTCCCTGTGCACCCAAAAAAAATTTAAATCGATCGGGTGGTGGGAAGGGATTGCCAGCGTTAATTAAAAGTACCAAAATAATAATAATTTTCGTGTGGGCTCAGCTGTATTGGCTTTTTTTCTGACGCGAGATTAATCAATATGTAAGCCCCAAAAAAATAGCCATGCAAAAATATCGGTGGGAAGGTATCGAAAATAATTGTTGAAATTCTCGGATCTTTCAGTGCAGTGCGGATGCGAAGCGCAGCGATGTACATTAAAACAGCAATGTAAAGCGTCCAAGCGGTTTTGTGTTGTGGCAACATCGGTAAACGCAGCTGTCAGTTGACACATCCAATCAGCTGCTTATGGTGGCAGTAATATTCTTCAGTATTTACATTCTCATTCCGTTCATAAATTTTCTTATTGTAGGTTTAGATCTGCCCGTTGCGTCCGAAATTCGCTGTTGAACTTTGCCAAAATACTCTGAGTTATTGCTATTTTTGAATTTGCTATTTTCTGATATGAAGTACAGTTATTTATTAAATATAATTCTTTGGATTGGGTTTTTAAACCGTTTTTGAGATTTCGGCATGGTAATACAACCTTTTTATAAGTAAACTGTAAATATAATCAAAACTATACCGAATATTTGAATTGCGTGTTAGCCACTCTATATATATATTGGTCTGGTGATGCGACTTACCCCTACGGCTGTAAGATGGGTACTGAAGCTAATTGAGAGAGCACGATAAACACGAACTTTTCCGATAAAGTACGAAGGAAAATCATTTTGCACTACATTTGTATGCAATTGAGACATCATTATGTTTAATAAGTCATTGACATCATATCTCGAGAGTTGACCTCGACTTGGCCCAAAAGGCCGAGTCGACCGGGTCTTCCCGAAAAAGAAACTGGCCCCACTGGAGGCCAATCTTAAAGAATCTATTAAAAAAAAAAAAACATATCTCGAGAATTTTGTTTGTCTGGAATAATCCAAACCTTAGTTATGAGGGTTCAAAAAACGACGAAGAGCTTCGAGTAATGGCTGGTAGTGCACTCAATACCAGCCATTACTCGAAGCGCTTACGCTACGCTCGGGTCGTCTTGGCGGGGTGGGTTGAAATTCCTGAATCGAATTTATTGCTGATTCAAGTTATTATTTCAGTCCAGTGAATAGAGTGAAGCGAAATAAATGAAATTATGTTGTACACGTGATTGAGCAAATATTTCATCAACTTGTTGCCACAAAGACACGGGAACTCATTGTATTCTCAATAACGACTTTAACTATGAGCAGACGTCAGGGAAAGTTTAATAGACATCCGATTTTTATTTGAGAGTATATGAACACAGTACGAAGTGACAATATACGATGTTACAGAAGTTTTATATTGCGTGAACATTGGATGGTGTGGTAACGGCAAGCTAGCTCATCTTGCCGCTTTGGATAGACTCGGCTCCGGCACACCTTCGAGGTGCAATTCACTTTATCGCGGCTGACAGCGACACTCATCGTACCGCGCGGCCGGTGTCCGTGACCATGATACGTATACAACTATACATGACGACCCTAAGAGGTTTTTAAGAAAAGGACCCTTAGAGGCATGCAGCAATTAAAATTGTACGGAAGGGTAATAGAACTGTCCAACGAAGTGAAATATCTAGGTGTAACACTAGATAAGGAACTGAATTGGAAAAAACATACAGATCTATTCATAACCAAGGCACTGAGAGTGTTTAGGATGTGTAGATGGGCATATGGCAGAACATGGGGGTTGAACCCAAAGGTACTGAAATGGATTTACACCATGATGGTGAGACCCATATTACTGTACGGAAGCTTGGTATGGTGGCCAAGGACTTTAAAGAGCACATGCAGGGATCTCTGACGAAGGTGCAAAGAACAGCATGCATGGCTCTGACAGGGGCGTTTCGGACAACGCCAACGGCGGCGCTAGAAGTAATACTGGACCTACCGCCGCTTCACATGGTGATTAAGTCGGAAGCGCGCAAGTCGCTCTATAGACTGAGAGTGCTTGGACTGTGGAGCGACAGCAAACCCAAAACTAAACACACGAACATGGATACAGATACTTTCCTAGACAGAATAACAAACATGGGAAGCGACAAAATGCTTCCCAAGTATGTGTACCACAGGAACTTCACCACAGAAGTCCCCTCAAGAGCGGAATGGGTTGAACGTCTTGAACCACCAAATTACGGGGGTAAAGACAAAATTTGGTACACAGCCGGGTCAAAAATGGGATCCGGTACAAGAGCAGGCATTTATGCAAATGACTATAGTAGTAGTGTGAGCATGGGGCAATTAGCGACTGTCTTCCAGGCGGAGATATACGCCATAATTGCATGTGCACAGGAGAATATAAACAGACAAACCAGAGGGGAGAATATCTATATACTCAGCGACAGCCAAGCGGCCCTAAAGGCGCTTCCAACACTGAAAGTGGGCTCTATACTTATTTACAATGGCGTCCAAGTTTTAAATAAGCTTGGGAGACTCAACAAAGTGCAACTGGTATGGATACCTGGGCACGAGGGCTTCATCGGCAACGAAAAAGCAGATGAGCTTTCAAGAAAGGGATCAGCAAATAATTTTGTGTGTCCGGAACCGTTCGCGGGACTCTCGCAGAGAACCATAACATTAGCCATTAAAGACTACGCCAAGGCCAAACACCAAGATGAGTGGAGGCATGTGGCGGGCTTAAAGCACTCAAAGCTCTTCATGGAAGGAGTGGACCCAGGCTGGACCAAAATTTGGAAGTACAGCAGAAAGCAGCTCAGGATTATAACTGGGGTGTTTACAGGTCACATCGGGGTCAAAGGACTCTTGGCCAAGATGGGACTATCGGACAATTCAGAATGTAGGATGTGTGGCGAGGATGATGAGACAATGGAACACTGATTGTGTGAATGTCACGCCCTTGCCAGACGGAGAATGAGCGACTTTGGCAATGGGTACCCTGAACCAAAGGAATTCAGAGTGCTCCCGCTGAGCTCCATCATCCGATTTGTGGAAATGTTGGAGAACAGCTTGGAGTAGGCATAAAGGAGGGGGCAATTGCACAAAAGATCTCATTGGGTCGAAGTGCATCTGCAAGGGCTCTCACTCGGAAAAGATAAGATAAGATACATGACGACTCTAACTAGTTAAAATAAAGATACAATAGAATTGAGAAAAAAAGAGCACGTGCCACGAAAGAGCACGAGACGAGATGCTATCGTTTATATTTTTATTTATTTAATCTTCATTGTACAAAAGTAAAACTTGTCATATAAAAAGAGGACTTAATGCCATAAACATTCTCTACCAGTCAACCTTAGGGCAAAGCACACAAATTGTGGGCGATGCAACTTTAAATATAAAAACGTACATACTAAATGTCAATATAGTTATTACATATTAATACCAATACATACATAAATAAGTACGAGGGCTGCTACTTATGTATCCGGAATAGAAAAAATTAACGAACATAATATATGGTTTTATTGTTTTTAATAATATTCTCCGTGATGATCGATGCACTTTTGCATACGTTGAAACCAATTATTAATAGTTATTTGTGCAACAAGAGAGCAAAGTTGTTTTTTGTTTCGAGTGCTGATTTTGAGTCCCGAGCAAGCGAAGGATTCTATGATTGAATCACGAGCGTAGCGAGTGATTCTAAGTTAGAATCCTGAGAGTAGTGAGGGACTCAACAGCATGAGATGCAAAAAACTTTGCTCTCGTGTAGCACACATAACTTTTCACCTCAGCAGTGAGAACACATACTATTAAGGAGACATAAAAATGAACTGGAAATTGAAACAACAAAAACAACATTTTAAAAGTTACAATTATTAAAGGTACAATTATTAAAAGTAACAGCTTTACTCGGCATCGTTATAGTTGCATTAATATGAGTTTGATTATCTGCTGAGGTTTTTGTTTCGGTGGTAGGTTGTGACGGAACTACAGTAAAAGTTGGCGACTCAGATCGGCTTTCTGTAAAATTACACTGTACACTTTCTGTGTCTTTGGAGGTGGATGGGCGTGGGTTAGACCAAGGATTCGAGGATTTCGAGGTCTCTTTCAGACTTATGGTATCTGTTATACGCTTGTAGATCTTAGACTTATTTTCGATTGAATCCTCAATATAGTTTTCTGCAACCGTATTCGTCTTCCACCCGCCGTGACGTTTTAGCATGGTAAGGTCGGCTCCGGAGTCAGCCAAGAGCGTTGCCGAGGTTCTCCGAAAGCAATGGCCAGTATAAAGCTGAGGCTCTGCCAATTTTAGGAATGTGGCTATTTGTCGTGGTGTTGCACTTATTTTATTTACTCCCATGCTGGGCATGGGCTGTCTTGTACATTTATTATTGTAATATTGTATGAAAAATCGGTCGGTTTTTGTATTATCTGGTCGTAAAATTTGGTATTTTTCAACAAAATTTACATATTCTTCGCGTATAACAAAAGACCTGTCAAGGTTCGACTTCGTATTTTTCAGTTTTATTAACAGTATTTTTTTTTAATGTTTTTCGATATCATTTACGGTCAGATTCAAGAGTTCGATATTCCGGCATGCGCCACTAATTCCTATGATCAGTATCACCTGTAAAGAAAATATTAAATACTACACAAGTATGTTTAAGTTAACATTTGCAACATCTTTTATAATAAATATTTATTGCACTGCCAAAAATGAGACTTATAGATATTAAGAAGTATATACAAAACAGGTAACATATGTACACATTTTAATTGACAACACATAGATAGGTACCACTTACTTTTGAGGCAAGAAAATTGCAGTCCGGAGCTTCATTTAGAATTTTTTTTATGTTAAGGGCCGTGAGAACTTTAGACTTCTTAGATTTGTGCCCAACTGATATTCTTTTCAGAAATGAAATGAGTTTTGGGTAGGTTTCAATATGCACATTATGTTTAGTTTTTATAGTGGCTTTCAACATTGAGTAGACACTCCACATTGTTGATGATTGCTTTGTTTGTGACATTTCTATAAAATATGATAGTAACACAGTCTCCGAAAAAGTGTTCGCGCCCTTTGTGAGTCTCCATTTATTGAAGCCTTGGTATGCTTGCAAATATTTTTCGCGAGACTTCTCAGGAAGGAAACTTAATTCTTCATTAATCACTTGTTGTTTTAACTCTTCTGGTGTTAAAGTACAGTCCTCATCGCTAGTTTCGCTCATCTTTTTCGATTTATTTAATATATTAATATAATTTAACACGTTAGCGAAATTTTTATTCCCGCTATTTTTTTAAATCGCGTTCTGAAACCGCACCCGTGATGTTTATTTTTCAAATGTATCATTGTTGAAATTCCAAATAAAATTTTATTGGTTAAATACCGATTTTATACTATTAATTAGACTTATTTTTATTAAAATCCAATAATAAATTAAACATATAAACAATAACGTTTTAAAAAAACATAATTTCTTTATTACAAATATCTTTAAATTTTGGGGTATTACGCGTTTCCGAACGTGTTTTTCTTTGAGGTCGAATTCCTAAATCGAATTTCGAAGTGGCTTGTTTTTTTCACTCGCTTTTTTATATGCATATGAAAGAGACAGAGCACAGTAAAATTCGAATGTTTCAAATTTATGGCTGAACAATGTCAATTCGTGGCACTGAAGATTGAAAAATTAAAAAGCTACTTTGACCCACGCTCGAATCAAAATCGCGTTTTGTTCACTGTTGTCTCGCAGCAAAAGCGGCATGTTTGAGCTGCTGAGGTGAAAAATACTTTTTCCATCCTGACTGAGGTATCTCCAAAACGTGTTGTTTGAACGCGTCGACGGCATCTTCACGGGTCGAAAATCGTTGACCACGTAATTTATTCTTTACATTAGGAAATAAATAATAGTTATTTGTTATGCAAGGCTGCAAAGTTGTTGTTTGGCGCGAGTGCTCGAATTGAAAGCCGAGCCAGCGAAGGATTCTAGAATTGAACCACGAGCGTAGCGAGTGGTTCAAGAATAGAATCCTGAGCGTAGCGAGGTTTTCAAGACACGAGAAGCCAAATAACTTTGCTGCCGAGCGAAACACACAACTTTTCACCTCACCGTAGCGAGGAAACGTAGGTACAAGAAAACAATTCAAGTATTATTAAAGAAAAGTGCAATACGAATATTGTTTGAATATATTCCTTACTTTTGTATTTTCATCAATTAAAAAAATAGGTAAAATAATGATATAAAAATAAAATTGGATGATTTTCAATTTAATGTAAGTACCTAAAATAAAATATTTCATCGGGTGATACATTCCTTGTGCGAGCGGGCCGCTGCTATATACATGTATAGCGCTGTCTCACTCGCACACCGCACCGTCATGCGGAAACCGCATCAGTGTAGAAACCGCCTTAAGACCGCATGACCGAACCATGATTCTGAACGCATCCATAAAAAAATTGGGTAGCGCGGTACTACGTCATGTTCGAATTTCAAAATCACTTTATCCGCTAGCGGATAAAATGGATTTTTGCACGCAGATTTGAAACGATAAAGTAAGCCTTTCAGAGCGGGTGAGGTGAAAAAACCATTAGGTGTCAAAATCAGGGCTGTACGGTGGATGACCCGTCAATTCTATATTTTGACCTTCCAAAAATCGAGTTGTTTCGTGTGACGTATGATAGCTGGCATTCTCATGGTGAAGAATGATTCTGCGTCGCTGTTTGTTTTTACGTATTTCTTCAAAGACTTCAGGCAAATAAATGCTCGCGTACCACTCCGTATTAACTGTTTTACGATTCTCTACTGGCACATGGCCATTAATACCTAAAAAGCAGGCCACCGTTTGCTTCAAGGTACTTTTTGCACGAGCTATTTTCGTACGGTTCGGCTCATTTTGAAACACCCACACTGTTGATTGTTGGTTAGTTTTGGGATCATACGCATAGATCCGGGATTCCTCACCTGTGTAGATATTATAAACAAAATTTTGAGTGACCTCGGTTATATTTTTTCAATATTTTTTTAAAGCTTAATACTCGTGTAATATCTTATTAATGCTCGTCATACATTTGCCCAGAGTCGCCTCTATCTCGCGATACGTGACATGACGGTTATGCATTATAAGTTTTCGCACAGCTACAATATTTTGAGGAACAACGATCGTTTTCAGGCGACCTTCCGTGAACATACTGCATCCACGATTGAACTCACTAAATCAGTGATACACAGTGGTTTTCGATGGAGCTTCATCACCAAAAGTCGAAGTTAATAGTAGTATGTATTCGCCGCTACTGGCCCCGGTTCCAGGTAGTAACCCTCCCCCAGCCCCCTTCCCCTGTCCTACCCCCGCCCCGCCCCCAAGGACCGCCCCGCTCTACCTGCCCAGGGGGGTGGTCAATCGGCAACATGGCGGTCATCCAATCCTAAAAAAAAAAAAAAAAAGTTTGGACTTTTTTTCCATAAACAGCCCCCCATTTGAGACGATTGCGCCGGGTCCCATAGCTCTACGACCACGCCTTCCCACTTTTACCTAATGTGCTAATAAAACAATACACACCACTCGATCCCTTTTCTCGGCTTATTCTATTGTTCGAGCATGCGACCCTCAGCGGCTACCTGCGCCGCGCGGACCATCGCCGGTCACCTGGGTACCTGTATTTTTTTCCTTATTTGCAATACAGCCATTCCTTATTCTCCTACAATTATCAATTTATATTTATAATATATCTACCTCTAATACCTACTCTTTTATCCGTAAGAGTCAATGTTCTAAGTAACCTAACCTAACCAAACCCTTTGTATGTACATAAACAAACTTAGGTGCCACATAGTGTGTGTAAAATGATATTTTTCAAGTAACTGTAAGTGATCTTCCTTATCAGTTTTAGGTATTCATTTTGATATCAAAATTTAATTATTTTCATACCTACACTTTTTTAATTACTTCAGGTTTAGTATAAGTTTATTTTTAAAGCGATGCCATATAGTGTGTGTAAAATTATATTTTTCAAGTAACTGTAAGTGATCTTATGTATTCTGTACATTTGCAGCACGTTTATTGCGCGGCCGCGCGGACCGCTGCCAGTACGGTACCTGGGTACCTGTATTTTTTTCCGTACTTGCAATAGACCCATTCCACAACATTACCTAATAATTATCCATGTATATTTTTAATATATCTGCCTCTTATACCTACTCTTTTATCCGTAGAGTCAATGTTCTAACCTAACCTAACCTAATTTTGCGTTTCACAATCTTTACCTAACCAAACCGTTTGTATGTACATAAACAAATTTAGGTACCTACCTATTTATGCTATATATGTTTAAGGGTAATTTAGTTATTTATTACCTAACCAAGCCGTTTCTTATTCGTTACTTGTACTTACGTACATAACCAAACTTAGGAACCTATTTAAGTTTTATATGTTTGCCGGTAACTGAGATATTTATTAATTCATTTCTTACTCGAGTTAACTGCAAAAAGAAGTAAGCGCCATGAAATTTACGGCGGTTAAGACCTTTTAATTTTTAATATGCTGCACATTGTTTAGACCTTTTTCTTGAACGCTCCACGTCTTGGGTGTCCATTTAGGTACTTAATAATTTCAATTAATGTTTTCAGAAAGAAACCTGTTTAAACCTGCAATCTGCCCAATTATATACATGATGTTGATGGATTTACATTAACATTAAACCCATTGTTAACTGGCTATTGTAATTTTTGTACAAAGCATTTGTGACAGCCCTCTCTTAAATGTGTATACGAGAAACATGTTTGAACAGGAGATTGTGGCCGTTGTACGATGCTTAGAAACGTGTTACAACCAGTATTTCATCAAAGAAGCAATAGTATATATTTTTTTGTTATTGTAATCTTTGTACAAAGCATTTTTCACTACCTTATTTTGAATGTGTATTCAAGGAACATGTCTGAACCAGTATAACCAACCAAGGAAGTAGTAGGGTATTTTTTTGTGCTGTAAAATACTTATAAAAGGAACCTCTCCATGTTTATACCTTAATAGTTACCTCGTGTCGTTCACCAAGTCAAGTGCACAGTTCCGAAAGTATAACGTGTGAAGTTGTTTTAAGTGAAAGTCATCTGTCAAGTGTAGTGTCTCTATTCGCTCCAAAATGGATGTAAGTATGTTTTTTTTTTGTTCTCATTCTATAAATTTAATGATTAGTTATGTATGTGTTTAATTAATTGACAAATGTTGTTTCAGTTCTCTGACAATACGTTCAAGAATTACTACTACCCAGAAACCAACCAAGAGGACCCTAGCAGTGACGAGGAGGGCACTGTTGGCCTCAAAATAAGGCAAGCAATAGCTAAGAAGAGACCAGCGAACAACATCGACAGCTTTTTCGAGCGCCCCAAGAAGAAGACAAAAGTGATTAAAAAATCATCAAACGTATCACAAAGTTCAGCGGATGGAGTATCATATTTAACGTCTGGTCAAGACGATGCCGGCTACGCGTCCCACCTCATTAAAATTGAAGTCTATGACATGGAAAAAATAAGAAATTTACCACCCACAGACCACTGGAAACACTGTGATATACGACTAAAATATTATTCCATCGGCGAGGATGATGTACATGTGCAAAGTGCTCGTGACGTTATTTTTAATATTACAAAACAATTAGCTTCAAAAGAAAACAGTGTTAAATATTTTATAGAGACTGATAAGAAAAAGTGATAATTTGTTCATTTAGTTTTTATTTATCTTTAAGTTATTAATTTTAATACCACTCTTTAGTTGTGAATTCTATTATTTTGGGAGTTATGGTAATTTTTTTTTTAATGATAAGAAATTTTTGATTTGTAAAATGCCTTTACCTGGAAGCAATCCCTAATTATCTTTAACAAACCGAACCCGAAATGCATTGTTTCAATTGTTAAAAACAGAGATAACGTTTAGAAATGTTACACTTTTGTTGTAATTCCCAATCAATAGTCTTAACATTGTTAAGTTATTGTACTCGGTCGAGTTTAGCGGCCACACACACAAATTCAGTTTCAATTGTATACCTTCAGATTTCTAAGAGTTGACTGATAATGGTTTATCTTGGAAAATAAAATTGTTTCATTCCAATTAAAAGTAGGAAGTACTTATCTGTAGTTATTTAAAGGCACATGCATTTGGTGAGGGCACTCATTCATACGATCCAATCACTATGGACAACTTGAACTGTAATAGTTATAACCCACAACTGGTAAAAGCCTGTGAAGACGTCGAAGAAGATGAAGAATTATATAACGCCGGAGAACTTGCAAGCCAACAGATGAAAGAACCGTGAGTATAACTTTAATCCTTGTTTATACTAAATCTTGTTTCAACCTGTTCATAAAGTTCTTGTCACCACAAGTTCCGGGCTATCCAGTTGAGACATGCCATTGTTGTTGGTTTGGTGGGGCGGACCCTTTCACAATATAAAGGCATTCACTGGGATTGAAATAGTTCAGTAACGTTTGTGACTTCAGTGTTTGAGTGAATTTTATTTGTTACAACAATGGCATTTACGTTTTTTCTTGGGCATAGGCTAGCTAGGAGTGAAATAGCCAGTTTAAGTAAAGGTTTTATCCTTCGTAGATTTCATAAGTATATTCGATTGTGGTATATTGAAGGAGTTCTACCGGATTATCTTATGGAGGACCAAGAAATTATACCATATTATACGCCATGCAGCGGTCATGTACAAGGAAAACCGGAAGCAGTATCACATAATTCCGATGTAATTGATGGGGTTCTCCCAATGCAAGCCTATTGTTTGCATTGTAAAAACGATTTAAGTTAGTATTTATAATCTAATGAATAGTTCATACATTAATTACTATGTAATTCGTGTATAATTATATGGTGTTTAATTTTTATAGGTATTCACAAGTTGGACGAGGGATAAAACGTCCAGCAGCGGATCCTGTTGCAGAACCATCGGCTAAGAAGAACCTTCCTTCAACCAGCCGTAAAAACATCGCAACAAATCAACCGTCAACCAGCCGGGACACTTCAACAACAACATCAACAGTCCAAGAACCTACAAGTAAAGTAAGTGCAACAAATAATGATAAAATTGAATGTTCCGTGTGCCATGTATTTGTCTCCAAAAAATATTTCACTAATCATCTTAACAGCAACACTCATAAAAATAATGTCTTTTGTTCTGATAGTGAGTTAATTAACGTTCAGTTAATTGAAAACGCGTTCCGAAACCGAGTTGCAACCTACAGAATATCAAATGAAAGTGATCCCAATTGTCTAGAAACACCGGAAGCGTTTTTAGAAAAAAATAAAGATACGATATTTGCTTTATTAGACCGCTCAATTGCTAATCATCGTTCTTTAAAAGTAAATTTTATACTAAACGCGAATTTTACTCAGGAAACAAAAAGCCTCAACAATGTGTTTGATTTTCAGTTGAGTAATAACCTAGTTAATGTTAGTAGTGATAAAAATGAGATATTTTTATCCCTTGTCAATGAAATTTCAGTGAGATTATCGAACTTTGAGAGAAAAGATAGTGGGTGGTCTTTAACAAAGGTAAATTATCTAGATGTCAATGTTAATAAGTATAACCCATTACGAGGGTCTTCATATATCAAGTTACCGCGTGATATACAGTTGAAAAAAGCTGTAATTAATGTTCAGAACAATGATCACGAATGTTTCCGGTGGGCTATACTATCTGGATTATTTCCACCAGAAAAGAATAATCGTGCTCATAATGTTAACACATACAAAAATCATAGGAATAAATTAAACTTTGAAAACATTCCATTTCCTATGAAGTTAACGGATATTCACAAATTTGAAAAAATCAATAATTTAAGTATTAACGTTTTTGGGATAGAATACGATTCACAGAGTAAACGGCATTCTGTTATAGGTCCACTTCATTTCACAAAATGTAAAAAAGAAAATCATTTCAACTTGTTATACATCACCGAAGGTAATAAAGGACATTATTGTCTTATTAATAATTTATCTAGATTAGTATCTGCTCAACTGACAAACACTCAACATGCTGCTCATATATGTGATGGTTGCTTAACAAATTTCACATCAAGAGAGAATTTAGTAAACCACCAACAAAACGATTGTTTTCATGTATGTACTAACTTGCCTTCTGAACAGAACAAACGAAACAATTGGTTCAATGAAAAAGTTGCTTCCAATGAAGTGACTTTCGATAATTATGATCGTAAATTACGGCATCCATTCGTTATCTATGCCGACTTCGAAGCGTTTTTAAATCCAATCCAGTCATGTTCCAATAATCCACTTACATCTTCAACTACTAATGTACAGAAACATGAAGTATATAGTTTCGGATACTATATTAAATGTTCGTATGATGATAACTTGTCAGTCTATCGAACATACAAAGGAGAAAATTGTGCAAGAACGTTTATGGAATTTCTTAAAAAAGATTTGCAGAATATTTGTAAAAAGAATACATTTGTAAAGACCCCTCTGCCTTTGACATCTGAAAACGAAGAAAACATTGCGCAGAGTAGTATGTGTTATATCTGTGATACAGACTTAAACGGAGATGCCACCATTTCATATAATTGCTACACTGGTGTTTACGAAGGTGTAGCACATGAAATTTGTTGTAACAAATTAAGGGTTCCCAATTTTGTGCCAGTGTTCCTTCACAACTTAAGTAATTACGACAGTCATTTCATAGTACATGGACTAAATTTTGAGGATGGTGAAATAGAAGTTATCCCGGAAACCAAAGAAAAATACATATCTTTCACAAAAAAATTGCAAATTAATAATCGAGTCATGAAATTAAGGTTTGTTGATTCCCTTAAATTCATGTCCAGTAGTCTTGACAAACTAGCCAAGAACTTAATACCAGAACAGTTCCATGAAATGAAATTGAATTTTCCATGTGAAGATGACTTTCAACGTTTAATACGTAAGGGTATATATCCATATGAACACATGACATCGTTTGATTCATTAAAATTGACATCCCTCCCCTCTCCAGATAAATTCTACAGCTCCTTGACCGATAGTCACATATCGGAAAATGATTACAATCATGCCGAAGATGTATGGAACCATTTTAACTGTCAAAACATGGGGGACTATTCAGATCTGTATTTAAAAACAGATGTCTTATTACTGGCCGACGTATTCGAAAATTTTAGAAACGTTTGTCTTGAAACATACGGTTTAGATCCGGCACACTATTATACTGCACCGGGGTTAAGTTGGGATGCTATGTTAAGAGTCACAAAAATCAAACTTGAACTGTTAACTGACATTGATAAGATTACTTTTATTGCAAAAAATATTCGGGGAGGTATATCCCAATGCAGCAACCGACACGCCAAAGCAAATAATAAATTCATGGCGGAATACGATTCGGCTATTCCTTCATCCTTTCTCATGTATTTAGATGCAAATAACCTATACGGGTGGGCTATGTCCCAATGTCTACCAACAGGTGGATTTCAATGGGTGGATGTAAATACGGATTTTAATGTGTCTAACGATGCGGAGCATGGTTTCATTTTAGAAGTTGATCTTGATTATCCCAACGATTTACATGATTCACATTCAGATTTTCCCTTCTGTCCAGAGAACGTCTGTTTTGGTGATTCAAAGGAAAATAAATTGATACCTAACTTGAAAAACAAAAAAAACTACGTAATCCATTATAGAAATCTTAAGCAATGTTTGAAAAATGGTTTACAATTAGTTAAAATACATAAAATTTTGAAATTTAAACAATCTCCATGGTTGAAAAGCTACATAGATTTAAACACCCGCATGCGATCACAAGCATCTTCGGATTTCGACAAAGATTTTTTTAAATTAATGAATAATTCAGTCTTCGGAAAAACGATGGAAAATGTTTTGAAGCGAGTAAACGTAAAACTATTGAATCATTGGGAAAATAAAGGTAAATCTCAAGGAGTTCAATCATTGATAACAAAACCTGAATTTCATAGTTTATCAATATTTTCAGAAAACTTGGCAGCTGTACAATTGAAAAAGACTAAAGTTTTGTACAACAAACCAATATATCTTGGTTTTTGTATTTTAGATATGTCTAAAACGTTAATGTACAATTTTCATTACGACTATATGAATCCTAAATTCGGTAATAAACTGAAACTCTTGTACACAGATACCGATAGCTTAATATATCAAATTTTCACTGAAAACTTCTATGATGATATAAAATCAGATCTGAATTTATATTTTGATACATCAGATTATCCCAATAATAATGAGTTCGGTTTACCTTTAATAAATAAAAAGAAATTGGGTTTTTTCAAAGATGAGAACAATGGCAAAATTTTCAAAGAATTTGTTGGACTTCGTTCAAAGATGTACGCAATTGATGTCGAAGGTAGTAGTGTGATGGCTAAAGCTAAAGGAGTTAATAAATGTGTAACTAAAAAACTTACCTTAGATAACTACAAAACGTGTTTATTTGATAAGCGCATACAACATAACACAATGTTACGTTTTAAATCAATTAAACATTTAATATTTACACAAAAAATTAACAAAATATCTCTTTCTTATAATGACACAAAGCGATTCTTGTTGGATGATTCCACAGATACCCTTGCATGGGGTCATTACAAAACATCAAATTTTTTTTAATAATTTCATATTACAACATGGCAGGACATTCATTTATTTGATATTATTTTTGCACTTTCTTTCTATAAAAAAATATAGTACTAAAATTGAATGTATAATATACATACTATTTAGTACTATATTATTTTGATGCGCATGTAACTTGTATATAAAAAATAAAAATGTACTTTGAATATGTAAATAAGATAAAAATGTAAATAATTTTGTTAGTTTTAATCTTGTAAATTTATGAAACTTGTATAAAAGATGTGTTGTTAACTTTTAAATAAAATAAATTACAATGTAACACGACTTTATAACAATGTATATAAATGTCTTTTATTTTAAGTAACAAAAATTTCAATTTAGTATGTGTTATTCTTATGTGTAATTTTGTGATATTTATGAATGTAAATAAATTACCCTTGATTGTTTTACATTAAGTATTTGCATGGGTACTAACTAAAATAAAATGAGAAATGTAATAACTATTACGTTAAAATTATTTCAATATTGTATCTTGGTTAATTATTTTATCTAAATAAATTACATAATTATTAACATACTTATGATTTTTATTATTATATATCCAATTCTTACCTACCCTATTCGTTTTATTTAAATGGTAATAACCACCACAACATTGATCATTTGAATTTCAAACGTTTTCATATCAACACGCACATTACGTTGTTACAATGATTCATTTTTACCATCCATTTACTACCATTGTGGCGGGTCCTAGTGGGTGCGGTAAAACCAATTTTGTTACAAATTTTTTAAATCATTCCAATGAACTATGTAATGTTGAATTTGATGAAATTATTTGGTGTTATGATGAAATGCAACCTTTGTACAATTTAGAAAATGTGAATTATAACCAAGGAATACCTGACATCGCCATGTTTGATGGGAAAAAACCTAAACTTATTATTATAGATGATTTGATGAGGGAGTCAGATGGACGAATAGTTGACATTTTTACGAAAGGTAGTCATCACAGAAACCTAAGCCTGTTTTATATTACTCAAAATATATTTCATCAAGGCAAAGGTCAACGTGATATTTCTTTGAATACGAGCTATATTGTTTATTTTAAGAATCCCCGTGATAAAACTCAAATACGCTACTTATCTCGACAAGTTTATCCAGAAAATTCAAAATTCGTTGATGAAGCCTACAAGGATGCTACTGCAAATGCACATGGTTACCTCATGATTGATTTGCGACAAAATACTGACGATATGTGTCGTTTTAAGACCAAAATATTTCCATTCGATGGTCATTGTACAGTATATATCCCTAAAAAAGGGTTTAAATATAACAAGAATCACCATATTCTAGTCAGTTCTAAATGATGCAAGCTAGAGTTAACACATATAAACATTTACTTGAAGCGCTACATTTACTCAAACCAAAATATCGCACGGCTTTACTTAAATCGTGTGATGACGAAGAAATTAATATAATTTGTGAGTGTATTTACAACGTATTAAAGGGTAAAATTCCTTTAGAGAAAAAAGAAAAATCCAAATTAAGAAAATATAAGGATACGTTACGAAAATTAGTGACTAAGGGAAAACATAAGCTAAGAAAAACCGTAATTATCCAGAAAGGTGGTGGTTTTCTGCCTATTGTATTAGGTGCAGTTTTAAGTGCTTTAGTGAACTCTTTAACATAAAGAAAATGGAAAACATGAAAAAAATGTTGTTAGTAGAACCAGATTTCATCGAAAGACTCAAACATAGTGATAACCTATCAGAAAATTCATCATCCCGTCTAGATGGTGAAATGCAAAAAATTCTCAAGAGTAAAATAGATGATCGTGTAAAGTGGGCATTATATTCCCAAGCATTACAACGTTTTTTACATTTTACTGAAACGGATCGAAAACCGTTTAAAATACCATTAGTGACTGAAGTTGATCAACTCACCAACGAAAACAATGAATTTCATCCGAAGATCACCAAAAAGGAGGAAATTGTTAATAATAACTCAATCGTAAACGCAGTATTGCCAGAACCAGAAGGGGATGTATACGCAACACCACCTGGAGGAACGAAATCTGATTTACCTAAACAATATTCTCCATCTTATATTATAGACGTAATACCGAAATCGTATCGATCAAAAAGCCAAACTTTGTTGGAATGTATGGTACAAAGTAAACCAAAAATTTGGTGGAAGGAGAACGGGGAAGTAGTAATAAACAATCGTACCATTCCAAACAGTAATATTCTCGATCTAGTAGGCGACGTGCTTAGACCTCTAAAACGTTCAAAACCAAAAGGTTGGGAAGATTTTGCTAGTGTTTTACATGATATAAAAGTTCCTAAATCGTGTATAGGTAATCCTACGAACTTAGAATTTATGAATAAACTACAATCTAATGATTCTAGAACTTCGATTGCTTCTTTAAATCTGGAAACCCCGTCAGTTAAAGAAAAAAACACCTCTACTCCTCTATCTACTAAACCACCCAGGCTATCGAGAAAGAAATTAGATTGGGAGAGATGGACCCCCTATTAGAGATAAATAGGATCTACTACGATGTATCAAATCCAGCCAGTTATAGTAGCGTAAACAAATTGGTGAATGAAATGAAAGGTAAAATGAACAGAGGGGAAGTGAAAGATTGGTTATCATCACAGGAAGCGTACACGCTGCATAGACCCGTTCATAAACGTTTTAGTAGAAACAGATACATCCTCTCTAACTTTAATGAACTCTGGCAAGCCGATCTTAGTGATATGCGAACGTATAGTCAGTATAACGATGGATATAAATATATTCTATGTGTTATTGATGTTTTTAGTAAATATGCTTTTGCTAGGGCTATGAAAAAGAAGGACTCTGAAACAGTTAAAAAATGTTTTGAAAGCATTTTTTCAGAAGCCAATTCTACCCCTCGTCACATCCAATCTGACAAAGGGACCGAATTTGTTTCAAAGGTGGTTAGAGATTACTTTAAAAACAAAAACATTAATTATTATACCACAAATAATCCTGATATTAAAGCAAGTATTGTTGAAAGGTTTCAAAGAACTCTTAAATCTAAAATGTGGCGTTACTTCACTCATCAAAATACTTACAATTACGTCGACGTTTTGCAAGACCTGCTTCATTCGTATAACCATAGCTACCATTCTAGCATTAAAATGCGACCAATTGATGTTAACTCTGATAATATTATGACTGTTTGGTGCAATTTATATGATCGCAATAAGGATAAACGAAATATATTGGAATCTCCAATACTTAATGTAGGTGATCATGTTAGAATAACTAAATATAAACATATATTTCAAAAGGGGTATGAGACTAACTGGAGTGATGAAATATTCATAATAGCCTCAGTTATTAAAAGAATCCCACGTATTGTCTATACTTTAAAAGATTTAGAAGGTGAACCAATTATTGGTACATTCTATTCTAAAGAATTACAAAAAGTCACTTACCGCCCCTCCATGAGGTATAAAATTGATAAAATAATACGCTCGCGACGCATTGGTGGCAGAAAGGAAGTGTTCGTTAAGTGGCAAGGTTATCCCAATAAATTCAACTCTTGGATACCTACATCAAACTTAGAAGAAATATGAGTGAAGATAGTTTTTATCTAACTTTGTTGAGTAACAGCTCATCGACCTACTTTACCGATAATACTACAGCTCATTTTTTAACTAAATTACCTAGAACCATTAAATTGGAGGGAGAATGGGTTGTTGGATTAGTGGAGTTCCAATACCCATGTTCCATGTATAATGTTCAAGAACATGAAAACATAGTCTACATTAAAAAAAAGGTAGCTGTACCGACTCAGGAAAAATACAAAATCGTTGATGTAAAAACTCACATTCCAGCAACTTCGTATGATAGTATTGATCATTTTCTCAAAGCATTTAACGAAAACCCGCAGCTAAAGACAAAAGTTAAATTTAGATGTGATGCAGTTACTAAAATGGTGGCTGTAACAGCGAACGAAGAGATAACATCAATCATAACTTCCCCTATATTAAGTCTTCAGCTTGGTTATAAACCTAGAACTAATTTAAAAGAAAGTACTATTGGAATACATCCTGCAAATTTATACTTAGGTTTACCATCACAAATATTTGTTTATACTGACATTATTCAACCACAAGTGGTGGGGGATGTAATTACATCATTACTAAGAATAATACCATTAGACCCCACAAAATTTATCTATGGAGCATATAAAATGCATGTTTTTTCACCTGCTCACTATGTTCCTGTTTTACGTAGAGAGTTTGACACTCTTGAAATAGATATAAGGACAACCACGGGATCAAGAATACCATTTCAATTTGGATCCTCTTGTGTGAAGCTACACTTTCGACGAGTAAAATGAATCATAAACGAGTGTCTCACTCCTGTCCTTATGAACATTACTATTCTCATCAAGCTGGCTCTGGTGTAGGAATTGTCTATAAAGGTGTTCCATATCAACGAGGACATGGAATCGGTAGCTTTTTGGGTGGACTATTTAGGTCTGTACTTCCTTTATTATCTAGCGGTTTTAAAACTGTAGGAAGAGAAACTTTAGATGCGGGGATGGGACTGTTGTCTGATATGGTGAATTCACGTCCTATGGAGAGTTCTATTAGATCTCGGCTTAAAGAAGCAAGTGCGAACTTAAAAAGGAAAGCTGACGAAAAAATAGATTCTCTTATGTCGGGATCAGGGTATAAAATGTCAACTAAGAGACGGGAACCTCTCATTACTTTGAAAGCCTCACGACGAAGAGGAGGTAAAAGAAATAAAAAATATAATATTGAGGATATATTTTCAAACTAATTATGTCTTTCTTACATAGTAATTCATGTGAATGTGCTAAATCAGAACTAGATTTGTTTGCACTGCCATCAACTCAAACCAGCATTGAAAGCGGACAGTGGGTTCATTACAAACCAATTTCATCTTTAAGTGACGACGGACCCATTGAGTTTCAAGTTCCCGGATCTGGTGATGACTATATTGACCTATCACATACTTTGTTACATATCAATGCCAAAGTATTAAACCAAGATGGCACAAAACTAAAAGCAGATGCCCCAGTTGCACCCGTCAATAATTGGTTACATTCCCTGTTTAGCCAACTAGATGTATATTTAAATCAGAAACTCATATCACCACCAAATAATACCTACGCCTATCGTGCTTATATGGAAAATCTACTTAATTATGGTCCAGCAGCTAAAGAATCTCATCTTACTTGTGGATTATGGTATGAAGATACACCACACTATATGGATACCGCTGATGTGAATAATAAAGGCTTTCACAAAAGACAGAAATTTATTAAAGAAAGTAAGGAAGTAGAGCTGATTGGTCACTTGCATGGTGATATGTTTAACCAAGAGAAATTCTTAATAAACGGAGTCGAAATGCGTGTTAAATTGGCACGTTCTAAAGAATCGTTTAATTTAATTTGTCACCAAGATCTCAAACTTAAAGTTCAGATAATGGATGCCAGTCTCATAGTAAGAAGAGCAAGAATCAATCCAAGTGTTTTGTTAGCACATCAAAAAGTATTAGCATCAACCACAGCAAAGTATCCAATCACAAGAGCGGAAGTAAAGGTTCTTACATTACCAGCTGGAATACAGGGAAAAACGTTAGATAATATATTTCTCGGGCAAGTCCCTAAAAGATGTATTATTGGATTCGTTTCAAACTCGGCATTTAATGGTAATCTAGCTTTGAATCCTTTTAATTTTCAACATTTCAATATGAACTCTTTTAGTTTGTATGTGGACGGTCATGAAATACCTTCGAAAACATTGCAACCTTCATTTAATTCTGGTTTAATAGCATCAACATATCATACGTTATTTTCTGGATCAGGAATTCATTTCCATAATGAAGGTAATGCAATAGACAGATCAAATTATGGAGGGGGTAATTGTTTGTTATGTTTTGATTTGACACCTGATTTGTCTGCCAGTTCAACTTCACACTGGAATCTTGTGAGACATGGTTCTGTTCGGATAGAAGTTCGTTTTGAATCATCTTTAAGTACTACTATAAACTGTATCGTATATGCAGAATTTGATAACATAATAGAAATAAACAAAAACCGTGACGTTACGGTAGATTACAACAGTTAATAAACAAATAAATAGATTATTTTTATAATTTTTTTTCATTAGCTCATAGTCATTACAAGCAAGATCATCGATAAATGTGAATGTTTATTATTATAATAATGGATACAAATGAATTACAATTATGTATGAACAAAATAAGTTCTAGTTTTAAAACAAATGTTTTTGCTGCAAATCAAATACCTATTTGGGTTAATTTACCTGCTTTCATTATATGCAATTTAGATCCTGACTCCAAGCCCGGCTCTCACTGGGTTGCCATGCATATTGATGTTAATGGGATAGGTGAATACTTTGATTCCTTTGGTAGAAAACCTACTGGTTACCATAAGTTATTTTTAAAAAGAAATACAAAGAGGTGGTTTTATAATAATAAATTACTTCAAAACCATCTTACCTCCGTCTGTGGAGAATATTGTTTAGTTTATCTATATTTTAAGTTTCAAGGAAAAACAATGTCAGACTTTCTAAGTCTATTTTATAATAATACTTTATGTAACGATCTAGTATTAAGAGCTTTGTTTAAATCAGTATTTGTGAAATAAAACAATGTCAATAAGGTTTTTCTGTGTTTTACTTACTTATATTTTAATACAATGTACACGAACAATATAAATTATTACATTCCATAAAAAAGACAGTTTTATAACTTAAGTACAGTAAAAGATAAATAAAAACTAAATGAACAAATTATCACTTTTTCTTATCAGTCTCTATAAAATATTTAACACTGTTTTCTTTTGAAGCTAATTGTTTTGTAATATTAAAAATAACGTCACGAGCACTTTGCACATGTACATCATCCTCGCCGATGGAATAATATTTTAGTCGTATATCACAGTGTTTCCAGTGGTCTGTGGGTGGTAAATTTCTTATTTTTTCCATGTCATAGACTTCAATTTTAATGAGGTGGGACGCGTAGCCGGCATCGTCTTGACCAGACGTTAAATATGATACTCCATCCGCTGAACTTTGTGATACGTTTGATGATTTTTTAATCACTTTTGTCTTCTTCTTGGGGCGCTCGAAAAAGCTGTCGATGTTGTTCGCTGGTCTCTTCTTAGCTATTGCTTGCCTTATTTTGAGGCCAACAGTGCCCTCCTCGTCACTGCTAGGGTCCTCTTGGTTGGTTTCTGGGTAGTAGTAATTCTTGAACGTATTGTCAGAGAACTGAAACAACATTTGTCAATTAATTAAACACATACATAACTAATCATTAAATTTATAGAATGAGAACAAAAAAAAAACATACTTACATCCATTTTGGAGCGAATAGAGACACTACACTTGACAGATGACTTTCACTTAAAACAACTTCACACGTTATACTTTCGGAACTGTGCACTTGACTTGGTGAACGACACGAGGTAACTATTAAGGTATAAACATGGAGAGGTTCCTTTTATAAGTATTTTACAGCACAAAAAAATACCCTACTACTTCCTTGGTTGGTTATACTGGTTCAGACATGTTCCTTGAATACACATTCAAAATAAGGTAGTGAAAAATGCTTTGTACAAAGATTACAATAACAAAAAAATATATACTATTGCTTCTTTGATGAAATACTGGTTGTAACACGTTTCTAAGCATCGTACAACGGCCACAATCTCCTGTTCAAACATGTTTCTCGTATACACATTTAAGAGAGGGCTGTCACAAATGCTTTGTACAAAAATTACAATAGCCAGTTAACAATGGGTTTAATGTTAATGTAAATCCATCAACATCATGTATATAATTGGGCAGATTGCAGGTTTAAACAGGTTTCTTTCTGAAAACATTAATTGAAATTATTAAGTACCTAAATGGACACCCAAGACGTGGAGCGTTCAAGAAAAAGGTCTAAACAATGTGCAGCATATTAAAAATTAAAAGGTCTTAACCGCCGTAAATTTCATGGCGCTTACTTCTTTTTGCAGTTAACTCGAGTAAGAAATGAATTAATAAATATCTCAGTTACCGGCAAACATATAAAACTTAAATAGGTTCCTAAGTTTGGTTATGTACGTAAGTACAAGTAACGAATAAGAAACGGCTTGGTTAGGTAATAAATAACTAAATTACCCTTAAACATATATAGCATAAATAGGTAGGTACCTAAATTTGTTTATGTACATACAAACGGTTTGGTTAGGTAAAGATTGTGAAACGCAAAATTAGGTTAGGTTAGGTTAGAACATTGACTCTACGGATAAAAGAGTAGGTATAAGAGGCAGATATATTAAAAATATACATGGATAATTATTAGGTAATGTTGTGGAATGGGTCTATTGCAAGT
The DNA here is from genome assembly GCA_963556455.1 of Epiblema foenella. Classification (NCBI taxonomy): domain Eukaryota; kingdom Metazoa; phylum Arthropoda; class Insecta; order Lepidoptera; family Tortricidae; genus Epiblema; species Epiblema foenella. The sequence goes on along the minus strand of OY747099.1, from coordinate 18,444,929 downwards.
ACGGAAAAAAATACAGGTACCCAGGTACCGTACTGGCAGCGGTCCGCGCGGCCGCGCAATAAACGTGCTGCAAATGTACAGAATACATAAGATCACTTACAGTTACTTGAAAAATATAATTTTACACACACTATATGGCATCGCTTTAAAAATAAACTTATACTAAACCTGAAGTAATTAAAAAAGTGTAGGTATGAAAATAATTAAATTTTGATATCAAAATGAATACCTAAAACTGATAAGGAAGATCACTTACAGTTACTTGAAAAATATCATTTTACACACACTATGTGGCACCTAAGTTTGTTTATGTACATACAAAGGGTTTGGTTAGGTTAGGTTACTTAGAACATTGACTCTTACGGATAAAAGAGTAGGTATTAGAGGTAGATATATTATAAATATAAATTGATAATTGTAGGAGAATAAGGAATGGCTGTATTGCAAATAAGGAAAAAAATACAGGTACCCAGGTGACCGGCGATGGTCCGCGCGGCGCAGGTAGCCGCTGAGGGTCGCATGCTCGAACAATAGAATAAGCCGAGAAAAGGGATCGAGTGGTGTGTATTGTTTTATTAGCACATTAGGTAAAAGTGGGAAGGCGTGGTCGTAGAGCTATGGGACCCGGCGCAATCGTCTCAAATGGGGGGCTGTTTATGGAAAAAAAGTCCAAACTTTTTTTTTTTTTTTTTAGGATTGGATGACCGCCATGTTGCCGATTGACCACCCCCCTGGGCAGGTAGAGCGGGGCGGTCCTTGGGGGCGGGGCGGGGGTAGGACAGGGGAAGGGGGCTGGGGGAGGGTTACTACCTGGAACCGGGGCCAGTAGCGGCGAATACATACTACTGTTAATTGATCTATGCACTGTTGTTGCGTTAAACCACGCCGAAAATCGTAATAAATTATCACGAGCTCGAATATTTTCACTAGTGAGTTTCATTTATGCAGCAAGATGACATATTAAACCCGCCAAAAATAAAAGACTAGTGTACATAAGAAATACTATATATAGCGGTGAGTATTTAAAAAGTTAAAATTTTACCATAAAGGTCAGATACATAGCTTTAAAACTGTTGGAACCCGGATTCCGGTTACATAAGTAGCAGCCTTCGTAATAACAAATATAAACATATACATTTATATTATATACAGACGAAACCATGAACAGAAACATTAGCAATATTTTATAGCTATAAAAATAGTTTTTAGTTGGAGGACCTGTGTATAATAAGTTACTAAGTAAGTAGGTAGGTATTTATACTGCAGTAACGGCTCCGAATATAGTGCGGCACTACGCGTTGCCGCGGGCCCGGGCTAATCGCGGGCATATTTACAGTCCCGCGGGAAACGTCGTCTGATAACGTTAAATCCCGGCGTTATACAAATCGCTGTCCACTCATAGCATACGCTGACTGCTTGCTGAAAAGCTGCAGCTTTTAGTTTATAGTAAAGTTCTGATGGCAATTTTATATAAAACCTTTTCCTTTTCTTATACACTCAATGTATTTTATTATTCAATAAAAAAAAAGATGGAAAGAAGTATCTACGTATTATTATTAATTCAGTTGCGTGATTGTTTGGATATTCTTCAGGTACGTAATAAATTATCTAAGTAGCATGTTGAAAGTAATACATATTGCATGAGTTTGCCCTATTCGGGACCAAAAATATTTTTTGGAGTATACTCCTTAAAACTCTCCGTTTACTACTGTCGGTTGGAGATCAGTTTTTTATGTTACTAATAAAGCTTCGCAGTAATAAGCCAGATTTTTGAGTTTTCTAAATTATTTAACGTACTTACCTAAGTGAAAACAGAAGTATCAAACATCATAGTTACATTGATTCATTTTGTCTATGATTTGTGGTCATTAATAGACATTTGGCCCGATCATGACCTAGTCGATTTTTATATGCCTAGGATATTTAAAGAGCAACATAGTAAAAAGGGTAATTATAGAAGCAATGCAACGGAAGCGCCCATTGACAAACCCAATAATCCGGTTGCTCAGAGAGCAACATATAGGTCGTATAAAAACAAACACAATAAAGTTTTTAGTGGGATCTACACTAGGAGGGCTCTTGTCTTATTGCTCCCAAGGATAACGGTGGAGCAACTAGTGACCGCCAAGTTATTGAACGCAGCTCATTGGTCAGTTTATGCGAAGGAGGTGACAGTGTCATAGCAGATGAATATACCTGCACAATAAGGTAAATCACAGTAGCCTGAAGTAATATTAAAAAGAGATTAGAAACTTGCAAATCTAAGGATCCATATAAATAGGCTGATTGGATTTTGTTGTTTTTTTTGATACAGACAAACATAATTGTTTTTCATTTTTACAGATCTGAACTGGCTGTGGAATACAACATTCATGGGTTCAAATAAAGTATTTTGTTTATTTTAAAAGAAAGAAAGAAAATAATGTATTAATGACAAACTATCCAGTTATTTAACAAAAGACAAAAAAATATGGATTACATTGGCAGGTATATATTCAAAACTTAAAAACTATATACCTACTAAGTAGTTAAGTTTGCCACAAAATAGTTTGGCCTCAGCATAATGCTGACTCAGGCAGGAGCCGATGCTGGGCTTCCGGCAAGACCTTTTTGTTTTGTGGACCACGTTCCCTGCGTGTGCATAAGAATGTTAATATATATGTAATAAAATTCCAAGACACATTACTGAACTTACGGATTCTAAATTTAAATCTGTCGTGAAACAAACACCTTATTTCAAAAGCATATTATAGGATAAACGATTACATCATGGATAGGGATGTTTGACCAAAAAATTACACCTCGCCGAGTTTCTTACGCTGGTTTTTCTCGAGGCAGAGGTTTATTTTATGAACCGGTGGTAGTTTCTTGACATTCATAGGTGCATGTAATATGCCTAAATTGAAGAATAAATAATTTCATTTCATTTCAATTCATTTCAATAACATGCCAACTTGCCAAAATCTTTCAGATAGACAGACAAGTTCAAAAGAAAGCTCAAAGCTCGGTCCTTGACAGACTTGCCTAATTTCCTGAATAATACAAAGTAAGGCAGACTGGTGCGGCCTGAGGTGTAACTAAAATGCTTTACAGTAAAAATCAGACTTAAATATAAGAAGAATAAGAAATAATTTATTTCAAATATTACTAGTAAGTTATGTTGTACAGAAGTCAGACTTATTATTTTCATAATATCATCTGTCAATATCATTTGCCATAATCAGTATAATCCATAAAATTCATATGCAGTAAAACTATTTACCATGACTTTCATAAGCCACTATAAATAGGGTCATACTGGCCGCCGATGGGTCAGAATAAGGGTAATAAAGAAATATTAATTAAGCAATTTTAATTACAGGGTGGCATCCAAAAATAATGAGTTGTAATCAGTAAATCTAAGGCAGCTCGGTGTAGGTACGATGACAAGTGAAGCGTTGAAGTTTAACTTTTTGGATGCCGATATACCTACATGCATTTCTATTGGGTTCAACATCGCGTTTGACATTCCGATTTCATGGTGTGTGTGTCAGCTTTTTCATTGGACAGAATGTTGAAAAGGTTAAATAAAATTAGATGAAAACATATACTCTTTTTAGATCCATATACATATTAACGCATGCGTCGTTTATTGCTAACCATGGCGCGGACACGTTTAGTATACTATTAAGTTGCAATACAGTTCTTTACAGTACAGTTTGACAGACTACAAATACGCGAATTTAAGTGGATGATAGACGTGCGAGTTTAAAAATCATGGTCGATTTTTCAATCCCCAGATAAAAGTATCTGTGAGATAAATGTGCCTTGAAAAAAATACACAATAGCATTCTTTTGTAATGACGTAGTTCTATTCTATTCTGTTTGTATTCTGTTTGTAGACGACTGGTTAAACTCCAGTTGTGCGTCGGAGCTGACACACACTTTTTATGTGATTCAGCGTAACGGCAGAAACCTAACCTATACCTGCTGCCACACTTAAATAACTTTACATTAATTCTTAGGTTTGTATAGAGTAATAGTATTTGTTTTGGCTAAAAATAATATCACGATAAAAACCGTATCAGACTCGTGTTAAGGTGTCTTCGGGTAATGCCGAATGTCGGGTAATTCCGGAAACAAAATTTCCAGTCTAACTAAGCGATTATCGATATTATCAAAAAGAAATCTTAAAATTTTTGTTAATGCTAGTGCAACGAAATCGCTTAGTTAGACTGGAATTTGTTTTTTTCGGAATTACCCGACATTCGGAATTAGCCAAAGACACCTTAATAAAAATGTCCACACACAAACACTACAAAAGTCAGTCAGTATTAGTTTCCTAATTTTCCTCAGAAACTGGTATATACATAAGAACACTTCGATAGGGATGATGACTCATGTTACAATTTATAACATAGTGTGGTTATATAGATAGAAAACCATCAAATAATCACAATAAATAGTAAATTAGACATATTAATTCAAATCCTAAAAAGATATGGGACTATAAAGATTCACAATAACGTTGTTTTTTTTGTTTATGGGCCAAATGTAAATTGAAAGTTACCAATTGAAAAATTGTCATGTTTCAAATAAAAAAAATACATAAACGCAATGTTTCACGACAAAAACGGCAAATTTCCCTTTATCCATACAACGATAGAAAGAGGTCACGCCTGCGTGTGAATCAGTATGGAGCGTTTTCAGTGCACGTTAGGTATGCTGTACTTTGCCTCTCATTTTTGTCTTTTGTGTTGCTCTAATGGTAGTTGGTCCCATACAAACATTTGATCGTCTCTAAAAACTGGTTCAAATGGCATGATTTTTTTTGTCATCATGCCTATTGCGAATCTCACATATTTTCATGAATCGTTTTGCATGTTTTGTTTAGTTTTTCGTTAGTATTTTGCTTTTGCTTAGTTTCCGTTTGTGATTTATTGGTTAAAAATAAAACATTTGTTTTAAGACTATTCTTTGTAGACAAAAGATGGGTGGTTGCCTCTTTTGCTTATTAAATCATCCACTTTCAAGGTAGATCTCAGTACATAAAAATGTCGATCAATATATATAATAATATAGTGCGTAAGTTAAACCGAGTGGTAAACCTAAGATCTTTGCGGCGATTGCCGGCCTGGTCGACGAGCCTTAAATGATGATCACGCACAGGCACAACATTATGACAATAAAGTGGACCTTTTGCCTATAACAATCATAATGTACGAACCCTTTCGGCTTAACAACTTGGGACCGCTCCGCCGGTACCGACCGGTGTGCTTGGAAAATGTCAACATCATAAAATATCATTTAAAAGGACATGTGGACGGTACAATATTTAGCAGCTCACAAACAATAAATTTGAGCATATTTTGTTTTCATTATACTTTTAATGACTTGTCTCCATGTCGGTACCAGACCCGTATTTTGTTGTCACAATAGGTAATTACGTTTAAAACTTTTTCAAAACGTGACCGGGTTTTTATGATATTTTTGGTATTTTTCAAGAGACAAGGATCATTGGGGATTCATAGCTCATTTCAGACCGACCTGACACTATAATTTATCGAATAGACGATGTTACGTCCACAATTTATAATCCTGATGGGTGGTGACAAATATTTTACAGAGACAATGTGACTGGAAGAATTTCCGTTGAGCTTCAACAAAGTTTTGAGTAAATGATGAAAGTTGAGCGCCCGTTTGATGTTAGAAATTAACGCCACATACGAAAATGAGACTTTCACATACTTGAATAACTCACAGCCATTATGCCCATATCTAATAGCCTGTTTCATTTTAAGTTATTATTACGGTGGTCCAACAACTGGAATTGCGCCAATTTTGAGTACAGTAGACGATTCTAAAGGAAATTTTTGTAGCATCGTTTAATTTAGTGCAATTGTGTCTCAAATAAATATTTGGTAGCTCGTATTTCCTATTTCTTTCATATAGAAGATATAGAACCACCGGGACATCCATTCATATTTAAATCGGTTCGCAATATCTCACGATAATATGGAGGGCCTATAAAAATATCAAATACAGGTCGGACGTGCGGGCTTTACCCGCGTCGAGGCGGGCGGGGTGCGTGCTGTCACCGACCAAATTAAAAATATCGCATCGATACCATACTATCGCTTATTCCGTGCCGATACCTGCTCCCACACACACATAGTACATGTATCTAACTGCGTGGAAGGATTACAATGGGTTGACCAAAGACGAGTACGTAGTCTGTGTTGATAGTCGAATTTGGCTAATCAACATTCGACCTAACATGACTTCATCACGGTCACATTTGATTACTAACAGTTAAGGACTGTTAGAAATAGCTGAAGAAAGGGAAAGAAAAACAAAAACGTACCTATTTGCAGAATCATTGCAGTGATAGTTATCGTAGATCACCTATCCTACTACTTCTACCTGCTGTTCATTATATCCCGTCCCGTTGCATGAGGTATTATGAACAACATTTGCAGGTAGGTAGGAACTGATATATCTAAAGATAGGAGCCATCATACGAGGGCGATGTACTTTTTGCAGCATTTCGTTGCCTACGTGCTATACCTAATAGTAGTCCAGTCAATGGTCTACACATTAGATGTATCCATTTCAATGTTATCAAAACAAAGTGCTGTAGAAATAACACACTTGCGCCCAAAGGTATTGTAACAAATATGCATTCATAGATAAATGATTAAAACTTGGAGCAAAATAAGAAATGTAATTTAATCCATCACGTGTCTGAGCGAAATGAATAAAGCAGAGCGTACTTTTCGTAGGCCGGGTAAGTAGGTTTTCACTTTTCACTTCTTGATCAGTTGCAACTGACACGGAGTTAAAGTACATAAATTACTTAAAAGATAATTAGAAATTAATTGCCTATGGTCTCATTCAGTTCCTATGGACGCCGGTTTCCGTCAGAGATTAGTGCCATAATAAACTAGTGGCTCTGTGAGCTGTATTCCTCACGAGTGATTGTATTTTGAAAAAATCCAAAAACTCTTCTTCACGATAATCGGTTGAGAAATGCGACCCATGCGGTGTAGAAGAGAACAAACCGAAATCTGCCCGAAAAAACATACGAAAACATTCCGAAAAAAATAGGTTTAAAATTTCCAAAAACTGACTCGATAAAAAAATTCTCACATAATTTCACGACAATCGGTTGAGAAATGCGACCTGTAAAGTAGAACAAACCGAAATTCGCCCGCAGAAAATTTCAACATTGTTAAAAAAAAAAAATCTGTATTTCTAAAAACTGACAAAAACTTCTACATAATTAGGGTTATTGTCAATTTTTTTAGTGTCGAAGTGGAAGTATGAAAAATATTTTTTCACAAATTATAGTAGTTAAGACAAAAAAAATTATATTTTTTATTTTTGTTTTGAATTCGGTGCCAAAACGAACATTCACCACGTCAGTGAATAGTATTCAAAAACATAGCCGTCATAAATATACTTCTACTCTTTGATGACATTTGGCAATACAACTAGATGATGTCACATCACAAATAACCTCATCAAACGCTGCATATTTTTGTTTGAAGTCACGTGACACAGATTAAAAGAAGTGTTTTAATATTGCAAAAATAAAATGTGTTTGGACGTATTAACATAAAATTGAGACTTCAATAATAATTAATATTAAACTTTAATTTATTCCATGTTTTATATTTTATCTCGATCATTGGAAAATAAACTATTATCGAACCTGCTTACAAAATGTCACGTGAATCGATTGAGAAATGCAACCTGTAGATAGAGGAGAACAAATTATTGATAAAATCCTTTATTCTAATTTCCAAAACCTGACTCAAGTAAAAAATTCTGGTCGCTGTGCAGAGTGGGAACGGGTGTTCCGCCTCCAAAAATGCGCAGTGAGAATTATCGCTCGAGTTACCCACGATACCCGCGCGAAGCCCCTTTTTATTAAGCTAGGCATATTAAGAGTCCCTATAAGCGTGTTTCGCAAAATGCTTAGTTTTTCATCAAAGATTCTGGCGTTAATATCCATAATTTTGAAGAAATTCTTAAAGTATTTGATAGTTGTTTCCTGTGTAGTAACATCGCTTAATCTTTGTTTTTTTAGCGTTAAACCTGGTAAAAATGCATTCTCTTGACAGAGTTTTTTCAATATTTGCGGTTAGGCGAGACGATTCTCAATTTTGACGCAAAAATGACTGATTTTCGTACAAAATGAACACATTTCAATTCTACATATCATAAACTAGATAGTAACATCGTTAAAAAGTTCAGATTCATCTAAAATTTAGGCTTAAGTAGTATCCGAATGCTGCCTTGTTTTTTTTTGCAAAACGCATTAATATTTTTCTCTAAAGATAAAAGTATAGCAAAGTGCAACTCTTTTCTTGTCTCAGATATTTTTTTTATCGTAATCGGTCTGAAATTCAACTTTGTAATCATTTTTAAATATTACCCAATTTACCCATAAATTACGCTGCACCGACCTTGCGCGCTCTCAGAGGTCGGACCTATGTCGCTATCGTTGATCGCGCCACGTTACAAACATCGGAAATACGATTCACGGAATTCCAAGACCCGCTGTACTCGTAAACAGCGATTAAATCATCATAATCCTGTACCTAAGTATTTTTTTAAATATTTTATTTTTGACTTAACCTCAGCTCCCCATATACTCATCTCATCATAACACCACCGTGTTTCGGCACGTTGAATTTGTCTTGATGAGTACCATCGGGATAAATGCGGCCCAGAGTCTCCTGATGGAGTCAGGAGATGGTCACCGGAACTCCTAATATGCTCATCATACCACCGCCGTGATTGGGCTCGTTGATTTTGTCTTGATGAGTACCAGCGGAATAGATGAGGTCCAGGATCTCATGATGGAGTCAGGAAATGGTCACCGGAACTCCTCATATGCTCATCACAGCACCGCTGTGTTTGGGCTCTTTAGATTTGTCTTGATGAGTACCAGCGGAATACATGAGGTCCAGGGTCTCATGATGTAGTCAGGAGATGGTCACTGGAACTCCTCATACGCTCATCTCAGCACCGCCGTGTTTGTGCTTGTTGGATTTGTCTTGATGAGTACCAGCGAAATAGATGAGGACCAGGGTCTCATGATGGAGGCAAGAGATGGTCACCAGAACTCCTAATATGCTCATAGCAGCACCGCCGTGTTTCGGCTCGTTGGATTTGTATTGATGAATACCATCGGAATAAATGAGGTCCAGTCAGCTGATGGTCACCAAAACTCACATAGGTTTTCCTCTATTAAAATAACTGCATATCACAAATAAACAAAAATGTTTGTTTGCGGTATGGACTGGTCCTGAACATTGCTTAAAAGTAGAATTGACTGAAACAGATGATAATTTCCGGGCAACAAAAATGGAAGACAAACTGGCAAGATTTTATGCGAAGTATCCCGTTTCGGTGCGGCGCAACGAGCGGCCCATAATGAATTTCATAAAACATTGTCTAGGCCGGCCAAAGTGATCGTCTTTTGTTTCCGGGGCGTTTTTCTTATAATTTGCAAATTTTATTGCATTTTGAGAAAAGCACTATAATACAAACCTCGGCGTGAACAGGGATTGTCAGCCTCGTTAACACTCGGCCATCTATAACTACTCGGCCGGCAAAGCCCTATTTCGCGCTCTGCTATGTACTATTGCGTTCGATCTTATATAAATAAATAGATAAGTATATAGAAAACATCCAAGAATCAGGAAGAAATATTCGTTTTCACCACACAGATCCCTGACCGGGATTCGAGCCCAAATCCACCAGCTTCTTTGGCAGGGTTACTACCAATTAGGCTAAAATCTACGTAATTTCAAAGGTAGATACATCGTCTACCTTTGAAATTACGCAACGAAATAAAATTATGAGTTATTATTTGTAGAAGTTTATTTTCTTGAAATATAATATTAAATACTGCTTTCAAGACATCAAATACATTTTTAATTACATTAAAAAACTGTATAAAACCTTCAACTTGGAAATTGTCAAAACGATCAAGATTGTTTGCGTCCCGGTTGAAACGCACACATACGTAGTGTGCTGTAGAGCAGTGCGCTCGTGTGCCGAGCGCTAACGCCATCTATCGACTAAGATTTTATGAAAATGATGAACGTTCAAACTTATAAGGACTCTTAACACTGCCGGCAATAGTCATACTGCATGTGGCTATATATGTGAGAGTGAATCTGCCGTCATTTAAAACATTTAGAATGTTAAGTTCGTACGAAACGCGAAACGCAGATAAGATTGTGGGTATAAACCGGAAGTTGACCAAGTTGTCTAAACTTACTCATATCATGGGTCCCACTGTCTACAATAAGTTGCCTAAAAACATGATTGATGCTCCATGCTTGGGCATCTTCAAATTTCGCTTAAAGCAGTGGCTTATCGAGCAATCCTTTTATAGCTATGACGAATTCATTGCGTTTAAAGCATAATACTTACTGTTAATGTTCCACCATAAGTAGTATAAACATATATATTTTATATTAACTATTATTATTATTATATTCTATAATGACATGATATTGTAATAAATCACAGGTACTATTACTAACTTTTTTATCAATGACATGTAAATTGGTTTTATAAATTATTATTATTATGATGACTATGATTATGAAAAACAAACCTAAATTCGCACGCAGAAAGTTACAAAATCATTGAAAAAAAAAATGTTTTTAACATTTTAAAAACTGGCTTCATAAAAAATAACTATATAATGGTCGAACCTGCTCACAAAATTTCACAAGAATCGGTTGAGAAATGCGATCTGTTGAGGAAAACAAACCTACGTATTCGTCCGCAGAAGCTTACTAAATTATTGAAAAAAAAAAACTGTTTTTAAAATTAATTAGATTTTGTCGAAGCAGAGACCTTCGTTTCACTCGGTCAATAAATAAACAAAATAAATAGTGTGGGACAATACAATACAAATAATCTTTATTGCACATCTCACACAAAGGAATAAGTTACGTATACGAGTAGAATCAAAAAAACATCGATACCTATGTGGGACAATTTTACACAAATTGACCTAGTCCCAAACTAAGCAGTTTTTTTATGGGTATTAGGTGATTGTTGCCTACTTATATCGATAAATACACCATAAATATAATATTTAAATACATAGAAAACACTCAAGACGCAGGAACAAATGTTCATATCTCAAAGCTCAATCAAGTTTCATAATCTTGAAACGATTAACTTACCTAATTACTCAAAATAAAGCTAGTAAAAATGGTAGGTAATTGTTGGGTTTGTGCATAGAAATTTACACTAACATTTGCCAAACTATTCATTAGATATATGTATATTGTTACATACAATACAATTTGCACTAGACGTATCCAGTTCTTGACAAGCTTTAGAAAGCAATCCTTATAAAGGACGCCGATATTAGGGTCATACTTAGTTGAAAAAACCGGCCAAGTGCGTGTCGGACCACACACAATGAAGGGTTCCGTACCAACACCTAGTCCACATTTAAAATCACTATCCAATACATTGAATCTAAAAAAGTCATATCTTCATAGGGAACTCACGGCACTTACGACCGCGACTTTAAGCGAAAACTAAAAAACCGTAAAACCTATATTGTTCAAACCAAAAATCGTTGAAAGTATTTATTAATGCACACCACCTCAATTTTTTTCGGAATTTTAAACTTTATTGTTTGGAAATTAGAAGGGGGGGGGGGGGACACACTTTCTATGACTTTGACAGCTAATATCTCAAAAGTCAACCGTTGGTTGACTTAAATGGACAAGTTTTTTAGAAACCCACCATATCATTTTTAAAGGCCTATCCATCGATACCCCACACGACTATGTGCGTTGAAATGTTTTTTTCATCCACCGGGTACATGTATGGAGTGCCCCCCCTAATTTAATATTTTTTGTAATTTCACATCACTTTTATATAGCGGTTCATAGAATACACCTTCCTACCAAATTTCATAATTGTAGTGCTTATAGTCTCCGAGTAAATCGGCTGTGACATACGGACGGACGGACGGACAGACATGACGAATCTATAAGGGTTCCGTTTTTGTCATTTTGGCTACGGAACCCTAAAAACAAAAGTCGTCCCTCCTGTGGTCAATAGTTAACGGCTTATGTGCATGTTAGCTATGTTTTTATTACAGGGATTTATAAGAAACGGAGACACTGTTTATGCGGGTTACTGGTCCAATTTAAATTACATTTAATTCACATTTGTGTTTACCGAAAAAGAACAAAACACATTTTAAGTTACAGAGGTAAAGCCTTTGCAATAAATTGGAAGTCCATTTCACCACATAATTATGCAAATTGGTGCGTATCATCACGGTGAGGTCTTTGTGCCCTGACCGCAATTATTATCATACACTTGTAACCTCATCGTCGTCTATTAAAATTCATCCATATAAAACGGGAACACGACCTTTGTCTCTATGAATAAAATTATTGCGTACATTTAAAACAAGTATCTATTACGTTTTTAAAGCCCTTATTTGTATTACATCTTCCATAGTAGAAACTTAACTGTTATAATAGTATATTATGCAACTGGTGTATAAGAAGGGTATAAAAAGGCGAGTGGTGTGGGTTGCGATGTGAGCCTTGGCGAACTTGGTGTCTACCAAGAGCCTTTTTATACCAGTTATACACCGTTGCATACAATACTTTTTCTACGACTCATTTCAAATAAAAAGTAAGTATTTATCATACCTTTCATGCGCCATTTTTTCCCTTAGTAATTGTGGAACTTATCTACGCAATTTCTTCAGTAATGCTGTATAACTTCTTAGTGGATTTTTAAAAGAATCGATAAACAAGTAAATCTTCATGAACACAAAAAAATCGTTTGATTTAATTAATATAATCATTTATCAGCTTGAATGTTTTCGTTTTCAATTAGGAATTTGGTGGGAAATCAAAAATAGGACACTTTGTTTATGGTTTGTTTTTTTTTTTAATTTGCTTGACTTGGCATCCGATCTAAACTGAATTCAAATCCAGATCGAATCTTAACTGTTTCGTTTTCATAAATATATCCGAAAATAGATAAAACTTGTTAAACAACACAAAAAAGATGATATGTATGTATTTATATTAGTAAATATTATATTACGCATTAATTAATACATAAAAATTGTAGCAAAGTTGCGTTAAGTTGGCAGCACTGATTTTAATCACAAAAGGTTCACTTGAACGCACCGAAGAATGACTACTAAACATAGTATTTGTAGTAGTCTGTGGCACCCAACTCTGCTTTTATTTTTCATTAAAGTAGGGTAAGGAGTGTGTTTTTGGGCAATAGACCAGATAGACTTTTTACAGAATAAATAAAGTATGTATTTATGTTACAGTTCATGATTGCGTAAGTCGCGAAAAAAAGTACAGGAGTAGAAAAAGACAATTTTTACACGAGTAAAGTAAAATATAGATCGTTGATTTAATCTACATACAGGTACTTTACCGGTAGTTAATAGAGGGCGCTGACTACTCTCTCCTCTTTGGAGTAGTAATTCTGCAATAATAGTTTCTGCTTACCATCCGGCAGACCGTTTAACTACATACTTGTTTGCTGCCGTCATGGTATAATAATGAGTAAAATTACTAAAATAAATGTTACGTTGTGCGCCCTTTTATAAAAATATGATATCCTATATAAGGAAAACATGCCAGTTTAAATATAGGTACTTTGCGTCTGCACGTTGTGGACAGAAGTTGAGGACATTAATTGCGAGAACGTGAAAATAAATGTAATTCTATTAGAGCAAAAATAATGTGCATTTGTTGTTTGATATGTCTCCGTAATTTCTGCTCGAACAGTGTAACACAACCACTGGTTAAATTTTAGTCCAGTTAAAGACGTTAAGATACGTCCCTGACAATTTCATCAAATTGTAGCACTCAGAAAGTGTTAGTTACGAGCAGTGATTAATATGGATAATAGGCGCTTTGGGACGCCATGTAATGAAAATGGGTTATATATTACCAAATTATTCTTGACAAATATTCACTTGCCACACAATTAATTGGCAAATAATTGTTTGGGAACAATATTTGTCATGAACAGCTTTTACATAGCAAATATAAGTACATGTTTAGACATTAATTTAGGTGATGAAAGTATACAAGGTCAATTTTCGTTTCTCCAAATTAATCTGATGCCAAAACGTACAGTATCCAAAAAAATATGAAGCAAACATAAGTAATACTTTGCAAATAGATCAGGGGTGGGCAAACTTTTTTCATGGCGGGCCAGTAAGTTTGAGAAATTTTGGAGGACATCCATAATTGCAGCAAAACTGCACTTTGGTATAAAACCGTTAAAAAACCACAAATATATACAATTTTTATTTCAAGTGGTTTCATGAATCTTATAATTAAACTTTAATTAATCATATGTAGTTATCAAAATGACACACTTTTTAGCTTTTATTTATTTTTACCCACGACGGAACGGAGAAGGTATATACGTTTAGGGTGAGAGGTTGTTTGTTTGTTTGTTTGTTTGTGTGTGCACATCAATATCTTCAAAACGGCTTGACTGATTTAGAAGCGGTTTTCGGCAATAGATTTGTAGTTTAGTCGGAACGAATTTTAGCTGGGTGTTACCATGATAACTCACCAGGGGGCGCTGTAGTAAACATTTTTCACTATACGTCCGTCGTGGGTTTTTCAAAATATTTAATTTTGTTTTTTTTACTCGAAGGACCAGGTGTGTGAGACATATGAAATTGTTTCTGTTATGCCATTATATCGTCGAATGCAGGTTCGAGTTGCGACGAAGTAACTTTCAGCAGCGAAAAAAGGTGTTCATCAGTAAGTCGGTTTATGATTGAGTTTTATAATCTAGAAAATATAATCATCGCGGGCCATGTACTAATTAATTTGATATATCGGCGGCGGGCCGGATAAAATGCTTTCGCGGGCCGCAGTTGGCCCGCGGGCCGTACTTTGCCCACCACTGAAATAGATGTTTAGACCTTGTTTTGTTGGGCACGAATGTGAATATGGAAACTAAATACTACTAGGAACTACGAGTGCTACTATTACGAGTATATCGACGTCTAATTTGCCTACAATTGAAATGCGCGCCGACCTATTAAAATATAGACAATTATGTAAGCGACGTGTTTAAATTTCGAATCAAAATACATCAATCGTCAAAATCGAAATCGAAAGGTCGAAAACATAGAAAAGTAAAATGATGAACAATCACAATCTAAATCTTGTTCACATTAAAAATTTTAGGTTCTGGCGCTTCGCGTCCGCTACCGCGGCACGCTCGCTTCGCTCGCTCGGCTCGCGCGCTGTAGAGCCGCAGTTCTACCTAACCACTCTCGTTTCGCTCGTAGCCGCACCTACACCGACCTGCGTTTGCGAAATTATGTAGAAGTCGAGAATAGAGGTAGAGATTGCCATAATACCATTGAAATTTGGAACAAGACAAGTTATAGTCAAACTGCTGACCAAACAACCTATGGGGAACATATATTTCACCAAACGTATTTTACTAACAATTTATTAGAATTTTGATTGCTAAAAATGTTTCGCTTAATTAACACATTTGGCAAAAGAATTTAACCATTGCCCTAATGAAATTTGCTGTAATAATATTCTCAGAAGTAATCATTTGACTTAAATAATTCGGACAAGTGCGAGTCGGACTCGCCCACCAAGGGTTCCGTACAAATTTGTAGGTATTCATTACTTACTTTACACAAAAACAATATTTTTTATTTACATATTTTTATTTATCGTATGGCAATTTTGTTGTTGGAGCGCTCGTGGCCCAGCGGCGCCCGCGTGCCGCGTGCGGTATGCGAGGTTAAGCAACGTGTGCCGGGGTCAGTTCTTGAATGCGTGACCGCTTTGAGTGGTTATATAACTGAGCGCTCCCGTGCTTTGGAAGACACGTTAAGCCGTTGAAAATATAAAATAGTATTTAAAATAGTATTTTAATAAAAAATATTTAGAAGTAAAACGATTGTTGAAGAAAAAACACAGTTTATCACGTCAGTTAATAATTATACAATAAAAATCTTTATTTCAGAATGCTCCTTTAAAAATTGGGGGTTTGACAATTGTTATTTTCTTCCGTCTTGCACTACTGATTTTTTATACCACGTCGGTGGAAAACAAGCGTACGGCCCGCGGTACGGTAAGCTGTCACCGTAGCCTATGGACGCTGATTTTAATTAGTGTTTAAAATAAATAGAAAATATTAGTGATCAGTGATGAAGGCTGTATTTAAACAACAGTGCGTCTAGTTCTTAGTGTACACGCGAGCTGGCGCGCGCGTGACATACTAAAATAATGTGCCCAAGTCTGCCGTGCCTAATCTCGCGTCCTGCGCCTGAACGTTGTGCTGAGGAGTTAATAAAACAAGCAGTGCCTTGATAAATGCTGAATTAAGTTTTCTTCCTGATTAATTATCAGACACGTGCGTAAAATCCTATGATATTATTATTAAACCTTAATATGTTCTCACTTCTGAGGTGAAAAGTTGTATGTGTCACACGCGAGCAAAGTTATTTGCATCTCGTGCTATTGATTCCCTCACTACGCTCAAGATTCTAACTTTGAATCACTCGCTATGCTCGTGATTAACTTTTAGGATCTTTCGCTTGTTCGGGAATCAAAATTAGCACTCGCAGCAAAAAACAACTTTGCTCTCTTGTTGCACGAATAACTATTTTTACGGCATAAACGGCCGTATCTATTTTTTACAATACCTTAGAATTTTGATGTTTTAATAGCTTCAAGGGGCTGTAGACCTGCGTATATGGTTTTAATTTCAACTCGATACCTCCACGCGTTCCCGAGATGAAGGCTCTTGACAGATAGACGGACAACAAAGTGATCCTATAAGGGTTCCGTTTATTTTGCCTTTTGAGGTACGGAACCATAAAAATTGTTGGAAAAAAAATCTGTTGGCAAAGTTTGGTTAGGAAATGAAATTTGATGAAACATATCTCGGTAAAATAATAGGCTCCCAATGAAAATACTACTTTGAATTTCAGTCAGATTACTATTATGTGATTTTGCGTTGTTATAAGTGCTATATTTATAAATAAACCAGTTTTTTGATGAGAAATAACTGTCCCTGGAATATTTGCAGGTCTGCTGAAAGGTACGAGTATGAAAATATTGTTTTACTATGGCATTTAATACCACTGGGCAAGACATTTGGTAAAGCTCCTCTTAGAAATTTGAATTTGAGCGGCACATTATTCTGAGAACGACTGGCCATAACGACTTCAAACGTAGGCTAATCGCGGCTTCCGACCTTTAGAGGCGAAAAAGGGCCGCAAGTACCGGCCGGAACAATTCCTGATGTTGCCTATTGAGTTTAAGTTTTTTCGAAATTTAACGTCCGATAATTCAAAAACGGATAGACCTTCCTGGTTCAAAATAATTTTCGTTGAAAGTGTTTTTATCAGAATTTAGACTTCATGGTTTGGGAATTACACGGGGGTTGATTTAAATGGAAAAGGTTTTTAAAAACTCTATATAATTTATAAAAGCCTACCTACCCCACACGCATTGAATTTTTTTTTCATCTCCCGTTTAATTGTATGGAGTGCCTCCCCTAATATTTTTTTTTCGTTATTTCACATCACTTTTATGTAGCGGTACATAGAATACACTTTCCTGACAAATTTCTTAATTGTAGTATATCTGCGAGTAAATCGATTGGGTCATACGGATGGACAGACATAGCGAAACTTTAAGCGTTCCGATCTCGGGTACGGAATCCTAAAAAGCTGCATAATATCGCATATATCTTATAGTTAAGTTCTAAAAAATATATGATTTTAACAGGCAAATGCGTAAGATACTCGATTGCTGCACTAGCTCACTCAGAAGAAACAAACAATACCTGAAAACATTGTTCTCGGCGCCACTTAGGTACATGAAAATATTTATTGCGCGAATCGCTGTAAAACAGTCGTAAAAGTTATAAAGGTACTCAATAAAATGAACATTCGAATTTTGTTACCCGCGGTATTAGTTCAGGTTACCATACATACAACTCTTATATTAAATTGCCCTAAGCTGTCATTAAATTTAAACTAGAGAGTATTTTTGCCTCAATTTCCTATTATGAAAAATACGAGTACCTAACATAAACTGCTCTAGATATCGTAGTTATGTGTTAAGCAGACAGACAACTACAAATTATGATTTGTAATTAAAATAATAATAACAGAGTTTTCGGTAGTTCTAGCTGACATTAAGCCGACCTGCTGACTTGTCGGTGCGGAGACGGTACGATATCAGAAAGCTTTTAGCTGTCAGTTTCGCTTGTTTACTGCTCGCCTACTTTTAAATGGTTGCTTCCTGACAAACTGCTGCTGCTACGCTGTAGGATGCGCGGAAGCGGAGCGATACTGGGGGTCATTATTAGAGCGTTTTAACCGCGTCACTTTCGTGGACACGTTTTTGACGAATTGGCTGTAGATTTTGGTGACATTTCTGGGTTAGTTAGTAGCAGTCCCGGAATATAATATTAAGTGGATATATTGAAATATAATAAACGGGTCACTCACGTCTTTAAGGTCGAACCCTAAAGACCATAAAGACTTGAGTTGACACGGGAGTTTTACATTAGTATTACCTTAGGTGACTCGAGTAGAAAGTGTAGAAACATGAAGACAATGATTTCCCTTTTGCCCTTGGGCCTTGCAAAAGGGTTGAATTACGAGTGGGTAAGTGATCATTAATTAATTGTTCTTTATCTCGGCTTGAAAACTTATGCTAACTTATATCTTACTTATAGCTGGGAAAATTAATTATCAAAATCAAACAAAGCAAAGTGTTCAAAATGCTCAACTACTTTATTTACCTACTTAATAGTGTCGTACACCTGTATTATAAAAAAAAGAATGTAGAATGTTATTGCAGGTACCTATATTTTGATTGAAAGTGATCTGGGTGCGTGCGTGCGTCATTGCCCCCGGCCTAGTTAGCGCTCTGTTCCGGTGTCATACCGTCTGCGCGCCAAGCCGGTCACGCACTCTTGTTCATCAGACGTGTTTATTCTCGGGTCTTATTGAACACAAACTTAGATTGCTAACTAGGTGAAGGTAAGTATATGTATAGTGATGGGTACGCAATTGCATGTCGCAACGACTGCTGGGACCGGCCATGTGAAGGAAAGTCATTATTGAGAAAGTACACCATGAACATCAGTGAGCGCAAAGAAACGTTTTCGACAGATAAATGAGGAAATGCAGTTTTGACATTTATTTGCTAAAAGTCACTCGTTAAAATATTCCGCTTCCCCAAAAAGACGGACAGAAATAATATTAGACGCTCCTTTCAAAAGAATTTGTCTGCTCGAACTGTGTCGCTGCTTTAAAACAATTAAGGCAAGTAAAGGATTAGGTTTCAAAGGCGGCCCATTAGTAGGGCGTAGCGGCTGGCAGCGCACGCGGCGCTGTGATGCCGGACGTAATTATTATAATGACACGTGCGAAAACCGAATTGTATTTTTTCAGGAATGAAATCCTAATATATATTAAAAGGATCTATTAAATACCTACGATTATATACAATATCAGAGTTAGTGGCTGATAGAGTTGTTTCGTGGTTGATATATTTTTAGCAAGTGACCTAAAGACAATACAAAAGAATATAAACAAACCGTTTCTAAGTAAGTTTAAATCTGTGACAAGTAGGTAATACTGATTATTTATAAACGGCCAGCAGGTACATATGCCACCTCCAATAATATAAGACCTCGTTGGGTTGCTATCCTTGTTCTAGGATGTTAACCACGTGGTAAATTCTGACGCCGCCGTTAACTTGATATAAAGTCATGGCATGTGGGACATTTAGTGTCCCACACGCCATGACTTTATATCTTGTCCATGTAGAGCAACCTACATGCTGTCAAGTACCTAAGGTTCATTTTTGTGACGTCCTCTGTGACTTCGGCGTGTGAGACACAACTTACGAAATCTACTGTGGCGGTGAAGAGGTTAAACAATACTAAAGAAAATTTCCTATCACCGCCTGGATTCTGAATTCATAGAACTGATACATAGATGCAAACTAACGTATATATACTACTTTGATGAAGTTGCTCTGACACAATCATCGATGTTTAAAGCAATTTCTGTTTAATTTGATTGTCTTTCGTAATTGTAAAACAATTACGTCGCTCTGGGATTAAATCAGAAAACTTCGATTGCATTGGTTTTTGTATTGCCGATCACTAGCCTATTTGGTAGTGACGCTGCTTAGGAAGCTGGTGGTCCCGGGTTCTTCAAATCCCGGCCAGAGCGATTATTTGTGTGATGAGTTCCTCAGTCTTGGATTTCCCATGTATGTAAGTAGTTTTATGTCACACCTGGCCATAAAGTTGCAATTACCGCACGCTCCGCGCGCGGAAAATCCCACTTCCTGGCCAGAGGGTGACATAAAATTTTGTACTTACCTCGGGCAGTAATTAAGAAAGCCTCAGATCGCATAATTATCGCCCTTGCCTTCGGCTCGGGCGTCAAATACCTGCGATCTGAGACATTCTTTATTTTGCCGCCCTTGGTAAGTAATGTACTATTATATAGATGCATACTTATATATGCGTTTAGTTTGCTTGGGACTAGGTCGATTTGTGTAAGATTGTCCACAAATATTTTTTTAATTAATTTATTTATTGCATTATTCAACGTCACGGGTTATTTCATGTAACTAAAAACGCTACCTGAACTAGACAACTTTAAGAAACAGATTCAGTAAAGTTTTAAGAGCGGAGCAAGGCTAACTTTTTTCCCGGAAACATTTCTGCGATACGAGGAGCTTAGAATGAGCAAGTCGGTGCACCTTGGAGTGAGTCAACTCATTTATTTTATGCTAATAAGTCGGTGCTTAGCCACAGAAGATTCAGCAATTTTGCGGGAAAGCGCCGGCGCGCACATTGTGTGCAATAGTATGACTATCGTGACATCTCCGATGATAATGTCACATTGTCAACTACATGTCTTGGCGGCATAGACGGTTATTTACTTTACTTAAATAATGACGTTTGAATTTAATTCATTGAGCATATCATGTACGTGTCAGCTTGCAGCTTAAAATAATACCTAAGGTACACACGCACGGGGTGAGAGACTGTGCTGCCAGTCAAACTCGATAAGACGCAGTAAAACATTTTTTAGTACGGCTTGTTAGCTCGAAATACGGTCCCATCTGGCAGAAAGCACGAAACTTGGCATGCATGTAGCTTTAATATTTAAGGAGAAACACGTTGACAACCTTTTTTTCTCCCCCCTCCCCCCACTTTGTGTACCGAATCACAGTTTTTATTAATTTTATTGAAAACGGCTGAAGTTAGGCGAAAACCGTTAAAGGAAAAAATGTTTCTTATATATAAGTAATTCTTTGGATGTATGTTGATAGGACCTATAGTTTTCAAAATATGCGAATATTCATTAAGGTAAGTACAGTAGTAGAGATGCTAAACGGCAGAGTACTAGCATTTTTGTGCGCATCGGGTTACAAGCATGGAATTTGTACCATAGATAAAGTGTCTCGTAGTGATTCTTTTCAGATGTGGAGATTAGTTAGATTCGTCCCCTGTGCGCGGGGTTAGCGGCGTGAATTGGACCAAGCACACCTCTTTTTCGTCTTTTTTTACTGATCAGTTAAGGCTACTATGGCTTGCGTGGTATTGTTTTCATGTAAAACAAACACCTGGAATTCATCTTTAGGTTTCCGTACCCGAAGGGTCCAATCGGAACCCTATTGCTGTCACCCACGAGTCCGTTCGTCGTCTGTCACGCAGGATTTACAGTGTTGGAGCTACAGGCTTCAAATTATATAGTATAAGCATTTTGTTGACCCAAAGCCACATATACTATCAAAACTTATTTGAAAAATGTTTGTAAGGGGGCTCCCATAGAGTTAAAGGGGGGCGCCAAAAAATATTTTTGACGATTTTCACCTAGCTTCAGCTGTTTTCAATAAAAATAAAAAAAACTTTTGACTCGGTACACAAAAGTGGGGAGGAGGGGGGAAAAAAAGGTTGTCAACGTGTTTCTCCTTAAATATTAAAGCACATATATGAAAGCTACATTCATGCCAAGTTTCGTGCTTTCTGCCAGATGGGACCGTATTTCACATATAACAAGCCGTACTATTTTGAAAATCGAACCATGGGCAACGGATGTTGAGTTCTTATTTATAAAATCAATAATCTTGA
This sequence comes from Epiblema foenella, assembly GCA_963556455.1. Taxonomy (NCBI): domain Eukaryota; kingdom Metazoa; phylum Arthropoda; class Insecta; order Lepidoptera; family Tortricidae; genus Epiblema; species Epiblema foenella. The sequence goes on along the minus strand of OY747099.1, from coordinate 18,422,738 downwards.
TTTATTGGGTTTGACCGCTCAGCCCTTTTGGTCTATTTCAATGCAATTTTTTATGACTTATCTAAAGTGAGTAAACAAAAGAAAACAAAAATAAAATAAATAATAATATAATTATACATTATATATACTTATGCTACAAGTAAAGTGACAAGAGCTATGATATGCATGGTCTAATCACTTGAATGTTTGCACAAAAAATGGGTCATAAAATTAGCAATTAAACTGTGACTTTAATGTGAGCTACGTATGTATTAAACAATATATCATATCTATAATGGCATGCTTGGCGTTGTCGACACAAACAATTATGAGATGGTATACTTACGAGGAATTAAAGAGGCTGACTCAAAGGTCCTTGGCTGGAGCGAGTTAGAGGCTGCCGGCCAGGATCGAGCCAGATGGAAAACCCTACTATAGGTCATATATTCCTCATGAGGGATTAGAGAATACTATTCATTATCATAATCGTCATATGGACACTAAGACGGGCCTGTGTAAAAAAATATCTTTTTTTATCATTATTTTTCGTCCATCTTATTCCACTTTTAATTTTGTAAACATTGGCATCTAATTTAAATTTAACTTGATTATTAGTGCGTTGTATCTGTTCTTATTTGGCGATGCTTTACTATAAGGGCCAATTTTTATGTTGGTATCGATTTTTATTTTTCGTCTGAATTGGATGAAAATGGGTAGGTTAGAAGAGCTCCTGATTCTGTACAAAATACATATAAAATCATAACATGTACCCTAAATTTCTTTTTTCTTCTCATATAATTTAACTTCATAAGTTTTGTCACTTAATGGAAAAAATTGTAAGACACTGTGGGAAATCGTGCAAATATTGATCATAATAAGGAACTCTATCTACCCACCAATTTTTACTGTGATCTAAATAAACATGACAAGTACATAAAATTAGGTAGGCAAAACGACCAAATATCCTCAGTACCTACTTCATAGGCGGTCAGTTCGTTGATCATTTGACATCTGTTTCTTATTTCAATGGTGCATGTGCGCATTTCCACGCACGCCCCACGTTTTATTTTGTCAATTTTATACTTGATTTCATTTTCCTGTTTTTCACGAATCACGAATCTCACGAATCTTTGATTAATTTTTTTTAATCAACGTGTTCTCATTTGCGATAGGAAAGGATCTGCATGCGGCAGGACTAAGGTTTTTGCGGTGCAGCGCGCGATGGAACACGCGGTTGCCAAAGGGATGCACGGCGAGGGGCGGCCGGGCTGGGGCGGTAGTACTGGGCGCTCCGTCGTCGCGACCGCACGTCGCCCCGCCCGCCCTCGCGGACCCCATGCCAGATCTAATCAAGTGTCACATAAACTAACGTGGAAACTACCTGAGGAATACACTACCCGACTTGTGCGATACTAATAGGTATGCAATTTTATGCATACGTTTCTTGGTCTACTTAGAAACTTTTATTTGATGGCTTGGAAAGTTTTATGTTTATTATGATGCTTGTCTGTTTCGTGTACATAGCTGTAGTTTGATAGACTATTTATAAATTCATTTAGAAGTTAGTTTTAAAAACCGGTACGCATAAGTGCGCATCCGAACTGGAGTGGCTTTGTAAACAAAGTCAACAATAACCACAATTAGCTGAGCCTTGTTTGCGAGGCTAGTACGGAAATCTGTAACGAGAAATTTAAATTTAAAGCAGTTTAAATATACTTAATGTCCAATAAGTCGAAACGAAATGAATTGCTGCCGCTGCATCGCATTTACTTGGCGTCCGTTAGTATCGCACTCATGGAAATGTCGAGACACACTCACTTTGGCATTTGTCATGGATTGAGCTTATTATTTACCATTAATTACTCACATTTATATAGTTGAAGATGAATTGGCATGTCTAATTACTTATTGATTGATACATAATTTTTCTATACGAAAACGACAACAATTGTTTATAGGTATAAGCAATTTAAACATGTAATCAAATCAAATAATCATGTCGTGTATCTGCACAGGTATCTAACATTTTTGAACATAATAAATAGCTTTTGCATATATCCATCTATCTGCATTCTATATTAAATGACATTTACATTCCATTTGTACATTAACACCTGGCATTGAGTACATATAAAAGGTACCTGGAAACCAAACGGATTAAAAATAAAATTATAGAGATTTGAATAGTACGCTAAACGAAGTAGTTCGTTCTACAATGTTATTAGTTAGCTGGGATTGACAATACATACCTATATACTGATAAATGGCTTGGTAAATAATCCGTACTAGTACTATACAATTCCGAAATCCTGTCTGTTACCTTCATGCTTAAACCGCTAACGGATTTAGCTGAAAGGTACGGAGATAGTTTGTATCTCGAGGAAAGACATAGGATAGTTTTTATCCCAAAATTCATCCCCTAACCCTAAGGTGTTACATGGGGACGAAAGTTTGTATGGAGGTACAATATAAACGACTTCCACTCGGACGAAGTCGCGGGCATGAGCTAGTTACATATATATGTGTTGTTCTTAATTGGAAATAAATGGATCTCAATTCGGTTCATCTCTTTCACACTCTAATCTTGTTTCAATGTTTCGTCTGCTCAGGGGCGAGCAGTGGAACACAATGAAATGTCGGGTTGGCGGTAAAAAACGGGGCAAGTGCGAGTCGGACTTGCCCACCGGGGGTTCCGTACAAATTTGTCGGTATATATGTACATATTATAACTAGCTGTAGACCTGTAGGAGAACAATCGGACATACGACAGCATTTTTGCCGTAGTTGAGGCAAATACCTTCGTTTCAGTCGGTAAAATAGTTCAGGAATCGAGTCCCGCAGTTTTTAATGATTTGATTACTAATATACAGTTTTCAGTTTTTTTTAACCTGACTGTGGCTATAGGCTGGCTACAATAAAGCACTAGGATAGATAATAGAGATTAACCCTGTACTTCATTTTATACTAATTAGGAGGATATTACTATTTATTATTATTATTATTATAAATAAAAACCAGAAATAAACATCTTGAACTAGTTATCAACTGAAATTAATGCATAATTTGTATTTTCCATAACGTGACATATTCAGTCACTTGCCTATGCTCTTACGAAAGCGCACGCAACAGCGCAAGAGGGGCTACTCCAAACTTCGTATCGTGTCGTACATTTCACTCATACAGTGTAAAACACGAGAGTGAAAGGTACGGAATAATACGAAGTTCGGATTTCGAAGTTCGGAGTACAGGCCGTGGTTTGTAGCCTCAATAAGTGGATAGTTTCTTTCCTGCTATTACTTTACAGATTATTTTTGATACCCATACTTTTTGCTCAGCTCATCACGGAGGTCGCTACTACTCGCCATATGTTTACTAAATACCTACCAATGAGACGCTCAACACAAATGTTCCGTAGACGTATTTGTAGGTTCGCGCTTCGGTCCGGAATGTGCTTTAGCTCTCACACATGTGGTTACGGATACCTCAGAATAGCATTCCCTGCTATAGTGAATTGGCCCTAAAATTTAATTTCACCTGTACAGGACAGGCAAAGGTTTCTTCACTGTGCCTGTAAGCTCTAGTGAATCAACTAAGCTCATCCGCGAGGTTATGAGAGCTCTTAATGGATATTGTCGTGTTAAAAGTTAGGCACTTGTACTTTAAAGCGTTGAGCAAAAGCGGTGCGGGATATATCTAGATACATACTTAAAGCATGCGTTGAATAGCCGAGTTGATGTTCTTTCTATAAGCGATATTTGGTAGAAGGGCATATCGTTACTTTACAAGTTTACACATGTCACTCCAAAAATCCCAATCTTAATCCAGCACTATTAGCAGCAAAAATATACTACCCGTACTAATCTATTTTTAATTTTTAGCTCCTTTGTTTTTGTACTCCAGAAGCTGTATGTAAGTAGTAAGTGGTTTTGGTTTATTTATATACCTAACTGTTTTTTTATATTGCAATTATTTTTGTTTTATTTATTTATTTTTTGCAATGCTGAGCCAGTGTCCGTTTCACTGCCGCGGGGACACGCATGCTATGTGTATAATATGTTTTTCTTCATTTATCATTTTTGATGTGTGTCTTCTGTGTCTGTGAATAAATGTTTCTTTCTTTCTTTCTTATGTCTCTATCTTTCTAAATTACAATGACAGAGACAACATCAAATATATATTCCCTTCTGGAAAATATCGGGATTCCATCTTGATTGGTTCAAATTCCATAGCATGTCCTGGTATATCATTCCAAGTAATTGATACAGTATATTAAGGTCATGAGGAATCAAACAGCGAGACCGAATATAATGGAATTTCCATTCTGTCCCGAAAAAACAACTCAAGTCACGTTTCTGGGTAAATTTCTTTGGACCCGATTGATAAAGCGTGAACATTTTCCATTGTATGGTTTCGGTGCATGGTGTAGATGCACGAGAGCGTCACGCGAGTCTCGACAACCCCAGGGGGCGATTAAAGACTTATATTTTGCATACCAATTTGAAATCAGTGTGTTTAGGGCGCATGTAACAAATTTCATCGACTTTCATCAATTGGGTGTTACTATTTTACATGATATCTTAGGGTGTTTTTCAAAATTGTACCTTTACGATGAAAAAGTAAAAGAAGAAGAAAAAAATAAACGAAAAATGTATGATAGTACTAATTTATTTACTGCTGCGCACATGCTTTCTCTCATAGCCGCATAACCTATGCCTAACTTCTACTGCAATAACATAGGTAGGCAAATTGGCTGTTTAGGTATCATCCAAGCTATTTTTCTTTGGTTCAGTCGTGCATGCTGCAACGACATTAAGATTGGCTACGTTTTCCATTTGCACGTAGATATCGCGTTTTGTCATGAACGCAGCCCCGGGTAACTTCGGGGTTATACCAGACAACCCGCACTCGCTAATAATAGTAGCACAGTTTATTAACATCGAAGGTATATTTGTTGAAAACGTAGCGCAACATCTACTAACTACTACTAGGTCTACTAAGTATGTTATAGTAGTTTATGCAACTAGCTGCTACATAATGAGAGGCATTAAAACACGAGTGTGGTTTTATGAAACGAGCCGAAGCCGAGTTTCATAACAAGATCACACGAGTGTTTAATGCCTAATTATGTACAGTTGTATACACTACTTTATCTACACTCACATATTAAATCCTTTTTCATGTGTTCAGCAGGCGAATCACGTAACTTTATGTACTAACAGTAGACAGATTTTATTGTCAATTTTGAAGTATATATAAATGTATGAGCTAACAATTAAAATTTGACATTAAAATCTACCTAACGGTAGTAAAAAAGTTACGTGATTTTTTTACTTATTATTAAAAAACAGGCTACCGCATCTGGATATTGCCTATAAAACTATAGTCATTCATATTTGAGTACTTTTTTTACATCTATTTAGCTGACAAAAGTAAATCCTAATTCCGGAATTGGAGGCCAATATCGAAAACAATTCCGGAATTGAAAAACCGTCCGATATTGCATGCTCTAGTAGCCATCTGGGGTATGTCTAGCGACTGTATTACTCAACTCACTACCTTCGCATCAAAAAGCTGTAAAAAAGATTTTTGTGGCCTTTGGCTCGTTCTACAGGCCTTGCGAGGATATCTTTCTCCTACGCGGCCAGACTAAAATATTTTAAAATGATATCTTTAGGGAGTCGTAGAGATTGGCTGGACCTTCTATTTCTATTTAAACTCATTAGGCATAAAATTGACAGCCCACAGCTCCTTAGTAAGTTTCGTTTTTCAGTACCGTACCGTAGAATACCAGGTTTTGATGCCATGTCATTGTCTTATCCCTTGCGTCGAACGGTGCTCTTCTCCCCGTTACCACAAATATATATAAGAGAAGAAACTGACTGACTGACTGACATATCAACGCACAGCCCAAACCGCTGATTCTAGATATTCATATTTTTTTCAAAATTTAAAATTCGGGTAGCAAATCCCTTTTAAAGCGAGAGATTTGGAACTTCGTATATTAAACACGACAAAAAGGGATTTTGAGCGTTTACTAAAATTCCTTCCTTAAATGGGTAAAAAATGGGTTCAAAGTTTGTACGGGAACAAATCTTTTTGCAGGGAGAGATTTGAAACTTCTTAGACTCTGTAAACTCTGTTAAAATACAAATAAGACATATTTCAGCGTTTTTACTTACCTCCCCTAAAGGGGTAAAAAGTTTGATCTGGGAGCAAATCATTTTTAACGCAAAAGACAAAGATATTTCAGCGTTGTTAGTAATTTCACCCCTTAAGGGTTAAAAGTTTGTTCGGGGAACACGTCTTTTACAAAGTGAGAGATTTGAAACTTCGTATGATTGTCTTCTTAAAGGACCATAAAGCTAGTCTTCAATAAATAAAAAAAAAACAATCATTGGCCTTGCGCTATGCTATAATATACATATATATAAACACCTTATTTCAAAAGCATATTATAAGATAAACGATTACATCATGGATAGGGATGTTTGGCCAGTGATCGTCCCGCACAAGTAATCTAACACAGAAATATTTTGTCCTAAATATTTTCAAAGCAAAATATATATATATATATATATATTAGATATTTAATATTTATACATTTTTTTTGTCAAGATAGGTTTGCGCTAGACCACTAATCACCTGACGGTAGGTATACCTAATAAAAGCCGATTCATTCTCGCCTTGAAGGCTAAAAGGTTGTAGTTCCACAGCTTGGCTGTTCTTACAATAAAAGTGGAAGCAAAAATTAAATTAAATATTTTGTTAAAGAACCACCCTCCTGTATTGGATTTGGCACTAAAGTAATTACTTTTTTGTTAGGAAAGCACCACCCTCTTTCATATGTCATATCATATGTATTAAATGTGTATATCTTGATAATCCGTTAATTTGTTATTGTAATAGTAGGCATAGTGTATGTGTATGAAGCTACCTATGTATGTACACATACCTATGTATGTAAAATTATTAGGAAACCATCGGGAAGCAAGCGATAAATATTGGTGTTAATCAAGCCTAAATCATAATCTGACATTACTATACAACATTTTTGATAGCCAAAAACTGCTGTTAGTTTCCTATTGAAGTTTTCCGAATTCCGAAACGAGCATTTCCTCGGTTGGGATGCGATTTCACAGCGAGCTCCAATAGCCCCATTCACCTGCGATCGTGTATCGGCTGCATTTCAAGTTAGATCCACTTTCGCTGATCCATGGGGAACTAGAAATTTAATGATTTCAATCATGTTCTACAAAATTTTGGAGAAATGAGTTTAACCTAATACTTAGTTATCATCCCTTCGGCCGTCATCGCATCTGTGTTTCACAACCAGTTGTCTACGAGGAGAGGTGGATTAAAAATGTCTTTCTAGGCAATCATTTATGATAGAAAATATTTATTCTTGACACGTAAATAAAATAAAATAACCTTTTATTCGGACAAAAGTTACAGTGTAAATAAAATGTTTTCCCATTTCTGAATGTCCGTTTGCCGGGCCGCAAAGTCCTCCTCCATTCTTCTCCACCACTGGTTTTTCTATAGCTACCTTACCCCGAGTCTTTTCCACTACCTGCCTGATATCATCTTTCCATCGTTTCTGTGGCCTTCCTCTCTTCTTTATGCCTTCTCTTGGATACCACCGGGTGACAGTTTTACTCCATTTCTGTCTACCTCTTATCCCCACTTCCATTTTAGGCTCTTTATTGTTAGGGTATTGTCCTAGACCTTGGTCATTTTCTTGATGTTAGAGTTTCTTATTCTGTCCCTTCTATTGGCTCCTATCATATTTCTTTCCGCATGGCACGCTGGCATATGGTGAGTTTTTCGACTGTGTTTTTTGTTAAGGATCATGTTTCACTTCCATAGACTAGGACTGGTAGAATCCAGGTGTTGAATACTTTGCCACTACCTACTCTCCACCACTAGCTACTCTTCTTTCAATTTCTTTGGTCATGGTGTCCATTGCTATCATCAATTACCTAAGGCAAATTTATCTTTGCACATACTCGATTTATGTGTCTCCAATAAGTATAGGGTTTTTAATGCCATTGGTCATAATTTTTGTTTTCCCAGAGTTTAGTTTTAGCCCAGCCTTTTCGCTCTCTGCCGCTAGTTTATTCACCATCCTGTTTAGGTCCTGTGACGTTTTTGCAAACAACACCGTGTCCTCAGCAAAACGTACCTAAATGATTTAAGTTGTGTGTGGCCGTCTATGTTTATTCCTAAATTATTACACTCAAGGTTTCCGAAGATCATTTCTAGTATGGATAGATAAAGTTTTGGATAGAGGAGGTCACCCTATCTTACGTATCTTGAAGACTATATACAGGGTGTAACAAAACTAGTGAGGATCCGTTTAAGGACATATTCAGTATTGTGTTCTGATTAGGAAAGAGCCGAAGAAAAATTTTTACTGGTCGTCCAAGTCAGTCAACTGTGCATACAAAGGCCAAAAATTTAATGCGTCAAAAAAATTCTCTTCTATTTTTTCCTAATCAGAACACGATACCGAATATATTGCCGATTGTTACACCCTGTATGTCGGCCATATAGCATTCAGGTTAACCCTTACCCCGCCAGCGCACGTCTTTTCTTATCTAATAGGTATGTACCTGCGAATATTATACGACACCTGAGTGTGACATCGTAGTCGCGGTGAGCGGAGTGCGGAAATAAGGCATTTAGAGTCCGCTCGTGCTGGCGACGTGCTCAAACTTGAAACACGACTGTTTTGGTTTCCGATAAGACAGCCAGATATGACGTTACCTCGTCCCCGCTGGAACATCGATCTACGCTTTTCTTTGAGTGTCGTGACCCAAATAAACACAATAAACCCTAGAATCCGTTTAAATGCCACTTAATTTTTGCACTTAGTTTGTACAGGTAGCTGTTATAAAATACTATTGCTACCCGGAAATTTTAGATTTCATTGATAACAAATAATTACTAAGTAGGTAGATTTGTGTGAGATTGTCCGCAAATATTTATTTATTTTAACATTTTACTCTCTCGGTTTGTAAACATACTTACAGATAAATACATAAATATCACGTTAGACCCGTTTAAAAATTTTTTTAAGTAGGGTCAGTAGGTGAGTTTACGGCCTGTTAATTTGATGCGCCAGTTTGCGCCAACTTGGATAAGTTGATGAACTGAAAGGATATTTTCTTGCCTTTTTAATATATTCCTGTTCAATAGCTACTAATTAAAACGCATACGACTCACTATCACTTACTGTCGTTCACTAAATGAACTATATAATAATAATAATTTGACATTTATAGAAACTGTGACATTTTAGTTAAATGGTTTATAATTATTGTATAGAACGAATAAACCATTAATTATATTGCTTACCTGTTTTAGGTCGAACATGGAACTTCTTCTTGTTATCACCACCTATTGTATACTGTTCTTGCAATAAAAAATATTTCTTTCTTTTATTTCTTTAGGTCATGTAAAACTGTAAATATCTTTAATTGAAAAAAAAAACCTCGTTCTTCAGAAAGCCGCAAACTGACGCAGGCCGCGTAACTGGCCTAGCGACCCTAATTTATTTTAAATCTCTTTAATCAATTAAGAGTAAGTAAAGTCATTAAACTTTATCGGTTTCGAAATAGATACCGCAAGGCTTTTTTATTCGTGCACTTGCTAAACGGTTTATTGCCGATTCATGATGATTTTTTGTATTTTAGTCGCTTTGAGTCCGACCGAGTTCGTGTTTGCATATGCTTATGTAAGTTAGTATAGGTACATTAGGTACCCGTGTTTTGAAATCTTATTGATATGTCTATTAATAAACATATGTTTTACGTAAATAATTAGTTAACATTTGGCAGAATAACGTCAATTATTTAAAAAGTTTTTTAATTTTCGTGCGTGTTTGTAGTAAGTATATCTAAAGAACTCATAAACAGGATGGGCAATTTAGAGGTTTACATGTTTAGGGTTCCGTACCAAAATGGTAAAAAAGGAACCCTTATGGTTTCACTTTGTCCGTCTGTCACTTCGCTAAATATCTCAAGAACTACTTATGCCATCGATTTGAAATTTGGAATAGTTATAAAGAAGGCTTACCTACATATATAGAACTTGACTTTTTTTTTTTAATTTCTTTGAAAAATTACAGATAACTGGTGGTTCAAAATTTGAAAGTCTAGTTAATATGTCGAGTGGGGTGTCATATGAAAGGGTTTGAATTGCACATTCTGAAACAATTTATTTTTTATTTTTTAAGTTGTGTTTTATGAGGAAAAATGAAAAAAATACACCCCCCCCCCCCTTATCTCCGAAGTTTACCAAGGAAAAAATATAGAATTATTACACAGCATTGATATTAATGTATATTTTACAGGAAAAAAAATATAACTGTAGCTCTATCTAGTTTTTCTTTTTTTTATCGTCAAATAACATTTCTATACCAAGTTTGTAATTTAATCACCTTTGTATGTATTTTTGTTTTATAAATTCCTACGAGATTATGCTGAAAGTCCCTTCTTTCAAATAAAGAAAAAAAAATTGAAATCGGTTTACGTGTTAAAGAATTATCCTTAAAAAACTACCATACATACAAAGTTATTCAGTCGCTCAAATTTGTAACAAAAGTCGCCGATAGATGGCGCCATGTGGTCCAATTTTCACACAAGGTTGTTGAGATTTTCCTGTTAATAGGGTTGGAACCGGTACACGGAACCCTCGGTGCGCGAGTCCGACTCGCACTTGACTGGTTTTTTATATTATAGACGCACTAACCGTATTGTGGAGCGTTTTAAACTTAAAAAACATATTAATAGGTAAAAAAAATTTTCGGCTCTTTTGACATAAAAAATACAATTGGTTCTACGGGTAGCGTATACCTATCCACTATTTTTTATATTGATTTAAACATATAAACATCATAATTGCCCAACCTGCCTATCAAGACGTGTTTGCAACTATACCTTGATTTTTTTTGAATTAGAAAGAATGTCAGAGAACGACTTACGAGTAGTGTTTTAAAGTGTGAATTTCGTACTTTTCAGTTTCACTTTGCCACGGCATCTTTAATCACGACACGTGTAATTTCCCAAAGCCGTACCTACTTATGAACCGTAAAACAACCCACCATACGTGGTAAGCTTATTTGAATTTCTAATTTTAAGGTAAAATCTGTATTCTCAAATACCAACTCTTTACTAATAGAAACAATTTTTTTTCTTTTAGGGTTGTTTGCCAACTTTGAAAGTTAACCTTGTAAGCTCACCTTTGAAGGTTAACCTTGTTTGTTAGCGAACGTTCTTAGTTGTAAGTTAACGTTGTTAACTGTTAGATGGTCAGCTTATTGAGAAGCTTGTAAGTTTGCTCTGCTTTGACAAAGAGCATATTCATGGAAGTCACTGAGTGGAACCAGCCTACCTGATCTGCTCTCCGGCTCCAGCTACTAGCTGAGACTGCCGCCTACTTCTGTACTTACTGCGGAGCGTGTAGCTGCGTTGGAGGTTTGAGTTGCCTCACCTATCGGGTATTTATCCTTTTATTTTACTGTGTCTAGCTAATTTTAGTAACTCGCTTAAATCCTTAGTCTTACTATTTTGTGCTTTAAGCCTATGCCTATGTTGCACTGAATTGGTCCACCGGTCTAGCGGGAAGACCAAACCCTATTAAAGTGTTTACCCTTAAGTATATTCTCTTGTAACTGAACAGACTTAGGTCTTAGAAACTTTAGCTTTGCATGTTTGACCTCAGTGCTTATAAACAAAAGTGTGTCATAATAAATAATTGTTAAACTTACTTGATGTTTTTATTTAGCTCATTCTCATATTTGTCAGTGGTCTCATCTGGCGCTCATTAAATATAAATTCTTGATGATACCTACTGCTCTGGCCATAGCCAAACTCACGGCCTACTAAAACAGAATCTCATGTTCACCACTAGACATTAGCTTAGCCGCAGCGATACCTAAAAGTGGCCTCTCACAGCCCTTATAGGCCCTCATCACAGAGTGGCGTATCGTTATAACTTAGTGTTGAATCCGAAAAAACCGAAATGTATAAAATTCTCACTAGCAAACTCATCTTCAAATATCAATATAGATTCAAATATAAAACTCAATGGTGAAACTTTAGAATTTGTTAAGACAACTGTATTCTTAGGTATTACACTGGACTCAAAATTGCAGTGGTGTTCCCACATAACCGCTATAGGAAGAGGTAGCTCTGCTGCTTTTGCAGTCAGGAGAATAAGGCAGCTTACCAATGTGGCAACAGCTCGGTTAGTTTACTTCGCTTATTTTAATAGTATAATTAGTTACAGTCTTATCTTATGGGGATCAGCTGCAAATATCGAAACTGTATTTATATTGCAAAAAAAGGCTATACGAGCAATTTATAACTTGGGGTCGCGTGAGTCATTGAGAGAAATCTTTAAGGAAATAGATATCCTAACCCTGCCGTCGCTGTACATATTTGAAATAATCATGTATGTTAGGAAGAATTTATACAATTTCCCAACGAATACTGATAAGTTAATGACTACAAGAAACACTGGGAAACTCAAAATAACTTTTTATAGATTAGTGAAGGCGAAAAAGTAGTTTTTGGGAAATTGTATAAAATTTTACAATAAAATTCCAAGACACATTACTGCACTTACGGATTCTAAATTTAAGTCTGTCGTGAAACAGACACTTATTTCAAAAGCATATTATAAGATAAACGATTATATCATGGATAGGGATGCTTGGCAGTGGTAGCGTCCCGCACAAGTAATCTAACACAGAAATATTTTGTCCTTAATATTAAAAAATATGTATGTATGTTTATATTGTAGCATTTGAATTCCGTAGTATTATGATACTGTTATTTTATATACATTGTATATTGTTTTGAAAAAATGACACGTCGCCGAGTTTCTTACGCCGGATCTTCTCGAGGCAGAGGTTTATTTTATGAACTGGTGGTATTTTTTTGACATTCATAAGTGTATGTAACATGCCTAAATTGAAGAATAAATGATTTCATTTCATTTCAATTCATAAGCGGGCTTAAGAGCGTTTCATCAGCCGCCCACCATATCATTTTATTTTGGAGATTCTCAGGTAAATAAATATCAAATAATAATGTCACTGCCGAGCGAGATGGTCGTATACAAATTTGAATAAAAGTGACAGTGAGATATCATTTCATTTCTTATCTTACAACAAATGATTACTCACCCATGTTAAAAATACTGTTTAAGGTAAGCCGTCAGCCGTTTTAGACAAGTATAACGGCCGCGTGTAGCATGTGCTGTGAACAATTGTTTGACATGATGGCCACGGCTACCTTCCATCATCACACCTCTCCCCATAGACAGTGAGCTCACACCTTGGAATCTTTGCGTTCTCGTACAGTAAGTGCCTATAATTCAACAGGTACTTTATACCGAGAAGACTTAGGTAGGTTGTGAAATGAGCTTAAATTAAACACTCGATTCTAAAGTAACATTTTTATTACATTAAAAATTAAAAATAAAATATAGGTATGGCACGGGCCAAGTGCATGTCGGACTCCGCAGATTTACGGTTCCGATCCAACCGCAAAATTAAGTTGTTTTAAAAGGAGGAATAAGGAAATTTCAAATAAAAATTCTGATTTATCAATATATTAGTATTTCTTGGTAAGATATACGTAATAATAAACATTATCACCGAAATTTCAAAAGTCAATGGAAAATTAAAAAAATGTATGGAACAAAGTTTTGTGACAGAAGACGGACGGACGCGCGAGTGACAGCAATGGGGTTCCATTTGGACCCTTCGGGTACGAAACCACCATACCTAATTACAACATACATAATTATAATTACCATTTTTATTTTTTAATTCTAATAACAAATGTAATTGACAATGAATATTACTTATAATGTTTGTAATTTCACTAATAAATTGTAGTGTAAACTCTTCCTATATTGTGTACCAGGGCATCATGTATCTTACTAACACCTATTTATAGGACCAATAATGTGTTAATGAACATAATTACAATGGAAATAAATGATGAAAAAGTTTGATAATATCGGGAATGCCGAATTGACAATGACACTTGTCATTTTAGCATTGAGGTTCATTTGGTAGCTTATGGTAAACTTTTTGAATTAGAAATCAGGGTATTAGGCAATTTGTATTTAAAAGTAATAGGTATTTGAATGATTTATTATATTATAAATAAAATAATATTACTTATGCGGGTTGAAAATTGTTTCTTTTTTGTGTCTCATGTTTGCATCTCGGGAATTAATACCTTTCAATTGAATTTACTTTTCGTCGTCGTAACTATCGACGTCTATGGCAATAATATGAAGCACATAAATTATTCAGTTCAATTTTGTAATCAAAAATCTACGAATCTTAAATATTTAATCGAAATGTACACGCGACCTATTTGAGGAGACGGCTTCAACTTGGAGATAAACCCAGATTACTTCGATTTACATTAGTGAGTCCGTTTTAGTAGAAGCCTTTGAAGAGCCAAGATGTCCACTAAGGAAAGAAAGGGAATAACGAGTTTTTGGTTTTGACTATTATTTTTCAGACGCAGTTTTATGAGGCTCGGATGTTTTTAGGGTTCCGTACCAAAATGGTAAAAAAGGGACCTTTATGGTTTCACTTTGTCTGTCTGTCACATCGCTAAATATCTCATAACTACTTATGCCATCGATTAGATATAGATACATAGAATATGACATTTTTATTTCTTTTTTATTTTCTCTGAAAAATGACATAATAGGCGGTTCAAAATTTGGAAGTCTAATGAATATGTCGAGTGAGGTGTCATATGAAAGGGCTTGGGTTGAACATTCTGAAACATTTTTTTTTATGTTGAGTCATTTTTGTTTCATGAGGGAAAATATAAAAAAATACCACCTCCCCTTATCTCCGAAGTTTACCGGAAAAAATATGAAATTATTACATAACATTGATATCAATGTATATTTTACAGGAAAAATATAACTATAGCTCTATCTAGTTTATCTTTGTTTTTATCGCCAAAAAACATTTCATTACTAAGTTTGTAATGATTAAATTTGCAGGTATTTTTGTTTAGTTTATAAATTCCTACGAAACTATGCTGAAACTACCTTCTTTGAAATAAAGAAAAAGAAATTGAAATCGGTTCACGTGATAAAGAATTATCTTTGAAAAACCACCATTCATACAAAGTTATTCAGTCGCTCAAATTTGTAACAAAATTCGCCGATAGATGGCTCTGTACCCATGGCGTTCAATTTATACACCATTTTGTTGAAATTTTCCTGAATTAACTTTGTCAGGACCGGTACGCATCTGTGTACGGAACCCTCGGTGCGCGAGTCCGACTCGCACTTGACGGTTTTTTTATTCAATGCACTGCAATATCACTACGGGGTAGAAGATCTACTCGACTAGAAAGTAGCATTGAATTGACATTGGTTTTATATTGGTTTCGCGCTCGGTTTGACGATTTAGGCTTAGTGTCTGTGACAAAAAGAACCATACAATGTAATCACGTCATTTTGCCAGATGGGAAGTTAGTGATTACAGGTTTACACTTGCCTTGATCTTGATAAAACTTTCGTGCTTTATTTGCTTTTTTGACATTTCCATACATATTTCTTGGTTTATATGGTACTCTTGACCTGAACTTTAATTAGAACTTTCTATGATTTAGTCGGAGAAAGATCGCCGAGGTCTTTCCCTTCCAACTATCCCCTCAAATTTCCCTCATACATCCTCATGTTAATTTTATGCTACCGTCTGTATGCAGAGAGAGATGCTGTATGCCGTTCTCAATTTTCTTCACTATCCCTTCAATTCATTTCTCTCTTATCCCACTGTTTCTTACACGAAAAACAAAACTTATATTAATTCGATACCGTCGAACATACCTCCAGAATAACGTAAACTAGACGCATATCCGTCTACTCGTAGTTTACGAGTAGAGATAGCTGGTTATCAATCATCTTCCATGACAGATGGAATATGGATTACGAGGAATCTTGAAATGGTAATCATATTGATGTTGTCACTCGGTTGTAATGGTATTCAGGGCCTGTACTCCGAACTACGAAATCCGAACTTCGTATCTTGCCGTCACTTTCACTCTCGTGTTATTCACTATATGAGTGAAAGGGATGGCACGATACGAAGTTTGGATTTCCTACTTCGGAGTAGCCCCTCAGATCTACTCGAAGGATAACCGTATCGCACGATGCCGTCTGGATAATATTATTGGATATCATTGACGTGTACCTACGTAATCTACTGGAGACCCGTGGCGGAAATTCCGATATTTAATTAGAAAAGGAACAACTATATAGATACATTTTTGAAATTTGTGCCACTTATAGGACCTCTGAAAACATCTAAAAAAAGGTGTCGACATCTACGATACTGAAAAATTTGTAACGTGGAAGTCCACGGTAAAGTATAAAAGCGACCAATGTGGCTGTATGTTCTGCTGGCGCGTATTTTTTCAGAAACATTATCTCTTGCAATTCGATAACTAATGAGGTTGTGGAAGTTGTATGGTTGTATGCGCATTAATGCAAACGCACATTTTTGGGAAAGATATGTTCTCAAATCTCTCATGTGTCAAATCCAATTATTAAATTAAATCAAATCAAATCAAATATTTATTAATTTACATGACCTTAATTTTTCTCAGAATTCTAAACTTTATGGTTTGGAAATTAGAAGGGGGGGGGGGGGGGAGGGGGAAGGATACTTTTTACTTCTTCGACAGTCAATATCTCATATTGTTTTAATATGTTGGAATAGTTTTTTAGAAACCTCTATATCATTTTAAAAAACCTACACGCTTATGTGCATTGAATTTTTTTTCATATCCCGGTTATTTATTTCTATATTTATATTTTTTTGTAATTTCCCATCACTTTTAAGTAGCAGTTAGTAGTAGTACTTTTAAATACCGCTACTTAAAAGTTATATATATATAAATTTACCTAATGTAGATTACGATCAATGAAAAATATAAATAATGCTTCCTTGTAGAGATCATTTGTCATTTTGACTAGAAGCTTATATATTTTTTGATGTAAAGAGTGTTGTTGATCAGGAATAAAAACAGAGTGTAGGGACATTTATCTTTTCTCGGTGGCAGTTGCTCAAGATTCACGCGATAACTTACGATACTAAAACTCTTTCTAACTTCGTGTTTTCTGTCTTCAATAGATAGTAAAAATGTCCAAACTTAGATAATGGAAACGAAACATAGTGTTTATTACTTGTTGCGAAAACACGTAGAGCAAGGATAGCTATTCTTTGCTAGTGAAATGGGAAAAGGTTGTGATTATACGTACCTACCCGGTCAAAATTTTGCTTTAGACGATATATCTACTTCTTGTTTTTCCAGGAAAACTAATATACTTAGCCTTCTTACACATCTTAATTCAGTACTCAGTTTCCGGTTTTTGTAAGATTCCGAGGAAAAACCTATTTACGTGCCACACACATCGTAAATATACAGCTTCTCATTTTTTCTTTGGCGATATTTGAAAGTTGTTATAGTTTGATTGATAAGGGTGCTGAGAGTGTGATCACGCGCGCCTTCCGCGCCCCTCGGCTCATTCTCTGATATATATCCAATTGGATCTTGCTCAGCAAATTTTCAACATCTGCTCCGCTCTGGGAGCATAAATTGTGAGCACATTTCTCCGTTCTTGTATGTACTCGAACTTACCGTCCCCTTTAGCCAAATTCATATTTGAATCTATAGTCTATTTTACTCTTTATGTTCATATTCCGAGCTAGAGGTGTTAGTTTTACAATTGGGTAATGCTATGAAAACCAAGCCCGCGGCGCCGGGTGCCATTGTTGTGAAGGGAATTAGCCATTGTTGTCAGGTTAATTTTTCTCTCTGAAAGAAGCCTGACTGATCAAAGACAAAACGCAAAAAGTTTCAGTGTTTCTATTCCATTTCATTGTCAAAAAAGTTTCATTACGGAAAAGTTGACGGATTTTGCCGCTTTATTGCCCAATTCATTTTTCCTGGAAACGGGAACAAACCGCTACGTTAAATAATGGGGAGCCCGTCTCTTGTTGTTCGGCTCCCGATTACCGTGCAGTAAGTTTGTCTTGTTTCTCTTTATGCTCTAACAGGACAGGTACAAAATGAAGAACCAACTTTGTTACCTTACTTCATAAAGAGAGGAAATACTCAGTGGCAAACCTAAAATTTCAATGTGAATAAGCTAGCTGTAAATGCTTTTGGCTCAATAGTGATGTGCGGTTCTTTGATAAAAGTAAGTTCTAAAGAGCATCATTTATTAACGTTATATATTGCCTTTAGAGAAGCAAGTAGGGTTTGAGGGTCAGATGTGGTAGGGTCCGACATAACATACAGACCATTGATGATGTCTACACTTAAATAGGGGATCCATCATTTTACCGAAAATCGTTACATCGATTATCATTTCCCATAGCACTATTCGCAGAATTTTATTATCACTTAGGAATCATTCATCGAACTTCGTTAGATCGCTCAAACATTTGCTCGAATTACCTTTTACACAAGAATCAACTCATCGAATTTTAATTCAGTATTTTATTTGTTCATCGACGTAGTCGTTCATCGAATGGCCTTTAGTATAATTTTGGTTTAACGAAGGTTTCAGTTCCCAAAATTCTTATTACCTAGAACATCATTTCACCACTGTTTACTATTCTTGATATAAGTAAGTCTAAAATTATTTTTTTTCTCAGATTCTTGGTGTACTCTGTAAAAGTACTCATAAACAAAAATACTCAAAAACAAAAATACCTAAAACCTAAAATGTACAAAAGATCTGTTAGGGCAAAACCGACTGTAATGCGGATAGGTTAGAAGATTAAGACGGGAGCTTTGCTCCCGTCTTAATCTTCGGGGTTATTTTTTTATATAAGCCCAGAAAGACCAGTTAGGGCAAAACCGACTGTAATGCGGATAGGTTAGAAGATAAGAAATCTTCGAGGTTATTTTTTTATATAAGACCAGAAAGATTATACGCCTTGAAAAATCATGCTTGCTTGGTTGTTCGATGAAACATTGTTCTTGGAAAGAATACTATATGGAACGTACTATCTGTGAATCAAGTTTCGATAAATTAATACTATGAATAACGAATATTTCGATGAAAGGTAAATTCGATGTACCGTTACGCTACGAGTAGAGACGGATTCGAAACGATTAACTATGAAAAGTGGTTCGATTATATAAAATGCAATGAATTGATGATTATGTGATTAGAAAAAAAAACCTAATGAAATTCGTTGAACAGTTTTCGGTGAAATGAAAATCGATGTAAGATATTTCGATAAAATAATAGACACCCACTTAAATAGTACTGAGAGTGAGACTAATTAAACTGATAGAGAGCGCATGTACAGTCGCCATCAAATATATCTGTACTCTTCAGGGTGCTCAAAAATATCTGAACATGCACTTTAATGCCTTAACAATAGAGTCGTGTTCAGATATTTGTGAGCACCCTGTTCGCTCCAATATATCTGATGGCGACTGTACAACGTGTATAGCGAACTTTTCACATGTACCTCACAAAAATTACATGGTATATTTTAAGTATGTAATAATTAAATATTTTACATGATTCATGAAGAATATCGAATGTTAATTCAATAGTACAATTTTTCTTCTTCGTCGAAACTTCATGACTGCGGGTCGTGCTCATGATTACGTGCTCAAGTCGCGTTAGTCTGCAGTGCTAAAAAACTGTACTACCTTTAATCATTAAAAACTGTCAATCTATACATATAAAAGAAGTAGTCCTCACTGACTGACTGGCTGACTGACTCATCAACGCACAGCCGAAACTGCTAACGCTAGAGAGTTGATTTTTGCACAGTCGATTACATTTATAACGTAGGCTAGGAATAAGAAAGCATTTTTCGAAATTCATCCCCTAAGCGGGTAAAACAAGGGATGAAACTTTGTATGAAAACACGTATTTATTGAAGTGAGAGATTTGAAACTTTGTGCATAGACTATCTGTTTAAATATATTAAAGGCGTATTTCAGCGTTTTTCTAAATTGCTTCCCTAAAGTGGTGAAAAGGAGGTTGAAAATTTGTACGGGGAGTAAATCTTTTTTGAAGTGAGAGATTTGAAACTTCGTAAATAGACTCTCAGTTTAAATACAACAAAACATGTTTCAGCGATTTTCGGAAGTACTTCCCTAAAGGGCTGAAAATGGGGTTCCAAATTCGTACGGGGGGAGCTAATGTTTTTTTAAGCCGTCGTCTCCCGGCGAAAAAAATAAACATTAGCATTCATTATGATCTCTGGGATCTCCGGGACCGGTAGACGACTTGTGAGAGATTTGAAACTTCGTAAATAGACTCTCTGTTTAAATACAACTAAAGACATTTCCGCGTTTTTCGAAATTGCTCCCCTACAGTGTTGAAAACGGGGTTCCAAGTTAGTGCGGGGAGCAAATCTTTACTTTTCTTAAATATCGATATAGTGTCATCTTCGAGGTTCCAGGGGGTGCCGATAACGAAAATGACATGTATTTTCAAATCAAAGATAGTAGACATTTATTTTTCATAAAAATCGATATGGGTGTCATCTTCGAGGCTTCTCGGGTGGCGATTACGAAAATGACCTGTATATTAAAATCAAGGATGGCGGATATTTATTTTTGTTAATTATCTACATCGTCGAGGTTTCTCGAGGTGCCGATTACGAAAATGACACGCATTTTCAAATCCAAGCTCGCGGACATTTATTTTTCTTAAAAATCGGTATGGGTGTCACTGTCTTCTTCGTGGTTCCTCGGGGTGCCGATTACGAAAATGACATCCAGTTTCAAATCCAAGATGGCGGATGTTTATTTTTCTTAAAATTCGATATGGGTATCACTGTCATCTTCGAGGTTCCTCGGGGAGTCGATTACGAAAATGACATCCATACATACCTACATACGTAGATATATACAAAAATACGGGTCAAAGTTAGAACCTCCTTTTTTGTAGACTTAAAAATTACGCTTGGTACGCGGGCGAAGCCGCGGGAAAATGCTAGTTAATTATAAAATTAAAAATAATAGCGTTTTCGTGTTTAAATATAATTAAACTACCATGTGGCAAAAAACCTCTTCCAAAATAGTTTTTGTGTTGGTTGAATGCTGACAACCATGGCATATTAAAAAAAGTCTATATATTAAAAGTTAAACTGATTTTTTAATTCCCGCCTCTTTCATTCATAATATCACGATAATGTAGATTTAATATTTTTTTGATATGTGCGATTGTTTAATAAAATATATGTACCTAAACTACGCGAGATATAGACCAGGTACGTGCAAAGCCCACGGTGGCAAGTAAACACTTTTTTTGTATCTTTTAGGTACTGTTTATTTATTTTTGGTTCTTTGATATTTTTTCGTAACTGTATTAATAAACGTCGGTTGATATTCGTGCGGAAGTGAATTCACTTGTCCTGATTCTTGCCCCTTGCCTCACGGCTCGGGCGAAGACAACTCGGGACTCGTGTATCATTGACATACCTTCCGCACTTGCATCAAAATGTACCTACTATTGTGGGCGTCTTTGTGTATATGGGCATATATGTAAAATGTGGAGGTCGGAATACAAACCTTAGTTGTGGCTTATTTATCTACTATGCTATGCTTTAGTAACGAATGAATACGAGTAGTATAAAAATAAACATATACCAATAGATAGATATATTGATTGCAATAAACTGGAACCCATCAGCGACAGTCTAATCTAATAAATTACTTGAATCAAAACTCTGCTTTCGCAAAAAAAAACTTTTTGAAGTTTTTTCCAATATTGCGAATGCGGATCCTGTCTTTAATGACCCTATTAAAAAGTAATCGCTCGTAGTAGGTGTCATCGGCAGTGCATCTTTCACCAGCAATATTGAAACCGGTATTTATATGCAATAAATGACTATTTTAGAAATGTTATTATTATTTCCATAAATAATTAGTTGTCAATTAGATATTGGTAATGAGCACAAGCATTTTCGAGTTGGTTATCTATGACTAGACTGTATGAAATACTATTTCTTTTATATTTACCTATATTTGTCTTGGGTGCTCAGGACTCCCGTTTGTAATTTACGTCGGTACAATTTTGAATTGAAAGGTTCATTGATTTAACGGGTATTCAATCCATTTTTGTTGTTTCAGAGCGCGTGATGGGCCTGCCTTATAACCACGTGACATTTGCGTGATCGGGGACTATCATGATGTTGCTGACGACAGCCAATTACGAGTGAATCGTGTTTCTTAGTAAACATTACGTTAGATTAGAGCTTGGTTTAAAGTGCTCATTTTATGTACATTGGGAAGTGGACTAACATTATATCCGTGAGTGGACCAGTGCGTTATCGTAATACAGGAAGCAGCCAGCCCCGTTGTAAGGAGGTAGGTGAAGTGATTTACTGACAATCTTTTTTTCCATTGAGTGAAAAAAATGTTACCCAGAATTGTGAAACAATAAAATAGGGTCACGGTTTTCACCAAAGTTCTTGAACAACGGCATTACATCCCGAACACAAAAGCTAGTTTTTAACAAAGCCTCATTCCTAATTCTGTATTTCGTTGTCTCGCGGCAAGTTACCTTACGCAATGAAAAGCTTTTATAATGCGAAATGCTGTTTTCAGTAAAATATCGTTTTGTTCGCAGTAAATTTTAGTTGGCACATAAATATCTGTTTGCCGGCACGGGTGAGTGAGTGCTAGTGGTGAAGGCTCTATTCTGCCCGACAGCCTGAACTGCTGGCTGTGAAAATATAAATCGCACCCGGTTGAAATTACCTGTACGTTTTATGACACACTCGAATATGTGTTCATTCAGTCATTATATCGGGGCTATGCTTTTGACCCTAAAATATAATAATATTGCTCGCAGAGAAAAAAAGTGACACATCCATATACCTAATGCCGGGAGGCGTGAATTGACGTTGCTTGTTGCGTCTCTTGAAAATATGAAGGGTTATTTTAACTACAGGTAAGTAATTTCAAAGATTGCGTAAAAAAACACTGGTCTTGAAAATTAACGGTCGTCGAGTTCTAATTAGTATGTACTTAAACGTAACCGTGGTGTCTGCAGCGATTCCTTTGCAATTTATTTGGTAACATTAGGTAAGTATAGTTCAGTAAACGTGTCGTGTCCTGACGCGATAAAACGATCCCAATATCAAACATTTTAGATTCACATTCATCCGATACGCTCTGTTGTGACGTTCGATAATGTATCAGGCGTCAGAGAATCGCAGGATAAACACAAGCTAGAACGAACTCTATTAAACCTGAAGTGTCTTTGTGATATTGTCAGAAGGCTGGGTTCGTTCGTTGTATGTTTGATGTGGCTGCGCAGAAACACGTTTTCCGTTTTAAGCATGCCGCGAGCGGATCCCGGTCACAGAATATCTTAAAACAGAGCTTCAGTAGTAGGAATTGGTCAAGATTTGCATTGAAAAGCTTTTTTTAGGTTACCTCTCCTACATACAAAAGTGGGAATGCAATTATTATTTGCAATACTTATCGTCTGGTGTAACGTTGGATAGCTCATTCAAACATATTGTGGGTTGTCTATTCATGTTTAGATTCAAAAATTCGTGTGCGTAATGTAAAAATGCTTCAAAGGCAAATTTTTATTAGAGCCAAGTGTCCCCACTCCCTGCCAGCTAACTGCTTTTTTAAACTATGAAGTACTATGCTATACAAATTCTAGGCAAGAAACAAATGAAAGCGCCGTACATTTTACTATGAGCAGTACTTTATAGGTAGTACAAAAAAGTATAGCCCCTTTATTCATAAAATTTAACAAACCTCTGTTAACTTAAATGTGTTTTGTTCCATTCTCACAAACATAAATGTCAAAGTGCCAGATAAAGACGAATTGTAGCTCCAATTTAATTTATTTTTTATCAATAATGGGGTAAGTCTGTGATTTTTTTAACCCGTCGTCTTCCAGTCACTAGAAGCTGCCCGAGCTCACCCCGATCGTAGTAGGAGCGCGGCAATCGGCGCGGGTGTAAAGGACCCGTGATTTGTATTTGCCGTCGCCACTTTTTCCGCGATTGGACACGAGCTTCACGCTGCTGAACTAACGAACCATTTGCGAGCGCGCCCGACCGAAGCATCCATATAGATCAATTTGGTCCACTTTGTATTTAAATATTTTAACTTATCCAATCAATTTGTCTAGCTTATCAGTTTTTTGGGTAATATATTTAATGGGAACATTGTGTCTCTAAGAATGAAATTGGAATCGTGATTGATCAGATGCCTAACTGAGAACATGGATCGGGCTCCGCTGTCGGCTAGACAAAGTATTTCTATGTAATACGAGTATCTTCTAAATATTGTCCCAGTACCTAGGCCATGCTGTAACGATCTACACTTAGTTTTTATCCCAGTAGTTGTAACCGTAAAGCCATTTTAGAAGTAAATAACCTGTGACTCTTGTTTAAATTCCGTCGCGGGAAGTTGCCTCGAAATTGTTGTGTAAAAAAGCAGGTATTTTAAACCGGCTCTATCCACACCAGCCATTGTAGGTGGCTGCATGCCAAATGAGTTTTGTGATGGAGTCCCCTTGTGAAAGGCCGATAGTGAGCTGCGCATCCTCGACGAAGCAGAATCTACATAAATTTAACATTTCTTTCAGATTTGTTTGTACAATATGATGTAAGTTTAAAGCTACGGCGTTCTTACTTGCTAGGCATGTCACGCTTTAGAATATTTTAGGCGCTCAAGTGTTAACGGCTCAATATCTGTTTTTGTTTGTTGTGCTCAATACATGTAGATTAATTCCAGACTTAGTTACACAGATTAAGTTACACATCTCTCTTGTTTCCAATAGTATGTTGCGCGCTCTTTCTGAGCCGAGCTGAACTGCCAGAAACAGTACGCGAAACACATTAAAATTATTTACAGGTAATTCAAAACTAGATATCCCAATTTAACCAACTGTACTTAGGTGTTTAGTTGTTTTTTTATTAGGTGCTATTAAAATACATAGGTAGGTCTCAATATTTACATGTATATTTAAACATATATCTGACATATCTACATATGCTATATAATATACACTCGCGGACAAAGAATACGGGGTAAAACGGGTCGGTAAAATACCGTCATATTTCCAAAAATAGTGCAAGCTTGCACGGTTTTTTAATCCTGTCATGATATTTATTTAATTTTATGTGTAACCTGCAAAAATATCAGTTAAAAAAATTACGTTTCTAGGTTTAAATCGCCCTCCTAATAACCCATGAAAAAAACAATGTTAACAGAGCTTGATATCCCAAAAATTGACAGTTTTGGAGATTGATATTTTTATGATAGGATCCCGGGAATTGTTGATACTGTTGGGTATTATGAAGAATAATATATGATGTAAAGAAAACTAGTGTAAAATATTTAGAAAAACCTATTGCTGTTATTTAATTTAGGGTGACCCGAAATTTTTGACCTCGAGTGTACCATTATCTATGTATTTCATGATAATAAATTAATGTAATCACGCAATTCGAGAATACAAATCTGACCCAAGAACATCACGATTAAGAAGAATTTTGAATTTCTGAAAAAAATAAGTAAAATGTAAGCAGATAGCATGACATGGAGATCAGTTTGGTTCATAACTTCGCAACCCATTGTGATTGCAATATGTAACGCGTGGCTCTGCTCTGATACATTAGGACGGCACTCGCGCTCTATAACAATAATTATAGAAGTTAGTCATCTCATGCCAAAGGATTTTATATGATGTTTATGCTTAATTTGCTGCTAAAGTCAGTTCTTTTAATATTCTACAGATGCATACAACTGATAAAATAAAATGAAACGTAACTTGCATCCGGGATAATATGGAAACGAATTATTAATCAGGTTTCGCCAGTTGCTCGTACAGTAAGCGTAAAATGCCTTCTTTCATATGCATTGCTTATCCAGCTGAGGATTCTTCCTAATTTAATACATCTTAAATTAATGTTTCTAGTCTCGCGTTTGTTTTGATTTTATTAATAATTATAAGAAAACCGTATATAGTACTCTGGGATTTCAATTTAGTTATTTTAAAATCAGTCATTGGCAATAGTTTAAAGATGGCACCTGTTTTGCCGATAAGTATGCAAACTACATATTTACGACATTGTAAAATGTAAGGTCATATTGAGAAAATTAATATTCAGTTGATTCATCGTCAAGTGCTCGTACATCAACAATATAAATAAAAAATAATAGATAATCTTCGTACAGTTTTTAAAATATTTACTACATTAGCAAATTGTTTACGGGTCATTGTCAGTTGTAGAAACAAAAGTTGTCCACCCGGTGGTCAATAGTTAACGGCTCATGTATATGTAAGTTATGTTTTATTACATGGATTTATAGTTACGGAACCACCATTTATGTTACTAGGCCAATCCAAAATTAAGCTTTGTGGCCCTTTAACTTTTGATATGTCCACCGAAAAGACGCGAACCTAAATCTGACAATGACCCTTACACAAATAAGGGTTGTGTTAAAAAAAAAACTAGTACTCGTATGGTCAAATGGTGTGTTGTGTTTACAAAGCATGCATGATTTACGCTGGTGCGATTGGCCCTTGAAAGTAATTTAAATATTCGCCTGATTGATAAGCAAACAAGGCGTGTGCGTGAGTTTTCATTACGGTTTCTAAATGGAAAGAATGTGTACGGTTTGTGTCATCGCATATTCATGGAGCATTTTCGTGAGTCGACCTCTCAAGGTTTGCGCACCGACTAAGTAAACAACGTCTAATGGAGGGATTTGAGTAGGTTACGTGGCGTTTCTTAATATTTTAACCATGGGAATTGTTAATTTATTTCTTAGCAGCTCTGATAATTTAGTTGGGGATTGCGAGATTTATTTGAATATTAAACCCCTTAACAACTTGACTTTTTAAACATCAAAAACAAGGCAACAAAAAATTTGAATAAATGACGTCAAATCAAGTTTTGACGTGTTTCTAAGCAATTAAAGTACCTATTGGAAACTTAATCCAAAGTCATACAACTTAGTTGCCGACAATTTTTCAGGACGGCTTGTTAAACTTTCTGCTTACTGTTAAAGAAGTTAGAGGAGGCACTTTAGCATTCTGAAGTCACGGCTTATTGCGAAGTTTTGTAAGTCAGGTAGTGACGGGCACGTACCGGGCCATGTGTTCGCGCTGTTTGCTCCGTCGGTCAACGACATTCTGCACTATTACTATTTGACATGAAAAGAAACCGAACGATAACACTGCTTTTACATTACAACATTTTTATTTCGAATATTTTTCATTTGCAAGCGAATCGATTTTACATTTAAATTTTGATGCTGTATGAATAATGAAAGTATATCGCATATTGAGTGAGAAATATACAAACGTATGGTATATCGCTTATAAGGTATAATTCCAATTAGCCTATATAAACGTATGGTATATCGCTTATAAGCAGGGATGTAACAGAGCTCCTGTTCCGGTTCCGTTATGTCGGAACTTTCGATGGGTTTTAATCATCGGTTCCGGTTCAGTTATTTTTAAAACGGAGGTTATATCGGATGTCAAAGCAGCGCAGCGGGGAGAAATGAGCAGCGTACATCAAAAACAAACAGGTTTATACTTTGTAATTTTGAGCTCTGACCGTATACTTAGGTAATTCAATAATGAATATCATTCTAATTGTTTTATTTTTAATTTAACATGTAAAAGTTCTAGGTGATGCTCATTATAACTAGTAAATGATTGTAAAATAGCTACTAAATAGGTGACATTTTTTTGTCGAACACCTAAAAAGGTCTAAGTTTTTTAAAGTATGTACTGTAAAAATAAAGGCTGATTAATATTTGTATTTTTTATTTAGAACAGACTTAGCTTAAACCTGCCCTGCTCTTAACATCTTATCCATCTATCACTCGGGCTCCGCACCCGGTTCCGCATCTGTTTTCAGTTCCGGCTCCGATTCCGGTTCTGGTCCCGATATACCGAATTTAAAACATTTGGTTCAGCTTCCGGTTCCGATAAAACCACATCTGTTACATCCCGGCGCGGTGGTTATGTAGAACTTACACCGACTAAAAACCCACCGCTTGTCCTCCTCAACCCATTTCGGCGGCTTTGGGATTTTCTACCGAACGCGCCAGTGCCGCCCTAGAGTGTGTGTACTTATGTGGGTCCCGCTATGTTGCTATGACGATTGTAGCCCCCAACTACGACCGTCTACTAGGCAGAGGATACCGTAGCCGTATTCTACGCCCGGGCTATAGGGCGACCATCCTGAACCTAACAACATTAGAGGCGGTTTTGCTCTGGAAGATTTGGCTCGTTCGCTTCGCCCGCTTCCCCGATAACCGAGTTTGTATGTAAATATTTTGTATTAATTTTTTAACTTGTTTCAGAAAAATGAAAGCAAATGATATGTAATTATCAAATATTTCCTACTTTGGCTTTATACTTTTTGTCATAACAATTCATTTGACTAAATGTTTACTTACCTCTATTATCTAAAGATTGTTTGCTTTAATAAAGCTTTTGATAAAATACTGAATGCCTGAACTTTATTATCCATGGTAATATATTATGCTGAGTGAAAATTTGATCAAATGAAAATTTTCCTACTAAAATTATTCCAAAGATTGTATTACCAAACAACAGTTGGCAAAATTTGTTCGGGTACTGAAATTTTACCAAAATAACTTTGGCAAAACGGCAGGATCCCATATCTGGTTTATGGCTTTATGTTATACCTATGTTAATCGATATTATAATTATAATATGTAAAAAAAGTTATATAAAATGAAATCACTAAATGTGTATGTTAGACCAAACGGCGATATGGGTTATAGTTATATGTTATATTATTTTAACGTTAGTGTGATTGTAATTAGACATTTAGTACATTATATCTAACATTATACGTTTTAAATGTTTGTAAATTAGAATTACACCAGAAGTTTGTATACATTTATGATACACACCCTCGCAAATCCGCGAACAGCTCCATGAAAGTTATTGTTTATTTATGAGCATATAATTCTTATTTATTTACGCTGGTAAAAGATACATGGGTCGTCCTATTTTTGTGTAGTACATACAGTTGGGAACCCGAACTTCGCATAAAGAAATCAACGGAGTTTGTTTTTGAGACCCCATCAGGGGACCTACTCTGAACTTCGAAATCCGAACTTCGTCTTGTGCCGTCCATTTCGCTCTCGTGTTATACACTATACGAGTGAAAAGGACGGCACGATACGAAATTTGTATTTCGAAGTTCGGAGTAGGCCTTCAGATTTAATAACAAGCCAGTATTGTTTCAAGATAGACGTCAAAAGCATTTATTGTTAACAAGCTGATGATTTTTTCTTGTGACTCTTGTCTGTGATTGTGTTAGAATGGCACTTGAGTGCTTATGTAGTAGACTTAGGTTAATTCCTAGATTGTTAGAGATTTTTTGATATTAAACACAAATTAGTATTTGAATACCTACTTAAATTTTTTGGTATAAGCTTGCTGACAATGCTATCTCCGACCTAAAACTTAAGGTAATAAAAATAGGGAACCATCGCAAAATAAAAGATAAAACTCCGGAGCGAGTGCATGTCCTTGTTATGACGTGGGCTGCTTACATAGATACATGTTTACTAAGATCGCTTTTCCTGCAACACCGTTCCCGGCTTTCTGGCAGGCCCGACTAAGTATGTAGGTTGTACCTCTGTTCAAATATTTCTCGTAGATTCCTTCTACGTATTATATTTTACTTGACGTTTTTGATATTAGATGTAAGACACTGTTGTCATACTTTAACTTTGATACTGAGTAATTTTATTAGCCACATATGATTTAATTCTTACTTATCAAAACTTATCAAAGGAAAATTAAAATTAGATTAGCCAGAATTAAAATTTAACTCAGGTTTAGCTACTAAGGATTTAATAAGGATGTAAAGGGAAGACATGTTTAAAATTATGAAGGAATAAACGGCACTTTTCAATGCATCCCGATTTAACCCCATCCATACCACTATTGAACTTTATATATGGTGGTTCGAAAAGTAAGAATACTTTCTTGAAGAAATAACAAGTATCCCATTATATGCTACCCTTATTCCTGTACCTCTAGTCTCTATAAGTTTTTTCGAAACAAAACACTAACGAACGCATTTACGTTTAGTCTCAATTTGTATGGCAAAAAATAGTTACCAGTCACTAGAGGTACTGGATATTCAGCAACAACCGGGCAATTATAATTCATATAATAGAATCGTATAACTTTGCCCGCTTTTTACAAACTTTTTAGTTTTTTTTCAAATGTATTTGGATGATTTCTTCACAATTCATTTATTTATTTATTATCTAGGGTCACCAACAGTGGCAACAACAGTCATTAGCACTATACACAGAAAAGTAGATGGTTTAGATTTAATTGCGCCACCAATTACAACCACTTATAAAACTTTATATCATTTTCTTTGTATGTTTTAGCGGTGTACTGTGTAAAGACTGTTATTTATTACAGAAAATTTCACTCAAACGTCCGGGTTAAATAATTAAAAGGTTTGAATTACCCACTTCTGAATTATTAATTTATAACTTTTTACAGTATTTAAACTTTATTGTACAAACAATATAAGTACAAAGGGCGGATTTAATGTTATGAGGCATTCTCTACCAGTCAATCATAGGGCCAAACAAAAATTTACAAATGTGGGTGTAATGAGAAAATAATTCAAAAAAGTTAAATGATGTCACAAGAACAAACATTTATATATTATTAACTAATATACATTTACTACTGAATACTATATATAGGAAAATACATACATAAATGTATAAATATGAGATACAAATATATATATATATATATATATATATGTATATAGTTTTAATTTTCTTTGCTGAATTGTGTATTTGACACATTTAAAAATTGTTTCCATTGTGTGATTATATCGATAGTAAACCATCAAATTATCATAATAAATAGTTAATTAGACAAATTAATCAATAATATAAAAAATATGGCACTCAATCAATAAAATAAATTATATGGCAACTAATTGGCCATATAATTTATTTTTTATTGAAACATGATAATTCTATTTTACTTTCAATTTACATTTGGACAAATAAAAAAAAACAACATTTTGCGAATCTTTAAAGTGCCATATTTTTTATATTATTGATTAATTTGTCTAATTTACTATTCATTATGATAATTTGATGGTTTACTATCGATATAATCACATAATGGAAACAATTTTTAAATGTGTCAAATACACAATTCAGCAAAGAAAATTTAAACTATATACATATATATATATATATATATATATATATATATACATGTATACTACTGCAGAAGTACTTGGGATACTAACTGATTACTTTTCGCGAGACTGTTCTAGTAGTTGCTTGTAGAGCATATATTTGAAAGCTTACTAGCTATATATATATATATAAATCTGGTTTGGGGAATCATCAAATTTACTACAAACGCCAGTGCCAAACCTAGGGGTAAAAATCTAGCGGGAAATGTTGTAGAAAGTGTGCTGCAAATACGTTCATGTCATTGCCCATCGTCATAATTACAAAAATAAAAGCGATACAGCATTGAGTCTTCGTCTAAGGCTGGGTTTTATAAAGATCCGTTAGACCAAATGTCAGATCAAATTTTAGTAACTCAGTACATTTTTTGACATAACAAACCGATATAAGGTCTAACGGATCTTTATAAAACCGAGCCTTAATCGTTTACGACGCACAAATTAACTAGTGTTAAAAGTGTACCTGTAGGCCGTTCACAGACTGAAATGGCTCTAAAGCTTTTTCGTACTTTATGGCCCACAAAAATTAGTATATTATGCAGCTGGTGTATAAGAAGGGTATAAAAAGGCGAGTGGTGTGGGTTGCGATGTGAGCCTTGGCGAACATTGCAAGTAAAGACACCACGAGCCTTTTTATACCAGTTATACACCGTTGCATACAATACTTTTTCTACGACTCATTTCAAATAAAAAGTAACTACCTATTTTTCAGACTTCATGCGCCATATTTTCCCTTAGTAATTGTGCAACTTACCTACGCAATTTCTTCAGTAATGCTGTATAACTTCTTCGTGGATTTTTAAAATAATCAACGTACCTACACATTTTCTTCATGAACGCAAAAAAATCGTATGATTTAAGTAATATAATCATTTGTCAGCTTAAATGTTTTCGTTTTCAATTAGTCATTTGGTGGGAAATCAAAAATATGACACTTTGTTTATGGTTTGTTTTTTTTTTTAATTCGCTAGATAGACTTGGCATCCGACCTAAACTGAATTCAAGTCCGGATTGAATCTTAACTGTTTCGTTTTCATAAATATATCGAAAAATAGATAAAGCTTGTTAAACAACACAAAAAAGATGATAAATGTATGTATTTATTTTAGCAAATAATTAGATGATCAAACGAACTTACCTGAAGTGAAGTTCGATCTTAATTGTCATGTCTTCGACGAAAGATTTATATATTTAAACGAAGGTAGTTGCCCTGCAACGTTCGGACCTATTCGCACCCAGTTCAACGGTATCGTAGAAAGAGAAAAAAAAAAAGATATCTCCCTCCTTCTACGACACCGGTCGCTGCAACCTCATTCTTTTTAGAGAGAACTTCAACATTGGCATCTACAGGGTTAATGTACATATGGGAGGGAGGGAGCGTAAATCTTTCGTCGAAGACATGACAATTAAGATCGAACTTCACTTCAGGTAAGTTCGTTTGATCATCTAATTGTCATGTCTTCGCCTCAAGATTTATATATTTAAACGAAGGTAGATGTTCAGAGCTAGACAATGTTGAAGTAATATGGGAATAAAAAACAATAATGAAAATCAACGATGTATATTTGTATTAAATATCAGCATGTTTACATTACATTATCCTTATTTTTTTTAATTTAGGACTATGAATCACAATTCAGTCGAATAATGCACTAGCAAAATTAGAAGCAGATTCTGCAATAGGAAGCTTATAAAAATTTGCAAACACCGAAGATTGGTTAGACCAACCTGCTGTCTTTCTGATTATATCGACACTAACGCCAGCTCTTTCAGCGGCTGAAGTAGAAGAGTGTCGGGTGCTATGAGCACTAAATATTTTAGTGTCGATACCACTAGCAGACAAAGTTTGCTTAATCCAGCGTGCTACGGTTTGTGATGTCACTGCATGATAAGGGCTTCTCGATGTTAAAATAAGTTTGTCTTCATTTTCTGGTCTAATTGCGGATGTCATTTTTAAATAATCAATTAATACTTTCGCTGGACAAACACTAGGTCTTAAATGGAAAAAAGGTAATTCTAAGATAGGCTGTTTTCTACCTACGCCCGACGTCTTAATTAAATCTTTGATTTGTATTACAACTCGTTCATTCGTCACAGTAATATTAGGGATTCTGATTAATGATAGGGTTTGACATCTCTGACCTGTCGCTAAGGCCAGTAAAACGACCAACTTCTTATTAATAATATCAAGAGTTAGAATCTCATTTGGGTAGAACTTACTCAAGTAGCTTAATACTATATCAGGATCCCATGTGAAGGAGTACTTGGGGAAGGTAGGTCTTAACTTAAATACGCCTTTAAAAAACCTTTTAATCCGGTCGTCTTGAGTCATATTATTTTGGCAAATAAGAGATAAAGCCGAGCGATGGCTATTAAGGGTACCGTATGAAGCTCCCTTCCTTAAGCACTCCGTTAAAAAATCTAGTACATCATATATTTGTATATCCAGTGCCTCAATGCCCTTTCCTATACAGTATTGCCACCAAAGTTTTAGGCTCGAAGAATATTGAGACTTAGTATTCTGAGACAAAGATGAAAGCATAACCGTTAATGCGGACTCTGGTACTTGCCGCCTGGTGAACGCCTGCCGGATAAGATACTCGCAGCCAGGGAAAGGCGTTGGTGCATTGGATGTACCTCCCTGAAATTAGAAGATAATAGGTTTTTACTTGGAGTGAAAATTATAGTTTCACTGACTATTAGGGACTTGTACAGGGGGAACCATGGCTGTGAAGGCCATAGTGGAACTACAACTATTCCAGTAGCTTGTTCACGGGAAATCTTTCGTAATACTTTAAGAATTAATGAAAATGGCGGAAATGCATAGAAACGGAAGTTACTCCAATTTACTGTAAAAGCATCGATATTGAATGCATACGGGTCTCTTTTCCATGAAATGTATTTTGCACATTTTGCATTTACCCTGGACGCAAACAGATCAATATCTGGCTTGCCAAATTTGACTAATATTTGCCTGAAGGCACTATCATCCAATTTCCATTCAATATCGATGTTTCTAGATTCCCGGTCTGCATCAGTATTTTCACATGACTTAATATAAGACGCAAATATATGTATCTTGCGAGTTTCACACCAAGTCCAAATTTTGTTTGCAATATTATTTAAATGCACATGTTGTACTCCACCCATTTTATTAATATATACAATTGCCGTGGTGTTGTCAATTCGTAGTAGAATATTACAGTTACTTAAATCTTTGGCAAATGATTTGAGACCGAAATAAGCCGCCAATAACTCCAGGTAATTTATATGTTGATTTGATTCATCTTTACTCCAAGAACCACCTATATGTTCTCCATTACAAGAAGATCCCCAGCCATCCATAGAAGCATCTGTGAAAATCTCCAGTTTGTAATCATTGATTTCCAATGATTTAAAGGAAGTTAAAATGTTATTTTTCCACCATAACAAATCAACATGTAAGTTACCTGAAATGTCCATTGACTTGTCATAATCTTCATTATTATTTAATAAGGCAAGATATCTAGCTCTCTCTAATATCTTGGTATGTAACCAACCGTAAGTGACGGCCGGACATGCGGCTGTGAGTGTACCTAAATAACCAGCAAAACAGCGTATTGTCATTGTTTTGCTAGCTAGTAAATTCTTGGTACGCGACAGTAAGTCGTGTTTCTTTTTTGCTGGCAGCTCCAGAATCATTTTTTCTGAATTTAAAATAAATCCTAAAAACTGACAAGTTTTTTTAGGAACCAAGGAGCTTTTTGAATAATTAATTGTAAATCCTAACCTCGTCAAGCAGTTGATCGTTTCATTTAGATTATTTAAGCATTGTTCGTAAGTATTACCTATAAGCAGGCTATCGTCCAAATATTGAACAGAATCGTAGCCACGTGACCTTAAAGAAGCTGACACAGGTTTCATTATTTTGGTAAAAATATGTGGCGCCGAACACAAACCAAAAGCTAAGGCTCTAAATTCATACAAAACACCATCGAAATAAAATCTAAGGTATTTTCGGTGATCCTCATGAATTCGTACTGAGAAATATGCTTCTTTTAAGTCCAAATTAACCATATAACAGTTAGGTGTCAACAATTTAGAGGCTGTCCTTATATCCTCCATTTTAAAATGGTTAGGTCTTATAAATTTATTTAAATTTTTTAAATTCAAAATGAGCCGTTTTTCGCCGTTACTTTTGGGAATAAGAAAAATGCTAGAGATAAATTGATTTGGAACGGGCTCACAACGTTTTATAGCCTTTATTTTAGTTAATCGAAGCAGCTCAGATTTAACTAAATCATGATCAGTCTTTGATAGTGATAGCCTTGGTGAGATGTTTTGTAATTGATATGGTTCACTAGCAAAAGGAATTTTATATCCTATAATTGCATCTAAGACCTGCTTGTCATTAGTAATCGATTTCCAGTCGTCAATAAAATAGGATAAGCGACCAGCGCGTACCTCTGTGTCTAACGTCTGCGCGTCGTGGGCGCCGCGTAGTTGCGACGCGCTGGGAGCGCTGGCGGCGCTGGCGCCGCGCGCGAGGTCGGCGGCGGCGGCGCAGACGGGCGGTGGCGCGCCGGCGTCTGCGATGGCGCAGGGAACCGCTGCCCACCGCTGCGGTTCAGCGGAGTTCTCGAGCTGCGCTGAAATTGACGGGGCGGTGGGCCCCTCCAGTTTAAACTAGAAGTAGCTGTACTTGAAGCCGCCTGAATTAGCTGCCCAGTTTTTTTAATCCCTCTAGACGATTTAATGAACTCGCCGAGTTTGTCACCAAACAGATGTGAATCTCGTTTACGGTCTTTAAAGGGATCAACAAAACTCTTTTCGAGCATTGGCGTTATTAACGCGCGTCTCGTCTCAGTTTCAGTGAAATGAGAATCAGCTACAAGCTTAGATGCGTCGCTCAGTAATTTAAGGGTGTCTTGGGTAGCCAAAGTTTTTTTCAATATACCCGTAATAATTTTTCCGAGTATCGCCAAAACACAGCCTAACTGGTTTTGTTTTTTGAGAATGCGCATGTCTCTATTTTTTGTATTTTCAACCAAAACTGCGGCTATCTCGGGATTAAGGATGGGCGACTTAGATAGCGGGCAGTTTTTTGGCAGTAAATATTTTTTTGAAAGTTCTTCTTTACTTTCCTTTTTTAGCCCATCCCTTAAAATGGGCGTCAATATTTTTGATAAATTATCATTGAGGTCGTCGCCCCACTCCGCCGCCTCCGGAACAAAATCTCCTAATGCTTGCAGTAACTCGGGATCGATTATTTCGAGTTCACCCGGAGCTGGTGCCGGGGAAATTTCTACTTGCTGTGCTGGTTCCACCGGAGTCGTCGAGGGGCCTGGTACTGGTTCCATCGGCGTCGATGAGGGTCCTGGTACTGGTTCCGGCTCCTGTGCTGGTGGTTGAGGGTCCTCTGGTACGTCCCCGGCTGACACTCCCAACTGTTCGTCTATAACCGGCGCCAGCGAAGATTGTAGGAGCGGCGGTTCGCCTTAAACAAACGAGAAATCAGGTTATAACCTGTTTTTAATTTTTCAAATATTAACGGTTAACATCTCGTGTTAACTCGGTAAAATTGCTACTGGTTATTATCTCGTAATAACTCGGAGCTAAATTCTCCACTGCCTAACATCTCGTGTTAGATCGGGGAGTAATTTTAATCAGGCAATGTAATCTGCATACCACTAGATTATCACGGTTAAACACAATACTCACCATGTTCGATTTCTTCTTCACTTGAATAAATAATCCGTGACGAATTCCTTTTTAATTTAGCTTCATATTTTCTAATCTTCTTTTTCCATCTTTCTTCTTCTGTTCTTGCTTTCCTTTTAGGCATAGTGTTTGCAACTATTCAGGGCTTTATACGGAAACAGTAGTTTTTTAGAATTACTAGCCGGAGCTCACTTTTTATTAACTAGGTGCGATCGCCGCGCGCGCACGGACACGAATGAGGTTGCAGCGACCGGTGTCGTAGAAGGAGGGAGATATCTTTTTTTTTTTCTCTTTCTACGATACCGTTGAACTGGGTGCGAATAGGTCCGAACGTTGCAGGGCAACTACCTTCGTTTAAATATATAAATCTTGAGGCGAAGACATGACAATATATTATGCATTAATTAATACATAAAAATTATAGCAAAGTTGCGTTAAGTTGGCAGCACTGATTTTAATCATAAAAGTTTCACTTGAACGCACCAAAGAATGACTACTAAACATAGTATTTGTAGTAGTCTGTGGCACCCAACCCTGCTTTAATTTTTCATTAAAGTAGGGTAAGGAGTGTGTTTTTGGGCAATAGACTAGATAGACTTTTTACAGAAGAAATAAAGGATGTATTTGTATTAGAGTTCATGATTGCGTAAGTTGCGAAAACAAGTACAGGAGTAGAATAACCCTTATTCAACTTTGTCTCAAACTTGACTGTCGCTACGGGTAACACAATTGTTTAATGTTGCTACCAATAGGTTTAGCTTTCGACCACAGAGTAAAAAGTAAAGGTATCTGCAACTAGTTTTGTGATAGGTCAGTTTTATTAAAATGTGACGTGGTGGGCAAAGCTATGTTGAAACGGCAAAGTCGTCAGGTTTTGCAGTACATAATAATGGTCTGTACTTATCCAAAACATAAGAAGGCTTTGTTAATTGCCGGGTAATTACTTTAATCACAAAATTATATAACGAAGGGCTTACGGTTCGAGTGCAAAATTCACTTAAAACAATCGTAGTTTCTAATCTGAACCGAATAAGGAAAATTTCTCAGGTGTACTGTTTCACAGACTTAGCTGTGTACTCGTATATCTTGTACCATTTATTTGTCTCTGGACTCAGATTGTACATTGTTTATCTAACTGCGTTGGTTG
The DNA here is from genome assembly GCA_963556455.1 of Epiblema foenella. NCBI lineage: Eukaryota > Metazoa > Arthropoda > Insecta > Lepidoptera > Tortricidae > Epiblema > Epiblema foenella. The sequence continues at coordinate 18,384,597 of OY747099.1, read as the reverse complement.
GGTTTAAATGGTAATTTGTCTGTTCTAATCATAGCCCTAGTAGACAACTATGTAATTTGCGAATGACAAGCATAATTTGTAGAAAGTAAACGCCAGTGAGTAAAGAAAGCTAGTCTACGAACTAAACACACCATTTCCAGTAAAGATAAGAATTTTGCAATTTTCTGCTAAACTAGTTTGTTTTAGATATGTAACAGTACTCGTTAGGTTGTGGTAAATATCACATTTGTTCGATGGGCATGAAAAAATATTAATGCTGACATACCAAATATACCAATTGTAATATTCCATTATGTCCCGTAGTTAATAATTTTATCCCCTTGTTGAAGCTTGATTGAACTTTGCTGTTAGTACTTGCTATTTGTGTATTTTTTGTAATTCTGAAAGTACAAAATAATGTACAAAGTTTTGCCCTGTCACAGATGATGTTCAGAAGGAAATATCGAACAAGCTTCTATTCCTACTTGATTATTTTCATATGAAGGGCTCCCTTTCAGACTTTTACGACTGTATATGTCTTCTGAGAGCAGTAACTTAGTCATTTTATGTTTACCCCTTCTTGCCTCGGCGTATTTACCACGAGAACTTCAGCGTGTGAGTCCCTGAGGAGCCTCGTAAATGCGCATATCTCTCTTATCTTCCATTTCAACACGACGTGTCGGTTATTAAATTTGTACTATTAGTGTAAACTGATGGAAAAAATAGAATGCTGCAAATTCCAATTTGAGGGTCGGTTACACGAGGTCCGTTAAATAAAATTGTTATAAACGGCGAAAGGACAGCGGCCGGGCCAAGCGTGCAGCTGAGCCGTGCGACATTCGTAAGGGGCGTAGAATCGGTCGCGCGCCGCACTTTATAGTTTTAATATCGTGCGGTCTGAGGTCGCTCGAGTTATGGCGGGAACACGCTTTTCCTACTAATGCGTGTCTTTAGTACCGGTATACCGGAACATGTGTTCAGAACGAACGGAAGTTGTACGAGTTAATTTACCGACGACCCCTTCTGTGGTTTCAATATCGAAACACTCGATTATAACATACGCAAGGTAATTCGAAAAGCCAAGCGGAACAATTAAAGAGGTAAAAGGTTCGTCTATAAATTAGGTTAGCCTGACATTCCTTCTGAGTCGACTTTTATTTAAAGCAAACATTTTATTTGCAACCTTTTCGTGTTAAAATGAAAAAAAGTGCTTCCCGGCGTACGGCTCAGGTAGGCGTAAGTTATTTCGTTTTACATTTTCCTCAAGTTGCTCTGGGCGCCCTCTCCCGGGGCAGATAATTTCGTACAGAGTACGTGCTGCGTGCCTTGTTGTCCGTGCTGGGATATCCTGGAGTGCCGTCCTAAACCTCAAAATAAAAATAAAAACAAAACAAGGAAATTGGTCGGCCTGCACGTACGCACGTAACAATTGGTATACCTGGGAAATTTCATCTACCCAGCCACAATTCCTTAATAAATATGCCTACATATACATTCTACTAAATATATTATCTACGATACGAAGCATCGTCCCATTAAGTATAAAGGTTTATCTTAATGATTCTAAGGTAGGTATTGTTATTAATGCGCATTACGCATTTTGTATCTATAGAAAATGTCGCCACGAAAAAGGGCCTCAAATTCTTTGGGACAAACTGGTAATTTAGTGAAGCTTTCTTTTATGTTTATGAGTTTACGTGTCCTGAAAGTCACTGTCCCTTTTATAGGTAAAAATTGCCCGGACTCTTTAAGGAATACGTTAGAAGGAACAACTTTTTAACATTTTTGTTCTCAAAAATTTTTTATTTTATCTTTCTCGGTGTTTAACTTAGTGGTGGGGCGGATAGTTAGCGGATTTCTAAAGCGATTAAGTAATCGGTAATCAAAACAAATGACACACAATTTCTGTTACGTGGTGAAATATAGAGAATAATTAATTGGCAAGGCGGGGTGGACTGCGGATGGATATAAATGACGGTTTGAGGGACACACGTCTATAAACTAGGACGATTGTGACGAACGTGGCCGCCGCGACCGCCCTAGATACGTTTTTTATGGCAGGACGCTATCAGCCCCCTCATCTAACTGGAGACTTCAGATAGTGGATCACGCGTGTATGAGAGGGCTCCTATAAAACTTGACCTACTTCGTTTCCGCGACGCAAGTTGCGTCTCAGTTTTGAATCACCATCGTAATTTTGAACTTTATAAGTGAAGATGTTTAGCACCTAAGTTTATTGCATAGATGCTATAAATATTACAAAAACAAATAATAGAATATTTTAGTGTATGAAAATTAGACAATAAAATTGTAATAATCATATTAATTTAGTTATAGGAAGTCGAATTGTATTGATATAAATTCATGATCATTTAAAATAAATTTTATAATTACTTTTGAAATTCATGTATATTTTATCTGTGCTAAAAAATTACAAAACAGTAGCCGCCATTATGTATGTTAATTATGACGTCAAACGACACTATGATGGGCGATCATGGCACAACGTAGGTACATGAAAATATATCTCTCTCCCTTTAACGCATAACTGCGTCCTGTACGTTGGGTATTATTCTCTTTCTACGTAGCTCATTGTGTGTATCCGACTTAAGAGCTCTATTTGACACTTGTGACAGACAACATTAGTACAGTTTTTTCGATAATCGATATGTTTTACGGAAGAGAGATAATCGATTCGAAACGATCGACATACTCGTAAGAAAAAAACAATAATAACGTAGCAACAATTTAGCATAAAATGATTGTAAAATATTTGAATTAACAAAGATACAACTACTCACATGGGCAGATGCAATAGTACTCGATAACTGACACGACTGATCGATATTACAATGAATCGGTTGAACTGCGATTTTGTCAATCACTACTCACAAAAATGGCGGCTAAGTATGAGCATGAAACTTTGTCTCTGAGTTGTATTTTTAGGTCATCCAGAAATGTTTATAACATGTATGTAATGTAACTATATATTTTATATATTTGGGGACTAGCGACTGGAAATCAGACGCATAAGAAAATAACGCATAATGTTTGTTCACCGAAATGAATGGCAGCTGTCTGGAATTATATTTATTGCCTTATAAATGCATTTGAATTTTCCTTGCTAGAAATAACATGCATGATTTAAGGTAAATAATATTTTTACTCTGAAATATGTCAGATAGATCAATAAGGATAGCTTTGTTTACGGTCAAAGTGAACAAAACAAACAAGTATTTGGAAGGCTGTTGGGAATCTATAACTCAATGCCAAGTTTTCCGAAGTTTGGAAACTCGTAAAAGTACTTTGCCCAAGGCAAACGGGTTCGAGATGAAACCTCTATTCCGTTGTTCTCCAGTTACCTGAAAACAAAAACAATTCCTTTGAAATAACTGTTTATTATTCTTACTGTTGGTTTAGTGTAAGAAATTACAAGGCGCTTATAATATAAATTATTATGGAGTACCTGTATCGAATTTGGTTTGCATTTTGTTTCACTTTTTTATTTGCTTGTCTGCAAAGGCGCGCCTGGCAGAGTTCTTATAAATGCTAAGCTTTAGATGATTACTTGATCTGTTAACCCTACCTATTATTTGTTTGACTTAGGTGCAAGAGCTAGTTTTCTAAAACCGACTCTCCCATACAATAGGCACTATGTTTATTACAATTAAGATCTGAAATGTATGAAAGCTTTGTGCGTGTAAACAGAAATTCAATTCCGGATTAAGCCTAAAGCAAACCCTTACCATATAAAATAGTGTTTAGTGTTTCTGCTACACATGAATAAAGTTATTGTCGTAGTAAAGCGACAAGAAAAGTTTCCAATTTGGACGCGATGAACTTTTATGTCGGCAGCTTTACGTGAGCTGAAACGTGAGCAATGAGATTAAAAATGAATTATATACCTACCTCTGTATAGGGCGTCGTAGTGAGCGAGAGGGCAGGCCCATTATGAATTTGCAGAAATATGCGACCTGTGGCTTCGTAATCAGCAGATATAATCAGCCAGCAGTCTCATTTCGCTGACATATTCATTAACGCTTCACACATAATTACATTTTGTTGCGACTGGATTATATATATGGGCATAAACTTATTGTAAGATGTTTAAGCCCGGTTTTATAACAATCCATTTCTGTGTTTTCGTATCTTTTTACGGTATTGTGATCTACCGACCGAACATGATTTGCGTTTTATAACGATACCTTTCGATAGTAAGGTCTCTGTGGAAAGTTACCCACGGCGGCGACACGGTTTATGTTTACTTAAGGTTATTTTTGAGGTTAGCTGTTAGGTAACAAGATATTTGCCAATTTTTTCTTTGTAATGTGGAATAATCAGTCACACAACTCCAAGAAGTAATAATTACCGACACAAATATATTGGACTCTTCAGACAGTGATACTATATTTCATATCCATGTTTTTCAACTATCAACATGAGTACATGAAAACCTGAATGATAGTGTCTAAGATCCGGTGTCAGCACCAGGAGGCACGGACACGGTGAACTTGTGAATGCTAGTTGATTCAGTGCTGTTTAATACTTACCAGTGTACCTAAATCGCAGAATAAAATTACTTTACCACAGCTATGGTCTTGACGTCGACGAGTCATATCGTGTTAAAATTCTCGTAAATGTTGCGTAAATATCTACTTGAAACATCTCGAGACTAAGGTTCCTCATAGGTTTAGTCGCAGGCATTGTATTAAATTATATGTATTGTATGTATAGTTTATTGTATCATTGTTGTATTATGTAATATTAATTACATAAATTATATTATACCATATAATTATTTTGTGTGTATATATATATATTATACCCAGTCCAATATTTGTCGGCTTTTCCACATTTCTTTGTTTAGTCATGTATCACACTTACTATGATTATTCTCTGTTTGGCCTAAAGGTTGACTGGTAGAGTGCCTTACGTCATTAAGTTCGCCTTTTGTATCTGTAACTTGTTACAGAATACTGTAATAAAATAAAATAAAATAAGAGTAAAATTCTGAAGTTTTTGTTTAGATTATAGCAACTGCATTTTCATTTAAAGTACTAGGCTAATGAGTTGAACAGACTGAACTGAACTCTTTTGAACGAAGTTTTAAGTTGGAGCTGTGATGAACAACTGAGCGACTGCGGTTTTCTCGACCTGAATAGTTGAGCACAACCCGCTGGCTGCGTGCCGACCGTTGCAGTTAAATAATTTGTGATAACCGCTTTCATTTATTCAACTTTGAACTGGAACCTTTATAGTGCTCTGGGCGTGTAGGTACTGGATGAAATTTTTTTTTTGTGACATCGTTATTCCTTTCATGCAATTATTATTAGCAGTTAATCCAGTTTTGCTATATTTTTGTGATCATGATGAAAATAGAAATAATGTAACTACCTACTTGTTTTGTCAGTTCATTAACATTGTTATTATACACGAAACATTTATCCAATCTTGTATTAGCTTTATGTTCGTTTTAGGCAAATATTCCGATGCAAAGTTAATTCGCTCAGGTAATTTAAAGTAATTAGCATGCGTAAGGTAAGGCTCAGTTGTGCTGTATTCGACTATTTTATAAATGGATTTTGTCGTTTTTAGGGTTCCGTAGTAAACAAGGAACCCTTATAGTTTCGCCATGTCCGTCCGTCCGTCCCCCGCTTTTCTCAGTAACCGCTAGTACTAGAAAGCTGTAATTTGGCATGAGTATACATATCAATGACGCCGACTAAACGGTAGAATAAAATCATAAAAAAAAATTGTTTAGGGTGCCTCCCCTACATGTAAAGTAGTGGTGCAATTTTTTTTTCATCCAAACCCCATCGTGTGGGGTATCGTTGGATAGCGTTTCTAAAAGCATTTTTTGATTCGAGAATCGGTTGGCGTGATATTAAACTTTGGAGTGATAATTTTTGCTATGGTCAAGTGTGCCCCCCCTGCCAGCTAAATGGTGGCTACTAGGCATGTGAAAAAAATCATGGTAGTACAGTAAATACGATGAATTTAAAAGGAAAACTATCACAACTAAGTAGACATTACCGTAAAGGGCAAAAGATGTATACAACACAACATCTCAAAAAAGTACATCATCTGTAGGTACTAAGATCAGTAAAAACCCTTCTACGGGTCCGTAATTCCGCATATGACCGGTGGCGTGATGGACGGGCAACTACGGAACCCTACACTGTGTGTGGCCCGACACGCACTTGGTTTTTATTTTTAGGTCGCAGCTGTGTCTATGGCAATGGCTGGTGTAAAAATTGTGAGTTTTACTGCGATAATAAAGTGTGTGTATTGGCTCGACGGCTGCAGCGCGCGGCCGTGACTTTTAGGAGACCACGTCATAATTATAACAGACAAAGTTTTAATTAAACGGCTTTTACATGCTTCGCTTATAATGCTCTTCGTTTATGTTCCACGTTAACGGTGTGTTTAATTGCGGCGAATTAAATGTCTTGAAGACAAGATTGAACTTTACTCGACTTTATAAAAATGCAATTCTAATATTTCACTGCGTTGTTTAGTAAAAGTAATTAGAGGCATAATGTTCAATTATTGCCAATTCTGACTCTATCTGGTCAACTGTATGTCTATGTGGAAGTTCTTTTGTCTACCTATAATTTAGAACTTGATAGACCATTGCCCCATGGTACACTTTTAAGGTAGAAGAAGAAGAAAGCAACAGTGCGCAGTATCAGTCTCCAAAAGCAAAATTCGTTTAAACAGATTAATTTTACGAATATCTCATAATTGATGGCGCTTCCTAACTTAAAAAGTCACTGCTGCACCTGTCAAATTGTCTACCTACCTAAACTCTCTTATCTTGGCCATAATCATTAAAAAAAACTTACACCCTCTGATCTGATAACTCATGATTGGTCGAAATTTACCATATCGAAGGTCGGTCGAAGTTGTTTCGACGTTAAATTTGTGTTGGATGGAGTTTCTTATTTTAGTGGACTCATTGAAAAAGTATTGTATAAAATAGTTACATTAATTAGCTATTGAAATCTCGTAACTTAATTAGACCACTCGGCAAGCTTGGTGGTCCGCGTTACTCGATCTCTCTAATAGCTCTCATTATGCAATGATTGTATAAATTAATATCTTATCTATACATGTTTATCAGCAAGTACAAATAAATTATATGTTTTTCTCAAACACATATGCCTCTAATCCACATCCTGGAAAACGAGGTTAAACTCTAAAACTACGCGTCGGCGTAAAATACTCCACGCCATCCTGTGCCTGATACATTTTTTACATGCATCCATTCTGATACTATCATATGTACCACATACATTATTGGTAGAAAGCGCAAAATTCCCCAACACGTAATTTGCGCCACGCGGAAGCTGGGAACCGCCACTAGACCTACATGTGTGTTGGCCGACCCGAGCACACTCGCGCCCGAGGACTGCTTGATGCTCGTTAAATGTCTTTGTTACAAAAAGTAGCCCGTGATCTTCTCAGACTCTTTTGTAAAGAGTTACATCTTTAATGGAAAATTCGACAAGGAATATTTAATGTTTTCTAAACGCTCGCCGGTATCTCCAACTCCGACGTTTATTAATGGAGTGTGAATAAATTTGTAGAACAACTTACATCGGGGTTTTTTGCAGTCAAGACTCTTTACTAGTTACTTTTCTCGGAAGAAAATTACTATGGCAGGGAAATCTTTGTTCTGTCCTCTGAATGGGAATGTTGTTGTTTAATACGGACAATTGAATTTGAAAGGTGATTTTAGTGTTGCTTTAGTTGTACACCTCAAGATCAGTGGTTTCGACTTACAGTTATGAGGCTTTCAGCTCGCTCGGATGGGACTGCGAAATTCATTACTTACGTAGAAAGCCGAGGCTTTATCTCGAAAGATGTGCTTTTGTAATCACATTACGCAAATGAGACCTCGAGAATTCACGGCTGTTTCGAGATAGGGTCATGATCACGACAAATGAGAGGCGACACTCGCGGACGACTAAATCTTCATCAGTGCGCTAACCGCTGCCGCTGTCGATGTCGAGTGGATTCTTTTCTCATCCGGTCCAGGTAATGTCATTTAACTACCTATTTCTAGTCCAGTACAAAGGACCTATATTATACTGAGGCTATTTTTTTTAATGTGCTTTAAACAGGCTATTACGATAATGAAAAATTACGAACTAAGTTATTTTAGTTAATTTAGTTTAGTATTAGTTATTTTTCTTTTATTCAAAATCTTAGTTAGTTATTTTTCTTTTATTCCCTATCTGTTCATAACGTTTATCATTATTCATTGCAGAGTTTTATATACCTACATATAAACTGTGCTTCCCGCTGCGTGTTACGTAGACAACGCTGCTACGGCGTATCATTCTTTTTGTGTACATAATTAAAAGAAAGAGTGATTGAAAGTAACAGTAAGCTAATAACAGTTGGTTTTTTACTTTGTTAGTAGGTTGCTTAGTATACATAGCTCCATGACTGATGACAACGGCTCATTTTCATTGTGATAAATATAGAACTCCGATAATGTAGGGTTATAGAAAGTTCGTCATATCGATTTATCGATAGGTACCTCGTTAAAGCTATATGAAACTAGGTAAAATATTGTCCATGTTAGCCATTAATGATTCATGGCGACGCTCCAAATGTTGCTGAGTGCCGACACGGTACACGCATCGGCTTTTACTGGCCGTTTAGTTACTTAGTTACTTGAGAGAAATTCGTCTAAAATGAAAGATAAATGTTCGGAAACATTTCGAGCCATTATGTAATGAAACGGAAACGAGTTGTGACGCGTAGGCGGGAGCCGCGATGGTGGTACAAAAATGACGGTATCAATTAAAAACAGGCGGCGCACCGGCCGTGGCCGTCGCGGCCATCCATCACGGGCGGCGTCTGACGCGGACAAATGAAGTGCGATTTGATCCGACGCCCGACCGTGGTCTCCGTCGGCCAGCGCCCCCTTATCCCACTTTCATTCACAACTTATGCAGTCACTGTGAAAAACAAAGACCACGGCTCATTAGGACAGCTAAAAGTCTTATGTTTTATTCAGCCGGTTGGGAAACGACTGACCGAACTTATTTAACTTTTAAACGAGTGACAATTGTTCGATTCAGAACTTTTTTAAATATTAAATTTGGTTGACTGTCGAAAGCAATTAGTGCAGTATTCAAACGATTAAATGGCTAGTCGAGCAACGTTTCAAATATAGCATGCAGAAACTATGTGCTTTGTATAAATGAAAATACAAATACAGCGCCAGCGCAGAGGTGATGTAATACGTAGTACCTAGTTGGTTACTAAGTTCTGTTACTAATATTTACCGTTTAAAAATTAGTAGCATAGTTTTTATTTCTGGCTATTTATATACATGGTTTGAAAACTTGTTAAATACTGAGCAGATAACAATTAAACAAAAAAAAGATTACCGCATTGCTACATCATTCCTTATAACCTTCGAATTTTTGGATCAAAATTTATCATCAAATGTACGAGTACTATTCAATATGAACGCCAATATTCGCGATTTGTTATTTCATTGCCCACCAGCAGGCGAATCACGTAATTTTATGTACTAACGGTAGATAGATTTTACTGTCAATTTTGAAGTATAAATGTATGAGGTGACAATTAAAATTTGACATTAAAATCTACCTAACGGTAGTAAAAAAGTTACGTGATTACCCCGCAGTTGAAATTAACGTGATTATATGCCAGAGTGAAAAATGCGCAAGTTTCTGGAGATTAGCTAGTGTAGAAATCTTATAGAAAATCAAATGCCCGCGAAGGATGCTCTGAAATAGAGGTTCCAGAAAAAAAAATGTATTTGTTGCCATATGGATATATGACTGTGTCTCTATATTGATTGATATTTTTGTATATTAAGTCAAGTCATATTTTCAAAAATCGTATAGATGTTGTAAGATTTTTTTTTCAAATAAGGAAGATAATATAGAATACATTGTAGTGTCAAAGTAAAATAAGCTTTCGAATCATGTATATACATATTAAACTACTGAAAGCTTGTTATTTTATTTTATGTACCATAACACCCCCTGACTTCGCCTGGGTTTTGGCTCTTTATTGAATGTTTTTCACAGATTCACACGTTTTCACTATATAGAACTTTAGTTTACACTAATTTAAGGTCTAAATTTCGCTAAAGAATGGCTACAGTTGGACTCTAAAGGTGGTAGGCGAAGTATAGGCAAAATGTCCTGTCTTCGCCTAAATACTGCCGGAGTGTCATTCATCGACAACATTTGAAGTTGCCGCCAGCTATCTTGTACATTTTTAACGTGTGTTTCGATTATGAACCTTAACTATTCCCAAGTAAGTCATATTTAAAAAACAAAACTATTGTAGGCGAAGACAGGTAACGATCTGAAGTTAGTTTCATACCGTTACTGGTTTTTCGATAAGGTTGTCAAAAATCGTGTTAACTTACTCGACAACAAAAAAGAAGGGTAATGGTTTAGGTCTAATAAAAAATACTCGTTTAAAAATTATGAAATTATATTATGAAATGTATATTTTTATATCTTATAAATTACACCTGACTAGGTGAATACTAGTCACAATTAACGAGATCAATCATAGATTTAAAACTTAGTTGTACAGTAATCACAGCCCTCTAGCTGGATAATAGATATCCAAAAACAAAAATAGAATACACCTATCTTATAAATAACCCTTAAAACAGATTTTACTAAATAAGAAATTTTAAGTATTTATTGATTTACAGGCGGTAATAATAGTAAATAATATTACAACTAACTTAAATCTAAAACAGGCCCTTGGGGCATTGTACCGAAGACTCTGGCGGCATTTCCTCGCTGTATCGCAATGCTGATACGTTGTGCGAGGAAGTTACGTTACCAGTTACGTCAACCAAGGCTTCGCGATTTCAATTAACTTGTGCGCGCTGGGACCCCATGAACCAAGAGTTTCGACACCAAAAGGTACAAAATTATACTCTCTGCCGAGGCCTATATATTTGTTTCGATTTAATATTTCGGCATTTTCCGCCGCTGCACCCGTTTTTACTGTAGTTCGTTGGAGGTGGGACGTTGCCAGTGTGTCTACACAGGTAGCATCCCACAACAACATCCGTCCTAAACTCTAAGGAACTAAAGACACCCCACCAGGTCTCTTACCATCATCCCTGACCATGCCAGTCGGCTCAAGAAGAGCAGGCACGTTGACGGTGGTAAGAGACCTGCGGATAATGTATTTTAGCGACGCATGTCTTGAAAAACGGCCTTAAATTTTTTTGAAAACATAATCCATGGTGTCCTAGTCGGTCCACGTCTGTGCCACAAGAGCAAATGTGTGGGGTACATACTGTGACCCCGAGTCGCAACCCAGTCGCCAATCTAAGGGAGGTCGGATCCAGGAAAGTACCTATATTTGGCGAGGGATGGGCATGTAGCTAGTAACCAGCTTCCCGGATTCCGAACGCCAAGAGTCTCGCACGATCTGGGCCTGTACTGCAGTCAAAGTGAGAATTATAAGCTAAATCACAGTAAACATTATCCCAGCTCCTTTGTGATTTTGGGTTATCTGGGAAATTTTTACCCGGGCAAGCAATTATAAAAGCATTCTTGGTATCCTCCAAGCCCGCAATCTCACAGTATGTGGGCAAAGCCCTTGGGATATTTCCTATGAGAACAGACGTGCTATGGGTGGATGCCGTCCAATCATGTCTTATGCAAGTGTAGCTTTTGCTCACATGCCTTAACGGGCTGATATACAAGTTATATCATCTCGGTATGCCTGACAGACTCGTACTCACCATACGAGATTTTCTCAGGGATCGAAGCTTTCGATACAGACTGGAGGGAACGTACTCGGACCCACACCCCATCCGGGCCGGAGTCCCGCAAGGTTCCGTGCTCTCTCCCACTCTTTATTCGTTATTCACGAACGACATTCCCAGGCACCCTAAAGTGCAACTGGGGTTGTTCGCGGACGATACCGCGCTCTTTACGACTCATTGTAAGTATACTTTTATCCGGCGATACCTCCAGGAGGCAATCACTGACCTAGGTCGTTGGTTTAATCTTTGGCGTATCGAAGTCAATCCGGAGAAAAGCACTGCGATAGTCTTCCACCCGTCTGACCGCGTTAGCACGGAAAGGCGTGTGGCTCCGATCCAGATGTTTGACCGGCCCATCCCCTGGGCCAACGAAGTCAAATATCTTGGAGTGACCCTCGACAGAAAACTGACTTTCCGTAGCCACATCAGTAGGGTACGCAACCGTGCGTTGTTCGTGCTAGGAAGGCTTGGGCCGATGATTAACAAGTTTAGTAAAATGCCACTTAGAAATAAGCATTTTTCATGATATGCACCAAATCATAACAATTATAAAGAACGAAAACAAGTTTTTTCGTCCCCAAGGATTGTAAAAGATTAATTTCACTCAATGGAAATGTAAATAACTTAAACTTACCATCGTTCCATGAAACCACCACCATTATAGAGAATGCACCCAATAACATCGTTATAAGTCCTAAAATGTACATGAACATCTTACATCAAAATATCGCCGGCTTAAGAAATAAAACTGACATGCTTACAATTGGTTTAAATGACTTCAAAACGAAACAAATCGAAATTGACATTATTTGTATAACGGAACATTTTATGATGGCCGGACATGAAAATTCACTGGTAGTGCCTAATTACTACCTAGCAGCATGTTACTCCCGGAAGAAATCTAAGCGTGGAGGATCATGTATATTAGTCAGACCTGGCCTATTATTCAAGGAACTACCAGAAATCGCTAAGCACTCAATTTCTGGTGTATTAGAATGTTGTGCTGTTGAATTGACTGACCATGACATTATTTTAATGTGTCTTTACAGAATACCTGGATATAGTAATTTAAGCATATTTTACGAAAAGTTTGATACGATATTAAAATTAATTTGTAAGAAAAAAATCACAAAGAAAGTGATAATCTGTGGAGATTTTAATTATGACATCATAAAAAGTAATCACGCCACTTTAGAATTTGAAAATTTTTTGCGGAGCTATGGCTTATTTCTAGAAATAAGGGAGCCAACGAGACCTATTAGCAAATCGTGTCTGGATAACTTTGCTCATAATCTAAAAAGAGGCCATAAACATCAAGTAGCTGATCTAGGATTATCTGATCACACATCACAATTGTTACAAGTTCCTATACAAAAAAACTCCAATACACCTAAATCATGGAGAATAGAAAAACGGAATTATTCTCTTGTAAACCTAAATAATTTCAGGTCTTATATAAATTGCCTCTCTTTTCTTGAAGTTTACGAAGCTGTCGATACTAACGAAGCTTATAATACCTTCATTGATATTTTTCGCACTTTATACGACTTATGTTTTCTGGTGAAGCTAGTGACCATGAGAGCAAAGAGTAATGTTAAATGGATTTCTAAAGGCATACAACTTTGTAGTAAAAAGCAAAGACAATTGCTTTGGGAGTATAGATTAAATCGTACTCTAGCCAATAAGATAAAACTACGAAAGTATTCCAGAATTTTCAAAAAAATTATAGAGCTGACACAGAGAGCAAAAAATAACCACAAGATAAAAAATTCAGAAAACAAATCTAAGACGGTTTGGAATATTATAAAAGACTGTAAATCCCGGGTTCCAAGGGAAACAATTCATATGATAGATGATCTTCATGGCAAAACCTTAACGGATCCTGAGGATATAGCTTCGGCCTTTAATAATCATTTTATACATAAGCAAGTCAAATCGCATTGTACCCCATTTAAACCGAATATTCAAAACAGCGAACAATCTATGTTCATGTCACTAACCAAACCGGAGGATATTAAAACAATAATCGGGTCTTTAAAAAACACGAAAAGTGTAGGATATGACTGCATAAGCACCCAAGTTATTAAATTCGTTAGTGATATTCTACATAAACCCTTATGCCATATACTTAATCTCTGCATTTTTCCTGAGGGTCTAAAAACAACCGTTATTAAACCTATGTATAAAAAAGGTGACAAAAAAAACCTTCATAATTACCGACCCATTGCTTTAATCCCTATAATTTCAAAAATATTTGAAAAAGCGATATACCGCAGGATATATAATTATTTAAATAAATATAATTTGCTTTGCAAGCAACAGAAGGGATTTAGGAAGAATATTACAATTAATATGGCAATTTATGATTTTATTAGTGTAGTTTTAGAAAATGTGAAAACAAAAGAAACCCAGTTTGCGCTTTGTTTACAGACATGACAAAAGCATTTGACTATATAGACCACGGCAGACTTTTGTATAAACTGAGCCGATACGGCATTAGAGGAGAGCCATTAAATCTTGTAAGATCATATTTATCAGATAGGCTACAATACACGGAAATATCCAGAATATGTCTTAAAAGGAAGCGAGAACTAAAACATGTATCTGAAAAGTGTGTCATTAAATCGGGAGTCCCACAGGGAAGTGTACTTGGACCACTTTTATTCCTTGTATATATTAATGACCTTCCCAATGCAATCCATCATCCAATGGTGCTTTTCGCTGACGACAGTACATCAATTATTCAATTTAATGATATCCATGATTACGAAAATGACATAAATACTGTAATAAGAAATATAATTCATTGGCTAAATGCTAATAACTTAGTGATTAATTTAAATAAAACAAACTTGATGCATTTTCATCAGAGAAAGCAACCAATTGACATGAACATAAATTACGATGGGACTAAAATAGACAATGTTGTAGTAACTAAATTCTTAGGCTTAATGATTGACAGCCAGCTTAACTGGAAACATCACATAGAACATGTCTGTAATAAATTATGTACATCTGCTTATGCGCTATTTAAGTTGTCAAAAATTGTAAACCGTGAAGCGGTATTAATGGCCTATCATGGACTTGCAGCCTCAGTTCTTAGATATGGTATAATATTTTGGGGCAACTCAGCTCACAAGTCACAAAGAGCTTGCGTTTAAAGCGCGAAAACGTTGCAAAAGAGCAATGTGTGGGCTGAGAGTAAGAGACAGTTGTGTACCATTTTTTAAGTCTCTTAAAATATTAACACTGCCTTCATTGTATATCCTGGAAGTAGGTATTTTTGTCAAGACCAATCAAAATATTTTCAACAACGTTTCGCAAGGCTGCAGATTCCCGACACGAGAACAATACAAACATAAATTGAAAACTTTGCAGGGTAGCAAGACAGCCCTAATGAGAAGTGGAATCTTGGGAATGGTACCGAAGATTTTCAATAAAATTCCAGATCGATTTAAGACCCTAGAAATTAATATATTTAAACGGAAATTGACCTCATATTTAATAGAAAAATGTTATTATTCTCTTAAAGATTACTTCATTGACGATACTACGTGACATGGTTTTTCGATTCTAGGCATTTAGTTATAGTTTTTGACATAGTATATAATATACCTATCTATAATCATTATTGTATTGAGAAAATCAGGATTTTTTTGACATTGTATAATATATAATACTGTAATTATTATTGCATTGAGCTAACCAGATTTTTTTTGTGTTGTCGTCCTCAATTTTAACAATAGCTGGTTGAAGGAATATTTTGTACACCTACTCAGTGGGTAAAACATAGTGGTCTTATACTTTGTACATACCAACAATAATTGTAACCTGTGTTTAACAAAATGAATAAATGAAATGAAATGAAAAATAGGAATCCGTTAGTTAGGAAGGCTGTCGAGTACGGTCCCATCCCTCTGTCGTAACTCGGCGATCACTGATTAGGGACCGGAGGTCCTAGGCACACACCCACGGACCCGGACGAAGTAATCACAGCGTCCATCGAAAGACGGAATGACGCGTACACTTAGGCATACCCACCCGCGGGGACGTCCACCACACGATCGCGACAACACTGACACATATAGTCCCTATTCTTCCTGGTACCGCCGCACACCGGGTACCATACCGTAGAGTCAGTCCGACCCAGGTCGAGCCTAGCTGAGTTTCTTGCTGGACTCTTCTCAGCTAGGCTAGGTTTAGTGAATCAGCGATAAAACTCCAAGTAGCTCGATTCCACTCACACCTCAGATTCGGTTGAAACCGCTAAACCAATCTCACTGGAGCGCAATTCCAGTGTTCCAAACCACACGCGTGGTCGTGTCGGAGGTTTGTCCCTGGATTTTCCCCAGGCTACTCTCCAACCGCGCACTCCTATCGCTTTATTGGGCCGGCCTATACAGCCACAGTCAGGTTCAAAAAAAAGAGAGGTTTGTCGGAAAGGGTGGCGGGTAAAGAGGCTGGGTCTAAATTTAGAGCGGGCCGTTTTGGCTGAGACAGAGACGATGTTTTTTGGAAATATATATATTGAGGCCTCTCTGGGTTTTAAAAGAGTTGTCGCATTGTACACAAATAAAATGTACATTTGACGTGCCATCGTCTGATTGGGTCGCGGCATGCATCCACTTACCAGAACACAACACACCAAAAGTAAAAAAAAAACAAATGATATAAACACTTAATAAAAAATATCACTAAAATATTATATTTATAGTCCTCCAAAGGCATTGACGTCGGACGTCAGTGAGACGCCACGTTGCCCAAGAAGACCGCAAAGTCTGAAACAAAAAGATATGTTATTATTTGTTCGGTATTGCACAGTAATTCAGGTTTGTTTAACGAAACAAGAACAGTTTTAGGCATCTAGAGACATGGCTTTTTTGTAAAATTAACCAAAATAGAGCTCTGCAAAGTGACAAACAGTGACAGTTTTTTTTATGTATCACACACTTGGTGTGACAACCCTAGGGGCAGGCGAAGTGTAGCTAAAAGATGGCCGGAACATTAAGTACCTCAATTACATTTTAATCGATTCCGATATATACTTTGGTTCTGCTACGGATGGCCTCATTTCTGATACGATCACGCAGAGAAACTCCCAGCATAGCCCTCTGAGTGACTTTGAGTCTTCTTATGAGGCCCATGGTGAGCGACCACGTTTCCGTATCATATGTCATTACTGGTAACACACACTAAGCAAAGACTTAAACTTACTTGGTAATAGTCGCGGGAGTCCGCTGGATGCGGGTGGCGCAGGACCGGTCATTATGGCACTCTTTGGGGGAGGCCTACGTCCAGCAGTGGACGTCTTTCGGCTGGTATGATGATGATGATGCGACGTATACTCACAAGTAAAACATAATAATACCATAAGAAAGAGAATTAATTGTAGACTATAATACGACAAAAAACTAACCTTTATCTCTTCTTTACTACTATTTAGCAAGGTTCTGCCTAAGTAAACACGTGCTGTCAGTTACACGAAAAAACAGAACTGATCGTGAACGGCGTTAAGTTAGCCACAATTGATGCGAGAATATTGCCATGCATAAAAAAAACACTTTCTATTTAGTAGTTTTGTGTGAAACCTGCCCTAAAAACTAGGCGGGAATTTATCCTTTATAAAAATAGGCGAAGATAGGTATCCCAGGCGAAGTCATCGGGTTTTACGGTACCAATAAGCTAGTAACAGAACTTAGTAACCGACTATAGGTATCATATTTACTTGTGAGTCAGATTGTGTAACCTGTAATTAATCTACTCATTTTTTTTAGTTAACGACGTATAGCGCTTTTCCAATTATGTTTTAGGTATATTCTAATTTTTGTTTCATTTATTAGCAATTACAGTTATGATGAAAACCCAAAAAATAGGTTATCTAAAACCTCCGCCCAGCCTTACACGCAAATGGTTCTAGCAGCCATTGTCGTCGTTAACGTTCTACAAAAGAACTATACACGGTAATTAACCTAGGCACTTTTATGAACGTGTTGAAACCATTTCCATCATATATATATGTATATATATATATATATATATTACCAAAGGTGACATTGGCTCGTTTGTTATCAAACGAGGTTTATGACGTGTATTACAAATAAGAAATAAATAATTTGCTTACTTTATCATACCATGCCTATTTGTTTCAGGCAGTATAATCGTTTATATCTGGAATTATTCGTTTATTTATGAGTAAGTGTGATTTAATTCGGATGTTAATTTGACAGGCGTCGACAGAAGTTACCGCCGTAATGAACGGGGGATAATAGGTAAGTTCTACCGAGATCCTTAATCTAACTTGGCGGCCGTAATCCGCAACCTTAGGCACAGATGAAATATCTACAAGTTTCTGGGTCTAGTGCCAAGGTTTTGTATATTTTCAGTCACGTAGTGAATGTAGTTAAATCTACACGAATATCTAACTGCTATATTTTCAAGACGAATTCACTATTAATAGATAATGATACCCTCGACCTCCCCATCATTTACCATCAGGTGAAATAGTTGTTGAAACCTTACCAAATTTGTGTTAAAAAAAACCTGCGCAATAATGTGGGTCTCGGAAAACAAAATTGCTAACTGATTGTTATTAGCGTTACTAAACATAGGTATACTTTACTACTGTATAAGAGGATCAGGTCCTTATTCTTGATTGGTCAAACCCGGCTTTACTAAATTGTTTATGTACAGTACTTATATCTCAGGAAGGCGGGTGAGCCATGCTTGCGTGTTGTGTGTTGAGCTATATATGCTCATTGTTTATGTGTGCGTCAGCGTAGGAGCAATGAGTTTTTTATTTTTTATTTATTTAATTTACCTTTAAACTTAACAATATATCCAATATATGCCAAACTGCATAGCAGTTTGTCGGCAGAAAACCAGTTAAACCAGGTAACATACTCGTAATAAATATTGTTTATTGCTACCGTTACTGAACAGTTTCGATCAGATATTCGGTTCTAATCTGTCCAGCAGCGTTCTTTTTGATATTTTTTTGTAGGTACACAATTTTTGACGCATCCTGGCAGGATCTCATTAGATCCGGTACACCGTTTAAAATGCTTGGTATTAAGTATCTTCTGGTACGCTTCCCGTAATAGTTACATACCCTTGGCAAAACCAGTTTTCTCAGAGATACTTCCTTGGCAACGCTTCGCGTGCGGTATGCGTGATTCAGTGGTTTTTTATAGTCACTACGTCTATACTGTTCTAGGGTCATCAATAGCGCACATTTTTCCTGTAGGTACTGGAAGTATACTACAAATTCAGAATAGTCTATCGTAATTATGACTACATATTTTTTGATATGTTTTTTTACTAAGTGTTTTAGGAATCTGATCTGTATATTTTTAATCTTATCGGTGTAGGTAGAGAAAAAGCGGCCATAGCTGCTCAAAGTTCACGTTGTCTATGTTTTCGTATTACATGTCACAACTACAGCTAAACCTAATCCGAGCTCGTGAAATAAAAGTACTGTACCTGCCTAGGTACTCGTATATTTAGATTATCTCAATGCGAAGTAAATTTTTGGTAAGATAGGACGAAATAGCGTTCATTATTATCTCGCCTTAATATGATGAGAGTTGGCACTGCTCCCGATCTCCCAGCGAGTAATTCTGTTTTCGACTACGTGCCGCGAATCGTTAGTGGCTACTCGAAACTGTCCACTAAGCCCTGCAACTGCCTCCGAATATAACCGGACCGCATTAAGATTCCGTCGGTTTTGCGGAGATCCTAAGCAATTTATACAGTATTCCAGTAGACGGGTCAAACGGAGTCAAAAAACCGGGCAAGTGCGAGTCGGACTCGCGTATGAGAGTGCCGTACCGAACTCGCATGAGTTGTAGCTTGTAGATAATTACCACTAACCCTTTTTTTGGGTACCCCTTTACACTGGTTATATTTTCAAACGTAGTATTTTATACAATGTTAAAAATTCAGTCATTATTCCTTTACTTGTAATGTATGTATGACCATGCTTCTTGGCCATATTTCACGATTCTTGGTCAACGGGAACTGCCCATATAGGTTTTGATTGATTGCTAGTGACAAATTATGACGGTTTATATCTTTTGATTGCGTTTACTTAGAAGTTTGATTTTTTTTCACACAATAATACCTCCACTGAGATAAAGGCTCTTGGTTCGGCCAGACGGACAACAAATTGATCCTAAAAGGGTTTCTTTTCTCACTTGAGGTTTAGAATTTTTGGAGGTTTAGAATACTACGCCTGTATCTTGCATTAGAACAACTTCCTATTCGTGTCCGTAATATTCCGCAATAAAAGTACGAGTATTCTTATAACCGCAGCAATAAACTCAGTCCGTTTGTTTATCCTATTTTATCGTACGTACAATTCGACCCGTAAAACCTTCTAAAGCACAGAAATGAAAAAAAAGCTTGGTAGAAAAAAAAATTAACACCAGTGTGCGATTGACCAAAATAATATAGCGAGTGTCGGGTCCGCCGGTGTGGCATCCTCAGGAGAACCTTTTTAATTTACCTAATTTCATATTTGTTTGGGGCTGTGATTTATGCGTCTATCCCCGTGACCTCACAGCCCTAAGTATTAAATCTCGTTTATTGTTAATTCTGGCTAGTTTTGTTTTATTATATGTAGTACTAAATTAGGTATAATGACTTGCTGAACAATGTATATTAATTTATCATTAAAAGCCAGCTCGTGAAGTTAGCAGGGAAAACCAGGATATGTACATGTAAACCAATAATCTAGGATTTGCATCTAAATTATTATTAGGATTCAGTGGATCAAGTTGTCAACCTTGTTACTAAGGCTCTGATACCTGTCAGTCACAGAGCGTATAGGTACTATTGTAACTACAAGAAACTTCTTTTTTACTGGTACCTACCGAACCCTACGTGAAGGAGTTCATCTCTTTGACTTGGCCACTAGGCGTTTGTTTAATAATTTTCATGAATTTTCATTGGGGAAACATTCGAGAACACTGTACAAAAGTGTTGATTTTGAATTACAATAGACTGTTTGATACGTTCTAGCCTGGCTCTACCCTACATTAGCGATTTTTGCTATTTTTGACGTATTATAATTACTACATATCTACTATAACACCGGTGAATTACAGCGGCACAATTTTGGAACTTTTGTCATATGTTTATCTTCGTGAAATCACAGCCAAGTGTGTGTGAGCTTGACGCACTGGTAAGATTAGATTGAATTTAATTTTTAGTTAGTTGTTGACTTAAGGTTTGTGGTGGCATATTATAGAATATTTGTGTAATTATTGAGCGGATCCTTGCCACCCACTGTTATGAGCCATTAAGGCACTAATGAAACTTGGATTAGTAGTAATAATATTATGGGCGTTAAGCGTAACTTTACTACAACAAACTCGATTTTGACTACTGGATACAGTGGAGATTTTAACAAAAAAATGAGTTTCTAGGGTTACATCAATTTTATGTAAACTAATTATAAAAAAAAATGGAAAAAGAAGGGGAAAAATGACAATAGTTCAGTAAGAAGCTCAGCTTCAGTATGTTCCAGAAAATAACCACTATGAATTACTGATATATTATCAGTATTTTTTCGTCTCTGCATTAATTATTAACCCGTCGGCTAGACTTTGGACCTAATTTCATATCTGTAGTATTTAGGTCAACCGATATTATTTGTCCTATGATGTTACATTTGTATATCAATGGATATACAATTGCGGCTAAGTAATTCGTGGGCCGGCAAGTGTCGTGACGATTCCGTTGTGTGACGGTTTGGTTGATTCAAGCTCGGCGTACGTAACGTGCACACACCCCGTGAAAGGTACTGAGCTAATAGATTAGGAAATAAATTCCCCGCGGCTTAATGGCTCGGTTCTAATTTATTTAGCTTTAAGGATCGGGTGACGGTAATTTAATTGTAAATGAATTAAGGCCACCTATGAGAATATTGTTCGGCCGTACGTCTAGTAAACAATAAATACATATATGAAATGGTGATGGGTCTTTTGATGTGAGATTCGACTAAGTGCAGTTGTCAGCGGGGCGTATACCCTTTATAAATATGTATTAAAATAAAGAGGTGTTCTGATTTTCCTCGTAAAAATGGCATAGTAGTAAAGAAAAAATGTTTTTTATCTTGTTAAAGAAAGCCTGCCCTGCTAACCTTTCACGAGGTATGGACGCTTGTCAGCGTGCCTGAATTATTAACACTGCGTGCCGGACGTGGTGTACGAGTATGTATGACGTCTGTTGTCTTCCTTGTAGCAGAAATTTTCTAAAGACAAGCGAGAATGTACTTCGACTAACAAGAGTGAAAATGTTCGATTTGTACTTTTTACATGCACCTAGTCAGGCTGTCTTTACCAGTACCACCTAGTGACATGCTTTCGCCTGCTTACATACCTTCTAATGAAAGACTCACTCGATATGACGATTCAGATATTTCTCCCATTTGAAGAATTTGGGAATCTCTTGCAATCCGATACGTGTAGTCGAATTACTTTCCAAACTTTTTATAATTACAATCACAGAGGTTAGGAAAATTGATTTTATCTTTAAAAAAAAAAAAACCGGTCAAGTGCGAGTTGGGCTCGCGCACCGAGGGTTCCGTATACAAATGTGTACCGGTTCCAACCCTATTAAATCAGGAAAATCTCAACAACATGGTGTGAAAATTGGACCCCATGGGTACAGCGCCATCTATCGGCGACATTTGTTACAAATTTGAGCGACTGAATAACTTTGTATGTATAGTAGTTTTTCAAGGATAATTCTTTAACACGTAAACCGATTTCAATTTTTTTTTCTTTATTTGAAAGAAGAAACTTTCAGCATAATCTCGTAGGAATTTATAAAACAAAAATACGTGCAAAGGTGATTAAATTACAAACTTAGTATAGCAATGTTATTTGACGATAAAAAAAAAGAAAAACTAGATAGAGCTACAGTTATATTTTTTCTGTAAAATATACATTAATATCAATGTTATGTAATAATTTTACATTTTTTCCTCGGTAAACTTCGGAGATAAGGGGGGGTGGAACGGTATTTTTTTTCCATTTTTTTTCATAAAACAAAAAATGACTCAACTTAAAAAAATAAAATAAAAAATGTTTCAGAATGTGCAATTCAAGCCCTTTCATATGACACCCCACTCGACATATTAAAATAATTTTGAACCACCAGTTATCTGTAATTTTTCACAGAAATTAAAAAAAATATATTAAAAAAAGTCATCTTCTATGTATGTAGGTAAGCCTTCTTTATAACTATTCCAAATTTCAAATCGATAGCATAAGTAGTTCTTGAGATATTTAGCGATGTGACAGACAGGTACGGAACCTTAAAAAGTTACTGCGTTTGATTTAATAAATCATTATTTTAGATAAAATATCCATATTATGTTAATAAAATCGAGTAATAGCCTAATTTCAAATAAAAACAAACAATAATTCTACCTACTTATTATTCATTCATAGTATATATATATATATCAAGTACGCAAAATTATAGTAAAACCAACCGAGTCATTTTGTATTTCTAGTATGATAAAGGTCACGACTAACTAGAAGTATACTAATATAAGAGATGTCTCAATAAGGGTGAGAGGCTTAAGAAGACATATAAGGCCATTTGGATGTGAAGACGGAGCAGGAATCCTATGAAGACCGGATCTTCTAAAATCCTGGACAAGAAATGCATTACAGTGAAGACAGCTACCACACGGTTGCAGCAAAGAGTAACTAATTATTCTACGTTACATTGTAAATTATCTGTTGGTACGAGTAATCCTTAATAAATTATTCTATATGGTCAACTAGTAGTACACTTATTTAGTATATGACTCTTGTATAATAATTATCTGTGGGTCCGTATCCTACTTAGGTACGAGTGCAGGTAGGACCGGACTTATTTAACTACTTGTCCACAAATATTTTTTCACCTCACTAGCTCGGAAAGCCCTTTTTTATTCTTTAAAAACAGATAGCAAAACTGTATTTTATCCACAAGAGTGCAAAGAATATTTGAAATCCGAACGCGCTATTTGTAACTTTTTTAAACGTAATAACATGTAAAGGCCAGTCCAGACAGTCCAGCAACAATAATTTTATATTGTGTTGTTGTGTTAAAAAACTAGTACCTTCGCCAAATCCCGGGATTAGGTAGTGGACAACTATATTTAGGGCGCAACTGTCAACGTTAGGACGAGGAGGAAAAAAAATTCCTCGCTCTAGTGAGGTGAAAAGATTTGTGTTATACACGGCTGCAAAATTATTTTACGTCTCGTGTGTTGCAACACTCGCTACGCTCAGCATTCTATTTTGGAACCACTCGCTTCGCTCAGGATTCTATTTTCGAACCACTCGCTTCGCTCGCGGTTCAACCATAGAATCCATTCGCTAGCTCGTGGTTCAATCGTAAAATCCATTCGCTAGCTCGTGTTTCAATTCCACACTCGCAGTTAAAATACAACTTTGCACCCTTGTATAACAAATAACTATTTTCCCGGACTCTGCTATACTCGTAAGTTATTTATTAGTATAACAAGTTAACAATGAGCAAATTATGGAAGACTTAAATTTGACTTTACGTTTCAGTTGATTTTTTTGGCCGCTACTTGGCGGGGCGGGATAGATATTCGGTATTTTGTTCTTTGATATGAACTTACTGATGTCGTAGAGATTTCCTCACTTGAAAGGAAACTGTTTTATATTTGCGCAGTAGTAATATCATGTATGTACAGAACTGCATGAAGCAGTACTGCCTTCATATCGCCCCGCTTCCGTACAGTGCGCAGTAAAAAGCTTTGTATTACTGACTCGACTGACAGTCGACACTGAAAGCTGACAGTTTTCTCATATCGTATTGTCTCTGTACCGACAAAACAGGAAATCGCCTTAGAATAAATGATATTAAATTATTTTAGACGCTTAATTATAGTTCACCCATGCAATTTTTTTCTCCAGCTTAAGGAATAGTTTTCGGGATAAGAACTATCCTATGTCCTCTCGACGGTATCAAGTCCAATTTCATCTAAGCGGTTTAAGAGTGAAAAGGTAACATACAGACAGATTTACCCTGCGCATTTACAATATTATGGATTCCGAGAGCTCACACTTCAGTCGAAGTCAATGTCAGACAGAACTACAAATCAAAACTATAAGAGCAACAGGGGAAGTTCCCAGAAGTACCCGTGTTATAAGATCAGAACCCTTGTCTAACGCTCCCGTGGATACTACTTACAGGTATCAGTCTGGCAACGTTAAAATATTAGTCAAGTTTACATTTCGCATTACACACGCCATAGCTATTCTACTAATTGATGAGTATTTTTATTTATTTAAGCATTTATATTTGAAATGTATTTGTAGATAAAAAAAAATATGAATTTTCATGCGCTTGATTATTCAGCTTTTCCTAAGTATGCATTTGAGACTCTACTCAGTATTTCTTATTCACTTTAAAATTAATAAAACCAGAAATCGATTGAGTATAAAGAAATCCAACTTTAGAGAATTTAATCAAGTTTTTGCATTAGCTTGTCAATTTACAAAATCAAGTCCCTGTTAAGATTCCTGTCCGCACAGAACCGATCGCTTCTCACGTCTTTGATATCTGAATAAACTAATTAAGGATGCTTGCTCCGTTTAAACAAATGGCTAAAGTTTGTGCTCGGGAACAGGGATCGTTTCAGGGTTTCCCTTTACACTTACCTGTCTTGAAAATTACAAGAGTTCATATAATCGGTATCCGTACGTCACTAGACGAAGCACATGGTTATTTGCTCTCATTTTTGGGCTAGTGAGATTTTTTTGTATACATAGTGTTCAGTCTTTCCTGTGTTGCAATTTTCAAAGCTGTATGTAGCTTTAATAGACCATAAAGTCTCATTTGAGCACTGGAACCATACAGGTATGTTAAGTGTTTTTTCTACTCCTCGACTTCAATATTTGAATTAAGATATCTTTTCTCTATGGAGCTCCCTTCAAGTTAACTCTTATGAAATAGATCAATCATGTGTCGCCGTTACTGTACTGTTATGAAATTGGCCAATCGTGTGTCGCCGTTACTGTACTCTAATGAAATTGACCAATCACGTGACGCCACGGACATAAAACAAAAGACATCAACGAGCGTCTGACCCATGTGCCTAATCTTCATTTCCGCAGGACTAGTTTGTTTAATTATTTCGGTTTGTTTAATTAATTTCCGTTAGCTCGTAGAAAAAGTAATGTATGCAATAGTTATATAATTAGCTTTTGAAGTCTCGAACCTTACTTAGACCACTCGGCAAGTCTTGACTAAGACAGCATACATTGTATAACGATTGCATAAACTACTATTTGTGACGTACTATTTGTATGAAATGTCTCTATAAATTTTGTAGAAAAAAAGATAAAAGCTATACCTAAAAATTGTTAACGTAATGTTTCATTTTTTTTAAAGATTTTTAACTTAAGCCTTGAAAATTATGATGTCATTATGAAAGTAGCGGCTACGAGTAAACATTAGTAATTTGATCATGTTGGCGGTTGTGTTGTCTATATTTTCATACACTACACTATAATATAATGTCTAGCATGTCTCATGATAGGACGTACAAATTGGATTCTTCTCAGTCGTGCAAAAAATTGAAAATTTAGTTTAGGGAAGTCCGTGTATTGTCCAGTTTCAATGCTAGTATTTGGCGTAACTAGACCGAGGGAAGTGGGCAACGGATGATAAGTCGCGGGTCGCAGGTATACCTACCGTTACACTTGAATTGTTGTGGATGGAGGTATGTATAGGTAAGTGAGTTTACAGACAATCACAATCAGCATGTAGAATTTAACTTCCATTTTCACCTTCCGAGTAAGTTACTGATGTATGTCCAGATGCGCTTTCAAAAAGCTACGATATTGTCTTTCACAGGCAATACAGTTCACAGAAAATTAGCACAAAGGGTCCAACTGCCATTTTCACCTTCAGGGAAAGTACCTAATTGATATAATGTCCTGATGCACTTTAGAAAAGTTACGAGATTGTCCTTTATATGCAATACTTAATGAAAACATCCAATGTATTTTTATACAACGGTGCAGTAATCATAAATGATGTATCGTTATTTGATAAACTACGTAAATAATTCAACCTCGAAAAAGAAGCCATTTCACGTGACGAGATACCTATGCCTTATACGAGTATGTACCACCTGAATCTCCATTTCTGTAAATATTTGTGAGATAGTTTTTGATTTAGGATGAGTATATAGATACTTAGCGCGAACCTAACCTGCCAGATAAACTTACAAACTTTACCTCGTGTAATATTAGTGTAGATTTAAATCTGTCAGCGTCTGCTGGGTGCCTTTTTCGCTACACTCAGGTGTGCTGTAACTTTACAATAATACCGGTATAACTTAAACGAGAGCTCAGGAATTACGACTGCCCGCTCCGGAGAATATTATAATGAGACTTGAAAACACCGTGCTGCTAAAATTTGTTAGTCTTATTGTAGACACAATGTGACTTAGCGCATCTTTGTCCTGACTTGAGAAATAGCTGCAAAATTATGCAATTGTATTAAATGTAAGCGATTGCAGATTTTGAGTTGAATTGTAATTCCTAATTTGTAAGTTCTATTTCGTTACGTAACTCTTGTCTCTCTGAATTAAAGTTGGCTGGGTATGACCTGACAATCAATATGGGGTGTTTGACATCTTGAAAGGTATACTAAGGTATAATAGATATACTAAGTACAACGGGCTTTATATATGTAATAATATGTGCATCTAAAAGGTTGCAACAATAATTATATCCGGAAAGAAATATTTACACAAATGAACCAATGAAATACATTTTTATACACATAAATCTGTACCTACTAAGGGTTTACAAATATATATCACCTAAATTAATCTTTAAAATATAATATTTGCATAATACCTGTGCACACCAACTAAATAAATGATATTGCAATCAATTAAAGGTGATAATATGATTACGATTAAATTATCTAGTATCAGTTCCCATCGTTTCAAATATTCGGACACTAATTGCGGTTATGCAGGGAAGTACATCAATTCCGCTAATTACAAGGATTCCGTTTGATTCAAGTTTGGACTGTAATAGTTATTAATAAGGTCAGTTTTCAGCTGCAAACTTGTACAGCATACTATAACACTTAGCTAGTTTTGGTTCGAGCAACAGAATTTGACTGGCGGCCTAGTACCTGATAATTTACCTGGCTGGCGCGTTATGACGAGCGATTTATGGTGTGCCGTGTGCCGTGTCTGCCAATAATGGAATTTGCCGGCAGTCGTAAAAGGTAGCAAAGGCCTACTGCGATAAAGTAAATATCATTGTTGTTAATTACAAAGCAATTGGGTATGTAAACTATTCAAAACCGATTATTGAATGTTGTTTTTGTTTTATTTATATTCGACTCCCACTGCTGAACAAAACGCTTTTTCGTTTTGTTCCGACTACGTGCAGCCGCAGCCCTAGTCATATCGTCTAGTCCTTTTTACAACTCTGAGGAGATTCATTGGCTAATTTAATTCATCATCATTCAAGCCAATCCTAATTGAGCAGAGTGGTCTTGACACCCACATTCGCTATTCCAAATTAGAAAGGCAATTCAGTGCCTGGGGTACCTAATGTATATTCATAGCTGGGCATCGTTAACCAAATAGTTAACTTCGTTAATCGCTAATCCGTTAAAAAAAGTTAACTTCGTTAAACGTTAAAGCGTTACAATTCGGGTCATTTAACGGAAATTACCGTTAATCGTTAATCGTTAACTCCTGGTAAAAACAGCACCTGGGTATGCGCTATGGAAAGTAAAGCGCAGGGAATGAAAAAAACCGGTCAAGTGCTAGTCCGAATCGCGCACCGAGGGTTCCGTACACAGATATGTACCAGTTCCAACTTTAATTCAGGAAAATCTCAACAACACGGTGTAGAAATTGAACGCCATGGGTGCAGAACCATCTATCGGCGAATATTGTTACAAATTAGAGCGACTGAATAACTTAGTATGTATGATGGTTTTTCAAGGATAATTCTTTATCACGTGAACCGATTTCATTTTTTTCTTTATTTGAAAGAAGGTACTTTCAGCATAATCGCGTAGGAATTTATAATATAAAAATACATGCAAAGGTGATTAAATCACAAGCTTAGAATAGAAATGTTTATTGATTATAAAAAAAGAAAAACTAGATAGAGCTATAGTTTTATTGTTCCTGCGAAATATACATTGATATCAATGTTATGTAATAATTCACGTGCGCGTTGCCGACCCTTTATAAGATTTGAGGATGCATTGTGTTGACAGCAGAAGGAACACATTTAGGTCCCTCGCTCTCAACACAGTGCATCCTCGGGAGCTCTGGCAACCTTGTTCACCTCCAGGAACACAACACTACATACTTGTATAGTAAATAATGTTATTATGGCTGTGGTCTTCTGCAAGGCGGAGGTACTTCCCCAGTTGGGCTGCTCCAAATTCGAGCAAGATGACATTTTGCTGTGCCCTACCTCTCTCAAAAGTGAAACCATAAGGGTTCCTTTTTTACCATTTTGGTACGGAACCCTAATAAGAAAAGCAAGATGGCTTTAAGAATTCCTTATAATGAACGATTAATTTAATTATCAAAATAAACAGCACTTCACCATACGCCTTGTATTCTCATTCACTGACGCACCGAGCCGACAACACAATATAGTTCATTTCATACGCACGCCGCTGACGCGCCCCACTTGCATCATCTGTCTCACTCAGCGCCTACAGCTCGCACCTACGCTGCCGCGCTGCCCCGATGGAACGTACTTGTCAGAACCTGTTTGTCGCGGCGTTCCTTTGATAAAATAAGTACTTAGTTAACGGATTAACGGAGCTTTGGACAGTTAGCGGAAGTTAATGAGTCCGTTAACAATTTTGGAAGTTAACTTAAAAGTTAATCCGATACGCGGATGGTTAACTTCGTTAATTAACGATTAACGGATTAACGAGTTAATGCCCAGCTCTGTGTATATTTCCTTGTAGTGACCAGGGGCAGTCTAATATATGCAATTCGCATTCCGTTTTAATATCAGTAATTTCAACTTGGATTGCCACGCACGCTGAACGAACTGGTTCCCAGAACGAACTGGTTCCCAAATAGTTATAATGAATAGAAATTTGCGCTAAAGAGCATCACTGAAACTTATATGATCAATTGAGTTGATTAGAAAAACATTATATCTTATTTGTAAATATAAGTAGTATACTTCAAGATTTTACAATTAAGAACTAAATAATAAGAAATGATATATTCGTGGCACAAAGACAGTACAGATAGCGAAAACATCACAATGCACAGCCACGAAATGGCAAGCGCTGGTCTTCTTTTAGGTCCATGCGAAGCCACGATGGACATGTAGATTGTATATAAAGTAAACACAGCGTTAACTATAAACTGAATAATATTGTCCACAATTATTTACACACGATAATGAATAACAATTTTTACTGTTAGACATAAGGAAAATAAGTGAAGTATATTTGGCATTGACATTTCGATAGAAGTAAAACGTGTATGTTGGAAGCCTGTATGCGAAAGTTAAATCTACCGAGTTACCTACACTGCTTCCCCACCGAGACCGTAGTTACGGTCGATAGTCTTAAAGATGAGTAGGAAATGAAAACAAATACCTGTTAAATAGTAAATTGTATGACAAGGGTCTAAAATGAGCCATATCACCACGAGATAGTTAAAATAGTTCGAGGGGTAATATGGCTTTTAGACCAGAGTTATATACTCTACTTTTCACTTCGATTGCGAGAAAATAAATAAACAAAGGTTAGCCATCCAAAATTAACAATTAATTCCACGGCGAACTTATATGTAATTTGGCAGCATGTTTTTTTTTCTAAGCTGCTTTCATGCTTTGACACACAAAATAGACACCGCGGTTCGCGCGCAACATTCACGCGCAAAAAAGCTAACTCACCTTCCATTAAGCGCTTCAAAGCGTTGCTCCAACGAACTAATCACTTTTTTAATTATTGTGAAATAGGGACTACTACAAACTTAATCTTTAGAATCTTAAGAGAAATGAATTCTGTTTTCTGATTGGTCGATTTTAATAAAGCTGTATTCTGGTTTGTTGATACCCAATACCAAATATTTTTTAAAGAGTTAAATTAGTGTTTTGTGATTGGTGGATTTAATAGGTGAAGTATTATGATTGGTCTAAATTGAATGTTTTGTAAATCATAAATATGTATTCATATTTTCCCTAGGGGTTAAATGTACTACTTTAGCCCCGCTTGACAAGTCTAATATGACACACTTTTCGAGCATAAGAAGTGAAAAAGAAATAATAATTGACAATACAGATAGAAACATAAAACAACAGTTGGATATCGTATTTTCACAAAAAACATGCACTGCAAAAACTATGGGGCATTGTAAAAAAATCTACAATAAAATTCCAAGACACGTTACTTAACTTACGGATTCTAAATTTAACTCTGTCGTGAAACAAACTCTTATTTCAAAAGCATATTATAAGATATACGATAATAATAATAAGGCCTATGATTCGGTGCCTCATTTATGTCTGAGGAGGATCTTAGAGTTGTATAAAATTGATGCAGCTTTGAGATCCTTCTTAAATGCTTGTTAATGTAATGCGTCAACCGGGAGGAGTATCTGTCATCATGGACTGGACTACGCAATCAATCTGATATCGTGTTGACAGATTGATCAAAACGCCAGGCAGTACTCGTTGACATCACGATCCCTCCATGACGAGAACCTTGTGAAAGCCGAGAAGGACAAAGCTAGCAAGTACCTAAACGTGGAACACGAGGTAACACCCTTGTGGGACGTTGATTCGACGATCATTGTCCCGATAGTCGTCTCTGCGAAAGGTCTTATAGCGAAGAGTATCGACCAACACCTCAAGAAGCTCTCGCTAGATGGCTGCGTCAAGGGTCAGTTAGGTTTTTATAGTGTTTTTATATTTTGTATTATTGCTTTTATATTTTACTATATATAGGAATACTGTAAGAAACCTAATTTAAGAATAACAATGAATAAAGCGAATAATAATATGTAATTTCCTATTATGTAACACAATGTTTGTGGTTGCATCGTTTTTATTTTAGCATAAAGAGACCTAATGCACAAAGGCTCAAAGGGTAACATATAACAAGATGGAGCACCGCGATTATCCCATGCTGTGCTATGTAATTGTATGGTCACCACCGGTCCGGATCGCTGCCTTTTTTTCCCGGAACAACCAAATTCAAAGGATGTATTACCGATTCAGTTCACCACGCTGCGATAAAAACATGCCTGTGTTAACACAGGCTGTTTCCACTTCATTTATGTTTTTGTTAGTTTGTTGATTTTCGATTTCCATGTGAGCGCTTCATGTTTATTTCTTGATTCGAAACATATTTTGCCGTTGCAACTGCAAACATGACAAATTCCATTAACATCGTTCTGCCAGATTCCACGTTCACCTCAGTAACGAGCTAGAATCATAATTAACATAAATCTATATATATAGTACTCGGGGCTGATTTTTGTACACCCCATCAGATCTACAGTTATGGTCGGATTTAAAAAATGTATTTTAAAAAACTACTGTGCGCTGACCACGTGACTTTGGCCTCGTGACGTCACGGGACGTGGCTCCTCTTTTGAGTTGATATAACACAGTATAAAAATAAACAATAACTGAACTCAAACCTGTATTACGTTCTTCAGTATGAGAAAATATACGGTTTGAGTCGGTGACATATATCCACAACCCCAAGAAAATTAACGAAACACAAAATAAACGATCTTTTTACAATGTTTACATGAATGACAGAGGTATTGTGTCGCTCGTCATTTAATTCAACGTCATAATTTAACATTTTTTTCTTTTATGCCAGATTTAAATAGTCATGACCTTTTTACTTCAACGACTTTACGCTTTTAGGTATTTGGTTATTTGGTTTGGGCCATGCATTTCTGTTTGTTAGATAGTCCTCAACCCTATAATAAGCCTTTGACATCAATGTTTTTTTAAGTAATTTTTAAGAGCTGGAAAGGGTAAACTCAAATTTCATCGGGTAACTTATTATAAAAACGGACACGTTGACCTACAAATAACTTGTAAACTTTACGGACACGAAACTTGTTATTGGCAATTTTATTTAAATTCCTGGTTCTGGTTGGTAATTTTAATTATGGATATCATAATTTTTACAGAATGATTCTCGATTCTTTATGACATAAATAATATTCTCATAGATGTATTCTCTACTATTAGGCATGGTTTTGGCTGGCAGAATGTGACAGTGAAAAGGAACTGTCGATTTTTAAGACCCCTTTTTACATGCTTTTGGTGTTCCTAAGAGAGGCACAAATTAAAGAAATGTATCTGTACCTATAGTTGTTCCTTTTCTGAATAACTATGGGAATTTCCGTATTTTAGCGGCGTCGGGACGCCGCTACGGGACTCTCGTATGTTAGTATTTAGAATTATGTCTTGTAATGTGTTATTACCAATAAATAATGTCTATGTCTATGTCTATAATCAAACTATTAAAAATAATATTGGAAAGACTGACTGTTTTATGCATCTCCTGCTGCACCGCTGATGTTAAATAAACATAATAGTTAACCTTGACTTTAACATGTATTTCCTTCTTCTACTATACTATAATACACTAAATATGTATATCTGTGTTCTATAACACTATGTATTACTCATGCTCATGGAGCCCTTTCATTATACCCCACTTGATAGTTTTTGAAGTAAAATTTGTCTTATTCCATCCAAAAAAATAATGGCATCATAGCTGGAAAATGTACCAGATGACGGCTGTCCATCCAAGTCTAAAATATTAACAAAGACTCCTACTCACCTTTCCAGAAAAAAAAACTCCATACGCGAACTTCACTACAGAACAGTGGTCAAGGTCCTGGATTAGTAGGCATCTTAGGTTAAAATATGTCTAACCTACGTATAATAACAGGTTCACTGTTCTTAAGGCGCACAATAACTCTACTACATTCCCAGCTACCTGTTTAAAGTACACAGCAAAATATGTCCAACCGTAATAATGTTGTAAAGGATTCTTCGCGTTTCAAAATATTAGCATTGTATTTTGGTATGGAAGGCAGGGTATCGGAATTTCAACGGAAGTGGCCGTGTTCCCGCCATAACTCACTGCGGCGACAACGGCTAACCTATCTGCGCCAACTACTCACGTTCCTATACAGATGTACAGAGCAATAGAAAAATTCCATGCTTGATTTCAAACTTTGAACTAATACTACATTACTAGTAGGTAATGAAAAGGAAATTTTTCGTAACGTTAAATAGTGCGTGTAAACGAAAGAAGCGTGATATGTTGTTCTTAGCTGAACACTGAAAGTTTATAAACGTGCCACTTATAAACTAATAAGAATAAGAATAATAAGATTCTTATTATAAACTATGCAATAAAACAACTGTAATATTTGATCCAAGATTATTGAGTATATATCCATCTGTTATTTTGCGGCAAATTGAAACTTACTTGTTGCACGTTAAGAAGATTTTAACGCAAGAAAATGTTCGTGCACTGATTGTTTATGGCTATCGATGTCATTTAAGTCCTCATGATAGTTTTGACAGACCAGAGAAGCAGTGGCTGCATATGAAAAGGCCGAAGAAAGGTTCCCTAAGGACGAATGGCCAAACTGTTTTTTAGGATTCCGTACCCGAAGGGTCAAACGGAACCCTATTCCTGTCACTCACACGTCCGTCCATCCGCCCATCGTCTGTCACACAGGTTTTATAGCCAAATGGTTGGAGCTACAGTCTTAAAAATTTCACAGTATAAGCATCTGGTTGACCCAAAGCCATGCAAATTGTCAAAATGTTTTTAATCCCAAACAGCTAAAGGGGGGCGCGAAAATAGTAGATTGTATGACAAGGGTCTAAAATGAGCCATATTAGCACGAGATAGTTATTTTCCCGAACGAAGTGAGGGAAAATAGTTCGAGAGGTAATATGGCTTTTAGACCAGAGTTATACACTTTACTTTTCACTTCGATTGCGAGAAAATAAATAAACAAAGGTTAACCCACCCAAAATTAACAATAAATTCCACGGCGAAGATATATACTTTTGCAGCATGATTTTTTTTCTATACTCCTTTGACACACAAAACATAGACACTGCGGTTCGCACGCAACATTCACGCGCGAAAAAAGCTAACTGACGCTTCAAAGTGTTGCTCGAACGATTTAACCACTTTTTTAATTATTGTGAAATAGGGACTACTACAAACTTAATCTTTACTCTTTAGAAAAATTAATTATGTTTCCAGATTGGTCGATTTTAGTAAAGCTGTATTCTGGTTGGTTAATACCCAATACCAAATATTTTTTTAAGAGTTAAATTAGTGTTCCTTGATTGGTGGATTTAATAGGTGAAGTATTTTGATTGGTCAAATTCAAATGTTTTGTAAATCATAAATATGTATTCATATTTTCCCTAGGGGTTAAATGTACTACTTTAGCCCCGCTTGACAAGTCTAATATGACACACTTTTCGAGCATGAGAAGTGAAAAAATTTTTTTGATCTTTCCTCTCGAGTGGTGAGTATGCTTATTTAGAGCTCGTTGAATAGACAAATGGTGCATTATTTGTTTAAAAAAAAATTGAAATACAAAGGGTTGAGAAGCTACCAGTCAGCTATTTTTACAAAACTTTGCTCCGAAGACTTTTATAACTTTCCTTTGACATATGAACTTAAAATTTAGTTATGATTAAATATATATTTTACTAACACACACTACAATTTTTCTTTCTTTTTACTATTAAAACAAACTTATTTTTGCGGTTGTTTCGGAATCCTAAATGTACGAAGTCCGACACGTACTTGACCGGTTTTCTGTCAGTGATTCCATTCCATGGAAGGCAGAGATAAGATAAATAAACTGTATTTTAAAACACTAAAACATCTTTATAAGGAGTTTTCGAAATTTATCATGTAAGGGGGTAAAACGAGGGATGAAAGTGTATGAAAACACGTATTTATTGAAGTGAGAGATTTGAAAATTTGTATATAGACTCTCTATTTAAATATATTAATGGCATATTTTAGCCTATTTCAAAATTGCTCTCCGAAAAAGGTGAAAAGGGGGTTCCAAGCTTGTACGGAGAGCAAATCTTTTTTGAAGTGAGAAATTTGAAACTTTGTAAATAGACTGTCTGTTCAAATATAACAAAATATGTTTCAGCATTTTTCGAAATTGCTTCCCTAAAGGGGTGAAAAGGGGGTTCCAAGTTTGTTCGGGGAGAAAATCTTTTTTGAAGTGAGAGATTTCAAACTTCGTATATAGACTCTGTTTAAATACAACAAAACATATTTCAGCGTTTTTCGAAATTGCTCCCTTAAAGGGGTAAAAAGGGGGTCCCAAGTTTATACGGGGAGCAAGTTTTTTTTGAAGTGAGAGATTTAAAACTTCGTATATAGACTCTCTGTTTAAATACAATAAAACATGTTTCAGCGTTTTATGAATTATAACAGTTTTATTTTCTTCGTAATACCCAACAGTATTAGCAATTCCCGGGATCCTATCATAAAAATATCAATCTCCAAAATTGACGATATCTGCGATATTATCTCGCTTCGTTAACATTGTTTTTTTCATGGGTTTTTATCATTCCGATTTAAACCTGGAAACGTTATTTTTTTAACTGTTATTCTTGCAGGTTACATATATAATTAAAGATCATGACAGGATTAAAAAACTCTACAAGAAACACGCACTACTTTAGAAAATATGACGGTATTTTACCGACCCGTATTCTATGTCCGCGAGAGTATTTTGTATATTGGGCAAGTACTTCAATAAATAAATAAATACGCTTCTATTTAAAACTCGAAACAGAAATCGGTACTTAGGTTCAGAACATTCGTTTCCTAGATAGTCCGCGGACAGCGTCTTGTTCGCAAGTCGGTGTTGCTTTCGCCATTCCAGCAAACACTAAATAACAAAGTGGGGTGAGCTATCTCGCTGAAAACAAATAGCCAACCTTTTGCCTTCTTTATGAGACCCTTGTTAACTTGTCCTTAATAAATTATTTATTTTGCTCTATTTTACGCCTGTTGCCACGAGAATACAATTTTAACAGGTATGCAAGGAGATTGATGAAAAGGAATATCAAAGAAGATCAGGTACCTGCTTTACTTATCAATCGTTAGAACAAAATTCTGGTCGTATTATTGACTGAAAAAAATGTATACATTGTCGCTTCTCTGTGTTATAACTACAGTGTAAGACT
This sequence comes from Epiblema foenella, assembly GCA_963556455.1. Lineage (NCBI taxonomy): Eukaryota > Metazoa > Arthropoda > Insecta > Lepidoptera > Tortricidae > Epiblema > Epiblema foenella. The sequence continues at coordinate 18,347,535 of OY747099.1, read as the reverse complement.
CATTTGATGCTATGTTACCTAATCAAAGAGTATAATAAGTTGATTTAAATTACGTTGGTCATCATCATCAAGACAGTAGATATATACCAATAAGTTAGAGTTACAGCACTACAACGTTAAAATTTAATGAATATAATTTCTTATTGTCCTTTATATTTTGTTTTTATAGTCAGATTCACGGCAATAAACGAATATGCCGATACAAACTGCTATTATATTTATAGTAATAATAAATTGTGCGGTCAGCTCTTGTAGTAGGTGTAAAGTTAACGACTGACCCGACAAAGCGGCCGGTATATTTGCCGGAAAGATTTTCCGTTCTGGTCACACGAAGAAAATGTATTTGATTTATCAGCACTTGAGGCCGGACCTTCCGCTAGCTATAAATTTTATTGTGTTATGATTTAGGGGCGTATGCGATTTTATGGTAAACACTGCTCTTTGTGTTTGTACGGGATTTATATCGCCGCATGATGGCCGATGCGATGCTGTCAATATCCGATGATATGTATGCGAAAACAAATTGTTAGAAGAGTTTAATCCATTAAAAATATATTGTATTTTATAACATTAAACATATTTTGGTTAGATTTTTAGTACCTACAGGTCAACTCTCGGTGCAGATTCTGGTTCAAATTGAAGAATTAAGTAATTTTAATAATAGCAGTACAACTCATCGGCCTATAAATAATCAAATCCATGATCTTTATTGTAGGCCAGTCAGTCTAGTTATTTATGAGTAGAAAAGAACACTTATTAAACCTAATATTTCACCGGCCGATATTTATTTGTAGAAAATAAATCGTTGTTCCGTTGTGATTAGGTAGGTACAAGTTTATATGGCAAGAAAATAAATAGCAGAGCTAAATATTTGTATATTGCCGGAACACATAGTTTTATTTATAACCTTTTTAACCGACTTCAAAAAAGGAGGAGGTTCGCAATTCGGTTGTTTGTGCTTTTTTTTCTGGGAACGACTCCGGATACGCGATTGGTGGATGTCGAGTAGTGGTAATGACAGTTCGGAGTCTAATTTAATTTTTTTATAAAAACATTATATTTGAGAGCGCTCATAGCCCAGCGGCGCCCGCGTACCGCGTGCGGTATGCGAGGTTAAGCAACGTTAGCCCAGGTCAGTTCTTGGATGGGTGAGCGCTTTGAGTGATTACTTATTGAGCGCTCCCGTGCTTTGGGAGGCACAGTAAGCCGTTGGTCCCGCCTGTTGTCTATAGCGGTAATCGTTAAATCAAGTTAGAGGCCTTCGGGCGTCTTGAGAATTTCTAACAGTCAAGTTGCCCACTCACTTGGCAAGGCGGGCACCACGCTCGTGGGATGGGAGTACCCACCGCTACCCTACACGTGACCCCTGAGTGGTGCTAAAAGTGCAAAAAGCTGGCAGTCGCACTACACTGTCTTCTCGAAAATCTCACCATACGATAAATAATATTTTATGAATGATTATTAAATTCTGCGTACAGTTGTATAACAAAATATTTCATTACACACTAGAGTATATATTTTCTGATCAGCTTTAAAAGTATGCCTTTTTGCAATCTATGAAGTTCTAATTCTAAGATTATCTAATTATATAGAGCAAAAAAATGTTAAATTTATCATCTTTAATAATACATACTCGTACTGCTTTCTGCTTTGTAAAGTAGGTACGTGTCATTATTGTCCATAATTGTCCACGGCAAGAGATTATTACTTGCACTTTCGGAAAAAGAAGAAAACTTAATTTTGATAATGATTTAACAAGAATAGCGACTTTAGGGAATGAAATTGTAAAAGTTGAGTGATACGCGTATTACACGGTAAAGCAGGTATTAATGCCGGCTAATCCCGCGGAATGACGTGAACAAAACGATTGCTTTAAGCGCAACTTTCTGCATCACTCGTTTTTAGGGTTCCCTAGTTAACAAGGAACCCTTATAGTTTCGCCATGTCCGTTTGTCCGCCCGTCCACGGCTTAGGCGTTGGAGTTAGGTCGTTTCGTTAGAACTAGTTTTAAATAATAAATGTAGGTAACTTTTTAATTATTCGGTAAAGGCGAGTTTTGTTTATTCTATTCAAAATTGCTTTTAGGGTTCCGAACCCGAAGGGTCCAATAGAACCCTATTGTCGTCACTCACGTGTACGTCCGTTCCTCCATCGTCTGTCACACAGGTTTTACAGGTTAAACAGTTGGAGGTCTTCAAATTGTCACAGTATAAGTATATTGTTGATCCAAGTCATACAAATTGTCAAAACTTTCTCTACACTAACACTTCGCCTCATAGTCGGTATGAAAAGCAGTATATCATACGGAAGCAAATTTTTTTCCGTCTTGGGCAACACTTGAATCCCTCGCTACACTCAAAATTCACTCAGGGTTTAGTAAACCACCTTCACCATAAATTTTGAGACACAATCTACTACTGTAGCAATAAATTATTAATCTATGAACTAAAATTAAGGCTCGGTTCACATGGACTGACTGCAGTACTATCGCTCATACAAAGCTTCTTCTAGATGTACCTAACTTTTTTTTGATAAGTCTAAATAAAATAAGAAGAATCATAAATTTAAGGTACAAATTAGGTACTAAATATTTGCGAAAAGATAGATTCGATATAACGCCTACAATTAGGGGCACTGGTCTTGGCCCTATCAACCTGACGTCAGAATGGCTGACCACTTTATTTTCAATATTTCTCGATTTTTAGCAACGTACAAATTATTTGATGTCAAGTACTAAATAGTACAAAAAAGGTACTAAATATTGCAATTCCTCTCGCAATGAAATTCCACCATGGTCCTGTCATCCTGACGCTCACCTATGTGTCTCCATATGATACAATGGTGGCTGCCCGGGATGTTCCCATTAGTATATATGTGTCGCCATATGACACAATGGTGGCTTTCCGGGATGCGGAGCTGAATGAGGCTCTGCGGCGGGCGGAGGTAGCAGCGGAGCTTATGATTACCCGCATACAAATACAGTTGCAATGCCTAAAGGTGTCTCTCGCTAAAACGGAAGCAATAATCTTCGGGGGGATGATGATGGCCTACCGCGGGCGTCTCACTAATGGTGAGCGGGGAAATGGTCCGTGTGAAGCCCGATGTAAAATACTTGGGTCTCATTCTGGAACGCAAATGGAACTTCGGGGAGCATTTCCACCAGCTTCCTCCCCGAATAGTGGCGACGGACGGCCTCGGCCCTGGGTCGGCTGCTGCCCAATATAGGAGGACCGCCCGTCGCGTGCCGCTGACTGTATGCCGGTGTGGCTCGAAGCATGGCCTTTTATGGGGCCCCGATTTGGGTGGATCGAATGAGCGCGGCAAACAAGGCTCTACTCAGAAGTCCACAAAGGGTAGTGGCGACAAGAATATGCAAAAATGCTAACGTGACGGTGGCGTGGACGGCGGCGTGCGACTTAGCTGGCATGCCTCCCTGATGCGAGTTGGACGCGGAGATCTTAGCTGAGGTGCACAGGGAGCGGGTAAGATGGAGGGCATCGGGAGTTTCCCGCAACTCAAGAGGTTGTTTCGGTCATTACCTGCAAAAAATTAAAAGAGAAGGCAGCCATGAGTGCGGCGCTGACTACGATACGGCCCAACACACTTTGGAATGGTGTAGCGTCTAGTGACGCCTGTGTGTTTGGGTATGCTCTTCCCCTCCCTACAAAACTACACTTTGTGCGGTACAGTGTGCCAATATAAAAATATCATAGTAGTTCTACTAGTTGTGTTTATGCTGTAATCAGAATTCTCACTATAATACTATATTTCAGTGAAGCACCCTTATTCACAAAACAATATTTTAAGGAACCTTTCCCCGAAATCAGGAATTGATTTAAAGGCCCTGGGAAGTAAGTATAAAAAAACTGGCCAAGTGCGGTCGGATCACGTACAATGAAGGTTTCCGTACCAACACCTACTAGTGTTTATTATTACGTATAATCTACCAACAACAAGTTACTAATATATTGATGAATCAGAAATTTTAATTGAAATTTCCTTATTGTTCCTATTAAAACTAACTTAATTTTGCGGCTGGTTCGGAACTCTAAATGTGCGGAGCCCGCTACGCACTTGGCCGGTTTTTTAGTAGGTTACATAATTTTAATTGCTAATATCAACTAATATAACTTTATTTGTTTTTTTATTCTAATATTAGAGATGTTTTTTTGACCACTTATTCATGGCAAGGGCGAAAATGTGTTTTAATTTCCGTAATTGACAAGATTTCATATTTTCAACTACTTAATTTTATGAACTAGTTAGAAAATAGGTGAAATTTTAAGGAACCCGTGTTTTTTATTTAAATATTCGTGATGAAAACGTTTAAAATTATGGTATTAAGTAGTAAAAGCTAGTCCGATTCTAAAAACAAATCGAAAACACGTTCTGAAATGCAATTTTTACTGAAGATGAAGATCATTGAATGTAAGTACTCTCTATTTTTATTTGCTTTAAAAAACGATCTCGGCACACAACCACCACACAACAAATAACTTTACCTCAATAACAAAAAGTATTGTAGATAAATAACTGATTATTATGTATTGTTTCAGTTTCAAGAGTATTTTGGAAGGCGATGAAAGTGACAACTAACCAATGCAAAACTCAAGCTCCACTTTCTAATATTCAGGACACCTTTATGTGAAACAGAGATCTTCGAGAGAATTGATACTCGATACTTCCTAGGAAGCAAAAACTGACTTAGGTGTGCAGTGCTCATCTGACGTGACACTTACACATACTTTAGATGATGCTGCACTTGTGGTCTATGGTTTGATAAATTTACAATCACCGATAATAAAGAATATATAAGATTGCTTATTGTTTCACTTGACTAACTGACTAAGTGCATGACCTTTTATGACGTGGTGCAGATGATAATAAATACTTGCCAATGTGCCTCCCTGTGGCATTAACAGATCTGTTCTCGAATCTGTTACACTCCATATAATGTATTATTACATTATTTGTACACAATGCTGATTTCATGAGGAGTTTTACAAATTGGGGTGAACAGGAGGGAGGAGTACATATTGTAATAAAACCAGTCATTAAAAATGTTACTATTTCTTCTCTTTATTTCTTTGTGCACATACAAAAAACAATCTTAAATATTTAGATTACATACTCGTACTGAGTGATGACATTCAATGGGATAGTTACATCATCTTCGTCAATATGCACAATAGTTTTTGTGTGAATGCTCTGTTCTGGAGTAATTCGGCATTGCACTATGCATTTTCCTGCGTCTCGTATGACTTCCACATACCCTACAGCGTTGCCGGTCTAGGATGTTCTTATTTGGGTCCGAATATGCTTATCACTTGCCGATGTGTACTCCACCATCATCTAGCTATCCACATGGGGCAGATTCCTGCTGTTAGCCTAAGAAAAACTTTTTGAACCCTTCATTGGCGCACTAAAGAAAAATCGGTGTCCGGTTCTAATATGCCAAGTGCGTAATTGTTGGAAGATATATCGGAGTCCAGTAGGACAGTGACAAAATTATAAGCGTCGTGAAAAGAACTGGAAATCCAATAAATAAGTTGTGACAGTTGACAAAACAAATCAACGTCAAAAAATGAATTTCAGAAATTGATAACCGGATACGACAAACTTTAGGTATCACAACTAAGGTCTCTCTCTATAGTGCAGAGAACGTGATGTCACCATCCGGCTTACACTTTTTCGCGATTTTTTCCAAAATTAATGGCGAAAAAAATCCGAGAATATTTTTTTTGTGTACTTCTACCGAAAAGGTTTTCGAATTAAGACTTGAAAATTATGAAATATTGTCAATTGTTTATTTTGGTAAACTAACTATCAATATAATATGTATATATCTTGTACAATTTCTTTGTCTTGGTGTTAACGATAACTTCTTTAAAACCAGTAAGGAAATATAGAAGAAAGGAGGGGCAAGAGAAGGTGCTGCAATATGGACAAAATAAATGAAAAAATTGTACCGTAAGTACGAAGAAGTCAAAAGGACAACGTTTGACCGAAAGAAATGGATCGAAAATCACGACTTTCGGAGTACCGTAATGTAATAGGGCTCAAAAGTTGCTGTGTACTCTGTAGATTACAGGAAAAATAATTTAAAAATTCTAGATTTAGACTTTTAACCCCCGCACAACCCCCAAAGGACGATGTTAAGGCGTAGATTATATAAGTACTTAAATAAATTATGAGATAATTATGTTAATAATTTATAGCTTAATAAAGTAAATTAAATTATAATAAAGCAAAATTATACTGAGACTTTTTGTTATTTTCAAAATAGTCGACATTATAGCATTTTGAAGTTTGATAGCTTGAAATGTTATGGCATAAATAAAACAATATGCTATATTTATATACATTTGCGCTACTATTTTTTAAATACAAGCTTGAATGTATGAGTTATCTAAATATTACAGGAAAGATTTGTTTTCTTCAAAAACGTACGGTATTTATATGTTTTTAATGGTACCTAATAGTACCAATTAAAATTTTGTTTTCCGGGTATTGTTTTTCTCCTCGTGTTACTTTAATCGATGTCATTTTTGTTGCTGTTGTCTGTGTTTAGACCACTGATGATCCGTTACCTAACAGATTTAAATCATAATTTCGCGGGTTTAAGCACATCAAAATTCTCTAGTTTGACTACATGATGACAAAATATGATATATGGATAAATTATAATAAAAAATAATTAATTTTAAAATATATAGCGTTATTTACTGATTTAAATAGTTTGGACTTCAATATTTAACATGGAGTGAAAATAAAAAAGAAATATTTTTTTTATACTTAAAAGCCGGGGTTAAAAGTCTAAATCTGTTTTTTTTTAATTATTTTTCCTGTAATCTACAGAATACACAGCAGCTTTTGAGCCCTATTACAATATGGTACTCTAAAATTCGTGGATTTCGACCCACCCTTGGATAAGCAACAAAAAATAACTCTTAAATTTAAATATAAAACTCCCGTGAGTTTCAGTTATATTGAAATATAATAAACGGGTCAGTCGGGTCCTCTTTAAGGTTGAGTATAGCTCATGATTAAGGGCCACGTTTTGATCCGAAACATGTCGAGCTATACTCGACTTTAAAGATGTGAGTGACCCATTTATTATATTTCAATGACTCTTAAATGGTTGATTTCTGATAATAGCGTTAATTAAGAAGGTGCAGCAAATGATTCATGAATAGACTTGTAGTATTCAATTAGCTATTAATAATTTTGTATTCGTTATTTATTATCACGCTTCACGCAATTAAGATTTTCTGAATTATATTGTTTTGAATTAGATACCATCAATCAGAGGATCAAAACGGTTTTCGATTAAAAGAAAAAGAAACAGATAATGAGATTTATTTGATTCTACATTACGAGGAGGGCCTAAGGCAAAATATCGTGTTTCTTACAGCGGAGTCTGTAATTTTAGTTAGTAGCTTGCCTGTGGCTCAGGGCCGTAGCCAGAATTGAATTTAAGATAGGGCAGCGGTAATTACAGGCAGGGCACAACTGGTGAAAGAAAAAAATTAACTCAAAATTAACTTGGTCTGATCTGTTGAATCGATTTTCGTTAAAAGTACTTGTTTGAGGCAGTTCTTAATTGTTGGGCCCCGGGGCAAGGAATGAACAAAATCATTTATGTTGATGCTTAGCCTTCTCCAGTCCAGATTCTTAAAAACATCCTCCAGTGCAGCGGCGAACAGTTTAGGAGAAATAACATCTCCCTGCCTAACTCCCCGCTGCAGCGGAAAAGACTTCGAGTTCCGGTCCTGGAGTCGGGCTGACATAGTGGCGTTCTCGTACAAACACTTCAGCACTTCGATATAGCGATAGTCTACTTGGCACCTCTGTAGAGATTGTAATACCACCCAGGTATCGATCGAATCGAAGGCTTTCTGATAGTCCACAAACGCTAAACAAAGGGGCAGGATATACTCTTCAGTCTTCTGTATATGGTACTAAAGCCTCTTCGGAAAACGGCTTGTTCGGGAGGCTGGAAGTCATCTAGTCTGCGTGCGAGACGAGTCCTAATGACTCTTGAAAACAGCTTGTAGACATGGCTCAGAAGCGTGATGGGTCGATAGTTCTTCAGAAGAGTGGTGTCACCCTTCTTGAAGAACAGCACCACCACGCCTGTGTTCCATGCCTTTGGCGTTCTCCCTTCCAGTAAGACGGAATCGAACAACTTCTGAAGGGCCAAAAGTACTGGTTTTCCACCCGCCTTCAGGAGTTCGGCTGTAATTCCGTCTTCACCGGGTGCCCTGTTGTTTTTGAGCTGTTTAAGAGCCATTCTAATCTCGTACAGGCTGATGTCCGGGATGTCATCGGTATAGTGCCGAGATAGTCTAGCTCTTGGATCTTTTACTAGACCAACTTCGGGTCTGCTAATTGACGTGTACCTATAGCTGTCCATAGATGTACTCTATCTTGCTCAGAAGCTCAGGTCTGGATGAGACAATTCTACCATCCTCGGGTTTAACTCGGCGAGCTGGCTCTGCCCAATAGACAGATCTCTTGCGAAAACTTTTGAGCCCTTGTTTCGCTCGACGGCCTCTTCAATACGTTTCGAATTGAATTGGCGCATATCACCGGCTAGAGATTCGGAGATTCGTCTAGTGAGCTGCCGCTATAATGTCGCATCGACTGAAGACTGTAGAACCATCGTACTCCTTTCCACAAAGAGCCTCTGAGTGGAGTTAGAGAGCCTATTGGTTCTGTTGCTCCGTTGGGTCTTAAAGAACTTAGACCCTGTGGTATGGACAGCTTCCACAAACCCGTCGTTGAATTCGTCCACATCGCCAACTAGTCAATCGAAACGGTTCTGGAGTTCCGACTGAAAGCTCTCGGGGTTTTGGAGTTGGGCTGCTACTGGTCGATGGGTTAAGGTAGGGCAATAGTATTTTAAGGTAGGGCATTGCCCCATAATGCCCCCCCCTAGCTACGGCCCTGCTGTGGCTGCTGACAGATCCAATTACATTAAAGGGGTCGAAACCTATTCCATTAGGCAATGTAATTTTTACTAGGTACGAAAACTCTTTGCTTTTTGAATAGCATCATAAATATTCTATTCTATTAGATTTTTCTAAATGCACTGCTTGTATTCAACTCGTGAATTAGATATGTACCCATGTGTAAACTTGGCTTTACAAATCTATTGTTTAGGTACAGTCAAGGACACCAATATGTATACATTTTTTCACCTTATTCCACTGAAATAACTCAACTCAACTGTACACGCGTTACGTGCTTGAAAAATAGATTTGTTTATTTGTCTTATCTTCTAATGGGTTTGATACAATTACCGAAATTACACATCTTGGTGTCCATATCTGTAATCTCATTCATTAGTCATGAATGCAAAATAGAGACAAAAGAAATATTTAATTATAAGTAACAAATTACAACGATATTTTAAATAGCTTGAATGGACGTTTATGAATAAAGGCATACGTGCATATTATCTCAACAATTTAGTAAGTTACCTATACCGTGCCAAAATGTTTATTCGACCGCGCAAAGTATTAACTCGATATCGACAGGTAGTTAAGTTGATAGAGTTCTTTTCATAAGAGGCAAAAACTGATCAGTTTAATCAAGAAGCGCGCGTCAATCAGGGACCTCGTTACCCGAACGACCCGTAATTTTCTTTTGCTGACCGAACGTGATTTCAAACGCTTCGGCCTTCGGACATTAACTAGCCTTTTAATCATTCCATCACCTAACAGAGTTTCATAAAGAAAGTTTCGTGTAGTATTTACTCGAATTACTAGATTAGGTAGATGTTTGTTTTAAATTTAGACATTGTAAAAGTGTAGCTTATTGTATTTGACGTCGTTAAGTTATCGTCGCAAATATTGGATAAGAAATCTGTAGCTAAGGACTTGGGCGTTCTTTTTAATAACCAACTATCTTTTCGTGCTTTTTTTTGTACCTGACTGTGGCTTTATAGGCGGGGCCCAATAAAGCGATAGGAGTGCGCGGTTGCAGAGAAGCCTGGGGAAAATCCAGGGGAAAACCTCCGGCACGACCACGCGTGTGGTTTGGAACACTAGAATACTCTGAGTTTGCGCTCCAGTGAGATTAGTTGAGCTGGACCAATCAACTCTTTTTCGTGCTCACTATGAACTCATAGTTAGTAAAAGTAGCCGGGTTCTGGGATTTTTGATACAGTGTGTCACTAAAAACTTTAGAAACCCTAAAAGTATACTGTTATTATATTATGGTATAGTACGCAGTGTCTTAGAATATGGTTCTGTTATATGGTCACCTTTCTATGCTGTACACTCTAATAAAATCAAGAGTGTGCAAAAAAAAATTCTTAGGGCCATATGTTTTCGCTGTCATTATGGACTATCTCAGACTATAATCAGCGTATGGAAAAGTTTAATGTCATACCATTGGAAGGTAGACGTAAGCAATGTGACCTTATTTATTTATATAAAATTATCCATCCCCATATTGATTCTCCTTATCTATTGTCACTTCTGAATATAATTATAGTTTACAGGACTCATACTCCAAAAACTTTTACTCTGGCTGTATACCGAAATAATACTTCATATTATAATACAATTGTTCGCATGTGTCAGGAGTTTGGTGACTTGGTTCGCGTCTGTAAGGATCTTGATGTTTATGTTTCCAATATCTCTCAATTCAAAAATTCTGTATTATTAGCTACAAATAATTTAAAATGATTCAATAACTGTTTGTTCACCTTTTGCTATTCATTTTCTTTGTAATTCAAACTATTTTTTTTATTTTCTCTCTCTAAATTATAACTCATAGCCATCACATGATGTATACATATATTTTTGGACTGTAATCTAGTCATGTGTGTCTTCTTATATATATTATTTCACTGTTCGTTTCGATTACTGTCTGTTTTATGTACCTTTCGAAATAAAATAAAATAAAGCAATAAAATGACAGGGACATAACATTTGGTTCATTATTAAAAACGCAGTGGATACAGATAGACTACGTATCTGTGGATAATAAACTTGCTCAATGTTAAGTACCTATTTATATATTTCAGGCAACAAAGGCATACAATTACTCCTACCTATACCTTGTAGATGTAGATGTAGTGTAGGGACGCCTGGCCGGAAACAGGTGGGCTGTCGATCTTTGTTCAGGATCATTCAGCCCATTTCCCCAGAGTTTGAGCTCGAGGTTATTGTCCCGGCGGCGCTCCCACATTTTTCACACTTCACACAATTCCAGTCTTCCCGTTCTCCTGCAGAACAGAAGGACATCTTTAAGGTCGACATCCCTCAATTCCCCCTCCTCCAATACACCTGTCCGTGTAAATTACTACTCTTCCTGTCTGCCGTTCAATATCTTTTATAGTCTGTACGCATCTCATTATTGCATATACTTCCGCCTGAAATACACTGGCATATCTGCCCAGTGCTACAGATTCTCTTGTACCTAGTTTGGGTATGACTATGTCCGCACCCGCTAGCTTGGTCGATTTCCTCCTTGATCCATCTGTAAAGCAGACGACCATTAGGATGCTCGACTTTTATCTTCCAGTTATCTCTTTCCCCTATGTATATTCTATACTTCTTGTCAAAAATCTCCTGCCTTTTTATTTGATTATTGTTGGCCATGAGCATGTCCAACTTTGATAGTCCCTCCTTCTGAATCACTGCATGTCCCTTGTCCACACAACTTCCTCTCCATTCCTTACACACCTTCATCTTGTACCACTGTTCCGTGGCCCGCTTTTCCACCTCAATCCTGAGGACCTTCATACCCAGCATTATCTCCATTGCATGCGACGGGGTCGTTCTCATACCTCCTGTCACCATGAGGCATGCCAATCTCTGCACCTTGCTTAGTTCCTTATGGTAATCTTAAATACGAGCCCTGTGCCACCAGACCACGGCTCCATATAGCACCCAAGGTAGTATCACCGCCTTATAGATCCAGTGGATCATCTCTGGCCTCATTCCCCACTTTCTCCCTACTGCCCTCTTGCATTGGTAGTGTTCTAATGGCCTTTGCAGATTGCTCCTTTATATGGCTCTTATACCTAAGTGTACTGTCCAGTGTCACCCCTAGATATTTCACCTCTTTGACCATCTCTATCTCTTTGCCCTGTATTTCTATTGGTGTCATCTCCCCTGTTTTCCTCTTGCTGGTAAAGAGCACCAGTTTTGTCTTTGATGGATTTAAATCCAATCCTTTCTCTCTGCACCACCACAGCACCTGCTTGAGACCTCTTTCCATGATGTCTCTCACGATGCGCAGTACTGTCCCTCTCATTAATAGTACTCCGTCGTCAGAGTAGGCCTGCATATACACACCACCCCTGTTGACCTTCTTTACCAGTGAGTCCAGTAGCAGGCACCACATAAGAGGGGATAAACACCCCCCCTGAGCCCCATGCTCCTAAATGATTTCGCCTGCTAGTATGTCTTCTTGCCTGGTTTAGGTAAGAATACCACCCTCACCTCTCTCCATGCTCTTGGAACATAGCCTAGTCTAGCACTAGCTCTTTATAGTTTTAATAGATTATTTCTAATATATTTAAACCCTCTCTGCATCAGTACTGGAAGTATTCCATCTGGTCCGGCTGCCTTGAAGGGTGCAAAGGATTTGATCGCCCATTCCATTCTCTCCTTCTCCACCACCTCCCCCGCCGCCACCCAATCTGGTCTCCCGTCCATTGTTTCATCTTCTGTTACTGCGTCCGTTTCACAGCCCGGGAAGTGTAATCTCAACATTCCGTCCAGGATCTCCCCCGGGTCAGTGATTAGCTCTCCCTCCACCCATAAACTACCCAGCTGGCCCGTTCGTTCCCCTGCAAGCAGTTTTACCAGACGTGCCCCCTCAGAGTAGCTGCTTATATTTTCTGTAAACTTCCTCCACCCATCCCGACTGGCTTTCTCCCTCTGTCGGGTGTACTCATTCCTGATTCTACCTATACCTTACCCACCCACCTACCTACCTACTTATTATTGTCTATATCTCAAAGTACCAAATTTATATGCGACAGTAACGTTGGGAGTAAATTATGTTTATCTGATAAATCTTATGTCGTTGCCTAAGAAATGAGTTTGTTGTTTACTTTCTATAGTGCACATTACACTCCTTTCCCAGCAAATGCCCATTGGCATGATTATTGTCAAGTTCTCTAATTTTGCCTGAATGACCCACCGAAAGACAAGGAGGAAAGATGCGAAATAAATCTCTTTCAGGCGAAGATTACGTGTCCATAATAATTACATAAAATTATCATACGAACAAAAGAATTCCTGTCACACACAACTTGTTTCACATTGCACTGCGACAACGGAGCGCGATTACCAGGGGAGCAGGCAGACCTGTAGGTAATGAGAGTAATAATTTGACCGTAATCGCCGCTCGCCGCTTTGTAGTCGCCTTGGGATCCCAGTCCGATTTTAAGCTCACTCTATGTTGCGCATCACTGGACTAGTATCTAAATCAACCTGGATAATTGCTACTGCGCCGTTAGCCAAATATACGCAGAGATTCTGAGGTACCGGGCAGATTTTAACCTCGTACTCCTAGACTTGTTAACTAAAGTGTCGTTTAAAATATGCTCTAAATCCGACGGCGGCGCCCTACTTAAAAAAACCCAGGTATATAAATTTGACACATTAATAAGGAATATTGAGCACTCACAAAATGTGTTTGAGAATGCGAATGATTCGCAAATAATTTATTTATTTATTTATTTATTTATTTTATAATGTACAAAAAGATAAATAGTTAATTGGAAAACATGTTTTTTCCCGACTTTCACCTTGGATTAATACCTTAGACCCGTATACAGTTTATTTTAGTTATAATTTATTTTAAATCTAATAATCAATAAGTCATGCTGACTGAGTGAATGCACAAGAACGAACTGCTATAGTGTAAACCTTGAAGTCCAAGCTTTACTAGCCATTTTAACCTACTTATTCTATAATCTATCCCCATATTTCAGCAGTCAACTCATGTAACATTATCACGCAGCCTTAGTTTATGCTTGCTCCAGGATAAACTTGGTAGAACGGTAATTAAAACAATTTTCCGGGGCAAGGGGGCGAAGTTAATAGTAACGCTAATGATTTCATGAAATGTAATAAACTTAGGGATGCTGTTATATCGGGAAATTATGCGTTACTTTAAAATAAGAAAAAGAGTTTAACTATGGAGTATGATTTTGGCATGCATTGATTTTGAATACGTATCTTCAATTAATTAAATGGATTCACAATTAATTCATAAATTGTAATTTTATTTCGTTATATATTAAAATAATTGTTATACCTAATCAATCTTGTGATTGTGATAATTAACACTTTCCGTGATTGGGGTCGATTTAATATTAATTTATATTGTTTTTGATTCCAAATCAGTGAATTTTCTACCATTTACGTTCAAGGTCATTAAATTTACATGCATGATTCGAACGACACGCATACACACACACACACACACACACACACACACACACACACACACATATATATATATATATATATATATAATATATATATATATATATAGTAGGTATGTAATAACTTTCTATGTAATTTCAATGTACATGTTTGTCTTATATATGTCTATGTAAGTACCTACGTAAACGAGGGGTTAGGAATACGATCAAACCGGATGATTAAAATATAATATTAGGGTTTAAGAATTACTTCAGATTTTTCGACTTGATCAGATTGTTGTTCCAATCTAATTGAGTTCAGTTGCTTTTTCGGTTTTTTGAACATATGCTGTACCGTGTGTATACACCTGTTTATCTTCTCACCTGTAAGTATTCATTTAGCCCAATAAATAGGGTGTTTTACGACTTGAAACAGCTAGAAGGAGAAAATCTCATTCACAAAAGTGTAGTCTTGTTGTTTCAAATTAGACTGTTGTTGGGCATTTGCGTGATAAATTGCGTTTAAACATTGCATCTCGAAGTTACACAGTGAATGACGTGTAATAGTGCGACGAAAACTGTAACAGTGCCACTTATTTTATGCATGTAAGTGTATGCACTTGAAATGGCATGATTCCAACTACATTTTGCAAATAAATAATCTTATCTTATAATGTATTCTTATTCTGGGTTCAAACAGTACAGCAGCCTTACAAATAGGTACAAAGAAGACACAACAGTGCAGCCTGATACACAGCGTAACTTGCGTCGTCTACCTATTAGCTCCGATTACACTGCACAGCGCGTTATGGGTGCTGTGGGCCATGGGCATGAAAAATACGCAACCTTACAGCAGCCTTCCGGCAGATAAGAAGACAATTCTGTCACTTATCATTTCTTACCTAAACTAACCAAAAAGTGACTGTTAGGTTATAAAACGTAAGGAAATGACAGGTATCACGATGGATTCCTTGTCTAACGGTGACTGTGGGTAATGCACCTAAAAAGTTGTAGTAAACAATCCAAGTCCCAAGCAGATTATTCCATTAGAACGATTCGTTATTGTATAAAGTATTGCACGTTCAAAAAGACCTGATATAAACAGCGATTTACATGAGTTGGACGTTGGGAAGGATTTCTTAAAACCCATTGACCCGGGCCGAGCGTAACTCACCGCCGAGGCGCGGGACACGCGGACAATAATGGCGGCCATAATTTGCCTGTAATGGGCCACACACTATCGCGCTGTCAGCCCTACCAAAAATAAGCTTCTTTCACCTAAATCTTTTTGCCCGATGTTGGGTAAGATGATCCTCTTTAGTATGTCATGCGTTGAATCGTTGGTTTAGCTACTTATTAGATTAGGATTTGTTGGCCAGCTGTAACTATATAAACAACAACGTAATAATAATAATCGGAAGTGTATTTTCTGCCGATTCTGGCATTTGAATCGGCTGTATCTGTATACCACTTGTGCTATATCTTTTAGGGCAACCTTACCTTTTTAAAAAGTTTGGGACTCGACATTTAATGGAATTTATATGTAACATTTCACGCGGGTAAAACGAGCCTGCAATGTCTTTTATTTTTTATCTGACAAATCTATGTAGACCCTGGACTAGGTCTACGCAGAAATAAACAAGCCTTCTTTGTACGAGAACTGCTCTTACACACATTATTAAAATTACGTCTTTCCTCACTTAAGTCGTGTTACAAACTGAATCATACTTCAACTCATTCGCCATTCCAAAGCAATGATGGATTTTGTGCTCACCAGTTGGTGCCACTGCGCCAGTCTCTGTAAATGTCATAGTTTGTTATGGGTTATTATGGGCGTGAAAACAAAACCGGAAATTGCGTCTCTAAACAATGCAAGCGGCAAATCATGTAACAGTTGGGGTGACAACATTATCAGAGAGTTTAGTTGTGACCCTGCAGAAAACGGATCTGCCTGGCGCTATTCCGAAATTTGAACCGGAAGTATGCTATACGGAAAAGGTGCAGCACATACAAAAAAAATCATCGTACATTTAGTAAATCGTTATTCCGGTACCCTAAAAAAGGTCTGGTTGGTGATTTTCTCATATGTTGTAAAGGACAATAAAGTCATGGTAACCCAAAAAATTTTGACCCTTTAGCTCCGGCTCTATATCTTTCTCCGCCATCTTGGAAAAACTGACAATTTTTCCGTTTTTTGCCTGTACTATCGTTAAAGTTTATGCTAATGCCAATATTGTAGAATACAAAATTTGCTAAAAGATTTGGGTACAAAGATTTTTTCCGCGACCCCTAGAGACAAGGATATGCCATCGTCTATGGGCAGCTAGATTAAAAAATGTGTAAAACACCCTGTTTCCTGGCAGATTCCTTACTACTCACGGATAATTATCAACGATAATAGATTGATGCTAATATGATTTGCCAATCAATATCTCTAACCACTAAGTTGATCACAAAATCCCTGAATATTATAACTTAACTAACAGACATCCATTTAGAGCATGGCATCAAAATTCATACTTGAAATAGCAATATTGTAGTAGCAATCTAAATACCTGAATAGGTACAACACTGCAGTAGTATTCCCAAGAAACAGACAGTATAATGTGCACTTCGGGACATCTTCGTTTAACTTGAATGAAAACATACTTCCAACTCTCAACCACCTACTTCATAAAATACACTTTCAGGTTTTTATTCTTCAAGAAAGCAATTATTCAATTCTTAGAGAAGTTACTTTGCTTTATTTTACTTCTGAGCGTGGACTTTTAACTACAGATATAGATATATTTGTTTTCACGACAGTTGAGAGAATAAGTAGTTGCATGGGCTTTTTTAAAATCTGAAATTTAAGTACGTAAAAAGGATAAGGAACTTACGCTTATATCTGGTGGTGATATAGTTTGTATTTAATATTTAAATAACTACCTATAAACTATATATTGCTAAATTACAAAAACTCACCTATAATTATCACTCCAGGCGACATGTTTCGAACTCTTCTTTAGGATGAGTGTCTGCGACTAGAATATATAGTAATAAAATAACTCACGAAAGTTTAAATAAAATTTTCTACAAATTTGAACATTTTATATTATCAACTACTTTATAAACTACTTAGAAAATAGGTGAAATTTTAAGGAATCCTTACTTTTTCTTTTTCACGAGAACCAAATTTTTCTTACAAAAAAGCATTATGAACAAGAATCCAGAGCTGCAATTAAAAAAAACGATACCCGTAACTGACAATCATTGACACTAACGGTAGTGAAAGTTGTTGATTTGAGTTATTTGCGTTAGCGGTTTGTGAATTTAAAATATTAGTAATAAAAACTTTTAAAATTATGGCATTAAGTAGTAAAAGCTAGTCCGATTCTAAAAACAATTCGAAAACATGTTCTAAAATACTATTTCTACTTGTTCCGATTAAGAATAGATAGAGCAGAATGGTGCCGTCCAGCGAGGCTATGTCCAATAACTTATTGATGAAGATCATTGAATGTAAGTACTCCCTGTTTTTAATTGTTTTAAAAACGATCTCGGTACACAACATATAACTTTACCTCAGTAACACAAAGTACTGTCGATATATAACATTTGTTATGTATCGTTTCAGTTGGAAGACGATGAAAGCGACACAACTAACCAATGCAAAACTCAAGCTCCACTTTCCATTATACAGTGCTCATCTGTAGTGGCACTTGCACATACTTTAGATGATGCTGTACTTGAGGCCTGTGGTTTGATACATTTACAATCACCGATAATAAAGCGTTTATAAGATTGCTTATTGATTCACTTGACTAACTGGTTCAGTGCATGGCCTTTTAAGACTTGGGGCAGATGAGAATTTGTTCTTGCCAATCTGTGCCTCCTTGAGGTTTTTTAACCGGTTCTCGAATCTGTTACATATAAACATATTTCTATGTAACAAATTCGAAAACCGGTTAAAAAAACCTTCACTCCATTTTACGTGTATGTACAATATAATAATACATAATATTTCTATATGTCTATTGTACATATAGGTACGTAAAGTGAAGCGAAGCAGAAGACGTGGCCGCGGAAACTTCTTAAAGGCGGTAGGGTATGCTCGACGAGCCCTATCTTAATTAATCGCAACCTCCGTTGCGGTCTTTATTACAACATTTACAACCTTCGCGCGTGATTTACCAGCTTTTACCAATCAATTTGAAATATATCCGTCGCCTCCCTGGCGAATATATTTCTCAATTTAGGACCTGCTGCCGAATTACAAACGAAATTAAACTCACTACCCCATTTATAGATACGTAATAGCTACCAGCATTAGGTATGAGTGTGTCTATAATAACGTCGACTACACTTGGATGATACATAAGTAATAGACACATAACTAAGGAGTTTAAAAATAAGAGTGAGATGAGAAAATTAATTTACCATGCAAAATTGTGGTCCTCCTAGTGGCGAATCATAAAGTTATTTTTCCCCCTTTAAACGGATTTGAACTTTAAAATAAGGTTTTGATGGCAGCATAATCCTGCTTGAGAAGTTTGAACCGGATTATAAATAGCTCGCTATTTAAATGGTACGTTGTAACTTTATGAGGTCACAGCTTATTTATTTAGGTACGGCTTTGCTTCTCATTTCAGCATGATGTTCACCGAAGGGTCAATCTGAGACATTAACACTTTCAGTGGCAACAACTCGCCTGGGGAGTGCACATGCGTTTCCCCGTATGTAGAGGAAATTCCCTAGCGTTACGAAAAGCTTGGCAGCAAAAGTGTTAAATTACCTATCTACATACTCGTATCTGTATCTCTCATGCGTGATACACATTGAAATTGAAAAAGCCTTCCTAATTAGATAAAATTGGTACAGGTTAACTTCTACAATTAAAACCATCTTTGTATCGACATCTGACCAGGTTCAATTCGTATTCCAGTTGGGCGCCATTAAAAACGATATCCAGGCTCGATTACGATTTATGCTAGGTTAAAGTAGAAAACTAATCATCATCATATTTCCTATGATCGCCTTTATTTTAAAGAATGTAGAATATATTTTTTATTTTGCGTTAATAAAATAATAATTCAAGTTACTCACAAACATGTGTTGCCGCCTGCTGGCGTGGTTTTGTTTCATAGAGGGCGACGTAGTTTTGGGCCGCAAGGATAGATGGCGCCCTTAAACGATGACTTTCAAACTCCGTCCGTGGGGTGGTTCGGAGTGTTTTTCAGAGATGGCGTAGTGAGCAATGTTTTGAGGATTCTCCATTTTTCATGAGATGCGTTTAGGTTCGGTTTTATATAAAGATCCGTTAGACCTTATGTCGGTTTGTTATGTCAAAAAATGTACTGAGTTATTGAAATTTGATCTGACATTTGGTCTAACGGATCTTTATAACACCCTGCCTTAGTGCACTGTGTGTTGTAACTAAAACCATGCGACGCCCACGAACGCTACGCGTGCTACGGCGCGGCGCTTAGCAGTATTTTACGCCTTGTAGAGAAGATCACACGTAGGCATGACGCATTGTCATTTTTCAAGTAACGTTTATACCGGCAAGCTGTGGTAACTAGTAATTATTAAAATACTAGGTTTTTGTGTCAGAATCTACAAATAATCACATTAATTATCTACCTGATTTTATGTGATTGTATGCATATGTTAATGTTTGCCATAGTACATCTGACATCTTCTACTTTCAATGTAGGTACCTGGTCTATAATTTTGAGAAGTAGCGTTTTTCCGGTGAGCTGAGGTAACTAGTCATTATTAAAATAAATTGCATGAATTTAACCTATGTCAATAAGACAAAAAAGGCATTTTTAGGTTCCTGTAGTAAACAAGGAACCCTTACACTAAGGTCCGTGACGTCAGAGAAGTCAAAGCCAGACAGAGTGATGGCAGGTGGGCAAAAAGGTTAACAGATTAGTGGCTACGTACAGGAAAAAGGAGCGTCGGTCGTCCACCGGCACGATGGGTTGACGACATTAAAATATGATGATGATGATGAACGGTACAGTGAAATCTTGAAAAAAAAATTTAGGTTACTCCCGACACGTAGAGTGGGATTGCAATTTTATTTTCTTCCAAACCCCATCGTGTGGGGGGTTGTTAGTTCAAAAATATTCTGGGGTTTTTAAAATCATTTTTTAATTCAGTAGTTTTTATGGTCACGCCCAATCCAGAGCTAGTAGTGTATTTGCGTGATCCGCGAGATTCCCACAGGAGTGTTCAGATACAGGAGTTTCAAACTTGAAGCGTTGTCTTTGTACTTATCTAAGTATAGACGTACCTATGTACTTGTAAGGATTGTACGAGGTTGGAGAATTAAAAACAGTTGCAAGTAATCGTTAAATTATTAACTTATTTTATAACGTGTTACAGCACAACATATATACTCATGTTGCTCTCGCTACCTAAATAACTATCATCTTACGTACGTACAGTCCATAGGAACTGTTCTAAAATAATGAAAAATCTACAAAATCAAAATATATTAATGTTTTTTTAGAATTAACGCTGGATGGAATAAAAGTGGTGTAACCAATATGGTCTTTTTAATTTTTATTTTGTCATATTTTCAATAAATAGGAAATAAAGTGTTCCCAGGCCATAGTTCTACATACCCGTAACTTTAAGAACTAAGTAAGTATAACAAGTTTTAAGAACTTGCAAATTCTGATTATTATATGTAATGAACACGACCGAGAACAACTTCGCCGGTAATGTTTTTAATTTGGCATGTAAACTCAAGGGATGGCTCGTAAAAAAGCTTATCCAGAATCGGTTTCCCCTTCGCAGTTGCGTTGTACAATGAATCATGGCCAAAGTTACCCCGCACTTGGCACACAATCACGGAGCCTCTTTCTTCATTACAAGACACTTTTTTGTCCGGCTTTCTCTTTTATTTTAGCGCCGAAAGCCGTTTATCCACTTTAAGAGTAAGAGCGTTGTAAAAGGAAATGTGTGTTAGCTATTGTTAAGATTTTCGCGAACTTAGTTGATAGCGTTTTTCACTTGCTCTACGGTTGACCATGCACTATTTAAGATGGAAAATTAATATCATGTACATTTAGCTCTCTGTAGCTTCTATCATTTAAAATAAACTTCTAATTGTTAGCGTGATTATGATTATAATCCTGTGTAAATAATATAACAAATATAAACATAAAACAATAAAACAGGTCTCCAGACATGGGAACCGCGAAGTCGACCGATAGCTTGCTCGCCACGCCGTGCGGCCGGCGCAGAGCTACGAGAACGAAGCTTAGTTATATGATTCTGTTTTTGTCTCCAGCTGAGCCTCTGACACTGACTGTCAATAGCGGCCCTTGTTAGGAAACTTTTCAAAATTGGAATTCCGAAGTTCAGAGAGACGTGCCGGCTCGCAGCGAGACACGCTCCATCTCTCAAAGGAAATTCGGTAACGGCCCATGTATTTACGGGAATTGAATTATCCACTGTGGCGTAGATTATTACATTTACAAAGCGTGAAATTGCTAAATACTCAAATCGGAAAACATTCAATTTCAGAATATTAAATTTCTCTTCTTTTGCGCTCTTCTGGAATAGGTATGGTTAAATCGTGTTTTTATAATACTTCCGCTACACTTAAAACTAACATTTTTCGGCGACCCGAAATTACGTTTGTAACAAAGTAATATTAATGTAATAAGCAGATACTGATACTGATACTGTTTCAAATGTACTTAAGAAAGAAATGTTAAAATTATTAAAAGACTAATAATTTAGATATATTTAGATACAGTACAGATGTATAAGTGAAGATAGTGATTTTGTATTTGTATTAACCTATATTAGAGTAGGAGTAGGATCGTGCATCGAGACAAACCACTTGTGGTTTAACTTATGTTACAACAATAAATTGTATTTAAACTTAATTAAATAAATAAATACCTGACATTCTAAGTTAGTTTATTACTAACTCCAGTTAGTTTCCGAGAATGTTTGACCAACTGTCCATGGAATTAAGTGGAATTAAATTAACTCAGTTCCACTGTTGATCTACTCGCTCGTACTCACTAAGCGATGTAACACATGAGATTTCACTTGCAGTTAATTACAAATCTACTCTATTCGTGGACTCATAAAATTAACAGGACAATTAGTTTGATTTACTTTATCAACGTCAATTTTTAAACACGATGCAGTCGAGTTCTAAGTCTAACATGTTTAGAGTAAAAAAAACAATTTTAAATTGAACGCTAAATGTTTCTTTGCGTACTAAAGACACATTAAATACATGATTAGTTTTATATTATACCTACATAATTAATAATTAGCAATCATAACCACATCATTTTATTTAAAATATCGTAATACATTGGAGGCGCGTTCAGTTTAAGATTGGTTTTACGCACGTGAAGCACGAGCCACGTCACTGCGTTTACGCTGCGTCAGCGTCTTTTGATCAGTGGTGTGGAGGGAATGCGTTAAAAACGTGACGCACGAGCCACGTCACTGCGTTTACGCTGCGTCAGCGTCTTTTGATCAGTGGTGTGGAGGGAATGCGTTAAAAACGTGACGCACGAGCCACGTCACTGCGTTTACGCTGCGTCAGCGTCTTTTGATCAGTGGTGTGGAGGGAATGCGTTAAAAACGTGACGCACGAGCCACGTCACTGCGTTTACGCTGCGTCAGCGTCTTTTGATCAGTGGTGTGGAGGGAATGCGTTAAAAACGTGACGCACGAGCCACGTCACTGCGTTTACGCTGCGTCAGCGTCTTTTGATCAGTGGTGTGGAGGGAATGCGTTAAAAACGTGACGCACGAGCCACGTCACTGCGTTTACGACGCGATAGCGTATTTTGAGCTGCTGCTGAAATAAAACGATTGAAAAGCATTAAGGAACTAGTATAGTCGTAATCACTAAAACTGCCTAAGTTAGAGTCCATTAGTGCAGATAAGGAGCTATTATTATATTCATGTGCGGTCGTTTAGTTTAGCGTATAATTAGAAATGGTTGGATAACTAAGCTCAGACGATATAAAGCGTGAGGAGCTTTATTAGACAGCGAAAATGAGTCTAAAGTTGCAACGTGGGGATTAAACGCAACCCAATTAACACAGAGGCGCAGAGTCCGTGCCTGCCTCGGCTCGATATCAGATTACCTCGCAGGATTGCATTAGTGGCCGCCGTCGCAGTGCATTGTCTGTTGTGATATAAAGTACGTACATTGTAATGTAGGTACGCCCCTACGACGTCCGTCACCGTCACCTTACCACCGATAGCATTAATAAAGCTACCGATCACCTGTTTATAACCTAATCCACGTGCTGGTTCCAAAAATATAACGAGTTTAAATAAATTTTGTGTCTTTCTGTTGAATGAAATGCTAGAATTACGATTTGAAACGGGATATTTACCATGTATATTTGTATTTTTGAGTTCCCGATATTTCGGCACTGTTGCAAGCGCCATTATCAAGGATTAACTGACGTGCTGCGAGTTTTAGTTGTCCCGTGGTGTAAATATCCCGTTTCAAATAGTAATTCTAATGTAAATGACCATGTAAGCTTGAAATCTTATATTGAATGAAATGCTATCTGTAAAAAAACAGATCCAGCTTATACCAATTTGTGTGTATACTAAGCGTGGTCACTAATCTGTTGAAAAAGTAATATTAAATTACTTTTTCAACTACTACGTATAACTATTTAATTAAGGGTGGTGTGAACCTATGTGGACAGATGCAGCTGCATGCCTTTGTAAAAACAAATAACTCGAAAAAATATGTCCCATGGAATCCCATAGTTGATGCTACGACTGGTACCACTGCAGCTCGCGGCAAGTAAGAAGTGAATCCTGACCAATCCTGGTCAAATCAGGGACTGTAAATAGTGCGCATGTGGGATTTGGAGTGACAACAGTTTTGAACGTACAATTAAGTAAGGGTTTAGGGGAGGCCAGCTGTGGACGTCTTTCGGCTGATATTATGATGATGATGATGATGATGAATTAAGTGAGAAAATGGTGTTGCTTACTTCAACTTACAAGCACAGAAGCGTTGTTGATACATACATGTATGGAACATGAGATAAATAATTTAACATTAGGTGGATTTAAAAATAATATTAATGCTTGAAATTGTGGTCTGCATAGCTAATCAATAAATAATTGCGGACAATCTTACACAAATCAACCTTACACAAATCAACTTAGTCCTAAGCTAAACCAAGCTTGTGCTATGGGTACTACGACTATATACATACTTACATAGATCAATAGATACTTCAATATATATAAAACATCCAAGACTCAGAAACAATTACTCGTGCTTATCACACAAGTATATGCCCCTGATCGGGATTCGAACTCGGGACCTCCAGCTTCGTAGGCAGGGTCACTATAAACTAGGCTAAAGCGGTCGTCAATTATGTATAGTGCGAATTATGTACTGTCACCGCCATTAGTTACATTAAAACCGGCCAATTTATTTCTTGTTAAAACGGCAAAAGAACATCATCTGTGAAAATTTCAACTATCTAACTATCACGGTTCATGAGATACAGCCTGGTGACAGACGGACGGACAGTGATTTCTTAGTAATAAGGTCCCGCTTTACCCTTAGGGTACGGAACGGGTTTTTTTTAAATACGAAGTTATTTACTTTCAAAACCATTAAACATAATAATCTGTTTGAAGTCCGTCGCTGGCTTGATATCTGATTACCGCAATCCGCGCAGAATTACATCAGTGAGATATCGTAGTTACTGTTTGTTGAATTGGAGGGTATGTACTGTACCTACGCGGGTTTTGGAACTAGTATTTGGCTTTATAGAAATTTGTTTCAAATAATGTTATTCATTTCGCCTAAGTTTTATAACCCATATATTTATTTCTGAAACCGCATATATCTAACCTGCGGGCTCTATATGATGTTGCAATTCCTGAAAAGTTGTCGATTTTATCGTTTGGGAAATGAAACGTATGCGAAAAATAATTCTAGTAGCGTTTAGAAGTTATCAATTATTTTTAGCGGTAACTATGTGAATCAATTCAAAAATAGTAGCATTAGTACCTTAGCAGGAGTATTTCTATTGATTTTCAGCAGAGTGCGCCTAAGATTGGACGATTGACGATAGGTATGCAAGCTTCAAATGTAGGCAGCCTATTACCGTGAATGTTACCAGGCATGCAATGGTCATGCAGAATAGGCCCTACACGTGTATGTCTGTACCTAACAGCGTGAAACACTGCACTGTGCTATTTCATTAGTTTGATATGACCAAGGGATGAATTGAACGCGTAATGGATTTTCATCTTTGTGTAATAATTAATAGCATGTACTTATATACGGGAGGTTTTCTTTGTAACAAAACTGACATTTAATAGCTATAGATACAAAATCGATCACTGTTAATAATAATAGGTATTGAAATATAATAAACTCACTCGCGTCTTTAAGGTCAAGTATCGGTCGACATGTTTCGGACCAATACGTGGTCCTGAATCATGAGAATTAGCCGCGACGGCCGTGCGTCTAGCTTGATCGGCTGCTTGTAGTGGGTTATTTAGTGTCGTATTTGTATGGAGCACCTTGCAGATTTTCAACAAAGAACGCCACTTAGCACAGTTGTACCTAATAGTCATCTGAGCAGATTTAGCCTTGTACCCACGAAAATCGTCCATGGTGGTGGGGGCTGGAGGGGGGTGAAAACCCCATCTACCGCGCTGCACGCTGAGCTCGATTTCTTCATAAGTTTAGTGAGTAGGTCATGTTTGGTATCGTTTTCGTATAATTCAAGGATGAGGAATTCATTTCTGAAACAAAATTTCCCCTCCTCCGTAGAAAAAAACAGAGTTCTGCACAAAACTTGAAAAAAAATTTTTAAGAAATTATACAAAATCTTGCACTACAATTAAACCGCGAGGTAATGCACTATAAAAAAAATATGAGTTAATAGCCCATTTTATGTGAAATGTATAAACATAAACTGTATTGACAGATTTAACCTGAAAATGTGTAAAAAAAAATATTTCATGTAGTGGTGGAGCTGCGTACTGGCGAGAAGCTATTTTATTTCTACACGAGTTTAGAAAATAGGTCGTTTGGTATCGTTTTTGTATAACTCAAGGACGTCGAATTAATTTTTGGGACATCATTTTCACTCGTTCGCAGAAAAAAAATAGTTATGCACAAAACTTGAAAAAAATTATATGAAATACTACAAAATCTTGCCTTACAATTAAACCGCGAGGTAATACACTATAAAAAAATGAATTAATATAGAATGTACAAACACAAACTATATTGTAAGATTTAACTTTTAAATGTGTTAAAAATACAATACAATACAAATACTCTTTATTGCATACCTCACACAAATGAATCAGTAGGTAGAGGTAGATGACAATATAGAAATGAATAATTAATTAAGAATTATTTCTATTTAGCGGCGGAGCTGCGTACTGGTGAGAAGCTATAGGGTTCTTCGTTTTACTGTTTGCTAATGACTTTGATTAGGTGTTTCTAAATCTAGAAGTAATATTTTATGATATTCTCAACTTCTCAACATTAAAACAGATTGAGACTTGGTCCAATTGGTATGCAAAATTTTACTTGGAAAGCATACTTTAGGTTACACTTTTTAAGGGATCTACTGGGGATAATTACTGAAAATAAGGGATATATTACTGAAAATTAACGCCAAACTACTTAAAGTAAAATATGTTTAAAAAATTGGGTCATTAAGAAGCTGGCAGCGTTTCCTCGATGAATCGCGATGCTAATGCGTTGAGCGAACTTGTAATCCACCAGCATTTTGAATAGGTCCTTGAATATTTGACGGGCACTGGGATGGGCCAAGGGTCTCGACACTGAACGGTATAAAAGTGTAACCAGTGCCTAGGTCCCTATATTTGTGCTTTTTAAGCTTTTCCGCCGTTTCGGCCTCCACGGCAGGGTGATTGCTAGTCCCGTGGAGCTGAAAAGGAGCCAGAGTGACTGTACAGCTTGCGTCTCACGCTACTAGCGCCATTCTCACCTTCTAGGGGATGAGGGACATGCCGTCTGGCCAGTTGCCATCGATTCTAGCGATGCCAATTGGTTCAAGAAGAGATGGCACGTTGACTAGAGAGCGGCGGATGATGTCATTCAGAGCGGCCTATTTGGAAAAGCGGCCAACGGTTTCTGTCAATATCTTGCCATGGCTATCACCCGTGATGTCATCTTAACTAATATGTGTGAAATCCTAGTGGGAATTGTCTTAGGATACAGACTGTACATACTTCATCTATACTGATTTGTCCTATTTATTACATCGGCCTGTATCTGTTTTTTTCCCCAATAAAGAAAATAAATAAATAAAGAGACCCGTCAACCATACTGCCGCTAGGATACACCGGTGTGGAAGACAGATAGGGAACCCGAGTCATAAACAATTCGCGATTCGGAGGGATTCAGACTCCAATAAGGTGCCAGTGTTTGGCGATGGGTAGCCGTTAGGCCATTCACCAGACTCCTTGGTGCCTGAGGCCAATAGCCTGGCTCGTTTTGCTCCTATGCTGAGGCTCAGAAGAAAATTAAAAGAAATCTTTGACACATCGTCGTCGTAGCTCCTCTGGCAGAATGGATGGTACCTAAATCATTACCCGTGCAAGCAGACTATCAAGTGTTTTTGGTCTCCAAGCCAGTAATCTCATAGTTTGAGGGGAGACCCCGTAGGATTTTGCCTATTAGATTAATTGAGCTGTGGACAGGCACGCCTTTTCTGGGTGTATTTAATACAGTTTCTTTTTTTGTCGGTAAAGGGAAGAAAAGCGCGTTTCATGATTCCGATAAAGGCCGAAGCAGGAAATTTAAAGGAGGATTTACCGATTTTTGACAGATTTGTTATTATTGCTTTATATTACATGTGAAGTTGAGATGATCTTCGGCATTTAAAGTTATTATAATTAAATAACTAATGTCTTTATTTTAGATCAACTATTGTCTTTATTTTAGATCAACTTTTTGCACTGATATCAACATACGGTTTCCAGGTAAAATTGTGGGGATACCAATATAACCAAATATACTAAAATTCGGAATTATGGTTATCTCAATCTGTTTTAATATTAAGAATATCATAAAATATTACTTCTTCATTTAGAAGCACCTAATCAGTTTCATTATCTAACAATAAAATTAAGAATTCTATAGAATCTTACCAGTACGGAACTCCACCGCTAAATATAAATTATTTTTAATACATTTCAAGGTTCAATCTCTCAATAAATATAGTTTATGTTTATACATCCTACATAAAATGGGCTATTAACTCATATTTGTATACTGCATTACCTCATGGTTTAGTTGTAGGGCAAGATTTTGTAGATTTTTTTGAAATTTTTTTTTCAGGTTTTGTGCAGAACTATTAGATAATCCTTCATTAATTATTCATTTCTATATTGTTGTCTACCTCTACCTACAGATTCATTTGTGTGAGGTATCCAATAAGGAGTATTTGTATTGTATTGTATTTTAAAAGTTAAATCTGTCAATATAGTTTATGTCTGTACATTCTATAATAATTCATTTTTTTATAGTGTATTACCTCGCGGTTTAATTGTAAGACAAGATTTTGTAGTATTTCATATATTTTTTTTCAAGTTTTGTGCAGAACTGTTTTTTTTTCTGCGAACGAGTGAAAATGATGTCCCAAAAATTAATTCGTCGTCCTTGAGTTATACAAAAACGATACCAAACATGACCTATTTTCTAAACTCGTGTAGAAATAAAATAGCTTCTCGCCAGTACGCAGCTCCGCCGCTACATGAATTTTTTTTTTTACACATTTGCAGGTTAAATCTGTCAATACAGTTTATGTTCATACAATTTACATAAAATGGGCTATTAACTCATATTTTTTTTATAGTGCATTACCTCGCGGTTTAATTGTAGTGCAAGATTTTGTATAATTTCTTAAAAAAAAAATTACAAGTTTTGTGCAGAACTCTGTTTTTTTCTACGGACGAGTGAAAATTTTGTTTCAGAAATGAATTCCTCATCCTTGAATTATACGAAAACGATACCAAACATGACCTATTCACTAAACTTATGAAGAAATCGAGCTCAGAGTGCAGCGTGGTAGATGGGGTTTTCACCCCCCTCCAGCCCCCACCACCATGGATGAATTTCGTGGGTACAGGGCTAAATTTGCTCAAATGACCATTAGGTACAACTGTGCCAAGTGGCGTCCTTTGTTGAAAATCTGCAAGGTTGACGACACTAAATAACCAGCTATTGATGTTGGCGGCTGCTTGATATTAAATAGTCTACGTAAGTACCATAATACATCCTTTACCTGGAATTCCTGTAAGGGTGAATCCAGAATTACACGCGTGCGCAGATCGTTGCAAATTTTTATAGCCGTATAATATTATTGTTGAGCGTAAATGCGTAAGGACAAGTCTATGATCGAAATATACGCTAACGCGATATTTATTCATTTGACTTTCTATAACTTTACTGTATGAAATGGGAAATAACTTTTAAAATTACTTATTTAATTTTAAACTAAGGCCCTTTTGAATGTCGTCATTTATTAATAGTTAATTCTCTATTATTACATATTACATCTAATTTACTATTATTACATTGAATTGGATTGAAGTTATTTTTGCTATGAGTATTCCGCCCGTAGATCATTATTCACAATGTATCTATATTTATTCACCGGCTAGCTAATATTCAACATAACTGTGGGTGGATTCAATACAATTACATACACATGATAGATAACTAGGGCTAGTAGACAGATGGACACTGATACAGAATTAGGAGTTAATTAGTTTACGACGTGGCCGTAAATAGATGCCAGCCAATTTGCATAACAGGCTTAGCATGCGAGGCCTCAGCCTTCGAGCCAAACCAGATTTGAGGTGGCTGTTTGTAGCATAATTACTAGCTTTTGCCCTTCATCTGCGTAGAACTCGGTAATGATTCATTGTTATTCAATTCCCTGAGGCGTAAGCATACTCGTACAAATATCCTTCATTTCAGTCCTTCACGGATGATTTTTGGGATGAAGACTAACCTTTGTTTTTCTCAGAGTCAAACTATCTCCATACCAAATTTAATCTAATTCGGTCCGGCAGTTGAGAGGTAAGTGTGACAGATAGCGTTACTTTCGCACTTACAATATTGGTACAGATTTAAATAAAAGTGTCTGTCTGTGGTTTTATAAATTGAATGAGGGTTTTGTAAAAATTTGTTGGACCAAATGTCTGATCAAATTTTGGTAACTCAGTACATTTTTGGCACAATTTACCGACATATAAGATCTACCAGATCTTCATAAAACCGAACCTAATTAAAGGCGTGGTACATAGTCAACAAGACCTATTAGATACATATTACTTAGAGCCTTTGAGAAAAAGTTGCCCAATGTATTTTAGATGTACATATATATTTACTATAGAAGGAAAGAAAGAAAGAAAATACATTTATTAACGACTATACATTCATTTTAAACATTAATGAAAAAATAAAAACATACTACGTTAAAAAGGGCTCCATTCATCATTATGCCGCAACAACATAAAAGAAATATGTAGCATACCAAGATGTGTTAAGTATTCTTAGTTTCTGGCGAAGTGCTACGAAAACTCGTAGAATGTAGTGATACGCCGCCGTAGCTTCGTAAACGATATTTTTTTTACCCAGCTATGCGTAGACGTCTGGTGGCTTGTAATTATCGCCAATTAACTTTCTTCTTTCTTCGTTTCGGAAGCTAGAAAGTAGTCGTCAAAATCTCTACGGTATGATAGGCATACTATGTGATGAACAATAAAAGAATCAATTGCTACAGCTTTTTTAACCTATCACATCGAGTGGAGGCAACTGATTATTAATGTGTTCTAGCCAGATTATTTAAACTGCGTCTTTGCGCAGGCGTACTCGCCTCTCGTAACTATGAAAGCCGAAATCGACATTCGCATCTACATTTGTGGCACGTGAATTGAGGGATCGTACCATAGGAATACTTTTGGCGGTTATAATTTTACGTAATTGTAGGTTACGCAACCTTTTACGATATTCTTTCTACATTCATCACAATTGCCAGCAAGTTGCTTCAAAGTGTCGCGATCGATGATTATATTGAATTTCTAATACAGAGGCCATAATTAAATTTCGTATATATTGTACAGTCTAATAAAGTCAAGGCAATCCAAACACATACTTTTTTTCGCTCTTGTCCCAATGAAGTATTTCCATGTTCTTTACTGTGTGTACGTACCTACCTACGTAACTTTAGAAAACCCCTCACAGTGGATTCATAACCAAATCATTTAAAAAAGAGGGGAAGCAAAATTGAATAACTCGATGAAAAGTAATGACAGGGTATGCACAACTCTACGACGATCAATTTATAACTAACAAAGCTTCAAGTGGAGGTGAGATATATGATCGAAAAATAAAATACATATTGCTAAGAATTAGTCTCCAGTCTTATTAGGCGCAACATTTTTACTAGTCAAATATGAACAGCAGGCACTTTATACCAAGAACACTTAGGTTTTGAAATGAGGTTCCTGCCGAGGTATTCTCAATAGGCTACAGAACTCTTCAAAAAAGCCTTGAAATGATTTCTTACGGGTCGGTAACGCGCGACGGTGTCCAGTTATCATCAGGAGGGCGGTCAGCTTGTTTGCCACCAACGTTGTATAAACAAAAATCTACATGAGGCTATAAGTTATGAATAGCAATTTAAACTACGCAGAGTCCAACCCATGATCGGTTAGTGTAATTCTTACCGAATTTAGTGCAACACCGCGATTGCAGCAAATTCTGCACACGTGAATCGGTGCTGACCCGCCGCCTACGTGATTAAAATTCTAAGTCGACTCGAGGCTACTTAGCAGGCAGAGCACGACTGGAATCTTCCAATTATTTACGCTACTGTTTCAAATTCAATATCGTTTTGAAAAACTTACTCTGAAATCTCATCTCTGGGAGTAACTGCAGTAGGTATTCGATGAGACAATGTTATGCAAAATAGATGCAAAATCGGCATTTAAAAATCAAAATGAAGGGCTTTACAGGATAACCTGTACAATATGTACAGTCAGTCAGTCTTATTACAAAGGAATAGAGTTGAAAAGTGTACATATATAAATGAACTCGACTGTAACAATATGACATTTAGTGACATGACAACAGCAGCAGACTGGACAAACATTTAGTGCTGCGAGATATATACTCAGACACGTATTCCAATGTACAATATCAGATCATATATCAGACTAATACAAATAAAAATAAGTATATATATATGTAGAGTTACACAGAGTCAGGCAATTATGGGTAATTTAATTATTATTTAATTGTAGTAATTGTATTTATGATTTAATATCTCACTTAGTAGGCACGCACGTGCTCGTACCTGAGTAGGAAACATATATTAGATCAAGAGAAAAGGTATTCAATTATGTCACAAAAGTATACTTACAATACTAACGATTACCGACTGACTAAACCCTACCAATTTAACCTTTTCGCCGCTATTGACTTGTTATAAAGTCAGGACATTTAGTGCCCCACACAAAATATATATTTTTTATGAGGTGTGCAATAAAGCGTATTTATATTGTATTCTATTGTATTGTATCAATACCTAAATCCAACAGAGCAGGAACCAAAAACACGTAAAACTTCCAAAGAAAAGTCCTGGGAAGACTATAAGGTCAAGAATTACAGTTAAAGGATATACGAAAATATATAAAAAAACCCGGATACCCTCAATACAGCGGTAGACATACTATCAAAGGGCAGCTGTACGGCCTATGAACAGAGTTGTCCATTGAGGGAAGCATCTAAAAACAACACAACCACGTGGTGGAACAAAGAGCTTGAAAAGCTCCGCGTATCTACACGTTGCATATTCAATCACTTAACCAGGCCAAACGAGTGGGAAAGGTATGATAGAGCATTGACTGAATATA
The DNA here is from genome assembly GCA_963556455.1 of Epiblema foenella. NCBI lineage: Eukaryota > Metazoa > Arthropoda > Insecta > Lepidoptera > Tortricidae > Epiblema > Epiblema foenella. Next base: position 18,314,202 of record OY747099.1, on the reverse strand, counting down.
AAAAAGAGATTAGAAAAACGGAAAGGAAGTCTTGGCGAAGGTTTTGTGAAGAGATCGCCCAACTTATAAAGGAGCGAGAATACACAAAATCCTGTCCAAGACACCAACTATGGAATGAACTGTCGCCTGCGGTATTTTCAAACCTTCAAGAAAAGAGCGTATTCTCTTCTGAAAGGCCGGCAACGCACTTGCGAATCCTCTGGTGTTGCAGGTGTTTATGGGCTACGGTAATTGTTTACCATCAGGCGATCCGTCTGCTCGTTTGCCCCCTATAATATAAAAAAGCTAACTATCTTGGCCTCCTCAAGAGACCGAATGGCGACTTTACGACTGCGGAGGTGGAAACACTGGATCTGCTCGGAACCACCCACTTTCCAGGGTCAGCTATGCGCCTAAAGGAGCTACCAAGCCCACGGGGTATATAACACCGACTGAAATTAGGCCGCAAACATCTTTCGATCAAACCATGTTAAATGGGCATTAGCAAAATTTAAGCCATTTAAATCGGCGGGAGCGGATGGTATCTTTCCTGCACTATTGCAGCATGGGCAAGGTCTTCTCTCGCACCTGGTAAAAACATTCAGAGCCAGCTTCGCTTGGGGTACTATACCAGAATGATGGACAAAGGTCAAGATACGATTCATACCAAAAGCAGGGAAAAAGGACTACTCACAGCCAAACAGACAAAATCCTTTAGACCTATCAGTCTAACGTAACTCAAAACAATGGAAAGAGTCATTGAGACACATTAGAACAAGGTTCCTGCCAATCAGGCCACTAAGCCTTAACCAATATGCTTACCAAAAGGGAAAATCTACAGACACTGCCCTATTAGATCTGGTTGACAAGGTGTAGAAAGCTCAAGAGGACAAGCAAATGGCCCTGTGTGCGTTCCTTGACGTGAAAGGTGATTTCGACAACATACCCACAGAAACTATCCTCAAGGGGCTGGCATCAAAGGGCGTGGATAAAACCACCATCAGATGGGTGCAGAGAATGCTATCTAATAGACTAGCCACTCTGACCCTCAATGCAGCTGTGCATGAATTATATACCACAAGAGTATGTCCACAAGGAGGCGAACTATCCCCACTACTGCCAGTGGACCAACTGCTGGCAACTATGTCGGACCTCGATTTTGAGACACAGCTAGGGATATGCCGACGATCTTGAAGTCATAATCAAAGGCCCCTGCCTCCACAGAAACTTCAATCTAATGCAAGGAGCCCTAAACACTATACGAAAATGGTGTAATGAAAATTGCTTTGCCCATAAACGCTAGTAAGACTGTACTAGTACCTTTCTCAAGAAAGAGGAAACTGGACAGACTAGCAACACTAAAACTTAATGGGCAAGTCAAACCATTCTCAAAAAAGGTCAAGTATCTGGGGGTTACATTTGACCAAAAGATAACTTGGAGCTCTCATTTGAAAAATATTATACACAAAGCAAAAATGGCTCTATGGACAAGCTGTCGAATGGCAGGAGCAAGATGGAGCGTAAGGCTTAAAATCGATAAGTATGTGGCTCTACACAGCGGTAGTACGACCTATTACTTACGCCTCCGCAGTGTGGTGTGAAAAAACCAACTATCCAAAAGTAAGCAGCTTACAACTTACAGCTTGCTTAACTACAACTGGAGCCCTTAGTTCAACACCTGGGACAGCCCTCGATGCACTACTTGACTTAAGACCACTCCACCTGCAAGTGCAAAAGGAGGCTAAGCAATTCATCTACTGCGCAGACGCAGCGACATACTTCTAACGATCTTGCTTGACCGGCGAGTCAGTCGTTCTCTGTCTATCCGCGCGCGACACACGTACCTACTGCTCTCTCATTTGTAGAACTCAGTGCTTTTTATTCCGGAACACCTAGACCATCCACAATACCATTTTACAGAGTATTGATCATTTAAAAATTATGAACATTCGTGATTTTGAAATTGAAGAGAACTGAACATACAACAAATGCCTCTCTCTGCCTTTAGGATTTTTTCCAATTGCAATGTCATACTTTGGAAAACTTGATTCTCTAAGTACTGTAGTTAGGACTTTGATAGGCTATTGTTTATCCTCAATTTTCTATTGGGAGACTGAAACTAGTGATCCTAAGGCCGATTATATACGTTTGTAAGAACTTGCTCTATCTCATTCTGCCACTCTGCACTAAATCTCTTAAAGGTTAACTGGAAGAGATCGCTCATAGGGATAAGTTTACCTTTGTACTTCAATCTTCTGTGATTACTATTGTTTTAACCTGTTATAAGTGTCCAATAAAGTGCTTACATACATACTTGCATGGATTTCTTTATTACAAATTAAATTTATCGGAGTAACTATTTTTTGAAAATCTACAACGTACTATAATCACTTCAAATACAATCCTTAAATATCTCTATACTGATAACAAAACAGTTTTAATGTAACATAATGTAAAGTTTACAAATCTACAAATACCTCTAAATATATACACATGTTCCACGAAGCAGCTTCAGCTCAGTAAACCGTCGTTTAATATAAACGGGCATCAAGTTTGTATAGGAACCGAGCCTGCATGCTCTGAGCATTCATTTTGAGTATGTAAACTAGATGTCTGAAGAAGGTCAGCTTAAGATGCAGTTTTAATACAGCCCGCTGGCGTGCGGGTCATATTTCAAATGCTTGTCGTGATCTCCATTGGCCTGACGCTTATTTTATACGTGACACGAAATAATACTTTTTACGGATATATTTATAATATGTTTTGTTACGGGATTTGTAGAAGAGGTTTAAGGGGTATCCCCAGGGCACATAATAAATAATGGCATACATATAGTTACATAGAAGGTCTTCCATGTAACAAAATTGATGTTTGACAGCTAGAAAACTTAAAGCATGTCATACCGTTCTACTACATAGTACTGTCCTCTTTCGTCTATAGTTAAGGACATCACGTTTTGGTAGCCTCGCCATGGTAGAACGTCGGCCGCGGTATCTGCGATGGGTAACTATCACTGTCCACTGCGTTAGGGTAAATTGCACCTCGAAGTTTTTGGGAGATTTTTTCTCTCAAAGTAAATCTTAAGAACAAGTAATGAATAAATAGTTTTGTGGATATAATTGTCTTTGGTTTTCGCTATTATTTGTCGTTTCCCAGTAAGTTAATTTAAATTATTGTCTGGTTTCACTCCATTAGGATTACGGTTCAAACCCGCTGATAGAGGTAATGCGTGAATTAGAACCATACTGCGTACCCTGCTACGAAGTGGAGGTCCCAGGTTCGAATCCCGGTCAGGACATTTAAGTATTTGTGTGATGAACACGAATATTTGTTCCGTAGTCTTGGATGTTTTCTATGTATTTAAGTATATATCTATTATGTATATCGTCGCTGATGATATGATTTGACTATCAGTGATTTGGGATTCATTTCCCGCAAATGGTAGTTCGTTGAACACGAGTCCATTGCCCGCGCGTACATTCAACTGGTATTCACAATACTTATCGTCATTTTATCTGATGGCGGCCCAGCTAGTCGATTGAGTACATAATATTTCAAACGTAGGTTAGGTAAATCTTACGTAATTTTTACATACAAATATATCATACGTAAATTACAGTTAGATCTACCTCACGTACGTTTGAAACTTTACTTAATCGCCCCTCAGACCCCAATTTGGTCAATCTCTTCCACAACTCAGTCGCATTTCAATAGGTGTTGTAGACGCATGCTCTAATACGCTAGACCGACGTACGTGGAAGCTAACATGAGAAATAAAATAAAATTGTCTTGGGATCAGAAACAACGAGTGAAAACAGATCTGCAGTATTTCTTAGAAGACAAAGGTTCGGTTTTATAAAGATCCGTTAGACTTTATGTCGGTTTGTTATGTCAAAAAATGTACTGAGTTACTGAAATTTGATCTGAGATTTGGTCTAACGGATCTCTATAAAACCCGGCCTTGGATGTAGAGATCAGAACTAGACTTATAAATTACGCTTTGTTACAAATCTCGGGGTCAATATATGATAGGGGCGAATGTTGAGATGGGTCTAGACATGTTCTGAATCGCATAATTGGAGTTGCATTATTCAGTAACAATAATGCTGCTGAAATCCATTGTTTTCTATCCTTGTGAATGCACCGATTATAGTAGATTGTGTCTCAAGGGAGCAAAATGATATATTTACGGCGAGGGCGGTATATTGAATTCTGAGTGAAGCGAAAGATTCTACAATAGAATCCTGAGCGTAGCGAGGGATTCTAAAGTAGAATCTTGAGCGTAGCGAGGGATTCAAGTGTTTACGCCCAAGACGGAAATAATTTTGCTACCGCGTGACACATACTGCTTTTCACACCGTCTATGGGGCCTGCTGCTAAAAACATGAAATATCTTAAAAATGATTTTACTACAGAGTGTCACATACTGGTTTTCACACCTTCAATGAGGAAAAGAGTCATTGTTGCCCTCAAATGAGGGAAGAAAAGTACATCTTTGATCCCTCATTCGAGGGCAACAATAACTCTTTTCTGAATAGCAGGTGTGAAAAAGTAATTTATTAATGATGATGAATACAGCGGTTTGTGTTTTAAGTCATTCATGATAAAATGTGACATTAAATCAACTATTTATAAATTAGTGATTACTTTGCAAGTACCAAATTTTATTTAAGTTTAATATTACGTACCTATATCAGTACCAGTATTACACATAATTTCCAATACGTTAACGTAAAACAGTGCACAAAATTGAAGTTATAGTTATAACATTCACGACAACTTTGGCCTAGTTGGTAGTGACTCTGCCTACCAAGCTAGTGGTCCCGGGTTCGAATCCCGGTCAGAGCATGAATTTTTGTGATGAGCACGAATATTTGTTCCTGAGTCCTAATCTGTTTCCTATGTATTTAATTTAATTTATCTATTTGGATTATATTTATCTACATATGAATGTTGTATATTGGCGTCTAGTATACCCATAGTACAAGTTTTGCTTAGTTTAAAACTAGATTGTTCCAAATTATTTATTTAAATAAATGAGTTTGCTCAGTTGTGACAGCTCATAACTATTTTTTGGGAAATATATATGAATACAGACAGCGCAATGTAACGGCAATTTATATCTTGTTGTAACTTTAAACACTTCCATATTTATATAATACGACAACGCGCCTTTTCTTTTGATATGTTATAATATGATATAGTTTGCAAAACTATTTGTTAATTTTTTAATTACCCCCAACAAAAGTGGCCCGATCGGTTAAATTTCATTCATATTACGTTACACGTCCGTCTTTGGGTACCTAATCGACTTATCTATATATACCTATCAAATTTTAAATCAATTGGTTGGTGGTAATTTTCGGGTTCGTTTTGAGGTACGGAACCATAAAAATGGCTCTATTTAAAGTCGTCTGTGTCGGAGGCGCGTTTATGAACGACGCGACGCGGCGGGTAAACAGAGAATCTACTTTATATTAAACCGAGTGGTCTATCAGACGCGCTATTAGCTCGCCCCCCGAGCTAGGAACTGACAGATGCGGCAGTGTGAATTAATATCCCGAAGGCGTACTATGTGTCTGCCAGACTCTACTAAACATACCAAAATGAGTTGAAAATCCGGATGAAGTATAAAGATTTTTTGATGATTTAAAAAAAACCCAAATTTTGTGTAGAAAATAAGTTTACAACTTTCAATTTGAATTTTTCAATGAACTTGGGTTGACCTTGTCTACAACTTTTCCTTTCAAATTCATAGCATTTGAGTTCCTGAGGTAGAAAAGTTGTGACAGTGACAGACGGACAGCCGGAGTCGCACAATAATGGTTTCATCCGCTTTTACTATTTGCCACGGAAGCCGGAGGAAGCGTTAACGTTGTATTAAATTCGCGCTTAAATGCCGAGTGCACAAGTTCTACCTAACTGACATCTTATTAAATTCAATGTATTACAAAGCTTTCATTAGCAGTTTCTGTTTAATAATATTAATTTTCTTACAAAATAATTTCCGATTCCTAGATCTATAGCATGTCGGCGAATCTCTAATGAAACCACTTCTGTTTATTCTGTCGAATCGAAATGAGAAATGAGTGCAGCTAACCTTAATAATTGTTGCGCTGGCCTGGGGCTCCATACTGGCGTTTTATTGTAAAGTTTATTAAAAACAGAATTTTAAAATACTGTGCGTATGCATAATTTATGAACGCCGTCACATAGTAGGAGACGTTAGTAACTTCATTTGAGTAATGAATAAATGAAAGCATGTTTAGATTTACATACATTCATTCAGGTGCCACGCGGAGAATAGCTTGTATTGGATGCAGCGATCGAAAGACTTAGAAAAACAAGTATAAGTATGAAAATGCATCCAGTTATTCGTGTCCTATGTTTTCAATAGGAAAACAGGCATATTTACTTACGTACTCATCACCATAAAAATTAAAGTGCGGCCTTTCGCACAACCAAGGAAATGGTATACTTATACAAAGTGACGGTAAAGCAAAGAGAAGTTTGCAGTGAAACTTACTGAGTCAATACGAGAATTAATGTTGTTCGAGCTGGCAGGCCGCGGGCGGCGCCGCGGTGCGATCCAGTGGATTAGGTCCCACGCACGCTCGCCAACTTCCTATTTATGTTGAGTCGCTAACCAAACAACTTGTAGGCTCTTTATTACAGTTGTTCTTTTCCGCTCATGACGTCGTTACCGCTTCGATAAAATATCGTGTCGATTCTTTGTTCTGAGCAAGGGCTTACTCGGCCGTTCGTGGTTGATAAGGTATTTATTAAACGGACGTTTCCGCTTACAAACAATCTGCTTTGTGTAGTCTTACAGATGGAATTGAAGATTGTAAAACAATTTATTTTTCTATAAATTGCGAATTAGAGTTAACTGATTAAAAAAAAATTACAACACTACAATATAGGTGCTTGGTCAAACAGGGGCTACGTTTTGAAATATATGTTTCAAATTGTTCGTGCATACACATCACTTGTTGTGCAATAAAGATTATTTGTATTGTATTGTATTGTATTGCACTTGCTTGAAAACCCTTGACGATTATCATCACAAGAATTGTTATTGTTGGTGTATGTCGGGATGTTGGATTTGTTTTATTTAATTTATTGTACATATACAAACAACATGTAATCTGACCAATGATTTTTATCACAGGACATACCTAATCCGTTTATTTTAAGATTAAAAAAATCGTGCATTAGCCGCCGAGCGATTTTAATGAAAACCGTTTTAAACAGGAAAATAGGCGGCGTGCTGTCTTTGTAACGTGACAACCTGCTGAAAGATGTGAAATTAGTACAATATTATCCTCAGGTATCCCAAGGAATCGAAGAAATCTATGCGAAAATTACCGTTAAAATACTAATCTTAAAAAAATGGAGAATAGTATTCACAAAATTTGCTGCGTGTACACAAAACTACAATAGTAACATGGTTACAAGTGGAAAGATAATATCTCTTATTTCTTTTCTTAAATATAAATTACATTACTCTAGATCCTGCACATTATGATATGTTGGTTTTCTGGTATTAAAATTGTACCTAATAGCTAATGCATAAATTGGTTACAAGATCATTCATTTTGACTAGTTTACCAAGAAAAAGCCTCAAATTCTTGTTTTAATAAGACAATGGGTAGGTTAGGACAATGTTACCTATTTATAGTGAATATGTCGTTGTCCACAGATGCTTTGACGAAATGCCATGAGTACGACCAGGATGGAGCGGGCGGGCCGGCGCAGCAAGGCTGGCTCGTTGAGCGGGCTCTCTGGTGGACTGGGCCCGCCAGGCGCAGCCGTCCGCCGCCAGCGTTCGCTCGAGTGGAGCGGCGACCGCTACAGCAGCAGCGACGATGACCGCCCGCCACAGCCGCCGCCCCTCGCTGACAGGGTCTTTGCCTCGCTACTCGCTCAAGCCACGCAGCAATTCGATAGTAAGTTATTCGTAAATGTGTACAGTTTATGGACAATTGCGGAGTTGGGGGAGCGGTTTGAACGAATATAGCGGTGTATATGTAGGAGTGTTTGTGTACAAGCATACGAGTAGGTACGTGCTTTCATTCACATTTCATGTAGGTACCCCGTGACTCATTGCTGCACGTGCTGCCTCGCCAAAATTTTGTCTTGTTCGCTCGCTAGTTTTAGCTCGATATGCTGCTGTACTCGTGGCCTGCGCCCGGCGCGCGCTACAACTTGTGAAAATCAGGATAAAATAAGTTTTTTGTCAAAACGGATAAATAATTCATTAAAGTAAGAAAAATAAATTTTGTACATTATTTTGAAATGAGGATTACTACACTTCATAGTTTACTCCTATTAACCGTTACCAGTCCATGGGATTCTAGGGCTCATTACAAAATAATGCTATTGTTAATTTTTTTCGCTGAGAGACGACGGCTTAAACAAGCATATTCGCATTAGATTGAACGTTGTGTCTGTGGGTACTTATTATATTATAACAAAATGTATGTACAAGTATATGCCGCTAGCTTATAGTATAAGGAAAAGAATTGCAAAATTCGAGCGGTCTACTAGACAGTTGCGAGTTGCATGATAATCTTATGGCCTTTAATATTTGTTCAACGGCCGCTACGGGATAGGATCAGCTTAGAATTTGTTATTCACCGAGTGACACGGCCGAAGGTCCGTGCTGAGCCCCCAACAAGTGGGATCATTAGTGGAGCCTGCGGGGCGGGTGCGGGTGGGGCAGGGAGGAGGAAGGCAATTGATAGGGGAGTGCCTTGTGGTGAGCTTATGAGGAAAACTTTACACGTAAACTCGACGCAACCTTCGCTAGTCGTCCTTCTGTCAAACAAACTACGAATTTGATGATCTCATACAGGACACAGTATAATATCATAGCCGAATTCGACGTTTTTATTGAAACACAATTATGAAATATTATACGGAAACTGTATTTATTTAAGTCAATACCATTCTCGGGATTATATATCGTTGCGTAGGTTGAGTGGTATATGAAAAAAAAAATGAAGTAATTACCAGATCAGTAATATCGCACGCTCCCTTTTAATTTGTACCACTCGAGGCTTTAAGTATATTAAGGCTCGGTTTTATAAAGGTCCGTTAGACCTTATGTCGGTTTGTTATGTCAAAAAATGTACTGAGATACTAAAATTTGATCTGACATTTAGTCTAACGGTACTTTATAAAACCCGGCATAAATGTCAATAAGCCGGCGCTGAAATAAAACGCTTGTTCCTGCCCTGTACAAGGCAAAAGGCTTTGTTACCATCCCTTATTTTAAACGCGTCCGTTTACACTTTTAGTTCGTGAAAAGTGTACGTCTACACTTTTAGTTCGTGAATTGTATTTAGAGAACGAGCTTTTAACGTAACAAAAAGCAGAAAAAAGAGTATGCTGAATGTTTATTGTTTACGAACCTCATAGACGACATACTCGTACTTAGTAATCATCTTGATTTAACTTTATGTGCTCGCGATACGCAAATAAGATGCGCATTCGTATATCGATAACACTAAAACAGCCCTAACAATGCTTCATGTGATTATGTGATAACAGCCTTTCTGAAATTGGTAGCAAGGGTCACTGTAATATGGAGCTTACGCTTTGTATGCAAGCGCAATATTCGAACGACCGAAGTGGTCGATAAGGTATCGGTGAAGGTTTATTTGGGATTATGACGTAAAGTCGTCTGTCGAAAGGTATTCGTAGCGATGAGGACAAACGCAGAGTACACTCGGAGAGAATTGAAGTCAGGGGCGGGATTTAAGGATTTGGAACCGTATTTTATTTCTATTGATCTAATAATCAAGTTTTACTAGCCGGTTCTCAATACGGTACTTTCTATATATATATTACGTGTTATATACAGGAATGTATTGTTGGAAACATTGACTACGTACCTTTTGAGTTTCTCAGTTAATAGATATATAGGGATCGAATCTAGGTTTAGTTTTTGCATTCATTTCATTTTATTTTTATGCTTTTAATGAAGTTGCACTTAATTAACTATACTTCAATGTTGCTTTCCAAGACACAGGTTTTTAGGGTTCCGTACTAAACAAGGAACCCCTATAGTTTCGCCATGTCCGTCCGTCCGTCCCCCGCTTTTCTCAGTAACCGTTAGTATTAGAAAGCTGTAATTTGGCATGAGTATACATATCAATGACGCCGACAAAACGGTAGAATAAAATAATTTTTTTTATGGTACCTCCCCTACATGTAAAGTGGTGGTGCAATTTTTGTCTTCCAAACCCCATCGTGTGGGGTATCGTTGGATAGCTCTTTTATCTTTAATACGAAGATAGTAAAGAGTTGAGGTGTCTTCTGTGTAACTACATAAGATACACCTATCCTATGTTTAAAAAATCGGCCAAGTGCGTGTCGGGCCACGCACAGTGTAGGGTTCCGTACTTGCCCGTCCATCACGTCACCATATTTTTGCCCTGTACGGTAATGTCTACTTAGCTGTGATAGCTCCTTTTAAATTCTTCGTATATACTACTACCATGATTTTTTTCACATGCCTAGTAGCCACCGTTTAGCTGGCAGGGCGGGGGACACTTGACCATAGCAAAAATTATCACTTCAAAGCTTAATATCACGCCAAACGATTCTTGAATCAAAAAATGCTTTTAGAAACCTTATAATATTTTTGAAAGAGCTATCCAACGATATGACACGCGATGGGGTTTGGAAGAAAAAAAAATTGCACCACCACTTTACATGTAGGGAGGTACACTAAAAAACATTTTTTTTATGATTTTATTCTACCGTTTTGTCGGCGTCATTGATATTTATACTCATGCCAAATTACAGCTTTCTGGTACTAACGGTTACTGAGAAAAGCGGGGGACGGACGGACGGACATGGAGAAACTATAAGGGTTCCTTGTTTACTACGGAACACTAAAAATACTTCCTATTATTGAAATCAGAATAATGCTGATTTACGATGAGCAAAATTCCAACAGTAACCATTATTTGTTCAAGCATAAACCTAAACCACTATTTGATTAGAGTAAAATTCTGTTGAAACGTGATTCTTTTATGGATCCTTTTCCTTACGTTCACCCTCTCACCTTTGCCCCATGTACGAACTCGTGTGAATGAAAGAATGCGTCGGGTCTGGTTGTAACGGAAATGACTTTACCTGAAGCAGATGCGGACGTGAAAGTTTGCTTCCTTGCGGATGTGGCACCGAAATACGTTCAATAAAATTGAAGTCAAAATACTCAGTGATTATGCCGTGTAAATAGGGAATGCTTCCTATGCGAAAATTATGTGAAGTATACTGGACATGACATGTGACAGCGTTACGCCACAGTATAATTGTTTAGATGAACCAAAAAAAAAACAAATAATGTAAATTTTGCACTCGGAGACTGCTCACCCTTAACTGTTCTAGCTACAGCTTGCTATATAACGTCGACTGATGTAACTATTGCAGGCACGAAGTTTAACGTAACAGTTTTGTGCGATGAATATTAGAAGATCCCTTCATATGAAGAGCGGGCGATGACAAGGCGGTATAGTATATATTTATATTTAAGTGGCGATAGTTATAGTTATAATTTAGCGGAAAATAATGATATTTTTCACGTCTGCTTTTGAGAAGCTATTGTATTACACATATTTATCTATGGTTATTGTTTTTCTGACAGAGTCATGACAGTTTTCATATTTTATTTTATTGAGGCGGTCATAGAGGGAGCAACATTCAAAGTGGTTTTAAATTATTATGCCAAAGGGAATTGAGACTATACGGAGGCATTACCACTCAGTTGTTCTATGAACTTAGCTTTCAGAAGTAGAAAATGATGGAATGAACTTAGGTTCCAATGTTCCATGTGCTTCACTTGGAAACTCAATATGTAATGACTTAAGTAATTAATATCATAAGTTGATGTATGTAAATGTTTTATTAAAATGTGCTGTTAGGAATCGTAATATTAGGAATAAACATATGGTTCAAAATAACACTTGTTTATTTGAAGCAACATTTTGTGTGCAGCCATAATAGAATCGAGACTTTAGCATCTGCTCAGTACGTTATTTCAAATATCGTTAGATGGCTTAAACTTGGTCCGGGTTTCATATTTCCTGGCATGAGGAGAGTATTTACCAAGTACCGAGGAAGTAACATTATCATAAAGGTTCTTGTTATTGCGGCTCAGATATTGCACACCGTGCCTTTCAGAAAATGAGCGGTACCTAGGCTTTCCTTGCGCTTTAATTACAAGAAACATGTATACTATCTTTGCTGCATTTCAGATGATATTCTGAGTTAGCTTCGGTTTTGTAATATCCAACCATATTTGTTTTTAGGGTTCCGTACCTTAATAGGAAAAAACGGAACCCTTATAGGATCACTTTATTGTCCGTCCGTCTGTCTGTCACGACCCTTTATCTGGGGAACGCGTAGAGGTATCGAGTTGGAATTAAAATCTTATACTCAGGTCTACAGTCCCTTGGAGCTGTGAAAAAACCAAACTTCTAAGTTAACGTAAAAGAAAAATACGGGCGTTTATGTCGCAAAAAACGTATATTTTGACACTCTCAAGGGAATCAAAAATTATGTGGTACTTCCCGTTGACCTAGAACTATGAAACTTGGCAAGTTATATCGTCATATAGTACAAGTACAGGGAAAAATCTGAAAACAGCATAATCGTTTGTAATGAAATCATACAAAATATCCTACTTAATATTATACTTACCAAAGCTAGGATGTTTGGATCTTTTGATGTTTGTTATTCAATTACGCAAAAACGGCTGAACGGATTATGATGAGAGTTTTTAGTCTGGATTAACAAGTGAGATATGTTTTATCCCTTAAATCATCCCTCAAATTGATGATTTCGGGGGTGAGAGTTGAACCTATGAACCAGACCAGTCATGTAGATATGTACAATGCCTGCTGACGTACCGAAAATTCGTCTCAGAAGAACCAGTATAAAGCTGACCTCCGAATATGCACATACTAGTCACGAATCTCAGGGGTCAAGACATAATAAGGACGTATAGTGGGGTGACTCTATAGACAGTTGTCGATAACACGATATTTGACAACGTCATGAATTGGCATTGACGTGTCATTTTATACCGATGTCATTAGGTGAAGTTGAGCATAATTTAAATTTTACACAATTTACTACTTTGAGTCTTATAGTGGCGAAGATAAAGAAGGTTTTCGCATTATTTAGTCTTTATTTTTACGATCGGAGTTGGAAATTGAGGGATTTGGCTTCTACTCTGGTATTACAAGAGTTAAGTAATCTCCAAACCAAAACGCCTTATGTCAATCAAAATCAAAGCATTTCAGCCCCTAACCTAACCTAACGCAATTACATGCATAACCGTATGAAAAACAATAGCTTAGAGTTACGTTATATATTGACCCACAGCCTCTAAAGCGCTTGCGATATAAATATAAGCCAAAACATGCTAACCCATCGAGCCGTAATAATTTTAATGTTTAAAATAGGATATTAAATAGATTGCGCTATGATATATGCCTACCGTAGTTGTTAAGAACCGGGGTCAAGTAAAATGTATGGAGTTGTTAGAGTGCTTTGTTTAAAGTCACAACAATGACTTGTGAAGTTCTGGCTTTAAATTAGAATTACGATTTGAAACGGGATATTTACCACGTATTATGAAGGATTGACTGATTAATAATGGCGCTTGCAACAGGGCCGAAATATCGGGAACTTAGAAATATAAATATACATCGTAAATATCCCGTTTCAAATCGTAATTCTAATGTAAATGACCATGTGAGCTTGAAATCTTATATTCTGGCTTTAAACCCTATTATTACTAAAATGTTGGTAATCCTTGACATGGTTTTTAGTTTAAAATAATCGGTACCTAAGTAGTTCATTGGCTAGCTATAAAAACGCTTTTTTTACCATGAAATTGCAAGTATTTATTTCAAAATTATTGCAAATTAGCTCTTGTACTTATAACTCCCTTCACGGAATAGGTCGAATTACTAATTACATAAGTTTGTAATTTAATCACCTTTACATGCATTATTGTTTTCTGAATTAAAAATTATTTTTGTTTTGAACTTGGTTCATGTGCTAAAGAATTACTACGTTATTCAGGCGCTCAAATTAATAATATATATGTATATATATATATTTCCGAAATTATTAGGGGTCGGCTCTGTGTTCGGAACCTCGGTGCGCGTTAATTTACGACCGTTGTTTGCATCGTTGGTTGTTTATAACCCCTGTGATAGACTATTTCATTCAGTTTGTTCTGTAACCAATTAATAAGGCTATTATATCTCGGAGACTGAGCATGGAAATATTGTAACCAGCTTCCGCATGGCTTCGTCCAAATGAACAATGCACTCGTCATCATGTTTGTCATGCGCGTACATTTGGTACATCAGCTGTAAAATATGCAGCTAATTGAATGAAACCATAAATGGCTGCAATTATATATTGAAAAGGTTAGGGTATACAAGGATTTATTGTCAATTAAATACTGAATAACGGTTAAATTAATTTCATTTATTTTAATTTTATTTTTATACTTGGAAGCTAGAACACGTCTATCTACGAGTAAAGTCTTGATCAAAGAGAGGCAAGGCGAAGGAGTGACTAACAGATCTGAACAGAGAATGAATTGAACTAAACATTCACTCAATCAATCGGTCGTTCATTCCTTTAACAAAGTAGTCAAATCATTTACCTTTTATTTACAGGATATGTTAATTTTTGTATATTAAAATATGATAAAATCAACACGCCCCCTCAAAAATTAACAATTATTTACAATAAATAAGCATCAGATCGTATTTAACTTCCAAGTATTGTCTGGGGAAATTACAATTTTATGACCCAACATTTGTTGCAAGGATTGGGAAAACCCAGAAAAACCCAATCAGGTCATTAAGATAATTATTATGCCATAAAAAATAATCATCATAAATGTACAATAATTATCTCAACAATACATTATTTAGTATGTACATTTCAATCGCATTATTGCAAACACATTTCAGACTGCATTGCTTTAAAGGCAGCTGTAGGCAACTGCTTTGTTAAAGCGTCTGCTATTTGTTTACCTGTGGGAAGATAACATAATTTAATAACATTTTTCTCAATTTGCTCCCTAGAGAAATGATACTTAATGTCGATGTGGTTTGACCTCTTGTGGTTAGTGGGATTGTTGGCAATACTAATACATCCGTTGTTATCCTCATAAATTTAATAACAATCGGCTGTGTGATATTTACATTAATGCTTTAACCATAACTTTAACCATAAAGCCATGTACTGGGCTTCAGTTTATGAAGCGGCAACTGACATTTGCCTCTTTGTACTCCATGTGATTGTACAATTATTGAATAACTTAAATAAATAACCTGTGGTACTCTTCCTATCACTTGAATCATGGCCACCCCAGTCTGAATCGACATAACCACATAGAATGTTATTAGAATCACATCGTTTGTAAGTTAATTTTAAATCTATTGTGCTTTACAAATATCTCAGCACCCTTTTTAAAACATTGCCATAATTCTTTGTTGTTTTTATTTGTATACCTGCTTAAAATGTTATTGCTTGTACTTAAATCAGGACGAGTACATAGCATTATATACATTAAACAACCTATTACACTTCTGCAAGGGGCATCATACTTCTCTTCAGAGTTTAATGCTTCATAATTTAGTTTTACTTCTCGTGGTGTGCTAATGGGGTTGCAATCATGCATTTTAAACTTACGAAAAGCTTTTCAATATATGCACTTTGATTTAATGTGATTTCATTGTCCAGACCTATCAATTTTTATACAAAGAATTAATTTTATATCTTGTAAGTCTTTCATTTGAAATTGACTCATTAAATACATTTTGAAATTATTCATTATTTATATTTCACCACATGAAATAACTAAATCATCCACATACAAAACTACGTAAATGTTTTGTTGGACGCTTCCTCTATCAAGCATGTATATACATCTGTCAACCGATGAACTTATAAATCCTTTTTCAACCAGTGCTTGCTCAAAAAACCTGAAACTAGCATCTAGCAGCCTGTTTCAGTCCATACAATGCCTTATTTAGTTTACATACATAATTCTTATCGCAATCTACTTCTTTCGGCACTTCCATAAAAATCTCTTCTTCTAATTTACCATTTAAAAAGGCAGTTTTAACATCCATATGGTGGACGAGTAAGTTAAATTGATTTGCAAGACTAATAATGAACCGAAAACTAGCAATTCTGGCTACAGGTGCAAAGGTTTCATAAAAATCGACAAGGTATTCCTGACTAAACCCTTTGACAACGAGACGGGCTTTATATCTTTGCGGTCTACCAAATTCATCATACTTGATAGAGAAAACCTATTTATTATTAACAACATTTTTATTCTGTGGTCTCGGCACTAAAGACCACGTGTTGTTTTCAGAAAGAGATTTTAACTCTTCTTCTATTGCAACTTGCCACTTAACACTAATATAGACTGCGCACTCAATATGCACTCATCATAATCAGTTTGATAATAATGAACAGGTGGCCGATTTTTAAGCCTATCACTCCTCCTTACGTCATCTGTGTTTTTATTTTCATTTTGATTTACCTTCGTACAATTATCAGGGGCATTACTAGATGTGGGTTCAATAATGGTTTCATTTAATCTGCGATTTTTCATAGGACGGCCGAGATCATCAGATTTAAATGCATCTGATTTTGAATTGTCAACAGGACGGCCGAGATCATCAGATTTAAATGCATCTGATTTTGAATTGTCAACAGGACGGCCGAGATCATCAGATTTAAATGCATCTGATTTTAATTTACTGGTTTTATTATGTACATAAACCGTGGCACAAAAAACCTTCCAAACTTTATATCCGTTTGGTTCATAACCTACCAGTATTCCCTTCCAAGATTTATCGTCAAATTTAGATTTACTGGTTTTATTATGTACATAAACCGTGGCACAAAAAACCTTCCAAACTTTATATCCGTTTGGTTCATAACCTACCAGTATTCCCTTCCAAGATTTATCGTCAAATTTAGATTTACTGGTTTTATTATGTACATAAACCGTGGCACAAAAAACCTTCCAAACTTTATATCCGTTTGGTTCATAACCTACCAGTATTCCCTTCCAAGATTTATCGTCAAATTTAGATTTACTGGTTTTATTATGTACATAAACCGTGGCACCAAAAAAAAACTTCAAGTATTTAAGTTGTGGTTTTTTTTTTATCATGCCACAATTCATATGGGGTTTTCGATTGCATAAGGGCTCTTGAAGGCGTTACATTTATTAATCGAACAGCAGTTAATACAGCTTTACCCCAAAATACTTTATTTAATTTGGAACCACTAAGCATAGATCGCGTTTTTTTTTTTTTTGTAATAGTCCTTACCTTACGTTCCAATACACTGTTTTGTTGCGGTGTTTTTGGAACTGTCAAATGGTAAGTTTTGCCCTTTTCAATACAATATTTTTTTCATCTCGGCAGATAAATATTTGCCGCCGTTATCGCAGTATACATTTACCATTTTCAAAATTCAATTTTGCCTCACATTTACGTCACTACGTCCGCACACTTTAAAAGCAGTAAATACCTCTGACTTGTTCGTTATCAAATACACAACACAGTAATGGGTATACTGGTCAATAAAAAAATACAAAATAATTTTTATTGTCTATCGTGGGAGGAGTGATTTGGCCACAAACATCAGAATGTACAACAAATAAAAGTCGTGTAATGTGATCTTTATTCTTAGTCAGATTAAATGGTAATCTGGCCTGTTTGCCGTTTATACAAGCTTCGCACATTTTATCATTTGGCTCAAAAAACTGAATTTGATTAACATCTTCAATCATGTTTTAATTGTATGAATTTATTTTTACTTATATGACCCAAACGCTGATGCCATAAATTTTAGTCATTATTATTAGCTTGGTATAGGCAGGAAACAGGAATAGCCATATTTACTGATACAGCAAAGTCTACAAATACAAATACAAAATACAAATATCTTTATTTTGCTTAAAACTGCAACTGCTGCTGCTTGCTGTTTTTACTGCAATTTAATTGTTCAGAGACTTACCCTTCATGACAGTTGTGTCACCTTTACAAACTTGGGAGCCATGTTGGTCGAAGATGATCGTGTAGCCAGCTCGCTGCATCTTGGGCACCGACAGCAGGTTGTAAGGGGCATCTGGGCAGAACAGCACATCCTCCAGAAGTCCTTGCACGCCCAAGTCGCTCGTCACCCTCATTGTCCCTTTTTGTGTAGCTAAAAAAAAAAAATCCCTGTGCTTAGCAATCGATATTTTCAAAGGTGGATTAAGAATTGTAAAATTAATGAAAAGATCCGACCTGTTTGTGACGTGATCCGATGCTCCCGAGTCCAAAATAAATCTCACTTTATCTTCTTGAACATCATCTTGACAGTCTCCCGTCATAAAGGCGAAACCCGAGAAATCGTTAGCAGTTTCTTGATTCAATTCGACTTGTTGAACTGTTCGCGTCCTATTTGTTTCAGTCTGTTTTTCTTGCATCATTTGTTTAAAGTAATAACAATCCTTTTTCGCGTAACCTTTTCGTCCGCAATGATGACATTTTAAAATGTGGGTATTTTTCCAAGTTTTGTTCTTGTAATGTCTACGGTTATTATTATGGTGGTTTGGCGGTTTAGCTGTATCGATTATTCTCTTCTTTGAATTATGGGGCTTATGCTCGACATGCAGTACTTTTGAGCTCGTATCTGCACTATCGTTTCTCAGCTTAACCTCGTGGTCTAATAACCTTATTTTCACAAATGCCAAAGTTAAACTATTTTCAGATAACGTCTCAATTGCAGTGATTACGCCGTCGTAAGTTTTGATATTTCGTTTTGATTTTAGGTTATCCATTCATGCACGTGTTTCGAAAAATTCATCATTAGAGTTTCAAAGTTTTAACGCGTGGCCTGGGCCCCATAACCTATTGAAAAGGTTAGGGTATACAAGGATTTATTGTCAATTAAATACTGAATAACGGTTAAATTAATTTCATTTATTTTAATTTTATTTTTATACTTGGAAGCTAGAACACGTCTATCTACGAGTAAAGTCTTGATCAAAGAGAGGCAAGGCGAAGGAGTGACTAACAGATCTGAACAGAGAATGAATTGAACTAAACATTCACTCAATCAATCGGTCGTTCATTCCTTTAACAAAGTAGTCAAATCATTTACCTTTTATTTACAGGATATGTTAATTTTTGTATATTAAAATATGATAAAATCAACATTATACAGTTCGAGTTCAGCAAACAATTCTATAGGGGAAGTTTGCTCGATACAAACGTTAGGTTTCCACCAATATGTACTCAAAGTACGGACTTATTAGAGTTATTACTTATTACATGTAAATAAAATAGCGTGTTTGTCAGAAGAAAGGCGTCATTATAGTATATTATGCAACTGGTGTATAAGAAGGGTATAAAAAGGCGAGTGATGTGGTTGCGATGTGAGCCTTGGCGAACATCGCAAGTAAAGACACCACGAGCCTTTTCATACCAGTTATACACCGTTGCATACAATACTTTTTCTACGACTCATTTCAAATAAAAAGTAAGTATTTTTCTGACTTTTCATGCGCCATATTTCTCCTTAGTAATTGTGCAACTTACCTACGCAATTTCTTCAGTAATGCTGTATAACTTCTTCGTGGATTTTTAAAATAATCAACGTACCTACACATTTTCTTCATGAACGCAAAAAAAGCGTATGATTTAAGTAATATAATCATTTATCAGCTTAAATGTTTTCGTTTTCAATTAGTCATTTGGTGGGAAATCAAAAATATGACACCTTGTTTATGGTTTTTTTTTTTAATTCGCTAGATAGACTTGGCATCCGACCTAAACTGAATTCAAGTCCGGATCGAATCTTAATAATAATTTATCCGAAAATAGATAAAACTTGTTAATCACCACATAAAGATGATAAATTTATGTATTTATATTAGTAAATACTATTATGCATTAATTAATACATAAAAATTATAGCAAAGTTGCATTACTGAAGAAATTGCGTATTTCTTCAGTAATGCTATATAACTTCTTCATGGATTTTTAAAAGAATCAACGTACCTACACATTTTCTTCATGAACACAAAAAAAACGTTTTATTTAAGTAATATAATCATTTATCAGCTTGAATGTTTTCGTTTTCAATTATGAATTTGGTGGGAAATCAAAAATATGACACTTTATCTAATTTCATCTGACCTAAACTGAATTCAAATCCGGATCGAATCTTAACTGTTCGTTTTCATAAATATATC
Organism: Epiblema foenella; assembly: GCA_963556455.1. Lineage (NCBI taxonomy): Eukaryota > Metazoa > Arthropoda > Insecta > Lepidoptera > Tortricidae > Epiblema > Epiblema foenella. Next base: position 18,293,909 of record OY747099.1, on the reverse strand, counting down.
CGGAAATAGATAAAACTTGTTAAACAACACAAAAAAGATTATAAATGCATGCATTCATATTAGTAAATAATATATCTCAACACACTCGTATTTTGAGACCTCTCATTGTGTATCAGTTGCATAAACTACTATTAAGGCCTTCGCGAAGTTATCTTATTGACCCATTACATTGCTTGACGTGGTAAAGTAAACACATGCCTCGGACGTGGAAAGCGAAGCGTATGCTAATAATTAAATGTTGACTTTGCAATGTCAGCTTTCGAGCTCATCCTCTGATTACCCATATTAATGTGATTTATGTACCTGAGCGATGTTATTTGTGCCTGTTTAATGCATGGCTGGGCAGCCTAGCAATGTAACTGTGATACCTGTCCGCATGACTACTCTTAGCTCTGGTCCGTTAATACGCACCCATAAATTATATACCGTTAGCGACAACGTTAATTAACGATGACAGTGTTTTCTGTCTTACAACATCTGTAAAATAATGTTTACCAAGGACCGAATCCAATAAAGATATTTATAGATAACTGCTTATCGAACAAGTAATATATTCGATGTAGAAATAAATGAAGAAGAGATCTGAAATTAAAATGAAATTGTTAACAATGAAGTATTTGTACGTAAATATGTAAATTTGGTATAAAAACCGAAGTTTAGGTGCAGCTAAAAAAATATGCTAAAATGGATGCCTAGGAAAACCAACTAACCGTCTATTATTAATTACAATAGTTTCTAGATTAAGAACAAAAGCTAAGATCTTGGGGCAACTTGAAGCGTGCATACGACTAAGTTCCCGCAGTTCACTTCCTCGAAACTTTTGAAAGTCACGTATGATTTCATACTTAGGCACAACTTTATCATTATTATTAAACTATTACAGCTTGTGCTTTAGTTAACTATTTTCTATTAAAGTGTAGGTATTAATATTACCTGCATTTTAGTGATGGATATATTTAACAAACATAAAATTTAAAGATTTATACGTCCCATGTACATAATGTGAAAAAATCGGGGGGTTTCAATGTAAATAACGTGTACATGAAGGAAACAATTAGGGGATTTTGATGGATGAGGGATTGCGTTTTGAGAACCATTTTATTTATTTAAGCGTATGGCATACAGGTTGTAAACAGATACAGAATACATTATAAATTAATCTTAAGGTCGGTCAGCCACTTGATGGCCTCGTCACTAAGAGTGATCAGGTCATCCGGAGGGCCATCGGTGTAGCGCGTTAAGGGACACTCCTCGATGATGTGCCGGATGGACTGTGCGTCGGCACCGCAAGCACAAGCTGGAGACTCCACCCAACCGCAGCGATGTTTATAAAGGGCGCAACGGCCGTTGAGAACCATGTGTCTAATATAATGCGGAATTGTGTCTATAGGCTTAAATTACTTTAGAAGATACTTAGAGTAAGATTATGACACCCTCGTACTGTCCAGATTAAATTATTGCGATATCGTATACGGGCTACGTCTTCTGGCACGGACGCAGAGATTAATTCAAAGGGTACAAAATGCGTGCGCGCGTTACTGTTTTCATATTCCCTGTCGTTCTCACGTAACGCTCTATCTTAATCAACACAATACTGAAAATGTCCTCACGCCAAAAATTGCATTTAGCACCTTTAATGTTCGGTGTTGTAAATCGAGGGCTACCCTCGTACCTTTATGATAAGCTGACCTGGGCGCACAATTCCAGGACTTCAGAGGTCAGGCCTTCTAGATATCTGCAACTCGTCTGTCCTCAGCACCATTCGGCAGCATTTCGTGATAGCTTTCGTTACGCCGCCACCAAATGCTGGAATAACTTGCCGCCACCTATACGCTCTCTGAAAGCGTTATGTACGTTCAAACGGAAATGTTGAACTTACTTTTTGAACATACAAGTTAATGGATAGCTTCTTTTAATTTTAATTTCTTCTAGTTTTTTATGTTCTTTGCTTAATGCATGTGTGTTCGCAAAAAAAATGTGTATATATATTGCTTAATATTTATATTTTATATTGTGTGGTTTTTAACAGCCTTATACCTTATTTTTTGTTAATATGCTCTGTGAATTCTGTGTTTATTTTTTATTTTTTGTTAGTATGCTGTATATATTGTTTGTTTTTGTTTTCTGTCTAGCGTTTGTGTCATTACTCTTTAGTTATAATTCAGGCCCTTACTGAAAATCACCGCCGCGGCTTGCCGTGGCATTATGTTGAGTGCGGTCCTTTTTAGCGTTGCACCTCTATGTTGCTGTTTAAATGTATGTACATATGCGCTAAATAAATCTTCTTGCATCCATCCTCATTCATATAGAATACTCTTTTTAAGTTATTTAGAATATTAACAAAACAGTCAAATAGGTAACATATTAAATTTACAGTACATGAGATGTACCAATACAAAAATAGACAATAGAGTTCATATAGTGTTAACTATGAGGTACTTGTGTGTGTTAACTAAAGTAAAAACTCTATGTAGAAACAAGCTAAACTTACGTTTAACTAGTGATTTTAGACTAGACAGAGAATTATGAAAACGATCAATATTCAAATACGTGCTAGTTATAGTAATTTGGTACTCGTTAGAAAAAGGTATGCCTGGAATAATTGATGCGAGAGAAAATATTATGAAAAAGAGATCTAGGCCGGAACGTGAGGGGTAATGCGGACAACTGAAGGTAACGAACACAGTTTAAGAAACCTGGATAATGTCTGTACTCTTCTTGTTACATGGCTTTCATCCCTCGATACATGCCTGTACCATTTTGGCTCTTAGTTTTTCGGCAATAGGTGCTACTTTCCGGCTTCCCCTTATATACGCATTCCTAATCCGGTCCATTTTCATCACCCCAAACACACATGCATCTCAACGTTCACTCTCGTTCCATCCGTTATCTTTGTATAAGTACATTCCTAAATGTTATCTGAAAAATATTTTGCAGTCATATAGTCAGTTAATTGCAACGTCGGTTTCGTATTTTTGTTTGCCACAAACGGATTATTAAAAAAACCGGCCATGTTACGGCCACAAAGAAGGGTTCCGTACTAACACTTTCTACATTTAAAACCACTATCTAATAAATTGAATCTAAAATGGTCGTGGGGAGGACACTCTTTATGAAATGAAATGAAATGGCCTATCTATAAAAGGCTAATCTCTAATAATTTAATGTTTTTTGTAATTTCACATCACTTTTACATAGCGGTTTATAGAATGTCATCCTACCAAATTTCATAATTGTAGTACTTATAGTCTCCGAGTAAATTGGCTGTGATATATGGGTGGACGGACGGACAGATAGACATGACGAAACTATATAACGTTTTCGCCATTTTGGCTACGGAACCCTGAAAAGTAGGTAGAAATTAACACTCACTCACATACAGATCAAAATTAAAGAGGCAATACGCCGCAGGCAAATTGTAAACCGAGATTGGAATCCATAAGGCGGTGGCTAGTTTCCATTTCATTTCGTATTTTTCCTTACACAAACGATATCGGTGGTGTTATTAGAGGCAAGGCCGGTAAGTACGCAATATCTCCGCCCGCTCCGCAAGAAGCCTCGCTGGGGCGGGACGCCTCCCTCTGCGAAGAAAAGGGGCTTCACGTATATATGAGCTGAAAATAAACTTACTCCCTTTTTCCCTGGAACCATAGCGTTATTGCATGGAAATTCTTCTGCGTGCAACTTCATTGATACTCTTTCGTATAAAGGTTTCTGCGCAATGCTCCGAGGTTATTGTTTTTCAAAACCGGAATGATATTACGTTTCCTGAATCGCGAGCAGTTAGTTTTGTTCAGTTAATTGTTACGAGTTTTGTTATTGTTTTGTCGTGTTCTTCACGTTTCACCGTGCTATCAGGTGGAAAAACTTTCACAGCTTACATTTAACTTTTGACTTCATGTATTCGAAGCTGCAGCTATAATAAATATTTCTAATTACAGTTTCAAATACTTGAAAACAAAAGTCTCTTACTTACATGTTAAATGTTAGCTTCAGCCATAAATATGTATTATATCGTCTCTGTAAGCTTACAAAATCATTTTGAATATTTCCAAAACCTGACTAGACAAAAATTCTATATAATTATCGAATCTGCGCGCAAAATTTCACGAGAATCGGTTGAGAAATACGACCTGCAATCCGGAAATCAGGACATACGAAAGCATTTTTGCCGAAGCTGAAGCAGAGACCTACGTTTCACTCGATCAATAAAACGAAATGAAGTTAATGTCAAAATAATAAGTTTGTAGATGTGCCTCCAAATGACAACAATAAATAAAACATCGTTCATAAACATACCTAACACGTAGTTGGTAATAAATATGATTGATGTAGTACGTGACTACTATATAGTATCATGTCATATGGTTGGCTATTCCAAGAGGATAATAAAACCCATCAAGTTGACTTGCGTATAATGCCTTTTCATTCTGTACAGAATGATAATAATTGACAGTATAGAGTCACCGAGCTTCGGAAGTTATTCATAAATTTGAGTTAGGGTGAAATCCAGTTGATTGATTGATTATTTAGTAAAATTGCTATCACAGTTGTCGTATCGTGAGCAGTAAATTAACTTTTTACAAGCCTTTTATGGTCAGTGCATTCTCAAATTTCATAAAGGGTCGGCAACGTGCACGTGACTCCATTGGAGTTGCGGGCGTCTATAGGCTGCGGTGTCCGCTTACCATTAGGTGGAACGTATGCTTGTTTGCCACCGGCGTTAGATTAAAAAAAGGTCTCCATTTCAGCTTCGACAAAAATGCTTTCGTATGTCCGACTGTCCACCCGGCTATTCTCTACATATACGATTATCTTAAAAAAATTGTGACCAGATTGGACAGATAAAAAAAATACTCGCAGGGTCTGAATCTGCGCAGATAATAAAAATTGCTGTTTTAGCTGTGCAAATCAGCCGTATGTGTGCCTTCATTTATCGTTATTTTGTATAAGATCGTCCAACATAATTAAACATTTTCGGAAACTTTAGAAAGTAGTCTACAACCACAGGACCTATATATTGGTATATACTGTCATGTCACATTATGTGCATTAAGTTATGATAAATAATTATAACAAAATGACATTTTTTTATATTTTCAACGGACTCTACTTTGAATTGGACTCATAGGCTGTTGCAGAATTAACTACAAATACCACCACGTGTTTTATTATCAAGTCTTGATGCGTATGGTATCAGGGGAAATATACTAAAACTCATAAAATCATATCTATCCAACCGGTTGCAATACACTGAAGTAAATAGAATATGTGCTAAGAGCAAGACTCACAGACTGTTTTGTCTGATGCAAGATGTGTAAGTTACGGTGTACCACAGGGAAGTGTGCTGGGACCTCTATTATTTTTGATATATATCAATGACCTGCCTAAAGCCATTTCTCATCCAATGATTTTGTTTGCTGATAACAGCACATCTATTATAAAATGTAATAACTTTACTAATTACGAACATGACATTCATAATGCAATAAAAGATTTAATATTGTGGTTGAATAATAATAATTTAGTAATTAATTTAACTAAAACGAATATAATGCAATTTCATCAACGAATTAAATTAAAAGACATTAATGTTAATTATGAAGGTAATAATCAACGGTAGGAGTGACAAAATTTTTAGGCATACTCATTGACAGTCAGCTTACATGGGAACACCATGTTAATGGCTTATGTAGAAAACTTAATAAGTCTGCTTACGCTCTTTACAAGCTCTCCAAAATAGTAAATATTGATGCTTTACGGTTTGCCTATCATGGACTTGTTGCATCCTTATTAAGATATAGAGTAATTTTTTGGGGAAATTCAGTTGATAAGGCGTCAGTATTTAAATCCCCAAAAAGGTGCATTCGAGCCATGTGTGGATTAAAAATTACAGACAGTTGTATTCCATATTTTAAGTCACTCAAAATTTTAACTTTTCCTTGTCTGTACATTTTAGAATCAGCTGTTTTTGTAAAATGTAATCCCAACTTATAAACTACAGTTGCCAACACACGAAGGCTCCCCACAAAATCACAGTGCGTGAATATGTTACGACACAAAAAATGTAACACTGCTGTTGTGAGGAAGAGCATACTGGGAATGGCAACACAATTATATAATAAAATTCCAACCAACATAAAGGACTTGCCAGTTGGATTATTTAAGAAAAAGTTGACTCTATTTTTAATTGACAAATGTTACTACAATATTCCACAGTTTTTAAACGACATACATATATAATTTTAATTGATTGAAATTGTTATACTCACATTTAGTTTTGACATTAATATTATAACTATTGACATTATTTTATTTTTATGCTGACGTTATTTTAAAATTATGTTTATTTCATTATCTGTGCTGTGCATGAAAAAGGAAATACAATTGACAAGAAAAAACCGAAATATTTGTACGCCAGCCGGCAAAACATAGTGTTCGCAACATTTTTTTTATACAACGCCGGTGGCAAACAAGCGTACGGTCCACCTGATGGAAAGCGGCCACCGCAGCCTATAGACGCCCGTAACTCCAAAGGAGTCACGTGCGCGTTGCCGATCCCTAATATGATTTGAGGATGCACTGTGTTGACAGCAGAAAGAACACATTTAGGTCCCTCGCTCTCAACACAGTGCATCCTCGGGAGCCCTGGCAACCTTGCTCACCTCCAGGAACACAACACTACCTACCACATACCTTACCTTACACTTACCTACCTACTTTACATACCTTAAACTTAGAAAAGAATAAACAAATAATGCTTGAATACAATTTAGAGTTTCATGTTGTTTCATGTTTGTGTAGTTCAATAATCTAACATACTATAGAATGTATACTATGTAATTCTCGTGTTGTTTTGAACATGAGTGTAGAGTCAACGTACTGTACAGTATACGTACGTGGATTTCAGCGTTATTGTGGCCGTGGGTGTCAGAAAATTCTGCCGAATGGCGCTGCAAATGGATCCATTTGTTTAGCTGAAAGCTTTTGCCAGTGCTAAGTCATTTGTGCACTGTATTAAATTGTTAATTATTAAATAACCTCCAATATTTATTTATTTAATAACCCATCTACAATTGTATTTTATCACGAATGAGGTTAAGCAATAGGTAAAAGAGATACGCATCATTTTTTTTCACGGTGTCATTCGAACCAGTTTTTTGAGAGGAACAAATGTATATATGAAATAAGTACAACAAGAAAAACATAAAATAAACTTACTCCCTTTTTCCCTGGAACCATAGCGTTATTGCATGGAAATTCTTCTGCGTGCAACTTCATTGATACTCTTTCGTATAAAGGTTTCTGCGCAATGCTCCGAGGTTATTGTTTTTCAAAACCGGAATGATATTACGTTTCCTGAATCGCGAGCAGTTAGTTTTGTTCAGTTAATTGTTACGAGTTTTGTTATTGTTTTGTCGTGTTCTTCACGTTTCACCGTGCTATCAGGTGGAAAAACTTTCACAGCTTACATTTAACTTTTGACTTCATGTATTCGAAGCTGCAGCTATAATAAATATTTCTAATTACAGTTTCAAATACTTGAAAACAAAAGTCTCTTACTTACATGTTAAATGTTAGCTTCAGCCATAAATATGTATTATATCGTCTCTGTAAGCTTACAAAATCATTTTGAATATTTCCAAAACCTGACTAGACAAAAATTCTATATAATTATCGAATCTGCGCGCAAAATTTCATTCATTCGAACCAGTTTTTTGAGAGGAACAAATGTATATATGAAATAAGTACAACAAGAAAAACATAAAAGACAAAAATTGATTTCAAAGTACAGCATAAAATCCAAGCGCTCAAAGCGCCCTTAAAACTCCCATACTCATTTAGCATAGTATCCCAACAAGCAAAATACGGATTTATAATTATCCCAAGACCATTGTTTTATCAGGACTCTAAGGAATTTACAAGCGCTTACAAGTCCGGAAAAGGGCTCACTTTATAAGTCTATTTCAACTTTTATCATATTTATAATGGCCCGTTGAAATGCCACTTACGCCAATAGTACACCTATAATAGAATTATATTAATCCAAACCACCCTGTAAAACCTACTATAAGTATCTTACAGTAAAAAGTGAGCTTAATACGCTCTCAGCTATGCTTTTATAAGTAACTAGCTTTTTCCCCCGGCTTCGCCCGCGTAGTAAGCGTAATTTTTAACCATCTACAAAAATGGAGATTCTCAGTTGCACCTACGTATGTACGGATGTCAATTTCGTAATCAGCACCCTGAGAAACTACAAAAATGACACCCATATCAATTTTTAAGAAAAACAAAAGTCCACCATCTTGGATATGAAAATGCGTCTCATTTTCGTAATCGGCGCCTCAAAGAACCTCGAAAACGACACCCATATCGATTTTTAAGAAAAGTAAGGATTTGCTCCCCGCAAAAACTTGGAACCCCCTTTTCACTCCTTTAGGGTAGCAATTTTTAAAAACGCTGAAACATGTGTTGTTGTATTTAAACAGACTATATGTACAAAGTTTTGAATCCCTCACTTCAAAAAAGATTTGCTCCCCGTACGAACTTGGAACCCCCTTTTCAAGCCTTTAGGGGAGCAATTTCGAAAAACGTTGAATTGTATTCAAATAAAGAGTCTATATACAAAGTTTTAAATCTCTTGCTTCATCAAAAACTTTCTCCTTTACAAACTTGGAATCCCCTTTTCACCCCTTTAGGGGAGCAACTTCGAAAAACGCTGGAGTAAGTTTTGTTTTATTTAAACAGAGAGTCCATATAGGTACGAAGTTTTAAATCTCTAACTCTAAAACAGAAGTTTCTCCCATACAAACTTTGCACCCCTATTTTACCCTCTTAGGGTTAGAATTTTCCAAAACGCTGATAACACTTGCTTTGGATTTAAGTTCATAACCTTTTTACGAATTTTTAAGTCTTCAGCTCAAAAAATATTTTTCTCCCATACAAACTTTGCACCCCTATTTGATCCCCTTAGGGGTGGAATTTACAAAAATCCTTGGACCAAAAAGATTTGGACCAAATTTGAAATTTCTAGTTCTAGTAGTTTCGGCTGTGCGTTGATGGTAGATCAGGGCTTCTTCTATTATACATTTAGATTATAGAATAGAAGATTTCATATGTGAACAGTCGTGGAACGCAGTCGAAGTGTTTGAGTATACGTGGATTTGTATCGTGGATAAATGTAATGAATGGGAATTCTGTTAATTTGTTTAAGTGTATTTGAATTATAAATAATTGTGTTATTTATAATTCAAATACATGTTGGAATTACTATTTTTAGAGCACTATATTCGTAAGGGAACTTGAATTTCCTGTGAATTCTGTCACTTTTATTATAAAATTTTTAAAGCACCTCTTTAATTATTAATATTTATATACATATTAATATTTAAATGAATATTTAGCAAATTATACAAGGCAGCTGCCATTTTCACAGTTGCCATTTCGAATTGCGTTATAGTGCTATACTAGGAACAATTGGTTTTATAACGGTTTGTGTCAAAACCGAGCAACTCGCCATTTTTTATTTACTTATAACATCTCGCAGATGTTCTCTTGTAAGCGCTTATAAGTCTAAATAACCGGAGTGATTACTCCTCAATGTATATACTCCTGGTATTAGCTCTTATAGGAGTCATAAGATTGTTACGGCACGCAGGTGTTCTCCTATAAGCGCTTATAAGTCTAAGTAACCGGAGTGATTACTCCTCAGTGTATATACTCCTGGTATTAGCTCTTATAGGAGTCATAAGATTGTTACGGCACGCAGGTGTTCTCCTATAAGCGCTTATAAGTCTAAGTAACCGGAGTGATTACTCCTCAGTGTATATACTCCTGGTATTAGCTCTTATAGGAGTCATAAGATTGTTACGGCACGCAGGTGTTCTCCTATAAGCGCTTATAAGTCTAAGTAACCGGAGTGATTACTCCTCAGTGTATATACTCCTGGTATTAGCTCTTATAGGAGTCATAAGATTGTTACGGCACGCAGGTGTTCTCCTATAAGCGCTTATAAGTCTAAGTAACCGGAGTGATTACTCCTCAGTGTATATACTCCTGGTATTAGCTCTTATAGGAGTCATAAGATTGTTACGGCACGCAGGTGTTCTCCTATAAGCGCTTATAAGTCTAAGTAACCGGAGTGATTACTCCTCAGTGTATATACTCCTGGTATTAGCTCTTATAGGAGTCATAAGATTGTAACGGCACGCAGGTGTTCTCCTTAGTGTATATACTCCTGGTATTGGTTCTTATAGGAGTCATAAGATTGTAACGGCACACAGGTGTTCTCCTATAAGCGCTTATAAGTCTAAGTAATCGGTGTGATTACTCCTCAGTGTATATACTCCTGGTATTGGCTCTTATAGGAGTCATAAGATTGTAACGGCACGCAGGTGTTCTCCTTAGTGTATATACTCCTGGTATTGGTTCTTATAGGAGTCATAAGATTGTAACGGCACACAGGTGTTCTCCTATAAGCGCTTATAAGTCTAAGTAATCGGTGTGATTACTCCTCAGTGTATATACTCCTGGTATTGGCTCTTATAGGAGTCATAAGATTGTAACGGCACACAGGTGTTCTCCTATAAGCGCTTATAAGTCTAAGTAATCGGTGTGATTACTCCTCAGTGTATATACTCCTGGTATTGGCTCTTATAGGAGTCATAAGTTAGTAATGGCACGCAGGTGTTCTCCTATAAGCGCTTATAAGTCTAACCGGAATGATTACTCTTCAGTGCATATACTCCTGGTGTTGGCTCTTATAGGAGTCATACGATTGTAACAGAACGCAGATGTTCTCTTATAAGCGCTTATAAGTCTAAATAATCGGAGTGATTACCCCTCAGTCGAAACAGCATTTAATTGTGCTGTTAGCGCAGTAGCAAATATTGATGCTATAATCGGAGCTTTATAAGCCCAAATAGCCTTATTAAGTACGCGTTCCAGGATAATTTTGTTAGTTGGGAGTTTGTTGAATGGGATGTGACGTTATATACTATGCGCCCGTACTACTGGAAAAACGCGTAATTTACTGTTTCGGTCGTGAAATTATGCGTTTAAGTACATTGTTATCGTAATTTTTTGTTTATTAAAACATAAGAATCCTGATGTCGATTTTCAATTTACTTTAAGGCAATAAAAAAAAATACGTTATTTTTCGAAACTTTCAAGTGTCTCAGATCTTTTTAAGATTTTGAGCATATTTATTAATTTACTATTTTTTGTCATAATTTGATGGTTTACTATTCATATATGTAGTGACAACTTATTATTATTCATTCCGCATGCATATTCTCTATTGTGCGGATTTGTACTAGACAAATAACACTGCACAGTAAGATTAGGGTACACCGAAATATCGAAGAGTTTTTTTAAACTACCATGCTCAGGAAAAATAATAACACATCAGTTATTGTTTATTATATGTCACAATGTATTATGTACAAATGTTTATACACAATCAAAGTTTACCCGTGTCTGTGAGACGAATATACAATATTAAACCACACGAACGAATACATGAACTTAATCTAATTGGGTAATAAACTGAGAGATTTGTCGAGTAGGTGGGAGAGTGCAAAAGGAGACGACTACGCGCGCAAAAGTCGCTCTCACTACGCACCGCCACCAACGCCGCCTACTACGTGAGCAACGCGGTGCTGCACAGAAACCTGGGCGTCAAACAGCTGGACGACTTCATCACCAGGCTGGCCAAGGGGGTGTTTGAGCGTGCCGACGGCTTACGGCTGACTCACCTCCAAGGCATCGCCCCTTACCATTCGCGAACGCTCGACAAGAGGGCCTTCCCGCGTGATCTGATCCGCGAGGATACGGACGAAGACTAGGATGTTCCTGCAGTGCCGTCGTCTTCAGCATCGCAAGCTGGACCTCCCCTTTCGGGGACACCCGGCAGGGCTTAACCTCACCGACGGACGAAGCAGATGACCCCATCACCGGACCTTACGAGAAACAGCTCACCACATTTCTTTGTCCGTAGTTGCGGCCAAGCCACGAAGGGCTTCCCCAGACCATGACAGGTCAGAGAGAGGACACGGACGCGCGCCGGCAATGCGAGCTACCGCGCCGTAGCGAGCACTGCCTTTCCTCCCTTCATCTCTGAGGCAGTGGGGCATCGTCCTCACTCCATCCGAGCATCCCAGTCTTCGAGGCAACGGGGCACGCCCTCTTTGCCTAGGATACCCAGCCCTTTAGGCAGAAGGGGTTCGCCTCGCTAGCCACAGGCCTAGGCCATAATCACCCTCTAGTCCTCCCGAGGCCGATGGTCGCGTGCCCAGGACTCCAAGTTCCCATAGTCACGAGGCGGCGGCGCTCGCCCTCGCTCAGACCCTGGCTCACACTTCACACTAATTATCCGCTCCTCAACTAACTTTAATCCGTCTAGATCCGCGATCGCATTTCCGTATCGTAGCTTTCTAATAGGTATAAGGTTTGATATATCAATAAAAGGGCGTAAAACCCATATTTGTTATAGATGTAACCCTGTGTTTAACTCTCACTTACTGCCCGATCCTTAGTAACACCTCTGAGCTAGTCTGGAAACCCTCATAAGGCTATAACGGTCGAGGAATATGTATACTGTGTGCTAAACCACAATCACAATTTTATCTCATGACATACGTAAGTGATAAAATTAGTTTCCCGTGTACTTGATGATGTATGTGAAAATTAGTTGAATCACTTAGTACTTGCAGGTCGCGCTTTCTTCGGCAGACCCGCGTCATTCGAATGTTCTTATCTGTCAATCATCAACTGACTATCCGTGATATGGTTTTAACTAATGATCTGAATGACATGTCATTCATTTGGAAAATAAACTGAATAATAAATTAAAAAAATACATGGTAGTCGATACGTCAAGAAAACGTTGTTTACCCATTGTCCAGTGCGCATGCTCAAATGCTATTAATTCACTGTTTACTGTCAAATAAGCTTTGAGGTTACCGATGAAGGTCACAGGTAAATAAAATACGAGGACAGATGAGTTGGGTCGCCTCTAAATTTTAAAAGTACGTAAGCCTACCTATCTTTTAACTCGGTAAAGCTTCCATAAATATAATAATCGAATTATACTGATCTGCTAAATGCGATAGTATACACTCTATAAAGCTTTAAATGAACTTGCTTGTTCACCAATTTTATTCTGTAACTAATACATACTGAGTATAACTATTTGGGGGACTATTTATATCGCTCGACTTCAGTTACGTATGGGCAGGGGCTGGAAACTTACTTAGAGGGCGCTCGCTCGATTAAAATGTATAGAAGGTAGCGACATCTCTGGAGTGTTCGTGAGTTTTTTTGTCAAAGCACCACAGACTACTTAGAAGATATTAAAGCGCATCCTGACTTACCAGCGCACAGGACGACAAGCTGCTGCTGGCCAGCACGCAGGAGCGTCAGGATATGCCTTTAATTGTAAATATTGGAACCATCAGTGACCCACGTGAATTATCCTTAGGATTTAAAAGTAAATCTAACAGATTTTGTCTGAGAGGATTTAATTTGTTGTTATTTGTGTTTATGTAATTGAAATGAATAAACTTTTCGAAGTTCGACCTACGAGTCATAGAGATTTCTGACCTATTAATTAGTCTAGAAAAAAGAAAAAGAAACCTTTATGGTGGTTGAATTGTCAATCAGTCATGTATAGAAATCTGGTTTTTATAGAATTTAAAATTAAAATCAGTGTTTCATCGTTGTGATTATAGTGTATGAACAATTCTGTGAACATTTAAATCGCAAAATATTTCAAATACGGCTGTGCATGGAGTTTTAACTCTTGCCAAAGGCAACTTTATTCGGTACCTACATAATTTGCTTCGCTTTTGAATCGTAAAATATTCTTCTTAACTAATATCATTGTTTATGTGTTAGGTATAAATAGATAGTAGCTTGTTTATTTTTGTTGATTGTATGGGTTAAATAAATACTTCTACCAATTTTGCGTATTTTACTTCTCAGATGTGTTACTACTTGGTGTTTGCTTGGAAACCTACAATGTGGCTAGCAGGGTATGGAAGAAAGCGTAACTAAAGTGTTAACCTCATTTATATTTTAGAAACGTTTTCCTCCTGACTTTGCTAGTCATATTGTGGGCTTCAAAGTAAACAAAACAAAAAGGTTATGTTATGTATGTGTGTGAGTGCGTCGATGTATGCATGTGTGTGTGCGTGTGACTATATAGGTGTATGCATGCGTGTGTGCGTAACTTGCATATGTGTGTATCGAAGTAGTTCAACGATCAACCCCTAGGTGCCTGGGGGGCCAGTAATATTTCGGTGTTGCCACTCTTTACATAAATAGACTTATTATACTCTTTGCGTATGGGATAATAACATCAGAATATTACTTTCACTATTTCAAGGGCACCCATTTGAAGGTAGGTACATCAAAGATAAGCTGCACAGCCTAAAACTGCTGATTTGCACAACAAAAAACGAATTACACATCAAAACCGCATTTTTCTGTGCAATTAGCTAGTATTGTTGCTGTGCAAATCAGTATTTTTTTAATGCGCCGTCAGTATTAGTATTGATGTCCAGTTAAATATATCCCTTTTTTAAGTTGTTAAATTTCAAAGATACTGTAAACATGGTTTGATGATGTATGTATATCTCAGTAGAGTAACCTGTTATCTAATGCTGTCATTCACTTATAGTCAAGAGGAAATGCTTGCTAATTTTAGGTCTATACAAAGATTTTGATTTCGAATTCCGATTTTTCCTCATCTAAATACATTCCCTACATTCCTCCTCCAAAATTGAAGTCAGTTTATAAAAACCAGTAAAATCAAGTTCCTTTGGGAAAAAGGACTCAAAGTCAACTAGCATACGTATACACCGAAATCTGCTTTCGTAAATATCAGTCGTATCTATCTGATAATAATTATGTTTCGGTATTTAATAATATCCGATTTCAATTGCCACCAACATCATTGAAACTAACGGATTTCCCTGTAAGGGAATACAATAAGTGAAGCACGGCAAGATTAAAAGAGTCTGATTTTAAAAAGGATAAGATAAATCTTGTAAAATTGCATTAGAAAGTAAATACTTTCTTGAGAGTCTACTTTAAATGCAATTTCATTGCATTTGCGGTCGATAGGGCTTGGCCGGCTTTCGTTCTCTTGAGCAGATATTTTTTCTACAAAAGATATTGAAATTTCCATGAGTAAAATCTTTCCGTCAATATTATGATAATGTACCACCTTAGTTACACAGAATTTCAACAACAGCATGAGTTAAGAACCCGACAGGAGACAAAGGAAATTTCTTTGGAACAACTTCTAAGTCATATAAACATCTGAAATTATTCCCTTTATAATTCAAAAATAATTCATCTACTTAACTTTTTTCTTTTATGCTAAAATTCTTTGAAGTCGAAGAAAGCTCCCAAAAAGTAATTTTATTAATTACGAGTCAGAAATTCAACAAAGTTCCAAGCCGGAGAGGTCCTTTTCTTTCGTAGCGATCCATTATCTTATGAAGATTTAGAAATTCCTGCGGTGCGGAGATATACGTACCGGGCGGCTTTGTAGGGGCGTTCGGCGCTCATTGCCGGGAAACCTTTTAACCTTGCGAATTAAATTGTACACTTAAGTGAGTACACGCACGGAACTCCTTTAGGTACACATGCCGAAACGCACTGATCTGAACATTAATTTAAGGCTGTAACTAGGTATAGGGCGCACGTGTTACTCTTTCGCATCGCGCCCATTAATTGAAGTTATTTATCTTCAATCCGGTTACTGTCGTAAATTCTATACAAAATTACGGTCTGGTCATAAAATTAAACAGCTTCGTTTTGCGATTTAACCAGAAAAGCCAGAAGAACTCTACTTGTAGAGTTACAATCTTTTCTTTTACATGATTAGAATTATGAATTTATGAAGGTTTAGTAAGTCTGTGAACTGAGCCACAACGCGGAGGGGCTGGGTAAGAAAACAAAGGGTGGAGGGCCGGACTACTTGCTGCCCTAAGGGCATTTTCTCGGTAAATGTTGCTGTGCGTCTCTTTGTCGTTTTGTGTGCCGGGACTTTGCGAGAGGGCGCCATAGACAACCTCATTTGCCCTCTTTAACAGAAAACGCTAGCAGTTGACTCTGTGAAACCGCAGGTGTGGCGGCAACTTCAGCCCATTAACATTTCACTGTTTTGTTCCCGTAACCCAGTACTTACTGTAATTAATACGTTTTATATTTTACTTAGGTGAGTGTATAAGTCGTTACTGAACTTCGAGTGCGTAATCACATTATTAATGAAGTGGAAAGTTTACTTACCAGCCGTGCCGCTATCTACCAGTTCATTTTCACACACAAGTATTATTCATTTTTAAGCAGTGGGAGATCATTTATTGCTCGAGTCTATTACTTTGTTAAAAATTTGTTTGATGGATTTAGAAAACGCCTGCTTGCCTATGCTGTTCTTAACCACAAAGAAATACCTAAATTTTGTTAATTCTACATATCTCGAAAATTCGATAGATTTTGTATCTCCGTTTGACATTTGTATTCATTTGACAAAAGTAACTTAGTATTTTAAGTAAAGGAGACATTGTATTTATAAGGGGTATAAATTATTACAAATAGTGTACTTTTCATAATCATGTTAATTTTGTTAATATTAATGTATTCATTAGTTATTCAACAAATTCTTTTTTAGTATATTATGCAACTGGTGTATAAGAAGGGTATAAAAAGGCGAGTGGTGTGGGTTGCGATGTGAGCCTTGGCGAACATCGCAAGTAAAGACACCACGGGCCTTTTTATACCAGTTATACACCGTTGCATACAATACTTTTTCTACGACTTATTTCAAATAAAAAGTATTTCCAGACTTTTCATGCGCCATATTTTGCCTTAGTAATTGTACAACTTACCTACGCAATTTCTTCAGTAATGCTATATAAGTAACTTTTTCGTGGATTTTTAAAAGAATCAACGTACCTATACATTTTCTTCATGAACACAAAAAATCGTTATGTTTAAGTAATATAATTATTTATCAGCTTGAATGTTTATGTTTTCAATTAGGAATTTGGTGGGAAATCAAAAATATGACACTTTGTTTATGGTTTGTTTTTTTTTTAATTTGCTAGACTTGGCATCCGACCTAAACTGAATTCAAATCCGGATCGAATATCAACTGTTTCTTTTTCATAAATATATCCGAAAATAGATAAAACTTGTTAAATAACACAAAAAGATGATAAATGTATTTATTTATATTTGTAAATAATAGATTATGCATTAATGAATATATAAAAATCATAGCAATGTTGCGTTAAGTTGGCAACACTGAGTTTAATAATAAAAGTTTCACTTGAACGCACCACAGAATGACTACTAAACATAGTATTTGTAGTAGTCTGTGGCACCCAACTCTGCTTTTATTTTTCATTAAAGTAGGGTAAGGAGTGTGTTTTTGGGCAATAGACTAGATAGACTTTTTACAGAATAAATAAAGTATGTATTTATATTAGAGTTCACGATTGCGTAAGTCGCGAAAAAAAGTACAGGAGTAGAAAAATTATATTATAATAGCCGTCGAAATGCTTATAATGGACGGGGCAGGTAATTGGTTATTCTGTTTAGTTGCCTAACAAGGTTTATTGAATATTTCACAAGATTGCCTGCCGGACGGGCCCCGTGGATTCCATTAGATACATATTTAATTATCACTAGCATTATTATTGGGATTCCGTTGCCATTATAAAGCAAATGCAGGGTTATTTGAATACTCTTATACAATTAAAATGCTCTCCAAGTGTCCGTCGCCTCTATAAAGTCATTGCAAGGCGTCTTATAGAGACTTCCGGTGACCAGAGGGCTGGCTACTATTGGTACGAGCATGATATTACTACTGCGCAAATGTAAATCTTACTGACAGTTTCCCGTCAAGTAAGGAAGGTCTGTGCGACATCAGCTAAGCTCACACCAAAGAACAAATTTCTACATACCGATCCCGCCTCGCTAAGCCGCCCTACCAAAATTGAAACGGCACGGTTGAAGCATATTTAAATGTCAAAAATTATTCGCGCCTTTTTCAATGATTATGTTATTTTCAGAAAGTTAGTTTGTATCCCTTGTTCACAACATATTAGTGACTTATTTCTAAAAGTCTTTTCTGTTTTTACTTTCATGCCAACTAATGAATATTTGTTTATTGTGTTATTCATATTCATTCTTACCTTTCCGCAAATAGTAACAGGGTTTGACTTATTTAAATACGTATACCATAGTTTGTGTTACTTCAGAAACCATAAATACTCTATTTGTGCCTTCTCAGCTAAAGTTATTATAATTTTAACTTGAGAACGTTTTGATTTGAACTAGGATAATAAAAGAGAATAAACATGTGTACAATCAGTAAAGAATAAAAGATGAATTAAATTTTATAATTAGGGAGATTTCTCTCGAAATCTATTGTTTAAATACAGAACATAACAGTCTACTGATCATCTATATTTTTCATACAAAATGTATCTTATTTAATTCATAATACGCACGTAACCGTAAGTAGCCCTGAATCTAAACAAAGTTAATTCAAGTAATTATTTTTTTGAAAGTACAATACTTAGGGTAGGCTCTTTCTTAATTTTGCGCAATCATTTACGGGGTCTAGTCTGATGCCCTGTAAATACCGCCACTTGTAAAACAGGTTATCTATCGAAGTGGCAATTTTACCCATGTTTGACATGATGATATAGGATAGATATCAATGGTGTCATATAATTATTACCATAAATTTAGATACCTTTACAGAAGCATATGTCTAATATACCAGAATCAGTGTTTCAGACAAGGCTGTGAACAAAATTACATACGGTAATATTCTCAGATTAATCTTTTAGGCACACAAAGTGGCTTCAAGGGTACTTTAATTTATGGAAATAATTTAAACTCCATTAACACTACAACATTAACATCAGCATGAATTTTGTGCGTGTATGTTAAGAGAAAACTTCAATTATCCCGATAGGTCCGCGAAGAACGCCACGCACGTGTCTCGGATTACTCGTAATTGATGGGCCTGTTTCTAATCTCTGCACTCTGCGAGCGGTTCCTAACCCAACGCGTGCCAGATTTTATTGTAGCCAGACATTTGAATAGCTAAATAAACATTCTACTTCCTCTGCGTATTTTGATAAGTTAAATCATGATTTTAATGCAGTAGCGTTGAAACAAAACTATCCGTTAATAATTTATGTATTACAGTTAGTTGGGAATATCCCTTATAATTATTTCGTATAACATAATAAGCAAAGAACGCTTAGCAACCCATCAACATAAACCGTGAATAATCTACCGACCTAGAAGCCCAAGGATCCGCCATCAATGCCATTTAATGTGCCAGAGGAAAATAATTGCAGTGAGAATATTTGAAGCGCATTTATTTGCTAAAAGCGTAATTTAGCCGACAGTTGTTGTGGCGGCGTACTTTCGCGTGAGGTTCTTATCTGCAGATATTTAAATTCTAGCCCGAGCCTCAAAATAGTTCAAATTAAACGGAGCTTGTAAATTAAGTGTTGCTATCACGCAATCCTCGGGAAATAGCTCTAAGTGGTTCGGTGTACGATCTACTATTTTATCTGCTCTGCCTTAATGACAACTTTTTAGGAGACGTTCTCCATTCCTTTTTAGTCCGTTAATAAAAAGGGTCGTCCTTATTTTAAAGTATTTTAGTTTTGAGTTGAAGATTTTAGATAATGTTCACGAAAAACTTGCGACTGAAAGAATTTCTTTGCTATGTGTACTCAAAACAAGTTATCTGGCCAGTTACAGGATTCAGTTCGTGGTTAGGTCTAGAATTAAGAAAATGTGACTTCTATTTCTCATTACTTAAAGTAAGGTATACTATAAAGTAAGGTTATTCTTTTAAAAATATATTGGATAAAATAAGATGAAAAAACTAACGACCTCTATTCTAAGGCTTGAGATAAATTAAATTAGACTTTGAAAGATTCCGTACAGTTTCTCAAGAAAACTTTTAAATGACTCTTACTTTTTTCATTATTCCCATGATCATTAAATCTTCGTTGATTCATTAAAAACATTACCTAATAAAATAACTATATATTTTACATAGAAACATTGTTATTTTCCTAACAAAACCCCATAATCCATACAAATGTAGTCTAATTTCGTTATTTGCAGGTGTTAAATGTATTATTATTATAATTTTGTTGATAAAAACAGAAACAGAATTGGGGTCGGGGCGGCGGACAGCGATCGCTCTCGAGGGTAAACACCCGACGATTGAATGTTAAAACTTAATTCAGGTCATTTTCATCGCCCGGGCAAAGAATCTGTTATTCTCCCCAGAAGAAGAGATTGCCTTTTCAATATATTTTATGGAGGCATTATAATTCATTCATGGTGATGTTTTCTCCTCCATGCTTTATTGAAACGACAACATAACGAATAAATTAAAAGCATAAGTAGTGAAAATATTTAAAAAAATACTACTTATTTTTAATATTTTTAAATACATATGTTAGTATTAATAAATCATAACTAGGAACTTAAATATAAATTTATTTATTTATTTATTGTTTCTAACTCTATTGAACAGCAAAAATTAATGTTCTATCTTGGCGCGGTTATAGGTTTAAACATATTTAGTCAATACAATACGTAGACAAATATGAATTCCAAATAGTACCTCACTTTCTGGAATATTATCGTTGAAAAGGTAGGAAGAATAGCTATATTTGGGAAAGTACAGAGGGGTTCAACTTTGAGACACAAAAGACTGAAAAATGCAAATTTCACCGAGGGCGGCGGCCGAGCGACTTCGCATTTAAATGCAACCAAACTTGTCGAAGTTTGGCGCTTGCAAATGCTAGGTCTCAGCTCATTCATTCACTACTTGTATAATGCTCGATTTTTCTTACGACAAGTTATTATGCGAACTACCACTTAGTTTTTACAGCGAGTTAAGAGTAGTCATTAGTTAGGCGAGGGAACTCATTTCAGAACCATCAAATTGTTTTCATCTCTGGTATACTGTGTAAAACTATAGTAGTCTTTACGAACAACGTCGAAGAAACATGTCTTTTAAGAAATTTTATATCGAATATATACTGGAAAATGTAATTCAAGACTAACAGGGGTTGTCTCTAACATAAAATATGTTTACGGTGATATATTTCCATTTTTTAAAAGACCACACTGAGAACATTTATTATTAGTGGTTTAAACCAACGATTTAAATAAACAAGTTGATTCAACTTAATTACACAAATATAAAATGCGGTATTAAATATTTAACCATAGAAGATTTTTGGTAGAAAAACTGTTATTGCACTTGTATAACTACACTTGTGACACTTCAGGTGTTAAAAAAATCGTTACGATTTATAAAAAATAGTTGTGAACAACGTTAGACGCAATGTCAATATTATTACATATGTTTAGCTATTCGACAAAATATCAGGCCAAAAAGGTGTAGCTCACTTTATAACTACAATCAGCCACCATTTTGCCATGACGCAGTCACCGTGGCTAGTAATAAAAATGTATGCATATTTTTTGTACCTAATTTTCGTCGAGAATAACTGCGTTTACGTATATTGTTGTTATACATTTTTCTTTTTTATAAGGATTTATTCAACTTTTTAGTTAAGTGTAAGGAATCCGAATATGGGTTTTATGATTGTTTTAGGTGATAATTAAAAAGCGCCATTTAATTAAACACACACACACCATTTAATGATGTATAACCCGTCGTCTACCAGTCCCTGAGATCCCCGGGCTCATTACAAAAGAATTCTATTGTTTATTTTTTTGCCGGGAGACGACGGCTTCCCACTATATTTGAAAGATTTGTTACATTTTTAACAAATAATTTCTGTTTTGGGATATTTTTATATTTTTGCATGATATTAAGTAGAGAAAACAGTGCGTTTTAAAAAATGCATATTCCCTATTTGTTAAATGTAATTTTTTAGTGAAAATGTTGGCCTTGTCTACAAATATTTCCAATGATTTGATTATCAACGCAAAAAGGTTGACTATAAGTATTTGAACTGTTCGGTTGATAATGACATAAATGACTTTGACACATATGACAGTGACATATCTGTCTTAGTTATTTTGGTCTTGAATTAACACGCCCCTGACGCGGCTGTCGTAGTGTATGACGTACCGACTTACCTACTCCGTACTTGTTAGACTTAAGCAATTTAAATATCTGTAATTTCTGTAATATATGTTTCTGTAATTGTAATTGTGATGATTTTATTGCCTATATAAAGAATTGATTTATTTTTATTTTATTTATTTATTAAATTCTTGGGTATAAACTTTCTTAAAAGACATGTAGGTTTCTTCGACGTTGTTCATAAAGACAACTATAGTTTTAAATAGTATACCGGAGTTAAAAACATTTTATCGTAATGGCCTGTTTACTATGATAAAATATCTATTTCGTGTGTATCTCAATATTAACAGGTATGGCATGGAACGAGTTAATAATTGTTTCTAGAGAAAACAGTTATGATATATTTAGAAAATAATAAATCCTGTTTTTCCTTAAAGAGAAATGTGATAACTCTCGTCGATTAAAATTTCATATTTAATCTTCACTGGCTAACGCGCTAGAGGAAAACTGGCCCTTGCGCCACGGGGAATCCAGTGGCAAATAATTCAGCCTGTCATTGAAACTGGTATTTTATACCTGCAGTAATAAGGTTCAATATCAATTGATCTTGTCAGACCACTTCATAAAACATTCACGTGATATGCTACAAAGGAAAACAATACTATTACATTTCTATAGATTTGTAAGGTTAACAGAAAAGTTAAAAGCATTAGATTTCTGAGAAAACCATAGGTAATGAAATTCCTGTAGCACCCGTTCCTCAGTCACGTTATTTACATTTATTTACCACCTATTTCGTACAAGTCTTGTACAAGTAAAAACAAATAAGTAATTTGCAATTCATGTTTTACTAAAGTTGGTTTTCCAAGTACCTTTTGTAAGTAGGCGACCATCTAATACCTACTCATTATTGTCCGTATAGCCTGTCATAGTGTTCTTAGATATTTTTTTACACAGGTTTCCAGTATAAGATGCATTGCGACGACCGTTTTAGCCTAGTTGGTAGTGACCCTGCCTTCGAAGCTGGAGGTCCCGGGTTCGAATCCCGGTCAGGGCATTTATTTGTGTGATGAACACGAATATTTGTTCCTGAGTCTTGGATGTTTTCTATGTATTTAAGTATATATTTATCTATATAAGTATGTATATCGTCACTTAGTACCCATAGTACAAGCTTTGCTTAGTTTGGAACTAAGTTGATTTGTGTAAGATTGTCCGCAAATATTTATTTATTTATTCATTTTGCTGGATGGTAACGTGGTAGGAGGATGCTCTAATGCCTTAAAAAATCTGTCCATATGTTTTATTCACAGACCTTTCAGATTATTCCGATTCTGATATTCTATACCTTCAGATTAGAATTTATTTAAAGCCAACTATTTATTTTAGTATGAGTTTTTATACTACATACCATAAAACATAAACTCACGCCTGTATTCTCAAAAGGGGTAAATCGAGCACATGCAATTTCATTTCAGTGCCCCATTTAGCATTTAGCATCTTTTATACTAATTGTATTATATAGATTTAGATAAGTAAATATAAATATACATTTACCGTACGGAAGGAACATTCAAATTTGATTATTAATCTGTAGGAGTTTCCATTGTAAATTCAATTGTAGAACATTAATTCGATGTACGATTCTATTTCCCGTATCATTTCTCATATTTAAGTGGCAGGAAGCGGGTGGGCCGGCCCAATAAACCAGGCGCATATCTAACGAAACACAACAGTTGCTTCATCCACTCCTATTTATTGTCTACCTGTAAATGCGCGCTGTAAATCGACCGCTTATTTATTGTCACAAGCTCGTATAAGGTACTCACAATATTCTAATATCGACCCTGCCATGTGTTCAATAAAGTATACATTTAAATAATGCAAAAGTTTCACGACATTGAGAAATTAACTTGGTATAAATTGTATTCTTGTTCCCAATAGACACACCGAGAGGACTTATTCTATTAATGGGATACATTGTTTTTAAATTGAATAGGCATTGTATTACATAAACTTGGTCCATTTCGTTATTCATAACGTTGTTGTGGACAAATTGAAAGGTTGGTTTAATTCGCAGTTTGCAATAAAATGAATATTTGTTATTTTAATCCTGTCTGGCATACGTATTAGGTGAGGCTCTTGGAGACTACCTGTCTAATGTTAATTGAGTGTGCAGGATCGTTGAGTAAACTAAAGCGGTTAGCTCATACACCAGCCTCAGGCCAGAACCGCCCAACTTTACTTTCATTAATGTTATCTTTCATCCTTAAAATATTATTTCAGATGTCGTGTTACAAATACTCAAATTCAGGTTTATGAATTTGAAAAGGCAATAATAATTTGTTCTGCGCAGTCTTCTGGCAACAAGCAATGCACAATGGGTTCATTGTAGTTTTTGTACAGTTGATGTCAAATATATAACTGTAACTGTACGTATATATTTTGTGTTTTTTGGTAATAGATTAAAATTGATGTATGTTTATACTTTTGCACCTTATTCCATTGTAATCCTTATTACAATAGAAAAAGGTGCACGAAGGTGCAGGTGCGAAACACGTATACATATCTTTAATCGACTGTACATAGTTACAGACTTAATTGTGTGTCTACATTTTAAATGATGCCATTGTGAAACGAAAATTAGTCTTACAATATATGAATAACTTTTGTTTCACACTGGAACTAATAAAATGCAAAGCAAATACTCTTTATTGCGCGACCTCGACAAAAGAACCAATTAAAATAATAAGTCCTTAACTAGGTACAACATTGTCGGTGCAATAACCCAAGGTCCTGTTTTAAAATTAAGGCAGTTTTGATATTATTTAGTAATTGTAGTTGAGTATTCTTGTGTATGTTTTCTGGACAGTAAATGTATGTATATCCCATTGTACAACAAAATTACAAATTTTCCTGTGTAGGTACTAATTCGCGTCATAATAATGGTACTAGCTTTTTCCCGGTTATATATATCCTAGACGAGTCCGTGGTCTAACTATTCCCAAGGTATGGTTTAGGATTTACGAAAGCGAAAGTATGTATGTGTTGCTTTATTGTACACGTCATAATCATGGTACTAGCTTTTTCCCGGTTATATATATCCTAGACGAGTCCGTGGTCTAACTATTCCCAAGGTATAGCTTAGGTTTTACGAAAGCGAAAGTATGTTTATTGTACATAAAACAGAACAAAGTGAAAAAAAAACTATAAAATATATGAAGTACAAAGGCGAGCTTAGCCATTTAAGTGAACTCTTCCAGCTAACCTTTGAGCAAATGAGTTGAATAAACGAACTGTGAATTATGCACTGAATCGAAAATGTAACAAATTTGAATAGGTACCTACGCATTACCTGAACAATAACAAATGATATATAAAAACGCAGATAGGTATATCAAGAGAAAATACGATAAATACCTAGTAAAAATATATATTTCGAGCAAAAAATTAATAAAAATTGCATAATGATAAAAAATGTCAGGAGTCGGACAGCCATAACCAGAGATCGGAATTTTGGTAACATTTTTGAGCCGGCATAGTGACTTCTCATTTACCGACTTTTAATATATGGTAAGTTTTCGATAAAAACACGTAAATTCAAAATATAGCACTTAACAAAGTAAGGGGCTGTCTATGAATATTTAATTACTAGTTTAATTCACATAATTGTGGCTAGTAAAGAATTGCAACATCTTTTTCTCAAAAGAATATATAATTTAAGTAATAAGTTAAAAATTCTGTTTATGAAACTCGGTAATTCGAAAATATTCTTATATGTATCCAGATTCTCCGAAATATTTTACTTTCATCCGTTTGGCATCCGTTTGAAATTTGAAACCAATCAGGAAACTTACTATCAATAAGGATATATTATTTAATAAACAGAAAAAGCATTTGTTGGAATCAATACAAATATAACATTTTAGTATATTTATTTATTAAGAAATAATGATACAACACAAACAATTACATAGTCCCACAAAACCATTTGCACAGTTTGACTGTGGGATTGATCAGATATGTATATTGTTATGACGAAGTTGATGAATGAGAAGTCACTACGACAACTCAAAAATGCTACCAAATTCCGGTATCTGACCATAATCTGTACGAGCCTTTAAAGACGCTACACATTGGGATTGCCGCACGGACACTGCTAACTCATTCCCCAATTTAAAAGCCGTACAGTGAATTATCTCTCATACGCACGGGACTTTCCTTTTTCAAACCTGACTGTGGCTTTATAGGCCGGGCCCAATGAAGCGATAGGAGTACGCGGTTGGAGAGTGGCCTGGGGAAAATCCAGGGGAAACCTCTGACACGGCCACGCGGGCGGTTTAAACACTGGATTAATCTAAGAGTTTGCGCTCCAGTGAGATTGGTTGAGCTGCTTTAATCAAATTTGAGGTATGAGTGGAATCGAGCTACTGGGAGTTTTGTCGCTGGTTCACTAAACCTAGCCTAGCTGAAAGCCTAGTCCAGTAAGACATTGCGCAGCTAGGCAGCAAGTAACTCAGGCGCACGCCACTTATTGAATGGAACGCTAAGAGAAATATTGGTGTTAGAACGAAGGCAATGGCCGCATTGTTAACGGCAAGAAAGCTGAATCTCTCAAAAACGTAAGGCAGAAGAAGGATTGAAGAACACATTGAAAAGCAGCTCCTCCCTAAGGTCGACAAATGCAATGCTACCATAATCTAGAACAGGCAAAAGACGAGATTTGGCATAAGTAATCAGGTTTCAAGAGGAAGGAAATTTTAGAAACGCTTCTTAAAAAGCAATAGGAAAGCGTTTGGTCCATGATGACAACCAGGTTCTTAACAGATGATGATAAGGAATGACCACATTATCAAAAAGGATATCGGGAATCACCAGCAGAATCAGAATGCTTCGACAGAAAGTGCGGCTTCCAAAGTTATTTCATTCATTAGTTCAAATTACATTATATTATGTTTTTAGATGAAACCTACCAAGATGATTAGGACGATTACGAATCATTACACGTACTGAATGTTTTTATATATCTATGCACAAAATTGGAAAATATTTGTTATCATTAATATGAATTATAGATCTTGTTTATTAGCGCTACTATGTATTGTCACTATAATTCAATTATAGCTTACAAAAATAAAGCAAGACTAAAAATACTTTAAACTGTGTTATACTCAAATCTCAGTCAAATTTTAACTCCTCCATAAATATTCTGTGACGTTTCATTGTAAACTTTCCTTTTTAAACATGGATACAATATACCATGCGCGCCGTAGCTTCCCCGTCCGCCCTCCATTTTGAATTTATTCATGTTTCTCCGAAACCATAATAACATTGCGAACAATTTGTAAAGTATCGCGAAACTTCTCAATCTAGACGAGGTTTTTCTAAATTCAAATTCCACTCGCTCGTTATTCGAGAACTTTTAACAGGTTTATGCATACCCCGTTACCCTCCAGACGCGTTGTTACTGTTACTCGAATTTTCTTGATATCATCTCCGCCGAAAAAAAACCCGGTCAAGTGCGGAACTACTTCGGGCGTCGAGGGTTCCGAGCAGTTTTAATTTGTTTAATGTAGGGTTCCGTAGTTATCCAACCCTAATCTATCTGCTATCTATCTATCTATCTAAATATATAAAAGAAGTCCTGATCTACCATCAACGCACAGCCGAAACTACTGGAACTTTAAACTTCAAATTTGGTCCAGAGCTTACTTTTATGACATATGCAAAGTTTGTATGGGAGAAATTTGTTTTTGAGCTGAAGACTTAAAAATTCGTAAAAAGGTTACGAATTTAAATCCAAAGAAAGTGTTTTCAACGTTTTACAAAATTATAACCCTAAGAGGGCAAAATAGGGGTGCAAAGTTTGTATGGGAGAAATTTCTGTTTTAGAGTTACAGACTTAAAACTTCGTATATGGACTCTCTGTTTAAATAAAACAAAACCGTTCCAGCGTTTTTTGAAGTTGCTACCCTAAAGGGATGAAAAGGGGGTTCCAAGATTGTAAAGGAGAAAGTCTTTGATGAAGCGAGAAATTTAAAACTTTGTATATAGACTCTTTGTTTGAATACAACAAAATATCAACGTTTTTCGAAATTCCTCCCCTAAAGGTGAGAAAAGGGGGTTCCAAGTTCGTACGGGGAGCAAATCTGTTTTGAAGTGAAAGATTTAAAACTTTGTACATATACTCTCTGTTTAAATACAACAAAACAGTTTCAGCGTTTTTCAAAATTACTCCCCTAAAGGGGTGAAAAGGGGGTTCCAAGTTTTTACGGGGAGCAAATCTATACTTTTCTTAAAAATCGATATGGGTATCGTTTTTTCCATGAGGAGCCGATTACGAAAATGACACGCATTTTCAAATCCAAGATGGTGGACTTTTGTTTTTTTTTTAAGTTGATATGGGTGTCATTTTTGTAGTTTCTCGGGGTGCCGATTACGAAATTGACATCCGTACATACTTACATACGTAGGTGCAACTGAGAACTCCATTTTTATAGATAGTTAAAAATTACGCTTACTACGCGGGCGAAGCCGGGGGAAAAAGCTAATATTATATATACTACTTCCATGATTTCGTTTACCTACCCAGTAGCAAAGGATAAGCCTTTGAACAATGCTGAGGCACAACGCCACTTTACTAATATCAGCA
This sequence comes from Epiblema foenella, assembly GCA_963556455.1. Classification (NCBI taxonomy): domain Eukaryota; kingdom Metazoa; phylum Arthropoda; class Insecta; order Lepidoptera; family Tortricidae; genus Epiblema; species Epiblema foenella. Next base: position 18,265,134 of record OY747099.1, on the reverse strand, counting down.
CAGGACATAGCTTGGTAAATATCACGTGTCGGGCTCCGCAAAATCAAAGCAAATATTCTGCAAATAGGCCACATGGGCACTTTTACATATCAAAATATTCATTTACAGTTCAAGAAAGAATATTAATTTCAAATTTACAAATATAACAAAATTAATGTCATACAGTAAAGATAAACTTGCGAAGTTATCTATCACAAATATTACAACATCAGTATAGTTAGAGATGTATAAGGTCTCAAATCTGATTAAATATAATGAAATGAATATAATATCCCAGAGATGTACATGGTCTCTTAGCGTCAAAATTAAGACTAATTTAATATTGTTAGAGATGTATATGTCTCTATGTCACTGTTAGTTAGCGCGACTATCCGACATATTTCATTTTGAATTTTAATAATAATAACGCAATGCTGCCGCGCGCGCCTCGCTGGCATGCCCGGCCGCAGCGGGCGCACGCGGGGCCTGCGCGGGGGAGGGGGGCGAGCTCGCGCGATGCGCGTAGCCGCCATCTTAGTGTCTAGTCTGCGCGTAGCAACCGTACTGATAATTTCGCTAATGTTTTCGCGCCAAAATCTGTTCATATCTGTAATTTCTGTTTTAAAGTTCATACCTACTTGTGATGTGTTCTCTCTGTTAGTTTCTGTAAATGTTTTATAGTAATTATAGTTGTTTAATAGAGTCAGTTTGTGTTTTCACTTGTTCACTTCGGCATAGCAACCCTGCACCTCAAGTACAAAGTTGTGGTCCTACGAGTTCGGATGAAGTGTATAGGTAGTTAATATGAGTGACAAGAACCGGAAACCAAGGACACGTAGTGAAACGCGAGCAGAAAAGATGAAAGCGGCCGAAAACTGCGCAGATTCTGGAATAAATACTCCGTCGTGCTCCGGATTGCAGTCTATTCCTCCACAACCCGCCAGCAGCCCTGCGGTAGGTGGTCCCAGTGACCACGGAGATATGTTACTACCGTCAGGGTCAGAGATATGCTCGTCGGCCTCGGAGCGCACCGTGAAACCGCGGAGCGCCGCCAGCCTCACGTCGAGACTTAGCCAGGCCGGCCGGGAAGCGCTACGAATACGCGCGGAATATGAAGCGGAGCTCGAGGTGGCAAAGTGTACCATTCTTAATAAACGCGTAGGTGGCGCTGGCAACACCAGGTTACTCTGGGAATATCTGTGGCAAGGTGATGGTGACGCTATCCTACGGAAATACAAAATAGAGATTTTAATTAATGTAAAACACATAACCCGCAGGTAACAATAAATAAATATATGTTACAAGTGGCGACGAAGGATAAACCGTAAGTAACCGTGAAGAGCGGAAAATTTGCTTTATGCACAATCTCACATATGAGCGCCATTTTGCGTAAATACGCTAACCGGCGTCGTGGGAAATAGATTATCAAACAAAACAGAAATATTTGTGGACAAGCTACATAAATAGTGAATACGCATTCCATACGATGTGGGGATTGCCTACATACGTTTCATGTGTGCGGGTAAATGTTCATATATTACGATATTCAATTCACGGTCGTCAATTGACCACAAAATTATGTATGTACATATGCCTTACACATGTTACCTTATTCCTAGTGGCGTATATCATGGCCAAAACGACTAAAACAACATAAGAGCACAGACAGATATCGTGACTCAAAAATTTCAAGGGCACAGACAGATATCGTGACCCAACAACTACAAGGGCACAGTCGGCACAGACAGATATCGTGACCCAACAACTACAAGGGCACAGTCGGCACAGACAGATATCGTGACCCAACAACTACAAGGGCACAGTCGGCACAGACAGATATCGTGACCCAACAACTACCTACGTAAGGGCACAGATATCGTGACCAACAATTTTCCATTAATATTAGTCAATCACTAGTACAGTTAGTCATTTGCTGTCAAGAAATGTTTTGGTACTAATCCAAATTGTTTAATTGACATCGGTGAATAGCTAACTAGTCCTAAACCTAACCTGTCAAGCATACAGGACACGGTAGTAGGTTGACTGTAAAATGCTAATGTTTCAGGCAAATGATGAACGGGCCAGAGCCGTTTGATTGTGAAGGCGACACACTTTCTGTTGGGTCCCGGTGGGAAAAATGGAAGAGAGGACTTGAAATCTACCTGGTAGCTTCAAGCGTGGAGACGCCAGTGAAGAAAAGGGCAACACTACTACACTCCGGTGGACTTGGCCTACAAGAAGTATACCATAACATTCCTGGAGCAGACGCGGAACCAAAGGACGACAAGGGAAATGAAGTTGATGTCTATGACATAGCTATCAAAAAACTGGACGGATATTTCTCTCCTAAACAAAGCTTTGTCTACGAGCGTCATGTATTTCGTCTCCTAAAACAGGAGGAAGGGGAAAAGTTTGACAAATTCCTAGTTAGACTCCGGAACCAAAGTTCCAAGTGTGCATTTACTACGGATGATAATATGATAGATCAAATCACCGAAAAATGCCGATCTTCTGAGCTTCGCAAAAGAATACTAATGCTTGGAGACACCGCTACTGTTGACAAAATCATCCTGGAAGCAAACGCGCTTGAAACTGTGGAGCGGCAATTGTCAGAATTCCAAAGGCCGCCAAAAGACCTGACTGTAAACAGGATTTATAACAGGTTTACCAGAACCGACACGCGCAGGGAAGATAATTGTACGCGTTGTGGACGATCAGGACACAAACATTACAGTATGTCATGCCCTGCTATAAATAGCAAATGTCAGCTGTGTGGCTACAAAGGTCATTTCAAAAAACAATGCCGTACAAAGCCACAGAAGAGGAAAAATATTAAAACAGTTTCAGGGAATAAGACAAAAACTGTACAATACAAAGAAAAAGAAGACAAAGTGGTAAATACTGGAATTGACTACATATTTCATTTAGATGAAGACGAGACAGTGAAATGTCAGATAGGCGGTGTGCATGTCGACATGTTGATAGACTCGGGCAGCAAATGCAACATTATAACAGACCAAACATGGGAACATCTAAAGACATGTGCAGTTCAAGTAAGCAACCAGCAGCAATCTTCAGATAGAGTGTTCAAGGCATATGGAAGCACTGAGGCATTAACAGTGTTAGGAACTTTTGAAGCTAAAATCAGGATTGGTCCGGAAGAAAGAAATGCCATATTCTATGTCATCAAGGATGGTACAAGAGATCTACTTGGTAAAGAGACTGCCATATCCTTAAATGTCCTGAGGATCGGGGTAAGTGTAAATACCATTTCAGAAGGTTCTTTCCCCAAGTTCAAAGATGTGCAGTTAAGCATTGTTATTGATAAATCTGTCACTCCAGTAACACAACCGTATAGAAGAATACCTATTCCACTGGAAAAAAAAGTAAATTCTAAAATAGATGAATTAATTGCCAAGGATATTATAGAGCCAGTAGATAAACCCAGTTCTTGGGTGTCACCCATAGTACCAATACTTAAAAGCAATGGGGACCTCAGGATTTGTGTAGATATGCGATGTGCCAACAAAGCTATAGTTAGGGAAAACCACCCTTTGCCTACTATGGCACAATTGATACCTAAATTTAATAAAGCCACCATCTTTACCAAACTTGACATTAAAGAGGCATTTCACCACGTAGAAATCAGTGAGGATTCCAGGGATGTGACCACATTTATCACTGGCAAGGGCCTTTTCAGATATAAGAGATTAATGTATGGGATTACATGTGCGCCAGAGCATTTTCAGAAGATTCTTGAAAGGATGCTTTTGCCATGTGATGGTGTCGTCAATTTTATTGATGATATCGTAGTTTTTGGGAGTGATGAGCATGAACACAATATGAGGTTAAAGCATGTTTTAGAAATTCTTAAACAAAATAATGTGCTTTTAAATGAGGCTAAATGTATTTTTAATTCGAATAAGATTGAGTTTATTGGGCATGAATTGACACCCCAGGGAGTCAAGCCTTTAGATAAATATATTAAAGGGATTGAGTGCTTCAGGGAACCAAAAACTATAGAAGAGGTGCAAAGTTTTTTGGGTCTGGTTAATTTTATTGGCAAATGGATTCCAAATTTAGCGACACTTACTGAGCCTCTTCGCGAGATTTTAAGACTAAAACTCCACAAAAACACAGATATCACCAATTACTGGAAACAAGCGCAACAGGTAGCTTTCAATGATTTAAAAAACAGTTTGGGTAACATTACCTCTTTAGGATACTATGATCCTTGTGATAAAACACAAATAATGGCTGACGCTAGCCCTTTCGGACTTGGGGCGGTTCTTATTCAGTGGGACAGTAAAGGCTCTAGAATAATTGCATATGGGAACAAAACCTTAACAGATGTTGAAAAACGATACTGTCAAACTGAACGGGAAGCGCTTGCTCTTGTCTGGGCTGTAGAGCATTTCCGGATGTACCTGTATGGTCTAAAAGAATTTGATTTAATAACTGATCATAAACCGTTAGAGGTAATATTCGGCACGAGATCAAAGCCTTGCCCCCGCATCGAAAGGTGGGTGTTGCGGCTGCAATCATATAACTACAAAGTCATATACCAACCAGGAAAACAAAACATAGCAGATCCTTTTTCCAGACTTTGTCCCTCGGCAGATTCTAATCCTTTTGATGACGAGTATCATGTAAATCAAATAGTGCAATTTGCTAGGCCAGTAGCTGTTTCGTTTCAAGCTATAAAAGATGCTTTTCAAACTGATGAGGAACTTCAGTTAGTAAAAAAAGGTATTATACAAAATGATTGGGATAGCAAGATTACTCATTACAAACTGTTTGAGTCTGAGTTGTGGCTACACGATGAAATGTTATTAAGGGGTAACAAGCTCGTCATACCCTCTAAATTGCGTCATCAGATCTTAGAAGCAGCTCATGAGGGGCACCCTGGTATTGTAGCTATGAAGGGTAGGTTGCGCACTAAAGTCTGGTGGCCCAAAATTGATCGCGACGCTGAAACCATGGTAAGAGGTTGTAAAGGATGTATTCTGGTGTCAGGACCTAGTCCGCCTATACCAATGAAAAGACGGCAATTACCAGCACAGGCTTGGGTAGACATAGCGGCAGATTTTTTGGGACCTCTTCCGAGTGGTGACTATTTACTTGTAGTAATCGACTATTATAGTCGGTATAAAGAGATTAAACCCATGAAATCCATAGCTACACAAGATACCGTTAATGTATTAAGAGAGATTTTTTCAAGGCTAGGTATTCCTGTTAGTATAACAGTAGATAATGGCACACAATTTACAAGCGCATTATTTAAAGCTTTTTGCAGTGAACTAGGTATCAAAATTTACAACACTATTCCATATTGGCCCCAAATGAACGGAGAGGTAGAGAGGCAGAATCGTGACATTGTCAAACGTTTAAAAATTAGTCAAGGTCTCAGGACTAATTGGAAAGAAGATTTGCTATATTATCTAATGATGTATAATAGTACTCCTCACAGCACAACAGGGAAATCACCTTCTGAACTTTTTTTCAACAGACAATTCCGGGACAAAATTCCTCATTTATTAGATATTGAACATAGACAAACGGATTTGGAAGTGCGAGACAAGGACGCAGAGATGAAGGAAAAGAAAAAAATAGAAGGAGATCTTAAAAGAGGCGCAAAAGAACACTGTCTAGAAGTTGGAGAGAAGGTATATGTAAAAAATATGATTAAAGAAAATAAATTAACATCAAATTTCAATTCTACACCCCACACGGTCATAAGTGCGAATGGGAGTGATATCAGCGTACGAAACGACCACACAGGACAGGAGTACAGGAGAAACATAGTTCATTTAAAAAAAGTTGAAGGGGAATGGAGAGTAGTAGATAAAGATAAAGGAAACGTCCAGGAGTCTATTGAGGAAGATATTATCCCTGAGTAGTAATTAATTATTGTATTCCTATTCAACACTATTTTAGAATGATGTTATTTTTGGTTCAATTCGTGTAGTAAATTGTTTGGTTTATGTTTAATGCATCTGTGTATACTTGTAATGAACAGGGTAGGCATCAGGTCTCTAATAAGGCTGTGATTGTTATTAATTATTTAAGGCGTAGTATAGTGCCTATTATAAGAGTATTGTGACTGCATTTAAGAATAGACTGATTGCGATACTGTATGTACCTGTAGGTATAGGTAAGAAATGAGCACGGTACATGATGTATTTAGCAGCCTTTATTGTACCTACAGCGAATTAATGTTTCAGGGTACTATCTTTGTGATTTCACATAGTGATGATACATAGTATAACTTAAGCCTACTATAAAATTTATGTTGTGTTTAATTTGTTTTAATTGTCTTTTAACTTTAAATTGTTCAAAGGAAGAGGTTGTACCATTCTTAATAAACGCGTAGGTGGCGCTGGCAACACCAGGTTACTCTGGGAATATCTGTGGCAAGGTGATGGTGACGCTATCCTACGGAAATACAAAATAGAGATTTTAATTAATGTAAAACACATAACCCGCAGGTAACAATAAATAAATATATGTTACACAAAGCTTAAGGAGAATTTGATAAAGAAAAAGCTCGCACTCGACATGGCGGAGTTAGCGGCACAAGAAGAGGAAGAAGACGGCGCGCCGGCGAGCGTCGCGAGCGGTGCCTCGGCGCGCGTGACGCGCTGGCTCAGCGACGCGCCCGCCGCCCCCCGCGCGCCCGACACGAGCCCTCCGCGCGCGCGCGTGCCCGTCGACCCGACGCCGCGCGTGCCCGCGCTCACGCCGCCGCCGCCGCCGCCACCGAAGAGTCAAGCTCTAACCGATATTGATCGGCTGGCGGAGGCCATTGGAAGGTTATCACAGGCGAGAGGAGTACCGCGACAGACGCACGAGCTCCCATCGTACGACGGTAACGCCGCGGACTGGCTGTGTTTTGAAAAAGCCTATAGGAGTACAACTGAGATGCATAGCTACAAGGCATTTGAAAACATGGCGCGGCTCAGGGTGGCGCTCGTTGGCGAGGCCAAAGCCGCCGTCGCGGATCTACTTCGAACTTCTTCCGACCCCGAGGAGGTCATGAAGGCGCTGGAGGACGAGTTCGGGCACCCGAACCGGCTGTTAGAGTGCGCCATGAACAAAATCCGTGCATTACCTAACCTCTCAGAAAATAGCCCGGAGATACGTAAATTCACTACAACAGTACGTAATTGTGTATCAGTGCTGAAAAGTATTCGCGCAGATGGATATTTAAAAAACCCACAATTAGTTAGTGAATTACTGAATAAGTTAACTCCATATCAACGGTCGCAGTATGGACAGTTCGTGATGCGTTTGGACTGCAGCAGTGGCACCGATTTACGAGTGTCTCCTAACTTAATTATACTACTCGAATTCCTCGACCAACTCGCACGAGCATCGGCATATTATGCGCCGATCAGTAATAGTGCGGAATGCGCGCCATTGCCCGGCGCTGTCCGGCGCGATAAGGATAAGGCGGTGGCGCCAGTGCGAGCGGGCGCACAGAGACATCGAGTACATACGCAAGTTGAAACGATCGCTGCTGTTACTAAGACTGAGAGTGGTAATAAAATCGTGTGTGTTAAGTGTAAAGCGGACCATAAATTAAGTGAGTGTAGTCAGTTCAAAAGTCTTCATATTGATGAACGTTGGGACTTAATAAAACAAAATAGACTGTGTTTTAAGTGTATTGTGAAGACTCACTCGAGTAGATTTTGCCGTGCTAAACGTTGTAGTAAGTGTAATTGGTCGCACCACGAGTTACTACATAAGAACCGATCGAACGTTCCGCCGCCCGCGGTGGAGCCACAGCCTGGCTTGCCGCCGCCGGCTACGTCGCCCGCGCTCGGACTTGCGGCGGCGCCGCCTGTGAAATGCGAAACTTTGACGAATGTCGGGGAGTGCCGTGCGCGTGCTTTGTTAAAAGTGATACCTGTGACTTTATTGACAAACTCTGGTGTTGAACGACCTTCGTACGCGCTCTTGGACGACGGCGCGTCCGTGTCGATTTTAGACGACAAACTCGCGAGTGATGCCGACGGACCTGTAGTGCCGCTTAAGTTGATGACCGCGCGCGGACATTGTGTGACTGATAACACCTCGCGAAGTGTTAAAATCATAGTGCGCGGTCCGAACGGAGTGTCTCATGACATTGCAGTGCGTACTTTGCGTAATGTGGACTTGCCGTCGCAAACGTTACCGGCGCGAGTGCTCGAGGACAACGCACACCTGCGGGACCTGGATTGCAGCGAAATGAGGGAGGCGAAACCCATGCTGTTGTTGGGACAGGACAACTGGAAGCTCGTCGTCGGCAGGGAAATTCGACAAGGTAAATCCGGTCGTCCGGTCGCTTCTCTTACTCGCTTAGGTTGGGTCGTCCACGGCCCGTTAGGTGGGGGGATTGGTGGTAGTGAGATTGATTCTGCCAATTGCATGTCCGCGCCGCTAGATGATTTACACGCGTTAGTGAAGGCTCAATTTGAATTAGAGGCGATAGGTATTTCACATGTGTTGCGTAAAAACTCTAATTCTGAACGCGCCTTAGAAATACTAGATAAAACATGTCGTCGCGTGTCGGATAATCCACCGCAGTGGGAAGTGGGCTTGTTGTGGGCGCGTGATAATATAGAGATGCCCGACAATTATGATTATGCGTATAGACGACTTACCGGGATAGAGCGTAAGATGGATCGCGACCCTTGTTTCGCGGACGCCTACACGAAACAGGTGGACCGATTGCTGGCTGCAGGTTATGCGCGCAAAGTGGACTGTATTAAGGCGAGTCCTGTTTGGTACCTTGCTCATTTTGGGGTTTTAAATGTCAATAAACCCGGGAAGATGCGCCTCGTCTTTGACGCTGCAGCCACCTGTCAAGGGGTATCATTAAATAGTCATTTACTAAGTGGGCCTGATTTGATGAATTCTTTGTTGGGTGCTTTACTTAAATTTAGATCTGGACGTATAGCTTTCACCGCCGATATTGCCGACATGTTTATGCGCGTGAAGATCCGTGAAGCTGACCAGGGGGCGCAGCTATTTTTATGGCGCGGCCAAAATAGGGACCAAGATCCCTCAATTTACGTCATGACTTCAATGATTTTTGGTGCCGCGTCGTCTCCCACATCGGCCATATATGTTTTAAATAAAAATGCGGCAGAGTTCAAAGACACGCATCCCGCGGCGGTGGAAGCCATAATAAAAAAGCATTATGTGGATGATTATTTGGATAGCGTAGACTCAATAGACGAGGCGGAACAGCTGATCGCTGACGTCACCCACATACACAGAGCAGGTGGTTTTGATATCAGGGGGTGGGTGACGAATTCACCTGAATTAAATAAAAAGCTACCAGCTGTTGTGCCAGGTCGGGTCAAGTTGGATAAGTCTGAGAGCGAGCGCACACTAGGAATGATATGGTGTCCATCAAGTGACTGCATGAAATTTGACTTGTCATTTAAGCGATTGCCTGCCGAAATAGTTGATGGCCAGATCAAACCTACTAAGCGCGAGTTCCTCAGATTTATCATGAGCATCTACGATCCACTTGGGCTGGTATACCCGTGTATTATACAGTCACGAGTCCTAATGCAACGTGTGTGGCAGTCGGGGATAGACTGGGACGAGTGCATCAAGGACTCCGAGGCCACTACCTGGTTTCAGTGGCTGAACAAACTAAAAGCTCTACCGAGCGTAGCCGTGCCTCGGTGGTATGGCTTACAGCGAACAGCGACCGTAGATCTTCATATTTTTGGAGATGCGAGTGAGAAGGCGTATGCTGCTGTAGCGTTTTTAGTAGGCACTGATAGTGGCGGCAATAGGGTATGCAGTATGGTAGCCGGTAAGGCGCGCGTAGCTCCCGTAAAGGTAGTGTCGATTCCACGCCTTGAGCTACAGGCGTCCGTATTGGCATGCAGGTTGGCAGTGACAATAAGATCTGAGTTGAGTTTCGCTATCACCAACCTTTACCTCTGGACTGATTCAAAGACAGTCCTTATGTGGATTAACTCGGATGCAAGAGACTATCAAAAATATGTCTCACATAGACTAGCGGAGATTGATAACTTGAGTAGGAGGGGTGACTGGCACTGGGTGCCTTCGGAGTCTAATCCTGCTGACGAGGCGACCAGGATGGACTGGCCTAATAATAAAAACATGTGGCTTTCGGGTCCCTCCTTTCTATGTGATCCACAGGTACCGTGGCCGACCTGGAGCCGCGAGGAGTCTCCTGCTGATGACCCAGAGCGCTTGGAGAGAGCGCTTGTAGCGGCCAAAGATGACCAGCCGCTTATCGACGTGACGCGCTACTCCACGTGGGCACGCGCTGTGCGTGTTACTGCGCGCGTGCTTACCTTTACAAGGGCGTGCAGAGCCAAGCAGAGAACGGGGGTAAGCGAGCTTACAGTGGAAAAGCTGCAGGAAGCCGAGCACCTTCTATTGAGGCAATCACAGGCGCGCTCCTTTCCTGAAGAGCTGAGCGCGCTGCGGGCTGGGCGCTCACTGCCTAAGTCGAGCCGCTTGGTAAAACTTGACCCTATGCTCTACGACGACGAGCTGCTCCGCGTCAGGGGACGCCTTGGGGCTTCTACCGAGTTGTCTTTCGACGAGAGGCACCCTGTGATCCTAGATGGTAGCTGTCCCACCACACGACTTCTGGTGCAGCACTACCATACACGCGCGCTGCACGCCAACCACGAGACAGTCGTCAACAACGTACGAGAGAGATTCTGGGTGACCTCCATCCGGCCTACAGTGAAGGCGGTCGTTGCGCGGTGCCAGTACTGCCGGGTACAGCGCGCGCGGCCTAACCCACCTAAGATGGGTGACTTACCGCTCGTCAGACTTACCACGACGCGGCGAGCATTCGTCAACTGCGGGATCGATTACTTCGGTCCAATGGAGATCACCATAGGCCGTCGCCGGGAGAAACGGTGGGGCGTGTTGTTTACTTGCCTCGCGACACGCGCCATACACCTCGAGTTGGCTGCATCCCTCAGCAGCGACTCTGCCATACTTGCCTTGCGCCGCTTGACAGCGCGCCGCGGGCAACCTGCGACGATCTTGAGTGACTGCGGTACGAACTTCATCGGAGCAAACAGGGAACTACGTGCTGCGCTGCGAGGCCTGAACGCCGAACGACTTAAAGGTGAGGCCCTGACTAAGGGCATCGAGTGGCGCTTCAACCCGCCAGCAGCGCCACATATGGGCGGTGTCTGGGAGCGGCTCGTGCGCTCTGTGAAGAATGCTCTCCGCGCTACACTTAAGGAGCGAGCGCCAACAGAAGAAGTGCTGCACACTGTCCTGTTAGAAGCGGAGCTGGTCGTCAACAGCCGCCCGCTCTCTTATGTAACGTCTGATCCTGATGAACCAGTAGTACTTACTCCAAATCATCTGCTACTGGGCACAGCTGCAGGTGATACACGCATGTCGACCTACGATCCCTCAGATGTCGACGCTCGGCGCCAGTGGAAGAAAGTGAACGGGCTGGCTGAAATGTTCTGGAGACGGTGGACCAGAGAGTACCTGCCCACTCTGCAGAGACGGCAAAAGTGGGCTACGGCAACGGACTCCGTCGAAGTGGGTGATGTAGTGGTGTTGTGTGACGGCAAACAGCCGCGTAATATGTGGCCCCGTGGCATAATATCGAAAGTGTTTCCGGGAAGTGATGGTCATGTGCGTGTCGTAGATATAAGAACGTCTACTGGGGCGCTGCGTCGTCCCGTTGCTCGGATAGCCGTGCTACCTACTGACGGTACATTTGTCGATTGAAGTCTCCAACTGGGGGGTGGTAATGTTAGTTAGCGCGACTATCCGACATATTTCATTTTGAATTTTAATAATAATAACGCAATGCTGCCGCGCGCGCCTCGCTGGCATGCCCGGCCGCAGCGGGCGCACGCGGGGCCTGCGCGGGGGAGGGGGGCGAGCTCGCGCGATGCGCGTAGCCGCCATCTTAGTGTCTAGTCTGCGCGTAGCAACCGTACTGATAATTTCGCTAATGTTTTCGCGCCAAAATCTGTTCATATCTGTAATTTCTGTTTTAAAGTTCATACCTACTTGTGATGTGTTCTCTCTGTTAGTTTCTGTAAATGTTTTATAGTAATTATAGTTGTTTAATAGAGTCAGTTTGTGTTTTCACTTGTTCACTTCGGCATAGCAACCCTGCACCTCAAGTACAGTCACTGATAATAAAAAAAACCACAACAGGATGATGTCTCCCGTCAATCCTCTATAAAAAGACACTAGTATTAACGTAGTCATTATGTCCTTGCAAGCATGAACAGACCGGACTCCACAAACACCACCCGATCACCAGTATGACGCGTATCTCAGCCATTTAGGGTTCCAAATCAACTGCAAAATTAAGTAGGAAAAATAAGAAAATTTCAATGAAAAAACCTGATTTATCAATATGTTGTTGTTGTTGTTGTTGGTAAAAATTACGCAATAGTAAAATTTATCACCGAATTTCAAGTTTATTGGTTATAGGAAGTAGGGCTTGCATTCCGGAATTCCGGAATTTCGGTCAATTTTTCAGATATTACAATTCCGGAATTGATACACTCGGAATATCGAAAATTCTGGGATTGAATTTGATGAATTTCCAGAATGTTTTGTACGTTTATTCTTAAAGTTTACAATGTAAAACTGAGAAATTGTTCGCCTATCACCAGACTCACAAACATTTTATTAATAGATGTTAAAATGTTATTGGTTTACCATATCGTATACGCCTCTTATACGGATTTTGGTTACGACGATCGCTTCAACTCGGCCGTTAGCTGCGTTCGTGTGCTCTCGTGTGGCTTACGTAGCCGTTATTATCTACGAAGACCCATGCACGTGCACGCAGAGGTACGTGAGCACACCATTGACATAATTGTAGCTGATCCGCTTCGCCGCTGGTGGTCGCGCTTTGAGCTCATCCCTTTCATCGTAAATCTATGAACGTCGACATGGGTCATAGTTGTCAGTATTTTTTTTACAATGGCGGTGGGTAATTGGCTTCTCCCACAGGAAAGAGTGAATATTTTTTTTTATGTGGCACTTAATAAAGCACATGTTTTTTATATTTCGGTAGTTGTCCAACTTGCTTCCGCTTTCTATCCTCTAAATCCGAGTAAAATATGGCCTCATTAGCTATTCGACCCTCTGCCATCCTTCATGTTATCCAAGTGAAAACCTAACTTAGAGCAAGACTCGTGAAATTCAGTTACAAGCTGCTGAAAGTGGTCTAGACATTCCGCGAGGAAGCACAAATCATCTGCGTGCACCATCGCACTTATGAGCGCATACGACACTTGTATGCGCGCTTTGAACCTGGCTAGGTTGTTGAGGTTGACGTCAGTGCGATAACGAACGAGACTTCCCTTTGAGGAGGTTCATCTCCAACCGGCAGCATTATCTATTCAATCAAGCAATACAGTTTTCAGAATTTCATTTTGGTGAAGATCATCATATCAGCCGAAAGACGTCCACTGCTGGACATAGGCCTCCCCAAAGAGCGCCACAATACAATGACCAGTCCTACGTTACCCGCATCCATCGGACTCCCGCGAGCATTCCCCACTCTCAAAGTCACTTTGCGAGCCTCCTTATGAGGCCCGTGGTGAGCGACCACGTTTAAGTGCCATATGTCATCACTGGCAACACACACTGGTCAAAGACCCTCGTATTGAGACGCGGAATATTGGATGAAACGATGTGCTGTAGCTTCCCGAACGCTGCCCAGCCTTAGGAGAAATAACATCTCCTTGCCCGACTCCCTAGAGATTGTAGTATCACCCAGGATTTGATCGAATCAAAGGTGTTCTCATAGTCCACAAACACTCAATAGAGGTGCAAGTGATACTCTTCAGTCTTATGTATAACTTAACGGAGCCTATGGATGTGGTTTGTGGTTTATGGTACTAAAGCCTCTTCGGAAACCGGGTTTTTTGGGAGGCTGAAATTCATCTAGCCTGCGTGCGAGACGGCTCGTAATGAATCTTGAAAACAGCTTGTAGACATGGCTCAAAAGCATGATGGTTCGGTAGTTGTTCAGTAGGGAGTTGTTACCATTCTAAGGCAAAGTACCAAATTTCTTTCTTTTTTTTACTTATCATGGAAAAACGATAATCATTCATATTTTTAGTACATTTTTGTGACATCCATTTAGTTGAAAAAAAAGTAAATGCCAATTCTGGAACCAGTTCCGGAATTCCGGAATTGGACGCAAATATCGAAATCATTTCCGGAATTGAAAAACCGTCCGATATTGCATGCCTTAAGGGAAACTACCATACCCCACTCGATCGGGTAGATTAGAATTTTCTTTCGCACATTTCAAAATATGTTTTGACAATTTGATTTAACTAAAGACTGTATCTACAACCGTTTGGCTGTAAAACTGTATGACGGACGACGGACGGACGTACGCGTGAGTGTCAGCAATAGGCTTCCCTTGGACCCTTTAGGTAGGGAATCTTAAAAAAAACCGCGGGTTACTCCTGAACGAGGCTAGCAAGGGACCGGGATGTGGCGTGCTAGAAAAAAAGTGGGCGATTATAGGCTGATGATGATCAAAGGTTCAAAAATATCCGAGCAACCTTATACCCTAAGCAATAAGTTCGTGTTTACATTGAGTGATCACTAAGAGAAGTAACAGAGAAAGGGACACTGAAACCGAAATATAATAGCTGCAAATTTTGCCTAGAAAAATATTTAGAGAAGTAAACTCGGGTTTTGTGTGAATCGCTTTCGCATGTTCAGTTTGTTTGTGGAAGTAGTGAACCGGTCGAGGAAACGGCGCCCCCGGCAGGCACTTGCCTCACTGCTCAACTCCGCTCCCGTCTGGATTCGTTTGTTATTGTTTACAATTACCCCAAACAAACCACCTCATATATTCCTAACTTTCACTCGAAACTTTTGTAACAACCTAATACTGGCCTACTTGTGTGGAATGATGAAAATTTTCCACCAGACATGTGGCGCTAATAAATAACATTGTTCCTCTTTGTTTTGAGACGGCGCAAATGAGTTTGCGATGCGATGCTGACAACAGGAAACGAATTATACAGTATCAAAGAGTTAACATTACGTGAAATGTGTGTTAACAATAAGTTATTTTAAATTAGCTGCCAGTCAGTTTGTAACTGACAGTGAAAGGAGGTGATACGGTGATGACATTCAAATTAAATTAATAACAAGTTTGTATAAAAAATGTATAGCCCATAAATCAAAAGCTGACAGAGTGCGTAATATTGCTTACAATCCGTAAATATTCCAGGTTGTACTGGACAGTATATTACTACTAGCCCTAAACGAGTACTGTCATTTGGCTTCATTAGATCAACTTCAATTACTATCTCACCTATACATTATATGTATACGTAAGCAAAATTTCAAATACCAGTAGTAAATATGTGTGAAAATTGACTTTCAAGATTTGATAAATGATTCATTTATACCTACATACAGGTGATTTTATTTTATACGGCTTGGGAGCAGGCTTTCTTTCTAAAGGCGCCTTAAATTTAATTTAGTAGTAAATTATTGTAGAAACATAGAAGTAGGCAATTGCAGGCTGAGTATTAATATTGAACGGACGATCTTGCTAAGAAAATTGAAATGCTGGGCTTTAAGTATTTCCAGTTGGAATTCGGTACTGCTTCTTTTGGGGATTTTAGTGTTGGGAACCGTTTACACTAGCTATGGCCATGTCGTTTATTTCTTTACCTGTCGGCACGCTGTCAGTATAATACGCAGGAGAATAATGTTCCACGAATATACGTAATACAAGAAACACTCATTGAAATCTAAATACGCGTAAATAATCTATATTGATTTAGCCTCGGTTTAATAATGATTCGTTAGACCTTATGTCGGTTTGTTATGTCAAAAAATGTACTGAGTTACTGAAATTTGATCTGACATTTGGTCTAACGGATCTTTATAAAACTCAGCCTCAGTAAAGTATCTACTACTGTTGAAAGTGGGTTTAATAAATAGGATGTTGTGTTGACAGATGAACAGCGGCGTATCTATGGGTCGGAGTGCGGGGAAGACCCGCCGCGGTACGTGAGCAGCCCGCAGCGGCAGGCGTCGCCCTTCCCGCACGAGAGCAGCGGCCGGAGGTTTTTGCGCAGGAACAGGAACTCCAAAGGTAACGTTCCCATAGGGATTATAATTAAATAGTATACTTGTCACTCTTACTTTTCAATTAGGTCCGTAAATTCCGTCAGACAATAACAATAAGGTTTGACAAACTATTTTTGAAACATTATCAAATAGTGTACTTTTTACGAACGATTATAAAATATATATAGATTAGTAAATGAGGGTAGATGAACGCATTTATTATGTTACTGAAAGCATGTATGTTACATATATTAATAATGTATAAGACTTAGCGCGCGTAGATATTATCGATATCGATTAATGTTGTACCAATGCCTTTACTATGACTCTGCACGACCGTACTCGTTAGCGACTGCGTAAACGATTTAGTATGCCGATTCCTTGTTCTATTGCGTAACCGCCAGAGGCGCTGTACTTTTGCCCATACAAATTTTTACGCAGTCGCTAGCAAGTACGGTCATGTAAACTCATGGTAAAGGAATAGGGACATCGTGGGTTTCACTACAGGGGAAAAAAAGAAACAATAACATAACAGGATATACATTTATTTTATAATTCGTCATATTAGTTGAAATAATAATTATCAGAAGAGCAGTTCCGTCGGCTTTTACAAACTGCTCTAAATCGGAATTATACGTGGCAATTGCTGAGCTGCGGCATCTCTTGATGAGCCAGGAGCGGGTGCTGTGCATTTCAGGGATGAGCTTTCCACTATTCCTAGCGTGTGCAGGAGCGTATCCCAATTAGGTATTCGCTCTGGCAAACCAATTTGCAGTTTTGTCAAATTCTCCATACATAACCGATTGAGACTCATTAACCTGATGTGGTTAGAGGACTCAGTGGTGTCCAAGGTTTGCACCCTTTTAGACTCTAAGAGAATATTTCACTACCTTTATATCAATTAAACAGCACATTATAAAATATTTATTTTATTTATACGCTTTTTTGTTATTTTCGATATTGACAGACGGGTCATTCTACTTTTTCATGACCAGTTATCTATTACCAAAAAAAAATTTATGATATGTATTGAATTTGTGTACAGAAAATAGGATTTCGAAATAGTAGCTGAACCTAATAAACGGAATTTATAGGGAAATACATAAATAACATATTGCTGTAAAAGGTGGGTAACACAGTGGTAAAAACCATTTTTTCATACAAATGGTGAGACATCCAAGAACCACTGAATTACTCGATTTGTGGATATTAACTGTGGTTCTTTAATTACCAAAACTATCGGAAGTGATACTGCAATTAAACCTCTTTCTAAATAACAATGAAAAATTATGAATTGTGGGCCAAGCATTCTAAAATCTGCATTAAAAAAAAGTGTCTGAAAATTATGTACATTTGGATTTAAATGTTCTAATATGAACCCAAAATTTGAAAATGCAAATATTCGTTCGGTACAATTCTAGAATACTACTTATTGCCCGCGACTTCTTCCGCGTGAAACTCGTTCGTTGTTGCTAATTTATTATATCAGGCGCTTACCGCCTAGTCGTCGCTCTTCCAAATCAACTTCCATCCTCTTAAGGGATAATTTCCGGGATAAAAAGTATCCTATGTCTTTCCCCGGGACTTACTTCCCGGTACTATCTCCGTACTAAATTTCACCGAAATCGGTTCGGCGGTTTAAGCGTGAAGACGTAACAGACAGACAGATAGACATAATTTTGCATTTATAATGTTAGTATGGATGTGAAGTAGATTACCGAAGAGCTGGCGACTTCCTCGCACAACGTATCAGCATTGTGATACAGCGAGGAAATGCCGCCAGCATCCTCGCTACAATGCCCTAAGAACCTGTTTTAGTTATAATATTTATCATTCGGATGGATAATATTATATAATACATATAATATGTAATATGTATGGTTCCCCCGTGTGGTTGCCGGGTAAGAATTGCGCCACCCCATCTCTTCCCGTGGGTTTCGTAGGAGGCGAATAAGGGAAAATCGGAGGGTGGGCAGCAGCATCCTTCGATCATTACCACCATCAAACTGCGGTCGCCAACCCGCTTGCCAAGCGTGGCGACTATGGCAAATCCCCCCCAAGGGAAAAACCTTGGGGGAGGCCTATGTTCAGCAGTGGACGTCTTTCGGCTGAAATGATGATGATGATGTATGAAAGTATGGATTACAATTTTACACAAAGTAGCACAAGTCTATGGTCTAGGCCTAGGAAATAGTACCTACATGTTGTGCCAGCGTTACAGAGTAGATCCTCAGCCTTCCGTTGGTGAGATAGTTAATTGTTTTAGTCCGCCTAATGAAGATGCTACATTAATTAATATAAACTACATTTAACCAAAAAATGCCATGTTATCGACACTTTATTCAGCTAATAGTAATACGAATCTTCAAGTCAATGAAGAGTCGGCAACGCGCTTGTGATTGATTTATGGAGTCGCAAACGTCTATAAGGTTGTTTGCAACCGTGGTTTTATAAAAAATCAATCATAGCTTTTTTATAGCAATGTCGCATTTACACGGTCGCCAATATTTAATGAATGATATAGGTATTGTAGGTACGAGTATATATTGGCAGAATTAAATTATGAATGATGGTGCGTACAGGTGAGGAGATATTCGCGGCGGAGGCAGGCGGGACGCTCTCGCGGCGCACGCGCCGGCCCGATGAGTTTCCGCACGATAACAACGCTCGTCACCGACATGAAAATGGTAATAATACTATTTATATTCTAGTAATACATTAATAGTAGCAGTGTTATTGTTTAATAGTATCTTTTGCCCACGTTTGTCCTCGTAAAACTTGTTAATCGCCTTAGATATCCATATCTTGCAGGCGTAGTCCTAATTAAGTCCGTAAGCTTGTTTTCCACCGGCGTTGTATAAATATATATATATATATATATATATATATATTTATACAACCCCGCCGCCGCCGGTGGCGAACAAGCTTACGGTCCACCTGATGGTAAGCGGCCACCGCAGCCTATAGACGCCCGCAACTCCAAAGGAGTCACGTACGCGTTGCCGACCCTTTATAAAATTTGAGGGTGCACTGTGTTGACAACAGAAGGAACACATTTAGGTCCCTCGCTCTCAATACAGTGCATCCTCGGCGAATCCGGCGGACGTCTTCCTGCCCTGAAAAGCAGCGCAACCTACCGGCGGGTCCAATTGTGTTTTAAAAACATCCAGGAATCCATTTAAATATACACACAAAATTTAATCCAACTCGATCAAGCCGTTTAGAAGGAGTTTAATAGGTGACAAACACACGTACTGAAGAATTATAACTTTAAAATTGATACCAGTGTTATCATATCAGCGTTTTCTGTTATAGATTTTTTTAGTTATTAGTTTATTAGTCATTAAAACGACATAAATGCGTTTTAGATAAAACCAATTTAAAAAGGAACGGGTCCATTCATAATAGATATTGTTTCCATGTGCGAGTTTCGTGTAAATATTGCACACTATTCTGTGCGAGCGGAAACACCCTAGAATCACGCGTATTAAGTTCGTACACTAATTCCTTTTCAGCATAGTGGTGTAGTTAAAGCAAGCGTGACAGGAAGGTAGTGCATGCCTTTGATAAGGATACCTGGAATAGTTTGACTTAGCTGACGCCCGTGGCACAGGCACGCAGACAGACCGATACATATACCAAGCCGGTTCGTCGTTTTATTTATATGCATAACCATCATCATCATTGGCCTTTAAAAGGTGATTTAAGCAGCGTCCATTAAATTGCGGCACTTGCGTACCTACGTGGCTTTTAAGGACAATTACGAGAATATTATATATTAAGCGCGATTATTATGAATAGAACAATGTTTGAAGATCACAGGAGACGTAGAGATAATTGTCATTATTGACGGGACAGTGATACATATCACTGATATCGTAGATAAACTATAGTTGCTACAATCGATTAGGGGGGTGGGGTTCGCAACTCTGGCTGCCAAATCAAGCAAATTTTATATAAAGAAGTAGCGGCCGCCCGCGACTTCGTCTGCGTAGGTTTTAGATGGTAACAAAGATATAAATTAGGTCTATTTTTTCTGTCAGTTGTCTGATGCTGTTAATCTTCTGTGAAAAACTACTCAAAAGAAAAAATAAGTAAATGTCCGCCATCTTGGATTTGAAATTGAATGTCATTTTCGTAATGGACACCCCGAGGAACCACAAATATGACACCCATATCGACTTTTAAGAAAAATAAATGTCCGCCATCTTGGATTTCAAAATGCGTGTCAGTTTCGTAATCGGCACCTCGAGGAACCTCGACGATGATATCCATATCGATAATTAAGAAAACTAAATGTCCGCATTAATGTATGTATTCAGTGATTAATTTCATTGTTTGGAAATTTTATGTAATCAAAAATACAATGTACTTAATAAGAGGCTGTGTTAAGAGCGGTAACGAATTCAGCTCAACAAAACATCTACTCGTATTTTCCTCGTAGGTTCTAGGTTCTACAAGTTGATTACGTAACATGTCAAACGTACGTTAGGTAGATATTTAGTCTCTTCAGTCATCTCTAGTATGGATAATGATATTTAGATCAACCTTACGCAAGTTACGCACGCTCGCAAACTTTACGTAATTATACCTTTGGTTTGATCAGACATAACATTATAATTTATTTATTGTATTCTACCCACAGGATGGTAAGAGCTTATTTTTTCCGTCGTATATAATATATAGTGCTATAAATACAAATACAAACATTTATTCTGCAAATAGGCCACAAGGGCACTTTTACATGTCAAAATATTAATTTACAATTTAAGAAAGTCTGACTATAATAAGTAATACACTTTTCATGTCAAAATATTAATTTACAGTTCAAGAAGGAAATATAATTTCGAGTTTACAATTATAACAAAATTAATGTCATACAGTGAAGATAAACTTGCAAAGTTATCTATTACAAATATTACAACATCAGTAAAGTTAGAGATGTATAAGGTCTCAAGATTAAACAAGGAGTATAATGAAATTAATATAATAACCCAGAGATGTACATGGTCTCTGAGCGTCAAAATTAAAATTAATTTAATATTGTTAGAGATGTATATGGTCTCTAAGTCACTGATAATAAAAACGAATCCACAACAGGATGATGTCTCTCGTCAATCCCCTATAAAAAGACACTAGTATTAACGTAGTCACTATGTCCTAGCAAGCATGAACAGACCGGACTCCACAAACAGCACCCGATCACGAGTATGACGCGTATCTCAGCCATCGTATATCTACATGACGTGATCTCCCTGTATCCTAGGTGCAAGTAACCAGGGCCCGACGGGCGAGCGTGAGTGTGAGTCGCCGCCTGAACCTGCCCCGCCGGAGGTACCTCCGCGCGGGCCCTCGCTGCACGTCACCCTGCGCCACCGGCCCGCGCCATCAGACCAGCCCGTCGAGCCCGACAGATTATATCTATCAGAAGGTGAGTTCATTCTAACACAACGCTATTCGCATGTGCAAATAATGTCTGTAACTTGTACAGTGTGAGCCTTATAAATAAAATAAACAAGTGAAGCATTGGACAACGCGACTGTTTCAAATTCTCAAGCGGCCGGTAAACCTTTTTCATGTAAACTGCCGTCATAGAAAACAGTCGAGTCAACTGTGGCTCAAAATATTTTATTATGATTAGTGTAGGTACTTACTTTATTACCTTTTATCTTGACGCTTAGAGACCTTATACATCTCTAACAAATCTCGATTGTTATTAGTTTCTTAGTCTTATTTTTGACATGTAACACTACATTTAATTAATGATACTTTGATTATTGTATTATTTTTATTTGATGTACCTAGATAGATTTTGACTTGTGACTTGAGGCCTATTTGCAGAATAAATGTTTTGATTTTGATTTGATTTTGAACCATACATTTAGCTGGTAACTACCCAAAACTGTCCATCATCTATAAGCTGACCGCGGTCGTTTATCTACTATTACTGTCTAAGGTTGGGTTTTATAAATATCCGTTAGACCAAATGTCAGATTAAATTTCAGTAACTCAGTACATTTTTTGACATAACAAACCGACATAAGCTCTAGCGGATCTTTATAAAACCGAACCTAACTTCTCTTGCGAGACAATAAAGAAAATCAAGGCTGACTTTCGTGACTCGACATGTTATTAGAATTTTATCTTCTATTTTTGTAGAATCTGTAGTTTTACTCCATATAATGCAGCGTCTTGTAACCGCTTTTGTTTTACTTAATTAGGAGAGAAGATCATCCATGTTCCGTTTAAGGCTATTTCTCAGAAAAATGCAAAAAATATAAGAAAGCTCTAAATGAAAATCCAAGGATTTAGTAATAGAAACACGCGCTGCAGCAGCCGGCGGTCGGCGCCGTTTTTTGTTTTGGGACGCGGCGGCGGTGGGCGAGCGCGTCCCCACCGCCGTGTGACTTCACGAAATTTGAGTTTAAGGATATTATAAGAACTATGAAAAGTGAAATCAAGTACAATAATATATTACAACCCGGCTCAAGCCAAGGGCTACATAATGATTTGCTTTCGGTAAGGTTTTCATGATATATAATTAGCATTGTCGAGCAGGTGGTGTGAAAAATAATTGTTTACGAGGCAGTTCACATGAATAAATATGTAAGTAGATTTTTTGTTGCTGGTACTTGCCACTACCACAAACTTAACAGTTAACCTTCTTGTAATCAAAGTTTGAAACTAAAAACGTTTTTAGTTTACTGCAGAATCATAATTTCTAGCGTACTGTTTTTGTGACTGGTACGTGTAACTACTGCCGTTAATGACGAACTGATTTTAGTAATCAGGCACCTAGACCAATCTAATACGGAGTGGCGGGTAATTTAAGAATATTAAATTATAGTTTACACTGACCCAGCAGGGTCAACGTTTTCAGACGGGCGTAAGGTTGATCTACTATGTCACTTTTCACAGAACCTTACGTACGTTAGAGACCCATTAGGTACCTACCTAATCGCCCTGCAGGTCTTGACAAGCCCGTGTTTTAATTTAATAAAGTTGGTAACAATGAAGAAATAACGTGAAGCTTTTATTCAACGCCTATATTATCAGTTTCAGTGGAACTGTCCACAGTCAAATTTAACACATTTAACTCATTTCCTGGCATTTGATTCTAGTATCATAGAGATCATCTTGCGATTCAGATAGAAGATTGCCACTTAAATAAAAATGTGACGTAGTAAGTTATTGTGACTTGAAAGTTATCATATGGAAGTGACTGTGCGAAGGAAATTAGAGGCTGCAGTAGACAGTTGTTTCAAAATCTTGTAAAAATGTGTAGCAATAAAAGTAACCCTTAAGAGACTGAGGTCCGTTTGAGGCACGCACCGAAGCACTCCGCGGATGAGTTGACTAATTAAATTTCCGCTATAGATGTACATGGACCGTTAAATAGGCTTAGGCCGCACTCTTGGTACTTGGGCAGAAGTTTAATCGAATTGCAGCGTCCGCAGTCCACGGTACCAAGTTTGCTCTGGCTGACAAATTAGCCACTTAATCTCGCAATGCCCGAGGCGCGTGTACGTAAAGAACTCAGACTTTAATTCCTTTTGCGTCTCGTTTTGACGTCTTCTTTCTTGTTTACACTTTGCTGTGATTTTTTGCGGAACTGTCCCTAACTAGCGGTTGGTTTTGCTACGAGTTAACTTTATATTTTAACATCCTTTGAGTTAGGTTTAATAAAAAAGAACTAAATAACATTTTGTGGCAGACTATTTAGAAAATTTAATTAAGAGAATAAAAGTAAAATAACGTGTTTGTAGCGGGCTTGTAAGGGCGTGGAAAATATTTAATTATGAGTGTACTATAAATGTGGTACATTTGAATGACATACATAGAAAATAAATGAGTCGGCTACATAATAAAGTTATGAACACAAATTAGCTGCGAAATAGCAGCAATATACGGCATTAATTTAATTTTTCCTTATTTATTTAATAGTACATTTGGAGGCAAGGTCAAAAAACAAGTTAAAGGGGTTTCCACATCAATCTCATTATTTAATATAACGAAGTCGTATACGTTTTAGACTTTCTCCCTACATGAATATTACTTCCAAAGAGTAAACAAGACAAATTAACAGTAGTAGATACTATTTATATCAGTACGAATAGTAAAAAATGCTTTATTTAAACAGCTACTGCGTTCTTAAAGAACATGAATCCAAGATGGAAAATCCTAATCCATTCTGCAGGTATATGAAAACTGTAATTTTTTTTTCAAATATTAACTAGGTCATCAGCCTACTACTCGTATCCTAAAGGATGCCCGGGGTCCGGTAGGTAATCCCAAGATTTGGCGTAGGCACTAGTTCTTACGGATGTGATCACCATCTGACCTTCCAATCCAAGGGGAAACTGGACATAGTATTAAGTAGATACTACACTAAAAATAATAATATGTCCACTCTAAATTTATTTTATATGATAACCTTTGGATATATGTAGATCTGAAAATTGTCATCTCCGAGCTTCATACTAGTTGTGAAATGTAATCAAAAATACGTTGTAAGGCTGTTAATGTCAAAATTATTATCGCCTCAAAATGATAAGTCAAATGACTTAACTTTAGTTTTTCCTAATTAAGTATGTAACATGCTCGCTGATCTTCATCTGGGGACTGTTTTATGCCAGAGTTAAGCCTCCATTATGTGCTAAAAATATTGATACAAATACGGTTTCAATTTAATTTCAAACCGATTTTAATGGCGGGAGAATAAAACTTCTAGAATGTGAAAGACTTTATACAGACTCCTTTTATAAATAGTAGCTAATTTATCCCGAGGCCTTTCCAAGGATCGAATCTGGAGGTCAAACTAATTTACCCGCTGCGTAGATCTTCTTTAGCTTCATATTTCGGGGTCGAAGTTTTCATGACATATCAGACTTGTGCTTCAAGTACAACCTGTACGAATATCAGACAGGACAATGGACGAAAATATAATCATATATTATTGGTCATAATCATACATCAGACAGTCATTGTGCTCTACGTATAGTGAAAGAAAACTATATTTGTATTGTTAGGTTA
Source organism: Epiblema foenella (assembly GCA_963556455.1). Lineage (NCBI taxonomy): Eukaryota > Metazoa > Arthropoda > Insecta > Lepidoptera > Tortricidae > Epiblema > Epiblema foenella. The sequence goes on along the minus strand of OY747099.1, from coordinate 18,240,030 downwards.
GGGTAGGTTATGTTAGGTTAGGATTACTTGATGAGAGTAGGTTTTCCATGTATGAAAAAGTACTAGAAACTACCACACTCACGTGTGAGCGAGTTCTAGTGAAACGGATGGTCGTATACTCAGTAGCGCTTCAGGACCATGACGAAAGAAGAAAGCTGCTAAATTTGATTTGGAGCTCGCCCGACGCAGGATGAGGCGCTTTGATGTGGCGTGCGCGTCGCCGCCCGCCTCCCCTCAGTAATGGCGCGCACTTACACAGAAACTCTACCGTAATTTAATTTTTATGATAGCGCATTGTAAGTGTCCCGGAGAGAGTTTTATTTTGATTTGTCCTTTCACTTAAGCGAGCCACTTCGCCAAATTAATAGGTACCAATAAAACCTATTTTAACGTACTTGAAAAGCAGTACATATTAAATTGTCATTTATATTACAGGGAGATTAATCTTGAGTTCGGATGATAAAAATTATTTGGAGAGGTTTTGATTCCATCAAGACATCAGGCAACGCTCTGGAGTATGGAAATGAACTAAGAAAATCTTGATTCAAACAAGTAAATAGCTTCAAAAGGTCTTGAAAGTTTAATGGAATCGAACAAGGCTGGAGCGAAGACGTCGGAAGTTTGCGCGGGTGACAAATTGGGCACTTGACCCGCGCGAGCCTCCGAGTGCTTGTTTCTGGAGGACCGTAATAAGTTTAACTTAAAGTAAACTATGTTCCATTCCCTCTAATTTGCCCTCCTGTCCTGGGCCGCCGTTGGGAAACTCTGAAAATTAACGTTTCCGATTTCCTCCTGTAATTTGATAGGGCAATGAAATCGCTGTGAGTTTGTAATGCGAATTTTTTACTAGCGTTTAGGATTAAAAGATATCTTAAATAGAGAGAGATTATATTTTCAAGATAAGTCTTAATAATAATGAAATGAATATGATCAATATTTTATCAACCAAGAACACAGTTTTATTCATAGAATTTCACATTTTATATCAGATTATGTTATTGTAGTTTGGTGACATTGGGTCTGGAGAACTTTATAAGAATTTGCTCAAATTGTTGTTGAGCACTAAGTAGCTATATTTCTTCCTCAGAAATGCTTACGTATGTGTAACATACAAAATATCAAGGCATTGTCGATGCTTAAAAGATTAACATATTGGGAAATATTGTACGATCTAGGAATCCGCAACTATTTAAAACTAAATTGAATAACATTATGAAATGAATCATTGCGTTTTGCATAAATTACGTTGCTAACCGTCACAACCTAGCTTGTTTCTGTTTACCGCACTTGCGATGCAATATTATTTTGCAAGACTCGGCGCTCGACTACCTCTCCTTGCTTGAAAATTGAAACCTCCCCGGAGATCCGCCGTAATTTAATTTTTATGATGCCGTATTGTTATAGCTTCCGGAAGCGTTGTTTGCAATTAAAACTCAGACGTCATCATTTCTCCGTATTATCAGAATGTTCTTATTTACCGTAAACATAGGTAAACCTACATTTGGAGGATCGTCCTTGGTGTTACATTCTATGAATTGGTCGCCTTGATATCCGACATAACTGCCGACATAATTGTATGAAAATGTATAATCGATTCGTTATGCCGCCTTGATGCATTGGTCACCCTATGAGCTAAGTTTGCTGAGTAGTTTTAATTTTAACTTTCAAGGGATTCTATTATATTATACAATATAATACGGTTGTACACTGTTTTATAGACAACATTTTCAAAGAATTTCGTTTCGCAGAAAATGTTTCTCATATTATCATTTCACAGAATAATCATTACGCCGAACACTTACTTTGTAGAAACTCAAATCAATGATTTTTGATATCAATATTTTTTACTATTTCGATATCCATATCATAAAATTACAAATGAAATATTATTTTTTCTGATATTATTTAGTTTACGTAAAAAATATTACCAAGACAATAGTTGTATAGAATTTTGTTTCTCATAAAATATATCTTATATTATCATTTCATAGAATAATCAATTCGTAAAATAATTAATTTGTAGATAATTTTATAGCAGATTTTTATTACAAAGAAAATTTAATGTTTCGATATTCATTACGATATAATTACAAATCATATATTCTTTGACCTTTCGTTATTTAGTTAATATAAAACTTATTACGCAGAAAAACATGTTATTGAGTTGCAGTTTCTAAACATTCCAATTCATGCCTTTGACAAAATGCATACCCTCCTATAAAATTACAACACTGCGTTCACAACAACAATGCGGGTAAAAAATCTAGTAAAACAGAACTGTCTTAATCTCCCAACCTATCCGCGTTAGAGTCGATTTTACCACAACAGGTCTTTCTGGGCTTTTATAAAAAAAATAACCTCGAAGATTAAGACGGGAGCTTCACTTCGCTTCAGCTCCCGTCTTAATCTTCTAACCTATCCGCGTTAGAGTCGATTTTGCCCTAACAGGTCTTTCTGGGCTCTTATTAATAAAATAACCTGTATTATAGATAAGTATTATGATAGATATTATATTTTTATATGTACACATAGTTATTATGTGTTGATGTATTTGAAATACCATGAAAAAAAAACACCGAACAAACAATGTTCCTTAAAACATAATTCTACTGTTTGATAACTTTCTTAAATAAAGTAATAAAAAAATTAAATTCATTGAATTGTGTTTCAGTAAAATATGTTTCTGTAAAGTGAATAAGCGGTGATACAATCATATTCAAAATAAAAATACAAGAACCAAATATTATTTTCACACCTGCTATTCAGAAAAGAGTTATTGTTGCCTTCGAATGAGGGATCAAAGATGTACTTTTCTTCCCTCATTAGAGGGTAACAATAACTCTTTTCCTCATAGAAGGTGTGAAAAGCAGTGTGTGACACTCTGTATTAAAATCATTTGTAAGATATTTCATGTTTTTAGCAGCGAGCCTCATAGGCGGTGTGAAAAGCAGTATGTGTCACACGGTAGCAAAATTATTTCCGTCTTGGGCGTAAACACTTGAATCCCTCGCTACGCTCAAGATTCTACTTTAGAATCCCTCGCTATGCTCAGGATTCTATTGTAGAATCTTTCGCTTCACTCAGAATTCAATATAACGCCCTCGCCGTAAATATATCATTTTGCTCCCTTGAGACACAATCTACTATTAATATATGTTTCTGTAAATCGTGAATTTTCTGTCTGCGAAACAATGAAACACCAAACGTAATTCTACGGTTTGATAAGTTTGTTAAATAAAAAAATGATATTACAAAATTCATTGAATTGTGTTTTTGTGAAATGTGTTTCATTCAAGTAAATAGTCATTGAAACAATAATAGTCGAAATAAAAATACAAGGACCAAATATTATTTGAAACATTTTCCGCGAAACAAAATTCTATGAAATTTCTGTCTGCAAAACAAGGGGACACCATATAATACAAATACTCTTTAAATAAATATCTAAAACGATTTTAGTGATATTAAATATTTGATATTTAATAATGTGTTATTTCTAAAATAGATATAACTGTCAACGTCACATGCAAGATTTATTAATGTACATTCCGTTTGGGTCTCATTCGTCTCGGGTGCTTAGCTCTGCTTCCAACTGTGCCGTAGTTTCTATTAGCATGCGCACCGCGTGTTTGGTAACAAGCTACTAACTGCATATTAATATGTAAACTTTTAACCGCCCATCAAAGTTTGCTCGGTCGCGATCAAATCCGACATTGTCGTGTGTCGAGTGGAGCCACTCGATTCCGCGATACTCGTCCCGTGCGGAAGCCTCTCAAGTGCTCATAAAACACTCATGCGAGTTAGTTGACTATTCGAGATCTGTCTTACTTCTTTATGTTATATTATGCATTTTGCGGATACTCTCGTCACACGCTTGTTGAAGAACTTTATCGGGCGGTCGTCTTATTTATTATGGGCTTTATATGGCTTGACAGTAAAGCCGCCTTTGGAGACTTGAAGTTGTATAATATATAATTGTCATCATCCTATTTGAAGAAACGTGACTGAATGCACAATTTCAAGTATATTTTAGGACTTGATGTAGAAGTTTTATATTTTAGCAGCAGTAAAGTGAAACTATGAGATACCTACTACTAAAATATCTGTGTTTTTACAAATCATTATACTTATAATCATTAAATTCCGCTTAAAGCAGTGGCTTATCGAGCAATCGTTTTATAGCTATGACGAATTCATTGCGTATAAGGCATAACACTTACTATTATTTTATGTTAATGTTCCACCAAGTAGTATAAACATACTACATGTTAATATTAACTATTATTATTATATTTTATGACATTAAGCAATAAATCAGAACTATTTGTAATAACTATCATATATTGTAGTAAATCACTAGGTGCTACTGCTAATTATTTATCAATGACGTGTAAATTGGTTTTACAAATAAATTATCTTATCTTATCTTATCTTATCTTATAAAAATGTTCCCAGTGCGAATAATGAAAGTGAATGAAGTGAAAGATGTACGTCACGCTCTTAACAAGATGATTATATGAGTGTGCTTCTGCTCAGATAATTTTTGACGTCCTATAATTCGAAGTCCGAAAATGTTTCTCATAAAGTTTTACTCCATAACAATCATATTTCATAAATGGTCGTATTGATAACTATTATAACTCCTAATCATTCGAACTCATAACGCCAATAGTCACACAGTTTTAACATCCTAATGATTATCTTCATAACTTTTTATATCATAAGTATTATTTATCCGTATTGTCTAAATTCATAATATTAAGTATCATGATTTCATTCACACTACGATTTCTTTTAATTTTTTTTATACATAAGTGTTTTTAATCCTTGTTATTTAAATTCATACTGTTAATAATCATACTTTTTTTTGGTACTAATGATTTACAATTTTTTTTCCTGTGACTCGCCCCTTATTTGAGGCCTCAACGAGTAAGGTGAAGTAGGTTAGGTTGTAATGAATCAAACTATTTATATATTGAAGTAAATTATATTATATTTATCGAAGTGTAATATAAATAATAAATAATTTTGATCATATTTAGTAATCTATATTTCATTAAATCTAAAAATGTACTACCTAATAATGTTTCATCAAATTCTAATTTGGCAAAAAAAAGAAAAAAATCCAGAAAAACCTGCTGGGCAAAATCGACTCTAAAGCGGATGGGTTAGCTTCGCTTCGCTTCAGCTCCCGTCTTAATCTTCGAGGTTATTTTTTTTATAAAAGCCGAAAAGGGCTTTAAATATGAGTAAAAAACTGCATTAGGAAACCCACTCTAGTTAAATGAGTACTAAAACAGTGGTCTACTCAGCCCCTCTACAAGGGAAAAACCAATATTATAAATAACCAACCGTTAACATTCGAAGTGACCTTTCGGACAAATGAAAATAAGTGGGATTGATATTTATGCCAAACGTCTGTCGAGTAGCTCACAATATGACATTGTACGATTATAGGTGATTAGGTTACCGTTCACTTACAAATTAGGGATTAAGATACTTTCTTAGTAATTATATTATTACTAGCAAAATTATGAAATATGTCCTTTATGAAGGAAACTATTATGAAAAACTAAATTAGGAATTAATATACTTTCTTAGCAATGACATTATTACTAGCAAAATTATGAAGTATGTCCTTCATGAAGAAAACTGTTATGAAAAACAAAATTATGACCAGAAATATTCTTGGTAGTTAATGTAAAATGATGAATAAAAATGTATGACAACTAACCGTTATGACTTCGGTTTTTAGTAACAGAAAATTATGAGTAAAAAAGTATGAGTACGAATTTTATGAAGAGTGATCATTAGGAGTACGAATTGGTAGTACAACAGAAAATAGGACGATGAATTTTATGTGAGCCAATATGGACCCTGGTTATATTTGTCTAAACGTCAGAAAAATGGGCGTACTTATACATATGTACATTGTACATAAATATATAAAATGAAATGTTAAGATGTAGCAGACAACGTACAAGTAGGTCAAGTAAATGAGCGAGTGTGATACGTCACAGTTACGCGAGCACTTTAAAGTTTTTCCGCGTAGAGCAGGACGGATCCGCTGCCGAGGAATAAATGATTGATGGCGGCTCCTCAAGTATAAACTCGATTATCCGTCGAGACGCGAACAACTTACAAGTTTTATGTAACGATGGATCAGGATTACTTGAAACTTTTCTTGGGAAAAAAATCGACTCATGACAATCATGTTTGAGTTGAATATCAATGACAGCGGAGTTTTTCAAGAAAGTAACTGGAGTGAGTTGTTTAATCATAGGTAAGTACTTAAACGGCAATAGGTATTGAATCCGAAACCATAGGTTGTTAATTTTCACTAACCTTCTCGTAACGTAAACAGCTGAAGTTGCCTACGTACTTACTAATTTAAAATTGTGAAAGTCCAACCCTCTTGCAGCTGTGCAAGGGTTAGGCTATTAAGGATGTCTGTAGAATTTAAATGGGATATGATATTGTGTACAGGTTACAAACAGAATACTGTGTAATGACGTGCCGGAACGATAAGGAAAACTCTTATTTCTCCCCATCCACTTCTGTATTAAATTATTAAAATTGATTTACCGAAGATGTCGAGTGTAAGAGGGAATCTTAGGTATTTCGAATACAGAATCGTTTAATTTTAAATTTGGAAATCATCTGGCAATGTTAGAAAAATTTAATTTTGAAGTTTTAGTATACAACATCAGTCAAATATTAAAACAAAACATGAGACCTTTTAAACTTTTCCTAAACGATTACTTTACTTAACAGAAAAGAAAACAGTACCTATTATTTTCCGCTTAAACATAATTGACTCAATTTATTTCATGGTATACACCTTGTTCAATCGAGCGGAAACTTTTAGAGACATGTTTATATCCTTGCGTTTTACCAGACATGACACAATATTGGCAACCGGTATAGCTTAAAATCAGATCGCGGTTTCATCTCTTCGACGTGGATGCTCTAGAGACCGTCGCGGCGGAGAAAATTCCGCACCTAAGGACCGATTGGTCGGGCTACTCGTTGTTCAAAGAGGACATACGCTCTATTGGCTCTGGGAAACGAAACTGTTGCGCCGTTTATTATGTCGAGTTTTAATCAAGGAAGCTCATGTTGGAGGGACGTCGTCTGGGAGAAGTCTGCGTGTCGGTACTGCCCTCTCTGCACATTCATTGCGTGCGAAATACACCGTAAGAAACCATTTTCCTTAATGAGTTTATTAAGCAAATATGAGATACAGTAATGCAGCTATTAAATTACGAGTACGTTCAAGGTATTATACCTTTATAATAATTTAATTTGGCTATGTCGCTAAAAAATTATAAGCGTCAATCAGACTTAATGCTAATTTAATCTAGTTTCATGTTAAAGTAACCTAAGTAGGTACCTACATATAATTATTTCGGTCGACATAAGTTTTCAATAACAATGACTATTTACTAAGTTTTTATAAATAAAAATGCAAGACAAAACCTACCTATTTAAGTAATATTTTCAGATTTGTTGGTCCTTAAAAATCAATTCGAGTCATGTCGTATAACAAAGTACCAGGCGGCGGCGCTTGTCTCATTTATAGTTAATCCAATTTGATACGAGTATATTGGTCCATTAGAAGCGTTGTCCCAGCTTGCTCCGTGATTGTAAGAAAGTACGAGTAACAAGGGCAATAGACCTTCTCTTAACTATTACTTATGTATAAGCTCAACTACCCTCGCATTTCACCGACAAGAGACACACCTAAAATCGATTAACTACCACGACAAGTATGTATGTTCTCGTTCAAAGTAATAATGAAAGCACATATTTTGTTATATCTGATTGAATTTAGTATCTGTAAATAGCTATTCCTATTCAACTTAAAACTGTAAAAACACGGGGTAAGGCCAAAACTTGACTTGAAAAATAATGTTACACGGGCAATAAAGGGACGATTCGACATTTTATTTCCAACGTCAATTCCAAGGGAAGTAATATTGATTGATAACCCAATTTATGTTCGGTGCAAACTGAAGGGATCGCCTAGCGGGAGTGTGAATATTTATTGCACTATGTACTTCAGTGCGTCGTTACGTGGAACTTGCGCAAATTGGATCGCACTTACCGGAAAAGCAATACCGGGCAAAGTGCAAGGATCGTTGTCGCGCCTTGTTGCTTAACAAACTACTCGCCTGCGCTCATCTTTTCATGAATCTATAAACTATGCAACTCGACAAGTAGCCTGCCGCTGCCTAACAAACCTTATGAAAATAGTGATAAAAGCCACACTTTCGTTCATTCCACCTATAAGAATTTGACGTTACCGTCATAATAATGAAAATGCAAGAGCTGCCGAAACTTTTTTAATAACAACAACAGATTTTGCCGAGAACAGCCTGCCTTATTTTGATACAGATAAAATTTGTGAAAAAGAAACTCATTTTGAGCTTATCGAGATCCGGTATCAATCTATTTTGTTTGCACGCTCTGTACTTATAATAGCGAAGGAGGGGAGTTTTTAAAAAAGTCGGTTTTAAACGTAAGTAATACATTATCGGTGTAGCGTTGCTTTAGAGCTTTTCTCGATATCGCCGGAAGCGAGTCACGGATAAATGATTGATGGGCCAGCGCTATCACGCGCGACTTTCACTTATGGCCAAATATTCTACGCGCTCCGCTACTCAAATGTGCCGGCACTATAACGAACAATGAACTTACATTCCATCACTGGCATTGACATGATTTTGATTATTCATTTTACACAACAGAGTTATCGTATCCTATAGGGTTTTCCATCGAGCGGTAATTTAAGTAGAAGAATATTCATATAGTTTATACCTATTTCTATCTTCCTCTTAGAGACTTGCATAGACACACAAAACCCACTTATTGCTCCGTCTTAATTTTCATTTCCACTTGGTAACATTTTCCACAAACCCTACCCAAGGCCCGGCCGTGTACTCGTATTGCCAAGTTATAAATAAGGTTTAAGAAAGAATTTCGACTTGAACTTCGGTTGTGTTTACTAAATATAATTTCTTATTGCTACGTACCAACGTTCGAGTAACAAACAAGTAGAGGGTGAAAATCTTAGCACGTGAGTATCACAGCTAGATTAGCTTTAAGCCAAACTTTAAAGAGCCGCAAAGGTTCATTTGAATGGAACTCGGTGTTGAATTTGCATACTTATTTACATTATCTCTGCTGCACACAAGTGGGGCCCTTTCATTATCAAATTCGCAATACAGGGCGGAGGACAACGGAGGGCGCAGACAGAATACAAACTCCCAGTTGAGAGTGATTATCAGCAAATTCCATTCAAAAAATAGTACCCAGTCTCGATTAACAGAACAATAAAACTACGGGTAGCTTGACTAAGGAAATCTACGGAGTATATTAGATTCATATTGTCATACTAATTTAATATACGTACTACCTACATCTATAAATATAAAAAAAGAAGTCCTCACTCCTCACTGACTGACTGACTCATCAACGCACAGCTGAAACAGCTAACGCTAGAGAGTTGATTTTTGCACAGTCGTTTACATTTATAATGTGGGCTAGGGATAAGAAAGCATTTTTCGAAATAAAATAAATGTTAGCGATCTTTGATTTGAAAATGCATGTCATTTTCGTAATCGGCACCCCGAGGAACTTCAAGATGATACCCATATTGCTTTTTTTTAAAGTATAAATCTATACTTTTGGGGTGCATTTTTAAATCAAAGATCGCTAACATTTATTTTTCTTAAAAATCGATATTGGTGTCATCTTCGAAGTTCCTCGGGTGTGATTACGAAAATGTCATGCATTTGCAAATCCAAGATGGCGGACAATAATTTTTCTTAAAAATCGATATGGGTGTCATTGTCATTTTCGAGGTTCCTCGGGGAGAAGATTACGAAAATGACATCCATACATACCTACATATATATATACGGGTCAAACTGAGAACCTCCTTTTTTGTAGATGGTTAAAAATTACGCTAAGTTAAGTCGCGAGGAAAAGCTAGTATATAACGTAGGTACTGAGAGTACCTATGTGGGTATTTGTAAAAATCATTGAATTTCTTATGTATCAGTAGCTTTGCTGCCTATTTTATAATATTTTTTTTATTGGTTATTCCTCATTTTAGTATATTACATCGTCATTCGCCCACATTATATATACCTTTCTTATTTTTTTTATATATTTAAGGGTATAAAGTAGCTACCTACTAGGTTCATATTGCAAATATACTAATATACGTACATATATTTTATTGTATGCAATATTTAACCAGGATACTATTCGAAAAATGCTTTGAAATGGAGTTGTATTTGTTTATTTTTGCACCGCTATTAACGAATACAATCGTCTATTAAATATATCGTCGTCTAGTACCCATAACACAAGCCTTCTTGAGCTTACTGTGGGACTAGTTCGATTTGTGTAAGATTGTCCTCTAATATTTATTTATTTATTTTTATTTAATCGTAATGACATTGAAGAAGGTCTACTGAAGAATGAGAGAGAAAGAGAATCTCTTATAAACATAAAACATCTCAAGCCTTGTTGTTGTAAAGTATGTTGAATCAAAATAACCGCAACAATTTGAAAGACGTTTATTTAGGCACAAAAGAGATACTTTTCCTTTTACTTAACAAAATTGTAATCAAGCGAGGAATCCCAGCGAAACGTTCTGTAACCTAAAGAAAAGTTTACTTTGAGTTAGGAATTTTATTAGAGAAAGAATTGCTCACACTTTTCAAATATCAAATAGCACTTAGCGGTAACGATTTGATCGGTCTGCGTGCTTCATAGCAGAGGCGGAGGTTGGAGCACCCACTGTCTGCACCACCGTTTTATAAATCCTGAATAATGAGATCCTGAAATACAACACAGCTTTTTTTCGAATTGAGATGCAATTTAATCCATTTTTTGTGAGTTTTAGTTGAGGGTCTCTACGTCTACGCGAAGATAATTAAATTCAACCCTTCTACTCTCTCGAGCAAAGGAAAGTCCCGTAAATTGGAAAACTAAACTATGCGGATCTCACCCCGGGATTCAATTAGGTGCTAATCATATCTGGAGGGTGTGAGTGGATCGATCAAAAGCTACCCCTTCGTGCATCTTAACTGATGCTACAAATCAAAATAGGACTCGATGGCTACGAAGCACGCTTTAACGAAGTTGGTTAAGTCTGTTAGCGCTTGCCTACTCAACCGTCACGGGTCTAACGTTCAACCGTGTAATGTATCCTCTCTGCAAATTGTGTGTGTAGCTTATTATTCAATTATTTGGCGATATCTATGTACACATTCAGTTTCTGAGAATATGAAATTATTTATATACATATGTACGCAAGTTCCGCTATCACGTTTTAATAATAACAAAAGCAAGTGTTGGATGGGGTACAATCTGTGATAGACTATCGTAAACTTAATTTTTCTAGAACATGAGTTGGTTTTATTCATAAACTAGCTTTTACCCGCGGCTTCGCCCGCGTAATAAAAGTAATTTTTAACCGTTTACATAAAAGGAGGTTCTCAGTTTGATCCGTATGTTTGTATGTATGTATGTAGATACGTATGGATGTCATTTCCGTAATCGGCACCCCATAGAACCATAAAGACGACACCTATTTAAATTTTTAAGATAAATTAATTTCCGCCATCTTGGATTTGAAAATAGATGTCATTTTCATAGTTGGCACCCCGGGGAACCTCGAAGATGACACCCATATCGATTTTTAAGAAAAGGAAAAATTTGCTCCCCGCACAAACTTGAAACCCCTTTTTCACCCCTTTAGGGGAGCAATTCCGAAAAACGCTTAAAACGTGTTTTGTTGTATTTAAACAGAGTCCATATACGAAGTTATAAATCTTTCTTTTCAAAAATATTTGCTTTCCGTACAAATTTGAACCCCTTTTCACCCCTTTAGGGAAGAAATTTCAAAAAACGCTGAAATACGGTTTGTTGTATTTTAACAGTCTATAATATATACGAAGTTTTAAATCTCTCACTTCAAAAAAGATGTGCTCCCCGTACAAACACCACATGGAACCACCTTTTCATACCTTTAGGGGAGTAATTTCGAAAATTGCCGAGTAATTTTTTGTTGTATTTAAACAGAAAGTCTATATACAAAGTTTTAAATCTCTCACTTCAAAAAAGATTTGCTCCCCGTACAAACTTGGAACCCCCTTTTCACCCCTTTAGGGGAGCAATTTAGAAACACGCTGAAATATGTTCTGTTGTATTTAAACAAAAATTTTATTTACGAAGTTTCAAATCTCTCACTTCATAAAAGATTCGCTCCCCGTACAAACTTTGAACCCCCTTTTCATCCCTTTAGGGGAGCAATTTAGAAAAACGCTGAAATACGCCATTAATGTTTTTAATCAGAGAGTCTTTATAAAAAGTTTCAACGCTTTTTCCCGCGGCTTCGCCCGCGTACTAAGAGTAATTTTTAACCGTCTAAAAAGGATGTTCTCAGTTTGACCTGCATGCAGATATGTATTAGATGTCATTTTCGTAATCGGCACCCCGAGGAACCACAAAGATGAAACCCAAATTGATAATTAAGAAGAATAAATCTCCGCAATCTTTGATTTGAAAATACATGCCATTTTCGTAATCGGCACCACGAGGAACCTCGAAGACGACACCCATATCGATTTTTAAGAAAAATAAATGTCCGCCATCTTGGATTTGAAAATGGATGTCATTTTTGTAATCTGCATCCCGAGGAACCTCGAAGATGACACCCATATTGATTTTTAAAAATAATAAATCTCCGCCATCTTTGATTTGAAAATGCATGCCATTTTCGTAATCGGCACGACGAGGAACCTCAAGGACGATACCCATATCGATTTTTATAAAAATAAATATCCGCCATCTTTGATCTGAAAATGAGTGTCATTTTCGTAATCGGCACCCAGAAGAACCTCGAAAATGACACCCATATTGATTTTTAAGAAAAATAAATCTCCGCCATCTTTGATTTGAAAATGCATGCCATGTTCGTAATCGGCACCACGAGGAACCTCGAAGACGACACCCATATCGATTTTTAAGAAAAATAAATGTCCGCCATCTTTGATTTGAAAATGCATGCCTTTTTCGTAATCGGCACCACGAGGAACCTCAAAGACGACACCCATATCGATTTTTATAAAAATAAATATCCGCCATCTTTGATCTCAAAATGAGTGTCATTTTCGTAATCGGTACCACGAGGAACCTCGAAGATGACACCCATATTGATTTTTATAAAAATAAATATCCGCCATCTTTGATTTGAAAATGAATGTCAATTTCGTAATCAGCACCCCGAGGAATCTCGAAAATGACACCCATATCGATTTTTAAGAAAAGGAAAAATTTGCTCCCCGCTCAAACTTGGAACCCTCTTTTCACCCCTTAAAGGAAGCAATTCTGAAAAACGCTGAAACATGTTTTGTTATATTTAAACAAAGAGTCTATATACGAAGTTTTAAATCGCTCACTTCAAAAAGATTTGCTCTCCGTACAAACTTGGAACCCCCTTTTGAACCCTTTAGGGGAGCAATTTCAAAAAACGCTTAAATATGTTTTGTTGTATTTAAACATAGAGTCTATGTACGAAGTTTTAAATCTCTCACTTCAAAAAAGATTTGCTCCCTGTACATACTTGATACCCCGTTTTCACCCTTTTGGGGGAGCAATTTCGAAAGATGCTTATATATGTTTTGTTGTATTTAAACAGAGAGTCTATATACGAAGTTTCAAATATCTCACTTTAAAAAAGATTTTCTCCCCGTACAAACTTTGAACCCCCTTTTCACCCCTTTAGTGGAGCAATTTAGAAAAACGCTGAAATACGCCATTAACATATTTAAACACAGATTCTATATACAAAATTGCATGTTTCTCACTTAAATAAATACGGTTTTTCATACAAACTTTGGACCCCCGTTTCACCCCTTTAGGGGATGAATTTTGAAAAATCCTTTCTTCGTGCACCCCTAGACCTTATAATCAACCGACGTGCCAAATTTGGAATCTCTAGAACCAGCGGTTTGGGCTGTGCGTTGATATGTCAGTCAGTCAGTTTGTCAGTCAGTCAATCGGTCAGTCAGTCAGTCAGTCAGTTTCTTCTTTTATATATTTAGATGTAATTTTTTGACTATAAATGGGTCATTGTCAGATTTAGGTTCGCGTCTTTTCGGTGGACATATCAAAAGTTAAGGGCCACAAAGTGTAATTTTGGATTGGTCTAGTAACCCGCATAAACGGCTTTTCCATATCTATAAATGCATGTAATAAAAACGTAACTTAAATGTACTTAAGCCGTTAACTATTGACCACCGGGTGGACAACTTTTGTTTTTACGACTGACAATGGCCCAAATACAATTTTTCTGCAAGTATATCGGTAGTAGCTATTTTGTATCGAATAAAACGAACATGTCGCTTTCTTGTGAGTGCAACAAAGATTCGCTGCATTTGGAAACGACACCAATAGCGAAAGCATTTCCACAGGTGTGCACTTTTCCGATCCCTTTTATACTCACCGTCTCACTCGTACATATCTGTCTTTGCTTCACTGAAAAGAAATTTGACTAGTCATTGGACTGCGAACTCGGTTGCACACTGATACTTTTGTGCATAAAACTAATTTTCACCTCACCCGCTCTGAAAGGCTTACTTTATCGTTTCAAATCTGCGTGCAAAAGTCCATTTTATCCGCTAGCGGATAAAGTGATTTTGAAATTCGAACATGACGTAGTACCGCGCTACCAATTTTTTTTCTGGATGCGTTCAGAATCATGGTTCGGCCATGCGGTCTTAAGGTGGTTTCTACACTGATCATTCAATTTTAGTTTTATATCATTATTTTACCTACTTTTTAATTTATGGAAATAAAAAAATAAGGAATATATTCAAACAATACTCGTATTGCAATTTTCTTTAATAATACTTGAATTGTTTTCTTGTACCTACGTTTCCTCGCTAGGGTGAGGTGAAAAGTTGTGTGTTTCGCTCGGCAGCAAAGTTATTTGGCTTCTCGTGTTTTGAAACCCTCGCTACGCTCAGGATTCTATTCTTGAACCACTCGCTACGCTCGTGGTTCAATTCTAGAATCCTTCACTAGCTCGGGTAAGTAATAAAAGATATAAGAATTTATCATATAACAGTCATAACGTATACGCTCAGTTAGTATAATCGCTTTGTGTATAACGTTCATTGCATATAATGAACGAAATGTATAATGCCAAATCATATATTTTCAATAAATATAACGTTATTTAGATATAATTTCAATTGATATAACGATCGAAACGTATAATATTCAATACATCTAAATATTGAAACGTATAATAATCAATTAATATAATAACGTAACGTAACGTTATTTTTCGTACAATTATTGTAACGCCTAAGTAGTTTTAATGCAAGCATGCATGAATGCAAGCAAGCAATCATGCATGTAAACAAGCAATCATGCATGCATGCAGACAACTGACAAGCATATTTTTTAAGGCGCATAAAAACGCTCGACTTTCAATTCGAACACTCGCGCCAAACAACAACTTTGCAGCCTTGCATAACAAATAACTATTGTTCCTAACACGAAAAGCATTGAGACCGAAGATATACACCAATTTAATATTGGAACTGACTGTCACACATCCCGTCCCTATACAGTAAGTAGGTTATGTTGATAGTTATATTGCATTGTTAATGTTTTTGATGCTGTTCGAAGTGTGTTCGAAGCACCAAACTATGCAGTTACGGCGAATAGTTGAAAAGGAACGTACTGTTATCGCACGTCGTTGCTCAAGAATGTGAACGATAGAAAGTTCCTCCACCATTATACCGTGCAAACATCCTCGGAACACCAAACTATTGACCCGAGCCTTCACATAGACAACTTTTAATATCACGAAATTGCCTCAACATCATTTAGTCGCTGGAAATATTACTTTAATCCCAGAGCAATAAAGTTTAAGTGTCTGAGCTTGCGGGGAATGCAATAAAACGTTCTGAAATTCAAGACGCACTGTCAAAGTCTTAGCCGTTTCTTTTCATCTAAGGTTATGCGTAGTAAGAGTAAGGTATTGCTTTCTCTGTCGAGTGAATGTCACGCTTATATTGCAAAGACAGCCTGCAACACGATGTCGACGATGAAAATTCTTGGTATACACCAGTGTTATTTTATGAGGCAGTGGACTTTTTAATATGGTATTGGAAATAAATATGAAAACAAGAGGAAACGAGAAAAAACATCTTAGACGGTATACAAATAGGAATAGAGTTTATTTGTAGCTTTATTCAATTTATGACGTTATGATAAAATGCAGTATTTAGGTAATTTAACGCTGATATTTTTCGTTTGGTGTGGCAACATAACGTCTCATTAACCCTTCAAATTAGTCCTACAGAGAAAAGTGAACAGTTTTAACGCACAATAAAAGCCTAGTCAAAAATGCGGTTATCTGCCAAATCTCGACGTTTCCAAAATTAACTGTGGCACATAACTTTTTTATTGCGATATGTGTTACATCCCCTCGCAGACGGCCAGGGGTTGGTGTCCTTGTAAAAGCAGGTTTATGAGGGACACGTGTCGACCCCAGAAGATAGAATACATCGAATATAGTACAGACCTAACGGAAGGGCAATGGACTTCAATAAAATTCACACAAGCTGTATTCTTTACGGAACTTGTGGCAATAAACATTCGACGCCCATCAGTCGCCGTAATAAGTTCGTAAATTCGAAAAAGAGAAAGAAAACCAGTGAATATGATAGTTAGATATATCGATACTAAATAAGTATTTAAAAAAAGGTGATTAAGTTTTTACTTCCGTAAAATAATATGGCATATATTAGTCGTTACCATGCTTACATCTCCTGAGTCACTCTTTAAAACTGCGATTTTATAGGGTTTAATTCTACTAAACATGAGTTTTAGCGATGAGTATAAATCCATATGAACATGGGTCATCTCTTGAGCATGGTTTGAGTCCATATTATTAACTAACTCTCTCTAAGAAAGTCGGTTACTGTTGTCTCCTCGCTGATGGGAAATAATAAAAACAAGAAAAAGTTGATTTACCCATATATATATTTTTCTACTCGTATATGTACAACTCAAGTGTAAAAAAAGACGTGGTATCACACGAGTAGTAGGTATAACATTTCAAAAATGATTTAGATTTTAGATTTAGATTTATTTATTTCACAATATACAATGTCACTTAAAATTACACATAGTCAATTTTGAGGAATTTATATTGTGAGCGTCAGTTTTGAAACATGCACAAATTAGGTAGATAGAAGTAGATTAAAATTATAAATTATAATGAAATACAAAAAATATTAAGATTTGTCAATATTTTTAAATATCACCTTACGGGTCGTCAATAATGTAGACAATACATGTCAATAAAAAATAGAATACAATAAATCTAACTAGTTTTGTCATAATACTCATTTATAAAATAAAGTGGATTTTCCACTAAAAAGTTTCTCAGGCGACTTTTAAATTTTTTGTCACTAGTTTCATCTTTCAGTTCTAGGGGTAGTTGCTGATAGGGGTAGTCGGCCCTATATCTCGTGGGTTTTTTCCTGCAAGCGCCTGCGACTTGGGACTGTTCTTAGGCGCCTGTTTTCACTGCAACCATTGTACGTAAGGCACGTTTCTGCAGTATTAAAACTCGATTGCCATCTGTCGAATCACCCCACATGATCGTACCGTACGACATTAGCGAGTGAAATATTGCAAAATAAACCGATCTTAAGAAAACCTTCGGTATGAGGGGTTTAAGTTTTCGCAACACGAAGATGGCACTACTCAGTTTGTCGACATGACACTTCCAGTGTAGGTTTGAGTTTTCTGCTGTTAATATGCATGTTGTTACATTGTTTGTACTGCTGTTGGTTCTCCTAATATAAATAAATAAATAAATAAATAAACCCGAGAATAAGTATTTTGACACTGGTTCGTGTGGCCTTCGAAGAGGCGGAAAAGCTCAAAAGTCTCAAATTTAAATATACACTCCGTTCCGTTCAGTTAATTTCAACTTCATTCCATTCGGTGTCGAGACTCTTGGACCGTGGGGTCATGCAGCTCATCAACTGTTCAAGGACCTATCTAAAAGGCTTATATTAGATTCCACGGGGGTCGTAGAGCTAGCAGCTTTCTCGCTCAACGCATCAGCGTAGTGATTTCAGGGAGGAAATGCGGCATTTAAATGCATTCTAGTTAATTTTAGTCTAAATATTTAGTCACAAATATTTACTAGCTTCTGCCTGCGACTTTGTCCGCGTAGAACTCGTTCATCGCGTTGGGATTTAATTGCTATTCTTTCATTTCAGGCGCTTATCTAGTTATCGCTCTTCTAAACAACTTCCACCCTCTTAAGGGATGATTTCCGGGATAAAAAGTAGCATATGTCCTTCCCCGGGACTCAAACTATCTCTATACAAAATTTCATCTAAATCTGTTCAGCGGTTTAAGCATGAAGAGGTAACAGTCAGACAGAGTTGCCTCAATTACATATGTTTTGTTTATGTATACACGTGGCCACTCACTGTATGCCTTGTCCACCAATTTAAGGTCGCTCAGCGAGCTATGGAGCGAGCTATGCTTGGAGTTTCTCTTAGGGATCGTATCCGGAACGAAGTTATTCGTCAGAGAACAAAGGTTACCGACATAGCTCAGCGAATTAGTAAGCTGAAGTGGCAGTGGGCAGGTCACATATGTCGCAGAACCGATGGCCGTTGGGGCAGACTGGTTCTTGAGTGGAGACCGCGTGTCGGCAAACGTAGTGTAGGACGCCCTGTAACTAGGTGGGGCGATGATATTCGTAAGGCAGTGGGCAGGGATTGGAGGAGAAGAGCTGAAGACCGAGCTCAGTGGCGTGCCATGGGAGAGGCCTATGTCCAGCAGTGGACTGACACAGGCTGATGATGATGATGATGATGATGATGATGATACACATATTAAGTTATATGTAAGAATATATGTTCTAATATTCAGAATTATTTCGATGGTGGCATGTCATTATGATACATATTATTTATGATTTTATCATACATACTTAATATTCTAAAATGGACGTCTTTTATTACTTTATCAAAACTTAATTAAGGCAAATAGTAAATAAGCAAATATTTCATTAAACCTAAAAAAGTATTATCAAATAATGATTTATCAAATTCTTATTTGGCAAAAAAAAAGAAAACAACCCAGGAAGACCTGTTCGGGCAAAATCGACTTTAATACGGATAGGTTAGAAGATTATCTTCGAGAGAGAGTTATAATCTTCGAGGCTATTTTTTTATAAAAGCCCAGAAAGACCTGTTGCATATCGACTCTAACGCGGATAGGTTAGAAGATTAAGATGGAAGCTGAAGCGAAGTGAAGCTCCCGTCTTAATATTAAAGCCCAGAAAAAGGTAAAATCGACTCTAACACGCTAAATTAATGTTATGACTATTAAATGTTATGACAAAGTCCAATAGGGCTAAACTTTTATGACATGTGACTTTAGAACAGTCGTTAGTAGGGATTTCGATGGACACCCGAAAATAGGACATACAAAATTATGAGTTTCAATATAGACCCGTTGGGTGTCCATCGAAATCCCTAATGACGATTGTCCTAAAGTCACGTGCCATAACAATAATAGGATAATCACATAGGATAATCACATTTAAGGTTATTAGGATAAATAACTTTAGGTCAATGGTAATTAGGGCTATTAAACGTTAGGACAAATAATATTAGGGAATAACCCAGTCGGACAATTAAGCTTCGGTCAAAATGTATTAGGTGAATCATTTATAGGCCTAAAAACGTTAGGACATATGATCAGTATGACAAACTATACGCGGGAATATAAAAATAGGACAAAAAACCTTAAGAGATTCCAATATTGGACCCGTTACTTTTTTATGATTATGAAAATTGTTAAAGTTATCAAAAACAATTTGCAACGTTGCCAGCATTCTGCCTGGACGTTAAAATGAAATGCCTGCATGCCTGTAGGCGTAAAAATAGTGTTAGCCATTTTTTCCAGCTATCTGACGGTTTATGTGTCATCTCTCCCGGTCGACGTTGTCCGCTCCGCGGGGAATAGTATTGCTATTTTTACAGCAAACAAGAACCTAATTGACACTTCTGCACACTTCATTAAATGCGCCTCCGTCTGCGACTGTAAGGGGCGGCTGCGCTTTATTTATAAGACTTTGTACTATAGATATACCAACGTGTAAGTAAGAGAGAAGATACCCTTTGTAAACAAAATATACTCAGGTGTAGCTAGCTCAAAACGTTTTATAATTTCACCGCGACGTATCCAAATCTTTCCGCCTAGTCCCAGTGCAGACAGTTATTCACATTTAGTCCGCTATTTGTTACTTAACAATACACTTATTCTTGTATTATTCAAGAATATATACAGGGTGTTCAGTAAATAATGGACATGTTTTCTGCACCGATAGAGCACCTGAGGCTGGTCCAGAAAATGGACTTTTAGGTTTAGTAAAAGTCCCTTGGTTTTTGAGATAATCGAACTTTTCCATTTTCTTAATAATTGGTACCTTGTTTCACTTTAATGACCATTGAGGCCGTAAAAGAAAAGATATTCTCGTTCTGTTTGTTGCTAAATATTCACTAGTAGTGATGCTAACTGACAGACAGGTATTAGAACTATAGGGTTGCCTTAAAAATAAGGCTTTCATGAATAACATTACATTTGGCTCTACAATTTTCAACTGGTTTGATCGCTCGTGGTGAATAAAAATTGTATGGAAACTAGGGCGACCAACTTTCTAAAACATAGTTCATCTAATACTGATTTTAAAATGGTATAACACATGCTAATTACGTCTTTGCATATGAAGATATTGCTATTAATATTCAGTAAGAGTGAAATTTAACCAAAGAACCATACTATTGACAATCGTCTTGGTACTTAATTGGATTAGTTGGAACGTGTACAAAACATCTCTTATTAACTAAAATAACACCCAATTACTACAAAGAAATGGTTATATTAATGGTTATGATTTGCTACTATCTCAGTCAACGAAAAAAGTTATTAATGAATAAATAAATAAAATAAATAAATATTAGAGGACAATCTTACACAAAACGAACTAGCCCCACAGTATGCTCAAGAAGGCTTGTGTTATGGGTACTAGACGACGATATATTTAATAGATATAAATACTTAAATACATAGAAAACATCCAAGACTCAGAAACAAATATTCATGCTCATCACACAAATATTTGCCATGACCGGGATTCGAACCCAGGACCGTCAGCTTCACAGGCAGGTGCACTACCCACTAGGCAGTGTTGTCAGATGGTTACATTTCTTACATTTTTAGTAACTTTTAACCGGCTCGCGTAACATGTAAGTAACTTCTGTTCTAAAGGATTTTTGTGTAACTTTTGGGAACAATGAAATTCTATTTAAAAAGAAAGTTCAATTGCATCTAACCGGGACCAAGCGAGACAATTTATAGGCTTCCATACAGAAAAATGACAAAACAACCTACATGGTACGACTCGTCTGTCTGTCAGTCTGTTGCAACATTGACATTTGAGATACCGCCTATTAGCCTGGCGTAATTCTGTCTCCTAACTCGACGAATTGTAGCTTATGTTATTTCTATAGCTATTCATTTCTTTAAATCGAATGTTTTCATAAGTAATTATGAAAAATATAAAAAATGTAACTTTTTCATCAAAAATGTAACTTTTCAAGAAATAAACGTAATTTTCGTTCCAACGGCCCTGGCAACACTGCCACTAGGCTAAACCGGTCGTCAAAACAGAGATAACTTTATGTAGGACCTTGTTTCTTCTAGCTGTCAACGCAACCATCGTCAAGTCAATAACGGTGGGCGGCAACGGGCTTGGAAATATTCTGGAGTAGCAAGCGTCCATAGGTTACGGTGTTTGATTACCATCAGGCAGGCCGTAAGCTTGTTTACCACCGTGGTTGCATTTATTATTTTGATTAAAAACCGCGCGCTCGCGACTGATATAATAAGAATACTCATTTTGCGCCTCAGTGAGATTGGTTGAGGGGTTTCAACCGAATCTGAGGTGTGATTGGGACCGAGCTACTGGGAGTTTTGTCACTGGTTCATTAAACCTAGCCTAGCTCCAAGAGTCCAGCAAGAAACTCAGGCCCGACCTGGGTTGGACTGACTCTACCCGGTGTGCTGTTAAGGAAATAATCCCTGAGACTGCACAACTCACGGTTGTAGAGGTCTTTGGCATTTAAAAAGCCGCGACCTCCACACTTCCGTGGGATGTACAGTCTCATAACAGACGAGCGCGGATGTAGCATGCGGTGCGCAGTGAGCAGTACACGTACCCTTCGGTCCAGGGCATCCAGCTCAGTCTGAGTCCATCTTAGTATGCCAAAGGAGTATGTGAGCAAGGATACCACCCAAGCGTTGACGGCGCGCACCTTGTTGCCGACCGACAAAAGACTATTAAGTACTTTTGTCAGGCGACACAAGAAGCGCTCCTTCACTGCCCGCTTTACGCCCTCACCCTCAATACCCAAAGACTGTGACATACCAAGATATTTATAGGTTTCTGAAGACATCTGAGGGACATAGTTATTTGTGGAATTTACAACTTTTCCCCGCTGTACATGCATGACCGCACACTTATCCACACCAAATTCCATTTTGATTGCGTTACTGAAAGCTTTTGTTTTTTTAGTAGCTCCAACAGGTCCTGTCTATTTGGTGCAAATAGCTTAAGGTCATCTACGTAGAGCAGATAAGAAATGACCTCACCCCCTCTTCGTAGCTGGCAACCTAGCCCTGAATCCTTCAGCAGCGTGCTGAGTGGATTCAACGCTAGGCAGAACCATAAGGAACTAAGACTGTCACCCTGGAAGATACCCCACTCAATCTTAATAGTCCTGCGGATGGGCCGCTCCCGCCTCCTGGTTGATAAAGAACTGTGGACCACTGCCCCATGCAAGCACTTAAGAACGATCTTAAAGCTGCATGAACTTTATACAGCTTCAAGATCCGCCTCAGCCATGAATGAGGCACCGAATCATAGGCCTTCTTATAGTCAATCCAGGTGGCCGGCAGGGTCCCTTTGTTCCGCCAGACTCGTTGGCAAATGGTCATGTCTATATGGAGGAGCTCTTTAGTACCACGTGACCCAACCCGACATCCATTTTGAACTGGGGCCAAAATATTGTTCGCAACAATGTGCATGTTAATTTTTTCTCTAAAAATGGATGTAAGGAGCTTGTACAGCGTAGGCAAGCACGTGATGGGTCTGTAGTTCTTCGCTTCCGTGGTACTACCAGACTTATAGAGCAGGGAGGTAATACCAGTTGTTAAGGGAGGTGGCAGGGAATCGAGCTCGAGGGCTTGCTGTAACTGCATTGCTAGACTTTCGTGTGAGCATTGAAACCACTTCAGCCAGAAGTTGTGCAATTCATCCGGTCCCGGACTTTTCCAGTTCGGGGCCGTACGGATGGCAGAACTTACGCCTTCGGGGCTGACGGTAACAGACCCCATGAGTTCGATGGACTCACACTCACGTTCGACAACACCGATCCAGTCGCCCTCGGTGTGTTCGACAGGCACGTAGTATCTGGTCAGTGCCTGACTGACCAGATACTACGCCAAAAGTTAACCATGGCAGTAGCATCCGGTTGCAGTCCGTCAGACAAACGATGATCGGTTCCGTCCCACTACCGGTATACCTTCCTTTAGTCACTCTGGAAAATACGATTCTGTTGGTATCGGTCCACACGCTCTCTGTCGGCGAATACGGCTTGACCATGCATAGACTTTCTACTTCAGAAAGTCAATACGTTCCGTGACACAGGCCATGTAAGGCCTGGTTCACGAAGCGCATGACTCGGGGGTGGTTATTGCCCCCCTGAAGTAGATCAGCTTTGCTATTAGTGTCCTAAATGCATTGATACGCCGCTCAATCCGGACTTGCCATGCAGGGACCGGACACCCCCGGCGGTCTTAGGTGCACGGTTAGCGTCCGGACACTTGACGCGAGCAACACGGCACGCCGCGATGGCTCCGAAGTACATGATTGAGTGTGTATCAATCAAATCCTCGTTAGCCCGTTAATACGGGTATAGGAGATCATTTAGGGCTCCCATTAGCGCTAGATTGCGTCTATTCACGGGTAAGCGTGGTAGTCGTGGCCTAGAATTGGGTGTGGAACGGTACCGCATAATCGCCTCATCCAAAGCCCTCATCAGTTGCTCATTGGCCTGGGTACTCACACTCAGAGTCGCACAACCCCCGTCGGTACTGGGATCGATCCGCGGCACCCCCGGTGCCATATCGGATGGGGCCACCGGATCCGGTAACACGGCGGGTCGGTCCCGCGTCGAAGATGAGGCCGCGCGAGCAGAGAATGCCTCCAGGCGCAACCGATCAAGCGTCGAGTCATCCAACCGTTTGTTCCGTTGAATGACCCGCACCTGATCCGATAGGCGTTGCGCAGATACGGTGATGGCTAGTTCAAGCGCTTGAAACAGAGGAAGCATCCGACCACGATACGCGGATAGATTAATTCCTCCCTCTGTCGCCCCAAAATACGCTCGCATGCAATTCTCATTCATTATTTGAGTCCATTGCATGCGGCGCACTGTACCACCGGTAGCGGGAGTTGTAGGCGGGGCGGTATGCCCCACAGGCCCCAAGCGTGCCGGCAGCGGTGGCCGTCCTTTTCGCACAGGTGGTCGTGGCGGAGGTGACGGCGGCTCGCGCTCGTCACTGCTCGACCCGCTAGTTTCAGGCGCCGTGGCGAACTCGTCACCTAACGACGAGGGCGAGGAGCTGGACAGCGCAGGCGGTGGTGGTAGACGTGCGCATTGTTGAACTACTCTTGCTCGTAGTCTCGTTATCATTTTAGTTGTAATTTATATTAAAACGGCTTCTCGCCGTTTGACATTCTTTGACAGGTCACATTTTTCCTTGTATGCGTTTGGAGATTGCATTTTAACGTTTTATTTCCGTAATACATAATGTCGAGCGGTGTTATTATATAAAAACTGTCTAAAACTATAATAACGGCGTAAAAAAGCGAAATATAAAAATTTACAATTCAAATAACGAAAGGAGACATCCGCCAGTGTCAGCAGTTTATTATTATTAATAAATAAATATTTTTGGACAATCTTACACAAATCAACATAGTCCCAAACTAAGCAAAGCTTGTACTATGGGTACCAAGTGACGATATACATACTTATATAGATAAAATAGATACTTAAATACATAGAAAACATCCAAGACTCAGGAACAAATATTCGTGTTCATCACACAAATACATGCCCTGACCGGTATTCGAACCCGGGACCTCCAGCTTCGAAGGCAGGGTCACTACCAACTAGGCTAAAGCGGTCGTCAAAAAAAAAATTGTAAAGTGGGCGGGGTATTATTATTATTTATCTGACTGACAATTCCGAATGTTAGATGCATTTATTTTTCTGTTTACTTTTTATCGTGTTTTGTATTAGTCTGGTCGACATTATGTTATTTTTATTTTTCCTGTTACGACGATCATGATAACAATTCTTGTAATTTTGACGTGTGTGCAAATTTATAATGTAATTCCTTATCGTGAAATAAATTATCTAAATCTAATATATTACGCGAGGCCGATTTTTGTACACCCCATCAAATATACAGTTATGGTCCGATTATAATAAATAATATGTCATAAGATTCGTCTCATGCTGGAGAGTTGCATAAAACTCTTATTTTTTCATATTATTTCAGAAAAAGGACTAAAAACTTGATTTTAAAAAACTACTGTGCGCTGATCACGTGACTTTGGCCGCGTGACGTGGCTCCTGTTTTTGAATTGACATAACACAGTAAAAAAAATAAACAATAACTGAACTCAAACCTGTAGTACTAGTAAGTTCTTCAGTATGAAAAAATATACGGTTTGCGTCGGCAACGTATATCCACAACCCCAAGAAAATTAACAAAATACAAAACAGCGATCTTTTTACAATGTTTACATGAATGACAGACGTATTGTATAGTCATTTAACTCAACGTCAACATTTAATATTTTTTTTCTTCTATGCCAGTATTAAATTGTCATGACCTTTTTACTTCAATAAAAATTATAATTATACAAACTCTTCGCTAATTCAAAATTTTGAGAGAAAACCTCTTTAGGTTTAAGCCATTCATTGTCGTGGACGTCCATCTCTGTTATAGTCTCTTGGCATCTTTGTTGACCTTAACAGTGCCTTGCGCGCCGATAGGCTAAATCGCCAATAGGATACAATTCCTATTGGCGATTTAGCCTTTAGAAAACTTTTCTATCCTCGGTGAAGTGTGCAGCGTAGGGAATTATAAATGACATGTCGAAACTTGAGACGATACTGACGAACTGATTTATTAGGTAAAATACATTGCTTTTATAGGAAAGATTGGAATGCAAGGAATGCGTATTGCGCAATAGTGAACAAAGGAAAATGTTATTATTTTCCATCCAGTATTGGAATGTCAAGGTTAATGGCGCTGTTCTCGGAAGTTATAAAATAGAAAATCATTTCTTATTTTAGCTTAGCTGATCAGGTGGCGCTTTGGGTGGTCTATCACTACATCGGGATAGCTAATCACCCAGCGGACTCCCCTTCTGGGTGGAGGCCCATTGTATTGCTGGACGAGACCGGGAATATGTTGGATAGAATCCTCGCTTCCCGGATCAGGAAGCAATTAGAAAACGCGGGCCCCAATGTCATTCCAATATCATGGAGTCCCTCCTTACCTGAGGCGCATCGTGAAGCGGGTACTATGAAGAAAGGGGAGTTCTCACGATGTTCTTCGGATAGCCAGTAGAATAATATTATGACGGGAAAAGTTGAGGGCCACATGTTACGGGGCAGACTACCCGCTAGATAGAACACCCAAATCACTGGCGCCCTGCAACTATATCTGCACGAGGCCATCCATAAGGTGATAGGTGATAGGAGCCTATGGAGGAGTCTGGTCAATAATAATTGGACTTTGCGTCGAGGGAACGACTGATGATGATGATGTTCCGCATTCACGCTGTCCGGATAACTTAGCTAGCAGTCTACTTTAGACTTGGCTTTGATCCGGCATAATGTGACACTGAAAAGGAATTGTCGATTTTTAAGACCCCTTTTTCAAATATAACCCTGTGCGGTGTTCCTAAAAGAGGCACAAATTACAGAAATCTATCTATACCTATAGTTGTTCCTTTTCTGAATAACTATCGGAATTTCCGTATTTAAGCGGCGTCGGGACGCCGCTACGGGACTCTCGTCATACTTAATATTCTAAGTTGGACGTGTTTTATTACTTTACCAAAACTTCATTATGGCAAATAGTAAATAAACAAATATTTAATTAAATCTAAAAAAGTATTATCAAATAATGATTCATAATTGAGTGCGGAGTTCGACTCGAACCAGATAGGACGCGTACACGCAGTGCACAGTAGATAACCAGTTAGCTAGACCCCTGCCTCACGGCATTAACGAGAAGTGCCCGTGTCTCGGTCGCTGGACGCTCCGTATAGCCGACCAGCCAGCAGAGACCCGTCGTTTACGGACATAGTTGAGATATACAGTGTCTCGCGCGATTGGTTTTGTGACGCGTAAATATACCCACTTGTTTTTCGTGCATTAGTTATCGCGCAATATTAGTAAATAAAAATGTCGAAAAATTGTGAGGCCTGCTGCAAAACAATTAAAACTAATCAACTTATACTACAGTGCACCACTTGCGTTAGCGCATATCACGCTGTGTGTGTTAACATACACGACCCTCGGGAAGTAACGGCCAGTTTTAAAGATAAGTGGATCTGCCCCGCCTGCATAAGTAATCGGCCTAAACAAGGTAACTCGAGTACGCCGTTACGAGTCCACATCACGTCGGATGAGTACAACAGTGGAAAAGCAAATGTTACCCTGCGGCCCCAGAACAAGAAAACAGGCTCGTCTGCGGTCAGACCAGAATTAAGTTCGGACTCGGACCCTGTTACATTGTCTTCGCTGGCCACCGAAATAAAATTAATGCGACAGGATATGTGCAAAATGAATGAACATTTGCAAAATCTCGCAGCGTCATACACGCAGTATATTGCGCGCATCGATCATTGTGAGAGCCGTTTCACCGAATTCGCCGCGCGTATTCGGACAGTCGAGGAATGCGAAATAGAGAACGAAAAGCTCCGACACAGAGTTACGCAGCTTGAAGATCAAATCAACAGTCAGGCACAAGAGAGGCTGTGCAACGAGATGGAAATCGCGGGCGTTAATGAATGTCCTAATGAAAACAAAGTTCACATAGTGCTCACAGCTGCGATGAAGATGGGCGTTAATTTATCAGATGCGGACCTGGATGTCGTAACCAGGACCGGCCCCAGAGGGCCCGCGGTGTCATCAGGTGAAATCGGGTTGCCACGACCCCTGGTTGTAAAGTTTGTTCGACGCGCCAAGAGGAACGAGTTCCTTAAAGCAGCCAAGAGTAGACGCAACATGACCACAGCAGCAATTGAAGTAGACGGTCCCCCTAGGAAACTTTATTTCAACGAAAGATTGACCAAGAAAAACCGCCAGTTATTTCGTGAGGCCAGGGTACGGTCGACCAGCGCCGGGTACAAATTCTGCTGGACGAGAAATTGAAACATCCTCATCCGCAAGAAGGCGGGTAGCCCGGAAATCATCATCAGAAGCAGCGCAGACCTTGACCGGTGCCTGCGGGACAATGCAGAGGCCTTTACTCCAAGCGAGCCATCCATGGACTCCAGCACAGCAATGCGTCAAGAGCAAACAACTAATGAAAAGAGCGTTAGTATGTAGTAACTTCTCATTTGTTTCATTACTGATATATTGGATTGATGTATTATTCCGGTCTCGCTTTAATACGAAAAAATCACATTCCGACAATGAAGTTTCGTTTAAATACAATGTCACACAATACTCACAAAACTCTCACACAACATACATGACAAACAAAACATATTTGGTCAGAATAATAGTCCTTATATGTAGGAACGCTATGACTACAAACAATTTCGATATAGTAGTTGCATCTTACTGTTACGAAGATGGCATTACATGACCTTGAACATAGAATAGACCAATCGTTCTCGATTATGTGTCATAGACTCAACACTCCTAACGAATGCAAAATTACTCACATTCAACATCAGAAGTTTGCAATGTAACTTCGATGCATTCCTGGTTGCTTTAAAACAAATTGACATAGAGTACGATGCGATAGTACTCACGGAGTGCTGGTTAAATGAAGGTTCCTTAATTGAGCAATTACCGGGCTATCAGTCATTTCACACTTACAAGGTCATAAATAAAAGTGGCGGGGTTGTAGTTTATGTTAAGGAGAGCTATAACGTGACAGCGGTAGAACCACCATTCGATGACGCCAATTGTCTTGCTGTGAATGTATCTGACAAGCTCATTATTTATGGTATTTACCTATCCCCGTCATTGACAAACATCAACAATTTTTTAAATTCATTAGATTCTACACTATCTCAAGTTAAAAACAAACACCATGTTATTTTAGCCGGGGACATCAATATTGACCTGTTGAACACAACTAGTAATCATTCGGAGTATGTCTGCCTTTTGGCTTCCCACGGGCTTCTCCCCGCGATCACCAAGCCGACTAGGAAAGAGACGTGCCTTGACCATATTTTCATAAAATATAATAATATGGCCTCAGTTGGCGCGGTATGCCCGTGCTCTGTCACAGATCATGACTTAGCTATGGCTGGTCTCCTAAATTTTAAATCTGAAAAAAGTGACCGTTATGTCCTTAAAATCAACCACGGCAAAGTGGCGGAGGAGCTGGAATCAGTCAATTGGTCGGTGGTAACGAGCGCAAATAATGTGGACCAGGCAGCCGAAAATTTTAATTATTTGATAACCCAGGCAGTTAAAAAACATACCCGTCACGTTAAAATTAGCCGATCTAAATTTAACATTAAGCCGTGGATCACACCGGGACTTATGAAATGTATGAGACATAGGGACAAATTGCATTCGCAGGTAAGAGCATCACCACAAAATCACAGTCTGCGCCTAATTTACACGAGGTACAGAAACTTCTTTGATAACCTTCTATATAATCTCAAAAATGAATACCAAAACAAGCAATTACTCGACAACAAAGATAATCCTAGTAAACTCTGGCAATCAATTAAAAGCATCTGCGAAAATCCTAGTCGAAAAAATGATGCAGTGGAACTTATCACATCAAATAATAAACTAGTGCCAGAATTGCTAAACGATTGCAACAGGTATTTCTCCACGAATGGTAAGAATCTTGCAGACATTATTTTAACTAAAACAACCGAAACACAACAAACATTGGCTGCAAAATATAAACCCATCCGGATGATTAAAAACTCTTTCTTTATGCAGCCAACCGATATTCACGAAATTGATAAAATTATTTCTCAGCTAAAGATCGACAGTGCACCTGGACCTGACAACGTGAAGCCAATATTAATAAAAGAAATTAAGGATATAATATTGGAGCCACTAACCTTCATCTGCAACCTTAGCATGCAATCCGGCTGTTTTCCTGATTGCTGGAAGGTAGCTTCTGTGTCACCTATTTACAAAAACGGTGCCAAAAATACTCCAGTTAACTTTAGACCTGTGTCCCTTTTATCTGTATCCTCAAAAATATTAGAAAAGTAAGTTAAGATCAGAATGGCCAGTTTTATTGATAGCAATCACTTAATTTCTAATCACCAATTTGGCTTCCGGGCAGGGAAGTCGACTGAGGACGCGGCTACCCTTCTTACCAATCTAATCGCTGGTGACCTTGAAGGTGGAAAAAAGTGCAATGGTATATTTTTGGACCTAGCTAAGGCCTTTGACACCGTCTCGGTCACTATTCTCTTAAAAAAACTAGAATGTGCGGGAATCAGGGGAGTGGCTCTAGACTGGTTCACAAGTTACCTCACTAATCGCAGACAAATGGTGAAAATAGGTGAAATGAAGAGTGATCAGCTTCCTATCAGCTTCGGGGTACCACAGGGTAGCATACTCGGTCCATTATTATTTACGCTGTATATTAATGATATTTTTGACATTAGTATCCCCAATTCAAACCTGGTGTGCTATGCGGACGATACAGTAATATTGGTAAACGGGAAAACTTGGGATGATGTATATTGTTTGGCGGAGAACGCACTTATAAAGGTGGCAGTTTGGTTAAATAGTAATCTTCTGACTTTGAACGTCGATAAAACCAACTTTCTAGCCTTCTCTAAAACCTTTGCCAATTCACCCCCACCAGAAAGAGCTATTAAATTCCATGCATGTGCACATAACGATGCTGCGGGGCAGCTGCTTCCTATCTGCTCATGTCAGGCAATTAAGAGGCAAACTGTCGTTAAATATTTAGGGATATTGTTCGACCAAAACCTGACCTTTCTACAACACATCTCCACGCTTGCCACAAGAGTAAGGAAAATCATATATGTAATGAAAAGACTTCGGGGCTGTGCTACCCCAGAGATACTTCGAGTGGTTTATCACGCTTTAGCCCAATCGATCCTACAGTACGGAGTAGCCGTCTGGGGTAGCGCAGCTAAAACCCACCTGCTCCTCGTGGAAAGGGCACAGAGGGCGGTAATAAAGGTTATGATGAAAAAGCCTTTTAGATATCCCACAAATCGGTTGTACCAAGAAACGAAGTTTCTGAGAGTGAGACAGCTATTTGTCATTAAAGCGATCACTAGAATACACAAGAACATGGTAGGAATTTCAAGGAAGCGTATTTACAAAATACCTGTTCCTAGTTACAGATCAGATCTTGCCAGGAGGTCGCCCGCGTACGCACATTTATGTGCATATAACTACATATGTAACAAAATGGAAATTAAACATCTATCAGTCACTCAAGTTAAAACTGTAGTAAAACACTGGCTGTTTACACTGACTTACGAAGAAACAGAATGCATCGTTAAACACATCAAAGCAAAGTAAACTCAATCAAGCAGAACACACACACACACGCACACAGGCATACACGCACGCACACACACTCACACATACTCACACCACACACAAACACACACATATACATATATATCACATTCCCACACACAGACTAAATAGCTATTAAAAATTAAAAATAAAAGTTGTGTAGTATTTATTAGTTTAATTAACCGAATTCTTTTTTAATGTTGTAACTAGGTTTATTTATGTTCACGCTGAATTTGTATGTACCTAAAATTAATTTAAGATTATCATTGTTAACCGCACTCGCAAAGGCCAAGATACAGGCTCAGCCTAGTTTGGTCTTTGATGGAACATCGATCAATGTATTCATCTATTTTGGATTAATAAACCTTTTTTGATTTTGATTTTTTGATAATATTCTTATTTGGCAATAAAAAAGAAAAAAACCCAGGAAGACCTGTTCGGGCCAAATCGACTTTAATGCGGATAGATTAGAAGATTATCTTCGAGAGAGAGTTATAATCTTCGAGGCTATTTTTTTATAAAAGCCCAGAAAGACTTGTTGCAAAATCGACTCTAACGCGGATAGGTTAGAAGATTAAGATGGAAGCTAAAGCGAAGCGAAGCTCCCGTCTTAATCTTAAAGCCCAGAAAAAGGCAAAATCGATTCTAACACGCTAAATTAATGTTATGACTATTAAACGTTATGACAAAGTCCAATAGGGCTAAACTGTTATGAGACTCGCAGTTGACCGGTTTTTAATTAGTTATTACTTATATGAAATAAAATTACAACATTTCTTTGAGGCACACATGGCAACATAAAAATAAAAAAATCCGACAGAGAAATTATTTTAGGTAACGATATTGAATGTTGGCGGGTAGTGATGGATCGTTTATAATTTATTTACCTATACCGCCTACTCGCCCGCACCCACTTTAGAAGCGGCGTCAACAAAATTGGTTCCTTGGGGACTTTTCTCCAATTATCGGTGAACGCTGGGGAAGGCATTGTTGATCGGTATAAAATACGATACGGCCTGTCTCTATACTGCAGCTACGTGAATAACGGCGATAAGGGTAAACAAATTGCAATACTTGGAGCCTTATTACCCGCCGCATCAATCATGGTACCCCTAAAGTGCGGTACTGCGGTGGTACCCTCCAGGCTTCTCAACTGACCTATTGCGTTATGATGACTTTATTTATTATTAGTGAATATTTTTGTAGTAATTTGATTATGGACAAGAAACTTTATTTCATTGAACTAATTAAGTAGTTAAGACGCCACAGTTTTAGGAAACGTTTTCCTTATAACTCAATTCTTTGGAGTTGCTGATTTTCAGCGTAAGGGCTGAATACATTGTAATTAAGTACAGGTATCTAGTAAGTACCTATTATAAATAACAAGTATACCAGTATTATATCATAACTGGGTAGTTATTTTGTTTGCCGTAGTCCTTTTCATAGCAGCTCATTAAACCGTTATAAAATCCTTGTTCTTTTTAAAATTAGTGTCCTTTATCCAGCGTTTATTATAAAACTATGCCATATTTTAACCGACGTAGACACGTTCAAAGATGGCTTACCATGAACGTTAATAAAAAAAAGATAATAAGGAGACTTTATTACAGGCTGTTTACGATGGAAGATAAAAAAAGTAATCGACGGTATGACGTCACAGCCCAGTGAGCCGGCTCGTAGGCGGTAGGCAGCAGGCACCGCTTCGCAAATACGAGAGATAGCCTCGCCCGGAAATTCAATCAAGCTCGCACGGAGATTCGATCAAGATTGGGGTAGTTAAAATACCTAAATTTTTACCTTTACATACCTGCTACTATCAAGCTCGCACGGAGATGCGATCCAGATTGGGGTAATTAAACTACCTAAATTTTTACCGTCACATACCTGCGACTAGCATTGAGTTTGTAATATTACCGCATCGAAGCAATATCCTCGTACCAGTCTGTTCTATTATTGATACACTTGCACACGTAATTGAAGAAACTTTTTTAATAACGCTAGAATAATGAAGTGGTTGCTCTGACTAGAGTTTAATTACGACGACATAAATCATATGAGCCGGATAGTTAAACAAGAGCGGGCATGGGCATCTCTCCACTTATTTATCGTCCACTATAGAAATTCAATATGGAGTCGAGTCGACGACGCGGTCGAAGGTAATTAAAAATACGTCACGAGCACCCCGACCTTTCAATTCGACCATATGTCGAAATTCGGAATGAATAATTTCCCGTTGATATTTGTACGTTGCCATCCATACGGGCCCATTTGTTGTTCCGGGATTTCATCATTTTGTAGTTTTAAAATAACAGTGGTGAGGCTTTCGTTTGATATTATTTCGTTAATGTGTTATTTGGTAACACAATAACCTGTTTACGTTCTTGAAGCTTAATAATAGAATAATGGGTGGATTGTGGGTGGACTCTGAATACTGTATGGTATAACTAGTATAAAAGTTATATACCCATTAACTTAAGCTTATAACTTAGCCATTAGAGTGGCGAAAGTCTGGGAGCCTTTAAAAAAAATGTCACTAGTAGTAGCGGCTTAGCGGCTTAGAGTGCAAGGTAACGAATTGCTGGGACGACGTAGTGGTCTGAGTGGCCTAGTGGTCCGGCAAACCAGAGGCGCGGGTTCGATTCCCGTCTTAGGCTGCGTTCGAGATCACGGTCCAGTTTTTCTTTGTGTTTGTTCTCTGTATCAAATGATTGAGTATAAGAGATTTTCGTAACTAAGTGCTTTATACATAATAACAAAAAACATCGTAAAGATAAAAGGGCACGATAGTGTTCCAGTATTCTTTTTTCTTACTTAACCTTAACCCATTCGGTAGCCCAAAAACGCTACGTGTGCTACGGCGTAGCGTATAGCAGCATATTCCCCCCTTGTAGCAGATATCGCACGTAGAGGCGTGACATAATTATTTATAGGTATGTATGAGATAATTATTTACTGTATCTTTCTTTAACTGTTAAATCGAGTATGATCAGATTAATAAACCGTTTAAAGTAATTTAGTAAAGCTGGCTAATATTTGGAATACAATAGGTACGCTTATTCAATTATGTATCAACATTCAACATGCTTTATTATTACATTTATTACTAATAAGATTGACTGGTGTATAAACAATTTAATAGACTTATACAAATTAATAGCTGAATCCCATTTTGATACCAAACAATATAGCATTGTTCGAACTATCAAGATCATTCAGAGCAGTCTTGGATTTACAATAATATCTGTCATATTAATATAACATTGTTTTAGCGAAGCCAGTGAGGCGTTATTCTGGGGCACGTGATTTCGTCACTAGGGAGATGTCTTATTATTCACCGAGTGAGAACATCTCTGTTTTCGTTTACTAAATTAACTTTAGGGTACACCCTAAAGGGGTATTTCCTTGCCCCGCAACAGGGCCTGGGTGACACGCAGATTAATGGCATTAATAAAACACACCCACTAATTGCACTTTGAAATTAAGGTTCGTTATTGAATTTTAACACTAAATGATAGGAGAATTCTTCTACTACATACTCCTTTGGACCTTATGGTTCAATGTCTTAAATGTATCTAAAGTAGCCATCACATATTTCGGAGCGACCTAGGTACTCACAAATATCTGAAAACTAATTTATTATAAACGCATAAGATATATTCAGATATTTATAAGCACGCTGAAAATTACAGACATATTTAATGGCGACTGAACTTACTTAAAGTATATACTGCGTATTCAAAACATTTCTCGACTATAAGCCGATGAAATCTTATTAAATAAATAAATAAATATTAAAGGACAATCTTACACAAATCGAACTAGCCCCACAGTAAGCTCAAGAAGGCTTGTGTTATGGGTACTAGACGACGATATATTTAATAGATATAAATACTTAAATACATAGAAAACATCCATCACTCAGAAAAAAATATTCATGCTCATCACACAAATATTTGCCCTGACCGGGATTCGAACCCAGGACCGTCAGCTTCACAGGCAGGTGCACTACCCACTATTAGGCTAAACCGGTAGTCATTATTGGAGGTTCAACTTGATTTGCTACTATTGCTATTTAATACTCGTGATATCCTTGTTTTGGATGTTATATTCTTAAGATTTAATATTTTAAGTATGAATAACCCACCTAGTATACGAGTTTTCTGCGAGTCAGCCTCGCTACAAAAGGTAGGCTAGGTACTAAAAACGCTAAATTTTGAAAGTTAGATCGCCAGCAAATTTTTCATAAAATAGCTTTATGGTCATCATATCCTCAGGTATCTGTATTATAACATCTTGAATTGAGCCCGCGGTTTGAAGTCATTCAACATTTCTGAAGGTTTAATAGATTAAATGAAAAATCTTTTTCAACTAATACAAATAGATTGCTGTTGTCATAATTTTATGCGCGTTGTTCTAATAGAAGCTGTAACATGTTTCCGGGACACCTCTGAACAAGCTTCACAAATTCGGCTGCAATCAGCTATCTGTTTCGTGAAGCAATAAGTTGAAAGAAGCGAATGACCCCCGCTATACATTACAAGGGGGCGCATCTGGTCAGCCTGGTCGAGTGCCGAGCGCTGATTTATCTCCGGTATCCATCACGCGTCCACACTCAGCTGAGACGTCTTGTCTACCCTCTTTGTCTAATCGGTCTGCACTCGCAAACGTTCAATTAAATACTTCGGTATTGCCGGGCTATTTTTAACAGAGCTTAAATGCCTGCTAAGTTTTCCGCTTGAAATGAGGAATTAATCAAATGTGTTATGAGTTATGAAGCCAAGTTCTGAACAGTATATTCGTAGCCGTGTTTCTCGTCCAAGACAATATGAACCCATTGAATGTTAGTATCGTAAAGCTTCGCTCGTAGCATTATTTTTCCCATATCAGTGCCAGGAACCCGTTAGGTGGGACTACGCTCGTGGGCACCCTCTACACGAGTTTTTACATGTTATCAGTTACGAGCGTAGCGCTACGAAAACGTTGACACTGGTGTGATAAGTAAACAAAATTGGCTACGAATAAAGAGCCCGTTAATCCTGGCCTCGAGTGTTAAACATGCATTATTTATATATGTCTCTAAATGAATTTGGTTCTCCAACAGTTATAATCGTCACCAAATTAGAGCTTCACGTGCCATCCTGTTACAGGTTCCACAACACCGGTCTGCCGCTTTTAAAGGGCGTTTTCGGTGCCGCGTAACAAAATGTTGGAACAACATACCTCCGACGATTCGCCGATTAATAAACAAAAAAAAAACAGTTTAAATTATCGATTATTACCTTTTATTAAACAAAAATGTACCGCTTACATCTTACACTTGGCTTGCTTTTTCGTCTCATTTTAATTAGCATCTGTTTTTAATCAATTTAATAAAACCCCAAATTTTTACATTGACTAACTTACCTGACTGACTGATCTAATTTAAGACTAAAGTTAACAAATTTTTAATTGGTTAACTTTAGTCTTAAGTTAGATCCTACATTGCAGTTAAATTATATTAAATTTATTAAAAAATGTTTGAGTTGTTTCCTTTTTCTCATCTTTTGTCACTTTTATATCATGTTACACCATGTATGTTGCGGAAATAAATAAAGTATCTATCTATCTATCTTTCTTTAATATCTATAGTTAAATTTAAATAGTCACAATTATTTACAAGTGCCGCTAGTGGACACGTTAACGTCAAAGTAAAAAAAAATGACACAAGGGGCCTTAAAGACGTCTTGCATGGCTGCATTTACGAACTGGCTTAGAATTTACCCACTGTATTTCAAAACATCAATGAATCATTCACGCTAGATTAAATAGTAGTTGACCTCTCCCTTCGAGGAGTAAACACCATTAGGGTACTAGTGGCCTAAGGGGTGTTCACGGGAAAATTTTCACACTTGCCATCACTGATAATTTTTATTGATGAATCCCTGCCGACCCTGAATTGCAATGTAATGGTTGAATTGAATTTTTCGGTTAATTTGTAGTTTGAGAGTTATCCATAATTTAAAAATAGTTCGTCAGAGGCCTTAAGACGTTTTAATTGTAGCTTGAGATACTGTCAATTTTATGACATCTTGATGATATCGCAAGTCACTATATGCTTCACCCGTCTACGAAATTGAATTTCAAAGACGGGGCAATAATGCCAGAATTCTACTTCTCTAACTTGTCACTAAAACTTCTTGAATAGGGTCAGCTCATGAACGTTTTACTTGAAGCCGTCAACATGTTAGTAGGTGGGTACGAAAGGTTTGTGATACGAATAGGCAAACTAATTTACTGCTTTGCCTTAAGGTTGAATGGTAGAGAAGAGAAAGCCATACGGAATTAAGTACGCCTTTTATACGATAAGGTTTCTTTTATGCAATAAAAAAAAACATCCTCCTAGCTTGCTCCGTCTTCCAACGGGGTCCGCTTTCCTGGTCTTTTGCTTTCACTTCGCTCTGTCCTCCTCTTAATCCTCTTTAAGCAAAGTATGGGACTCGATATAATTATAATATTTACAAACTGTATATTACGGCGTAACATACCTGCCTATTACCTACTCAATTACGTGGGCAGGAATTAGGCAGCATGTACGCGCCGGCGCCGCCATCTACTTTGCATTATAATCGAGTTCCCACAAAGTAAAACAAAATCTCTACGTCGCATTAATATTCAGTGATAGGGCTCAACGCATCGCCGTCACATTGACGTTTAACATGCAAATTGCAATCTGAAAATCTAGCAAAATTGTGTGCCACTAAACATTTTCGACATTATTAATTCAGAACACAGTTGTTTGAATCGGTTTTCGGAATATGATTTAAATGCTAAACGAATTTGTGCCACTAACGCCAAATAAGAGTGAGCGCTCGCCGGTGGGAATTTCATTGGACACTCGCAACGTACATTTATTCATTTGTGAGTCCTTTTGCAGCCCCGGCAATAATAATGACTGCTGAAAAAAGAAAACGGTTCTCCATTTGCGGTAATTTTTACAATAGTTTTAGTTTAATGTAAATGCACCTACTAAGGTGCATTTTTTTTAAATAATTTCGTATAAAATGTTGTATCTTGAAAAATTTTAAATGAACAATAGTACTATTAATACGTGTTTTAGTTAACCCGATTGAATTAAAAACAGTCATTTTTCCTTTATGTTGAAATTTGCTGATTTGACTAAGATTAAACTTTTAGTTTCAGTTATATCAAGCGTTGACTGTGATAACGGCTAGCAACGCGTTTTCATTCCATCAAATCGCGAATGGCCGATTCCGGAGCTAAAACGCCTCGCTTGTTGAATTACCTGCAGCATACGAAACTCACAAACGATTTTGAGTGACTGGATCGGGCTTTATCAAGAGCCAAGCGACTGTAGGCCCGGTACTACCAAACCTATTTATCTAACCAACATCAGCTTGCCGGATATTTCATGATAAAATCCGTATCGGTACTAGGTACATTAAAAATATTTACTTTTTGTGGTTTCTACTAGGTACTAGCATATATAGTGTCTTAACATGCAAGTTGGATAAAGTTATTTTTGTATACCTATATGAGGATATTGCCTAATTTTAAATTTTCTTTTTCTCAAATATGCAATGAAATATCGAACTTATGTTAATTGTAACAGGCTTCAAAGTATCACGTTTCGGGCGGAACAACTAGAGAGAATTGTAAAGGAATTTTATACAATTTTTTTTTTTAAATTTTATAAACATGGCTGCGACCGTGAAAGCACTATCGTATTTTTCTCTATGTCGCTCCAATGATACTTCTCATTGGAGCGATAGAGAGAGAAACTGCGATGGTTCTTTCGCGGTAGCGCCCCAGGCTAAACAGCTGAATTTTTTTTTTAATTTTTTTTTCGAAATGGTTATCGGACCAAAAATATCCGTGTTAATGCCTATTACACACGAACTGATATTAAGAATACAAATCTGTATGATTCAATGTGTTGATGAACAAATTTAAAATATTGTCTATACGAATATCACCGAAGACCATAGACAATATTTGAAATCCTCTGCATTTATTTTATTTATTGTAGAAATTAAGATACTTATTATCAGGTTGTGTATAATGGCCCTAATACAGACGACTTCCGTAAAAAAATATTAGGGAGGGATTGGAAGGAAAATTAAAATTTGTTTTTTGAGAGGTGTATTTTTTATTTTATTGCATACTAGCTTTTGCCCGCGACTTCGTTCGCGTGAACATCTACTGACTATTCCTTCCCCTTGGTAGATATATTCTGCAGGTTAGGTTATAAACTACTTAACTTTGACTGACTCACTCAAAATGTACTGAAACGTTTTTACGTCTCAAAGTTACAACCTTACAAAGTTTCTTATTCATATAAATATATTAGCAAGTGAAATGGGCCCCCTTGTTCATGAAAGGAGGCATGTGTCTTGAAATAGGATGTAATAGGCGGATAATGAAACAAAATGGGTAATATGATTTTTCAATAGGTACTGATCAAAGGGCCAGGAAATTCAGACGTTTAATACACATTTCATTCCAGCCCCGAGAACGCCGTCGACTCGATCCCATATAGTATATATACGTACAAATAATTTTTATGATTTCTTATACTACGTAACAAAACACAATGTGTGCTAAGAAACTACGTCATCAAATTCATGTAGCATAGTGGTGTCATGGTTCGATGTTGCGTACGTATGCACATTCGTTCGCTTGTTCTATGAAGTTTCCCAATTCCCTACTTTCCGAGCCTTAGTACTGACATGCTCGATGTAGCGACTACAGGGGAAAACATATTATGATTGAATGGAACAAAAACTTCTATGTTTCTCGAATTGCAACGTGTTAGGAGTCCTACAACTGTAATGACCTACAACAATATGACACGCTCTACTTGCAGTGAACACCGGTCACCTTGGGCACATGTCTCTACGCGTTATCCCTCTGTATGAAACTTTATTTAATACTTCTAGTTTACTAAGATTTTTTTTTCATATGTACTTGTAGTTGACTAAGACAAACACGTTTACAAAAGTGTTAAATTTTCTCCCTTAAGCATAGGTATTTTTCTAGTGAAGAAACACTTTCCAAAACGTACAACCGAACCGGTGACATCCTGACATACGCAGCCAATCCAATACTTTAACTAAGCTGTCTGCATGAAAAATCAGTAATCACACTCGGTTACCAAATTCTTCAACCAGTTCTTTCTTCTCTTCATCAAAGCCTTAGGGATGCGTACTCAGAGTGACATCTACCAAAAAGACTCGCGCTTCCTTAACTTCAACTCGTAATTTAAAACAGTAGGTAGTAATATTTTTAACTACCTACGCGCATATTATCGTTTTATAATTATGTATAAACTAATCAGTCAAGTAATCCATGTTTTCATATTACCTACATTGAATAAGTATTTTGGATAAGCTGACCTATAGTAACCAAAAAGATTTGTAACGGTTTCTATGGGCCCTTAGGATAGACACAAAATTACCCTGCCGGCGGGGATGTCCACCGCACGATCGCTATATCGCAGACACATATAGTCCCTATTTGTCCC
The DNA here is from genome assembly GCA_963556455.1 of Epiblema foenella. Lineage (NCBI taxonomy): Eukaryota > Metazoa > Arthropoda > Insecta > Lepidoptera > Tortricidae > Epiblema > Epiblema foenella. The sequence continues at coordinate 18,198,510 of OY747099.1, read as the reverse complement.
GATACCGCTGCATACCGGGTAGAGTCAGTCCGACCCAGGTCGGGCCTGGCTGAGTTCCTAGCTGGTCTCTTCTCAGCTAGGCTTGGTTTAGTGAAACAGCGACAAAACTCCCAGTAGTTTGATTCCACCCACACCTCAGATTTGGTTGAGGCCGCTCAACCAATCTCACTGGAGCGCATACTCTTAGAGTATTCCAGTTGCAGTGTTTAAACCCCCCGTGTGGTCGCGTTGGAGGTTTCTCCTGGATTTTCCCCAGGCCACTATCCAAACAAACGCGCACTCACTATCGTTTTATTGGGCCCGGCCTACAAAGCCAGTCAGGTTCAAGAAAAAAAAACTGTTTTACATTTCTCAACCATCCATTTTTTTTTCAATAAAAATAATAAAGTGAAGTGGAATTTCTATAATTTTTATGTAGGCATATATCAAAGCACTGGTTAGTCAGTGCTGACAACAATCGTCTACGTCCAATCTATTTAATCTCCAATTTTATAAACAGTAAATTTATTTAGGCTCAATGAGTCAGCATTTCAGCAAGTTTTGATTTAAAGGCTGTATGTCAGTATTTAGGTACTGCTTACAATTATGCATGCAAATAATTAATAGAACTTCAGGTAAATACTGAAATGCGGTAAACATTCACATTCACTTGAGTCGCTTTGGTTTTGAGATAATTAAGGTCTAAGAGTCACAAAGATCCGAAATCTTTCATAATAATAGCTCATCATAATCAATTGGTAGCGACATTACTCAGTTTATAACTACGATGGTAAAACTAAAAACTTTACATGAAAATACGTAGGTACTTTATCTTAGCAACTATAAGACTCAAATTATTGAATTCTGCAAGTAGTAAATAATCTACATTAACTTCGATTCGACTTGAACGAATGGCATCTGTGTAATGGCACGTCTTTGAAACGCCAAACGTCAAATATCGTGAATTTACAACAGTCTACACTCGCCTCACGATACGTCCTTACTGTAGCTTGACCCTACGATTCGTGACAACTATGTGCATATTTGGAGCTCAGACTTCACTGGTTCATCTGATTCGAATTTTCGTAAGTCAGCGGGTAATGTGAATATTCTACATGATTCTGGATCTATGAAATTCAACTTCCACCCCCGAATTTATCTATTTGGGGGATGACGAAGGGATAAAAAGTATCCTATATGTTAATCCAGGCTATAAACTCGTTGTGTACCAAGTTTCATCATAATCCGGTCAGCCGTTTTTTCGTGATTGAGTAACAAATATCCAAACATCTAAACATCCGAACTTTCACATTTATAATATTAGTGGGAATAGTAGGAATTTGCTGTATTTTGTAGGCCCTCAGATGACACCATTATCACACTCGACCACTCTAACAACGAAGATATATCAATTATAGGTAGACCAAGTTCAAGGCACTGGTTTGACAATGTTGACAACAACTGACTAATATAATTAAATCTCTAATTTCAAACAGTCACTATGGGTTGAGAGATTTTTGGTTATTTGTCGGTAGTCCCCTAATCACTTTTTACCCTCCATTTTTTCACATATTTTCTGTTTATTGTACAATTTTTGAATAAGATTCTTTTTATTTTGCTTCCAATTATATGCTTACCAATTTTCAAGCCTTTAAATCACGAATTGAAGGACTTTTCATACAAAGTTCAACCCCTCTTTTCACCCCCTTTCATCCCCAATCTGTATGATTTTTATAGCCTATAACCCGTCCGAAGATCAATTAAAAGTATTAGTGAAGGTTGTATTGAAATCTATTGGCTAGTTTTCGCGTGATGGTGAGACAAATAAACAGACAGACAAACAGACACAAATTCTAAAAACTGTTGAAATGTGTTCTGTTATCGATTCTAAGACCCCTCCATCAATTTTTTTGCTAATATCTTCTATGTACAGACTTTCGAACCTCTACAGCTTTATTATATGTATAGATGTTTGAGAAAAGCACTACACATGCCTTGCCGTGAAAAAGGCCAGGTGATTAGATATAGACGGGTAGTGATACGAAGCCGGCAAATCCTTCTTTCCCGGCGTCTGCAGTAATGTATTATTATGGGATAGTAAATAGAAAATTAGCCAAATTCTGTTATGCACTATGTGTACTGAGTAACATACTTAGCTTCAATCGATGCCGCAAAAAAGCGTAGTATGGGAATAAATGCTTCTATAATTTAACTGAATATTGTAATGTTTAGAAATTCGAGATAATTTTAATGTGTTCTATTATAGCTTTAGGTAAGCTGCTAGTTGATAATGATATTTACCTTACGCACGCTCGAAAACGTTGCTTAATCACCCCTCTGTTGGACTTTTTAATATAACATTCGGTCAAATTGTACACAGTTTCTTAACAACAGTTAAATGATTCTTATTTAATTTTTCCACAGATACGATTGAAGTTTTGCTTAGATGGGGAATTATGATGACCGGCTACGCGGCGCGCTAAATCAAATTAGCAAAATTGAAATGAATCGTAAAATTAATTACAGAAAAAGACTGTCTGGCGCATAAAAAAGGGAATACCTGGGTGTTGATCAAAATATACGCCTCTCTTAATGAAATTAGCTAAAAGTTTAATCACCTGTTCCGGGGGATGAGCGCACGGGACAGGTGCGCGGGTACGCAGGTTCTGACCGAAATTTACCTACTTCCTTTAATTAGCCTTGTGTAGGCTTACGGACGGTAATTTTTCTTGTTTAGCCGTAATTGATAAAGGGCGAGCGCCAACCTGCGCGGACCACATCAAACGCTGCACCCAACCTTCTCTTGTTTACTCGCCCACCCTGCGTAGACAAATTTGCCAGCCGGAAATGATTGCCACATATTTCCTGTTGTTGAATTTGTTTGTCACATCAATTTCGAAATTGTAAATTATTGCAAGGTTGTTTTTGCTCGTGTAGCGTCACTGGTCTTATATAGATGAATGGTGATGGTTTCAATGTTTCTAGATTTTCTGCCAAAATATCACTAGACTTATATGATACTGACACTAATTTTAACCAAGTTTCATAATTTCTTGAGAACCTTCAAACCAACCTCTTTTCGATGACAAACGTGTCACAGAACAATACAGTATTATGCGTAAAACAGAATATATAATGAAAGACGTTAGAATACGCTCCTTTATTTAAGTATGTTGAAAAGTAGATATATATATATAGTATATGTATAAATACCCAGGTATTTTATTAAAAAGCGAATCAATTTAATTTTAACTTGATGACCTATTTACATAATAACAAACCATAAATCCGGCACCAATTTCCATACTAGCCCAGTATTTGAGTGGATTGAATGAAAATATTAACAAATTGGCCTGCAGCTAGATTATGCAGTAAATTCTCATATCCTCATATTAGCGTTTCCCCTTCAGTTAAGGGTGACCGGCCCTGCGGCCCACAAAGGGGATGCAACCTCAGCAATTGCGTTAAATCAGCAGCTCTATTGGATTAAAAGTGTATCATATCCATACGTACATTTCAATGTGCTCTCGTGATTTATGAAGGGTTTTATTGAACTAGCAGACGCGAATACAGAGCGCACTACATACCAGCAGGACGGTACGCAAACAAATTTACCTGTAAGTTTTCTTGAAAGATCGATAAGGTCGAGTGATTTGATTTGGTCGTCGAAGGCCCGAGTGGGGGAGGTTCTTATCGAGGGAGGCCGTTACTACAGAACTATCGCGAGACCAATATTGGAAATTAGTTTATGTAAAATGTAGAACTGGTACAAAAATATCCCGAAAAAATGTACAGGGAATATTGGAATCAACTCAATTTGCCTGTTACTTTTACGTCATGCGAAATCATTCGCGTGAAATGCAATTACAGATAGGACTAGCTATCGCACACTTTTTACTCTACCAAATTGAAGATATGTACATTTTTTATAACAATTCTATATATTATATTTAAAGAGATACTAGGGAAAGTTATGTACGTGTAAACACCTTTGATAATTAAGTATATGTATAAGATAAAGTTATTACCAAGTGCTTTGGTTGGGGGATGGATTGGGAAACTACTCAATCACAGGGTGTCAAATTTAATAGTTCACTTATAATTAAAGCAGTTAACTGGCATAAAGTAAATTACCATTATCATTTAGATACGAGTCCTAAATAACCGCGAAGTAATATCATTTACATAATCAATTAAAATATGAATTACTCTGCAGGTAAGCCCTTACTCGGCAACAGACGTGGAAAATGTGGTTTGCTTCGAGAATATATACTCGAATAAATAATAAATACCTGCATTATTGTTATTGAATTAGGTTTCTAGACAATCATGTATAATTGGTTAAAGTATCCTTATTATATTTATTGTTTCAGGTACGTTACATGTACTTCGAAGGAGATCCGAGTACCTGTGTTGTAAGTACTTTGCGTTACAAAAAGATATTTATATATGTTGAATACGGAGTTATGCAAAGCGGTGGCTTGGTGCCAGGAGCCGGGCTGCATCCAGATGCAGGCTCGGTGCGTCCAATTACATCTCAACCCTAAAATATAACGACATGACCGGCATACAAATTAACTAAATAAATCAATAGCCGACAAAGGAGTTTTTTATTAAATTTAAATTTTGAAATATGTCTTGATTATCCAAGTCTCGCCTTAAGATTTGCATTTTAAATTACATCTTTACATAGGTATATATATTAGCAAGAAGAATCTTCTTCGCCTCTATATCACATTTTTTATTGTCAAGTGAATTGTTAAAGAAATATTTACTTTTCCACATGACTCTATTCTAAACATTGACTAGACCTAATTGGCTAGGTAAATCGCTCTCTCAATGTCTAGTAGAGACCTAGCCTACGTAATCTACGTATACTATCAGAATCACTTTCAAGTTGAGTATTAGCTACCGGTCGCGTAAACTTCGATGAGGAAACTTTACAGTCCATTACGTTGCGACCGTACACAGAGTATTTACCAGGAGGTCAATTTAACTCGATGTTTCGCATCAAGTCACGATAATTATAAATGTATGGCACCCACCGATTATGACATCCAGGCTCGGCGCACGAGAAAGCGAGCGTCCGTAACATATTGATATCATATTCGAATTTGAAATGTCTAGTGAGATTGATCCCCTAGCTAACAAGAGCAACTTAGTGCTCCTCGTAATAGTATTATGCCTCCCTATTAAAAATAATAACGTTAGAGGCGACAATAGAGTAGGTAATATTATTACATGCGAGTGTTAAGAAAGGGGTGCCATAATAGATGATACCTATGTATTAAGTAGGTAGATGAAGATAAACAATAATGTAAAAATCGCCGCTTCCATTAAAATGTAAAGATAATTTTAAACAAAGTTGGACGTTTTGGAAAAAAACACGTGGTAAAATAGGTCTCTCTCTCTCTCTGGTCGGTCCCTCATGTCTGAGGATCAGGGTTGCATCTGGAGCGGATGATTTGCCTTCATTCGCATAATAGGTAGGTACCCAATTGCAAAGCCCTCGACGTCCCCAAACGCAACTGATGAAGAAACAAACGCGGCACTGTCAGTCCATCTATTTAACTTTAAATATATGACGTTATTAATCATTTAATTATAAATTTCTGTTGTCCGCTCGTCCAAATTATTTTGCACTGGAATATTGCCTGATCACTATCATTCGGGAGTGTTACAAAGCTTAATTAAAGCGGACATTTGCAGCGTACGGTTTTGTGTAGTCTTATAATTAGGTACACATGTACACACGGGTACACGGGAGGTGGGCGGTTTGAGTGCATAGTTCGGTCCACTACAAATCTCATTGATTATGTATGTGCGCCGAGCCCGAGACGTGCGACCCTATGAACCCGAATGCCACCTCGCCACGTGCTTCCAAAATTAACGAATATCAATTTTGCTTGTACACATCTCCTCATTGAATACCTGCGTCAATATAAAAATAAAGGTTAATCCACTAATCACTCCAATTGCTTCGTAAGTATTTTGTATTAAGTTATGTATCAATATATGTTGTGTGTGTGTGTGCGCCTATTTTGCGTGTAGTCCGAATTTTACCCGTTGCTCCGACTGAATGACTCCAAATGACATGTAATTGCAATTGCACGTAACACGCATTTTCCAATATTATTTCAATAAAAAGGCACTTACGTATCGGTAGTAAAGTTGCTTGACAGCTTTGTTTATAAAAGAGTAGTGGATGTTACGGGGCTTGTCTAATGGTGCCTGGGTATCCGGCCGGGAGCCAACGGGCATTTAATCCTGTCTGAATTATGTGCTGATGTCTGAGACCCGGAAAACGCGCCCTGTCCGCGCCCCACTAATTTCACTTTTTATTACACGCTTTCGGCTAGTGTCTATTTATACTGTCGCCCTTCGTAGCTAATAACTTGTTCAGGGTCTAATTTTATTACCTGGCAATAATTTGGATGGCAACGATTAGAATATATACTTTTTATGTTTACGACGGTAATATCATATACTGGAATAATCTGTATCATATATACAAAGTTCACAGTAGTAAATTATACATTCACTAAAGTGATCTTTGTATATATTACATTACAAATTTACTAAAATGTGCTCGACGCATGGCAAACGTTGCACTAAAAACATTTCTTCGCCGTAGTGCCTTCAAAAATTAGTTGGCATGGAATTCTACTCAACCATGCCAAATTCAAAGTTAATCTGATGACTTGAAGGAAAATCTAATAGGAGGTTTTCAATCGGAAACACACGAACAGAGCAATATTAGAAGCTTAAAAATATAAGCTGATTTACCTATTTCCGCCAAACTGCATCATAAAGATCGATCGTTGGCTGGCCAGCAATAGAGCAGGTTAACCTAATCTCCCGGAGCATGTTTGGACCCGGTAAGGTCAGGCAAAAACAGCGCACCTCGTACCGTATTCCCTGATGTAATTACGCTGGACTCGGTCGGACCTAATACATCGGTCGTTCGATGAACGCAACTCGGCGCGGTTCGGCTATTTATAACGCTCCCTTTACCTCGCCAACTATAAGTACTGGTGACCCCACCAATAACTTATTAGACGCAATAGTTTATCGCATGGTAATTAAAATACTTTGCCGTGGCGTTAGCATTTTGCATATTTCGTATAGACATCGGCAAAATAAAAATAACTGTAATTTCTCTGTAGACATGAGAAATTTATTTTTTGAACGTTCATCTTAAATTATTATTAAAACGTTTAATCTTCTGTTTTTATCGCCTTTACAGGCTGAAATTATCTTTTTATCGATGGATGAATTTTCCTACAACATTTATTTACATAAGTTTTTATTCATCTATATTTCTTCCAATGGTAAAGATGATTTCCTGTAGCTCGGTGCTTGCCGCAGGTCTACGCAGACTCAATAATGTTTGCAGCCAACGCAGTTACAGCCAATTAAAAGTATGCTACTCTCACCGGGACGAAATCGAGTTACGCGGCCCGAGCGAGTCTTGAGTCAAGCCCCAAATAACAAAGAATGTAAGATAATTAAAGTTCTTTCACTAACTATTTTCATTAATTAAGTAGACGATGGAATGGACGAGTTAAAAGTAGAATTTATGAAGTAACGAAGTGCTTACAAGCACTGCAATACGTGATGAAGAAAATGTCATTATTTATATTTGGAAGTATTTCCAAGTAAACAAGTTTGTGAATGTTGGACTATCGGGATTAACCTTAAGGTTTTTAGAGTGGTCGATATTATATTTTTAATTGATAGTAGACTTTATTATAGAGTTCAAAACTGATTCCGGTTTTTTTATTGTCTCGTTTTTAACAAATATTTGTTTGAATCTTATCTTTGAAATACGACACGTTTGGAGTGTTTATAGGATCGTGCCTTGGTCTGCCGCGAAACAAAAAAAAAACATCAACTTGACAGCTGACAGATGTCAAACGTGGCAGTTACATATATGAATGAACAAAATCATAGATTTAACTGCCACACTTACCTAATAAAAAAACTCGGCAACAGTTTTGTCCTCTATTATAAGTCTACTATCAAAAAAAAAATTACCACTCCAAGAAACATGAGGTTCCCAATTATGTGACTGCAAACATTCCTTACACACAGATAATAGAGGGTTGATTACGCAACGTTTTCGAGCTTGCATAAGTAGTTAATTTACATAGAATTTGCCTTAATAAAATTACAGTTAGATACCTAGAGTAAATTTGACAACTAGCATGTCCGTTGATCTAGAATTTTTGAATTATGTCGACAGTGAGCGGTACGCATGCCCTCACATATTTACGCCCAATTTATAATGGTCGGGCACAGACAGCAGACATGTCATTTCTTCTCCTTTGCGTCTGAATGAGACAGTGTCATTAAATTAAAGTTTCATTTGTCTTCATTTGCTAAACAATAGCAATTATACAAAGCCCCGCAGCGGGCGAGTAATCAAGCGTCCCTTTAATTAAGTACAGAAACAGTGCCAAGTAATTGGATCTGAACAACTGAGTAAACAAATCGAAATGGAAGGTAATAAATCTAGCAAACACCTTTTTAGGCGTCACTGCGTTGAATCTGTTGCATCAAGAATAACGCGTAGCGATAAAATGTGACGCCGTTTTGATAGCGCTTAGATCTGCGTTTAACTCCTCATGGGTTGCTACGATCGTTTTAACAATCTGTTTTAGTTTACAGCATTACGAATGCAGAGTAAAACCGATTTTAAAATGAACGCCTCTCCACCTGATCGACATGATTCAATAATAATAATAATAATATACATTATTTTGCACCACAATGTGTAAAACATAATACAAAAAAACTTAGACTAACATTAATGCAACAACAGGCGAACTTATCGCTAAAAAGCGATCTCTTCCAGACAACCTTAATCAATGTGTGAGAGAGTATTTATTTTAACACTAGAAAGTGTGTGTGAAAGAAAAAATACGGCGCCACTTAGGAAAGGGTATGTTATTCTGAAACGCTGCAATAGGTACCTAAATATTTTTTCTCACAGTTTTAAACATGTCGATCAGTGTGGAAGTACATATTTAATATTCGTTTTTACGTAATGAATTGTAGTAAGTCTTTATTGTATTGACGAAGGTCTTGAAGCTAATTATGAGGCATACGAGTACATTGAAATATACTCACACATTGCGAATTGGAATTGGAAAGATATATTTTAGATGGAGGTACACGTTTCGAGAATAAAGTAATTCAAATCCACAATACAGGTAATTAACATATGGATAAATTAGTTAAGGAAAGGTATTATAAAATCAGTTCACAATAACAAAGATACTGAACTGCAAAACATTCAAAAGACTAGATACTACTAACTCGTACAGCTATATGGGCTTTGCTGGGGCTGGCGTATTCATTTCCGGCTTCTTGCATTTTATAACCTTTCAACTGTTACTGCTGCCCCTTGGAAAAGGGTTGCGCCGCTTGTTCTACGGTTTTTGAAACTTTATTCTTTTAACCATGTATTATTTTAAATCATGCGACGGAGTACTTTAAAAAAGTCACATTGGTTTATGATTAAATTAATGTAAAGGGAGCTACGAGCGCGTATCAAATACAGTCAATACTCTACTGTCGGGTAGCTCTCAAAAAAAAATACAGTGACACTATTCACCGAGTTCAATTTCAATTTCAAATAGCCTTTTTTTCGTTGATGGTTTTCACTCCTTGCTGAATTTGGCAAATAGCCTTTATTATAACATTCTTACTAACTTAGGTTTTGACATTAGTGTTCTACTTATACGTATATTATAATTTTATTTAAGATTATTATTATATATCTCCTTTTAAAAAGCTCGGGTTTAAGGCCCGGTCATTTGAGAGGCGTCCGTGAGGATATAGATCCAACACGTAGAGGCCCTTTAGAGAAGAAGTTTACTGTGCTGTAGTACACCTGTTAGAACCCATTCACGGGTACATCGATAGATACCCGTGGTGTACCGGTTCCAGCAGGCGTTGGGACTATTGTGGGTAAAATGAAAAAATAATCGGGCTATAGATGAGAGTTGGATGGAAAAAGTAATAGGGCTATTGCAAGAGATCCGGACACGTGTCATAACAATTATTATTATTATTATGAGAAACAAGCAGTCTTATTTAAACTCATGATACAGCATAAAAAGAATATAAATTTAGACATATAGTTTCCTTAATGATTAATATTAAAAAAGAAACGTATAGCAATTAACACTATTATACTTACTAACACTGTTTCTTTCATCCATAAAGTACTGCCAAAGTAAAATGTATGGCGTGTTCAATTGCTACTTGCCAATCCTTGCACAGGAATGTACAGAACTTTATAGATCAAAAAAAAAAATACAGAATGTAAACTAAATATCAACTATTAATTAAGACAATTTTGGTACGGGTGTGAAGTTAGCAGCCCAAAGTCAGCAGCCTAACATAACCCGACTGAATTAGGAAGTCATTTTTTACCCACATCTACAAAAATCGTAATTTAGGCACTTTCAAGGTAACGTCAATTGACTTTCGACAAATAATTCGATTTTTCTCACAGGGCAATCCAAATAAAGCCTCAAGTGGTCAACACTGCAGAAAAAACCATTAGGCAGCTAACTTCACAAACTGGCAGCCTAAAACTTTTTTCGAATTTTTCGAGTTTTCGATGAGACGCTGTCTAGATTACACTTTGTATCTAGTATCATGAGAAGCGGCTTAAAAAACTCTTTCAAATGAGGGTTTACTTGTGAACATTGAAAGACCGTGGCTACCTCAAAATCCAGAATTACACCTAGCAGCCTAAAACTTTTCTCGAATTTTTCAAGTTTTCGATCAGACACAGTCTAGATTACACTTTGTGTCTAGTATCATAAGAAGCGGCTTACGAAACTCTTTCGAATAAGGTGTAATTCGTGAACATTGAAAGACCGTGGCTATCTCAAATTCCAGAATTTCACCTAGCAGCCTAAAACTTTTCTCGAATTTTTCAAGTTTTCGATCACACGCAGTCTAGATTACACTTTGTGTCTAGTATTATAAGAAGCGGCTTAAAAAACTCTTTCAAATGAGGTGGAATTCGTGAACATTGAAAGACCGTGGCTACCTCAAATTCCAGAATTACACCTAGCAGCCTAAAACTTTTCTCGAATTTTTCAAGTTTTCGATCAGACACAGTCTAGATTACACTTTGTGTCTAGTATCATAAGAAGCGGCTTACGAAACTCTTTCGAATAAGGTGTAATTCGTGAACATTGAAAGACCGTGGCTATCTCAAATTCCAGAATTTCACCTAGCAGCCTAAAACTTTTCTCGAATTTTTCAAGTTTTCGATCACACGCAGTCTAGATTACACATTGTGTCTAGTATCATAAGAAGCGGCTTACGAATCTCTTTCGAATAATGTGTAATTCGTGAACATTGAAAGACCGTGGCTATCTCAAATTCCAGAATTTCACCTAGCAGCCTAAAACTTTTCTCGAATTTTTCAAGTTTTCCATGAGACGCTGTCTACATTACACTTTATGTCTAGTATCATAAGAAGCGGATTACGAAACTCTTTCGAATGAGGTATAATTTGTGAACATTGAATGACCGTGGCTATCTCAAAATCCAGAATTACACCTAGCAGCTTAAAACTTATCTCGAATTGAGTAAAAGTAGTCATCACTAACACTTGTGTCATATTTTACTGTTGACTGACTCTCTTCTGACAGTTCTGATACACTCTCCAGTGTGGTGTCACTGCTGCTAGAACTGTTTTCAAGTGATGCTGGTTCTGAGATGGATTCTGAGAGTGGCATCACAGTATAATCTCATTTGACTGAGCTTTCAAGAAACAACACATCTCTACTTATAAACACTTTCTTTGTTTTTGGATCAAAACATCGGTATCCTTTTGTCTGTTCACTGTATCCAATAAAGATCATTTTGCTTCCTTTGGGATCCCATTTCTGAGCCTTTTCTTTTGGAGTATGGACCATGGCTTCACAACCGAAGACTCGCATATGAGTAATGCTTGGCTTCTTGCCACTCCACTTCTCTTCAGGTGTTAAGTATGCTATTGATTTTGTTGGGCATCGATTGGTGATATAAGCTGCGGTTGACACAGCTTCGCCCCAAAAGTGTTTCTGTAACTTTGCATTAAGTAGCATACTTCTTGCTCGCTCCAGCAGTGTGCGGTTCATTCTCTCCGCTAACCCGTTCTGCTGTGCTGTGTATGGGACAGAAGTTTGATGAACTATTCCGGACTTCTTAAGGTAAGCTATAAATTCATTACTTAAATACTCTCGCACATTGTCTGTCCGTAGAGTCTTTATAGTTAGGTCAAGCTGGTTCTCTACGTGGGCTTTAAATTCCTTAAATTTCTCAAACACATCAGATTTATTACTTATCAGATATACAAATACTTTCCTGGTAAAGTCATCCACGAATGTCACAAAGTAGCGACTTCCTCCCAGGGTTGGCACTTCCATTGGGCCACAGACGTCGGAGTGTATACGTTCCAGCTTAGCTTGAGCTCTTGTGCCTCCAGAAGGAAAAAGTAGTCTGGTCTGTTTCCCTTCTAAGCATGAAACACATGTCGCTTTCTCTTTATTTTCTAGCTTCACTCCTGCAGCATCCGACAGTTTGGTCAAATCTTCAAAGTTCAAATGTGCCATTCTTTGGTGCCATAAGTATAAATCATTCTCCTTTGACGCAGATATGTATGCTGGTACACTTTGTGTATTAAGCCTGTACATATTATTTATCATTTTGGCAGCGGCTACTTGTTCACCGTTTCTGTTCAGTATCTTGCAACCATCTTTGTCAAATTGCACTTGACAGCCATTTTTTATAATCTGGCTAACAGAAAGAAGATTAGTTGCCAATTCAGGAACATAAAGAACATTCTGTACCATAATGGTATTCATCTTGCCTTCATTATTTATCACATTTAAGTTCAGTTTTCCGCACGCTTCCACAAACAATTTCTTGTCATCTGCCACCTTGATAGTATTTACCGGAGGTGTGATCTCATCATACAGCCAGTCTCTGTGCATAGTACAATGCATTCCGGCGCCCGAGTCGATAAAGAAGCTGTTGTCTTTTATCATAACCATCACACTGTTACTGTTACTTTTTAGAAAATTCAGACGGGCTTGCCCATAACCTGATATATTAAATGAAATTAAAATGGTTTTCCGTTTTAGAACGCGCAATTTATTTGAGAGATTTCCACAGAAGACGTTTTTATAAAATTGACAGTAGCGATATCTTGTCTATGCGGCTAGTGTTGTACAAACGAATTAGTGCTGCTACAAACCGACAAGTTCAAATTTAAATAGGTAATACAACACTTTTAAATGTAACAACTCTTATTGCGGATAATCTAGACAACAAGAAACAAGTTGACGTGACCTATTTCGACTACAGCAAAGCCTTTGACAAAGTGGACAATGACATACTACTCATAAAGATGGCACTTGCTGGATTTTCATATTCACTCCTAACACTACTGGCCAACTACCTGTCGGGGAGGCAGCTAGGAGTACGTCCAATACGCTCGCTCAAAGAGTATTTCCTATTCAGTACTATCAGGTATAGGGCAAGGCAGTAATCTTGGCCCTCTTTTGTTCCTTATCCTGATCAATGACCTCCCAGCTTGTATCCGGCATTCGACATGCCTAATGTTTGCCGATGATGTTAAACTTGCATTACCCGTTACTAATAACTATGACTTCAGAGACATTCGGTACATCCGGGACATTATCCGAGACATCACAGACGCATTTCAGGGACTTCAGCGACATTCGAGACATCAGAGACTTTATCCGAGACATTACAGACGCATTTCAGGGACTTCGGCGACATTCGAGACATCCGAGACATTATCCGAGTCATTACAGACAAAATCCGAGACATGAGGGACCGATTTGTAACCCGCTCAGTTCAGATGTAATAATCTTTTAATTTAAATGGTGAACGTGATCTCCCGGTTTTCAGTGAATTTGCCATGAAGACATACTCCACAGGAGTCTATTCACTAGGAACAGCTCAGTCAAACGTTTGGGCGATGACTCCTCTTAAAACTAGCTGAATCAGAGTGATATTAAGGGTGTATTTTGTGGTTTTAAGTGTATAAAAATAACTTCTATACTATAAAATCAGTATGAAATTGTGAACAGCGTTGACTGTCGTGAAGAACAGGCTAAGACTTCAAAGGTTAGTGACCCTCATCATATTAGTAAAAAGCAGTGCCTGTAAAGCTTAGACACTAGAAAACCGTGATTATTAAAGCCTTCATTTCCTTACACAAACTTATGCTACCAAAATCCCTTTTAAACCTACTTCATACTGAATGTGACTAAAGCTAAGAACTGCGTTCCGTTACAAGGTCCAGTGCTGTTCATTTTGTATGTGGCGGACATTACAAACAGCATAAATAATTGTAACTATCACATGTATGCAGATGACCTACAAATTTACAAAACTTTCCATCCCCGAGAGACACTGGCCGCTGCAGAATTGTTAAACCAGGATTTGGCTCGTATCGTTGATTGGTCTGGACACTGTGATTTAGTTCTTAACCCCAATAAGTCCAAGTTTCTAGTACTTGGCACCAAAGGCCAGGTTGACATAGTTACTAGTTTTGACCCTTTTGTAGTGCTAGGAAGCGAGCGCCTCGAGCGTGTCACCGTGGCACGCAATCTCGGTCTACTCGTGGACGAGCAGTTGCGCTTCGAACAACATGTACTTGATGCCGCTAGAAATTGCTTTTATAGATTAAAAGTGCTATACCAGGTTCGCAAATATCTGAGTGTTGACCTTAGAATAAAATTGTGTGACACGTTAATATTGTCTAAGCTCAACTATGTCGACACTGTGATTAATGGGTGTTTGCTGGCTCGGTCAAAGGCCCTTCTGCAACGCATCCAGAATGCTTGTGCCCGCTTCTGCTTCCCCATCCCCCCACGTACTCATGTTACCCCTTATATTAATCATGGCGGGATGCTGAAAATGGAGGCGCGTCGTTTGCTACATTTTGCGTCCTTGCTTTTCGGTGTGGTCAACTTTCAACAACCCTTGTACCTTTTTCGCAAACTAATATTCTCCACTCGCCCCACCAGAGAAGCCATCCGGCTTGTCTGTCCGAGACACGGCAGATCAGCAGCATTTCGTGGCAGTTTTCGCTACTCTGCTACGAAATGCTGGAATAACATACCTCCCCCTATTCGTAACTCAAAAACTTTATTTACTTTTTTTAGGCTGCTAGGTGAAATACTGGAATTTGAGGTAGCCACTGTCTTTGAATGTTCACGAATTACACTTCATTTGAAAGAGTTTTTTAAGATGCATCTTATGATGCTAGACACAAAGTGTAATGTAAACTGTGTCTGATCGAAAACTTGAAAAATTCGAGAAAAGTTTTAGGCTGCTAGGTGTGATTCTGGATTTTGAGGTAGCCAAGGTCTTTCAATGTTCACGAATTCCACCTTATTCGAAAGAGTTTCGTAAGCCGCTTCTTATGATACTAGACACAAAGTGTAATCTAGACTGTGTCTGATCGAAAACTTGAAAAATTCGAGAAAAGTTTTAGGCTGCTAGGTGTAATTCTGGAATTTGAGGTAGCCACGGTCTTTCAATGTTCACGAATTCCACCTCATTTGAAAGAGTTTTTTAAGCCACTTCTTATAATCCTAGACACAAAGTGTAATCTAGACTGCGTGTGATCGAAAACTTGAAAAATTCGAGAAAAGTTTTAGGCTGTTTTATTCTGGAATTTGAGGTAGCCACGGTCTTTCAATGTTCACGAATTCTACCTCATTTGAAAGAGTTTCTTAACCCGCTTCTTATGATACTAGACAAAAAGTGTAATCTAGACTACGTTTGATCGAAAACTTGAAAAATTAGAGAAAAGTTTTAGGCTGCTAGTTGAAATTCTGGAATTTGAGGTAGCCACGGTCTTTCAATGTTCACGAATTACACCTCAATAGAAAGATTTTCTAAAGCCGCTTCTTATGATACTAGACACAAAGTGTAATGTAGACTGCGTCTGATTGAAAGTTGAAAAATTCGAGAAAAGTTTTAGGCTCTTAGGTGAAATTCTGAAATTTGAGATAGCCACAGTCTTTCAATGTTCACGAATTACACCTTATTCGAAAGAGTTTCGTAAGCCGCTTCTTATGATACTAGACATAAAGTGTATTGTAGACAGCGTCTCATGGAAAACTTGAAAAATTCGAGAAAAGTTTTAGGCTGCTAGGTGAAATTCTGGAATTTGAGATAGCCACGGTCTTTCAATGTTCACGAATTACACTTTATTCGAAAGAGTTTCGTAAGCCGCTTCTTATGATACTAGACACAAAGTGTAATGTAGACTGCGTCTGATCGAAAGTTGAAAAATTCGAGAAAAGTTTTAGGCTGCTAAGTGAAATTCTGGAATTTGAGGTAGCCACGGTCTTTCAATGTTCACGAATTACACCTCAATCGAAAGAGTTAAATAAGCCGCTTCTTATGATACTAGACTCAAAGTGTAATGTAGACTGTGTCTGATCGAAAACTTGAAAAATTCGAGAAAAGTTGTAGGCTGCTAGGTGTAATTCTGGATTTTGAGATAGCCACGGTCTTTCAATATTCACGAATTAGACCTCATTTGAAATATTTTTTAAGCCGCTTCTTATGATACTAGACACAAAGTGTAGTGTAGACAGCGTCTGATCGAAAACTTGAAAAATTCGAGGAAAGTTTTAGGCTGCTAGGTGTAATTCTGGATTTTGAGGTAGCCACGGTCTTTCAATGTTCACGAATTATACCTCATTCGAAAGAGTTTCTTAAGCCGCTTCTTATGATACTAGACACAAAGTGTAATGTAGACTGCGCTTCATGGAAAACTTGAAAAAAATCGAGAAAAGTTTTAGGCTGCTAGGTGTAATTCTGGAATTTGAGGTAGCCACGGTCTTTCAATGTTCAAGAATTACACCTCATTTGAAATAGTTTTTTAAGCCGCTTCTTATGATACTAGACGCAAAGTGTAATCTAGACTGCGTTTGATCGAAAACTTGAAGAATTCGAGAAAAGTTTTAGGCTGCTAGGTGTAATCATGGATTTTGAGATAGCCACGGTCTTTCAATGTTCATGAATTACACCTCATTCGAAAGAGTTTCGTAAGCCGCTTCTTATGATACTAGACACAAAGTGTAATGTAGACAGCGTCTGATCGAAAACTTGAAAAATTTGAGAAAAGTTTTAGGCTGCTAGGTGTAATTCTGGATTTTGAGGTAGCCACGGTCTTTCAATGTTCACGAATTGCACCTCATTCGAAAGAGTTTCTTAAGCCGCTTCTTATAATACTAGACACAAAGTGTAATCTAGACTGCGTGTGATCGAAAAGTTGAAAAATTCGAGAAAAGTTTTAGGCTGCTAGGTGAAATTCTGGAATTTGAGATAGCCACGGTCTTTCAATGTTCACGAATTATACCTTATTCGAAAGAGTTTCGTAAGCCGCTTCTTATGATACTAGACACAAAGTGTAATCTAGACTGCGTGTGATCGAAAACTTGAAAAATTCGAGATAAGTTTTAGGCTGCTAGGTGTAATTCTGGAATTTGAGATAGCCACGGTCTTTTAATGTTCACAAATTATACCTCATTCGAAAGAGTTTCGTAAGCCGCTTCTTATGATACTAGACATAAAGTGTATTGTAGACAGCGTCTCATGGAAAACTTGAAAAATTCGAGAAAAGTTTTAGGCTGCTAGGTGAAATTCTGGAATTTGAGATAGCCACGGTCTTTCAATGTTCACGAATTACACTTTATTCGTAAGAGTTTCGTAAGCCGCTTCTTATGATACTAGACACAAAGTGTAATCTAGACTGCGTGTGATCGAAAACTTGAAAAATTCGAGAAAAGTTTTAGGCTGCTAGGTGAAATTCTGGAATTTGAGATAGCCACGGTCTTTTAATGTTCACAAATTATACCTCATTCGAAAGAGTTTCGTAAGCCGCTTCTTATGATACTAGACATAAAGTGTATTGTAGACAGCGTCTCATGGAAAACTTGAAAAATTCGAGAAAAGTTTTAGGCTGCTAGGTGAAATTCTGGAATTTGAGATAGCCACGGTCTTTCAATGTTCACGAATTACACTTTATTCGTAAGAGTTTCGTAAGCCGCTTCTTATGATACTAGACACAAAGTGTAATCTAGACTGCGTGTGATCGAAAACTTGAAAAATTCGAGAAAAGTTTTAGGCTGCTAGGTGAAATTCTGGAATTTGAGATAGCCACGGTCTTTCAATGTTCACGAATTACACCTTATTCGAAAGAGTTTCGTAAGCCGCTTCTTATGATACTAGACACAAAGTGTAATCTAGACTGTGTCTGATCGAAAACTTGAAAAATTCGAGAAAAGTTTTAGGCTGCTAGGTGTAATTCTGGAATTTGAGGTAGCCACGATCTTTCAATGTTCACGAATTCCACCTCATTTGAAAAAGTTTTTTAAGCCGCTTCTTATAATAATAGACACAAAGTGTAATCTAGACTGCGTGTGATCGAAAACTTGAAAAATTCGAGAAAAGTTTTAGGCTGCTAGGTGAAATTCTGGAATTTGAGATAGCCACGGTCTTTCAATGTTCACGAATTACACCTTATTCGAAAGAGTTTCGTAAGCCGCTTCTTATGATACTAGACACAAAGTGTACCCTAGACTGTGTCTGATCGAAAACTTGAAAAATTCGAGAAAAGTTTTAGGCTGCTAGGTGAAATTCTGGAATTTGAGATAGCCACGGTCTTTCAATGTTCACGAATTACACCTTAATCGTAAGAGTTTCGTAAGCCGCTTCTTATGATACTAGACACAAAGTGTAATCTAGACTGTGTCTGATCGAAAACTTGAAAAATTCGAGAAAAGTTTTAGGCTGCTAGGTGAAATTCTGGAATTTGAGATAGCCACGGTCTTTCAATGTTCACGAATTATACCTTATTCGAAAGAGTTTCGTAAGCCGCTTCTTATGATACTAGACACAAAGTGTAATCTAGACTGCGTGTGATCGAAAACTTGAAAAATTCGAGATAAGTTTTAGGCTGCTAGGTGTAATTCTGGAATTTGAGATAGCCACGGTCTTTCAATGTTCACAAATTATACCTCATTCGAAAGAGTTTCGTAAGCCGCTTCTTATGGTACTAGACATAAAGTGTATTGTAGACAGCGTCTCATGGAAAACTTGAAAAATTCGAGAAAAGTTTTAGGCTGCTAGGTGAAATTCTGGAATTTGAGATAGCCACGGTCTTTCAATGTTCACGAATTACACTTTATTCGAAAGAGTTTCGTAAGCCGCTTCTTATGATACTAGACACAATGTGTAATCTAGACTGCGTGTGATCGAAAACTTGAAAAATTCGAGAAAAGTTTTAGGCTGCTAGGTGAAATTCTGGAATTTGAGATAGCCACGGTCTTTCAATGTTCACGAATTACACCTTATTCGAAAGAGTTTCGTAAGCCGCTTCTTATGATACTAGACACAAAGTGTAATCTAGACTGTGTCTGATCGAAAACTTGAAAAATTCGAGAAAAGTTTTAGGCTGCTAGGTGTAATTCTGGAATTTGAGGTAGCCACGATCTTTCAATGTTCACGAATTCCACCTCATTTGAAAAAGTTTTTTAAGCCGCTTCTTATAATAATAGACACAAAGTGTAATCTAGACTGCGTGTGATCGAAAACTTGAAAAATTCGAGAAAAGTTATAGGCTGCTAGGTGAAATTCTGGAATTTGAGATAGCCACGGTCTTTCAATGTTCACGAATTACACCTTATTCGAAAGAGTTTCGTAAGCCGCTTCTTATGATACTAGACACAAAGTGTACCCTAGACTGTGTCTGATCGAAAACTTGAAAAATTCGAGAAAAGTTTTAGGCTGCTAGGTGAAATTCTGGAATTTGAGATAGCCACGGTCTTTCAATGTTCACGAATTACACCTTAATCGTAAGAGTTTCGTAAGCCGCTTCTTATGATACTAGACACAAAGTGTAATCTAGACTGTGTCTGATCGAAAACTTGAAAAATTCGAGAAAAGTTTTAGGCTGCTAGGTGTAATTCTGGAATTTGAGGTAGCCACGGTCTTTCAATGTTCACGAATTCCACCTCATTTGAAAGAGTTTTTAAGCCGCTTCTTATGATACTAGACACAAAGTGTAATGTAGACAGCGTCTGATCGAAAACTTGAAAAATTCGAGAAAAGTTTTAGGCTGCTAGGTGTAATTCTGGATTTTGAGGTAGCCACGGTCTTTCAATGTTCACGAATTGCACCTCATTCGAAAGAGTTTCTTAAGCCGCTTCTTATAATACTAGACACAAAGTGTAATGTAGACTGCGTCTGATCGAAAACTTGAAAAATTTGAGAAAAGTTTTAGGCTGCTAGGTGTAATTCTGGATTTTGAGGTAGCCACGGTCTTTCAATGTTCACGAATTACACCTCATTTGAAAGAGTTTTTTAAGCCGCTTCTTATGATACTAGAGACGATGTGTAATCTGGACAGTGTCCCTTCAAACAATCGAAAACTTCGAGAAAAGTTGTAGGCTGCATTTTGTGGAGTTAGCTGCCCTATATTTTTTGTGAAAATTTGGCCGTTTCTGGTTTAACACTGGCAGTTGTGACAATAAATTCAAATTTATTTTTAAAAAACGTTGCATATGCTATTGAAAACCCTTAAAATATGATTTTAGAGGAGTTTTATAAAATGACATCTTAATTTGGTCGGATTATCTTGGGCTGCCAACTTTAGGCTGCTAACTTCACGCCGGTAATTTTGGTGTTCGTTTAAATGCACTCTTAAGCAACGTAATCGAGGTATTCAAAATGTCAATATTCTTGAGTTTTTTGTTATCATTAAACAATTTGCAAGCACGTTTAAGCAGCGCATTTTTAGCATAACAAGTTCTACTCCTAGATATGTGGAAAAGATGTTTTTTACAATACAGGCGCTCTCGTCTACGCGGAACATGAGTTGTTTGAAAAGAAAAATCGAATCAACAGAATCACGGCGGTCACTCAAAGTCTGCATGTTAAAACAGTTGCATGTGTCCTCATTCTCCATAATTTCCGATCATGGACTTTGCTCCTCCATGCGGCACCTGCTATTGCCTTCAGGCCATCTTCCTATCTTCGTGGTGGTCTTCCTCGTTTCCTCTCTCCTTCTCTAGGATACCAATAGTTAAGATTAATTTTATACTACGAAGGTGACAAATAAGCGTACGGTCCACCTAATGGTAAGCGGCCACCGCAGCCTATAGACGCCCGTAACTCCAAAGGAGACACGTGCGCATGGCCGACTCTTTATAAAATTTGAGAATGCACTGTGTTGACAGCAGAAGGGAGGGATTGTTTAGAAGACGAGACGGAAACCTAATGATATTTATTCCCTATATAGTTCTTTCGATATCTATAGTTTCATAATATTTATATTCATTGTAAGAGAACCTTTCATCCTGCTGTGAAATAGTTCTCCGTATCATTCCCATGCATGTTCCACGGAATAAGCAACAAACAACCTTACTTTTTTCTCCATTGCCGATTTGATTGTCGGGATTTACTTTTACGGTCACTGTTTCACATTTATAGACAGTTTCGTGAGATTATGTTGCTAGCTTCAATTTTATACGTTTCCCTTATACTGCGTGTACATTTATGTTTCTTGTATGTGGCTGACTTATGCTACTCTAGCTTTAGTATTCAGGAAATAAACTGTGACTAAAATAGTATGTACTCAATGGCCTTATCACTGCTGTCTTCACCAGCCTAAATTCGCCACGACCCGCGAAATGTAATATAGTGGTGACATTATTTAATTTGGGAATGTTTCTACCCTCATCCACATTAGCGTTATGATATCGTAAACATATGCTTTGGACGGTAATAAGTAGTACATTAATCTCTAAAATGCCCATGTGGTTATATCAGAATTATAGTCACAGTAGTGTTGTAGAAGGTACTATGCTATTCAAATAACATTAAAACTGTCCAAAACGCCATCTTTTGATAGCCAACTTCACATTCAAAATATATTTTGTCTTTTTTAGGGTTCCGTACCTCAAAAGGAAAAAGACGGAACCCTTATAGGATCACTTTGTTGTCCGTCTGTCTGTCTGTCTGTCACGACCCTTTATCTCGGGAAGGCATAGAGGTATCGAGTTGAAATTATAACCTTTATACTAAGGTCTACAGTCCCTTGAAGCTGTGAAAAAATCATACTTCTAAGTTAACGTAAAAGAAAGATACGGGCGTTTATGTCGCAAAAAACGTATATTTCGACACTCTCAAGGGAATCAAAATTTATAGGGTACTTCCCGTTGACCTAGAACTATGAAATTTGGCAAGTAATTATATACTACAAGTACAGGGAAAAATCTAAAATGTTTGTTACTCAATCGCGCAAAAACGGCTGAAGGAATTATTATGAAACTTTGTATATATAGACTTTTTAGCCTGGATTAACACGAGTGATACTTTTTTTCCCTTAAATTATCCCTCAAATTGATGAATTTGGGGGTGGGAGTTAAACTTACATATGAACCAGACCAGAGTCATGTAGATATTTACAATGCCTGCTGACGTACGGAAAATTCGATTCAGAACAACCAGTATAAGGCTGACCTCCGAATATGCACATATTTGTCACGAATCTTAAGTTCATGATATAATAAGGACGCATGGTGAGGCGACTCTATAAACAGTTGTCAATATCACGTCATTTGACAACGTCATTGCCATAGACTTAGACGTGTCATTTTATACCGATGACATTAGGTGAAGTTGACGCTAATATTAATGAACATATTTTACACAATTGACTTGAACATAATTTTAAACTTTGAGTCTTATCGTGGCTAAGATAAAGCAGGTTTTCGCATTATTTAGTTTTACGATCGTAGATACAAATAGAGTATTAAGCTTCTGCTTCATTATGATGAGCTATTATTTTGACAGATTTAGTTTATATATGGGATTGATATTACAAGAGCTTAATGATCTCCAAACCAAAACGACTTATGTCAATTAAAATCAACGCATTTCAGCCCCTAAAGTTCTAGCAATTACATACATAATCGCATGAAAAACAATAGATTACTCGTAGAGTTACTTAATGCACTGACCCATAGCCTCTAAAGAGCTTGCGATATAAACATAAGCCAAAACATGCTGACCCATGCATCGAGCCGTAATAATTTTAATGTTTAATATAGGTGATGAAATAGATTGTGATTTGATATCTGTCTACCGTTTTTGTGAAGAACCTACGGGTCAACTAAAATTTATGGAGTTGTTAGTGCTTGGCTTAAAGTCACAACAATGACTTGACGCTGTACACAAATAATATACCGCTAATTAATAAAAAAATACCCTACTATAATGGTTGCAATAACGTTATAAATGCGTGAAAATAATACACTTCTGTTTACGCTAAATATCTTAACGTCGGGAGAAAACAGAAATTATTTCCAGTTCTACATGGAATTTGATATAATATAATCTACATTTAATCACTCGCAACTCAATGTTAGCAATCATATTATGTTACTTACACACCGTCATTTATATTATCAGAACTGTATTTCTACATTATAAACTCGTCTCGTTGAAATCGTATTAGATTTTGATTATATATACTAAGTTATAAATGCTCTTTTTAATACAGTTACTCAAAAAGTGGTACTGTATGTAGCTGTATATCGTGCGCATATTTGGATTTCCCGCACTAGTATCTTTTTCTTTTCCATTTTTTTTAAATTGTTGGTTCATGCCAACGGTAACTTTTAGGGTCAATCAGTTCACTTATTTATTTAATAAAGGATTTGGCATTAAAACTGTACTCCTATTATATTATACATTAAAATTGCACATTATAAGTCAAAGGGTTATCGAATATTAAAAAATCTAAAACTGTTTTCAAAAAGTTTCCTGAGTGGGACCTCCGAATATGCACATATTTGTCACGAATCTTAAGTTCATGATATAATAAGGACGCATGGTGAGGCGACTCTATAAACAGTTGTCAATATCACGTCATTTGACAACGTCATTGCCATAGACTTAGACGTGTCATTTTATACCGATGACATTAGGTGAAGTTGACGCTAATATTAATGAACATATAAATGCTCTTTTTAATACAGTTACTCAAAAAGTGGTACTGTATGTAGCTGTATATCGTGCGCATATTTGGATTTCCCGCACTAGTATCTTTTTCTTTTCCATTTTTTTTAAATTGTTGGTTCATGCCAACGGTAACTTTTAGGGTCAATCAGTTTACTTATTTATTTAATAAAGGATTTGGCATTAAAACTGTACTTCTATTATATTATACATTAAAATTGCACATTATAAGTCAAAAGGTTATCGAATATTAAAAAATCTAAAACTGTTTTCAAAAAGTTTCCTGAGTGGGTAGACCAATGACCGGAAACGAGTATTATGCATGACCTCTGATTAATAGTGTATTATGAGAGACCGCCGCCCCTTACAATTATTTACAAATAAATTAAAAATAAAATAATTATAAAAATAAATTAATTGTTTTTTCATGTCTAAATGTAATTAAACTATCATGTGATATAAAAACTTTCCCAAATAGTTTTTGATTTGGCTCAATGCTGACAACCATGGCATGTTGAAAAAAGTCTATCAATTAAAAGTCAAACCGACTTTTTAATCCCCGCCTCTTTTATTAATAATATTACTAACTAATTTTGTAACGACGTACTGGTTTAATAATATTTTGTGATTTGTGTGATTTGTGCGATTTATACGATTGTTAAATAAAATGTATGCAAACTACGCCAGATGTAGAACGTGCAAAGCCCACAATGGCAAGCAAAAAGATTTTGTTTTGTCTCTTTTAATTACTATTTTATTTAGTATTGTCTCTTCGATATTTTTTTCGCGACTGTATTAAAAAACGTCGTTTAATATACGTGCGGAATTGTCATTTTCACTCATCCCGAGTCTTGCCTCGCCACACGACTCTGGCCAAGACAACTCGAGATTCGTGCAAAATGACAAACCTTCCGCATTTGCATCAAAATGTACTATTTTATTTATGTTGTTTTATTAATAATAATCCAGAAAAAATCTGAAGAGAAATATTTACTACCTTTGGTTGAATTTTGTTTCCATTGACCATGCATGATGTGTAAAGAACTATATGAATACATTACTATATAAAAACCGGCCAAGAGTGTATTGGACCGTGGCGGACTATTAGTGCATGCACAATGAAGGGTTCCGTAGCAAAAGATTGTACCTTCATAGGAAAGTCACGGGATTTACGTTCTTTTGTTTAGCATGGGCAGTTTTTCGAAAACACAAAACCCTTTGGAGTTCTCTTGTTCAAGACTATTTTCGTTGAAATTATTTTATAAGCCCTAGGTAAAAAAATATTTGGCTTTCAGTAACCTATGCAAACCTTTAACCTATGAAAGTGTTCTTTGTTGTTACGAGTGTACGCGAGTGGATTTGCACGGGCAGTTATAATAATGAAAACTTTGAACTGGTAATTGTTATCTGATGTATGTAACGAACCTACGCACTATTGTACTAACACATTCAGTACCGAGGACCCGATAGTCGGGATCTCCGTTCGTAGACAGTTTTCGTTACGAAGCGGAAAAAACATATTATCGGCTACAAGCGTAGCGCGTAGCACTCGTCGGCAATGAATGTGTTAATGGACGCGAAGAAGAATATTACTAAGCTGTCAGTCGAGTCAGTACAGATTCTTTACTGTGCCCGTAAATTTAGTGTTTTCTGATGGGCGCAGAAACGCAGAGGCGGGATGGTTCGAACACATTATTGCATCCATACTGCTTCGCCTCCGCGGAAATTATGACTATCGACAAGAGAAAATACTGACCGACATAAGTAAGTTCTTGGTAAAGTAGAAAATATAGCATACCTACATATTCTACCACGCGTAGTCAGTAAGTAGCCTTATTAATAAACGTTCATTAAACCTATTTTAACTAAGCTGCCTTTAAAATTCGTTTCCCTTTATCTACCTGCTTCATATTTATGTTTTTTATCGTTTTACTTAACAGAGGTTAGTTAAGTTTTATGAATAAGCGGGTTACAAAGTGAAAGTAAATAAGTTAGCTGAGCTCGATGTTGCCTTAGTTGAGTTTGTTTCGTGCCTTCGCTGCTAGTTATTTAATGTCTTCCTAACAACTTTTGATTACAATTTGGCTTTTCATATTCGCTTTTTGTATAAGTTTTCAAACAAAGCGGGGTAATTAGTAACTAGAGTTGGTAGTATCGCTCAATTAAGTACTTAATATCACTAAAAGACTACGACGATTTGCTGAATAGCTTAACATAGTTGTTTTTCTTTAAGTTAGCTAATGAGAACATTATGCCCAGCACTTTCTGTGTAAATGAGGAGTGATCCTTTCGCTAACGCCAATGTCACCACATCAGAAGAATAGGCACCATATTAGCCAGCTTAGCCTACCCTCCTCGTAGTAAGCAGTCCTGGTCCTTATCTAAATCGGTCAAAACCAATTTATGACGATACATAACAAAGAGGTCCGTAGAGCACTACGAGTATAATGTCTAGACGTGAATAAAGCTAGTGGGCCTGATGGTATACCTGCAAAGGTCCTGAAGTACTGTGGTCCCGAGTTGTCTCCTGTTCTTACATGCTTGTACCGTCTTTCTTTCAAGACAAATACCGTACCGGCATCCTGGAAGCTTGCCAATGTGCAACCAGTGCCCAAGAAGGGTAGTCGTGCCGATCCCTGTAATTATCGACCTATCGCCATCTCCTCTATACTGTCCTGAACAGTAAGTTGCTAACTTACCTTGAAGCTGACGACTTCTCAGCGATCGGCAATATGGATCAAGAAGCACGGTGATGCTCTTGCCGTATCTCTTGACATCTCGAAGGCTTTTGACAGGGTTTGGCATGCTACTCTGCTTCGCAAGCTTCTTGCATACGGTATTTGACGAGCACGTAGCAGATTATTTGACGAGCACGTAGACGTACACATACTTAATTTCAGTGTTAAGTGACAACTTTCGTATATATTTTTTATACTACGACGATGGTAAGAAGACATCATAGCCTATGAGTGATTGCAACTGCAAATCACAAGTACACTGTTGACCCTTTTTGATATAAGGATTCGTTGTATTGACAGCTAGAGTATATAAGAGAAAGCCTGAAATTAGCACCCATAGTTGATAAGTTGAGACCTAATCGATTACGATGGTCTGAGGGATTATCGCGAACCGAAAATGAACGAAGTTCGAATATCTCTCTCTGTCCCACTTGCAAATTAGTGCGAAAGAGAGGGAGATATTCGAACTTTGTTCATTTTCGGTTCGCGGTAGCCCCTCTGGACATATTATGCGGAGGGATGAAAGTCAAGTGACAAGAAGGTCATTATGTATGAATATAGGGGGATGTAAGAGAAGAGGTAGGCCAAGGAAAAGGTGTATGAACTGTGTCAGAGACGATATGAACAGGAATAAAGAGGTATGGAAGAAAAAACATGCTGCGCCAACCCCAAGTAAATAGGATAAGGCCAAGCCGGTGATGATGATATATTGACAGCTACAGAGAAATGCAGGTTCTCCATTCTCAACATTCTCGCGAGCTCTAGCGATCTTACCCACAACACCACCACATACCTACAGAACTGTAGTGGTCTTTATTTTTTAATTAATGCTCATCTATGCTTTATTTCTTGTTTAACTGGTATAGGAATTTAAACCTAATATGAAACAAAACAGATTTTGTAGTAAGACTGTGTAGTATTTATAATAAATGTATTAATTGTACATTTGTAGAGGCCATTTTTCAATTTGTTGCAATCAAGTCACGAATGTTCACGGTTGGTGGAGGCTGTACAAATGCGGGCAATTTACAGAGTTCAATATAAATAGAGGCACTAACTCCAGACTTGAGCATTAATTGAATAGATACGTCCGCTGCCCGCTTCAATCCTACCTTAATCACACTTGAAAAGGCCTCACGAAATCAAGGCGCCCGCTTCTCAACAAGCGCGCTTAATAACTACATCGTATAGCACTTTGAGTTTGATCAAATCTGCAACTAAGAACGCAAAGGGAAATCCACGAAGCAGCCGCTTCAATAGATTAACGCAAACCAACCATATCTAGTGCGAGCGGTGATACTTTTATTTCACCTGTATCATCAAAAGTGATATCATTTTATTACATCCCCTGTGCAAAATCAAACGGCAAACAGCGGGTCTCGTATCAGTAAAAGCAATTACATTTGCCATAAGTGTTCGTTCACATTTGCAATTAGCGAGTGGTCCAAAAACGTGCAAATCGTTAACTGCCGCCGCCGAGCGGCGTGTCTTTGCATATTCATAGCCTGCTTAAAATATTTTAATACGGATCGTTCTTACACCCACATTCACTGTTTTCTACCAATGTTCAGTTCGTTTGGTAATGAATAAAAAATGACGGTGAAAGTCATACGAATTATTCGTAAAAGTTATTTTAAACATAACAATTTTTAGTAAAAGCGATATATAGATACACCATTATTTTAATTCATTAAAAAATAATGTTTTGATATAGTGTTTATGCTTTAAAAAGAAATGCTGTCCTACCTGTCCTGTACACATTAATAAGCGTAGGCACGATGAGTAAATAAAATAACTAATGTAACTTAATCATCACAAAAATAATATTTCTAAAATATATAACGAGTGTCGAAGGATTATAAATATGTCCACTCAAGACGATTTTCGAGCTTTGGCGTTTTATAATTTTCCACTCTTTGCTCCCTGTTAACGAGGATTTCTCCGCCTCTTCCTTCCTCAACTCTACTTTAAGGGCCACATATTTAGGTATAAAGGATCCTTAATTGTATGTTAATAAGAATTTATTTCACTATGAATTTAATTTAATTCCACTCTTTACTGCTGATTATTTAGAGTTAGTTTGGCTTCTACAAAATGATCTATACATATGAAAGAAGAAGTCCTGACTGACTGACTGGTTCATCAAAGCACAGCCGAAACTGCTAATGCTAGAGAGTTGATTTTTGCACAGTCGATTATATTTGTAACGTAGGCTAGGGCCTAAAACCAGGGAAAATAATGAAAGTTTGTATGAAAACACGTATTTATTGAAGTGAGAGACTTGAAAATTTGTATATAGACTCTCTGTTTAAATATATTAATGGCGTATATCAGCGTTTTTCGAAATTGCTCCCCTAAAGGGGTGAAAAGGGGGTTCTGAGTTTGTAAGGGAGCAAATATTTTATGAATTGAGAGATTTAAAACTTCGTATGCAGACTATATGTTTAAATAAAACAAAACATGTCTCAGCGTTTTTTGAAATTGCTCCCCTAAAGGGGTGAAAAGGGGGTTCCAAGTTTATGCGGGGAAAAAATCTTTACTTTTCCTGTAAATCGATATGGGTGTCATCGTCGAGGTTCCTCGAGGTGCCGATTACGAAAATGACATGCATTTTCAAATTCAAGACTGCGGACATTTATTTTTTCTTAAAAATCGATATGGGTGTCATCGTCGAGGTTTGTCGGGGTGCCTATTAAGAAAATGACAGCCATTTCCAAATTTAAGATGACGTCGGACATTTATTTTTCTTATAATCGATATGTGTGTCATAATCGAGGTTCCACGGGGATCCGATTACGAAAATGACATTCATCCATACATACATATCTACATACGTAGGTACATAAAACATACGGATCAAACTGAGAACCCCTTTTTTTATAGACGGTTAAAAATTACGCTTAGTATGCGGGCGAAGCCGCTGGAAAATGCTAGTATAAAATAAGTTTAATGCACTCTGGAAACGACGAGCACGAGGTAAGCTTACTGTGAACTAATATCTTAAGTACCGGTAATACTGTACATAAATGTACTAATGACTTAAGTAAACACTAGGCTAGAGGGCATTTGATGCATGAATTTTGCCTTAGTTACAACATACTTAGCTGGTAGCGAGTTCCTCGGCGTTATGTTTGCGTCCCGATTTGTGACGAAGGTGATAGATAATTAAACTGTAGTCGGGTTTAATTTTGACTGACAGTGTCCCTTCTATTGTCAATCGAAATTTAAATGAAGCTGACGAGAATTTTCAATTAGTTAGGACACTGAGCGATCGGTGACGATTGTCTACGGTGGAACCACGAACGACCTCATCTATCTACATTTGTGTAAGCAAGTGAAAAAGCAATAAACCGCCCTATTAACTTTTCTGTACATAAATTGCGTAACATCTTGGGTGTAATTTGATTTCCAAGTGTACTATTAGATTCGTCACACAACAGTTTTAATGTTTATTATAACTAAGCAAGTCTTTATTTACGAACCAACATGCCGTTTTCCCTGTTTGCGGGCTTAATTCCATCCCCCTGACACGTTACAACGCTCTATTATGTCATATTCGGACAATAATGATGTACCGTGCTACCATCAGAAAATTGCCTCTATCCCAAATGAAATGACTCATATTAGTATAATATAATGGGATGAATATTCTTACATAGGTATGCGGGTTTATTATATGTATTAATAGGATGGGTCGAAATTCACGAATTTTGGAGTATCGTAATGTAATAGGGCTCAAAAGTTGTTGTGTATTCTGTAGATTACAGGAAAAATAATTAAAAAAATCTAGATTTAGACTGTTAAGTATAAAAGAATATTTATATTTTTTATTTTCACTCCAAATTAAATATATAAATACAAACTATTTAAATCGTTAGATAACACTATTGTATTTCAAAATTATTTATTTTTTATTATATTTTATCCATGTATCATATTTTGTCATCATGTAGCCAAACTAGAGAATTGGCCTTTTATGTAAAATGCATTTTGATGTACTTAAAGCGGCAAAATTATGATTTAAAGCTGTTAACGGATCATCAGTGGTCTAAACACAGACAATAGAAACAAAAAATATATCGATTAAAGCAACACGAGGCGAGGAACAATACTCGAAAAACACAATTTTAAGGCTATTTGGTACTATTGGGTACCATTAAAAACATATAAATACCGTATGTTTTTGAAGAAAACAAATCGTTTCTGTAATATTTAGATTAGCTCTTACATCCAAGCTTGTACCTATTTAAAAAATAGTAGCAAAAAAATATTTAAATATAGCATTTTGCTCTATTTATGCCATAATATTGTAAGTTATCAAACTTCAAAAAGCTACATTGTCGACTATTTTGAAAATAACAAAAAAGTCTCAGTATAATTTGGCTTTACTATAGTTTAATTTACTTTATTAATTGATAAATTATTAACATAATTGGCACGTACTTTATTTAAGTACTTATATGATCTAGGCCTTAACATCGATCTTTGGCGGCTGGGCGGGGGTTAAAAGTCTAAATCTAGAATTTTTTAATTATTTTTCCTGTAATCTACAGAATACACCGCAACTTTTGAGCGCTATCACATTACGGTACTCCAAAATTCGTGATTTTCGACCCACCCTAATGTACAAAGATATATTCATAATATTCGAGAACGAATTTACATATTTGAAGTTGATAAAACGCTGTATTCATTCGACAGAACACCAACTCAGCTTTGATAAAACGCTAGTTATTTATTTGCACGTGCGTGTGATGTGAAGCCCTTTTGAGATTTTATAACTTGACTAACTTATGATGCTACTCATGCTGTACGTCAGAAGCTAGCAAGCTCTTTTAGTAATTAGTTCTCAGGTAAATTGTGGTAATTAAGGCTACGAACACCTACATTTTATACTTATATTAGCGGCCGCCCGCGATTTCGTCCGCGTAGATTTTAGAAGGTAACAAAAATACAAATGAGGTTTATTTGTTTCTGTCAGTTGTCTGATGCTATTAATCTTTTGTGAAAAATTACTCAAAAGTTAAAATAAATGTCCGCCAACTTGGAATTAAAAATGGATGTCATTTTCGTAATCGGCACCCCGAGGAACCTCGAAGGTGACACCCATATCGACTTATAAGAAAAATAATTGTCCGCCATCTTGGATTTGCAAATGCTTGTCATTTTCGTAATCGGCACCCCGAGGAACCTCGAAAATGACACCTATATCGATTTTTACTAAACATTTGCTTGGGTTCCAAGTTTGTGCGGGGAGCAAATCTTTACTTTTTTACCCCATTAAGGGAACAATTTAGAAAAACGCTGAAACATGTTTTATTGTATTTAAACAGAGAGTCTGTATACGAAGATTTAAATCTCGCACTTCAAAACAGATTTACTCCCCGTACAGACTTGGAACCCCCTTTTCACCCTTTAGGGGTGCAACTTCAAAAAACCCTGAAATGCGTTTTGCTGTATTTAAACAGAGTTTATATACGAAGTTTTAAATCTATCACTTCAAAATATATTTGCTTCCCGTACAAACTTGGAACCCCTTTTTCACCCCTTTAGAGGAGCAATTTCAAAAAACCCTGAAATGCGTTTTGTTGTATTTAAACACAGAGTCTATATACGAAGTTTTAAATCTCTCACTTCAAAAAAGATATGCTGCCTCTACAAACTTGGAACTCCCTTTTCACCCCTTTAGAGGAGCAATTTTAAAAAACGCTGAGATACATTTTGTTGTATTTCATCAGAGAGTCTATATACGAAGTTTTAAATCTCTCACTTCAAAAAATATTTGCTTCCCGTAAAAACGTGGAACCCCCTTTTCACCCCTTTAGGGGAGCAATTTAGAAAAACGCTGAAACATCTTCGTTATATTTGAACATAGTCTATTTACAAAGTTTTAAGTCTCTAACTCTAAAACAGAAGTTTCTCCCATACAAACTTTGCACCCCTATTTTGCCCTCTTAGGGTTAGAATTTTGCAAAACGCTGAAAATACTTTCTTTGTATATAAGTTCGTAACCTTTTTACGAATTTTTAAGTATTCAGCTCAAAAAAAAAAACTCCCATACAAACTTTGCACCCCTATTTGATCCCCTTTGGGGTGGAATTTCCAAAAATTCCGTCTTATCCCTTAAGTAAGCTTTGGACCAAATTTGAAGTTTCTAGTTCCAGTAGTTTCGGCTGTGCGTTGATGGTAGATCAGGACTTCTTCATTTATATATTTAGAAGATTTGTTATTTAATGAGCGATTATACAAACGAAAACTGTTACAAAGGCCTATAACTAGAGATTGTTGCTACATGATTTATTATGTAGGCGTAAGCTTAGTGGATTGACGCCAATGGGCTATATTGGCGCCTACATCTACAGTCTCCCTTCATGACCGGACTTAATTTTCGGGGCCTACACATGTCAAGGCACATCGCTACCTACCGTGTCCACGCCATTACCATACGCCGCGTAAAGCGAACGACAGAAGGGCCTTTACACTCGTGAATAGGCACATGACACTCGGGCGTGGTCAACGTTTGATTAAAAATGTAACTTTGAATCGCACCCAGCGCCCTCTTTTACAAAGAAGGCTTTATACTGTCTGTTCGCAGTGACGCTGACGCGGTTTTAATTACTTTTGCTCGGTCATGCACGTGTGAGTTTATTAAATAACGCCGCATTCGGCTCATAAGGGATTGTGTCGCGACACAAATTTCCTTTAAAGATTTATCTCGTTCGTGTCTTTTATCCACGAATAAATAATAGATTATAACTTTACTGCCTGTACAAACAACTACAAATAAAAATTTCTAATGGGTAGGTTAAAATTAGCCCTCATCGAGGTTAGTTACTTAGTTAAGTTAGCCTTCCTAAACAATTTCATAAGATTACTTGCTAACTAAATTCGAAAGTTGTGTGCTCCTAAATCAATCATAGAGTTCGATCCAAAAATCTCACTCGTATAAGTAAGTTTGTAATATATTTTATGAGGCAGCAATATCTGAAAATAGACTAAGAAATATTCACCTGAAAGCGATTTTTTTTCTTTGAGGTTTAGTAACGCGTTTGACTTCTTTTTGTATGAATCGTTATATAAAATAATATAGTATAAGAAGCTTTGACATAAAGTAGTACCTGTTGCCGGAGCGACCGCCGAGGACGACCTCGGGAAAACACGTTTGCCGGGGTATTATATCTTCGGCGCGAGTATTATTAACCATGGCAACCGAACCCTCGCCCTCGTAAACTTTTTCTAAACATCATCCTGTTGACGACGTCTGATCACCTATACAGTCTATAATCTTCTGTTCCTGCCATTTTTAGTTGCCTACTTTCAACGAACACTGTACAAAACTCCCCACATTTGCAAGTCGAGCTGCAGGGGTGCGGCCTGTCAAATAGATGACGGGATTATTTTTGTGTTTGACATAATCATAGTGACAAATTTATCTTTAGGGTTGTCACATATGACGTGTTCATTTTCTTTGAATTAATGGAAACGTCGACTGTTTACAAATATATTATGTATTCAACGCGACTTTTTTTTTCGCAGAGACAACATTTGTTTACTTGCTATTGTATACTTATTACACCATAATATCAAAAACATACATAAATGCAATACAATACAATACAAATACTTTTTATTGCACACCTCAATAAAAATACAGAACAGGTCAGAAACAGAACCTAAGCAGAAGTAGAAGGGCCATTATACTTTTTCATGTAGGTACATAATTTTCACCAACTTTTGGAATACTTGGCCCGCACTTCATATTTTGGTATTGTTATCTAAAGAAAGAAGTTTAATTGCAGTATCACTTCCGATAGTTCTGGTAATTAACGAACCACAGCTAATATCCATAAATCGAGTAACTCAGTGGTCCTTGGATGTCTCACTATTTGTATAAAAACATGGTTTTTACCACTGTGTTACCCACCTTTTACAATAATATATTTAAGTATTTTTACCTACAAATTCCTTTTATTAGGTTCAGGTACTATTTCGAAATAATGTTTTTGTACACTAATTCGATACATATCATAGTTTTTTTTTGTAATAGAAAACTGGTCATGAAAATGGGGATCCATCATTTTACCGAAAATCGTTACATCGATTATCATTTCCCATAACACTATTCGCAGAATTTTATTATCACTTAGGAATCATTCATCGAACTTCGTTAGATCGCTCAAACATTTGCTCGAATTACCTTTTACACAAGAATCAACTCATCGAATTTTAATTCAGTATTTTATTTGTTCATCGACGTAGTCGTTCATCGAATGGCCTTTAGTATAATTTTGGTTTAACGAAGGTTTCAGTTCCCAAAATTCTTATTACCTAGATCATCATTTCACCACTGTTTACTATTTTTGATATAAGTAAGTCTAAAATTATTTTTTTTCTCAGATTCTTGGTGTACTCTGTAAAAGTACTCATAAACAAAAATACCCAAAACCTAAAATGTACAAAAGACCTGTTAGGGCAAAACCGACTGTAATGCGGATAGGTTAGAAGATTAAGACGGGAGCTTTGCTCCCGTCTTAATCTTCGGGGTTATTTTTTTTATATAAGCCCAGAAAGACTAGTTAGGGCAAAACCGACTGTAATGCGGACAGGTTAGAAGATTAAGACGGGAGCAAAGCTCCCGTCTTAATCTTCGGGGTTATTTTTTTATATAAGACCAGAAAGATTATACGCCTTGAAAAATCATGCTTGCTTGGTTGTTCGATGAAACATTGTTCTTGGAAAGAATACTATATGGAACGTACTATCTGTGAATCAAGTTTCGTTAAATTAATACTATGAATAACAAATATTTCGATGAAAGGTAAATTCGATGTACCGTTACGCTACGATTAGAGACGGATTCGAAATGATTAACAATGAAAAGTGGTTCGATTATATAAAATGCAATGAATTGATGATTATGTGATTAGAAAAAAAAACCTAATGAAATTCGTTGAACAGTTTTCGGTGACATGAAAATCGATGTAAGATATTTCGATAAAATAATAGACACCCCATGAAAATGTACAAGACAACAGGCGGTCTCATCGCTAAACAGCGATCTCTTCAAGACAACCCACCAGCCAACCAACCTGCAACATGTTATATCGGAGTTTGGTTTAGTCAAAAAATTATGTAGTAGTCTTAGCAAAACGTGAAATATTTAGGCTGTTTTATTAACAATCTACTTGCAATAAAATGTATTATCACTGTCTATGTTTCAATAAGCTTCCATTTTTAGGCGCCGTAATCATAAAAAAACCGGCCAAGTGCTTGTCGGACCACGCACAATGAAGGGATCCGTACCAACACCTACTAGTCCATATTTAAAATCACTATCCAATACAATGAATCTAAAAAAGTCGTATCTTCATAGGGAACTCACGGCACTTACGACCTTTTGTTTGAGCAAGACAGTTTTTAAGCGAAAACTCAAAAACCGTAAAACCTATATTGTTCAAACCAAAAATCGTTGAAAGTATTTACTAATGCACACCACCTCATTTTTTTTCAGAATTTTTAATTTTTGTAGTTTGGAAATTAGAGGGCAGGGACACACACTTTCTATGACTTTGACAGCTAATATCTCACCAACGGTTGACCTCCATATTAAACCTCCATATCATTTATTAAATGCCTATCCATGGATACACGACTATGTGCATTGAAATTTTTTTTTTCATCCATCGGTTACATGTATGGAGTGCCCCTCCCCCCCCCCCCTAATTTATTATATTTTTGTAATCATCACATCTCTTTTATGTAGCGGGTCATAGAATACACCTTCCTACCAAATTTCATAATTGTAGTACATACGGACGGACGGACGGACGGACAGACATGACGAATCTATAAGGGTTCCGTTTTTGACATTTTGGCTACGGAACCCTAAAAACGCTGTCTAAGGTTACTTGCGCAGTATTGCTAAACTGCCAGCTGTCAGTGTTAACTGTCAGCGGAGTCAATGCCGAATCTTTACTGCTTTGAATGAGTCCTTGCTGATTGGCACGGGATGCGCAGAAAAAGCGCGGTATGCATGTCGTAGAATTACTGTTGCGTAAATGTAATACTGACAGTTAACTGATAAGTGGAGAGATCTGGACGACATCAGTAACATTTCAGTAAAGTAAAAAACATCGTATATTATATTCCACTTCACCGAGTCAGGAAGTAGCCTAATAATTGTGTTCTAACGGTCAAATCCTATCGTAACATAAGTACTCGTGTAATATATAAATATATATATTTGCTAATATAATGGAGCAAGTAGGAAACGACAGATGTTTCATGATGTTACTATTTATGACGGAAAATATATAGAAGTTGGTTGTAGGGCTTTACTCATTGGAAGAAAGGCAGTGCGCGTGACCACCCCGATGGGGTCGAGTGGGATTACAGCCCAGAGCTCGCCATTCATCGCTTGCCGTTCGATTGTTAAAGTCTCGAAAAGAAAAAAAACATACAAAACTGTATCCAGTTAGATTAAATTACTGATGTATATGTTTTCATATCTAGAATTCTGATATTAGACTTAAATAAAAGACTACCTTAAATTCACGTAGGTAATGGAACCGATGGTTGATAGTTGATTTGTATAAGTATTATTATGAAATAGGTATGTACCTCTACCTTAGGTTAGGTATTAGGTATGTACCTCTTCCTTTAATTGACTGAAAGGTATAGAGCCAAGTAAGTATAAGTCTGCAGTCAGCAATACACACATACAAAAAGAATTGAAACGATTTAAGCATAGACACACGTGGAATCGTGATACAATGATCTTATCACTTGTCCCTCATCGCGTATAAGACCGTCATGCCCGATCCACACATAGGGCCATCATAGACCATTAAGGCCATGCGCCATTATGTGTGGATGGTATTTTTTTGATGAAAATTTTGCCAATAAATGTATGTTCTACCCTATAAATAATCAGCTGTTATTAATTTCTCTGCTATCTTGAAAAACTGACGACTGTTGGATAGCCAGATCCCCACCACGATGGCCATTTATTTGATGTGCCATCATTA
Organism: Epiblema foenella; assembly: GCA_963556455.1. Lineage (NCBI taxonomy): Eukaryota > Metazoa > Arthropoda > Insecta > Lepidoptera > Tortricidae > Epiblema > Epiblema foenella. The sequence goes on along the minus strand of OY747099.1, from coordinate 18,160,676 downwards.
CCCTTGGCGTGGCGGGCATAATATTTGTCACCGTCACCGGAACGTCATCAGTGCCATTGCTGTCACCATATATAATACGACTAAGTATGAGAATGTGCTAAAGAATGTATCATTCTCAATTTAGTCAGGTTACCATTGGTCCCTTTCGGTGATACCTATCCTAATCCTTCTATAGGATCCTCTGTCTACGTATATAGCAATTTTCGTCGTCACAAACCTAAAGGTTGTTGGTTTCATCAAAAGTTAATTTGAGCAACATGATGGGCGAGTACGTACCCGCTAGCCTTTCGCTACGAAAATTGCAAAATTATCTCGCGTCTTTATCTTCAAAGAGATGTCATCCCCATCTACGCGGTTAGGCCGGGCCACTTACAAAGTTGTTTGTTGTACCGCGCGCAGATCGCTCTTATTAAACACACTGATGTTTATCCCGGTTCACCTGTCACAGTATAATGGAATGAGAAATATGACTTTTAATTGGATGGATACAGACATCCCTCGGTTCAGGCCGTTCTCTCTGAGCCTGTCAGCTGGGATTTGAGTATGAGTCGAGCTTTTATACGATAAACTTTAAATAATGCGGGCTCATGTTTATAATGTCGGGGTTTGTTTGACAGGTAGGTAAACTATTTTAGTGAGTTTCCCAACGAAATTTTCGAATGTAAATAGACCTTTTCCGGCATGTGGGTGAACTGTACTCATGTGCACAATGAATGGCATACAAATTTAATAAAATCCGCTCACATTACAATTTTATGAAATCAGTTCTGATGATTTCTTTGCGCCACTTACTCGTAATTTTTTCCCTTTCATATTTTTTGCTTCAGTGTAACTCATTTCAATTATATTCTCTACAATAGAGATCTCTACGTCTAAGTTAATCCAATAAAATATTTAATAATGCCTTCATGAGGTTTTCTGATGTGATCTTTAAAACCCTGTATGTACTCTAATCTAGTTACATTTTATTTTCACACGGGTATTAGGATTCCGCACCAATAGACCCGATAGCACAAAAATCTAGCATCAAAAATATTAACGCTGTAAGAATGGTTAGTCCGGTGAAAGTGAAACTAACATGTAATTGATTTGTATTTTGTTAGTCTTTCCTGAGTTCATAACGATTTTTCAATCAGAATTTTGTCCGCGTGTATTTTAATGATAGGTAGACAATAGTAGTATGTATATTATTGTGGATATTATGGAAGTAGACAATTGCAGGCTGAGTAGGTATTCGTTTTATTACCTACTGGTAATGTTCGAACTCGCCGGCAATTTCCTGTACATCCAATGGCATTTCGAATATACAGGTTATTCAGCAATGATGCGTTTCGCAGTTTATTATCGCAAACATAAAGCATGTACCAATAATACGAGCTCTAAATCTTCTACGTCAATCAAGTCCTCTGCGTCCATCCAGAGGGTCATTGCGTATATTTTTCAATGAGAGTTAGGACAAAATGACAAATAAACTATTATATTCTCACACAAACACTACATTTAGCTCTATTCAACTTAAATTTGAAATGTTACGCAACCGACCGGTAGATAATTCTTATGCAACGGTAGATAATTAAAATGGAGAAAATGAGGGCAGAGATCAAAAACAAGCTTTAGTAGAGTCAGAATTTTGTATCTAAATGAATTTAGCGGTTCCGCGCTATTACGTAAACTGTCAGCGCAGGTGCGGCTCTCCTGCGCTCTGCACAGGATTTGCATTTGGAAATACTAATTTAACTTCTCTCCCAATGTTGGGCTAGAGTACAAGCGGCGAGCGGATCTTTAAATATACCCCCGGATTGCCACGGAGTTGAGCTACATACTTACTAAGGAGCAATTATCCGGTAAAAAATTATTTGCAGCGACATAGAACCGCATACATCGCGAGACTTTGTTTGACGGATCTGACAGCACCGCGCGACACGTAATCCGCGTTTGTACATGTCTGCAACTTCGACGACACTACAATACTTCAGCCGACTATGGCGTTGCAAATTCGTAAAGGTATTACAATACAAATATTCTTTATTATACACCTCAATTAAAGGACACATTACAGTACAAAAACACAACGGGTAGAGGCAAACAACCGGCGGTCTTATCGCTAACTAGCTTTTACCCGCGGCTTCGCCCGCGTAATAAAATTAATTTTTGACCGTCTACAAAAAAGGAGGTCCTCAGTTTGATCCGTATGATTGTATGTACGTATGTAGATACGTATGGATGTCATTTCCGTAATCGGCACCCCGTGGAACCATAAAGACGACACCTATATAAATTTTTAAGATAAATTAATTTCCGCCATCTTGGATTTGAAAATGGATGTCATTTTTATAGTTGGCACGCCGAGGAACCTCGAAGATGACAATCATATCGATTTATAAGAAAAATAAATGTCCGCCATCTTGGATTTGAAAATGCATGTCATTTTCGTAATCCGCACCCCGAGGAACCTCGGAGTTGACACCCATATCGATTTTTAGGAAAAAAAAATGACCGTATATCCATCATATAACGTCATCATATTTGAAAATGGTTGTCATTTTCGTAATCGGCACCTCGGGGAACAACAAAAATACACCCGTATCGATTTTTAAGAAAAAGAAATGTCCGCCATTTTGGATTTGAAAATGCATGCCATTTTCGTAATCGGCACCCCGAAGAACCTCGAATATGACACCCATATTACTGCTCCCCGCACAAACTTGAAAGCCCTTTTTCACCCCTTTAGGGAAGCAATTCCGAAAAACGCTGAAACGTGTTTTGTTGTATTTAAACAGAGTCCATATACGAAGTTTTAAATCTCTCATTTCAAAAAGATTTGCTTCCCGTACAAATTTGGACCCCCTTTTCACCCCTTTAGGGAAGAAAATTCAAAAAACGCTGAAATATGGTTTGTTGTATTTTAACAGAGTCTATAATATATACGAAGTTTTAAATCTCTCACTTCAAAAATGATGTGCTCCCCGTACAAACACCACATGGAACCACCTTTTCATACCTTTCGGGGAGTAATTTCGAAAAATGCCGAGTAATTTTTTGTTGTATTTAAACAGAAAGTCTATATACGAAGTTTTAAATTTCTCACTTCAAAAAATATTTGCTCCCCGTACAAACTTGGAACCCCCTTTTCACCCCTTTAGAGGAGCAATTTAGAAACACGCTGAAATAAGTTCTATTGTATTTAAACAAAGATTCTATATACGAAGTTTCAAATCTCTCACTTCAAAAAAGATTCGCTCCCCGTACAAACTTTGAACCCCCTTTTCATCCCTTTAGGGGAGCAATTTAGAAAAACGCTGAAATACGCCATTAATGTATTTAAACAGAGAGTCTTTATACAAAGTTTCAACGCTTTTTCCCGCGGCTTCGCCCGCGTACTAAGAGTAATTTTTAACCGTCTACAAAAAAGGAGGTTCTCAGTTTGACCTGCATGCAGATATGTATTGGATATCATTTTCGTAATCGGCACCCCGAGGAACCACAATATCGATTTTTAAGAAAAATAAATGTCTGCCATCTTTGAATTGAAACTGGATGTCATTTTCGCAATCTGCACCCAGAGCAACCTCGAAGATGACACCCAAATTGATAATTAAGAAAAATAAATCTCCGCCATCTTTGATTTGAAAATGCATGCCATTTTCGTAATCGGCACCACGAGGAACCTCGAAGACGACACCCATATCGATTTTTAAGAAAAATAAATGTCCGCCTTCTTGGATTTGAAAATGGATGTCATTTTTTTTTATCTGCACCCCGAGGAACCTCGAAGATGACACCCATATTGATTTTTAAGAAAAATAAATCTCCGCCATCTTTGATTTGAAAATGCATGCCATTTTCGTAATCGGCACGACGAGGAACCTCGAAGACGACACCCATATCGATTTTTATAAAAATAAATATCCGCCATCTTTGATCTGCAAATGAGTGTCATTTTCGTAATCGGCACCCAGAGGAACCTCGAAAATGACACCCATATTGATTTTTAAGAAAAATAAATGTCCGCCATCTTGGATTTGAAAATGGATGTCTTTTTTGTAATTTGCACCCCGAGGAACCTCGAAGATGACACCCATATTGATTTTTAAGAAAAATAAATCTCCGCCATCTTTGATTTGAAAATGCATGCCATTTTCGTAATCGGCACGACGAGGAACCTCGAAGACGACACCCATATCGATTTTTATAAAAATAAATATCCGCCATCTTTGATCTGAAAATGAGAGTCATTTTCGTAATCGGCACCCAGAGGAACCTCGAAAATGACACCCATATTGATTTTTAAGAAAAATAAATGTCCGCCATCTTGGATTTGAAAATGAATGTCATTTTTGTAATTTGCACCCCAAGGAACCTCGAAGATGACACCCATATTGATTTTTAAGAAAAATAAATGTCCGCCATCTTTAATTTGAAAATGAATGTCATTTTCGGAATCGGCACCCCGAGGAATCTCGAAAATGACACCCATATCGATTTTTAAGAAAAGGAAAAATTTGCTCCCCGCTCGAACTTGGAACCCTCTTTTCACCCCTTAAAGGGAGCAGTTCCGAAAAACGCTGAAATATGTTTTGTTGTATTTAAACAAAGAGTCTATATACGAAGTTTTAAATCTCTCACTTCAAAAAAGATTTGCTCTCCGTACAAACTTGGAACCCCCTTTTGAACCCTTCAGGGGAGCAATTTCAAAAAACGCTTAAATATGTTTTGTTGTATTTAAACATAGAGTCTATGTACGAAGTTTTAAATCTCTCGCTTCAAAAAAGATTTGCTCTCCGTACAAACTTGGAACCCCCTTTTGAACCCTTTAGGGGAGCAATTTCGAAAAACGCTTATATATGTTTTATTGCATTTAAACATAGAGTCTATGTACGAAGTTTTAAATCTCTCACTTCAAAAAAGATTTGCTCCCTGTACATACTTGAAACCCCCTTTTCACCCTTTTGGGGGAGCAATTTCGAAAGACGCTTATATATGTTGCCTTGTATTTAAATAGAGAGTCTATATACGAAGTTTCAAATATCTCACTTTAAAAAAGATTTTCTCCCCGTATAAACTTTGAACCCCCTTTTCACCCCTTTAGTGGAGCAATTTAGAAAAACGCTGAAATACGCCATTAATATATTTAAACACAGACTCTATTTACAAAATTTCATGTCTCTCACTTTAATAAATACGGTTTTTCATACAAACTTTGGACCCCCGTTTCAACCCTTTAGGGGATGAATTTTGAAAAATCCTTTCTTAGTGCACCCCTAGACCTTATAAGGAACCTACGTGCCAAATTTGGAATCTCTAGAACCAGCGGTTTGGGCTGTGCGTTGATAGATCAGTCAGTCAGTCAGTCAGTCAGTCAGTCAGTCAGTCAGTCAGTCAGTCAGTCAGTCAGTTTCTTCTTTTATATATTTAGAAGAGCGATTTCTTCCAGACGACCTTAGGATAGCGAAAATGAAATCTAATAATAACGATTCAGAGTAGGTGGTGTAGAGTTAATATATGTGAAACCTACTAATCATTACAACAACAAAACTTAATTACGAGTAAGAATAATGACATACGAGGGGCGTTCAAAATATTCTCGGTATTGATATCTTATAACCTCTTTTTGAATTTGTTTTGTTACTGGCTGGTAAGGTTCATTCTTTGACATTAAAAAAAAGTATAATTCAAACCGAGATGTTCTTTTGTTTTTCTGCAATTTCTGAACAAACACGAACACAATGAGTGAATTAACAATGTTAACGAAATTAGAACATCGTTCCGTATTAAATTCTTGACGAAACAGGGTAAAAACCAAAAAACCATAAAAGAGGAAATGGATTGTGTTTACCGTGAGTCTGCTCCTTCTTTATCTACAATTCAAAAGTGGTCAAGCGAATTCAAACGTGGCAGGGAGAGTATTGAAGATGACCCTAGACCTGGCCGGCCTGTAGTAGCTACTTCACAAGAAAATATTGATCAGGTGGAAAACCTTATATTGGAAGATGGTCGAGTGAAGATAAAATCAATAGCTCAAGTAACCAATCTTTCTATTGGTACCGTACATGACATTATCCATGACCATCTTAATATGTCAAAGCTCAGTGCAAGATGGGTTCCGCGAATGCTGACTCGACTTCAAAAAGATGTGCGTGCAGCTTGCTGTTCCGATTTTATTGACCTGTGTGGTGAAAATCCTGATGAGGTGCTGCAAAAGATAGTTACTGGAGATGAAACCTGGGTTCATCATTATGACCCAGAGATTAAACAGGAGTCCATGCAGTGGCACATTAAGGGTTCAGCTCATCCCAAGAAGTTCAAGGTCGTCCCTACCGCTGGCAAGCTCATGGCAACAATATTTTGGGATTGTGAAGGAGTATTGTTGATCGATTATAAAGAAAAAGGTGTAAATATCACGGGACAGTACTACGCGAATATTCTACATCAATTAAGGGACGCAATAAAAGAAAAAAGGCGAGGAAAGTTGTCTAAAGGTATTCTGCTTCTGCATGACAACGCCCCTGTCCATACTGCTCATATTGCCAAGGCAGCTATTGCTGAATGTGGGTTCGGAACTATAACTCATCCACCGTATAGTCCGGACTTAGCCCCCAGCGACTTCTTTTTGTTCCCCAATCTCAAAAAGGATCTGCGTGGAAATCGATTTTTTGACGATGAGGCGTTGAAGGCGGCAGTAGAGGAGCACTTTTATACCAAGGATAAAAAATATTTTTATGAGGGATTAAAAAAAATAATTGATCGATCTTTTAAGTGTATTAACATAGGGGGGGAGTATATTGAAAAATAAAAAATATCAAACTGTTCATACTTGTTTGTTTTCATTCCAATACCGAGAATATTTTGAACGCCCCTCGTATGTAAATATTATATGTATTCAACAGAATATTTTATTTATTCGACTTGCAAGCAAGCTAGTAACAGATCTGAAAGGATCAATAGACTAGACTACAAAAAAAACAGTTTTGTTTATATGAAACCCATCTGATGATAATTAGCAGAGTTCGGAAAGGGTGTGCTATTCTTACGTCACATATTAATAAGGGTACATCTCCAAAATAATTATGAAAATAAAACCAAACCAATCACATTCCGAACATTTTACTTCACTTATGTTCGTTTTAACGGCGACTTACATGAATGAATGAATACATTTATGTCAAACCTGCCATATTGTTTAGTAACAATTTTTAACTTATACTAGTGTTAATAAATAATAATGTCCCTAAAATTAACTAGAATCTACATGTCTTAGCACGTAGTAGAAACGCAGCCTAAACAAAATCATTTTATTAGTACAGTCAGATGCAAAAATATGGGTGCATGCACTTACTCAAAAATATGTCACATAGCTCTTATGTCAGTGAATTAGGGTTGCGGTACGTTTTTATGAGAGGATTAATTTGATACGTATTTTGCACTTGACCGTACTTATAGATATTATGCACATGGGGCATCGATTTAAAATACCCTAGATGCACCATCCGCTTGTCAAAAGCGTCCGCGCTCAAGAGTGCTTAAATGCCTTTTAAGCACTCTTGCGCTCATAGTCGCGCGCTAGCCATCGGCGAGTCAACATGGCCCAAGTGCTCCGTAAAAAAATGCATAAACAACACGTTAACGACGTTAAAAAAGGATGGAATTTCGTATTTTCGGTGAGTATTTATCTAAAGTTTCATTATTTAATTGATTTGTAGTTATATTAAGCTTTAACGCTCTTATAACAATTATTTTATCAAAATATCAGACACACGACCAGCTATGCTACTGTCTCTTTCCCTCACGTTGAGTGAGTCGTATATCGAAACGAAACGGGAGACCTATGAATCGGACTATAGTAAAATTTCGAAGGAATGGAGTCGCAGACTGACTAATTTTTTTATGAAAGTTTTCAAGTATTGTTTGTTATTAGTAAGTACACACCTATGGAGTGTGTATGTAGATATGTAAGATCGTAAAAACTATAATTTAAAATACTAGCGTTTATATAAAGAAAGTGAATAAAAAGTATTAAATGATTTATGGCTGTTTGTAGAAAGATAAGTTCTGGTAATTTTGAGGGGTATGTTACCTATATGTAATTTCAAAATGTAAAATAAAGATTTCAAAGCTTGAGACACTATCATATATATAAGTTACTCTGATTCAGTGTATTTTTTGTAAATTAAACCTTGTTTTTAAAAATATTGTGTTACGGATAATAATATTCTATTTCTTCTTTCAAGTATAACTTATTCGATTAACTGCTTTAAATTTAAAACTGCTTTAATTTAATGGTAACATAACATGAAATTACAGTAGAACCATTTAAAGTGGCTTTATCATAGTCGCTTGAGTATCTTGATCGAAATATCTTAGCGCCACACACAAACACTAGGTGTTTTGGATGGTCCCATCCATGGTCTTCGTCATCAGCTTCTGTTCTCCAAATGCTACTTTCTGAATGCAAATGCTCGATTTGTTACCGAAAAACTAAAGTCGCTATATGTTTCCCCTGATTTTTTGAGGATTTCCCTCAATTCCTCATGGATACCATCATCATAACTAGTTTACGGCAACAACGGGACCAACATGCTTCAAGCATATGGTTCCAAACAAAGAAAGAATTTACCGAATCGGTTCATAAACTACGGAGTTCTAAAGTAACACACATTAAAATAATAAAAATTAAAAAAGAACATACAACATAATAAATCGATTTATCATTACTATTTATAATAAATCGACGTTAACACCTGACGTCGTATACTTGTTTACCACCTACCTATTTTAAACAAATCATTTTCGACTCCACGGTACACGATACCGACTCTGTTCCAATGTATGTCCAATGCTGCCAACACAATCAGTCCCGACTTGATTCGTGCAATTTGTAATGCTGTAACTGCCAAACGCTCTCATTTAAAATAAAACGTTACGCTGGTGATATAAGGCTGACTATTGGAAAAAAATAAATTGATCCCAATTGACTTATGCTCGTTTAGCGTGTGTCTAACACGCACACACTCACAATGTCAGCTCGGCCGGCTCGGACACTTTTTCGTCTTGAATTTGTAGGTGATAGTGTATCTAGGGTATTTTAAATCGATGACATGGGGCAACTTATTATTAAATGATAGGGTACGTCCATGTTCTGTAAACTCTCAGCATATGCAACCCTTTTCGCTCTGTGGTAATTAGAACTGCATTATATGGTCATTAGTAAAATTTAAATGATACAATGTAATTTTGTTAGGTGTTCTTAGTGACAGGCTCGCACACGCTTTCGTATTGAACCATCCCAGCGGTTACACGATCGCCAGTCGTTTGCACTTTGAGCCGTGGATCTAAGTGAAACTAAACAACGTCGTTTCTGGTTTATGCGAGTAAAACTCATACCAATGCGGCCGACCTTCGCGTCGTATACATTGAAGACAACTTGTATTATGTTATCATAAACATTAATGAAACACGAGCTGGATGTAACGTTAAATTGCACAGGAATTAGTAACAGGGGAATATATTTTAAACACTAAGCAGGAATTGTTCTAAAATGAAAACAATGCCTGCATTATGACAGACACTTTCCGGCTAAAAGCCTAAAACATATTTTACCAACAATAGTTCGTCGCGGTCAACGTGCAGCTTTTGCACCAATTTCAGGTTTCATTTACGCACACATTCACGGAACGAATTAATGGCATTGTGTTAGACGGATCTCGGAGCGACGTCCATTTATATGTAAATAGTGACGCGCATGATCAAGTCACCGAGTCGTTCACGCGCACAGCTCCGGCGCGGCTACGCTCCCTCCCCAGTCACTAATTGTGACTAAACTGAACGTCACATAGGCTTTCCTCATCAATGCTCATGTGTAGACTTATTATTATTAAACAATCGGTCAAGAACAAATAAAAATAAAAAAAATGAATAAAAATGGTTTCGTCTGGTCAGGGGTTATGTATGATACCACAAACACCCAGGTACATACTCTTATAGCGTTTACAAGTTAAACTAACATTATGTGTTGCGAGAGGTAAAAACGAATATATGCACCATTTTCTGTATTCAGAAACATTGTATTTTTTTAATCTATCCACTTGCGCCAAACAAATTTCTAAATCGATTTTTATGCACACCTTCAAAACGATGTCACTAAATATTGGTGCTAACCCCACACGATCTTTAGAAAACACAAACAATGACTGAACTCGATGACAGGTTAACTGCAGGTGATGCAAACCGTGTACACAGGCCACGCATACTACATGAGGTAATTGCTGACCGCAAGCTTCACGGGGAAATAGTTGTGGCTAGTTATTTGGGCTCTGACTGCAGGGGGAAGATAGTTGGACATCCTAGAATGTCGCGCTGTACTATCATCGGTAGGTATCAGTAAATTGTGTACATCGTAACGTACATAAATTGATTACGTCGTGCCAATTCCGTTCATAACTCAGAGGCTTCACATAATCGAATTGGATAGAAACGGGAAATCCGATACCTACTTCCATATTCTACATAAGGTACAATATTTCGGTAACCGGCAAGAATTGTATGCAAATACTGAAAATGGTATCTCTAAGTCGTCAGGTCGTTTTCCGTTAATGATGCTAATTTATTTCTTGTATGCTGTTGATTTATTTTCTTATGTAACACAATTTTACCATATTGGTGATTCGGGTGCTGTTATATATTTTGTTAGTTATGTACAGAGTCGTATACGTGAAGTTTTCGCAACCAACTCGTCCCAGGCAAGTTATATTTAACGTTCTAGAGTTAAAGAACAAAATTTATTGGCGTTACGAGGAGACGGGCAGGCGTCAGGTGTTTGTGTTGGATGCTGATTGCTAGGTGAGTTTTGTGGGTGCAATTCGAGCGGTGCAAATCTGGTCTGCGTTGACAGACAGGGTGTTGTTGACGTGAATAAAGTTTTCACAAACAGGCCCGCGCTGAAATACCGCCACTTGCAGGCGCGAGCGCCTACTCAACGCTGACGCCGAGCTACGAACAACACATGTCGGTGTTTTCGGTGCTTGTTAAATTGTTTAACTAACTTTAAAATACTTGATGACAGCTAATTGATGTTAGTTGTTTTCATGCGTTTACCGACTTCAATTTAGTTTATTTTTTTTGGAAATGATATTAATTTTGTGGTTCTTTTTGGTAGTTTTTTTAATAAATCTAAGAACTTGTGTAGTAGTTAAAGGCTTGCTGGAGCTGACATCACCACATCACATCGTCATCTTGACACAAGCTTCTAAATAAATAAACGTAAAAAAAAATGTAGTACTTCGCCAAGCCACTCCGAGAGCAAAAAATACCGAACACATCTTTTTTTTGGAGTCTCTTTTTATATTTTACTTTTTATTTCGGTCATACTTTTTAGTGAGTCATTACCAGAGAGCACCTCATGATAATTTCAATAAGCTCAAACACGGCTAAGCTACACTGTTTTATTACGGAGTTCCGTTATCGACCTTCCGGCTTCGATTACCAGATCTGGTTGATGGTAACATTACGTCAGGACCATTTCATTTGGCTTCGTCATAGTCGCTTCAGTATCTTGATCGAAATAGCTTAGCTCTATCATTAAAACACTAGGAGTTTTGGATGATCATCCGTGGCCTTCTTCATCAGTTCCCGTCCACCAAATCCTACTTTCTGAATGCTCGAATTTGTACCTAAAATACTAAAATCGATATAATTGAATTTCTGAGGAGTTCCCTAAATTCCTCATAGTTCCCATCATTAAAAGTGAACTTTGATAACAACGGAACCAATCTGAAAACATATGCTTTCAATCAAAGAAATAATTTTCCAAATCTGTCCATAAATGGCGGAGTAATCGCGTAACAAACATATAAAAAAAAACATACAGTCGAATTGAGAACCTTCTTATTTTTACCTTATTTATCTATCGTTATGTTTTTACGCGCGCTACTAAACATACGTGTGTTATTATTTACAGAGACGCCGTTTATGCGGATTATGAGTCCAACCATAAATTAATTAAGTCCTTAACTGTAGTTATGTCCACAGGAAAAACGCGAACCTAATAAATCTCTGTATGACCCCGGTATTACAATAGGACCTCTACGGGTTTGAAATTCATCAAACTGTTAAATTAAGTAAAAGTCACGAGCCCCTAGCATCATTATGCAAAGTTTTATTAAAAATATTTTTTCTGTTTCTGGTGGATCGCGATCTATCATTGTTATCTCGGGGAAGCGGTGTGGAGACAAATCGCGCCACCGCGCCGCCTGCTCGCGTTCGTTAGTCGCTGTTCCATACATATTTGCATTTCAACGACGCGTCGTTGGAAACCCTAGGAGAAAAATATGAGCAATATTGATGGAAAACGTATTTCATTTCTAGTAAGAAATGCAGGAATAACTATAAAAATATATCTAAATCCGATAAAGTGTTAGTTTAATTTTGACGACTGCTTTAGCCTAGTTGGTAGTGACTCTGCCTACGAAGCTGGAGGTCCCGGGTTCGAATCCCGGTCAGGGCATTATTTTATTAAATTTGTGTTATGAGCACGAATTAATATTTCTTAAGATCACTAAATGATCGCAATAATTAATTGATAAACATATTGAAGAGATACTCAGCTATATAATTATTGATACGATAAATTCAATGTTGTAAAAAATTGAGGAAAATTATTTTATGAAATATTAATTGGATTTTCGACGCTTTTCACCTACTCATGACAATTAAAGGTGACTGTGCCGATACAAAAAAATAAAAGGTCGTCGGACTGGGCCTGATAGCAACGAAATCGATTCAGGCCGTTTTCACTTATAATTTTACCTTTTAATTTTTATACAGAATATACATTTTCTCTAAATTGTTTTTCTTTCTCGGAATCATGTGAAGTTTTGATTCTGATATAATAAAATGTCACCAATTTCCCATAAGTATATTTTTAGGTTTAGAGTATGTGATACAAATTTTATGAAAATCCGTTTCATAAACTGGAATTAACAAATAGCTATCTTATTTCTTAATCAGGATTAATAATAGTGTTCGATGGTGACCCGGAAAAAACAAAGTATAAATAAAGCAAAAAATACAGTTATTAGTGAAAACACCCAAAAAAAAAACAAATAATAATCAGCTCAAAGTATAATGTGGTCAAAAATAAAATCCTGAGCGAAGCGAGTGGTTCAAATAAAGAAACCTGAGCGTAGCGAGTGTTGCAAGACACGAAACGTAAAATAACTTTGCAGCCGTGTATAACACAAATCTTTTCACCTCACTAGAGCGAGGAATTCATTTTATCACTAATCATCAATTTTAACTGTTAATTAATTTCAATGTAATAATGAACAATATTTCACTGCTAATAGCAATGTTCAACGCGGCCGTTAAAACACCTTCCATAGATATTTCAGTTTGAATCATAGTTTCGATTATTTGATTTGCAACATAATATCGCTCAAATTAGCTCATAAACAAGCGCATGAAAGTTTATTTCTATCGTCCGGAAACGCTATCGGATCTGCATTATACAGGATGCTATCAATTTGCTTATCCAGACGGTTTGCAACAAATTACCGCCATCGTATGCGATGGATTATGTAAAACGACACCCATTTGTATGTAAACTAATGGCGAGTGACGGTGTATGGGGACGCGACACGACCAATCCGGCGCCATTATAGTTTCACTGCTTTTATTTTTCATTTTGCACCTAACACTCGGAGAAAGGGCGTGTTATCTCTTTTATTTGTACATACATTTTACGTACCCATGTTTTTATTCATGCAAATAAATTAGTGTAACATACCTAATACATAATACCAATATTGGATTCACCCGTCGTCTACCGGTCCCGGGGATCCTCGGGCTCATTACAAAAGAATGCCAGTTTTTATTTTTTTTTTTCGCCGGCTTAAGATTATATGAGGTAATTACATAGGCATTAAAACAAAGAAATCACCTGCTCGACTATCTTGATAATTTCGCAGAGCGAAGTACTTATTTTTAGGATACTGTTTATAGTATGATTTGCGGCACTTCGAAATATGTGAGATATTGTGTCAACAAGTAGTTTGTAATTTATTAGTATAAATGACGATTTTAGATTTTTTCCTATTCCTCATATTTTTTGTTTTCTTCAGATGTAGCCATAAAACTGATTCTTATCAGTAATGTGAAATACACCAAACTTAGTGTTGCGATTGTAAACAATAGCTCAACACATTAGTGCCCTATAAATGACACCTATTAAGCACCTGTGTCATCATGACATAAGATTGATTAGGTCAGTGTCGAGCACAGCGACGTTTACCTCCTTACCCACATTTTAGTGACGTTTGTTTACTTATCTGTTATTCAATTACTGGCATGACAAAACTAAATTGTTATTCCGCTGATGGCCCGTAGAAAAACTTCCACGATGTCCCGGCGGGCAGCGCTGACGTTGGAGGATAATTGGCACATTTCCCGATCCGTGACGACTTTCACGTCTCACTGCCCGCCCGTCGATGCATTATACATAAATTATTGTTGAACTATCCAATTATGAGGCGTTATCTGGTCATGTGTAAATAGAATACCTTCTCTCGTATTCCTATTTAATCTGATTCTATAAGTTAGAACAACACGTTAGTCGCCCCATTAATTGCAATAGTTAATGTATGAAACGTTTACAAAACTAGTCTTACTCTAAATCTGACTCGTCTTTACGATAATTTACATATGAGGTAAAGACAATTTTAGGTACAGACAGATACGAGTTACTTACATAATACGCAAGCGAAAAGAAAAAATGTACCTAAAAACTTACTAGAATCTAATAAGCATGAATTCTGTTACATGATATATTATATAAAGTGTATGTAATGTACGTATGCGCAACTTCGAACATTGCAATTACTGGGACGGAAACCTGACTTTGGGTGTGTGGTAGCGTTACCTCATTAGCTGCCACAGGGATCTCAGGCGCAGCACCTGCTCTTATTTCACCTGGCACGTTTAAGCAGGATCGATAACTTTTGCATTAATCTTGTAGGATTTCAGTAAAGGCAAATATGGTTAATATTGTGGTTTACACATATCTAAATGCCTTCAACATATCCCATACCAATATGAGTCACATTAAATGCTAATAATTTTAGTTGTGACTTTTGAACTTAAACTGAAACAGCCTTAAAGACGTTCACATAACATATTTTATGCATTGTTATGAAAATTGAGATCAAACCGGAGTGCTGAAGTTAAAGCGTTGTTCAAACGATCGAAGAGAAGCTTTTCTGTATATGTATGTTGCCGATACGAGCATTCTTGAGTTTAGTGATAGTGAAGCGGGGAAAAGTTTCATAAGTATACTCTGCATATTTTACAACTTCTTATAAATTCATCGAGTCATAAGAAATATAAGCATTGAAAACGATTTAAGTGATCGGTTTACTTCTTACTTAATTACTTGCGTATTAAAATTTTTCCCTAAACGTCTATGTTAGAAACCTTAATACCCAATAGTTGACACCTATTGTTTGTTCACCTCTATTATAAGATGAAAGAGTCAATTATTGGGTTAGTGTCGAGTACTGGATTAACTTAGATTGTGTACTTCGTCCGTTCGTTCGTCACCTCGTTGCCCACTAGCGTTCGTACCGCAGCCTAATCCTACCATGCATGATTTTTATAATTATTATTTAAAATATATGTATTTATTTATTTTTAATTTATAAAAGTTTTAAGAGATCCAATACTCATTAATTTACTTTTCTCACGTATATACTATATATGTAGTATGTAGGTATTTTGAATACTTAATTCATCTTATCCTAAATTGCAATTCTTGCAAGTAGGTATAATGAATGCAATTAATTTGTGTCGTACTAAGTACGTAGGAAATTCACTAAAAATTTACGTGTCTAACCGCTTGGATTAATCCTGAGTTTTTATGAAAATAAATAAAATAGCAAAGCATGTGAAAATGCTATATAATAAGATAACAAGAAGAATTGTCCTCTTAAAAAACATGAAATATTTTCACTTTTCGTAACTTTAATTAAAATAATCCATTTAAAACTACTCTGTCACCACCATGGTAGTTTCAAAGAAGTAAAAATACTATTAGAATAGTCAGTCAGCACTTTATATGGTACAAATTCAAGTATTTTTTTTTAATTTCGCTTAAAATATTATACCTGCAACAAAAATAATAATGCTGTTACAATAAATACACTTTAAACTCATTAGAAAAATACAGTTAAAAGCAATAATTTGGCAGATTACTCAAAAAAAAATAGATTAACCTGCACGGAGCGGTATGTTGTTCGACACGTGGGGTCGTACGTACTGATCGGATTATTCGTTTGCGCGATCGAATGACTTTTGCTAAAGGGAGACAGATATATTTCGGGCCGACGGACGAAGATTGGTTACCCGGATCACGCCAAATTTTTTAGCGGTGAATATTGTGTACCTACTTTATGAAGTACAATTCTTTTTTTTCGGATAATTTTATTTGCGTAGTATCTGGACTTAAAACGAGCGTTAATTTTGTTCTTTATAAAGGACGCGGGGATCCAGGAGGTCAAAAGACCATACAATTTTTGAGAATATTTTCATAACGAGCTTGTTTTGCCTTAAGTATCTTTTATTTCATTTATTATTTGACTTGTACCAATAGTTACAATATAAATATCGATGGCAAACATAAGCGAGTAAACATAAGCGAGTGACATACACGTAAGGCTGAAAGGAGCGTCGTCATCAGGCCCATTATCTCGGAACTCTTATCAAATGTCAAACATATAGGGTTACAACTCACGAGACAGGCTCGGCTCACTAATGGACACTTGTGGACTCTTTTGTGATGTCCTCTAAGAATGGAGTCTACGATAGGTACCTATACCCTAATCGAGAAAATATTTTTGTATGCCAATAACGACGGCAATGTACAGTAGGGCCTCGATAATCCGAACTTCAAAGAAACAACTACTGTTCGGACTCACGGAGCGTTCGAATTATAGTATGTTGGAATGAAATTACCTAATGTTCTGTTCCTTTTTCATCAGATCAGAAATTGTAGCTTTTCCAATATCATACTTTTGAGAAAGCGAAGTAGCAGACACGCCATCTTTCAAGCTGTCTAATATGGCACACTTCTCAGCAATGGTCAAAATTTTGTGTTTACGTTTTGGTGTAGGAACCATATCATATTTCAAATGTAGGAACCTTATCATAAAACACGTGGTGTGCAGTACAGCATAGAGTAATTTCGTATCCTTGAAAGAACTACAAACCGGATGGTTTAAACAAAGTCAGGTGTTACGGCGGAGGAGAAACGGGTCACTCGGCAGTTCGGATTAGCCTGTGTACGGATTATCAAGGCCCTACTGTATTTTGTTTTCTTGTATGTCAGCGCGCGCAAGACAACAACAAAATCGATTTAGGCTCCCAGGGTATCTAAGAACTAAATAAGTACCTACTTACCAATGCCATGAGTGAAAAACGAGACGATTGGAAATTTCATCCCCATGACACGCACATCTCCCAACGTTCAACTCATCTTCTAACCTTGTTTCTTAAAAAGTATACCCGATGAAATATATTAGACGACTCTTTGATCGGTCTAGAATCTCATGAAATAATGATGTTTTGTTGTAATTAAGCCAGTGAGGGTAAAATATCCGGTTACGTAGAACTAAGGTTGATACACGTTATACATACAGTATTAAGTATGGTTGTCTACAAATAGGTAGGAAGATATAGTTTCCCACTTCCACGTCATGAAACATATTTATAAATCCAGTTACATTTCCGCAACTGCCTTCTTAAGTGTAGAAATCCATTCTGTTTTTAATGTAATAAAAAGAAAACATGCCTAATTAAGCTAATTTTAAAGTAGGTAATAATATATAAATGCTAGCTGCTGTTCAAATAACTCAGAAATTCTAATAACTTTTGTATTAATAGGTAATAAAACGTATATCTCGGCAAACCAAGATAATATTATTGCATTATTAATTTACAGTGCTTAATCAAAGACAAGATATTCAAGCAATATTTCAAAAAGTTGTACCTGAATAGCTGTATACTCTCGTATTACGTCAACACATACATTTCGTTTATTAACGAAATTGTACTGTTAGATGAGACGTCAAATATCAAACAGACATATTTAATTTACATCTCGCCACAATTTCCCTCCAAAATCTCCTTCTGCGCATTGATGTTGTTTCATGAAATATATGGTAAAGAAAATTATCCATCTTATTCCCGGATGTGACACAACATGATTGCCTTATCCTTGTTCTGTGATCTTTACATGTTATTCCCGTGTATCGA
This sequence comes from Epiblema foenella, assembly GCA_963556455.1. NCBI lineage: Eukaryota > Metazoa > Arthropoda > Insecta > Lepidoptera > Tortricidae > Epiblema > Epiblema foenella. The sequence goes on along the minus strand of OY747099.1, from coordinate 18,142,379 downwards.
CATCTTACTTGCAATTGAGGCTTCCCTTTCCGTGTTATCAACTTATCACACATCCATTATAATTTATCTCTTTCAAACAGGAAATACATTCAATACAGGACAATGCTTTACTTTATACCAGATAGGAATATTAAACAATAGGAATATTATAGTTAAAAAAATATATATAGGAAAAACGGACAAATTTCCCGGCAATATTGCCACTGGCATTATCGCTAGGAACAAAAATATTGGCAGCGGCACATCAGTAGTATTTATTTATTTATTGCATCCATGGCATTACAGATCTTATACATAATATTTTCAGTCTCACATGGGCCCTGTTAGGGCATAGCATTATGTAATATTATTAACTAAGGCCATTTTTAATACATAATCTATTAATCTATTATTAATTATTATTATGCTTTACGATATAACAATTTTCAATTTCTTTTTTTATAATGTTTAACTGAAACAGACAGGTATGCATTTAATACACTCATCAATATTAATATAAAACGCTGAGAAGTAAAGAATAATTGCCTAACTTCTAATAGCTCAATATGAGACTAATACGCTTGTAACAGAATGCAGCTAGCTGTTTCTGTCACTTTCTTATTAAAATAATTTTCCAAGAGATGGTGGGTAGAATTCACTTTTATAACTTTGAGTCATTTATTAAGTAATTATAAGTATTTAGAGGTCTTGGCGGAGACACTACCGTGCACCTTACGTAAATTTTAGATGATTCTTTGTCTTGGCTAATTAGAGATTATATCAAGTAGAATGTTTAGAGTAAAGGAATAAAATAAATATTCCTGAGTGCCTGTAATAATGCCAGCTTAATATATTAAATTATTTAAGAAAAAGGAATCCTAAAATATCAATAAAACTAACAATAATAACTACAACCCATTTTCTTTTGCCGCGTTGCTTTTGATGCGCGCTGCGTTTTTGTTTTTACGTTTACCGCACGTCCAACTAATATAAAACACTCAACATTCAAAATTCAACCTTATGAATGAAAGCATAAAGTAGGTTCAAGATAGGGTCGTTGCGACCTTCTGTTATTTTACGTTTGCCAACTAATATAAAACACTCAACATTCAAAATTCAACCATATGAATGAAAGCCTAAAGTAGGTTCAAGATAGGGTCGTTGCGACCTTCTGTTATGTAAAGGGCCGGCCGGGATTCGGGCGGTCAGTAGGTAGGTACACTGTCACAGTTGTCACGTTTGTCGCACTTGTCGCATTTATCGCACTTATCGCACTTGTCACACTTATCGCACTTTTCGCAATTGTCGCAATTGTCGCATTTCTCGCACTTGTCGCAATTGTCGCATTTATCGCACTTATCGCATTTGTCGCAGATATGAGGGTATAAAAGGACATGCGGGGCGGTAGGGGACTTACTTAGAATTCGTCACTCAGACTGTCAAGGTCTCTGGCTTGCTCAGTAAAAACTCTTGGTGGGTGAATTTATTGGCATAAGAGTGGTTCGTCATTATGAGGGATTTTCTCCCCATCATGAGGGATCACTTTTTGGCATTATAACTAGTAAAATTAGTGGGTTTTTTGTATATTTTCAATAAGTTTAAAAGCCAGAACTTTGTCCAGGTTTACAGTATACCTGAGGAGTCATACCCGCCTAACGGTGTCAATGGGCATGATTCAGAGTCTTAGTAGTTATCAGGTCTGAAGGTGGCCTGACGTCTCCTTTTTACCAACACAGGAGACGATCTATCCTTCACGTTCTCACAATGTCCAGCTGGCAACGTAAACGAGGCTGCCATAGTTTGGGTCAGCATAGAGGGTGCTCCTCGCTCGTTGAAATTGTGCAGTATTTGGAGAACGGTCTTATTAAATATATTTATATATTATCTTTATATACACAATAGGGCGTCTTACTCACTGTACCCTGTCTGCGGACCAGTGGGGAAGACAACTTACACAGGCTGATAGTATTGCAATCCTCAGTTTAGCCGACTGAACTCTTTAGAGCTTAGTTAGGTAATACGCATTCTCAGAAACTAAGTCTGGTAAGGGATTTTAGTTTCTAGTTTAGATCTCCTGGGGATAATGTTAGATTTAACTTCATACACTGAATTAGGGGTAACAGGTTTGGAATTTAAGGGTTGATTTTATCCAGGTAATTGAAAATTCGGATATTACCCTTAATATTTCTAGAAGTCAAGAGTTTAACTTTTAGAATGGTTCACGTGGTTGAATAGCTATCGAGCACTTTGGGTTATGTAGTGGTTACTAGGTATAATCTAGGTATCTGGGTTTCGATTATCAGGTTAATTCACGTGGATAGGAGGCTTATCAAGCGGTTGGGTCATACAACTTACTAGGTATAGTCTATATGATGGGTAGAAGTTTTAGCAAGGTATTATATTATTTGTAATCAATAGGATAGCAGGACTTCCCAGAAATATGGGATTGTTCTGGTTTAGTGGCAGGCTGAGCGGTCCACTACTCTTATGTCCAAAGATAAGGCCTTGCAGTATTTCACCTTATCTTTCAGCGCGAATTCTGAAGTACTAGTAGACTCAATTGCTATAATTATATGGTAATCTTTTTCTAAAACAAATTTTAAGCCCGAGAGCTACAAAGGGTTGTTTGCTCGTTGCGTCCTGGGACAATGCGGATGAATAAACTCGGCATAGTTCTCCATAATATTATTAATTTGTCATTTGTCTTACACTCCGAATAGTGTTAAAAATATTGGAGGGGGCTTGTCCAGTCAGGGTCGAGAGCCACTGGTTTCTGTTTAATAACAGAGAGAGATAGCAATCTCTCGGGCGGATGGAGGGGCCCGACCTTACACCAATAACAAAATTATTCATAATCCCTACAAACCTGCAAAATGATCCTAATATGATAGGGTTAGCACATCTCTGTATACTAGGTTCGAAACATACGTACGTTCGACTTGACATACATACTTAGGCTAAATATCATTACAACTTATTTAAACCCAATTTAAATCCCATTAATTTGTCTCAATAAAATCCTAGAACTAAAGTATTTCAATTTTAAAGTTTGTCGTGAGGAGATTTAGTACCATCATCATTAATATTATTATAAGATTAAGGAGCAAAAATGTAGGTAAAATGCATCAGGGTAGCTGTTGTGAAGGTTGGAGAATTTTAGTAGAAATGGTAGAAAAATTGCACTTTGTAGAAAAAAGTAGTAGATTTAGTAGAACAAAATTAGGCATAGCAAGGTTTCTAGGTAGTTGGGGAGTCCAAGGTCTGACAAGCATTCACATTAAAGAACATGGGTTTCTACGGTACACAACAATACAGGGTCCTACCACTGACGATTTTCATTGGCCAAAATAAGTACTCAACTAGGTTTAATTTATTTAAATCAATCTCTTCTTTTTTATCTTTATTTTAAGGGGCGTTTATTACACGCTTCTTATTGAACAATGTAGTCATGTTGTAATTTATGTAGTCTGTGCCATTTCATCAACTTTAAGCAATATCTTTGTATGGAATGGACTTGTAAATTACAATACGACTACATTGTTCATTAAAAAGCATGTTAGGCAATTGTTTTTTACTTCTCAGTGTTTTTTTTAATTGGTTTCTATTTTTTATTATATATTTTATTTATTTCATACTTTTTAGTGAATCATGTTTTAGTGAATATGAGTGCATCTCATGACGATTCCAATAAGCTCAAACTCGGCTAAACTACCTGCACTGTTTCGTTACGGAGTTCCATTGTCTATCTTCCGGCTTCCATAACCAAATCATCTTGATGGTAATATTACATAACAACCATAACCCGTCGTCTACCGATCCCTTGGATCCCAGGGATCATGACAAAGGAATGCTTTTGTTTTTTTTTCACCGGGACACGCCGGTTTAAATTGGCTTCGTCATAGTCGCTTCATAAATTTGATCGAATATCTTACTTATAACCGTGGTCTTCTTCATCAGTTGCCGTTCACCAAATGCTACTTTCTGAATGCAAATGCTCGAATTGTTACCAAAACTACTGAAATCGGTATAATGTTTCTCTTGAATTTTTGAGGAGTTCCCTCAATTCCTCATGGACCCAATTATCAGAACTGGATACTGGTAACAACGGGACCAACCTTGAAGAATATGCTGCTTTCATCTAAATCGGTTCTAATGCTACTCGATTTCAAACGGTCACTGTCTATAAAAACAATGAGGGTACCTGTTTATGACAAGAGAGGTAGGCGGAAATATGGTGGACGAGAACGGTGGACATGGGGCAACGGTCACGGTGATGCTGACGAGAAAATAATGTTGTGTTCCGTATCAGAGGTTTTACATAAATGAGTAGTGCGGGCCATTAATTTTATTAGTACTATTGAATTCTGTGTGCGAAAACAAAGGACACGGGGTCAGTTTACTATTTAAGGCATCGCATTATCGGGTATACGAGTGACGTTTGTGTCATGTCACTTTTACCTTGGTATCATCCCTATGGTCATGGCTGCGGCGTGACCACTATACGAAATTAATATTGATTATTTTACGGGTATCTGATGAACTCACTAATTGGGGACAGTAGCCTAATTTAAAGCCATTTCTCAACTCGGTCGTAGCGCAGTTGGAGGACGTCGGCTTTTAATGACTGAGTGCGGGAGTTCATGCCTGGGCTAACGTTCGAACAAAACTTCTTTGTGTATTTTTTTTGTGGTTGGTTTTATGTTATTTTTCCCCTTCTGTTTTTTTTATTATTGTGTATATTTTGTGCTTTATTTTTGTTTCGTATTTTTGTTAATCATTTCTATTTTTTAGAATTACGAATTGAAACGGGATATTTACCATGTATATTTGTATTTTTGAGTTGGTTTATTGTAAATATCCCGTTTCAAATCGTAATTCTAATGTAAATGACCATGTGAGCTTGAAATCTTATATTACTTTTTTAATTTTTGTAAAATACATATTTTTAAGGGTGAAGAGTATCTCATCTATAAGTAAACCAACATTGTCACGTGCTAACCAGGACATCGCACGCGGTTAATATATGACGGAGTTCTGAGGTAACACACATTAAAAAAACAGCGCCGTCTATCGGCGAATTTTGTTACAAATTTGAGCGACTGAATAACTTAGTGTATATGGTGGTTTTTCAAGGATAACTCTTTATCACGGGTATCATTTTTTTTCTTTATTTAAAAAAAAATACTTTCAACGTAATCGTAATTTATAATTAATTATAAAACAATTATACATGCAAAGGTGATTAAATTACAAACTTAGTAAAGAAATGTTTTATGATGATAAAAAAAGAAAAACTTCATAGAGCTATAGTTATATTTTTCCTGTAAAATGTACTTTAATATCAATGTTATGCAATAATTTCATATTTTTTCCTTTGTTAACTTCAGAGATAGGGGGGAACGGTATTTTTTTTACATTTTCCTTCATAAATCAAAAATGACTCAACTTAAAAAAAAAGGTTTCAGAATATGCAACTCATGCCCTTTCATATGATTCCCCACTTGACATATTCACTAGACAAAAATAAGAATAAAAGACTAAAAAAACATATTAGGTTACCCTTCTTGATCATCATTATCATCATCATTCAGCCGGAAGACATCCACTGCTGGATATAGGCCTCCCCCAAGGAGCGCCACAGCACACGTTCGCGAGCCACCCGCATCCAGCGACTCCCCGCTGCCTTGACCAAGTCATCAGTCCACCTAGTGGGACACCGTCCAACGCTTCGTCTTCCCGTGCGAGGCCGCCACTCGAGAACCTTTCTTCCCCAACGGTTATCGGTTCTACGAGCATTGTGGCCCGCCCACTGCCACTTCAACTTGCAGATTCTCTGAGCTATGTCGGTAACCCTCGTTCTTCTGCGGATCTCCGAGTTTGGATCATGTCCCGCAGAGAAATTCCAAGCATAGCTCTCTCCATCGCACGCTGAGCAACTCTGAGCTTATTTAAGAGGCCCACATTCAGCGGCCACGTTTCAGTATCATATGTTATCACTGGCAACACGCACTGGTCGAAGACTTTCGACTTCAGGGACTGTGGAATTTCTGACGTGAAGATTCTCCTCAACTTCCCGAACGCAGCCCATCCGAGTTGGATTCGGCGATCGATCTCTTTCTTGAAGTTGCATTTACCCAGTCAACTTCAAGTGGAGCATTCCCAACATGAACCGGTATTGGTGAGACATGGTCATTGAACATAACTTTGGTTTTATCCATGTTCATCCTTAGACCCACCTGTTGGGATACTCTGTTGAGATCTTCGAGCATTATGCTCAAGTCTTCCAGCGATTCTGCTATGATCACGATATCGTCCGCGAATCGAAGGTGAGTGATGTATTCGCCATTCACAATGATGCCCAGTTCTACCCTTCTTGATAACTGTTCCAAATTTCAAATCAACATAAGCATAAGCATAAGTAGTTCTTGAGATATTTAGCGATGTGACAGACAAAGTGAAACCATAACGTGTCCTTTTTTACCATTTTGGTACGGAACCCCTAAAAAAGGACCTACAACCGAATTGAGACCATTCTCCTTTTTTGAAGTCTGTTAATAAGGAATGAGATTGGATTCGAGATGATTTCACAATATTAATTTTATTTAAATCCGTGATAATATATACATATAGGAGTTTCCGACGATGACGATCGACATTTGCAACTTTTCTGAAGGGCACGAATAAGTTTCTATTATGTACTATATTTGTAAGAGCGAGATCTCCTGATACAGGTACCTCTATACCTACTAGGAGACCTCAACCATACTGTTCCTAAACTAAGCCCTATTTGTTGAATGAAATAAACTTTATTACTTTATTATTATTACTTATTACCTTTTCGGACTCTTATTACAATAACATACTTAATTACGTATTACGTATCGTATACGATACCCGACGCCAACTTCTGAGACGCGTTTATTAATACACAAAATTCAAATGAAGTTCATATTTACAAAGTCACATGAAATTAAATTAAGGTTTTTAGACAATAAGCGGGAATACTCTGCGGTGCGGTGGCGAGATTTGCTGAGGCATTATAAAATTTAATTGTAAGCCCGGGGCGCAAATAAGATAGGATTTCACCCTTGCTTATCTGGGTTACGTAACGAGCATTATGTAACTTGTTGCGTTGCGTTACGTTTACGTTACGTTGAAGCCGGATGCCGAACATTATCCAGGGTGGGGGATGTACGGGAATTAGGTATGGGTAATGTATTTTTTTCTGCATTAATGTTTGGAGTCTATGTTTTACGTTACTTACGTTTTATGTCATCCATGCTCTGAGAAAGAACTATGTAATTAGCTTAATAATATTTTTACAACATAATACAAACCGGGCATTGTGTGGATTGATCACATGATTTTATTTTATTTATTCAGGACAACAACAGCCGTGAATATGCATTTTGCATGACTATGAATACATTCTGTCCTCCTGTTATGTAATCATCAACAATTATTGATAATTTTAATCATTTATTAGAAAAAAATTTGAACCTTTCAAAAAATTGATTCGACAAAAATTACATAGGTACTAGATATAATTAATTAAAGTGAACTACAATGAATTAAGTTAATGTGCACGTAATAATAAAAAGTGCCTTAATATATCATAAGACATACTAAGTACATAATAACTCAAAGAATCTAACGAAAAGGTACGAAAAACAAAGCTTAACAGCTTATAATTATTGTTGTAAGAGTTGAAATAGAGGAAAACTACTACTCAAACCAAAAGGTATCACACTAAGCAGAATGTTTGCAGTAATTTTCATTAGAATTAGCGCTGTTGAAATGGTCACCCATAATTGCGTAATAAGTAGTCATATTTTTAGTATCAATATACTAAACCCGAATATTGCCTAAGAATGGATGGAACCCACAATGTTACAAGGATGTCATGTTGAGGTGACACTCGCATGGTTCGCCGTGGCACTTGAGTGTATGTACGTCGGAACTGAAATAATATCTCTATAATAAAACTACAGATCATTCATAGTTATTCAGCAACACTGCGAAGACTTCATTTTGAATTGATTTTGAGATCCTGACTGGATCAGTTGTGTGGAATTTCTGGTTATACAGATAGGGAATACGTGACAGAACGTTATTAGCACCATAATTAGTGGAATGAAATGAAGTGGTACTTGGAAAAGAGTGATGTATGTAGTACGACGTTTTGCGACTCGATAACTGTTCTCGTTCGCTCCGAGATTCGCTCTTTGTGAATGGCATAGCTGACAGACCATACCGCAGTGGCATATTCCAAAACGCTTCTGACATACGCGTAATAGACGATTTTTATGCATACTACTAAATGATTTGCAGGTCCTCATTACAAAACGAAAATTGCGAAATGATTTATTCACTATAAGGTCAACATAGTTTCGTATTGTCACTTTGTTTCAAACATTATTCGCAAAACGAACTACGTCCACCCTTTGTACAATAGCGCCATTAAAGTTAAATACGGAAATTGAAGCAGCTTAGTCTTGCGGGTGAAGCTAATAAATGAAGCTAATAAAGCACTGACACTTACTAATATTTAATGTGATCCTATATTTTAAATAATATTGAGTAGATTGTTAAGGTCATTTTGCAACAACTCACAATGGCTGGATATCAACATGATAAAAGTCTTTTAGGGTCCAGTGATGCTATGTTATCTTACAGTTACGCTTTGTCCATTCGACCGTCCGTCCATCAATCCGCTCGTGGCGTATCTCATTGGTTCTTACTATTAAGGGGATGCCTCGATTCGGTCAGCCACGCCCCCCGTGAAAGAGACATGCTCATGTCAACGGGATGCAACACTCTTCGGGGATGGCTTTTTTAGACATATCTCGATAAATATCTGATTGTGCGGTTTTATTTAATTTTCTCTTGACAGAGTATATATGAGGTAAAATACCATCATTTTAACTTAATTGTGTCGTTTAATAATGCGTTGTTTTAATGAGCTGAGTAAAAAAAGGAAAATAAAGACTCAACTTTGGATTTTTTCTCTATCGAGAAAACTTTAAGCAATCTTATTTCGGCTATTGTCAGAAACACAATCATATAGTTAAAATTAATATATCTGAAAGTCAATCCTTATTGTTTCCTCGTCTGGGCAAAACAGCGTTTCAAAGAACGCGATATTTCTAGTTGCACGGCCTTAAGAAGCTGAAGTACCTACATACACCTGCGTGTTGTAGACCTCTCGCGTTGTTTTTGTCGAGTCAGACAAAAATTTTATATAACTATCGAACCTGCTCACAAAATTTCACGAGAATCCGCTGAATAATAATACCTGTACCTAGAGGAGATCAGGGTGAAAATCCCAGTGTGATTTTTGTGCGGCGAAGATGATAATTGCACTGAGGACTTCTTATATTTGAATGAGGACTTCTTATATTTTTTATATGAAAACTATTCCATTTACCTACCTTGAGCCATAATGGAAATTACTTGTTGCAGAAAAGACTATAAGTCGACCCAATAATACACCTTGTATATTTTGAATATTGGTTACAACGAAAGGCCTGAACGGACAATTATTTTTATCACACCCATGCATAGATTGATTATGAACCGCCATTGATCAGATTATAGTGCAGCCGATATGACTTTTGAGTTTTACTGATTGATTTATTCACATCTTGTCTAATTAATTGTGAATAATTCCTAATCAGTATAAATCTATTACATGTCACTGAAATAATACCAATAAAAATTCTGTTGCTTAATATTTATGATGCATGCTCCTTTGTATTATTTACAACGCGATCTAAGAAAAGCCAATAGCAGCATTATTATTCACAGGGTACGACGTCTTAATAAGAAAACGTGTATCTAATACGGTGTTTGATATTCGCATCTCCGTGTATGCGGTGTTGTAATGGTATGGAATCACAATATCTCGTTATAACCGAGTAAAACAAAAGAAAGGCGCGTGCTTGGAATGCTGAGGCGACTGACTGAAACAACTGAAAATCTATCGAGGGAGCATCTTTCAGCGTTTACCGCTCTGACGCGTCGGCCTGATAATGTTTGTTTATAATCTTAAATCCTTCTTTTTGTTTTTATTAAAATAATAGTGTTTTTGATTTATCTTGATAATGATGACGCTTGTAATTATCCGATTGAAATCCCAAAAATATTTGAATGAGTGTTATCAATATGTTGCTGTAACCAGCAACTAGTTTGAATGTTACTACTTCACTGAGAGCGAGTATCAATTTTTTTTAGCATTTATAATTCGAGTAGTTGCCTGTTTGAATAAATAAAATGACCATTTTCTTACAAAGTATTTTGTTAAACCATAACGCGTTCAAACAAGCACTGCCTGATAAGATAGCTTATATGTGACTCTTGCGACTCTAGACAATTCATAAGTTGCATGTTACGGATCCCCTACCATTCCATTTTTACCATTCGTAAACCATAAAAATATACTAAACAGTATTATTACGTTCGTTTTAGTTAAAATTACTTTCGGTGGCTATCCCATTCCTTTTCTCTTATAGCAACGTCATTTCATGTGAGTTTTATTCTCGTGAAAGAACATCAACTGTCTTCGTTTAAGAGCATAAGAGGGATCGAAATAAATAGTTAATTCCTGCGTAGTATCTCCTATTAGGCAGTATTTTTTATCTCTAAAATTCGTAATTTTATCTGCATAGCACAATTAAACTTGTTTAGTTTTGATTCAAGTATACCCACTATTTCTAATAATATGTTAATCATACTAATTATAATTTAACATGCTTCAATATTATGTACGTTCATAGTATCATCAAGAGACAACCTTGAACCTGACCAGACCTAAAGCAACAGTAGTAGATTCCTTTTAACTCCAACGATTAATAATTTATAATCATAATGGGTTAAATGGAAGCCAGTGGTTTTTCGTTTCTAAACTGTAAACAAATGAACCTAGTTTTTCATAGTGTACCTTTATTCTATTTTCTAATAAACATTGATTGTTTTGTTGTTTTTTCCAGTATTAAATTAGCAATGAATGCGGTCGTCGTCACGCGAACCAAGCCCAAGCTACTCCTTAACCCAATTCTGGCATTCATTTCGCCAGCTCGATCATAAAATTTTAATGCCTACTGAAAATACCGGCCTTAAAAGTAGAATAACGAAGGGTTCCGTCGCGATCACCTTGAACGGCCGTCGGTAATACATAAGGCAAATTTATACAACCAATTTCGTATAGACGCCAAAAAGGCGAGACTGTTTAAAACTAGTCTGTTTATTTAAAATTCATAAAGCTCATTTAAAAATTTTCATGACTTTGTCACTTTTCTGTTGGATTATTTATAATTTAATAACCCTAAAACTGAGTTAATTTGTTTCAAAATAACGTGAATGCTAAGTTTTTGTAAAATTAAAAATGCAGTATGCAAGCATGAGCACCAGCCCATGCTTATAATAATAATAATAATAATAGGATTTATAATATTTTTATGTTTTGTAAGTGTATTTTTATATTTTACTTTTTATAAAGATATTGTAAAAACCTAGCCTAAGAACCAAAATAAATAAAGGATAATAATAATAATAATAGTTTATTTCAGGCTTGAACCCATATCTGTTAGTAAAAAAACACGATAAATCTTTAATATAAGTTAATACATTCTTAAACTAGGTATATTAACTAAAGGTCGCTCGGACATGAAGCTGCGTCCACCGACGCATGAGCGCGGAGTCCCAGCGGTCCGCGAACGCGCTTAGGATCCTGTTGGTGCTGCTCGGTGCCCGGGCTAGCAGGGAAGCGCAACGTTTGCGCATTATAGCCGCGAATCCGTCGACCCGCGCCTCCGCAAACATGCCCGACGCACTACAGTGCTGTGGCAGATCCATCAGTATCCTGAACGCGTTGTTATATTGGACACGCAGGTCGCTGTATGCCCGTTGCGTAAAATTGAACACCGTGCGAACCTGCGAGCCAACATATTGCATCTGACGGCCAGCGACCTGCGTTCTCTCTCTATGTCATCATTGTCATTCTGATCACTCGTTACCCAGTGACCCAAGTATTTAAATCGTTGCACCCTACCGAGTGAGATGCCGGGAACGTCTGAGTAGGTCTTCGACCCTACCTTAAAGATCATCATTTCGCTCTTTTTGGCATTATACTTGAGTCCGTGGGTGATCGCGTATGACTCACAGATAGCCACCAGTTTTCTCAGAGCGCCAATAGATGGGCTCAGCAGCACGGAACACAGCCGATATTGACGCTGCTAAGCTCACCAATCAGCTGGTCAACGGCCGTTTTAGTTTTGAGCTCATAGATTGACGAATCCAGCAACGTAAAAACTAGTTTGATGGATTCAAAAAGTACTTAAATACAAACTACAGTACATAGCGGCCCCCTTTTTTAGTTATATATCGTTAAATTTAAATAATTACAATTATTTACGAGTGGCGCTAGTGGACCCACTACATTTTATTAAAGCGCTCTTAAGAAATACACAAAAGTTCTTCGAGTGTAATCGTCAATTAACAATAAAAAATATCTAGCACCGCTGAGAGAGGCACAAAGTATTGCGCTACATAGATCGCTATGCACTAGCCCTAGAACTTCCTTGGCTCTATTGCAAGACTTCTTAGGAAAGGGTAACCTACTCGACTTTCCTTGAATGCATGCAACATATGGTTCAAATTAAGAATTATCATAAGAAATTCCTGATAACATACCTTTTTTAAGAAGTTCCATGCTTCTTCGGTTGAGGTGTGCTAACCTCCGATGCCAAACCTTGTCCATTTTGATATCAACAGAATTATCAGAGGTCTCGGGTTCAACTGCCATATTTGCCTTTGCCTCGCTGAACTGTATGACCGCATCCAGAACAAAAGCACCATTTTTCAAAGTAGCCATTGCCGCAACAACACCATTGTCTAGTATTTGACAACTCCTGCAATCAAACACTACCTCAAAGCCCTTTTTTACTAAGGAGCTGACCGACAATAAGTTCGCCGTTAAATTAGGTATATAATAAACGTCGCTTATAGTCTTTATGGTCCCGTTATGCAGTTTCACTTGAACTGAACCTCTTCCCGCAGTAAATATTCTGTCTCCGTTTGCCACTGTCGCTAGTAGTGGTGCCTCCTCGACAAAGTCCTGCATAGCCTGTCTGCAATAACTCATGCTGTTTGACGCCCCACTGTCCAGGTACCAAACATCACTCTGCACATTCACTGATAAAGCCGTAAGCAATGCCTTCGATGACTCCGGACTCGGACATGCCTTAGTCTTCTTTTTGTTCCATTTGGGACAATCCTTCTTAAAATGGCCTGTCTTTTTACATCCGTAGCATTTCGGCTGTTTGCGTGTCGCTGCTAAAGCCGTAACATTTTCCTGTTTGTCTTCCCGACGAACTTTTTCCTATATTAATTTTGTCCCGGCGATTTCACTTGAAAACTTTACATTCGAGTGTTCAATCGCCATAATGAATGGATCATAGTCTTCGGGTAAACCACTGAGCATAATAAATGCGACGAGATCGTCGTCCAGCCCAGCCTTAATGTCGGTTAGCTGCTGTGCAAGTGCAAGGTCCCTTATTTTGTTTACGTAGATTTCCATACTGCCACATTCTGTGAGTTTTGTACTAAACATACTTCTTAGTAATCCCAATCGCCGACACAATCCCGTGTCCTCATACGCCTTCTGGAGGTTAATCCAGGCTTTATGAGCTGCCGATGCATTCCTAACGTGAACAAAAGCCGAAGGATGAACTGACAGCACGATTCGTGCGCGCGCCTTTTGTCCTTTTTTTGCCATCTTCAGGAATTTTCTTGTTCAATTTTTTTTCGACAAATTCTCAAAGACCTTCGTGGATTAAAACCATCCGCATCATGAACTTCCATGAATTGTAGTTTTCCACTCCTTTAAGCTTTTCTATTACATTCGCCATGGCCATATTTTGCATGTCGTCGACCGGCTCTAGTATTCCCCCTATTTAGTTATTTCAGAATTTTGAAGAACAGTTTTAGCGCGACTAACAGCCCATAACCTGATGGGTTTGGGGTATAAAAGGAAACTAGGTTCAGATATTACATCATCATCATCATCATCATTTCAGCCGATAGACGTCCACTGCTGAACATAGGCCTCCCCCAAAAAGGGGGGGATTTGCCATAGTCGCCACGCTTGGCAAGCGGGTTGGCGACCGCAGTTTGATGGTGGTAATGATCGAAGGATGCTGCTGCCCACCCTCCGATTTTCCCTTATTCGCCTCTTACGAAACCCACGGGAAGAGATGGGGTGGCGCAATTCTTACCCGGCAACCACACGGGCGGCAACCACACGGGCGCCACTGTCTGCCACATGGGCAGATATTACATATTAGTGTATATTGTACAAAACCAGAACAAGATGGGTTCTACGGTTTGGTATAGACAGAACCACAGACTACTGTATTTACTACGCTACAACAGAGTAGGTACAATATATTGCGTTTACAAAGCATCCTACAATGAGGACCCGCGTACTTTAAATATTCAATGCTGAGACCGTCGAACCCCGGTGATTTCCTTCTTAGTATTTTGTTAATGATCGAGGACACTTCCTTAGTTGAAAATTTAACTGTCAGTGTCTCGGCAGTGACGGCCTCAGCATCACCCACCGATAACATGATAGAGAACGGCTGCTTATAATATGTACGCAGACGTCTGCTATTCTCATCCCAGTTATTACTCTTATTGAGCTTGTACCAACAATTAAATTTGAAAAAAATGTATTTTACAGTTCGCATGCCAAAAATCCATGTGCTCTATGGTCCAAAGACCATAAAAATTGGAACACGAGAACGCAGTTCGTATTATTTATTATGACAACCCACCAGCGGCGCAGTGCAAAGATAATGTATTTTTCGATGTGCAAGCGTCATTGCCACGGGCGTAACGATACCCGATGTAAAGCTATTTTGTACAGGGCTTTCGCACCAACGAGCGACGCTGGTGACGACAAAGCACATCGATTGGTTAAGGACTTTTAACAGCCACCGATATATCTGCGCGCACCCTGAACCTTACGACCGCTCCGGAAGTGCCCATAAAGCGAACGTTAAAACGATGACTCTTTTTACACTTTATTATCATTGGATGTGAACGTTGACTCAGATTCCATGGCAATACACGGGCACCGCGGCGAAGATGGCCGCTTGTCCGACGCTTTTATCGCAAAATCAATATAATCGATGATGGGCTCCGAGTCCGAAACCTCACAGCTTATGAAGTCTGGTTTATGACGGACATCGAAACGCCATATCTCCGACACAGGCCATACAACGTCACATTACACTCGATGGCCAATAACAATATATTGACTTTGTTAACTCACAAGATGTGGTGCTATAAACTGTACATACAGTTTAGAACCGCTTTTCAGACGGAAAACAGTCGTGCTTCTTCTAGAATGGTACTTACCAAAACACACAAAACATTCAAAGTATTTCGTTACTTACAATCTGTTATTAATAAGTAGTTTCAAGAGTTTTAGTAGCTCATTCCATGTTTCGGTTAGTAGGTATCTACGTTTACTTGTTAGTTACAAAGCCGCATTCATCTTTTGATGAAATTGAAACTCTGAGTTGACAGCCAATATTATTTTGATCGTAATAACGTATTGTGAGTAACCTATCATCTTAAATTCCCGATCCGTCGCGGAGATCGAGTTACGAAGCTTCTGACAAGTTTTAAGACCCCGCCCAAGGCCTCTTACTAACTATCTTCCTTAACGCCTTAGTTAAGAAGCGCCTTATGAGAACTTTGACGCTGAGATTGAGAAAGCTATTACAGGATCCGTTCGAATAGATATAAGCAGGATGTCACTTCCACGCTCGACTTTGTGAACTTGTTTACTTTGATGATTCAAAGTTTTGCTTAATTTATCTTAAGTCTGTTAATTAGCCAACGCAATGAACTTTAAACAGATCTTATAAATGTTTGTCAGACAAATTAAACTTTAGAACAATTTGTAAAACTTTTGGCCTAGACTAAGAAATAATCCCTGGAACGGGGATTACTTTTAATGATGCACAGTACCGGGATTACTTTAAATGAAAGAAACGGAAGATTAAATATTCTCTTGAACAGAGTTTCGTATTGTAGTACACTACTGTTAGTACAGTGTTACTAGGTAGAGTTGAGCATCGGCCGGCGTACTAAGTGTCGCACAACAGCGCCGTACCGATTCGATTTGATACCACTATCTTGTTCACGGCGGTTATTTCAATGTAAAGGATGGTAGATTCCACCCTTGCGATTCGGTTGTTCTCGCATGGTAGTGAATGGAAACCCGATCGCGCAGTGGTTGCATCCCGCTCTATCATTACTTCCGCTCCGCTCTCAACTGGGGCAATCGATAGCGGCGGGCGAGGGGGCCCGCTCGCTGTGGCACCGCCAGCAGGCGCGCCGCCCTCCCGCGGTCTTCGCTCACTCTACCGTCGACTCTTCCTTCGCTTCGCCTACGCTGCGCTTCGCTCTGCGTTCATCGTAGACCACTTATATGGAAAAACGAGTAATTTACTGTTTTAGTCGTGAAATATTATGTTTAGGTACATTGTTTATCGTAAATTTTTTTGTTTATTAAAACATAATAATCCTGATTGTGGTTTTAAAATTTACTTTTTTAACCGACTTCAAAAAAAGGAGGAGGTTCTCAATTCACCTATATGTTTTTTCTTTTTTTGTATGTTTGTTACGCGATTACTCCGCCATTTATGAACAGATTTGAAAAATAATTTCTTTGATTGAAAGCATAGGCTTCCAGATTGGTCCCGTTGTTATCAAAGTTCACTTCTGATGATGGAAACTATGAGGAATTGAGGGAACTCCTCAAAAATTCAAGGGAAACTTATAGCGATTTTAGTATTTTCGGTAACAAATCGAGCATTTGCATTCAGAAAGTAGCATTTGGTGTACAGGAATTGATGAAGATGACTACGGATGATCATCGAAAACTATTAGTGTTTCATGGTTAGCGCTAAGATATTTCGATTAAGATACGTATACTGAAGCGACAATAACAAAGCCAATTTAAATGGTCCTGATGTAATGTTACTATCAACCTGATCTGGTAATTGAAGCCGGAAGGTAGACAACGGAACTCTGTAATAAAATGGTGTAGCTTAACCGTGTTTTAATATATTGGAATTGTCATGAGATGCACTCTGTTAATCTCTCTAGTAACTCCAGTGAGACTGAAATAAAAAAAATATAAAAAATAAAAACCTTGGCTTTTCGGTGTTTTCCGCTCTCGGAGTGACTTGGCGAAGTATTAAATTGAAGTCGGTTTTTAGGGTTCACATCGCTAAATATCTCAAGAACTACTTATGCTATCGATTTGAAATTTGGAGTAGTTATAAAGAAAGCTTACCTACATATATAGAACATGACTTTTTTAAATATTTTTTTTTATTATCTGTGAAAAATTCCAGATAATAGGTGGTTCAAAATTTAAAAGTCTAGTTAATATGTCTGTATGAAAGGGTTGTACATGTGCGGGTGTTAAAAATCTAAATCTAGAATTTTTTATTTATTTTTCCTAGAATTTTTTAATTAATCTACAGAATACACAGCAACTTTTGAGCCTTTCTTCAACTTTCAGTCGTTTTGCGGCCAGCGCAACTTGCGCGCCAGCTGTCGGCCAACTGTTGAGCATTGCCTGATACAGATACCGACACTGGCATCAATTAAATTATTATGGCCTGTAATGTAACATGAACAAAACCCCAGAAAAATCGTAAGTTGGGAGTTTTGTGTCACGAAACCATTATACAATAATATACTGCACCAGGTATGGCCAGGTATGGTGATGACCTACGTCATTAGCCTCACATCAGCCTATCGACGGTATGTGGCCGTAAGTGTGAGTGTGTCGTTGACAGTGACGTATGTGGTGTCACGATCCGGATTGTCATTTTGACATATTCCGATTGTTTATATACCTGACTTGCGTCGAGTGTAACGGATATGATGTTTGTACTTTTCCGAGTGCGTTGGTGTAGTTGAATATGCATTATACACATATACATATATATATAATTATATATATGTCCACTAGTCCAATTATTTTAAAGTAGGTATCTGCACTTCCTTTTAAGGAGGCTAAATTAATTTGCATATCAACATTATTATTGTAGATCTCCCTCTGATAAGATACTGGTACATGTTCCCTTTGAATCACCTTTAGCGTCGAAGATTTTTTTATGTAACCATATAATATAGAACTTATGGACACTTAAATCACTTGGAGAAATTTACAACACATTTTAATTTGTCGTCAGGGCAGTTATTCGAATAGATAAGGTTGCTTGTGAATCTGTCGAATGAATCTAAATAAAAATATATTGGATGAAATTGTAGAATGACTGTTAAAGTAAGTTCACGGCACAGTTCATTGAGACCGGAGCGTCGGCCGACACCTGAGTCCGCAATCACTGCTGTTCTAATATTTATTACGTGTGAATATCATATGCCACTTCTTTTTCTCGACTCTGATTGCTCCCCTCCGCCTCTCATCGTAAAAGGGAATAGTATTCCTTCGTAAAGTAATAAATTCGGGTGGAGAGGTGATAAATATAGCCTGTTTTTATCTGTTTAATTGCATTGCTGCGTAAAATTTTCGTGTCAGTTTCTCTTAAGGCAAGGCCCATTCCGAGATCTGACGAATATACTGAAGTTTGAGCTTCCAGTGTGAAGAAGTAGTGTATTCTACACTACACAAAAATTACTGTAGACTGAAAAAAAAACAAAATAGCCGAACAAAATATTGAAAATTGCCTCGGTAACTATGCCAAAAAATCCTAAATATCATCGTAAAAATAATCTTTCATGCTGCAAATATCGTAATTATCAACGACAGTGATATGTTTTTCATTACAAAAAGGATAGCTTTTTTATTGTTCTAACCAAATAACCGGATAGATTATTCATAAGTTTTCCAAAAAACAATTAAAATGTGCTAAATGTTTGCAATATGACGCTCAGAGCTTCCGTAGAGAGTGGGGTTGTTAATTGCAAACTCACGCATGTTAAAGTGGGTCATTTGCATTAGAATGATCTTGCCTTAACGGTTTGAGTTCGTGTCTATATCGCGATTATTCAGTATTTTAATATTGATTGCAAGTGGTCGAAATTATGCATCGTCATTATAAGAATTGGAAATGAACAATTCGCAGGTGTTGAAATTTGGTTTTAGTCCAATTTTAACTTATCAATATTAACCGTTAGGTCTTTTTAGGTGTTGAATTATAAATGAAACTGATCTAAGTATATCCACGTTATACATATAGTCTCAGCAAATTTCTCCAATCAAAATACCTGTAAAAATTGAACAAAATCAGTGCTACCCACAAAAAGTGACGACTCGCTAAATGAACCCGATTGTTCCATTCGCTTTGAAACAATTCCCGTTTTAAAATTCATGAACATATGCACGTGCAACAAGATTGCAGCTTCCAGTTAACCCATGTTATTGTATTCGTATTGGATATTATTTTGAGTACAATGTCGTGTGGTGCGCTTACACAATTTTAATTGCCTTTTAATAGACAAACCAAAGATTAAATAGCCAGCAAATACTTGCTTAGTAGAGCTTGTTCTGGGTGGTAAGGTCACCAAAATTGCATGCGCTGTGTAGAAATCTAACTGCATTCAACACGTCGTCAACAGCTTGCCTCTAGAGTCGCGAGCGCTTATAGGCTACGGTATCATCCTACCATAAGGCAGGCTGTACGGCTGTATGCCTTTTTACCACCGCCGTGATATAAAAACCACCCCGTGAATGGGAGTGTAGTGCTATAATATTATAGATTGAATGCTGAAAAACAGCGATAGTTGCAAATTGGTTGCTCCGATAGAAAGTTGATTATGGAACGTGTCAAACTTACGCTAGGTATCTATTACTTACGCACGCTTGAAAACGTTACGTACTCACCCCTCGGGTCGCTCCCTTTGTAAGTAGCCGACAAAGAGATGGGCGTTGGAATGAAGCGTTATTCTATTACTATTCAATACCAATTAGCGTTGGATGTCAGTAATGCCAAAACGTTCTCAGTGAATGTATTCTGCTATTAGCGGACATAGATATTTTGTGTAAATTAAAGCCAACGAGACGAGATTATACTTCATCCTTGCCTGTTACATCATTATACATATAAATAGTGACATCGCTCACTCATATGTGTACTACGAGCCCCAATGCAAATGAGTACGTCTGGTAGGAAAAAAATGTACTAAACTAACGTTAACCTAAAAATTCTGGGGGACGAAGGTGTTTGGAAGAATTAGCAATATAAAAACAGTATAAGTTATAAATCGTATTTTATTTATTCAATGAAAAAAAAAACGAACTTTCCTTGGTAATAAAAAAAACATTGTTTCACCAATTGTACTAAAATGCAAAAAAGTTCGTCTTTAGTGTTACCGACGCAGATTAGAACGTCTACCACTTGGTGGCGTCTCCTTTTGCATCTAAAACGGCTTTAATTCTGAGCGGCATTGTATCTACCAGCTGTCGACACTCTTCCGGGGTTGTTTCATTCCAAACACAGGTAAGTTTCTCTTTAAGATCAGCTTTTGATCTGGACGGGTCCTTTCGCAACTTCTTCTTCATTTTCCACCACAACGTTTCTATGGGAGACAAGTCCGGGCTGCTGGATGGCCACGACATGGTAGGTATTTTTTTCTTTTTCAGCCACGCCATCGTTGCTTTAGCGGTATGGCATGAGGCACCATCTTGTTGAAAAGTATACGCATTTTTATACTTTAACTTACGTATAGACGGCAGCAAACTCTCTTGTAAGATGCTTTTGTATTTTTCGGCATTGACGGTTCCATCTATAAATTGCAGACAGCCGACACCCTGTGCCGACATGCAGCCCCAAATCATTAAGGAAGCTGGAAACTTTACCTTACGCTTAAGACAATTTTTTTAGAAATGCCTCTCCTTTTTCGCGAATGACTTTACTTCGTTCATCGCCTACTGTGACTTCAAATTTAGATTCGTCACTCCATATAATTTTACGCCACTGATCGACGGTCCAATTTCTGTACTTTTTGGCGAATTTCAACCTGTTAGTTTTCTGCCGTTGTGTAAGTAACGGTTTCTCTTTAGCAGTGTAAAAACCGTAGCCCATCCTCTTCATCACTCTCTTGCAAGTATCCACTGAAATGTTTTTTTTAATTGCGTCACGCCATAGTACCGTAAGTTCTCCAGCTCTTGCACGACGATTTTTCTTGATGATCTTCCTCAGAATCCTGTTTTCTGCTTTAGTAGTAATTCGTGGGCGGCCGGATTTCTTTAAACAAGAAATTTTGTCGTGTTTTCGATGATGCTCGATGATAGTTTGGATTGTAGACCTTGGCATAGAAAGGTCCTTGGCAATTTGGTACGTAGATTTGCCTTTATTGTTACTGGAGATTATAATTTTCCGCACTTCTTCAGTCACTGGCTTACCTCGTGCCATCTCGATAGAAAAACGATTTGGAGTAATAAAAAATTAGGCTGAATTTGCCCTTTTATATAGTGGTTTGTCATTTTACATGACAGAGAATATTCCGTATTCAATTTGAAAATAATATTTTATATTACGAACCCTGGTAAACAGGTTTTATTTTAAATAGACGACCTATTTTGCCTTAAATATGAAGCAGACGTAATTATTTGCGTGTGAGATGTAATATTTATAATTAAATTATTTTAAAATAAATAACGAGATGTACACTTTGTACAACTCAAAACTAAGCTAGCTTTAGTGACATTGCGTCTAGTGTATTCCATTAATCATCAAAGTCGATTCGGGTAGAAATACTAGTTTTTGAAAAAAAATACGCATGCAGAATTGCGACTAGACGAGCTATTTTGCATTGGGGCTCGTATGCATCTCTTGATGTCATTATATGCGCTGTATGCCGCTCGTTTGCGTTATTTTGTCGTTACGTATCTCTTCTCGGTAGCCTTACTCTAGTGCTTTTATTGCTGTGTAGTACTTTTATTACTCTATTTTTTGAATTAAATAACGAATCCAGTTCATCATACACATTGTTCAGTAAAGGTCCCATAAATAGATCCAAGATATTAGTGATCGTAGTGCATTTATTACAAAGGTTTTAAATGGAAGTAATGAAGTGAGATTCTTACGAGACCTCCGAGTCGTTATTGTTATCTAGCAATCTTTACTCGTACACCACTGTTACGTTAGTACTTAAATGTGTGGGCTGAACCATAAGCGACCGCGATAAAAAAAATCGAGTAAGGCGTGTATGAAACACGCGTGTCACACTTAGCCTAACAAATTATTTAGATATGGTCATTTGTTAGGCTAAGTGTGTTAATAATGCATATTTTTTATAACCTATTACATTATCTAGTTAAATGTCTCTTTAAACAGAGGTTAGTCAAACAGTAAAACAAATTACACAGGACTAGGAGTCCTTCTAGTAATAGTAAAAATATAAACGACCTCCCGGGCAACGGTAAAATAAAAACCTGCAAAATAATATACAACAAGCCTTATTTACTGATAAAAAATACCAAAATAATTAGTAAAAACTAACTATTAAATGTCATTTTATTATGTCCTTACTATACGGAGTACTTAATGTCATGTGTCGCACTGCTTGGTGCTGTCGCTTCAAATTTAATAAAACTATAATAAGCAACTATAATGCAATTATTAAATAAACATGATATAGTCGTATGTTGTATGTACTTTTGCTTCTATAGCCTTTATGTACCTTATGTACACAGTTTACAATGAATAAATACTTTACTTTACTTTATTATGAAGAAATCGCCGTCGCTCGCCTCTTGGCGGTACCACCTCGGCATATAAGGTAGGTAGTGAGTAGCTGGCGGCTGGCGGGCGGGCCGCTGAGAGGGCTGCAGAACAAAAGCCTCACGTAATTAGACCGACCGCGGCAATACATAAATAATTTGCCTCACGTACCGCTTTGTTCGCTCAGAACAGCTTTTTATTTAACGCTGTTATATCAAGAACAACACTTGGTGTGCTTTTGATGACGGTAATCCGCCATCCTTTTATCCCTGAATACGTCAGGTTGGTATTGTTGCCGGCTGTAATTTTCATACCGAATAAATATATCCTGCTATCTTTTCTTGTTATACTCGCAATTTGTTGCGAGAATAACGAATAAAAAAAGTTTTGGATAATTAAGAGGTTGGAATACTAACCTAACTAGTCCGTTTGATTTCTTGATTACATTCCACTTTATTTACATGTATTAGGCGTCTTCCTGCGCTTTTGGTGTGAAGGCATCAGAAAGGCAGGTGATATCAAAAATAAATCAGAAGATGCGCGAAAGAGGTCAGTTAACCAGCGCGCGTGTACCACAGCTTCCTCGATGGTAACATTCAAGAGTCCATGTCGCATGAATATCATTAAACGGAGATTTTAATAAATCTGAAATATCGACGAATTCTGCTGTAGATGTTAAAATTACAACTTTATGTGACCCAACAAAAATAAATAGTTCTATCCAAGGCCAGAAATATTTCCTCTATATATTTTTTTGATAAACATACTTATACCTAACTAACTTTTTCCCATGGCTTCGCTCGCGTACTAAGCGTAATTTTTAACCGTGTACAAAAAAAGAGGTTTTCAGTGTCACCCGTACTTTTTATGCACGAACGTATGTAGGTATGTATAGATGTCATTTAGAGAGGATTTTTAAGAAAAATAAATATGAGCCATCTTGGATTTGAAAATGGATATCATTTTAGTAATCGGCACCCCGAGGAACCTCGATAATGACACCCATATCGATTTTTAAGAAAAATAAATGTCCGCCATTTTGGATTTACTAATGCATATCATTTTCGTAATTGGCACCCCGAGGAACCACAAAGGTGACATCCATTTTTAAGAAAGTTTTGCTCCTTGCTAAAACTTGGAACCCCCTTTTTTACCCCTTTAGGGGAGCAATTTCGAAAAAAGCGGAAACAAGTTTTATTGTATTTAAACAGAGAGTATATACGAAGTTTTAAATCTCTCACTTCAAAAAAGATTTGCTCCCCGTACAAACACCCCCCTTTTCACCCCTTTAGGGATGCAAATTCAAAAACGTTGCAACATTTTTTGTTGTATTTAAACAGTCTAAGATACACGAAGTTTTAAATCTCTCACTTCAAAAAAGATTTGCTCCCCATACTAACTTGGAACCCCCTTTTCACCCCTTTAGGGGAGCAGTTTCGAAAACCGCTGAAATATCTTTTATTGTATTTAAACAGAGAGTCTATTTGGTTGTACACTGTTTTATAGTCAACATTTTCAAAGAATTTCGTTTCACAGAAAATGTTTGTCATATTATCATTTCATAGAATAATCATTACGCCGAACACTTACTTTGTAGAAACTCAAATCAATGATTTTTGATATCAATATTTTTTAATATTTTGATATTCATATCATAGAATTACAAATGAAATATATTTTTTTCTGATATTATTTAGTTTACGTTAAAATTATTACCAAGACAATAGTTGTATATCATTTCATAGAATAATCAATTCGTAAAATAATTACTTTGTAGAAAATTTTATAGTAGATTTTTATTACAAAGAAAATTTCATGTTTCGATATCCATTACGATATAATTACAAATCATATATTCTTTGACCTTACGTTATTTAGTTAATATAAAACGTATTACGCAGAAAAACATGTTATTGAGTTGCAGTTTCTAAACATTCCAATTCATGCCTTTTGTAACATCGACATCCGTCATTCGTGTGAAAAGTTCATGAAAGCTTCTAAGCTTCGGAAAAGCTTTAGAAATGCTTCTAAGCTTCAGTATAGCTTCTTAACTTCAGAGGAAGGCTTCGGGAAAGCTTCTCAGCTTCGGGAAAGCTTCTAAGCTTTCAGGAACGCTTCTTGGCTTCGTAAAAGCTGATTTATATATTCTAAATGTTCATCATCAATGAAGCCTCTCATTGTAAACAGATGGCGTTTAAATTAAGTCTAAAGAAGTTCGATTATTTATAATGAATATCACCAACCTTTTGAATTTCAAGTCTTTTTCATTTTCCTAAGAGTAGTGCTACTTTTGTAATTTGAATAAGCTTGGACAACGGTTTCCTGCTTTATATTATTAGCATTTCTCAAGTTGCAAAGGTCAAGTATGGTCACCTGGTGTCGAGGATTTGAACTGTTAGTAAATAATCCGTCCGCGTAGAAAGGTTGTCATTATGTCTATATAGTAGCGAAATAAGTAGCCATCTGAAATTGCACGGTTAGTGTGGAGTCAGGGCTGTCATTCACAACGCTGAAACTAACTTGAATACCAATTCACCTTAACGAACCAGTGTGGGACGGATCTCTAGTTGTGCATTGCTAATATGAGTCTCGACGTCGATATACTAGACGTGAGCGTTGAGTCTAGTTGATTCAAGTGGCTAATTTCAAAGCAATAGCTGCATCGCCGCCTTTGGCGGGTACTTGAATGAACGTTATGCGCGTGGCTACCCTACTAAAATGAGAAATATATAAGGACAAAACAATTTTGTTTGTGTAGGTGTTTATTTATTTTAGTCAAGTTTTAATGGGATAGACATGGGAGAGACATCTGATGTTGAGTAGGAGATCGGAAAGTTTATTTAGCTACTTGACCAATCGATGGTTTTCCCTTCAGAATTATGGAACAGCATTTTATCGCGTGATGTTAGGGGTTCTCATGATAACAAGGTGAGGTAATATAACTCCTTACTCCTCCTTAGGGGGAAAAAAGACTATTTTCCCCTTCGGCTTCTCCTGCGGGTGGACTTCACGAGAGCGACGTGCAACGAGGTGAACCTTCAGGAACGCTTATGTGAGTTTTAAAGTTTATTTGTTGTGATAGATAGGAATTACGTAGGGATTCATCATGCTAGGATATAATAGGGTGTTGTGTGTTTAATCCTTTCAGTTCACAGGATTTATGAAGACGGAGTGTTTAAATTCCATATAGCAAACGATAGTGATTTCTTTTTCATAATGTATTATGCGAGTGTTACGCTGCTTATATAGGTACAATTAGCTTGTCGTTGCCTATAGTGTTCAGTATCAAGTTCAAGTTAGATTGACAATACCTTTGCTTAATTTGATTAACCTACTTAAGGTAAAATCTACGTTAACAATATCGATGTGGGGTGGCGTATCTCCTTTTAAATGATTATGGCTTTAAAATGCATTTAAGTACGTTAATCGTTTAATTCATTGTTACGGATATAGTTTTACCATTAGTGCAACAGATATTTAATTGATAATGTTTGCTAAATGGAATATAATATGCTAGGCACATCTGCGGCGTTGGAGTGTTACTACTACCTGATTTAATAAATACATTGAGTTTTATTATACCCATACTTATTGTGCATGTTAGTTACTAAGATTTATGGTGGTGTTTTGTGTATGCTATGTGAATTCGTGTCTATTTTTGATACTATTCAGTATTATTGAGTTTTATTGAGATTTTCATGAATAATGGGCGTAGGCGCTGTTCATACAAGCTGGAGCTTTAATATTTGAGTCTTACTATATTTGACTATTGATTTCAATTAATTTTAAATGACTATTTGACTTTAAGGACATTATTTATTAGTAGACAAATCGTTAAAGGATTGTAATTTTACTATTAAACAGTAATTGAATTAATCTTTTGCTAATGTAGGTAGTCATTATATTCTTACACTTATTATTTAATGCATTAATTATTTCATTTTCATTAGGTTTGTTATGTTTCGTTGGTATTTTAAGTATGTTCTTATTGATTTAGTACAGTGTTGTAGGTGATAATAGTTACTTTAGGTTATTAAATGAGTATGTTTTATTTATGAATATATCTAAAGATTACAATGCCATAGTTTGGGTATTTGGAGGGTTTTGTGAAATCAAACCTTTATAAGAGAAGGATAGACGACATCGAATGACGTATCATCGCACTGGTGTCAAGAAGATGACCATGTCAACGCCTCTGCGCAATCACACTGTCAACGACGATATGCCTTCCACCTATCGTTTGGACCCAGGACATTTCAACGGGACGTGTACCTGCTAGCACTTTCGTACATATGGGCAATTGACGACCAGAGCCAGGCCATTCTCAATCCACCGCTGTGCTATAACAATGTGAAATCCATCAACGGCGAAGATGATCACAGTTGCGGCGTTTGGACAACGAGGCTGTTCCTGCATGATGACCTCATAGCCTACCACTGTACACACGCAGATGAAGAGATCCTTAAATGGTTTTCTAAGTTTCGCAAAACTTTCTGACTGCGTTAACTATGGTACTTATTCATGTTCCCGTTCTATGTAAATGTCATAAATAATGTTACCTTTTAATAGGCCGAAATGCTATCGTTGTGTTGTGTGATCTGACCAGGTTATTGCACTCTTTATTTGAAGTGATCTTGGCTTATTTACCCTTTTATGGAACTTTGGTTCCTATTACAATACCTAATAGTCTGTTGACTACGCAATTAATATTACGTCAATACCTTCATTATCAATATCGTGGCCCTATCTGATAAATTATTTTATGGTACGAATAGATACTATTCCAGTATTTCACATTTATGTGCCAACTCATACATTTACTAATCCATTGTAGTTGTTGGGACTGGTCGCAGTGGATTTTTATTATTCGTGACTGTTCCAACAATGAGGTAATGTCGCAGGTTGAACTGCCAAACGTTTTATTAAGATTTTGTGTGGTATGTTCCAGCTTATGACGAAAGGTTTTGGTAGTACAATGTAGTACCCAAATAATACCAAATACTAAATAACTTAATGTTGCTAAGCAATGGTTTTACTCCAGATCGATGAAATACGCTCATCAAAGGGGTTTAGGACCAGTCTCACAGATTCTCAACGACAGGCTTTCGTCTTTAGTCTCGATCCCAAGGCGAGCTTTGAAAAGGGCTGCGGTCTTGTTTAGGCACGCGGTGCGCCTTTAGCTGCTTGTCGGAATCTTTGATTTATACAAGACACTATAGACCCGGAGAGATGAGAAATCTGTATTGCCGTTTGCTGAAATTGAACATTAATGACCCCAAACTATATATGGGCGAGATGGAATGTGAACATTCAATGGCGATATAGATTGATTGACGACTCGAGCAAAACTCCTTGCTGTCGTGAGAACGCTGGTCAATGCTGAGGTTTTGCGGTTGCATGGCTCAGTAGTGATATTCGCTAATGGGATGACCATATGACTCGATTTGGACATTAAACCTGAATAACAACAACTTGTTTTGTTTGCACAATATTTGGGTACGAGGTAACTAACTCGTATTTAAGTCTACTTCAAAGTAGATACATTATAATATATATATAAATGTATAACAAGATCCTATTCCAACTGGCTTTTAAATAAGTTCAGTATTATTTACTTTTGTTGTATGCAATAAAATGGCTGGTCTCATAATATTATGGGCTGCGCTCTTATTATTACCATGTATATGTTCATTCGTCAGGCGCTATTGCCACATATCACTTATAGTCTCGGCCCTGTGCCACCTGCGAGGATACTCTCGGTTGCTCATGTTAGGTAGGGATATACCCAAGTGGTTAGCATTATATTATATTTTGTAATAAGCCAGACCTGTCCTATCCTACCTTGTAGGAAATATGATACGACATATCGATACCTCGACATACCAAACACTAGTTTTAAGGTTTTATAAACATATATTTGATTCACGGTTTGTCCATGACTATAAGCCTCATTAACCGACAACTATAACCATTTCTAAGCACTTACATTCTTCTGAATCAAATTATGGAATAGTTATCTACTCCGTATCATTTTACTATTACGCCTTTTAAACTATAAACAACTTATTTATGCTATGACTTATCACACAGCCAACGACGGTATTTTACAAGTAGGTTAGTCTCTAAACTCTTAGTTACTTTAGTATTGTATTCATGATTAGTTTTCTATTAAACTTGTGTTTTAAGTTTTCTATATTTGTAGTAATTTAGGATCTAGGTGTCTTAGTATTGTGTTCACGATTAGTTACCCTTTATAAATAAGATGCTGTAGGAAATTGCTATGTTTATTTCTTTAGGTAGATTTAAACTAAGTATAAGTTGTTTTTGTCTAAACATTGTCCGATTCTCAATAGTTCATACGTTTCTCACACCTCAGTGAACTTAAGTTGCTACATTTCATAACTAGGTCTTTAAATTTCTACTAGTTGATCACGCCATTGATATTTTAATTATTTAGTCTTTGTTAATGTCTCATATGCCCTTGTGTGTATGTTTGTGTAATTAATCTTTTCATTTAAATTAATTTCATTTCATAATAAATTGTAATAGGTTAAGTTGGCAGCAAGGGTTTTTGTTGAGTCCGCCTTGTTTTCCCTTGCTTAGGTCTTGGCCTAGGAATCAACGCGGATGTCTAATAAAGTTCTCACCGGCTTTATTAGATAAAATAGTCAAAGTTCCGAGTAAAATCACTTTTATGAAATAAATGTATTGTTTCGTTTATTTTCTTTCTCAAAACCTTTTGTTTGATTTATTTTCTTTCCCTGTAGTTATTCCCATATGTACAAACCGCTATAGATATTTAGTTTTAAGATACCCCGATAGATGGCGCTATTCCCTCGGCAAACTGGCGAACGACTGTTTATCGTGGATTATAGTACTGTAAAAATTTTATTTACTTTAAGATGATATGTGTGGAGAACTTTATGGCTAGATAATAAACATACGTCAGTTTATCATTAGACTCGGTGTTTTATCCTAGCTCCTTTTCGAGACCCAAGAGTGCACAGAGTTGTACATTGGTCATTCGAATCGGATAGCCTTTTTTTGAAAGTGGCTTAGTAGTCTGTGAGACTACACTTCGTCCCGAGCTTAGCAGTGGGTCGCTGCTTCAAAGGCTGGGTAAGGTCGCAGCTAACTGGAGGTTGCCAATGCCATCTAGCGGCGGATAGCTTGCAGACGGCTGTAGAACATCGATAAGGCAAGGAAATCGAAGATCGCAAGTGGCGCCATCTAGCAACGAGTAGCTAGAAACAAGAGGCAGTTGGCAGTAATTCCGAGACAGGCGCAAGTGGCGCCATCTGGAGCAAGCAGTTAGCAAACGGCAGTAGGTGCCGTGGAGGTCAGCGAAGTGTTTACGTCACATATCAGAGGAGTGAGTGGTCAAGTGCGAATCGTGAGTACATTTAAATTCATTTTACGCGAGTTTCAACTTTAAAACAAGAAATAGTTCAGTGATATTACTACGACATTTTGAACTTTATATGCAAGAACAAATTCACTTTGAAGAATCAGTTGGTCTACATTAACTTAGAAAAAATCATAATCGAATTTGTATGAACTTTCAACTTAGAATAATTACGTTGGTAATTTGTATTGGATATTAACATAGACTAATTTGTAGTTAGCATTAACTTAGAATTTTAACCGAAATCCTGTTGGAACGGGGAACCTATGCCCAATTTTTGTTTAGTGTGACAAGGTTCCAAACACTTGTAAAAACTTTAAATTTGTAATCGTTGAACTTTGTTTTGTCAGTAATCAACTTAATTGAATCATGGAAAATCTGCTTAAGTTTCAAGGCGAGTTATCAGCGCGTATATGCAAGGCGCGAAGTAACTTTAAAAAGTCCCCTAAGGAACGTATTTCAAAGAATTATATAGAGAGTAGACTAGAAACTTTAGAGCAGAGTTGGGCCGAATTTAGGCAGGGTCATAAAGACTTGATGCTTAACTATGAATTTACAGAGTTAGTTACAACGTCGTATATGACTGCCAACACTTATGACAAAACAGAGGACGAGTACACAGATTACCGTTGTGAATTAAAGGATAGGTTGGCTGAACTTGTAAGTTTTCGGTCATGTCAGTCGAGGTCTACTAATGAAGATAGCGTACCGTCTAGGACAATTGCTGTAAAACTCCCTAAACTAAGCATACCAACATTCTCGGGCAAATATCAAGAATGGACAACGTTTAAAGATTTATTCGTTTCTATGATTCATCACAATGAATCTTTAGACAATGTCCAAAGACTTCAATACCTAAAAAGTTATCTCAGTGGAGAGGCAGAGCAGTTTCTGACTCTAACTACACTCGGTGTTGGAATCAATTAGAACAGCGGTACAATAATAAGAAATATTTGTCGCATTGCATCCTTAAAAGTTTATTGAGTCAAAAAAGCGCAACTGCTGAATCGCCTGCCTTTCTGAAGGATCTTTTAGATACGTCAACAGATTGGTTGAGTGCATTGTCTAATTTAGGCATTGATGTTTCTACATGGGACATTATAGTAATACATCTGTTGTCAATGAAACTTGACCCAGAATCACGCAAGCAATGGGAGATTAAGGTAGCGACTAACTTAGCCTCGGACGCCTTGCCTACATTTGCACAGTTTACAGAGTTTTTAACCAGTAGGTACCGAGCGTTGGAATTTATTGAGCCGAAAGGCGCCAGTAAGATCCCAAGTGCTTGCGGGAGGCTGTCCAATAGTAATAACCATAGTAACAAGAAAGCAAATGTACTCCATGTCGCAAACGCAACCACACTCGCGTGTGAATTTTGTGCCGGGCCTCACAAGCTTTGTTTTTGTAAGAAGTTTGCTGGTGAGGATTTCAATAACAGGCACGAATTTGTCACTAAAAATAAAATGTGCTATAATTGTTTAGGTAGCAACCACAGTGTAAGATTCTGCCAAAAAGCCACTAGCTGCCGAATTTGTAAGAGGAAGCATCACTCTTTGCTTCTTTTGGTGAAGCAAAGAGTGATGCTTCCTCTTGATGTCTCAACTTCAACTGCCAATCCGAGGAGCGTAGTTCAAGCAGTTGAGTCTGGGTCTGGAGAAGCTGCACATGTCGCAACAGAGATCAAAGAGGATAAACCGGTAGTAACCTGTTTTACGAAAAAGGTAGATCAAGGTGAGGTATTATTGCCCACCGCGCTTGTAAAGGCTGAGTCGAAAACAAGAGACTATCAGGTCATTGGAGCATTTTTAGATCAAGGTTCACAGGCTTCATTTGTGACTGAAACAGTAGTACAAACCTTAGGGATAAAGAAATTTCCCATTAAGAGTGCACTTTCAGGATTAGGTGGGTGTAAACTTCCGGTAACACCGAAGTATGAAGTATATATAAAAATTCAATCCCTCACTGATCCAACTTTCAACCTTGTGTTGAAGGCTTATGTCTGGAATAAGGTCACCCCGGATCTTCCTAGCGGAGATGTAGTAATTCCAAACTGGTTGGAACTACAGCACCTCACGCTAGCCGATCCGGCATATAGTACACCCAACAAGATTGATATTTTGCTGGGTGGTGAGGTTTACTGCCGGATTATAACGGATGGCGTGCTAACCGCTCCCGAAGGAGACGCTCTAGCACATTGCACCCGACTAGGTTGGATTCTATCTGGCTCAGTAGGCTCACAGAGAGAACAAGACAATTTAACGGTCTTTCATGTTCGAGTAAACGAAGACGATCAGCTCAAACGTTTCTGGGAAATTGAAGCCGAACCATCAGGTCAAACGAAGCAGTTCACAGTGGAAGAACAACGGTGTGAGGATCTATTTGCGTCTACGACTATGCGAGACACAGAGGGCAGGTACGTGGTGAAGTTGCCGTTTCAGGATAACGCTCCAACCTGCAAGGGAAATTCTCGTGAGATAGCAGTCAAAAGATTACACACATTAGAGAGAAGGTTTGGTAAGGATCCCACACTTAAGGTTCGATATTTAGCAGTCATAAAAGAATACGAGCAACTCGGTCATATGGTTCCTGTGAAACAACCTGATGACAAGAGAAAGGAAGCGATTTACTTACCCCACCATGCAGTCATCCGTGAAGACAAATCCACGACGAAGGTAAGAGTTGTCTTTGACGCCTCCTGTAAATATGATAATGGATTGTCTTTGAACGATCAACTCATGACAGGACCTACCTTGCAGCCGGAGCTTCGTCACCTAATTATGTGTTGGCGGCAGTACCCAGTATGTCTCGTGGCAGACATAGTCAAGATGTACCGGATGGTAAAGGTTGCTGATGAGGACACAGACTGTCAACGGATAGTCTGGCGAGATAACGCACAAGATGAGATCAAGGACTACAAGTTACTGACCGTAACTTTTGGTACTGCATCAGCACCTTACCTAGCGGTAAAGGCGCTTAATCAGGTAGCATGTGATCACCGAGAGCAGTATCCCATAGCTGCACCGCGTGTCCAGCAGGAATTTTATATGGACGACCTGATGACGGGTTGTCAGACAGAAGAAGAAGGTTTGCAACTGTATACAGAAATGAAAGGATTATTACAGGAGGGAGGATTCACACTACAGAAATGGGCTAGCAATAAAAAGGAATTGCTAAGTAAGATCAATCAAAGAGAAAGAGAGAACAAAGAAAACGGGGAAGAAAAGAGTAACTTGGAAATAAAGACAGATCTAACTAAAATACTGGGACTTACTTGGAACAGAGATGAAGACGAATTTCAGTACTCGGTGAAACTGCCACCGCTATCGCTACCTGCAACTAAAAGAAAAATTATATCGGACGTCTCACGGTTGTTTGACCCGTTAGGTTGGTTAGCACCGTGCGTCATTAAAACCAAGATGTTCATTCAACGGTTGTGGTTAGCTGGAATAGGATGGGACGAGGAACCGCCCGCTGACATACTGCATGATTGGTTAACTTACCGAGAACAGCTGGCTTACCTTACAGACTTCTGGATTCCTCGATAGTTAAATACTAGGTCGGATGACGCACTTCACGAGCTGCACGGTTTCTGTGATGCCTCGAACGCCGCGTACGCTGCTGTGGTTTACCTTCGAGTATTGGACTCAGCTGGGAATGTAAACGTGGCATTGGTGACAGCTAAAACCCGAGTATCCCCTGTCAAGCAGATCAGCATTCCCAGATTAGAGCTATGTGGAGCCGTGCTGGGGGCTAAGCTTCTGGCAGAAGTTGCTGACGTTATGAAGATACCTAACGAGAACATCAGGGCGTGGACAGATTCCACGGTAGTTTTAGCGTGGCTCAACAAACACCCAAACCATTGGAAAACGTTTGTGGCAAATAGGGTGTCGGAGATCTTGACTACCATGGACTCCACGCAATGGGCCCACGTTCCCACCAAGGAAAATCCAGCCGATTGTGCTTCCCGCGGGATTCAGCCAGAAGAGTTGAAGGAACATGATCTGTGGAAGTTTGGACCGAAATTTCTGCACGATAAGAACATTCATTATTTCAAACCAAAAAACAATGAAACTAATTTAGAGCAATCAGTAAAGGTTTACATGACAGTCGTTGAAGAACCGTTCTGGACTAAATATTCGTCATTCAAAAAACTTATACGAGTTGTGGCTTATTGTAGACGCTTTTTGAGAAAGCGCAAAGCACAGAAGGATCAGAGGTGCACGAAGTACCTGCAAAAGTGGGAACTAGATGAGGCGATTATAACCTGCGTGAAGATGTGCCAAACTACGGAGTTCCAGAGTGAAATCGAGGAAATCAATAAAACAGGTTACGTTAGTTCAAAAACTTCGAAGATTCGCTCGCTAACGCCATTTATTGATAATGGTGTCTTGAAGGTCGGTGGTCGATTAGAAAACGCATTGGACCTAGACATGGCAAAACATCCGATGATATTGCCACACGACTCGCATCTGACTAAGCTGATTGTAGCAGATGCCCACGAGCGTACACTCCATGGCGAGCAACGAGCTATGCTCAATTATTTGAGATCAGCCTACTGGATAGTACGCGCTAAAGATTTAATAAAACATCACATTCTAAGATGTGTTCGCTGTATTCGCCACAAGGCCAAGACACAAACCCAACTGATGGGTGCCTTACCCGCAGCAAGAGTAACTCCTGCCCGAGCCTTTATACGCAGTGGAGTTGACTATGCCGGACCCATCAGCTTAAGGACATCCAAAGGCCGAGGACATCACTCGCATAAGGGGTACGTGTGTTTGTTCGTCTGTATGGTCACGAAGGCCATACATTTAGAGGTAGTCAGTGAACTAACCTCACGTGGATTTCTTCAGGCTTTCAAGAGGTTCGTCGCGAGACGCGGTCGCTGTTTAGAAATTTATAGCGACAACGGCACAAACTTTGTCGGAGCAGCAAGGGAGTTAAAGGATCTATTCAACGCGGAGAAATCCACTATGATTCCAGAGGTGGCTGAGAGTCTTGCCTTGAATGGTACTGCATGGCACTTTATCCCTCCTCGAAGCCCGAATTTCGGTGGCTTGTGGGAAGCAGGGATCAAGTCGACCAAGTACCACATTAAACGGGTTATTGGAGATGCGACACTTACGTACGAAGAAATGGCCACGTTACTCAGCCAGATAGAGAGCTGCCTAAATTCGCGTCCTATATGCGTGGTGCCTAATGATCCAAATGAGCCCGAACCGCTAACACCGGATCACTTTTTAATAGGAGAGCCCCTAGTGACGGTTCCAGAGATCAACTACGAACGCTCTACCCTCAGTACGTTAAAGCGCTGGCAGCTGACCCAACGTATGCTGCAAAACTTCTGGCGTGGTTGGTCAAATGAATATTTGACCCATTATTTGCAACGCTACAAGTGGGCACATCAAGTGCCAGAACCTAATGTTGGAGATGTCGTTTTGGCGAAGGAGGACAATCTTCCACCCTCCAAGTGGCTTTTTGGCAAAATTATGCAGAAACACCCTGGCTCAGATTTACTAACCAGGGTAGTAACTATAAAATGCAAAAATTGCTTGATAAAGCGGCCAACTTCGAAAGTTTGCTTACTGCCCGTGGCCAATTAGTTGTAACTGTTGTAAGCATATGTATAGTTTTAAGTCTGGTATCTGCAATGGTACCCCCTTTATTTACGTAATTAACAAACCTTGATTGTCAATTACCCCCACCTATTATATTGTCGAGATCGCTATGTACTTTAAGGTCCCTAATACTTGTTTTATAGTCGTACTGGCTTGGATACTCCATGGTGGGCGGTCATGATGAAGGACATGTTGTCCTTGGTGGGCGGCATGTACAAACCGCTATAGATATTGACTGTTTATCGTGGATTATAGTACTGTAAAATTTTTATTTACTTTAAGATGATATGTGTGGAGAACTTTATGGCTAGATAATAAACATACGTCAGTTTATCATAAGGGTTGTTTCACACGTACCACAACCACACGACAACCACAACCACACCACAACCACAACACGTGGTCGGGCGCATATTTTGTATGTTTAACAAATAGTACAATTCACACGTAACCACAACCACACCACAACCACAACACGTGGTCGGGCGCATATTTTGTATGTTTAACAAATAGTACAATTCACACGTAACCACTGCTTGACCGCATTTTAACGCTGCGACGTGGTGTTGTTGTGGTACGTGTGAAACAACCCTTAGACTCGGTGTTTTATCTTAGCTCCTTTTCGAGACCCAAGAGTGCACAGAGTTGTACACCATATCTTTTAGATCTGCTGAACTTGAAAGCTTTAGTAATGCTTTAGGAAAGCTTTAGAAACTTTTAGAGTTTTAGGAACTTTACGAAAGTCCTGGTTTTCAGACTTTCAGATGGTGTAAGTATTTGTAGGTAAAGTTTAGGTAGGCTTTAGGTTTCCCATTTTCCGCTTTTCATTTAGAATAGGACGGATGTTACACTTTGACAAAATGCATACCCTCCTATAAATTTACAACACTGGGTTCACAACAACAATGCGGGTAAAAAATCTAGTAAAACTGAACTAACTGTCTTAATCTTCCAACCTATCGGCGTTAGAGTCGATTTTGCCACAACAGGTCTTTCTGGGCTTTTATAAAAAAAATAACCTCGAAGATTAAAACGGGAGCTTCACTTCGCTTCAGCTCCGGTCTTAATCTTCTAACCTATCCGCGTTAGAGTCGATTTTGCCCTAACAGGTCTTTCCGGGCTTTTATTAATAAAATAACCTGTATTATAGATAGGTATTATGATAGATATTATATTTTTATATGTACACATAGTTATTATGTGTTGATGTATTTGAAATACCATGAAAAAAAAACACCGAACAAACAATGTTCGTTAAAACATAATTCTACTGTTTGATAAGTTTCTTAAATAAAGAAATAAAAAAATGAAATTGATTGAATTGTGTTTCAGCAAAATATGTTTTTGTGAAGTGAATAAGCGGTGATACAATCATATTCAAAATAAAAATACACAAACCAAATATTACTTAATATAAGTTTCTGTAAAACGCAATTCTATGAATTTTCTGTCTGCGAAACAATGAAACACCAAACGTAATTCTACGGTTTAATAAGTTTGTTAAATAAAAAAATTATATTACAAAATTCATTGAATTGTGTTTCTGTGAAATATGTTTCATTCAAGTAAATAGTCATTGAAACAATAATAGTCGAAACAAAAATACAAGGACCAAATACTATTTGAAACATTTTCTGCGAAACAAAATTCTATGAAATTTCTGTCTGCAAAACAAGGGGACACCAGTCTATTTACGAAGTTGCAAATCTCTCACTTCAAAAAAGATTTGCTCCCCGTACAAACTTTAAACCCCCTTTTCATCCCTTTACCACCGCCGTACCGCTAAATATGCTATTAATATATTTAAACAGAGACTATGTACAAAGTGTCAAATCTCTCAATTCAATAAATACGTGTTTTCATACAAACTTTCATCCCTTGTTCCCCCTTAGGGGATAAATTTCGAAAAATCCTTTCTTATCCCTAGCCTAAGTTATAAATGTAATCGATTGTGCAACAATCAACTCTCTAGCATTAGCAGTTTCGACTGTGCGCTGATGAGTCAGTCAGTCAGTCAGGATTTCTTTTGTATGTATAGATTGTGTTATGATATTGTTTTTCTTAAGACAATAGCGTAAACCGCACGGGCTTTTACCCTTTTTTGTGTCCAAGGAAAACAGTTGGCCATTTGATAGCCTCCCTAAACTTTACCCTTTGGTATTTTTATTACAAAAAAAACGCTTTAGTAAACGGATACGCAAAGAAATTATTATATCCAGTTACCAGAATTCCGCCACGGTGAGAGAAAAAGAAAATTTGAAGCTAGCTCTTAATGAAACAAATTTTCAAGGCGGCGTCATCTAAACCTTAAGCCCTTTGTAGTGCTGGCGGGCGCTTTGTCCCCAGGCCGGCCCACGGAGACTCCCTTTGTGCCGCTTACAAATATTGCTAATTACGATTAAAAAGAACCAACTCAGCACCTCCGCGCGCCGTAGGTACCCGTGCCGCGATTATGTTTCACATTATACTAATTTAATGTTTTTTTTTACGAATTTGACTATAGCATTTGTTCAGAAGTAATTAATGACTGTAGTGTTAGACAAACTTTGTCTCGATTGAACCAGAACACAGTACAAAGTTTACAATGAATAAATACCTTACTTTAGTTTAGAAAGGAAATAAGAAATTAACCGATATAATTTTGAGGATTAATCTCAAATTAGGTCCTTATTCGTGTCTGGTTGAATCCAATATTTAATGAATAGATATCGAATATAAATATTACGTAAGGACTGCCAGTGTAAAATATAGGTACGTGAAGTATATTGCGTCGAGTTATTACCAATATAACATTTTCACGGATATTTTATATTTAACACACGGAAAGCACATACAATTTGAAACTTACGAGTAATGATATTATCAGGAAACCATAGATACACAACATCACCTAGATCATCATGCTCACCAGAAACCGGTTCGAAAAACTCAATACCATTACTATTACAATCAGTATTGCAAATACAGCTCTGCGCAAGTTATGTCCCCGGCGTGACCTACACTGTATAGCTTAAAGGTATTAGGGAAAAAATCGCTACAAAATTTTACGTCCGCCGTGCGACACCCCCCTAATAATGTCTACTTAAGGGCGGTTGGAACATGGAGTACACATTTACGCACCGTTAAATGGGAAAAGCTTTTTTCGTGTTTAGTGTCACAAAAACTGTTATTAGCCTGAATTGTGGTGCCAACTGCTAGGACAAAATTCACTTATAAAACGAAATGTCGAAGTAGA
Organism: Epiblema foenella; assembly: GCA_963556455.1. Classification (NCBI taxonomy): domain Eukaryota; kingdom Metazoa; phylum Arthropoda; class Insecta; order Lepidoptera; family Tortricidae; genus Epiblema; species Epiblema foenella. The sequence goes on along the minus strand of OY747099.1, from coordinate 18,103,367 downwards.
AATAGTATAGAAACCATTGAGTTATTTAATGATTTCAGTTGTGAAGTTTGATTGATGGTTGGGCGGCCGGAAACTTAGTTGAAATACCCAAGTTACGATTGTGATATTTACGGGCACCCTATTTAGATTGTTATTAGTTATTAATGACGTGGACGTCCTAAATGTACAAATATTATTCCACTTGCTTCGAAAATATCACCTACTTATAAAATATGTAATTGGTGGGGTACAGTTATAAAACAAACGGTACCTATTTAAATGAATACCTAATAAAAAATTGGCCAAGTGCATGGCGGGCGGGCTACGCGCAAAGTACGGTTCCGTAGTTGTTCACCCGTTACATTATGCGGACTTAAAATACATCTCTTGAGTTCAACCATTACTCGTTAACTAACTAGTAATGTATACTTAGTTTTGAAAGCTTTTCTTTAAATTAGTTATATGTACACTATGATTTTTTCACATGCCCAGTAGTCACCGTTTAGCTGTCAGTGGGGGGGAGTGGAAACACTTAACGAGCAGTCGAAAAATACCCCACACAATGAGGTTTGGAAGAAAAAAAGGCTCCCCGCTTTAAATATAGCGGAGGTACTCTACAAAAACGTTTTTTTTTTTAAGATTTTATCCTACCGTTTGTTCAGCGTGATATCATACCAAATTACAGTTTTCTAGTACTAACGGTTACTAAGCCGCGGAAGGACGGACATGCCAAAACTCTTAAGGATTCCAGGTTTATTTAACTATGTAACCTACCCTGAAAACGGTATTTAAATCAATAATAACCAGCGGTGTTGTCTTATTTTTCCGCGAATATTACCTAACTCTCAATGAGTTATGAACTAGTGATGTATTTAATGCTTATTATAAAGCTATTTCCATTTATATAGTTTCATTTAATGACAAACGATAGCTAACATTATAAAATTTAATTGAACCATTAATTTTTTTGTTCATTAATTTGTATGCAAACCTGAGCACGAATCTGTCAGAAATGACAATGATGCCGAAATAAATTTTTAGGAACTTATGAAACATATCGCATATGCGTGGTCTTAACCACATCAAACGATGCAATTAACCTTGCATTGATGTGCAGTCATACATCAGTTCTACAAGAGAAAATAATGACATAACTATCTATGTAATTTAAATCATTATTTTTGTAGTATATCACTCCTAGAGTAATATACGGTTTAAATAATTTATTACTAAACGTATTTTTTCTTTTGTGAATCAGTTCGTCTAGCCAAGTAGGAAATTAGTTTTTTTCTGTGAGGTATTAGAGCAATTCTTTAAAAAATGCTTTTTTTAAATTGTACTATTTTCTTTATTGACGAAAAAATGTCCCAATGGTTTTTTTCTCAATTATGTTATCACATTCCAACGTGCCAATGTATGAATTTTGATACATTTTGTTTTCCTATTGGAATGGAAATAAGAGCACTTATGGAACCATTTATTTCATTTAGCAATCTTGTGTTTACTATCTTCAACATAAATACCTAACTATATTAAAGCGCGTGTTACTCCTATATTTTTTGTTCGCTCGCTAGTGAAATGAAATGAAATTGAATTGACTTGAAAATTCCTTTAAGGTTTAGTAGTAGTAGCGCATTCTATGTTAAAAGCAGTCTAATTTCAACATTTTTTGTTCACTCCTAAAAGGGGTCGTTAGAACCCCATACTTGTATGGTTAATTACAGTTTAATACTTTTCCGCAGTAAAGGTATTAATGGTTTACATGAAACTTTCAGATTATTTTAAAGTTATTTATTAAACTTTAAAATATATTTTTTTTCAGAATTATTCTCGGGCTCATCAGAACTTTAGCGTTTCAAAAAAAAACATTTGGCTTTACTACTTTTAAAAGGTACCAGATCATCGGCAATAAGACTGGCATCACGGAAACCCGCCAATAAGTGCACCGCAGTGATACTTGACGGACTCCCTTAATGCGAGGTTCGCGTGGACGGAAATGGACATTTGTATTCACATCGGGGAACAACAAGACATTCTAAGTGCCTATCCTGCCTATCATTAATAAGTAACAGGTGAATTATTCAGATTTCCGACGGACCCCGTGCCTTTAATAAATAATAGGACTCATCGGGGCAAGTAAAATGACGTTTTATTGCTTTGAATCTGTTTCTGGTTCAGGCAACTATGTACTTTCTAATTATATACATATTATGTGGTGGTGACTAATTGGCTGGCATACGGTTGATCGTAGGGTACATAAGTAGATCTAGAAATAGCGCTATATCATAATCTGCTTATAGGAATAACAGGATCTAACCTAGCAGAGGTTTCACTGTCGGCATAATATACTATATGTGGATATATAATCGGGCAGATCTCGGTGTGCCTTAGGTAAGTATTTCGAAGTATACCTACGAATTAGCAGTTATGACAGTATCCCGCCAAGTGAGGAAATCTCTGCGACATCAGTAAGCATCAGAATAAGATAAACAATATCGATTCCGCCCCGCTAAGTCATGAAGTTGCTTGAGTATATTATACTTAGCTCAACAGACCAATTAGATTTATTCAGTAATAGTCTTTATATATGAAATATAGTTATATTAAGAAGGTTGTAGGCGACCCGCTCACCGACCTCAATGGTCCACCTGTTTAGTTTTTTCTTATTGATTTTTTCTCTTAAATTATTTTAAAATGTAAATATTATTAATTTCCTATATTCTGTGTTTTGTACGTTTTGTATAAAGTGTTAATAATAATCCTTACGCGTTTAATTCATCTCCGGCAGCCCGCATACTACAAAGGTGTATATGGAATAAACATAAATAACTTTTATTGTAGGTACCTACCAGTAGCGGGGCGTCCATACAACTCGATTCCCACCGGCTTACCTAATTTTCAGCCATTACAGTTCTTTTACTACGGCTCATGACGAATAAGAAAGGAAAATTAATTCCGGCTTCCCTAAGAAAATTTTTGACGCACCGCCACTGGTACCTACTGTTAAAATCTATCTTTAACCAGAAAGCCTGATAATTGAATCAAGGTACATGCAATTATGTTATTAATTTCATATCATTTATGGGTCTTAAAATATGATGTTATAGTTCGCAGGAGCCCTGATAGGGCACAACAATTAAATAAGATTTATAACATTCAAATATTCTAGCTTTAATAAATATTATTATTTTTTCTACTCCTGTACTTTTTTTCGCGACTTACGCAATCATGAACTCTAATATAAAGACATACTTTATTTATTCTGTAAAAAGTCTATCTAGTCTATTGCCCAAAAACACACTCCTTACCCTACTTTAATGAAAAATAAAAGCAGGGTTGGGTGCCACAGACTACTACAAATACTATGTTTAGTAGTCATTCTTCGGTGCGTTCAAGTGAAACTTTTATGATTAAAATCAGTGCGGCCAACTTAACGCAACTTTGCTATAATTTTTATGAATTAATTAATGCATAATATATTATTTACTAATATTACTACATACATTTATCATCTTTTTTGTATTGTTTAACAAGTTTTATCTATTTTCGAATATATTTATGAAGACGAATTAAGATTCGATCCGGATTTGAATTCAGTTTAGGTCGGATGCCAAGTCTAGCAAATAAATAAAAAAACACAAAGCATAAACAAAGTGTCATATTTTTGTTTTCCCACCAAATTCTTAATTGAAAACGAAAACATTCAAGCTGATAAATGATTATATTACTTAAATAAAACGATTTTTTTTGTGTTCATGAAGATGTGTAGGTACGTTGATTCTTTTAAAATCCACGTAGAAGTTATATAGCATTACAGAGCATTACTGAAGAAATTACGTAGGTAACTTGCACAATTACTAAGGGGAAATATGATGCACAAAAAGTCAGAAAAATACTTACTTTTTATTTGAAATAAGTCGTAGAAAAAGTATTGTATGCAACGGTGTATAACTGGTATAAAAAGGCTCGTGGTGTCTTTACTTGCGATGTTCGCCAAGGCTCACATCGCAACCCACACCACTCGCCTTTTTATACCCTTCTTATACACCAGTTGCATAATATACTATTAAAGCAATATTTTTTGATTGAATTAAGCCTGTGTCTACCCATCCCGGACATCTCCGGGCACATAACAAAAGAATACTATTGTTTATTTTTGTCGTCGGTTGAGGACAGGGTCGTTATTCATTACCTACGTTTACATTATTAATATTTATCAATATAATTTTTATTAATTCAAATCATAGATACACTATATTATAATTCATTTTATGTTATATATTAATTTCATATACTACTCTATGGCTGTCATCGGATAAGAAAGTCATTCACGAATTCGTCGATAGAATAATAGCATTTATTAATTATTACGTTTCGTTTCGTAACATGTATATCACATAAATGTAACAGGAATAGCCCAAACGATTATTGGATTTCTAATTATCGCGGTAATTCGAAGTGACCGCACCCGTCGACGGCAGGCCCAACCGCAAGCCACTGGTTGACGCGTTATTTCACGCCCAAATCCATGACGAATGACACGCGTCCCAGACACGCGCCTATATCCACTTTATTTTAGTTGGTTTTACTTTACTTATATGCACAAACGTTTTACCGATTTCTGATGAGACTTTAGACACGCGCCTATATCCACTTTATTTTAGTTGGTTTTACTTTACTTATATGCACAAACGTTTTACCGATTTCTGATGAGACTTTAGACACGCGCCTATATCCACTTTATTTTAGTTGGTTTTACTTTACTTATATGCACAAACGTTTTACCGATTTCTGATGAGACTTTAGACACGCGCCTATATCCATTTTATTTTAGTTGGTTTTACTTTACTTATATGCACAAACGTTTTACCGATTTCTGATGAGACTTTAGACACGCGCCTATATCCATTTTATTTTAGTTGGTTTTACTTTACTTATATGCACAAACGTTTTACCGATTTCTGATGAGACTTTAGACACGCGCCTATATCCACTTTATTTTAGTTGGTTTTACTTTACTTATATGCACAAACGTTTTACCGATTTCTGATGAGACTTTAGACACGCGCCTATATCCATTTTATTTTAGTTGGTTTTACTTTACTTATATGCACAAACGTTTTACCGATTTCTGATGAGACTTTAGACACGCGCCTATATCCATTTTATTTTAGTTGGTTTTACTTTACTTATATGCACAAACGTTTTACCGATTTCTGATGAGACTGCAACTAAGCTAAGTAAAATAAATATTTACTTTGTTATAAATGAGTCTGCCCTTAAAATTTGACCTCTCCCTGACATCCATATAAAAAATGATAAATAAGTTCATTTAATCTATTAACTTCTGTAATGTGCCATCCAGTATCAAAAAATACATTTTTAAAAGGAAAATACCACCATGTTACAATACATAGAACCAATACAAGCGTCAGCGGAAAGTTAAAGTGGAAATGGGAAAGATATGCGTCACATCACATACAATTGAGTTCCTGTTTCTAAACGGCCAACCATGTCTACGAAATTTTCTGTAACACTAATCTCTTCCTTCCGTGAAGACTATCATCTCAAAGTATGGGATGTAAATATGTTTTTAACTACTCTACTACTGACACTGTTTGCTATATATAATAAGAAAGTTGGCTGAATGCTAAATTACCTTTACTGTTTGTTTACGAAAATGTAGAAATAATATAAAAGTAGCATTCGGTGTTGTAGCATATTTAGTAAATATAACTTTGTGCTGTACGTAGTCTATAAAACTGTTCATAAAAGCAATTGAGAATTAAAGAAACCAATTTCTTATAAGTATTTTAAGCAAAATAAAAATAATGGAGTCCAAGAAGCTGTAGATGTTTGGGGAGCCGGACAGTGACGGGCAGGCGCTAGCCGCGCCGCACGTATTAGTTCACGCCACATTGAACACATTGTGGGATCGAACTTATTAGGAAAACTGATCATGCAGAAATACTCGCTTCATACGTTTTATTGCGTTGGGGTATTGGTCTTCCGCGATACGATACGTCTATACCATATTAATGTTTTAAAAGTTTGCAGCGAGAAATTTCCTTGTATTCACGCGCCGCTAATCGGAAATGTGTATGCACATATATTTGTCTATTGTTTCATTGCTGCTATGTATTCAATGTCACTTAATGATGTCATTGTACATGTATTGTTTAGAGCCCTAGAGGCTTGAAGAATTAATATTTGATTTTAGATTGCTAAGTGAACTGAACATTTTTCTAGTATGACAAATCAAATTTATTTTCCCGGGATTCTTAGATCTTTTCGTATAGTTTGCCAGATTTTTTTAAAGATACGTGATAAGGACATATCGGTGCCTACACAATAGTCGGTTTCGTATTTCGACAGCGTCTCGCTGACTCTGATTATGTAGATTCCTTTACAGAGGACATTTTACGCAAACATACGAATGAAAATCGAATCAGATATGCATGGGATCAGTATTTTATCCTTAGGAAAATATGTGAAAGGATTTTTTCCTGAAAAAAGTTAAAGGGATATTATTTTTGTACATGTTGATTCTTCTTACGTGCTAATTCCGAAACGATCTGGAAGCGCGGCCTCAAATATCAAATTGCGTTGATTGTTTTAATTATCAAGTAGAGGTAGGTTAATAATAACAAAGACAGCTTATCGTATGTCAGCGTAGAAATATGTGTACATATTGTTTTTTTTTTTTCAAAATCTGTGGTGTCAGTAAATACTTTAATAAAATTATTAGCGGTGAGGTACTACGAGCCCCAATGCAAATGAGTACGTCTGGTAGGAAAAAAATGTACTAAACTAACGTTAACCTAAAAATTCTGGGGGACGAAGGTGTTTGGAAGAATTAGCAATATAAAAACAGTATAAGTTATAAATCGTATTTTATTTATTCAATGAAAAAAAAAACGAACTTTCCTTGGTAATAAAAAAAACATTGTTTCACCAATTGTACTAAAATGCAAAAAAGTTCGTCTTTAGTGTTACCGACGCAGATTAGAACGTCTACCACTTGGTGGCGTCTCCTTTTGCATCTAAAACGGCTTTAATTCTGAGCGGCATTGTATCTACCAGCTGTCGACACTCTTCCGGGGTTGTTTCATTCCAAACACAGGTAAGTTTCTCTTTAAGATCAGCTTTTGATCTGGACGGGTCCTTTCGCAACTTCTTCTTCATTTTCCACCACAACGTTTCTATGGGAGACAAGTCCGGGCTGCTGGATGGCCACGACATGGTAGGTATTTTTTTCTTTTTCAGCCACGCCATCGTTGCTTTAGCGGTATGGCATGAGGCACCATCTTGTTGAAAAGTATACGCATTTTTATACTTTAACTTACGTATAGACGGCAGCAAACTCTCTTGTAAGATGCTTTTGTATTTTTCGGCATTGACGGTTCCATCTATAAATTGCAGACAGCCGACACCCTGTGCCGACATGCAGCCCCAAATCATTAAGGAAGCTGGAAACTTTACCTTACGCTTAAGACAATCTTTTTGAAATGCCTCTCCTTTTTCGCGAATGACTTTACTTCGTTCATCGCCTACTGTGACTTCAAATTTAGATTCGTCACTCCATATAATTTTACGCCACTGATCGACGGTCCAATTTCTGTACTTTTTGGCGAATTTCAACCTGTTAGTTTTCTGCCGTTGTGTAAGTAACGGTTTCTCTTTAGCAGTGTAAAAACCGTAGCCCATCCTCTTCATCACTCTCTTGCAAGTATCCACTGAAATGTTTTTTTTAATTGCGTCACGCCATAGTACCGTAAGTTCTCCAGCTCTTGCACGACGATTTTTCTTGATGATCTTCCTCAGAATCCTGTTTTCTGCTTTAGTAGTAATTCGTGGGCGGCCGGATTTCTTTAAACAAGAAATTTTGTCGTGTTTTCGATGATGCTCGATGATAGTTTGGATTGTAGACCTTGGCATAGAAAGGTCCTTGGCAATTTGGTACGTAGATTTGCCTTTATTGTTACTGGAGATTATAATTTTCCGCACTTCTTCAGTCACTGGCTTACCTCGTGCCATCTCGATAGAAAAACGATTTGGAGTAATAAAAAATTAGGCTGAATTTGCCCTTTTATATAGTGGTTTGTCATTTTACATGACAGAGAATATTCCGTATTCAATTTGAAAATAATATTTTATATTACGAACCCTGGTAAACAGGTTTTATTTTAAATAGACGACCTATTTTGCCTTAAATATGAAGCAGACGTAATTATTTGCGTGTGAGATGTAATATTTATAATTAAATTATTTTAAAATAAATAACGAGATGTACACTTTGTACAACTCAAAACTAAGCTAGCTTTAGTGACATTGCGTCTAGTGTATTCCATTAATCATCAAAGTCGATTCGGGTAGAAATACTAGTTTTTGAAAAAAAATACGCATGCAGAATTGCGACTAGACGAGCTATTTTGCATTGGGGCTCGTATAATGTTCCAAGGAGGGTCCACCTCAGAACCAATCGAATAAAGTGCTCGGTTGTTTGAACGTCTTGGTGTTATTTAGCTGAAACGCTTCGGTTGTTGACTGGACCGGAGCAACTTCGCGATAGAGTATCCACCCGAGTATGTCCCGACTCCCAACCTACATCTATGAACTCCAGTTACTTGAGAGCATTTTAATATTCTAGCAGCATCCCTAGTTCGGTCAAAATGTTCTTATTTAGAAGTAGCTGCTATGTCGTTATTTGCTTCTCATAACTAAGAGAAACAAAAGTTAAACTATAATGTGTTCGCACAAGTAACTAATGGGTGGCAAGTTTCTGCTGGAGGTACTTAAGCACCAATTCTTGAGAAGACTACTTTCTGAGTAGGTACACATTAGTGAGCGCTACTTGGCGCTTTCCGGGCTAAATCTTAACTATCTACTTAAGTCAGTGTCAGGGTGAGCTCGCGAACGAATTGAATAAGCCCCCTGCTTTCTCTTCGCTTCCCATTATCTGCTTTCATTACATGAGCTTCACTCTGGAATTCGGTTCAATTACTCCGTAATTTGGTGAACAGACGTGGCATTTTGTCAGCTTCTTCGCATGTTTTGTTTAGGCTAATATTGGCAATAAAAGTTAAATTATAATCCGCTTTGACATTTGGCTCACTTTTTTAAGACTACCTCGCGAAAAATAAAGCAGATGTTTGCTTTATACAAACATTTTATAATTAATTAAACTCTGAAACTAACTAAGCAGGGGACGCAAATGAACTAAATTAGATAGTTCATAGAAAACAAGTTGGAGCACGGCTATGTAAATTAGTAATTTTTCAAGCTTGTCGGGAACTTTCCAATAAGAACATTTCTCGAGTTGTTTGCGAAGTGAACTAACTCAATTAGGCTTGTTTCTGCAGACACCAGCGAACTACTGAGATGAACTGATTTGTTACTTATTTATTATCAACAAATACCCCCTTTGACAACAGGGAAAGTGTTAAAGAGCTTGAGTAAGTTCACTTTTGCTGACGTTACAAAAACATTCCTATGTTCATATTCTAGGTATACCTTTAATTAAAAGTAGGCACATGAACATACAATAATTTCTGAATATGTCACTGCCTCGTGTTCGCTTCGGCCAAGTCGCAATGTCTCACGACGAAAACTTTTATTGACTCGAACGTCGGCAATATATTTTGATGAAGATCTATTATCCAGAGTTACTGACCAGTAAAATGCGAGTATGACGCTTGCTTTCCCTCTGAGTAATAATACACCACACACTGCAGTATCACCGTAAAAATGTATTTAATGTCACCATAAAAAAATCGATATATTTGCGCCGCGGTGTGCTGAAAGCCCATTCTTAATGGAACTTATAAGTCTTGGGTGCATCTTTTATTGCGATTATAATTGTAGGTAGGCTATTATAAACCAAGGTTCAATTATTATTAATCTTTATGTCCACCATGAAAAATCTTCACGTATGACAAATTTATTTTATTTGACGTTTGAATTTGCCTATCTTCGATATTTATTGAATAGGTATTAACAATTAGATTGCAGGCTGTTAGGCTAGTTTTTTATTACAAAATATTTTTTAAATTGTATTTTAAATGTGATTAAAATTAATGTAAATATTGCAGGAAAAATATAACAATATCAATACATAAAATATGCCAGTTATCTAAATATGGTGGTACGCTTCACAAAAGCACATTTTGCCATCGAATAGTCTCAAATTCAAGCAAACCCTCCGCTCGCTCGCGGCGCTGCTATTAACCACAAGTTTCATTATTAGCAACTGTGTTGGAAAGTTACTAAGGGAATTACCTTCATTTAAATTGAGATTAAATTCTTAGCCCGATGGAATGTCTGAGTTGTTTCGCGTCGAGTGCCGAGTGATATATATGGAATTGGTTGTAATTAGTTATCTGCATCAATTTTTATAACATACCATTATAAAACAAGCGTTCAAAGGTTAAAATAATCCTTAAAGCATCACTTCGTTGTCCGTCCATCCGTTTATCAAGAGCATTCTTTCAGGAACACGTAAAAGATGTCAAGGTGTAAAAATTAAAGTTAAATATCCAAGTCTACTGTGTTTTGAAATTGTGGCCGATTTTAAATCTTTTTTTCGTTTGAAAAGGTATTCACCAAATTATTTGGTAGATACTTTAAAAGGTGAGATTGTATATTTGTTAGGTTAGGTTGGGTATACTTAGTAAAACGTGTTTAATTTTTTTTATTTTAAAATAATTTGCATGACCTTCTGACCTTGCTCCTAAAGTCACCGTTTATACATGTACAAAGGGTAGTATGCAGTTTTGAATAATTGGGAAGTAAAACGAGAGTAACATTTGGTTCCAAATTGTCCTTTGTAACGTCATTAGGAGATGTTACGTACCTAGTTAACTTACATCAAATAAACAAAAGAAAGTGATGGCGAACAATAAATTAGGGCCGAAGTTTATCAAAACTTTGTACAACGTTCAAAGCCCCGTAAACGAAATCTACTTTATTTAAACCGAAATAAGCAAAATTACTTCGGCATTGTCGACTGCCTCCAGACCAACACGGAAATTTCCACAGTTCTGCAACATAATAATTTAATAATTAAAAAAAACCGGCCAAGTGCCTGTCGGACCACGCACACTGAAGGGTTCTTTACCAACAAATACTAGTCCACATTTAAAATCACTATCCAATACATTGAATCTAAAAAAGTCGTATCTTCATAGGGAACTCACGGCACTTACGACCTTTTGTTTGGGCAAAACAGTTTTTAAGCGAAAACTCAAAAACCGTAAAACCTATATTGCTCAAACCAAAAATCGTTGAATGTATTTACTAATGCACACCACCTTAATTTTTTTTCAGAATTATAAACTTTATAGTTTGGAATTTAGAGGCCGGGACACACTTTCTATGACTTTGACAGCTAATATCTCACCAACGGTTGACTTAAATGGACAAGTTTTTTAGAAACATTCATATCATTTTTAAAGGCCTATCCATCGATACCCCACACAACTATGTGCGTTGAATTTTTTTTTTCATCCACCGGTTGCATGTGTGGAGTGCCTCCCCTAATTTAATATTTTTTTGGAATTTCACATCACTATTATACACCTTCCTACCAAATTTCATAATTGTAGTGCTTATAGTCTCCGAGTAAATCGGCTGTGGCATGCGGACGGACGGACGGACGGACATGACGAATCTATAAGGGTTCCGTTTTTGCCATTTTGGCTACGAAACCCTAAAAAGGGGACCAAACAAAACAATATGTAGCAAAGAAAGAGCAATGAAATGTCCTATTTTCAGAGAACTCATATAGAGACCTGAAGCTGATGTTCGTCCTTTCTTTTGGTATTCAGAGCACGGGTCGTGGAGGAAAATTAAGGTAGCCGCCACGGACATGTGAACTTTGATTCCATACCGATTTTTTATGTAAAAATAGCGGTTCCCTCATATGGTATTCATAAAGTCGCGCACGACACAGTTTCAGAGAAAAGCGTTTTGTTGGGGCTATCGACCCACGCATCGCTTGCTACAAGCACTGTCTTCCGTGTGTTTATTCTCAAATTATGAAGACTCGATGATTGTATTAGTAATGCATACGTAGGTTCATTACGTGTACGTATATGTATAGTTTTCCTGGTATTTGTTACATTGGATACGAAGATATTTCTTTGACGACCGGTTTAGCCTAGTGGGTAGAGCACCTGCCTGTGAAGCTGACGGTTCTGGGTTCGAATCCCGGTCAGGGCAAATATTTGTGTGATGAGCATGAATATTTGTTTCTGAGTCTTGGATGTTTTCTATGTATTTAAGTATTTATATCTATTAAATATATCGTCGTCTAGTACCCATAACACAAGCCTTCTTGAGCTTACTGTGGGGCTAGTTCGATTTGTGTAAGATTGTCCTCTAATATTTATATTTATTTATTTATTTCTATTGCTATAAGTTAAGACAATTAACACAAAAAAAGGTTTAATTAAATATTTGAGTACTCATTGTATTAACGTGTGCTATAAGTTTTTAATACAATGTACGAATTTCACTTTAGACTAAATATTAGGGTGGGTCGAAAATCACGAATTTTGGAGTACCGCAATGTAATAGGGCTCAAAAGTCGATGTGTATTCTGTAGATTACAGGAAAAATAATTTAAAAATTCTAGATTTAGACTTTTAACCCCCGCACAGCTGTTAAATATAAAAAAATATTTATATTTTTTATTTTCACTCCATATTAAATATATAAATACAAACTATTTAAATCATTAAATAACACTATTGTATATCAAAATTATTTATTTTTTATTATATTTTATCCATGTATCATATTTTGTCATCATGTAGCCAAACTAGAGAATTGGCCTTTTATGTAAAACGCATTTTGATGTGCTTAAACCGGCAAAATTATAATTTAAAACTGTTAACGGATCATCAGTGGTCTAAACACAGACAATCGAAACAAAAAATATATCGATTAAAGCAACACGAGGTGAGAAACAATACTCGAAAAACACAATTTTAAGGCTATTTGGTACTATTGCGTACCATTAAAAACATATAAATACCGTATGTTTTAGAAGAAAACAACTCTTTCCTGTAATATTTAGATTAGCTCTTACATTTAAGCTTGTATTTAAAAAATAGTAGCAAAAATTTATATAAATATAGCATTTTGCTTTATTTGTGCCATAATATCTTAAGTTATCAAACTTCAAAACGCTATAATGTCGACTATTTTGAAAACAATCAAAAAGTCTCAATATAGTTTAGCTTTATTACAGTTTAATTTACTTTATTAAGTGATAAATTATTAAAATAATTGTCACGTACTTTATTTAAGTACTTATATAATCTAGGCCTTAACATCGATCTTTGGCGGCGGTGCGGGGGTTAAAAGTCTAAATCTAGAATTTTTTAATTATTTTTTCTGTAATCTACAGAATACACATCAACTTTTGAGCCCTATTACATTGCGGTACTCCAAAATTCGTGATTTTCGACCCACCCTACTAAATATAGTATATAGTGCGAAGAAGTGAACACTCGGTGTATTTCATTGGACCATTTACACTTAAAAACTCCAATCTAGTAACCCTAGAAATGGATTAGTGTGGGTTGAGCGAGCGCGTCCATTTGCCAGCCGCGACAGGGCGCGGTTTGAAAGAATAACGAACGTCGTGATTAATGGCCACACTCGTTAAGTTTCTTGTTTGCACAATAATTAGTAAGAACTAACCTGAAACGAACATTTTTGTTCCCCACGAACACACAGGCGAGTTATAATCCGTAATTTATCTCCATACAATAAACCTAGAACAGCGATAGTTTTGTATTCCATGAGGTGGTGATACAATGTTTGTTTTGTTGTAAACAGTTGAAAATCTCACAGTGTTTTACATTTTAAGATTGCTTTATTGTAACATGTGCCGTGTGTGTGTGAGTTGTGTGTTCACAGATTTCTCTTCGGCTTTTCATCCCACTCTTTTACAGAGGTATCATATGTCGTACATATATAACTACCATATCGAGTGAGCGTACTAAACAGTGCATTATTTATTATAATAGGTACTACATCGATATGAGTTTGTTTTTGACGATTTCTACAGTCACTTGCATCAAGTCCAGGTTCTCGATCAAGTTTCTCTGTGTCAAGACTCGCCGAACGAAACGGACCACTTTCATTCCGCCATAACTTTCTAAACTTATCTTAGTTAGGGACAATCAATTTTCATTTTCCGTTGATTATGAAACTTAGACAATACTATTTTAATGCTGCTAATGGCACTCCCGTTTACCAGGTCAACTGAAAGAAATATTCCATTTCTCAACCGATAAACTTAATTAGGGCAAGGCACATAAAACAGTGTAATTTAATGTTGTAACCATTAGCTTTGTGGGTTAAGAAGGTTAACAATTCAATGGAACGATTTGTTTAGTGTTTCGTTTAAACTATTTCTTGTAAAATATCTGTCATTTTTGGTGTAAAAGTATGAGGTGCCAGCTTGTCCTCACGCATATATATGAATGATAGCTTATATGTAACGAATCGCGCAGTATCAGAGTTTGTTGCCATTTCTTCCGCTTCACCGTATTTGCATATTGTATAAACAAAAGGCGTAAGATTACAAGCAACGCGGGGTAGAGTTATATTTCGCTGGATTTCGACGGGTGGCAGTATGTCAACTTGATGAGCTCTGATTTCTACCCACCATATTTAACCTATATTGTTCACTGTAGATACAATGAAATGAAAATAAAAACTCCTTAAAAATGATCAAAGGTTATTTCAACCGGTTTTCATGTCCATTTTGTCCATGAAAACCGGTTCAGCTCCACGCTTAGAGTTGGCGTGAGATATAATAAAATGCCTCACGAAAGTTTAAATTCAAATATTTAGGAAGGCGAGCTTCACCGCAAACGCGCATGGGCGTGGTTTAGTGGAGGAGTTGTCGCAGCCACACGGAACATTCAAGACAAACATACAGACGTTACATACACTTAGAGATTGAAATGATTACATTGTACCTAATATATTTCGTACAATTTTACATTTTGTGAATTGCCTTGTCCTCCAAGCATATATCATACACAAGTATTAGTCCTAATTTGTCTTTCTGTATTGAGATGGTATTCTGGCATAAATGCGGTAAAATACATCGAAACCGCTACATATACATATATATTTTAGTGGCCAAAATTAGGTAGAAGGAGCTATTATGTTTTGCAGTCTGTGTATTTCAGCGGAATGCAGCGGAAATGCGTAGTTATACCTTTTCGGTTACTTATTAGTAGGTAACTAAGTAGTTGCGGCTGCTGTGAAGTGTGGAAGTTCCGCTGTCATCTGATATATTGGTAAAACGTAAAACACCTATCCAATACTTATCTGTGTAAACAAACAATATGTTGGTGTATTACTCATTATTGTGACGTATTCACGCCAGTAATAACATCGAATGAGTTGTTTACAAATCGTTACAGACGCCGGTTTCTATTGATTTTCCAGCGGTATTTTCCGTATGTTGTATATAAATACGCTTCATAATATCATCGTGGTTTAGACACATTTATTGTCTAGTTTAGATAAGATATGAAGTGGTTGCCAAGTATGACATCTAAGGTAATCAATTTAAAAACACTTAATCATTTTTTATGTACTAATAGTTTGTTTCTGTCGTGGAATGGTGCATCCAGACAAACCAAACTATGATTTAACTGTGCAGTTTTTATTGATTTGTAAATGTTTGAATGATTTAAATAAAAGTATAATTTAAAGTGAGTGGGTCCAAAGATATTAGTAACCTAAAAACATTTCTCACGGACTTGTCCCGAAAACACTTATTTCGAGTAATGAATGATTTAAAATGGAATTTGGTTTTAGGCCGTCCTCCCTTATTCGCTACAAAAGCTACTCACATAAACAATGGCCAAGACTAAGATAACAATGTTAAATAATTCATTAGATAGCGAGGACATCGAGAACAAACAGAGCTGCCATTGGTCCTTGTAAAAAATGGTCGTCAATAAAATGTATGGTAGCTTGTTGTCAAGGCGTAAAAGCGGTGAGAGGAGGCGTTCGGTCTTCGGTCTGCCATCGATCATGCTCGGCGGCCGTTCTCGGCAGATTGATCGCCGGCGTCCGCACGCTCGCCGACAGATATAGCGCGAGGAGAAGCACCGAGACAAAAATGGTGAGAACAAACAAATGCGCTGTCGATAGCGTGACAGAAGGATTGATAGTTAGCGCCGGCGCTGCCCCCGGCCCCCACCCTCGAATACAATGAGGCTTTACTATATTCGTAGTAGCAATTTTTTTTGGACTGAACTTAGTGGGGTGTCCAATAATAATTGGTCCTTTTTCTAGTGTAATTACTTACTATTAACTACTAATAAGTACACTAGTAAATCATTTCAATATGAGTACAGTTGTCGACACCAACAAGGTCATTCTGTAATGTTCCAGAGAGTTATGGTTCTAAATTAGACGAGAAAGACCTTACATTAGGGAAGGCTACTTTTTTTTAGATTTCCTTTGTTGTTGTGCGGCATTTTATGATTACTACAAGTACATTTTCTAATAACCTTTTAACCGCATCAAATATCTAAAATATCCTGCAAACTCTGACACGAAAGTGGTTAAGTGTTCAGATATATAATTATGCATATTGTCTGTGTGCGTCAGCGTATTCGTATGTGTCACAACTATAACTATGGCTAACTCACGCTTGTGAGATTGAAACTAGTACTTCAATGGCTATTTGTTTGTTGCAGAGTTCGTGATGTCGGAGGGCGGGCACGGCGCGGGCGCGTTTCCAGCGCGATCCCCCATGTCCAGTTCCACCACCGGCCACTCGAGCTCCAGCCATCACAGGTTCGTGCTACGTTTGCGATACCTATTGTATACATGCATATATATTATTATGTTCGTTTCTCGAAGGGACAGGTAGAGATTATGTACTTACATATATTTTCTACAAGATTTGGACAAACATTTGCTTCGTTCATTTATGGTTAAGGGTACTGAGGACCTGATTGTCTTTCGAATTTGTTCGATTTCATAAAATACATGTACGTTCCAAAAGGTTCAAAATATTTGAGGAACAGCAACAACTTTAACAATAAACTGATGTTTACATCATTGTGTTTTAGTACATTACTACAGAGGCCGGGATAAGGGGTTGCCGGCCGATTACATAGAGCGTAGCGAGGCCGGATAGTTACGAGGTTGGCAACCCCTTTTCACGCCGAGGTATGTATAGTGCTTTTCTCAAACATGCAATGAAATAAATTAAAAAAACTCCAAGAAATCAAACTTTAATTTTTAAAGACACTAAAAGTAAATAAGACTAACAATATAACTAACACATATATTACTATTTATTTCGTTCAATTTCCACCTTCAATTAAATATAAAACACTACTACTACAGAAATATACTAAAATGTACGAAAGCACGTTTCTGAATGAAACGTTACGATCGACCTATCCTATGGAACGACACTGACAGCTTGTCATTCTTGTTAATTGTCAAAAATCGCATAAATCCAAATACAGAATGAAAAATAGTAAATTTTGCCTCCAAAATGATTAAAAAAATACCTTCACTGTTTGAGTAGATATTTTTACCGCTAATATTTAGATGAAATATTTTAAATGTGTTTTTGTAGACATATTTTCAATTAAAATTATTGGACTGTGTTAATAATGTGTTATGTAATAGTTTCATGTCGATTTTATATAAATAAAACAGCAAAATGTAGCAAACATCGTTTATTTTTTTTAATAATCGTAGTGGCAGAATGTTATGAC
The DNA here is from genome assembly GCA_963556455.1 of Epiblema foenella. Lineage (NCBI taxonomy): Eukaryota > Metazoa > Arthropoda > Insecta > Lepidoptera > Tortricidae > Epiblema > Epiblema foenella. Next base: position 18,085,611 of record OY747099.1, on the reverse strand, counting down.
GAACCAAAAAGCAAATAATTGCTTATGGCTGAAATTATTATGCGCCATGATGCTGTATCACAAATAAATGTGGAAAAGAAATTAAAAAAGAGCATCTTGTAAGCCTAGGCCTCCAACTTTGTATGAAATTCCTTTAAAGTCCTCTCGTCTAGCCTCACCCGAAACGTGACACTTCGCAGCCTATTATAACGAACATAACCTCAATATTTCATTGCATGTTTAAGAAAATGTACATTTTTTTGAACTCGAAATTCTGCCCACGGTAATTAGCAAACTTCGTTAAAAATTGATATATAGTGGTATTACCGTGTTTATATGAATTATAAATATTAGTAGCTTCAAGAAAAAATGCGGTGTGGAACGCTTGAAAAATCATTGTCATTATTATGTTTGTTTGGATATGCACGGTTAGCGTGTATCATTAGATACCTATATGCATTGGTATGAGAAAGTGACAGATGCTTGATCTTGCTGTATGTCATCGATAAACGTGACCATTATAGACAGGGGTTTTCACTATTTCATCTACGTATGGTTGTTGTACGTCTTTATTCATTTCCGTTTGCCCACAAATTCTTCATCTACGCAAAAAAACTGAGTATGTAGTTTAAAAATCGAACACTTATATTCACACATACACAAAGCATTCTTAATGTTTATGTACAAGATATTAACTTTCTGGTTGTAGTTTAATTTGATAAAGAATACCGAAAATAATTTTTAAGAAAAAAAAACCGACTTCAATTGGGGAGGCCGGTGAAAGATTATTACACTTAGATGGTGAACTCTTCCATACAATGATAGAATAGTAGTTTATGCAACTGGTATACAATGAGCGGAATTGCCTTATTACGTAAAGTTGCATACATTACTTTATCTACACACATATTATAAGTACTCTTAGATGGGGTTCAGAAGCCGACCTGCATTGCTAGCAGTGCTACCGATTACATATTTTTATAGATGCTTTATAATCAGAAAACCTTATCCCTGAATTATTTAAAATAGAGTATAACAGTTTTAAATTTGAAAAAAAAAAAAATTTACATCAAATTCAAAATAAATGTAAAATTTGAAATCCTTGGCCCCGAATTAGTTGAAATTGAGTATAATGACGATATCCGCAAAACATTTTTTTTTTTTACTTAAAGTTCCAAATAAATCATCCTGATCATCATCAGCAGTTCCACTTCATCAAATGTCACGTATTTCAATGTAAGTGCTTGATTTGTTTATGAAAATACTACAATCACTATATGTATGCCTTTAACATTTGAGGAGTTCCCTGGATTCCTTATGGATGCCATCATCAGAACTGGAGCTTGACAAATGATTATTTTGAAAATCTAACTTGCTTAACAAACACAGCAAAGAGGACAATTCGCCAAACGTGAACTATGCGTCGTTGAAGAGTTCCGTTCTGATCATCATCAGCAGTTCCACTTCATCAAATGTCAGTTATTTAAATGTAAATGCTTGATTAGTTGATGAAAATACTAAAATCACTATATGTGTGCCTTTCACATTTGAGGAGTTCCCTCGATTTCTCATGGATCCCATCATCAGAACTCGACCATGACAAAAATTCGTTGTGAAAATAGAACTTGCTTAACTAATACAGTTAGAAGGAAAAATCGCCAAACGTGAACTTTTCATCGTTGAAGAGTTCTGTTCTGATCATCATCAGCAGTTCCACTTCATCAAATATCACATTTTTGTATGAAAATGCTTGATTTGTTGATAAAAACATAAAAATCACTATATGTTTGCCTTTAAGATTTGAGGAGTTCCCTCGATTCCTCATGGATTCCATCATCAGAACTGCGTTTTGACCAAAACGGGACCAACTTGGATATATATACTTACAATCAAAAAAAGAATTTCCAAAATCGGTTCAGACATGACGGAGTTATGGAGTAACAAACATAAAAAAAAAACAAAAAAAACATACAACCGAATTGAGAACCTCCTCTTTTGAAATCTTGAAGTCGGTTAAAAAATACAGGCTCAGTTTTAGAACTATTGGCTCTGTGAGTTGTAGACCTCGCGAGTGTTGTTTTTATTTTATTTTGTTGGATAAAAAAAATGTTTTTTTCTTTAATTTCAAAAAAGTAACTTGACAAAGAAAATCACTAGAATTGGTTGAGAAATGCGACCTGTAGAGGATAAGGAACGAAAATCCGCCGCCCTGACATACGAAAGCATTTTTATCGAAGTTTCACTCAGTCAGTTAAAAGTCTAACGTCTAACGTGCAAGTCCACTGGTATAAAACAAATTTAATAAAGACATTTTTTGCGATGACGGAGTGCCTATCGAGACTGAAAAAATCTTTATTAATGCACTTATATTCTAAAACTTCCTTTGAGCTGTGAGCTCTTCAAACCCTCCGAAATTAATCTTAGCTCTCATCAAAAGGATCGAGAATGCTCTGCATTCCACCGCGCATTGAATAGGCGAGCGACGACGAGACAAATTTCCACGTGTCGAACTAAATGAAATAAGCTGTGTGGTCTGTAATTAAATATAATACCAACCCCGTACATTATAATATTACGAAGTATTCATTCCTTGGACGGTAAATCTCGGCTGTAATAAAAAAAATGATACAACGCCACTCGCCGCCTTTCCCGTACAAAACGGACGCCCTGCATTAATATTAAACTTAAGTGAGAGAAAACCGTTTAAAGTTTAAAATGAAGAATATTTACGTTTTTAGACCTTATTCGGACACAAATTATTCGCATGTACTTATATTACAAATTGGTCAGTTTAATATGAATACACTTTGAAATCTTGTATTAACTTTGTAGGCACTATGTAATAAATGCCTGTATATACCCACGTAATTTTTTTTTTCTCCTTATAAATACATTATATATGCCAAATCATTCATAGAAGTTAGTAGCAAGTTTAAATAAATTCAAGGCATTATTTAATGGCGGCTCCGTTGTGGGAAGCGCCCCCGAGAGCCTAGTTTAGAACTTACAGTTTGAGTTAGTATTATTTAAGAAGCACAATTAACAAATGTCATCAGCAAGCGGCGGCGAACGTAAAATGTATTGCTCCTCACCGAACGCGTTTCTCTCTCAACGAGCCACGTGCCCAGTTTTTTTACCTTTTTAAATCTGTACTTTACACTGCTTTACCCAAATATACATACATAACGAATAAGTACAGTCAGCCAACCAAATTTGCCTTACCTTTCCACCCGAACTAAAATGTAAAAGCAATTTTATTTTCTCTTTTCGCTGCAATAAAATTAAATCTCTGCGATTCCTTCAAGAACGGAAGTTTCGTTGGTTTTCAGAGTATTCGAGTTTCAGTGAGATAAAAAATGTTTTAATGATGCTATGTTTAGTCTTTATTGAATGAAAGAAAATTGCCATTTTAACGATATTAGGTCGATCATTTTAATTTAAACTTGAATGTCTGAAATTCTATTTCATAAACATTCTCCGATAATTTTAATTAATTTAAGTAGGTCTGCATACGAGTAGAGCTTGGGTAAGTAGGTACATTATCCAAGTTCTACTAGTATGTTTTTGACATAAGATTATGTTAAATAAGTATATCAACAAGTATTTATTCGTATGTATTTTTCACATCGGTTAATTAATATTTCGTTGATCTCGTCCAAATTTTCCGCGTTGTCTCGGAGAACGAAACGGGATTGAATTACCGGAAAGTTCAAAAAATGCATACGTTTTAACTTCACCTGAACCAGGGAACTGGCATCCCCAGTGCCGTCATAATTTCGTATAATTAATCCGGCGAGAAACGTAGCTGGCCGCCGTTACGTCCGATGCACGACACAGGCTCATTCCCGTGCCGCGTTCTAATGGGGAACCGGAATAAAAATAATTATTACGTTTTGGCAGAGACACTTCCTCTGCCTTTTTCTGATGCTGTTTTTATACACTTCAGCACCAATATGCAACAGCAATGAATGAAATAATCAGGGTAATGGTGGAAAAGGTTTAGTTCCACACTGAAAAAAAAAACTATTTATATTATTCGTCGGTTGTTACACCTTTTACTTTTCTTTAATGTGGGTACTTTTATAATAATTTCAATAACATCTACTTGAGTTAAAAAACCACTTCTTTTTTAAAACAGTTGCTCAAAAAGTGGTACTTTATGCAGCTGTGTATCATGCGCGAAGTTCGATTTCTTGCACTAGTACCTACTTTTAAATTTTAATTTACTGTTGGTCCAAGCCATACATCCGAAGAGTTTTAGGTTCAATCAGTTTACTCATTTATTTTCAGCTCAGTGGCTCAAACACGGCGGTTTTGCTGCTTGAAACCAGTGAGCAAAATGCAATTTTGCTGCGAGCGTTTTCTCACTAACTTTTTAATTTTTCATATCGTAAGTTAGTCACAGGTCATCTTTTCATACTGCGGGTGTAATACAAACTTGGAACATTTAAACTTCATTTTCTTTGTCACTTTCACTCCGTTACAAAAAAGAGAGAGAGATAAACTATGTCGACTCGTCATTCGACTTCGAAACTTCGTAGTAGGCCCCTAAAAAGCGGGAACGAAAAACTCGTTCCGAAACAAAATAAAATTCGAACTCGTGTTAAAGTCGTATAAAAATATTAAACCTATATTAAATCTAATTATTATAATCGTATTAATATTTCATTATTCTTTAAATACAATGAAGAAATGCGATATTGATCGCGAACATTAATTATTATAAGTCTTTAGTTTTTTTCATACGGTGAACGAATATAAATTCATATACAGTTTCAGAACGCATTTTATATTCTTTAAAAAGTTAGCGCGATTGAACTTTTTAAATGTTATTCGTATTACGTTTTCTTGGATATAAAACATAACTTAAACTGAAAACTGTACTAAATATGAGTGAATAAATTGACGAAGCTGATGTTTTAACTCCTCAACAGGGACCGGAAAACCCTTCTTTAGGCTTAAGCCTATTGATTCGGTAACCCAATCAATTTGCTTACCCTATGATAGGGTTAACCCTATCATGAGGTTACCGTATTGTAACGGTAAGCTTATTGAAGTGTTAACCCTAACTCGCAATAGGGTTAAGCTTAAAACCCTATCGCGATAGGGTTTTTGTTTAGGGTTTTCATTGGGTTATGGTAACCTTAACGTCAGCTGGTGACGCATTGGGTTAAAGTGAATTTTCGGCTGGTCCCCTAATAGTTAATTAAAGAATTATTAATATTCAATAATATGTTTCTGTTATTTAAATATACATATCTACGATATGTAAAGATGTATAACAATGAGTTCGCTAAATAATATATTTTTAATAAATATTACATTATCTAATTACAAAAAGGTTTCACAAATCATATATTATTGGTAATTAGTTTAATTAAAGGAAAATCTGAAAAAATAAGGCTCCGAGCAATTATAAATTATTATTTTTCTACTTTCAATTTCCGTAGTTTCCGTAGTTTTCGTAGACATAATTGCAAACGGAACCCTTATTATTATTTTCCATTTTTAGGGTTCCGTAGCCAAAATGGCAAAAACGGAATCATTATAGATTCGTCATGTCTGTCCATCTGTCCGTCCATCCGTCCGTCCGACCTTATGTCACAGCCGATTTACTCGGAGACTATAAGCACTACAATTATGAAATTTGGTAGGAAGGTGTATTCTGTGAACCATTACATAAAAGTGATGTGAAATTACAAAAAAAATATTAAATTAGGGGGGGGCTCTCCATACATGTAACCGGTGGATGAAAAAAAATTTCAAAGCACACAGTCGTGTCGGGTATCGGTGGATAGGCCTTTAAAAATGATATGGTGGTCTCTAAAAAACTTGTCCATTTAAGAAGTCAAGTCAACCGTTGGTGAGATGCTGTCAAAGTCATAGAAAGTGTGTCCCCCCTTCCTCTAATTTCCAAATTATAAAGGTTGAATTCTGAAAAAAAATTGAGGTGGTGTGCATTAGTAAATATTTTCAACTGTCTTGCCCAAACAAAAGGTCGTAAGTGCCGTGAGTTCCCTATGATGATACGACTTTTTTAGATTCAATGTCAATACATTGAATCTAAAAAAGTCGACTATTCAATGAATAGTGGTTTTAAATGTGGACTAGTAGGTGTTGGACGCACTTGGCCGGTTTTTAAATAATTGCACCGGTGTGTTGAAGTTAATATTATTTACTGGAGGTCACACGATACGTTTCACACATTAGAGAGACTTATAATTAATACATACTTCTATTTCTTTCGTTGGAAAAAAAGAGAAACAAATACTTGCAGAATACGAGTAGTCAATAAAAGATCAAAAAATATTAGAACTATAGCACGGTTCGGCACGGTTATCTTTGAGGCTGATTTTGTGCTCATCTAATATAGAGGTGCTAAACCGCCCAATTCCGGGATTATGAAGGTTACAAATTAAAAGTAAGTTTTCGTTTCCTATATTTTAATACTTGTAATTAGCGCTTAAATATGCAATGCGCATCGAAATCTTGAGTTTTGTTATTTGCTTAGGTAGGTAATAGTTTTCTTTACCTTCGTTGTTATCGGAGCTTTTACCTGCGCGGGAGGATGTGAGCGGGTCTAATTTAGAGCTCCCGATACACGTTTTACATGCCGACATGGATAGCCCAGTGGTAATAATAACCCAAACTACACGAACCCACCCGGATTCAGAAACGTTTACAAGGGAACACGGGTACACGATATATCGGATCATATTTCCCGTGGTTTCGGGCTTTCATTTAAGTGTAGCAGAGATTCGTGCTATGAAGAGATACGATTGAAAAATGTGAGAGATTAGGAAGATACGATTACTTTGCAGTTTTAACTGATTGATTGGTTAACAATAGGTACGTAAGTACGTTTGTTTCAATTCCATAAGCAAAACATTAATTTTGCTTATGGAATTAACATATTTATTTATTTAACTTTTAGTGCTTAAATACATATACATCACATTTATATATAAACAGAAAAAAAATATTAGCGAAACAAAATTAACCTAACTATAAACTAAATTAATCCAAATATTCACAAATAAAAAACTGGCCCAAGGTCGGTGCCACCGGGCAAGGTGGATTGCGATCACAATCCGTTAGGCGAGATAGGCGCCAGCCCTCTGGTCCCCAGTTGCCTCCACGAGCCACTTCGCCAGCTCCCTATATAGGGCATTAGCACCAGGGCCCGTGGGGGCCCGGTCTCGGTCTGATGGCTGTAACACAGCTGGAACTCCGGTAGTGACGAGGGCCCGGCGCAGGATGTCATGTAGGCTTGCATGCCGCGATGAGCGGCCGGCGCTTCTTCCACACGACAAGCCATGGAAGCCAAAACGCGTTACATGCCGCAGTGGCATTGATGCCCAACCACACATGATACACCCAACTGTAAGGACACAGCGAATCTGTTTTGCTTTACTCTAAATGAGATACCAGAAAAATATCTTGACTTCATAGTAGTTTTTATATAATGAAAATAAACCTAAAAGGTGATCTAATACAAAAAAGGATACTTATGCTTAGTGAAACTACTACGAAAAGCTGTAATATTTTCCTTTGCAGCGCGAGAGTGGGCAACTCTGATGCTTGAACAAACCAGTAGCTATAATATATCGAAACCAGAAACATCTACATATGAGTAATCCGTAATCACTTTTACATACATATTAACAACATTTAAATAACAACAGTTTAATCGGTATTGCGGTCTTAGTAGCGTATCCATATTACCATCTCTACTTGATATCCCGCGGTGTGGCAACCAAAACGACGATCACTACTGATTTCATAAATTTTAAATGTATTTCTTGGACTTGTTATTAAGAAATATCGTTTCAAAAATCACTCCAAATCGACCATTTTCAATATAAAAACTGCTTTTTTTTGCTTAAACACACAATAAAATCAAAAAATTCCTCCGTTACTATCTAAAAATTTAATAAAGTCATCGTATCCTTTAATTACTTTATTGCTATTATCAATACTTTTGTCATAATTAGAAATCAAAACATTTTAAAACATGTAAGGCCTCTTAACATCTATTTACTATGTACTAGAAAATAATCAATTTCATTGAATGATAGATTTGGATACAATACTATTGAATAAAATGAAAAATGTATCGAAATAAAATACAAAACAAATTGTGTCATTTACGTTTTATGTATCAAGTATCTATTTTTCTACTCGTCAATAGATTAGTTAACTCATTTGTAGTGTTATCAAGTAACTTCCTGTATGCGCCATTACATCATTTTTGCGTCAACGACATGATATGTACGGGGCTTGAACCATTGAATCGGTACCTTAAAGATTTGGTGTTTATATTTGGGTAAAGGTCAAATTTTTGGAACAAACATAGTAAGGCTTTTAATTCGTTTACAATTTAATTGACTAATGTGTTAGACGATAGTTACCCATATAAACTATAGGTCAACATTCACTATTGTCCAAAAACATTAACTGTACCTAATTGAAGTAAAAAATAATACATTCACCTTTCTTATGACACCCACTAAACTTTACAATCCTATCAAAATGCACTAATCAGTGTTTATAAATAGTAGCCATATTCATCACAAAATCCAATATAAACGTAAAAATAGCAAAAATTAAAGAAATAACACTAACAACAAAATCCACTGTCACAGTCAAACGTCTTCAACTAGGTGGTTACGAGAATGCACTAAAGATATACCTGAAGCAAGGCCTGCACATTTAAGGAAAGCAACGAACAAAAATTAATTTTATTGGTTTTTTGTTTGTCAATTACCGTGTGTACATTTACTCTGAAAACAATGACAAATACCATGATCTTTAGGCACGGGTAGACTCTTTTGTATTAAGTTCTTAATAGATAACAACGTCGGCATAAATGTCTTTATAATATAAACAAGTTTATTTTGCCATTTATACTGTCACCGCAATCTTGCTAATCCTAAAACAATAGAAAACAGCAAGTTTTATCAGCTTTCGGTTCGCTTGCACATCGCCGTGCAGGTATAAATAAACAACGCTTTAACAACTTCCGTAAGGTACCCACACAGCCCAATATTGTAATGAATCTCTATACATATATACGCCTAATTAATATGCTAACTAACATACAAGTAAATATATGTATACGGATACCTACTACTAAAATCCCGGATTTCTAAAAATCTTTTTTATAATCCCGGAATTGGGTGGTTGAACAACTCTATGTTTGTGCGCATTTGCTGTTACCTCAGGTCAAGGTAGTAGGATAAGTAATACTTTTAAATGTAGGAATATATAGTGAACATTCCGAATAGTACTGTCAATACGAATGATTGTTTTGGAATATTTAAATAAATAAATGACTGTCATATGAACAATCATTTTTTTGACAGAATTGACCGAGTTTCCCTTCCCTACACTTCAGCTTCGACAAAAATGCTTTCGTATTTCCGAATTTGCAGATTTCGGGTTGTTCTCCTCAACAGATAGCATTTATCAACCAATTTTCGTGAAACATTATGAGCAGGTTCGATATTTTTTATATAGAATTTTTATCGAGTCTAATTTTGAAAATTTTCAAAAACATTTCTTTCTTTTTTTTTGTCTATAAGATAAAATTTTATTCAGAAAACAATTTCTTTTATAAAAAAAAACAAAAAGAAAAACGCGAGGTATACAGCTCACAGAGCCATTCTAGTATGTAATGTTCGACAAATCAAATTTGTTTCTGACATTGCACCGAAAGTTAAAAATAGATATTTAAAATGTAAAATAAACAAACAAGCGCCTCGGCCGACGTCCGATCCACCGCTAGAAATCTATACTTGCATGCACAGTAAATACGATTCTAGCATAAGGACTCAAAGTACAAAGTTATTTGCATTAAAAACAAGGAGCGTGTTCGATAAACCAAACTGGTTTCTACCGGGAGTGGGTTCACAGCGAGCTTATCGTCTGGGCAAGGCTGCCTGCCAGCCACCGTTATCTAAAAATGAGTCTTATTGAAGTGTGCGTAAAGATCACTTTTGTTTTGAACTGGTTAAAAACCCTATTGATAGGGTAACCGTATTGATAGGGTTTTGATTTTGGTTAGTGGTTAGTTGAGTTAACTCGATCAATATGGTAACCCTATCAATAGGGTTACCTTATCATAGGGTTACCAATATGGATAGGGTTTTTAAAACCACTTCTAAAATAAGCCTATGGAAAACCCTGATTAGGGTAACCGGTTCCGGTCCCTGCTCCTCAAGTGTTGAGAGATGCCGTCAAGGAGGCTGAACTGTGTTTTATGCCCGAAAAATCTCGACAGAAGTATTTAAAGGGACACGAAATATTCAATAAATGACGATCGGATAAAGGAGTAACCATTACCTCGGAAAAAGTATAAGTAAGTAAGGTTATCCCATAACAAACAACCGAAAACCATGTGGAGCAATATTCGATGCCAAGCGACGATGAAGACGAAACACAATATACATATTGAAACGTACCCAAAACTAGTTGCATTTCTAAAACGGTTGTCAGTGGGCTTTTTCTTAACGTCGTATAAAGTGAATGTTATGGGAAAGAGTAATTGTAGTTAATGTTTGTTATTTCACATGTATTTGTTGTTTGATTTTTTTACGTATACATAAAAATGATTTGATTTATTTCTATGTGGCGTTTTATTCCATTGAGTTTATGTTCTCGCCGCTGAGGTGAAAAGTTGTATGTATCACACGAGAGCAAAGATATTTGCATCTCGTGTCTTTGAGTCCCTCGCTACGCTCAAGATTCTAATTTTGAATCACTCGCTACGCTCGTGATTCAATTATAGAATCTTTCGCTTGCTCGGGACTCAATATCAACACTTGCAGCAAAAATCTACTTTGCTCTCTTGTTGAACAAATAACTATTAATAAAGCATTTGATATTAAAACTGTACTTCTATTATACAAGACCGCCGCACCGGATGGATGAACACCTGTTTTTTTAAACAACACACAAATAAATCAAAATTAATTATGTATACAATTAAAAACAATTGTTTTTTATTTTACATATTTAAATATAAACCCTCTTCCATAAAAGTTTTTGATTTCGCTAAATGCTGACAACCATGGCCTGTTGAAAAAAGTCTATCTATTAAAAGTTAAACTGACTTTTAATTACCGCCTATTTCATTCATAATTTCAAGATTTAATTTAATTTTGTAATAACTTGTATTGGTTTAATAATATTTTTGTGATATGTGCGATTTATACGCTAATATATATGTTAAATGTATGTAAACTACTCCAGATATAGACCAGGTACGTGCAAAGGCCCTCAATGGCAAGGAAATGCATTTTATTTTGTCCCTTTTATTTACTAGCAATTAAGAATATTTGTATTGTATTACTGTTTTATTTTTGTTTGTTTAATATTTTTTCGCAACTGTATTAAAAAAAACGTCGTTTGATACACGTGCGGAAGTGGCATTTTCACTCATCCCGAATCTTGTCCCCCCCCCCCTCCGCACTTGCATCAAAATGTACTATTTTTTAATAAAATTCTACCCTAAGTATCGAAGGTTCAAGGAATATGAGAACGTTGCTTTATTATATGTTACGCTTGAAACTATATAGGTACATATGCAACATGGTACCGTGACCCAATTAATGCCGAGTTTCCAGTTCGGCGTAGACAGACACAAGGAGCAATGTGGCGATGCCATGTGAAATGAAATGAATGAAATGAAATGAAATTAAATGAAATGAAATGAAATGAAATGAAATGAAATGAAATCATTTATTCTTCAATTTAGGCATGTTACATGCACTTATGAATGTGAAAAAACTACCACCGGTTCATAAAATAAACCTCTGCCTCGAGAAGAACCGGCGTAAGAAACTCGGCGAGGTGTCATTTTTTCAAAACAATATACTATGTATATAAAATAACAGTAAAAATAGTACAAAATTCAAATGCTACCTACAGTATCAACATACATACATATTTTTATGACTTCTATGATTTATGATTGATGTGACAAGTAAACATGTTAACTGCCTCGTTCTACTCCGTTTTACATAAAGTAAGCTAATATTTTACATGATGGTATTTGATCCGTTGTGGAAAATGGGAATGCAGCCGAAGATAAAAATGTAAGCTTAAGTAGCTTTGACACTCTGCTTTGATAATACTGACTAAACGAACAGGGCCGCGATTCCATTTTTTCTTATTCGACAGAAGGGGATATCTTTAAGACATTTTTGTTGTACAAATAATTATAACGTGACCTAGTGGATGAAGATAAAGGAGGCGATATTCATATGACATGCGTGGAGATAATTTTCTGTTATCTCGAATCAGGCCACAGACGTGGTGGCGCATAACTTTAACGCTTTGTGAATGATGAATAGCATGCAATTGCGGTTCTTCATTGATCAATCAATGTTTTGTCTGCAGTTTCAGTTTGGTACTTACTTATGTTTTTTTTGAACGGTCGATACCCATATTACTCAGTTATTTAATAGCAGCTCAATGCCCGAGTCTCGCACTCATATAGTATAGGATAGGTATATAGTCAAGCATGTTAGCAAAAATACAACGGAAAGAGTAAATCGAATAGCCGTAGACGTAATGCTATTGCGATACTAACACAAAACGACACCGCCACCTTTCGCCGTCCTTTACGTAAATTGACTGTGCAATGTTTGGAACTAGATATTTCACCAGGTAAATAAAAATGAAAATGCTTACTGTTTTACACAGCGTTTACGGAAGAGTTCATGACAAGTAATCGGTATTTGAAACTTGACTTACATATGTATTTTTCATACATTTGCGCCCGTGTTCCTAGGCGAAACACATGAAATGAAAATTTCAGGGCGACTACATTTCTTCTTTATTTTCTATTGTAGGTTTAAAGACGGGAAAATTGTAATATTGCAGTGACAACTGGCCATCTTTATAATTTGCTTGTCTTTGGTACAGTCAGAGCCATATAGTACGTTGCAGTCAAGATCACCAAAAACTTGGCAACATTCAAACTGGTCATTATTAATACTGACTCAGCATAATCGCTCAAATTGTCCAAGACATCCACCGTATACAAATATCAAGAGCACACATATCGCCAAGTACTTAATTACGAGTATATTCAAGCCGCCGACGCTGATAATGTAAAGGCCCATTTACACGGTGCAAGAACTTGCATGCTATTTGCATTACATTGCGGGGTTTGATCGTCCTCGTCTTACCTCGGTAGCCCGCTGCCCGCAATGTAATCAAATGTTACATGTGTGTAGGTGGCGATACTGTTTTTCAAGAAGGGCGATAAAACCCTGTTGAAGAACTATCAACCTATATCGCTTCTGAGCCATGTATACAAGCTGTTTTCAAGGGTCATCACGAACCGTCTTGCACGAAGACTCGACGAGTTTCAACCCCCGGAACAGGCCGGGTTTCGAAGTGGCTATTTCACCATAGACCACATCCACACAGTGCGGCAGATTATACAGAAGACTGGCGAGTATAATCGGCCCCTGTGTCTAGCTTTTGTGGACTATGAGAAGGCATTTGACACTGTCGAAACATGGTCTGTTCTGGACTCCTTGCAGCGATGCCAAGTCGATTGGCGATACATCGAGGTGATGAGATGCCTTTATGAAGCCACAACGATGACCGTCCAAGTACAGAACCAGCAGACTGAACATATCCACCTGCGCCGGGGAGTGCGACAGGGTGACGTTATATCACCAAAACTGTTCAGCAACACGCTGGAGGATATGTTTAAGACGCTGGACTGGAAAGGTCGAGGAATCAATATAAATGGCGCACACATCTCTCACCTGCGATTCGCGGACGACATTGTTATTATGGCGGAAACGCTGCAGGATCTACAACAGATGTTGGACAGCCTCACTAATTCGTCTCGGCGAATCGGTCTCCAGATGAACTTGGATAAAACCAAAGTTATGATCAACGAGCACGTCGATCCGGGACCGATCTTTATAAACGGAGTTGTTTCCGAGTACATATACCTAGGGCAGCTGCTCCAACTAGGTAGGAACAACTTCGAGAAGGAACTTAGGAGACGAATACAGCTGGGCTGGGCAGCGTTTGGGAAACTTCGTCGAGTCTTCTCATCGCCGATACCACAAAGCCTAAAAACGAAAGTTTTTAATCAGTGCGTCCTGCCTGTAATGCCATACGGAGCCGAAACGTGGCCACTCACTGTACGTCTTGTCCACCAATTTAAGGTCGCTCAGCGAGCTATAGTGCGAGCTATGCTTGGAGTCTCTCTTAGGGATCGTATCCGGAACGAAGTTATTCGTCAGAGAACAAAGGTTACCGACATAGCTCAGCGAATTAGTAAGCTGAAGTAGCAGTGGGCAGATCACATATGTCGCAGAACCGATGGCCGTTGGGGCAGACTGGTTCTTGAGTGGAGACCGCGTGTCGGCAAACGTAGTGTACGACGCTCTGTAACTAGGTGGGGCGATGATATTGGTAAGGCAGTGGGCAGGGATTGGAGGAGAAGAGCTGAAGACCGAGCTCAGTGGCGTGCCATGGGAGAGGCCTATGTCCAGCAGTGGACTGACACAGGCTGATGATGATGATGTAAATCGGCCTTAACAACCACACCGCCACTGATAGCTTAGCACCCGAAGTGTCCAAAAGTATAAAGATAGGATACTAGAAAACTGAGCTTCATTTTAAATGGTATAAAGGTCATTTAATGTCGGATCAATTAATACATAATTTATTGACGATAATGTCAATGCAGTCTGATAGCTTTCGTTTTACGGGTTTTCGTTTGAAGTGTGTTTTCTACGATACATTGTCAAGAAACGAGTCGAAGTCAATATACTTACGAGTACACTAAAATTTTAACTATTTCAAATTAGAATCAATAATTCGTCATTGTATATCTCTAGTTATTACGAACTGGAGTGTTTTATTTATTCTAACTAAATATTCATGTTTCCTTGGTAGTACTTTACCTAGCCGGTAATTTCTATCTACCTATTCCACAGAACCGTTTAGTCAGCCAGATACATAACAACAACGGCTTGATGCCCTATTCGCACCTAAAACCGAAGGAACACTCTGCGAGATGCAACAACCACGTCATTAATATTATACTACCTTGATAACCTATCGTTTATGTTGTTACTAGCTTTTACCCGCGGCTTCGCCCGCGCAATAAAAGTAATTTTTAACCGTCTACAAAAAAGGAGGTTCTCAGTTTGATCCGTATGTTTGTATGTATGTATGTAGATACGTATGGATGTCATTTCCGTAATCGGCACCCCGTGGAACCATAAAGACGGCACCTATATAATTTTTTAAGATAAATTAATTTCCGCCATCTTGGATTTGAAAATGGATGACATTTTTATAGTTGGCACCCCGAGGAACCTCGAAAATGACAACTATATCGATTTATAAGAAAAATAAATGACCGTCATCTTTGTTTTGAAAATGCATGTCATTTTCGTAATCCGCACCCCGAGGAACCTCGGAGATGACACCCATATCGATTTTTAAGAAAAAAAAATGACCGTATATCCATCATATAACGTCATCATATTTGAAAATGGTTGTCATTTTCGTAATCGGCACCTCGAGGAACAACAAAAATACACCCGTATCGATTCTTAAGAAAAAGAAATGTCCGCCATTTTGGATTTGAAAATTCATGCCACTTTCCTAATCGGCACCCCGAAGAACCTCGAATATGACACCCATATTACTGCTCCCCGCACAAACTTGAAACCCCTTTTTCACCCCTTTAGGGGAGCAATTCCGAAAAACGCTGAAACGTGTTTTGTTGTATTTAAACAGAGTCCATATACGAAGTTTTAAATCTCTCATTTCAAAAAGATTTGCTTCCCGTACAAATTTGGACCCCCTTTTCACCCCTTTAGGGAAGAAATTTCAAAAAACGCTGAAATATGGTTTGTTGTATTTTAACAGAGTCTATAATATATACGAAGTTTTAAATTTCTCACTTCAAAAAAGATGTGCTCCCCGTACAAACACCACATGGAACCACCTTTTCATACCTTTAGGGTAGTCATTTCGAAAAATGCCGAGTAACTTTTTGTTGTACTTAAACAGAAAGTCTATATACAAATTTTTAAATCTCTCACTTCAAAAAAGATTTGCTCCCCGTACAAACTTGGAACCCCCTTTTCACCCCTTTAGGGGAGCAATTTAGAAAGACGCTGAAATATGTTCTGTTGTATTTAAACAAAGATTCTATTTACGAAGTTTCGAATCTCTCACTTCAAAAAAAAATCGCTCCCCGTACAAACTTTGAACCCCCTTTTCATCCCTTTAGGGGAGCAATTTAGAAAAACGCTGAAATACGCCATTAATGTATTTAAACAGAGAGTCTTTATACAAAGTTTGAACGCTTTTTCCCGCGGCTTCGCCCGCGTACTAAGAGTAATTTTTAACCGTCTACAAAAAAGGAGGTTGTCAGTTTGACCTGCATGCAGATATGTACTGGATGTCATTTTCGTAATCGGCACCCTGAGGAACAACAAAGATGAAACCCATACCGATTTTTAAGAAAAATAAATGTCTGGCATCTTTGATTTGAAAATGCATGCCATTTTCGTAATCGGCACCACGAGAAACCTCGAAGACGACACCCATATCGATTTTTATAAAAATAAATATCCGCCATCTTTGATCTGAAAATGAGTGTCATTTTCGTAATCGGCACCCAGAGGAACCTCGAAAATGACACCCATATTGATTTTTAAGAAAAATAAATGTCCACCATATTGGATTTGAAAATGGATGTCATTTTTGTAATCTGCACCCCGAGGAACCTCGAAGATGACACCCATATTAATTTTTAAGAAAAATAAATCTCCGCCACCTTTGATTTGCAAATGCATGCCATTTTCGTAATCGGCACCACGAGGAACCTCGAAGACGACACCCATATAGATTTTTAAAAAAATTAAATGTCCGCCATCTTGGATTTAAAAATGGATGTCATTTTTGTAATCTGCACCCCGAGGAACCTCGGAAATGACACCCATATTGATTTTTAAGAAAAATAAATGTCCGCCATCTTGGATTTGAAACTGAATGTCATTTTTGTAATTTGCACCCCGAGGAACCTCGAAGATGACATCCATATTGATTTTTAAGAAAAATAAATGTCCGCCATCTTTAATTTGAAAATGAATGTCATTTTCGTAATCGGCACCCCGAGGAATCTCGAAAATGACACCCATATCGATTTTTAAGAAAAGGAAAAATTTGCTCCCCGATCAAACTTGGAACCCACTTTTCACCCCTTAAAGGGAGCAATTCCGAAAAACGCTGAAACATGTTTTGTTGTATTTAAACAAAGAGTCTATATACGAAGTTTTAAATCTCTCACTTCAAAAAAGATTTGCTCTCCGTACAAACTTGGAACCCCCTTTTGAACGCTTTAGGGGAGCAATTTCAAAAAACGCTTAAATAGTTTTTGTTGTATTTGAACATAGAGTCTATGTACGAAGTTTTAAATCTCTCACTTCAAAAAAGATTTGCTCTCCGTACAAACTTGGAACCCCCTTTTGAACCCTTTAGGGGAGCAATTTCGAAAAACGCTTAAATATGTTTTGTTGTATTTAAACATAGAGTCTATGTAGGAAGTTTTAAATCTCTCACTTCAAAAAAGATTTGCTCCCCGTACATACTTGAAACCCCCTTTTCACCCTTTCAGGGGAGCAATTTCGAAAGTCGCTTATATATGTTTTGTTGTATTTAAACAGAGAGTCTATATACGAAGCTTCAAATATCTCACTTTAAAAAAGATTTTCTCCCCGTACAAACTTTGAACCCCCTTTTCACCCCTTTAGTGGAGCAATTTAGAAAAACGCTGAAATACGCCATTAATATATTTAAACACAGACTTTATATACAAAATTTCATGTCTCTCACTTTAATAAATACGGTTTTTCATACAAACTTTGGACCCCCGTTTCACCCCTTTAGGGGGTGAATTTTGAAAAATCCTTTCTTAGTGCACCCCTAGACCTTATAAGGAACCTACGTGCCAAATTTGGAATCTCTAGAACCAGCGGTTTGGGCTGTGCGTTGATAGATCAGTCAGTCAGTCAGTCAGTCAGTCAGTCAGTCAGTCAGTCAGTCAGTCAGTCAGTCAATCAGTCAGTCAGTTTCTTCTTTTATATATTTAGATGAAACTCGTATGATGATAGTATCTTTTGGCTTCGTAAGGTATAAGGGACCGACTGTACCGGCCCACGCGTTGTTTATTCACGACACAAGACCGTCATTCCAAACGAGTTAGCTTTCAAATTGAACTTAAATAATATATCAAGCTAACAGGTAACCTTTAACGGCAAACATTTTCGCAAATAATTATTTACTTCTTCTTCATATTTTATTGTTACGTTTCCTGGATTGCTTATTTTGGGATCCGGCTTATTTTTAGATCAGAGGCCAGAGAAGAGTCTAGTTTCCGATTTTATACAACCTACATGCAAAGTAATACCTTCTTGACGTTGCGTTATTTGTTATTTGTGATAATCTATATTGAAAAGGACCTTATGGCGGCCGGCACTTACGCCTTTATTGCCGCTGTTCCAATACAATAGTGAATAGATGTAACGTAAGCGCCTACCGCCATAAGGTCCCTTTCGATGTGGATTATCACATTTGACTAGTTGGATTTTAAACGAGTGTATGTCTTACATACTTATAGTTAGACTAATTATTTTGGCTACTATTCACTTGCAAACTTATACCCTGCCTGATTCATCACAGCACTGCTGAAACTGCCATGCCGGGCCTTGAGATTTAAAATTTACACTGTAACTTGCGTGTATACGAAGCTGTATAGCTTAGGCAAGGGATAAGAAGGGTGTTTTGGAAATTCCACCCCTACAAGTAAGGTAATAATAGGTTTAAAGTTTTTATGAGAAATAAATCTATTAAAACTTCGTATACTCATACGCATTTATTGATAAGATTATTGAAATATTAATATGACTATTGAGACATATCTCAATAGATTGAACTGAAATTTGAAGACAAAACATTGCAAAATAAATAAAAGCTTGTAAAATACCCTCTTTCGGTTTCATGATATAAAAGAAGGGGTTCTTGTCTTATAAAATACCCAAAGAAGCAGAGGCAGATTTTTTCGCATCTTTCCCGTAATATGGACCACTCCTACTTCACTTGATACGAATCCTACAATTCCTAAATAATCCGCATGCTCAATATTTTAGTGTTCTTGATCTAGCCCTTCTTCAGAGCGTCATAGTTTTGATTGGAGTTTTGACCTAGGAGCACTTATAGCCTTGGTATTCTTCGAATTGTTCATTCCCCTACGTAAAATACATATTCTTAAGAATTTCAGGAATACTATATACAATACAAATATTCTTTTCTCAAAGATGGCCGGCAAAGTGAATGTTATTCGCTACATAGTGGAAGGTAAATTGTATAGTTTAAGGTCAGATAAAAATAAACAAAAAACATTGTGACGACCACTTTAGCCTAGTTGGTTGGTGACCCTGCCTATATACGAAGCTGGAGGTCCCGGGTTCGAATCCCGGCAGAAAATTTATTTGTGCGATGTGTGATGAACACGAATATTTGTACCTGAGTCTTCTCTGAATGTTTTCTATGTATTTAAGTATCTATTTATCTATATAAGCATGTATATCGTCGCCTAGTACCAATAGTACAACCTTTGATTAGTTATGGACTAGGTCGATCTGTGTAAAATTGTCCACAAATATTTATTATTAATTGCAGGCTCACTCCACGCGCCGTAAATGTTACATATAAATGTCGTCTCCATTAAATTTCGAGTTCTAAACTTTTTAAAAAAGTTAGAGAGAGCACAAGTCGTATAAAGCCGATTCAAATCCGAAAATCGGTCGAAAAATACACTTGGGATTCTGTTTAAAAAAATAAACGGCGGGAAAGCATTAAGTTTCTGACGTTTTAAGGGTATATGTTTATAAAGCCTTAACTCCAATTTCGTCTTATATCCCGCATGACTTTATATGAAATTCCTTTACAGTTCTCTCGAGTTGTTCTAAATGAACATAACGTCAATATTTCATTACATGTTTGAGAAAACTAATGATTATCCTGGAATTGCCTCCTTCCCGGCCTAAACCCCACATTACAAAAATAAGTACCTACGTAAGTACGTTGTATTTTCTTCAAACACCCGAACGTTTCTAAAGAATATAGAATGTGTAATTAAATAGTTTAAAAACAGATGTGTTTTCAAGTGGCTTATCGTTTCGAGTGTTTTGAGCTCCCTCATTCATTATAAAACAACTACATAGGTGCTTGCAAAGAGTCGAGTCACTATGTTCATTAGTCATTGACCTCAGACGCAGGACGCAATAAAATAACCCCTTTTACGATGTGTTAAGTGGATACGAATCATATTCTATCATCAATCATAATTATCCCCCTTTTTACAGGGTAATGGAAGCCCAGCACAGATAAGCAAACAAAAGTGTTTTTTACAAATTGAATTAATTATTTTTTTTATTCTTTAATGCACGCGTGCGAGTAACTGTTGATTGTTGTCTTTTGGTTAGTATGACTTGCGTTATTGCATACCTAGAATCGTAGTATCGTAGTTCCCCCGACAAGTCGAGCAAAACAAGGGGGCACGGCTGTACCATATCCTTTTCTTGAAGCGATTCAGGCCATTTTCAACGTCCTATAATTTTGTACTGGCTAAAGCTAGAACCCTGAATTTTCAGTAACATACGGGACATAAAATAACTTAGATATATTCTCAATAATATTCAATTAAACTAATAGTTTGTGAACTATTGCCCGTTAAAGTTCCTCAGTTTTGTCACTGACACAGTCAATGACTGACCGATCAACATAATTCTAAAGTACTTCTAGCAAACTTACAAACTTCAAATTTGAAACATTCATATTTTAGCCTCTCAAGTCATAAAAAACCTAAAAATATTGCCATCTCAGTCACGTATCAGAGATGTACAAACTGCACAAATAAGTTTGTAATCCTATACAAATAAAAACATGCGATACAAAGTTATACTTCTGTTTTTCCTGTTCCAAGAAAAGTTTTTAGTTCTAGATGCATTCATAAAGTTGTATGATATAATTAACCTACAAAAAGAAGTGAGATCCCATAAAAAACATTCCATGTAAAAATAGACCAAGCCTCGATACTGTTTCACCGTATAAAGTTGTGAGATATTACGTAGAGCCAAGTCAGGCATTGTTATTAATCTTTATTTGCTTACTAAATACAATTTTGTGACTTTGCAGTCACACAATAGGACACAGTTTTAGGTATGCTAAAATTAATGAATGAGGTAGAGTTGTGTGATTCCCTAGTCTCAGAATTTTATTTAGTATGCAAATAAGGATTAATAATAATGCCTAACTTGGCGCTACGTAATATCTCACAACTATTTACGGTGTAAGAGTGTCGAGACTTGGCCTATTTTTACATGGATTTTTTTAATGGGATATTTTTTTACTATATTGTTTTTATTTAATACCGAATACAGAATTTAGATATGGTTAAGTAAATCTACATAAGAATACGGTGTAACTATTTCGTTATCTGTCACCATAGCTCGACCCTCGAAACATAAACCTTGTTCATTTGTTTCCCATCAGCCTCCCTTGAAAGGGGCAAAAAAGGAGTCTCGGCGTCGGGCTGACCACACTCGCAGGGATTCACCAGCAAAAGTGAGTGACGTCTCAGCCTCAAAGAAGCTCCATTAACCGCCAAGTTTAAGGGGCTCAACAAAGATGCGAACGCGTCGCAATAAATAAACCGCTTGAGACAGATAAATTATCTTTGACTTGCGCACAGCTACCCTTGACAAATTATCTGTCATAAAAGCTAAAAACAAATTTGTTCCGAAAAGGAAAACTTTGTAAATACCAATAACGCAAACTGGTTTATGTAGGCTAATATCGTATTAAAAGTTTACGAGGTTTTTTCTCTCATTTTTCGTTTATTAGCTTCTAATGTCAAGTCAGATAAGGATCTTAGCAGAAAATGTGAATATAAAAACGTATTCTAGTCAAAACCAGATTAAATTAAAAATAAAACGTTTGCACTGATATAGAAAAGTAAGTTATTAAATTGTCTATAATCCGTTAAAGCTGAGGTCCCGTAGTTAAAGTTTTAATTGCTTTTATCACGGACCGTTGCCTTTAGGACCAGAAAGTGCGTGTGGTGAGATTATTAATTGTATATTTTAATGGATAATACATTTACGATAACACTTTTCCAGCATTTTAAAGTTATGATATATTTTGGCATGGCATTTTTCCAGAACTTTAAACTTCTGATATATTTTGGCATGAGAATATTAAATTTCACGTGGCTGATTCAGTATTTGTAGTGACGCCACCTGGGGTCTTATTATGATTAAGTTTGGGTTCTGATTTTAGTTATCCCAACAAATTTGAATATATTATTTTATCAATAGCTGACAGGTTGGTGGGATCATTTGCATGAACAGTTTGTAATAAGGATGGAAACCGAAATCAGTTATTGAAATTTCAAGACGGCTCAGCCCACGAGACAAGTAGACAACATAACTATATAAGTACTTGACAGTTACTTACTAGCTAGGTATTGTAGTTTTGTGTCATATACATTTTCAAAAAGGGACAGAAATATATTAGTATCATATACTTTTGTTTATGGTATCATTAAACCGAATATTATTTAAACCGTGTCGTTTTTAAAGAATTATCTGTGAACGATGATGTACCTATAGATAAAAATAGAGAATATCTGAGGTACTTGGGTTGTAATATGCCTGTCTTATACAGTCACGTTAATACCATGAATGAATTGCGTGCATGAACCATTAATGAAATCGACGCGTATTTTTCCATATTCAGGAGAACAATAGTTGATAACAGCGCTCGATTGGGCATAGTTAGTTATGGCGGCTGCATATTCCTCTATTATCTTTCGGAAACTCATATCTTAATCAATTTATTACAAAATTCAACCCTAACTCTTGTGGACTGAGGTATATATTTCAGTATAATATAGGTGAGATATGAGTTTGGAGAAGCACTTGGTGAATGTTCGGTTTGCGTCACTCATCTCTATTGTCCCGTCCACGATTGACAAGGAATACAATCATCAAGCATATTGATTACATTGGGTATCCAATCATATACTCGTAGCTAATTATGGAAACATTACAGACAGGTAACCAAGAAATTATCAATTTGTGGTATTAATACCTGAACTAATTTAGGGAAATTGTGTATTCAGAAGTTGATATAGATTGACAACAATTTTGTAAGTAAAGCAAAGCCACGGTGAGACTGTAAAATATCCGTTACAAGTTGTAATGACATTGAAAATATGAATAAACAAAATTAAGATGGCCGCCACTATTTAACAATCTGACGCCATATTCGTTCTTAGTGGCCTCTCGAACGCTCAGATATCGATTTTGATTCAGAAAATCCTTTAAATTCAGAAACATAATGGTTCTATTATGATTCGGTCTTCTTTTGTTTTTGATGCATTTTTAAAAATCAGCTTCAGACCGTCACTTGACCATTAGAAATGAACCATCACCAATACAACATAAAAAATCGGTTTCTAACGACCTCCTGAACAAATCATGCATCCATAACCAATCCTCTTACGTTAAGCCCACCCCATGTAGCGGGATAGCAATGGAGATATGATATACGTTATTAATTAGATGTCGTTACGTCTTGCGTCGTTTCGTGCACGTTTAACCCCTAGTGAACTTCCTTTGAACGGGGGGCAGGAAGGGATTATCTCCTGTGTACCGTAATTTTTGTCTTTAATCACGTAATTGGTGAAAAAATCTAAATATTCCTGGTTTATAAGGCGGCGCGGCGTTTACGCTGATTGGATAGGCAAATTCAACGCAGTATTAGTGTTCATATTAGGATCTACATATGTCTAAGTATAGAAAACTTTAACCACCCCCTTTCTTCCTGTGCGTGTCATGTGAGTGGGAATAGGGTGAGTGTGGGCGATGGTCTAGCTACTATCAGTGCTATATTGTATTTTCTCCATCTTAAAACCTACAATTGGTAGAAGGGGTACTAAAATTTACGTGCTCTCTTCTCCTATTTTCTAAATAAAGGTATGAGTTTATGTTAGATTACCTGGGGTTTATTTTATTAGTGTATTCCATTATTATTAATTGAATTACTGCAAAAACTCTAGTTGTTTATTTTATAAATGAACTTTCGCTTCTCCAATTGCTTTTGTTTTTAAATGTCATCCAATTAATTACTTAATGATATTAAATAGTCAATTAGTGTCATACAGTAAATGACAAATCATTAATTTCTGCAAAAGCTCGGCCATCCGACCGATTAATATTATAGCGCCTTATAATATTTCCATAGCAATGCACTGTGAGCATCGTTGCCGTGCGTTCATAGTACAGTCAGCAGCAGAAGTAGCTATACAATCGAGGTGCTCAGAAAGACGTGTACGTTTCAATTGTCAAAAAGATATTGACAGCTAGGCTGGCATTTACCAGTGGGCGGTCAGCGCGTTACAAAAATCTGAGCGTTCAGTAGGTATTCAAGAAAATCTACACACATTACGAATTATTAACACCTTAGTTATCGGAAAACCACACGTATCTAAGCAGTCAAAATGTCAATAATATCTGAACATACTGGAGGAAAAGTTTACAGGCAATAAGTAATGTTGAATATTGATTACAAAATGCAACAGAGGAAGCAATTTAAAATTGATCTACTTAAAACTGTTATTTAAGGGAGAGTAAGTATATACCCGATTAGATTATCCAAACTAACATTATAATTATTTATTTACTTCATAAATGGATTAACGCGTACTACATTTATTAACTCATTGACTATCGGTATTTTGTTATGAATTTTCACCTGGTATTATCATCTCTATCCATGGGGATAAGGTAACGATCCCAGTAGTCGACACCTTAGTGCCCAATAGATGATACCTGATTGAAAGTGCCATGTATTGGATATTGGATTTAGGGTCAGTGTCGAGCACAGGGACGTTTACCTTACTGATAATTAATAAATACCTACCTAACAAATCGGCTTAATTAGCACTGGAAATAATATATATTGGAGTAAAATTTTAAACAGGCATGATGTATTCATAACACTGATCTCATAACTATGTATCAGCAAGTGCAATAATTAACATATAATTAAAATCAAATAAATAATTAGTATTCTGCAAAAGATACAGGATATTGTAGTCGTATAGTATACATAACATTTAAATATATATTCAGTAACTGCTGCAAAATATTTATCCAAAATGTAAATCTACAAAAAGTTACTTTATGTTCTTGTTATATGGAACAATCTTGAATAAAATGATTTGACAATTCACGACAACAGTGCAGACTTGTCATTGCATAGCTTTGTCTCACATTTTGCGATCTACACGTCATATAATACTATTGTAGAATCCGGCTGCAGAATGCCCGTCAGATCTATAAATTCGGTTTTCAAAATAGTTTGCATTTGTCAGATGGCAGTAATCAATATGACCCGATATTATTAGTATTGCGTAAGAATTAAATGACTGGCCACTTACTTTTTAGTCATAAATATGAAATGAAGTACATCGCATCATCACCTGTCGTCTAGCCAAAAAAACAACCAAAGATATCTTTGACATCTCAACAACTCTAGTCTAGTCCGTAGTAGTAGAACTCTCTCCAATACTCGCGACCGTCTACAATCGATGTCTTCAAGAGGGCATCTTTCCTCAAACACTAAAAGTAAGTCGCATCGCTCCACTTTACAAAGGTAAAGGAAAGAGAGATGACATCGATGGTTACCGACATGTAGCGATAATTCCGGTGATTGCAAAAATATTCGAAAATGGTCTAAGCTCTAGGTTAACAGATTGCTTAGAAGCAACCAACGCTTTATCTGATAGGCAATATGCATACCGGAAAGGCCGCTCAACTACATCACTAACACGAGCCGTAGTTCGGCAAATATTAGAAGCCCGTGAATGTAAGAACCAAGTCGCAGTTCTCTGCTGTGACCTGTTGAAAGCATTCGAGGTCGCGGATCACGAAGTTCTTAGAAGCAAATTGCGCCATTACGGCTTCGAAGGTCCTGCATTAGCGTTGCTGGCAGAGCTAATACGCAACAGGTCACAGGTTGTGGTTGCTGACAGCGGTCGGGTGCGGTCTGACGCCGTGACCACCAGCATGGGTGTCGCACAGGGTTCGTCTGTCTCAAATATCCTATTCTCATTACTACTGAATGACCTCCCAGATGCTATTAGCAGCGGGGAAACCTACATGTATGCCGACGATGTGGTTGTAGTTGTGTGCGCTCCGACTAGTAATGAACTGGAAGCGAAATTAAATCAGACCGCTGCATCGGTATTTAAGTGGGTCACCGTTAACGGGCTTATTTTAAACATTAAGAAGACACACCAAATCCACTTCGATCTCTCCGGTCGGCAAATGAGACGGCTATCAGTATGGGCTAGTGGTAAAAAAAATCGACCAAGTATCAAGTTCGACATTCCTAGGTTTCGAGCTGGATAGCTGCCTCACTTGGAGTTCCGACATAGACAAAGTGTGCAATAAACTCTCAACAGCGCTTTGCACTAAAAAGACTGGCCAGAATACTACCGCCCGTGATTCTTCGAGCCTGTTATTATGCTTCTGTACACGCGCACTTGCAGTATGGTCTCGAGCTGTGGGCGGGAGCCGCGGACTGGGAGAGGGTTTTTCGTCTCCAGAAAAGAGCCATCCGTACCATTGCGCGGGTCCCGCAAACAGACTGCGAGGCCATACTTCAAGTCATTATACCTAATGACGTTACCCTCGCTGCTAATCTGGCAAATGACAGTAAACACACGAGACTAGGTAGATTCTATGCCTAGAACTACTGCTGAACTACCACGCAGGTACGAAACTCGCAGCGTGCGAGCCGGTAAACTCCCCCTAGTGCCCCACAAACTCGCTAAATCTCGGAAACTCAGCCACGTCATGGGGTCGTAGGGTCTATAATCACCTTCCAGGTGACATTACCGCTTCACAAAGTGGTCCAATATTTAAAGTCAAACTAAAAAAATGGCTTCTCGAGCAGGCGTTCTATGACCATAGAGAGTTATCTTATAGAATTTAAGATAATGACATGACCTGTATTTAATATAAATTGACATGTAATCGGATATTATCAATAAAAATGAATGTGAGTATGAATATGAATATGAAATATTGCTTTGCGTCTTGTTGACTTTAATGATGTACATATATATGTTTATGAATTTTATGTTGTTTAATAATTTGTAATTTACTGGATGATGATATAATATTGCAACTCTTGCAGGGTTTAAGATTTTCTTTTAACAAAACCGACGTTTGACAGCTAAACGTGTGGCATCACACTCGCACGCACTTGCCGCATAGCACGTGTTTTTTTTTGTTCCTAGCGCGATAGGATATCTGGACACCACGGAGGTGTGCCAGAGCTGAGTTTAGCCGAATTGACTATATTTCATATTTTCAACTACTTAATTTTATGAACTAGTTAGAAAATAGGTGAAATTTTAAGGAATCCGTATTTTTGTCTTTTTCACGAAAACTGAATTTGGGAAAAATTTAGTTTCACCATACTGGGTACCATATAAAAAAATATTACATTTTGTGTTCCGTTTCACGTACACTTAAATGTCGTTAAAAAAATAACTACGCTTCTCCGCGGGGTGGGGGTTATATTTTCAGAAAGAGAACATCAACCCCTACATAATTTAACCGTTGAGCACCCTTAAATCCTGCGCCCCAATTGTAAAGCTAACCCCTGAATTTTTTAAACAAAAAAAAGCATTTTGAAAAATAGGTCATTCCACAAGGGCGTAAGTAAAATATTTGTCATATACCCACACAAGAATCTAAAGCCGGAATTAAAAGAAAAAACGATACCTGACAATAATTGACACTGACGGTAGTGACAGTTTGAGCGGTTTGAGAATTCTGAATAATCGTGATAAAATCGTTTACAATTATGGCATTAAGTAGTCAAAGCTAGTCCGATTCTAAAAACAAATCGAAAGCATGTTCTGAAATGCAATTTCTACTTGTTCAGATTAAGAATATCAATAAATAATCAAAAACCGAAATGACAAGGACAGCAAACAAATTAAGAAATATCTCTGTCATGTCAAAAAACCTTAATGTCTGTCTTTAATTTTTTCAGATATCTTTGGCTATATGTTGATGCTTAGTTACCACTAAAATATTAACTGCTTATCAACCTGTGGCACCCAGGCCGTTCACCTGTTTGTGATTAGCAGTGCGTATATGTAGACGTCAGTGATGCTTAGTTACCACTAACATTCTAGTTATTATTATTTTTTCGATTAAAATAAGAGTGTTAATGAAACTGAGCAGTTAAGATATTTGTGAGGTACTGAAACTCGATGTCTAAATGCTAATTTAGCTGTCAGTAAATTTATGATGATTTAAACGTAAACGTCTTTGTGAACTCCTCGCCCGCGTAAATGTATCTGCTGCTGACTGTACATTGATCGTATAGACCTTAGCATTCGCCGAAAGATTGGTATACCGCATGTGTAATTATAATCTTGCTTAACCACTGAGTTCAACCCCACAATCAAATAAACGGACAATCACACAGTTAGTTGCTTATTTATAAAAATCTAAGGTAGTGATTCCTTATAATACATAATAATGAACAATAATTCTGAAATTGCGAATAAAATCGTGAATTGCCGATATTCGGTAACGTATTGACATTCTTACCATACGTATATTATGGAATAACGAGTATAGCATGATGCTTGGTGCATAGCCGCAGGTCAAAAGCGGATGTTGGCGGGTGAAGTTAAATCGTCTCCATGGAGTTTTACGGGCGGGGTTGCAAGGAGCACTTTCCATGGCAACCCCATGCATGAGACGGCTTTCTGTAGGCGCATCGTAAACCTCTCCCCAAGAAATAACCGCCGCCGTAATGAATCCTCGTCGCCGGAACAAGCACGCAATAATAACAGGGGCTCCGGAATCATGAGGATAATATGACTCAATTTATGAACGTATTTTCATCAATCTGTACTCCAGTTAATTAGTCGCTTTGTTAGGAAACGTGATTGATTTAATATCGAGAGATAGCATTGATTGTTTATAATATACTAGAGGCCACTCACGACGCGTAGATTTTAGATGATAACAAAGATATAAATGAGATCAACTTTTTTCTGTCAGTTGTCTGATGCTCTTTTTGAAAAATTACTCATATATTATGCAGCGACCAGCGGATTTGATGTTAGAAAATGGGGGTATTGAACATTATTCCATAAGAAGGCGAAATTGTCACTTTTAACGCTTGATAAACTATTAAAAAAGGAGACACGCGGAGTTCCCGACAACAAAATGAAATGGTCTAGAAGGTACCTGAAGGTATCTCAATGATTCAAAAGGATAGTGTTTTAAGGCATAGCAAAAAATATCAAATACAAAAAAATATTAAATATGAAAATAAAAAATTTGTTGAATTGCGCACCCGCTAAAAGCTCTTTGAGAAAATTCGAAAAACGCTGACATATCTTTCGTTGTATTTAAACAGAGAGTATATTTAATTCACGAAGTTTCAAATCTCTCACTTCAAAAAAGATTTTCTCCCCGTACAAAGTTTCAACCCCTTTAATGAAACAATTTTGAAAAAAACTGAAGTATGCACATGATGTACTTCAAACAACACAACAGAGAGTCTATATACGAAATTTAAAGTTTCTAAGTCCAAAAATTTTACGTTTCGTATACAAACTTTTATTTCTTGTTTTACGCCCTTAGGGGATGAATTTAGAAAATCCTTTCTTATCCCTTGCCTACGTTATAAATGTACCTAACCGACTGTTCGTCAACTCTTTAGCGTTAGTTGTTTCGGCTGTGCGTTGATGAGCCAGTCAGGACTTCTTTTATATATATATAGTGGATAAACTGTAATAACCTACAACAATATGACACGCTCTACTTTCACTGAAAACCTTGTGCACATGTCTCTACGCATTATCCCTCTGTATTTACATTAATTTAATACTTCTAGTTTACTAAGAAAATCTTTTTATAGGTACTTGTAGTTTACTAAGACAAACACGTTTATAAAAGTTTTAAGCAACCTCTCAAAATATCTGTAAGAAATTTATCGTAGCTATTTTTCTAGTAAAGAAACACTTTCCAAAACGTACAATCGAACCTGTGATATCCTGACATATCAATCGCTTTAACTGAGCTGTCTGAACAATCACACTCAGTTATCAAATCCTTCAACAAGTTCTCTCTTAAAAAGCCTTGGGGAAGCGTACGCAGAGTGACATCTATCAAAAAGACTCGCGCTTCCTTAACTTAGCAGATGTTACTTCTAGTATAGTAATATTTTTAAATAACACATTATCGTCCTTCAATTATATTTAAAAATATTTTTTGTAAGCCCGAAGACTGAGAGGTAGAATGCTGCCTAAAGTTACTTTTCTCCTTCTAAATAGCCGCTTTCTACAATTTGAAGCTAGGACGATTGACTCTTATTTTCTTTGCTAAGAACCTAATATTTGAAATTCCTTCATATCTTCCATGTACAAACATCCTAATTCCAAGAAATTCTAATCAAAGCCTGTTAAAATCGGCGGACAGCTGAAGACCGAATTTAGGTGGATGCTGGACGAGTATAGGACAAAACCTCTTCATATACCTACTACCTGCACCTCCCAGTGATTTGATTATTTATATATAATCAGCTAGGTTATCACTGTTTTCATGTTACCTACATTGAATGGTCGGGTTTTATAAAGATCCGTTAGACCAATAGTCAAATCCAATTTCAGTAACTCAGTATATTTTTTGACATCAGAAAACGACATAAGGTCTAACGGATCTTTATAAAACCGAGCCTTAGTATTTTGGATAAACTGACCTCGTAACCAAAAAGATTTGTAACAGTTTCTATGGATCCTTAGGATAGACACATAATTACCCCGCCGGCGGAGACGTCCACCGCACGATCGCGACAACACAGACACATATAGTCCCTATTCCTCCCGATATCGCTGCATACCGGGTAGAGTCAGTCCGACCCAGGTCTAACCTAGCTGATTTCCTTGCTGGACTTTTCTCAGCTAAGCTAGGTTTAGTGAACCAGCGACAATACTCCCAGGAGCTCGATTCCACCCACACCTCAGATTTGGTTGAAGCCGCTCAACCAGTCTCACTGGAGCGTGTCAGAGGTTTTGCCCAGGCCACTCTCCAACTGCACACTTCTATCGCTTTATTGGGCCCGGCCTATAAAGCCACAGTCAGGTTTAAAAAAAAAAACAAAAAAAGGATATCAAAGTAAGGATATCTCCTTTTCTGCCAAAAATCGCGAATGGAATACCTACAGACGTTATTTTGTAAATATAAAATGGCTTGATTAAAGCAACGTCTGTAATTATTTACCGTTCAAAATAACACAAAAATTGTATTAACACTGTTTACAAAATTGAATTTAAAAATAAATGCTCTCAATTCAGATGCCATTACTTTCAAATTAGTTGTCGGGGTCGCAATTACAGCGTTGCAACCAGACGGTGAATTTAATTTTGTTTTAAACCCTGGTATCGGAGTACCAGGTCTACCGTTACGCGCCATTTCATGCGTAATTTGATATTCGGATGACAAATTAGTTCGCGAACGTTGCACAGCCAGGGGAAAATTACAGGGCGCGTGATACTCGAGAGCGAACCTCGACTCCCTAACTCGTTTGCAGACTTCTACGCCACTTTAAAATAAAGATTTCCAGACTAACAGATTTGCTTCCGACAGTCTAGTTGTTTAAAACAAAGCTATTCTAATTTAAATGTCTACATGTGAAACGACTTTAATGCAAAAACTCTTGACCCCATATTGCAATATCAGTAATACACATTATATTTTTTTAGGTTTGATCGACTGACGATGCTGATTATATTAGAAAGCCATCCAATAAAAAACACAAACATAAATTTAACGCCAGCAGTTAACAGCATTTTTAGGGTTCCGTAGCCAAAATGGCGTAAACGGGACCCTTACAGATTCGCTATGTCTGTCCGTGCGTATGTCACAGCCGATTTACACGGAGACTATGTAATTGTACATACCACAATTATGTTTGGCAGGAAGTTGTATTCTATGAACATAAATACTTTAGATAATATAAAAATAGAACATACATATATTTCCGAACTTAAAAGTGATGTGAAACTATGAAAAATAAATTAAGGGTGCCCCCCCATTATTAACTACTGAACTATTAACAATTTTTTTTCATCCCGGCATGAAAATCGAACTTTCCGAATAGGAGAGATGAAAAAAACTTTTCCATTTAAGTCAACCGTTCCTGTAAAAGTCGTAAAAAGTGTATACTTACGACCTTTTGTTTGGGCAAGACAGTTTTTCAAGCAAAGAGGATTTAAATGTGAACTATTAGTAGTAAGCACGGAACCCTTCATGGTCATCATGAAGGGTTCCGTGCTCCGGGTGCTCAGTGCCATCACAATATCACTACCCACTTCCATAGATGTGCGTGTATTGATGTTATAGACAACCAAATCATTACTAATTGTTGTTGCTTGTTTTGATTCTAGGGATATTTTTACAAGCTTGACCTTAAATAAGTAGTGACACCCTTATTATTTATATAACTTAGTTTCAAAATTTTGTTAACAATTGTTCATCATCATCATCATCATCATATCAGCCGAAAGACGTCCACTGCTGGACATAGGCCTCCCCCAAAAAGTGCCATAATGACCGGTCCTGCGCCACCTCCTCCAGCGGACTCCCGCGACCTTTACCAGGTCATCAGTCCACCTTGTGGGGAGCCTACCCACGCTGCGCCTTCCGGTCCGTGGTCGCCACTCGAGAACCTTCCGTCTCCAACGGCCATCGGTTCTACGTGCAATATGCCCCGCCCACTGCCACTTAAGTTAGCGATTCGAAAGGCTATATCGGTTACTGTGGTTCTGCTACGGATGATCTCATTTCTGATGTGATCACGCAGAGAAACTCCCAGCATAGCCCTCTCCATTGCCCTCTGAGTGACTTTGAGCCTTCTTATATATAAATATATACCGTAGCTTCCTGAACGCTGCCCAGCCGAGTCGGATTCGACGATTGACCTCTTTCTCAAAGTTGGACCTACCTAACTGGACAGTCTATCCTAGGTATACGTAATCGTCTACAACTTCGAGCGTAAAGCGTCCGATCGTAACGGGAGTTGGTGCTACATGGGCATTTGACATGATCTTCGTCTTATCCATGTTCATCCTTAGACCAACTCGTTCGGAGGTTTTACTGAAGTCATCGAGCATTGTACTTAAATCCTCCATGGTTTCAGCCAAGACTACTATATCGTCAGCAAACCGAAGGTGAGTGATGTACTCGCCATTTATGTTTATGCCTAGCCTTCTCCAGTCCAGTTTCTCGAAAACATCCTCCAGTGCAGCGACGAATAGTTTAGGAGAAATAACATCTCCCTACCTAACTCCCCGCTGCAGCGGAATAGGTTTCGAGTTCCAGTCCTGGAGTCGGACTAACATAGCGGCGTTGTCGTACAAACACTTCAGCACTTCGATATAGCGGTAGTCTACTTGGCACCTCTGTAGAGATTATAATACCGCCCAGGTTTCGAATCGAAGGCTTTCTCATAGTCCACAAAGCTAAATAGAGGGGCAGATTATACTCTTCAGTCTTCTGTGTAGCGTGACGAAGCGTATGTATGTAGTCTATGGTACTAAAGTCTCTTCGGAAACCGGCTTGTTCGGGAGGCTGGAAGTTATCTAGCCTGCGTGCGAGACGGTTCGTAATGACTCTTGAAAACAGCTTGTAGACATGGTTCAGAAGCGTGATGGGTCGATAGTTCTTCAGAAGAGTGGTATTACCCTTCTTGAAGAACAGAACCACCACGCCTGTGCTCCATGCTTTTGGCGTTCTTCCTTTCAGTAAGACGGAATCGAACAACTTCTGAAGGACCATAGGTACCGGTTTTCCACCCACCTTCAAGAGTTCGGCTGAAATTCCGTCTTCACCGGGTGCCCTGTTTTTTCTGAGCTGTTTAAGAGCCATTCTAATCTCGTACAGGCTGATGTCCGGGATATCATTGGTATAGTGCTGGGTTAGTCTAGCTCTCGGAGCTTTCACTAGACCAACTTCGAGTCTGCTAGTTGATCTATATAGCTGTCCATAGAAGTGCTCTATCTCACTCAGAAGCTCAGGTCTGGATGAGACAATTCCTCCATCCTCAGTTTTTAACTTGGCGAGCTGGCTCTGCCCAATAGACAGATCTCTTGCGAAAAATTTTGAGCCCTTGTTTCGCTCGATGGCCTCTTCAATACGTTTCGTATTGAATTGGCGCAGATCACGGGTCAGAGATTTGGAGATCCGTCTATTGAGCTGCCGATATAATGTCGCATCGACTGAAGACTGTAGAACCATCCTACTCCTTTCCTCAAAGAGCCTCTGAGTGGAGTTAGAGAGCCTATTTGTTCTGTTACTCCGTTGGGCCTTAAAGACCTTAGACCCTGTGGCATGGACAGCTTCCAGCAATCGAAACGGTTCTGGAGTTCCAGCTGAAAGCTCTCGGGGTTTTGGAGTTGGGCTGCTACTAGTCGGAGCGTGGACTTCATCAGACGAGAGCGCTCCAGCTTAGCACATATATTCAATGTGCCTCTTACCAGACGGTGATCACTTCCGGTTTTAATCGTATTGATCACAGAGACATCATTGCATATATGCCTCTTCGTCGACATGATGAAGTCAATCTCGTTTTTAGTTGCACTTCGCGCATCGCGACTCATCCAGATCGACTTTCTATGCTCACGTTTCTTGAAGAAGGAGTTCATCTTGTAGAGTCTCTTCTTCTACAAGAAACCAGCCAGTAGGTGGCCCCGGTGGTTTCGACTTCCAATTCCAAATTTCCCTACACTCAGCTCTTCGCCGTCTCTCTTGCCCAGTTCCGCGTTGAAATCCCCCATGACAACGGTAAAGTAGGATTTAGAACTATACATGATCTTTGAAATGTCGTCATACATAGCCTCCACCTCGTCGTTGGAGTGTGCTACCATAACCAGGACACCGGGGGTCGCCGAAACCTCGGGGCCGCGGCCTTGTCGTACTTTACATGGGGTTTAAATGCCATAATCGCCACGCTTGGCATGCGGCTTGGCGATCGCAGTATTTCCACCATACCACCACACCACACTCCAGGGATGCTGCTGCCCATCCCCCGGTGGCCTTAGTCGTAGTTTTAGGACTTACCCGGGTCCACACCGGGGTAACAATTATTCGTTGATATCATATTGAGGTGAAATTTTGCATATTTTTGCTAACAAGCAAATCAATTTTATGTTACCATCAAGTATGTTCATAATGAACGCGGTAGTGACCCTATTATAGGAATACTAATTTACCTAGGGGAAGTGTGCCCAAAGCGGGTACGCTAAAGATAAACTCTAAAAACTCACAGACTGAGCGCTATAGAGTAGCATTTTTTACGTTTTTAGTCAGGAAGTTTATTGAACTTGAAAATAAAATATCAATTATGAACATGGTTTATTAAATCTTTATAAAATAAAATAAAAACAAAAGGTCTCCTAAAACGCGCTTTGCCCGGCCATAGGCCTAAAGTGGGTAGGCACGTTTGGGCAAATCGGGTAGGCCCCGGGGTAAAACGGGTAATGTGAAAAAGTTAAGCATTCATAATAATTAACTCAACCATTTATAGCTATAAATATTGCAAATACCATGCACTATCATGTCAATCATTAAAAAAATTGTATGTGCCAAACCGTTACTTCTTGTATTTTGATAATTTTGGTCACGTAAATGCAACCCACACAAAATTTACTTCATATGATTTTACTATGTTTACAACTTATAATACAAAAAATTGTCACAATCAGTCTAGAGTATACAGTCAGAGATATTTGTGAGATGTTCATTGTCTCATAAGCTTTTTCTAGCAGCTTCCTTTTTTTCAATGTCTAGCAGGGTAGTCAAATGTGATTCTATGAAACTGAAACTGACGATTTCCCTATTCTTTGCCCTACCTACTTTGCCCAAAACCACATTGAAAGGATATAATAAGAATAACATTGAAACTTATACAGAGGCTGGCTTATTCATGATTTTATATTAAATGATAATTATGCTGAAAGGTTACAGAAATATAAAGAACTAGAAAGTAGCAAACGTTTTCGACTAATCAAACAACACTTGCCTTGTTTTTTCTTAAGAAACAGCACCAAAAACTTCGATTGCATATTTTCACGCAACCTCTTCCCAGTGGCGCTCGCGCGGCATTAGTTGAAACTAAGCAACGGTCCATGGTCTAAGAAATTAAGATCTGACAATCAGGATCGTGACACGAGGTCGAGTTGCCACTTTATAGTAACTAAACTGATAATTAAGGAAAAAAATCTGTCGTTATTATGCAAAATAAATTTAAGCACACAAAATAGGTCAAGTTAAACATGAATGTACTTAATAATTTGATAAAATACTCACAGAATACAAACTTTTTGGCGGTGCCGTTGCTAATAAGAGTTAATGTAGGCCAGATTTTAAAATGGTAGGCTGTTTGGAACGGTAAGAGTAGAAGTGTTAAAGACGGGACTATATTGTTTTTTCACTTCCACAAAAGGAAACTGCAGCCGACAAATGGCTTCGCTATTGTGGATCGAAAACAACAAAAAAAAGGTATGTACGTAACTCCGTATGTTTGTATAGGTGAATAAGGGTCACGAATAGTCAGTTTTTAACTGTGTTGGTGTTTGTTCATTCAGGCAAAATGTACTAGGTGTCGTATACAATATTATTAGTCTGCGAAAATAGAATTGGAGTTAAGGGTAAAACAGGCAATTTTTTATGTTTTTTGGCATTATTGTAATTTTGTTTTTTATTCTGTTGTTTAATATAATTTGTATCCGATTTTTTAAGTAAGTCAACTTTTTTACCCAAAATACAAAGTTTGAGAACCATCGATAGCAAGGTCGTGTCACCCACACTACTAACCGATGTACCCGTTTGCCATACCTGGTGAAGTATATTATTGTATCATGCCAACGGTCGAACACATTCGGCGCACGCACACATTTATACTAATGTTACTTACCATGACATGCGGACGACTATCCGCTTTAGGAACACTCTCCCTACTCATTAGAAATCCATTGAATTGTGGTTTGTTAGAATTTATGTACAGTTCATTACTGTAAAAAAGCTCAACCGATACTAAAAACTAGTTTCAAAAATAAATGTATGCCAGATTTTATTTTATTAAACAACAAAGTACATCAGAGTTACGCGCAAGTCTTAACGATGTCTAATGAAATAACGTATGTAATATTCTCTGTTGCTAACACTGTAAATAAACTTGTTTTGTATTTAAAAATGACTTATACTTCACTATATAGCTACGTCACATTTGTAATTCCTAAAGTGTATTTAAACTGTGTGTCCGTTTCTAAATGCGCGATTTGACACAATTTTAATGGATACAATTCGTATATAATAATGGAGTTTCCTATTTGCCATGAAAGCAATGTTTATTTCTTCTGTTTGCGTTTCAAATGCATCATTAGTACGGATATGCATATGAACGTGTACGTAACGGGCTTGTACAAAATATTCACGTGGAAAGTGGATTACAACGCAAGCTAAAATCCGTAAAGCCGAATATATATGCCTCGCGGCAATATGACTAACCAATACTGAGGCCATTTACAATTTTACACACAACAAAGTCTGATATGGCGCGTCAATAAACACTTCAATCTTCTGTAGATTCATATTAAATAGTATTGAAAAACTCAGTGTTTGTAAATTAGTAAATATTGGCGATGACACATCGTCGTAGTAGGCAGCAATGATGGCCCGCCCTAGCAATACTCTTCCGAGAGCATTACTTGGACGAGCGTAATTACTACTTGCTTGTAAAGCCATTATCTTATCATCTCCGAAAGGAAGGGTATTAGCGAAAAACACCGCGGGTAGGCGCGGGTGCGGAGAAGCTTAGGGTTGGCGAAGCGACAACTCAATTATGGCTATACGTGGATAAATGTTAGGCTCATAAATATATTTCCTTACAGTTTTCATGCATATTGTTCAATGTCTAATTTTCGAGTATATTTTTTTTCGATTCAGGTTTTTTTCTTATTATACTCAAGTTTTATTTGAAGTAACCTACCATTTCAAGTACTCCAACACCAATTAATTTCGTTGACGTCGCTTAATGTGACAACCCTACACGATGCGTCTGCGACCGAAATGCGGGTAGAAGGAGACAGCTTCGACTTAGATGGTTATTAATATCTTTTGACGAGTCGGGAAATATCCGACAAACTCTCAAAGGGTAGACGTCAAAACAAGGCAATTACGTAATAGGGTAATTAGGTTTAAAGAATATTCATGTTTTTAAGTTCATTCTCTTGGAAAATTATTGCCACCCGAGAAGCTTAACATGGTTTAAAGCAACTCTCAAAGACTTAAGTAAAGAGATGGACTTGGATAGATGTAATTTATGATGATAGGATACCTAAATGATGTAAGAAGTTTTCTAGACAGTACTAAGTAGCTAGAAGATACAAAGTTTTGTGGGGAACGGAGAAAAGAATGTTAATACGTGGACGTGAAATCTAAAATCTGCGCGGCTGTGTATTTTTGGTGTATTTTTATATAGCGGCTTTCCATCCACTAATTATCGCGCAGCTTTTGTCTGTAATGTTCTTAGATCTAGATTCTAAAACAAAAATCTCGTAGTTTTATAAACAAATATCTGCCCTCGCGACTCAGTCCGCTTTTTACAAAGAATGCAAGCGGATACGTCGGATAAAATATAGTCTTCGATCGGGAAGGCCATTTAATACACTGATGGAAGGATTTTTGAAATCAGATGAGTAGCTCCGTAGATTACTCCATTCATACCTACTAACTTACAATCTCACAAACTAACCTCTAGCAGCCGATCGCTGCTTAGTGTGGATAATATAACACAAGTAAATGTGAATAGTAAAATCAATATCTTATCTAAATGCACAAATATGAAATCAACACCGTATCAGATCGTACATTTGGTCAGTATGGTCAGTAGCTATAAAGGACTTCCCCAAGGTCTTTATGAAGTGAAACTATCAAAAGTGAAGATAAGGCGTTAGCATGGCGGGTGGCAGGCGAAGGGAGCCGCTTGATGACTTGTCGCCCTGACAGATTCCAGAGTAATCTGATTTTTGATAAATTGTCTGGAGGTCGGCCCTTTTCGCAGTTTCAGTGAAAAAAATGTTTCTTTTACGTTTTTGGACCTATTTGTTGATATTTATTTAGATTGCAACAAGTGTTGCAAAAGTATAGGTACTTATTCTTAACTAAGAGGTTACTCGATGTGGTAAAGCCAACTTATATTTAATCTGGGTCATGTAGAATATTACGTAAACATGTAAGTGCGTGATTTTTATGAATTTACAACAGAGACTCCCTAATTATATACTTAAGTAATTTAATTTTATTGTAATACAATTACTGACACATCTTTTTACTACTCGTTAGTGGAACTAAATTAAGACGTACTAAATTGAATCGGTGCTTAATTCACTTAGCTGTGTTACGCGCAATTTTAGGAATTCAGCCAAAGCTCTTTGTCAAGCTTTGAGTCACCTTCATGCAGTAGAAAAAATTAAGTGAGAAAGTACTTAAACATTCAGGATAAAAGAACAATTTTGTTAGGTGCCCGTTGGAAATTCACACAACTTCAAAGGGCCAAGTAATAGCGCCCCTCTTTGTGCACTTTCGGCGATAAATTTAAACATAACACTAAATTTGGCATCATAATCTAAATGATAAACAAAAAAAATGGAATTACCTACTTATTTTTTTATAGGTAATTAATACACAAAGATCTTCTATTTATACCTTGTAAACAAAGGTAACAAATTGTTCAGTGTGTGCGGATAAGGATTTATGAAAATATGTGTGGCAACATTTGAGTCTGTGTTTTTTGGGTACTTTGTATGAACTTTTCATATTAGCGAGCGTAGCAAACATCCAATTATATTTCTCAGCAAAGTTTTAAGATTTAAATTAAGTATAGTAAAGTAATGAATCGAAAGACCAAGTTTTCAAACCTCGTCAATATATCCTATTTATTTATTTCGAGTACTTCGTGAGCCGTCGACAGTGCTACAGCTTTATTTGTTTACCAGATACTTGACAACACGGAGAATTGTCACTTAAATATTATTATTATTAGCAGTCAGTGAATCCTCAAATTTTATAAAGCGTCGGCAACGCGCAAGTGACTGCTTTGGAGTTGCGGGCGTGTATAGGCTGCGGAGTCCGCTTCCCATTAGGTGAACCGTACGCTTGCCACCGGTTTCGTATAATATATTATATATATATATATATATATATATATCTATATATATATACACATTATTATATACTTTTGGTCGATTATGATTATTACTATAATTTTTACACCAATACACACATAATCCAATTAATTACATCTACGTAAACTAAAAACTGTCACTGGGATGCATAAGCCGCACCGTTTGCTTTGCCTGTGCTGACATCAGAGGGGCTACCGCGAACCACAAACGAAGTTTTCCCCCTCTGTCTCACTTATGTGCAAACTTGCAAGTGCGACAGAGAGAGATAACTTCGTTTGCTGTTCGCGGTAGCGCCCCAGAACTCTCATCGAACTGTATCAGGAAACCTGCATACCCTTGGATAATTTAAATATGGAATTCCCTCACGTTCATGAGAGTAAGCATTATTTCCACCAGTGTGGAACATACAATATAATTATGAAATATAGAAACTCAATAATGCAGAAATGTAGAAGGTTTTAAGAGAGGTAGAAGCACAGCATAATGTCATCTTGCTCGAATTTGGAGTAGCCAACTGAGAAAGTAAATTCGCGTTACAGAAGACCACAGCCATAATAATAATAACATTATATAAAAGAAGAAGCGGTGATCTACCATCAACGTACAGCCGAAACTACTGGAACTAAAAATTTCAAATTTGGTCCAGAGCTTACTTTTATGACGTATACAAGGGATAAGACGGAATTTTTGGAAATTCCACCCCTAAGGGGATCAAATAGGGGTGCAAAGTTTGTATGGGAGAAATTTTTTTTTGAGCTGAAGACTTAAAAATTCGTAAATAGGTTACGAATTTAAATCCAAAGAGTTTTCAGCGTTTTGCAAAATTCTAACCCTAAGAGGGTAAAATAGGGGTGCAAAGTTTATGTGGGGAGCAAATCTGTTTTGCAGTGAGAGATTTAAAACTTCGTACATAGACTCTCTGTTCAAATACAACAAAACATATTTCAGCATTTCTTGAAATTACTCCTCTAAAGGGGTGAAAAGGGGGTTCCAAGTTTGTACGGTGTGCAAATCTTTTTTGAAGTGAGAGATTTGAAACTTCGTAAATAGACTCTATTTTTAAGTACAACAAAAAGCGTTTCAGAGTTTTTCAAAATTGCTCCCTTAAAGGGGTGAAAGAGGGTTGCAAGTTTGTAAAGGAGCAAATCTTTTTTGAAGTGACATATTTAAAACTTCGTATATAAACTCTATGTTTAAATAAAACAAAACATATTTCAGCGTTTTTCAAAATTGCTCCCCTAAAGGGGTGAAATGAGGGTTCTAAGTTTGTAAAGGAGCAAAACTTATTTGAAGTGAGAAATGTAAAGCTTCGTATATAGACTCTCTGTTTAAATACAACAATATGAATTTCAGCGTTTTTTAAAAATTGCTCCTCTAAAGGGGTGAAAAGGGTTTTAAAACTTCGTACACGGACTCTCTGTTCAAATACAAAAAAAAAATTAATTCAGCGTTTTTTGAAATTGCTCCTCTAAAGGGGTGAAAAGGGGGTTCCAAGTTTGTACAGGAAGCAATTCTTTTTTGAAGTTAGAGATTTGAAACTTCGTAAATAGACTATGTTTAAATACAACAAAACTTATTTCAGCGTTTTTTTAAATTGCTCCTATAAAGGGGTGAAAAGGTGGTTTCAACTTTGTACGGGGAGAATTTTTTTTTTTGAAGTGAGAGATTTAAACCTTCGTACATAGACTCCCTGTTTAAATACAATAAAACGTATTTCAGCGTTTTTTGAAATTGCTCCTCTAAAGGGGTGAAAAGGGGTTTAAGAGTTCGTACGGGGAGCAAATATTTTTTGAAGTGCGGGATTTAAAACTTCGTATACGGACTCTGTTTAAATACAACAAAATATATTTCAGTGTTTTTTGAAATTGCTCCCCAAAGGGGTGAAAAGGGGTTTACAAATTCGTACGCGGAGCAAATCTTTTTTGAAGTGCGGGATTTAAAACTTCGTATGTAGACTCTCTGTTTAAATACAACAAAACGCGTTCGAGCGTTTTTCTAAATTGTTCCCCAAATGGGGTAAAACGGGGTTCCAAGTTGACAGATGGGGACATTTATTTTTCTTAAAAATCGATATGGGTGTCATCGTCGAGGTTCCTTGGGGTGCTGATTACGAAAATGATATGCATTTTCAAATCCAAGATGGCGGACATTCATTTTTCTTAAAAATCGATATGGGTGTCATCTTTGTGGTTCCTCGCGGTGCCGATTCCGAAAATAACATCCATTTTCAAATCCAAGATGGCGGACATTAATTTTTCTTAAAAATCGATATGGGTGTCATCGTTGAGGTTCCTCGGGGTGCCGATTACGAAAATGATATGCATTTTCAAATCCAAGATGGCGGACATTTATTTTTCTTAAAATCGATATGAGGTCATCTTTGTAGTTCCTCGGGGTACCGATTCCGAAAGTTACATCCATTTTCAAATCCAAAATAGCGGACATTATTTTTTTCTTTCGAGTAATTTTCACAAAAGATTAATAACCTCAGACAACTGACAGAAACAAATAAACCTCATTTATATCTTTGTTACCATCTAAAATCTTCGCGGACGAAGTCGCGGGCGGCCGCTAGTCTACTATACAAGTATGTAGTGTTGTGTTCCTGGAGGTGAGCAAGGTTGCCAGAGCTCTCGAGGATGCACTGTGTTGAGAGCGAGGGACCTAAATTTGTCCCTTCTGCTGACAACACAATACATCCTCAAATTTTATAAAGAGTCGGCAACGCGTACGTGACTCCTTTGGAGTTGCCGACATCTATAGGCTGCAGTGACCGCTTACCATCAGATGGACCGTACGCCTGTTTGCTACCGGCATTGTACTTAAAAAAAAACTAACACACTTGATAAAAATAGAAAAAAAACACCGAACTTTGTAGGTTCTCGTAAAATTCAATTAATTTGTCAGACTAACTACAACCATGTTTCCTTTGTATGGTTTCTTTAATTTTATTTGTTTCAATTTACTCCATCCTGTAATCGCTTTATTCCAATCGTGCAGATTGGAAAGGCGTGCGAGCATTTTTGACTTGGCGTTGGTATTTATTCGGAAAAAACTTTAAATTGCTTCCGACCTAGTTGGAGCGCCTATTGAACTAATTCGCCGATTGCCTCCGTCCAATTGAAACTCTTCATTTCATACTTTATCCTGTTATTCGTGGCCAATATCCGTTATGTTCTCAAGTATCAATTTATACAACTCTCGATTACTATAAAATTACGAACAGTTGGAGTGGTCGTAATTAAGGCCTCTTTCACGAAACTCTGGATTTTCCAGAGTTATAGAATTGTACTTAGTCGAAAATATCCACCTTTTAAAAGATTAGTAAAAATTAATACTTTTAAAATAGTATTGACTTTTTTAACTAAATTATGTTGCTGTAATAGAACTATTTTATGAGAAATTGGGGCTGCACGTCACAAAAAGGTATTACGATTTTTTTTTTTTAAACAACTAGGTTTGTACTTAACATCAT
Source organism: Epiblema foenella (assembly GCA_963556455.1). Taxonomy (NCBI): domain Eukaryota; kingdom Metazoa; phylum Arthropoda; class Insecta; order Lepidoptera; family Tortricidae; genus Epiblema; species Epiblema foenella. The sequence continues at coordinate 18,041,749 of OY747099.1, read as the reverse complement.
TAAGTTTTAAGGGCTCAAACTTAAGACTCCGTGCGCTCTTAAGAAACCTACGGTCTGTAAAAAAATATGCTTTGCAGTGTTATGCACATAATATGCTATGCTATTTCATCCTTAAACTATTGGCGCTCTCACTTCGTTCAACATATCTCGGGTGCAATGGCTCACTTTCAACCCTATGCTTGTGAAACTGGAAACCGTGACAAAATTAAGGCAATTCAATAGAATCACTTTCTATACGGGCTTCATCGTGAAAAAAGGAAAAAATAAACCATTCAAACACAGGGTAGCGTTTTCAATTTTAGATAACTGAGTTTCATCAAGTTCTACTGTCATTATAATTACACGATAGGCTATGTATTGATAATTATGTTACTGAACTCTCGTGGAGTCAATAAAATTCACTTTGGTATGAATTTATGGGTATTATTAATTAAATTGGTTTTATCGTATGAAATTCAATCCATAATATTCGTACACTACGGTGCCTGATGATATTGAAGAGAAATGTTGTTTGATAAAGTTTTTGTTGCTTCGTTCAACGTCATTTGGAGGATAGGTATTTTTGCTTAGATAACAAAATAAAATACCTTTTGTTTCGTTTTCCTTAGGTGTACCTTTAAGCTGTTGCAATGATAGAAAAAAAAATACATTGGTTTATAACCAGTATTTGAATAGAATTTCTGTCTAGATTCTTATTTACAATGTTTCAGTTCATTTGTAAATCAAATTTTAATGTACAGATTTCGCCCGTTTGAATTTATTAATATTTTTAACTTTTTAGGTTTTCGTACCAACATGGTAAAAAAAGAATAAGGGTTCCTTTTTTACCATTTTGGTACGGAGTTTCAGTTTGCCTGTCTGTCACATCGCTAAATATCTCAGGAACTACTTATGCTATCGATTTGAAATTTGTAATAGTTATAAAGCAAACTTAGCTACATAGATAGAACATGACTTTTTTTATTTTCTGTGAAAAATGACAGATAGGTGATAGGTAATGATAGGTGGTTCAAAATTTGAAAGTCTAGTTAATATGTCGAGTGGGGCCTCATATGAAAGGGCTTCGGTTGCACATTCTGAAACAATTTTTTTTATTTTTTTACGTTGAGTTATTTTGTTTTATGAGGGAAAATGTAAAAAAAAATACCGTATCCTTGTCCTTATCTCCGAAGTTTACCAAGGAAAAAATATAAAATTATTACATAACATTGATATCAATACGTGGCGTACTCGAAGAGAGGCCTATGCTCAGCAGTGGGCGATTACAGGCTGAAAATGATGATGATGATGATTGATATCAATGTCGGTATGGTTTACAGGAAGAGTATTACTGTAGCTCTATCTAGTTTTTCTTTTTTTTATCGTCAAAAAACATTTCTATACTAAGTTTGTAATTTAATCACCTTTGCATGTATTTCTGTTTTATGAATTCCTACGAGATTATGCTGAAAGTACCTTCTTTCAAATAATAAAGAAAAAAAATTAAATTGGTTTACGTGATAAAGAATTATCCTTGAAAAACTACCATACAGACAAAGTTATTCAGTCGCTCAATTTTGTAACAAAAGTCGCCGATAGATGGCGCTGTACCCATGGCGTCCAATTTCCACACCATGTTGTTGAGATTTTCCAGATTTTTTTTAGATATTTAACTTCCTAGCCACAGAGAGCCTGTATGTATGTACCTTTCAGGCAGACCCAGGACGCGCCTAACTGAGTTTCTTGCTGGACTCTTCTCAGCTAGGCTATAGGTTTAGTGAACCAGCGATAAAACTCCCAGTCGCTCGGTTCCACTCACACCTCCGACTCGGTTGCAACCAATCTCCCTGGAACGAAAATCTTAGAGTATTACAGTGTTCTTTTGAACTCTCGTGTGGTCGTGTCGGAGGTTTTCCCCTGAATTTTTTTTTCAGCTATTTGCCGTTATCCGATTGAGCTGAAATTTGGCATATTTATGTAAGTTCGATGACAACGCAATATTATGGTACCACCGAGCTGATTTGATGATGGAGACAGAAGGTGGCCATAGAAACTCCTGAACTATAAACCCGTTTGAGCTCTTTGCAACTGGCTCATGGAGTAGTAGTTAATAACTCTGAATAAAAAGGTACAGTCGACAATGAAAGCTTGTACCAAAAATTTAATTTTTGACAGTAACTTATTTTAAGTTTCGAGTTAACCCGTCGTCTACCGGTCCCTGGGATTCCAGGGACCATAACAAAATAATGCTATTGTTTATTTTTTTCGCCGGGAGACGACGGCTGCTGCGAATGTAAAGAGGTATTGTGCTAATTGTGAATACTTTTCTCAGTTCAATAAGGGGCCTGCTTAGTGATGTGCCGTGGGAATATTTCCATGGGGAATATTCCTTTATTCCCAGGAATATTCCCAAAACAGGGGAATATTGCAATACAGATTGGGCAAATTATTTTTTTATTAAAGTTGGTTAATAATGAAGTACTCAGCAGAATTAAATGACTTTGGCTAAAAATCTCATGTTATACCTGCTAGATACACGTAATTCATGTTTTATAGAATAAAATTTAAGCTTTTTTTGCGATAGATACCGTTTTAGAGTATTATGTTTCTGTCTCTTTCTTTCAATGGCTGTCTCCCTTCCTCTAAAAAGATAAAACGTGTTGAACTTGTTCAGTCTTCTGACGTATCTGGTGCTATCAACACGTGCGTAGATGTGCTTGAAATGAATGCATAAAAAATTGACAGATTCGTCCTAGTATTTATATCGTAATAAGTACTGCACCGTTAAGAAAACCGAAGTACATGATTTACTGTGATTTTTAATGAAACTGTGATGATTTGTATAGTTATTGCTAATAAAAAATATTGGGAATATTCCCGGGAACATTGGGAATATACTTTCGCGAGTGAGTTACACTGTTTAATGTCTCGGTAAATAGTTCAATGAATAACGTTTTGATATAATCCTCAATCACACAATATGTAAACCTATACACTTTCAAAATTCTCCAATGTTCCCTTTGTGTGGGAATATTCCCGGGAACGGCACATCACTGGGCCTGCTTAAGGATAGCACGAAATTACCAAGAGAAATCCCACACGCCAAAGGATTTCTCTCGCAAACCGTATATGAAACACCTGAATTAAGCAGCAAAATAAGCCGCAGAGGATAAGAATTCTTTTAATTTATTTGGAAATAGGGATTCAGCCCTTGAGGCGAGCGAGCGATTGATGTCTATAAAATTCAAGGGTTTCTTTATACGAACGCTCCAAAAGAAATTACTCGGGTCTGGTTTTACTTTCGTGTAGGTATATCAATTTGGTGAGATAATATTTCCGATTAAACACAAACTTGTGCGTAAGACATATTATCAATTTCGTAATTTATTTTTATGGCAACACTATAAAGACAAAATGTGAACACTAATGTCGTGGCACGATTGTAGTTGGGAATGTCATGTGTTTGGTAATGTTGTTGTTCACAGTGGTTGAAACCTTTGGAAAACAGATACTAACATCTCGCAGAAACGCCATTGGATTGAAAGTTTATTTAATTCGAATATAATGAATATAAAAACAAGAAAAAACTAAAATAAAAACCTACTTTTGAAAGTTATATGGGCGTTGTCATCTGACAAGCATTTGGACGAAGCTGCTCAGGGATCTGACCGTTGCGTTGATCCAGCAATATTATGTGAGAATTAACTTTAAGACTCATCCTTATGACATTCTCCAAAACCACAAAATATTTACTTCGTTTGTTATTATTATTGTATTGTACCACATTGTATACAGTGTGTTACCGGCACGGGGGCATTTATTGAAACTAATAATAATATATTACTTAAGTACCTACACCAAAAAATAAAAATCAAAATTAACGAAATAACTGCGGAATTAAATTTCATAACTCCGCACCTTCAATGGTGCACTGATTAAGATAACGTCGTAGTAAACAAAATATTAAGAGCTGTAATTTGTACTAAGTTGTCAATTTACTTTGCTGTACATTGCTGGCAATGTAAATTTTGTTAGAAATGAAGTAAACTCGAAATTTTAGTTTTATAATACAATTAAGCGCATGGTTAGGTTAAGTTAGGTTAGGCAAGTTTAAATACCCTACTTAAAGAAAAGCCCACATACCGGTAACACACTGTATACCTTCTATTGAAAATTATCATGGTTTCTATTTGACAGCAGCACGCCTCTAAACATCATACTAGACATTAGGGTCAATGGCATCGGCATGCAATCCACAACACTACCTACCTCGTGAAGTTGATAATCGTATTACAGTTCTGTAAAACATTATTTTAGCGTGTTTTTTGTTCATTTCATTTTAAAACGTCCTTAATTTAAGAATCCTCTAAAACTTTCCATCGGTAAGTAAATATATAAATACAAATGAAGCATTCATTCAAAATAGGCAATCAGAGTAAGGTAAATGTACCAGTGCTCGATACTGACTCAATACATGGTACTTTCAATCTTTATGTAATGATGACAGAGGTTATTAATAGGTGTCATGTATTAGGTACTAAGGTGTCGACCACTAGGACATTTACCTTAAATTAGTAAACCATTTAATCTTAGGTTCATTTTTCTCAGCTTTACCAATATTTTTTTCCGAATTTAGAGAAATTTATTAAGTTCCGGTTTTTTAATGACTGATGACATGATATATTTTATAGGATTATGTGTATGCGTAAATTGAAAAACAATCTGCTGTTATACATTATTTCCAAATTACTATACTTTTCTATACCTAAGCAAAAACAAAATGTCTGGACTAGTAACGTAAGTTGTACATCGTTCACCCTTGATTCATAACTCTCAAATAAAGCCGCTGATAGTGCTGGTAATATATGGTAAGTCGATCAATCATCACATATTCTTTAATGAGCGGCATGTATATGGAGTGTTATTTATATAAATCGAATATATCGGTGATCAATAACGTACGATCGAGGGTAGGCATAATGAGACTGGGTTGGAGGCGTTCGCGCGTGGCGGGAAGCCAGCCGTGTGGATTTCGTGGCTGAAACGCGTGTGTTCACATACATATGTGTATACTACCTGAATGTTTGTTTATTTATTTTGTAATCTTTATTTCAAAATAATAGAAAGTACAAGTGGCGGACTTCATTACTTAAGGCATTCTCTACCAGTCAACCACTAGGCTAAAAAGAAACATTTGTTCGATGCAGCAAGGTGGTAATTCGGTTCATCTCATTTCAATATATTTCGCGCGTCTAGCTAAAATTACATCTTACTAATTAAGTATTACACCCTATCACAGGTCAATCGTTGTTCATGAGTTCCGTTTGCGTTAGCGCAAAGAGATGTGTGTGAGAGCGCGACTAACAGATAATCATGTATAGAACTTGAATGATAGCGAAATATACTAATCGCTATATTAAATATATTAATAAATAACTCTTAATTTGTCTATGGCGTTTCTATAGTCTCCTAACAGCGAGTGTGTCGCGTCTGAACATGTCGCCTGTAGGTACTTAGACGTGTAGGTATACATGGGCTAAGTCTAACATCATTATGAAATTAACTATTCACCAACAAAACTACCAAACCCAAATTTTCAAATCAATAATCTCTATTTATGGAACAATGTAGACGGAGTAGTCATTAACGGCAAGCATAAAGTAAGCATTATTATTGCGACAACATCACTTCATTGTGTTTCAGCGATCTCCATTATTGATCGATTTAATTTAGTCCGAAACGAGCAGCGATTAGTATCTCGACGAGCTCGTACTTACTATTTAAATTTAGTTTAGGAGATTAATTAAACCCAGGCTCGACAGACGGACGCATGGAACGATGTGAGAACCGTCATTGGCACCCGCTCCACTGTTTTATTTCACCACTAGCGTCATGAATGGGAGACGCAATTGAATTTGCTAAATGACGCTCAGACAAAATTGGTAAAGAGTGATTGATCGGATCGGAACGCGTCACGGCTAAAGCATTTTACACTGGGCATAATTGAATTTGATTGGATCTGAATATTTAGACCGCATTTTCGGATATTCAGTCAGTCAAAAGTAAAATTAACCGGAAATGTAGGGAATCAAATTCGAAAACACAGTATTTTAAAAAGGCTTTGGAATTTACTTGATTCCGTCATCTACCTCGAGCTCGGTATTTACCGTCCACATGTTGTTGTTATGTATTGTTCTTTTTTCCGATGGACGACGGATACATATCTTTACTTATGAATTTTAAACCTGAATATATTAAGCTCTTTGGTTTAAAAAAAACGATGTAATTTCATTTAATATATTTAACAGTAGCTATTCGGTACAGAAAAACAACGCGAGGAAACCAATCTCATGCCAGCATGGTGTAGTTTTCCTTTTCCTGTACTTAAAATAAAAAGGAATTGAAGTCTTTTTACAACCCAAAATAGAATCATTACCTTAATACACCTTGTGAATTTTCGTGGTGTTCCACTTCTACGTTGCCTTTTTGTTCGTCGCTTTTTTTATTTAATAACGTGGTTCGTTGCTGGGCAGGGGCTAGCAGAGGTAGGATTCTCTACTGACACGGAGTATTAGCCTGATTAGCTGTGAAGCGGGCGCGGCGCTGCAAAAAGCTTTAAAAACGTCGCCAGTAATTCAGTTAGGGAGGCAGTGGTGTGGCGCGCTGACCCAACCATGATACCGGGCGTTGATGTCGAGGATTCGTGAATACACTCCAGATATATAATTTAAAAAAAAAATAAAGAAACGTGCACTATAACAATTGCTTAGTGACAAAATGTTATAATGAATTTCAATATTCACTATCATTGAAGCGGTATTAACATGGACTGTGGAGTGGAATCCATATGCAGCCCACGTAAAAGCACTGCGCTCAATTTATTGCAGTCTTAGTACAGTAGCAATACCTATACCCAACGCTTGCTATGCAACCATAGCACTCATCAACCTGATCCTTTTGAGACATGTTTCATTTAGTCTGCAACCATTTTGAAGAGATTTAAAATAAATGCTTGCATTACCTTCCATAGAGTATTTTCATTTGCTATTAGAACTGTAAATATTATTTTTAAATTGCAAAGTCGACTCAAAAATTCGTGGTAGGGGATGTGTTGTAACCCAACAATAATTAGATACGGCGCGCTTTTACAGCGGCGCGACTCTGAATACCGGCCAAATTGCGCCCTTCCAATCCTGTTTATGCCACGATGGAACTTTGAAGCTTCGTTTGGTGACCATTTTGTATTTTTGCTTTAACAAATATTTTCGAAACTTTGCAAACTAACTTCAAATTCAAACAATTTTTCAATTTACAAATTTTTTAATCAGCGGTTTAGTAAAGTTTGCCGCAATTAGGTGTATGTTTAGAATTTTAAGCGGTACTTTCTGTTAAATACGCTCTGTAACTATTTGAGAGCGCTGAATTCCTGGGCTGTCCGGCGTTAACCAATGCGAATGCACTTCAAATTCCGGCCAGTTGATTAGCTCGGAACCGGATATCCAACTTCCCTCGGAAAGCTCGCTGTCGCTATGCGCCCACCTGCAGTTTTTGATACTGTGCGCCAAATTGAATCACACTGGGCATAAAACAGTTTATGTATACGGTATGCATCGCAAAATTTAGTACAAGCATATAAAATAACCGAAAACACTATATGTAAGTACTGTACAGTAAGAATATCGATAATATTGACATGATAAATAGACGAAGATGATAACTCAATTAATATTTCACAATAAATGCGTTCGATAACGAAATGCCATTATGCATTTAAAATAAATGTTACAATCGCTGAAACTACTAAAAAATTTTTTAATACACATATTACAAATAAGTTCACTAAGAATTTAATATTTTAATGTAAAATATGTATTCGAACGAATACTGTAGAGTATTCGATCGCCGACCTGACTGTAGTCAGGAACACAGAAAATGTAGGTATCATTTGTTGGCAGAGGAGATGATCGACTGTTCTCTGCAGCTGACTCCATATGCCTGAAATATGCTTTTACTGTAAAGTTTTAAACAAAAAGTAATATAAATAATAATGCTGGTTAGCAAAGACGAGGCTGGCGAAGTCCACAGTTTGTCACGAAGTGGCTGTATCAGATAAGCCGGCAGTTTGTCGCGTCCGCGTCATTTGTCGTTGCAGTCGAGATGACGCGCAGTATGTCGTGACTGCGTAGGCGGGAATACAACCGCTGTACTTACTGTCGAAGGAGGCATTTTACCACTAAAATGTAATTTAAATTTCCACTAAGTATACAATCTTTTGTAAAAAAATATAGGTAAGAGAAATCGAATAAAACCGGGTATTCTAACAAAGGTTGAAAAGACCTACGCGGCTTCTTTGATGTTTCATATTATTACATTCATGAATTACGATAAACGTTTTCCTCTGATATCTATAAAAAAATACAAAAATAAGGGAAATCGGGTGGAAATAATGATTCTGTCTTCAAAGACAGAAGATATTTGATATTTTTATAAAAGATAACGTTTGCATTCTCTGCCCCGTTGTGAGAGCTAGCAACATGACTAACTATTTGGACAATTGCTCTAAATTAACTGCATCATTATGCATGTTTTCTAAGTAATTAAGAACCACGTTAACGTCCCACAACGCAACACGCAAGCATAACGTGGGAATGTTGGTTTTAACTGAAAAATCCCTCTGAAAAAACGTTTTAGACTTAAATCATCACTTATCCTATTTGACAATATCAAAGAAATAGCCGACCGATGTCTGTTTAAAGTACCATACGATGACCCCCTTTGGTAACAATTCGTAAGAAACTCTAATAACGATGATATTTCGAAATCATAAAAATCTACATTTCTCTGGCAACAAAATTCCCACCATAATTTAAGGCTTGTCGTATACTGAACTCTCATCTTCCCTGAAATGGATGAGAGCATGACCTCTAATGGCGTTTCAGGTACGCATTGTCTACGAAAGCCTTCCTGGATAACACACACGCTACCAGAGAAAGATGGCGATGTAACGGGTGTGTTGGTCTGAAAGGAGAAAAAAGAAGATATTAACTAGGTAGAAATATTATAGTTTCTTTGACACATAGGGACATGTAAAATGGGTACCACGGTTGAGATGACCATTGCGGGACCACCACAATTCCTGTTGCTTTGTCTGAAACGTTCTTTTTCAAAGTCTTTAAATCAATGCAAAGGAAGGGAATGCGTAAAAATAAAATTGAGACCAATCAATTGTAAATGCATCAATATTATAGACAAACGGATCTTTTTTCCAAGACATATACATATAGAGGACACTTAGCATTTGTGCGAGAAGCGAATAAATCTATGCGCGGTTCTCCAAAACGATGTACTATTCTAGCGAATTCTTGTGAACCTATTTCCCATTCTGTGTCGATATTCATTTTCCTAGATTCGCTATCGGCCTCTACGTTAAGTGAAGAACGAATATAGGATACAAAAATAAAAATAAAATCTTTCTTCACACCAAATCCAAATCTCCCTAGTAACTTTATTTAAATGTAGGTACCCCACACATTCTATTTATGTAAGAGATTGCTGTTGTGTTATCTACGCGAAAAAGGATATCGCATTCTCTTTTATCATTAGCGAATGTCATAAGTCCGGAATAGGCTGTTAACAGTTCCAGATAATTTATATGATTGATACGTTCTCCAATGGCCGCCAGTTTTACTATTACCACATGCTGTACCCCAACCTGTTGTTGAAGCATCAGTATAGATTTCAAGCTCATAGTTTTGATCTCTAATCGGATTAATGGCGGCTAAAATGTTATTCTTCCACCAAAGAAGATCATCATATAAATTGTCGGCTACTTCCATAACTGAATCATAATTTCCATTATTATTGAGTAAAGCTGACGAGCTAAGCTGTTTGCCTTTTTGTGGCTTGCAATTCTACAGACATTGTCTTAGAATTTAATAAGAAGCCCAAGAACTTGCAAGTGGTTTGGGGCACCAGATTAGACTTCTCGTAGTTGATAACGAAACCTAGATTACTTAGTCAAGCAATTAATAGTAATTCTTGCGTTTTCTAGGCAATCCATTGCAGAATTTCCTAAACACAGTATATCATCCAAATACCTAACTGAAAGTAGGCCTTGGGATATGCAGCTTAAATATGCAGCAACAGGTTGTAAAATCTTTGTAAATATGTATGGCGCAGAACAGATTCCAAAAGGGAGAGAAATAAATTCAAATAAAGTGCCTTTTGAATAAAACCGTATAAACATTGTACTTATTTAATTTATTTAAATTCAAAATAAACCGTTTAATACCATCACTCATCGGGATTAAGAAAATATCAGATATAAATTGACCTGCTACGGGATTATAGCCGCCTTATAGCGTTTATTTGCACTAAATGTTGTATTTCATTTCTCATATCTAACTGATATTTCATTCGTAGTAAACGTACGTCGTGGATAATCAATAACGCTTTGAACAGGTTTCACAATGAAAGGAATCTTATAACCAGATACTGCGGATAGTATAAAATCATCTTCCGTAATTAACTTCCATTCAATAAGAAAATATCTTAAGTGGCCAGCATGTACCTGATACTGACTGGTTCAGGAGCGCTGCGCTGGAGGAGGCGGTCGTCGTGTTGAAGGTGGAGATGGCGGCTGCCGGCGACTCGGCGGAGGCGGCGTCTGTGGCGGAGCTGCTCGTCTCCAACCCGGGTACTGGTATGCGGGGGCCGACGTTGCTGCTCTCGGTCCACCGGATCGGTGTTGATACATGTGCCCCCCGCTGATATCGCGTTCCTCGGGACGTCGATGGACCTCTTCCATTTAAATTCGAAGACGTTGATGGTGGTTGAATTATTTGTCCTGTTTTTTTTATGCCGCGGGAGTCTTTCACCAACTCTCCCAGTTTTTCTCCAAAAAGGAGGGTGTCTCTGTTTCTTTTTTAAAAGGTACCGCTAAATTTATCTATTATCTATTAGCGGCATAATAACTGAGCAGCGGGTATCGGGTTCAACATAAATAATATCTGGGATATCCGGAGTTCGCTTCAAAAGACCGGTCAGCGCCTTGCCGCCGCCTTGAAAGTGCTTTGCCAAGCTGGTCCTGCTTAGCGATCAGCCTTTTATCTCTCCGCTTGCATGTCTCGGCCAACATGGCTCCAATTTTCGGGTTTAGAGACGGGCTTTTGGTTAGGGGAACGTTTTTAGGAAATAGGTTTTTTTTCAAAAGTTCCTCTTTCTTTTCCTTTTTGAGGCCTTCCAACAATTTTTTTTGAAATCTTGCCGCTACATCGGCCTGCAGGTCATCACCGAATTCAACGAGGTCTGCTTCTACATTTCCCAGTTCTTGTGATAGACTATAGTGTCCGCAGAACAAACTGTCGACCGTGTTGATAGCGCTATCTCTTACATACTTGCACGATGTTACGAAGTGTGTCTCGTATTTTTTATGGCACCGGTCGTCAGTTTGGTTTGCGGGCACTATAGGGTCAAAATCATCTGCTGAGACGTTCTCCTTGCTATCACCACTTTCCACAGAACACGGACTAGTGCATGCTGTGGTATCAGTAATCACACTAGCCTCATCGAATACGATGTGTTGGCCCGAATACTCGGTGTATCCAATATCGTGCTGTTCTTCGGTGTTGGCGGCAGCTATTATATCATCAGTTTCATTAGGTGTCATAATACTCGGTATGTTCTGAAATCCGAGCGAAAAAATCATTAAAACAATAACTGATAATCGAGGGTAGCTAGCTACTCTCGTCGCCCAATGAATGCAATGGGTTTGAAAAATAATTTTATCTGAAGGATGGCACGGATATAAAAAATAGCGTATTTCCGTTTAATGTAACGGAAAAAAACCTATCACCCGATGAATGCAACGGGTTTCTGGGAAATTAAAACGTATCATTCGAAGAATACAATGGATTATAGCACATTTCCGATTAATGCAACGGAAATATTTAGTTTTTATAAAAACATAAATCGCCCGATGAATGCAACGGGTTTTGGAAAGATTTAAAGATATCATCCGAAGAATACAACGGATGTAAATAACGTATTTCCGATGAATGCAACGGAAATACTGAGTTACTATGGAGAAAACTATTCCATAAAACAAATCACCTTCGTTTTGCACATCCTGCTGATTTGGAGCTATATTTTGTGACTTTTCAGCACACCGCTTACGTTTTGCTACAATTTTTTGTTCGTACATTTTTAATTTTCTCATCCATCTTTCTTCTTGAGACTCGCCGTGATTTCTTTATTTCACTAGACTTTATTGCATTTGTGCGAACGCCGCGCGCGCGCGGACAAGAATGACGTTGGCAGTTGGACTGGCGCATGGTACAATAATATACTTCGCCAGGTATGGCAAACGGAAACATCGCTTAGTAGTGTGGGTGACACGACCTTCGGACTCCCTGCTATCGATGGTTCTCAAACTTTGTATTTTGGGGAAAAATAGTTGTCTTGCTTAAAAAATAGGATATAAATTATATTAAACGACTGTATAAAAAACAAAATTACAACCATTACAAAAAAAGTTATGGCATGAGGCCTTAATTGTTTTGCATGTCGTCCATTGTGATTAAGGAGAATTTGCAACAGTGGCTTGTAATGGTCAGAAGGTAAAAAGTGCTTTGAACATACTCTACCTGCCAAATAATATGAATTCTAATCATCTATACCAAAGTATAGACCCAGCTATATTCAATCAGTATAACAACATGACACAACGATTGCGGTTTTTTGCAAATAATAGGTTGATATTCCAATTGTCAAGTATCGGCTTAGCCACATCACTATTCTTATCATTTAGTGTCAAAATTATATTTGGCTGAATAAAAAGGACCCCAACAACATTAAAATGCACAAATTAAGAAAACAAATAACTTTACGTAGTACGGTGTACCATTTTTTTTCATTGTTTTCGTACCACAATAGTGAAGCCATTCGTTGGCTACTGACTCGTTTTGTGGAAGTGTGGAAAAACAATAAGGTTCCGCCTTTAACACTTCTACTCTTACAGTTCCGAATAGAACAGCCTACCATTTTAAAATCTGGCCTACATCAACTCTTATTAGCAACGGCACCGCAAAAAAGTTTGGCAATTGCTGCAAACTGACACCGACCGAGAGCGATATATGCAATTCAGTACATCCGAGCGAGATCGCGGTTAACGTCAAAGCGACTGACATGACGCTCGTATGTGTGAGTAAGCATTGTTGCCAGTAGTGTATTATGATACTCCCTGACTTCTATGTATTCTGTAAGTATTTTATTAAATTATTAAGTACATTCAACTTGACCTATTTTGTATGCTTAAACAAGTAAATGCCAATTTTAATGCGTAAACAATTTATTTTGCATGATAACGGCAGATTTTTTTTCCTTAATTATCCGTTTTGTTACTATAAAGTGGCAACTCGACCTCGTGTCACGATCCTTATTGTCAGACCTTGTTTTCTTAGACCATGGACTGGCGGGTGCGCCGAGTGGGGAAAGGAATGTAGTTTTTTCTCTCTCTACTCTGAAACTTGTGCGATTAGGTTTGCGCGTAGCTGGGGCTACTTCATGGGAAAAGATTAAATCTCGGAGGACGAAGACAGGATAATTAATATTATGAATGCGATAGTGTGTCTCTCTTTCTGTTACCTGTTCACGCTTAATTCGCTTAACTGATTTAGATGAAATTTGGTATTGAGATAGTTTAAGTCCCGGGAAAGGACAGGCTAGGACTAGAAGACTTGGATTAGTTTATATCTCGGAAATCAGCCCTTAAGGGATGGAAGTTTGTATGGAATAGCGATGACTAGGTAAGCGCCTGGTATAAAAATAGCAATAAAATTCTATCGCGCTGAACGAGTTCTAAGCAGATGTAGTCGCGGGTAAAAGGTATAGTTATTTATAAAAACAGTATAGTACTTACCTTCGGCACAGATTTTTTCGACCTTGACATTTGGACGTAAGCAGGATGTGTGTGTAAAAAATCAAGAAACGCAGGACAAGGACTTTAAAGGCCGCGACTCGCGGGTAAAAATTACGCGCATCCATAGATCATGAGGTACCTAATTGCGGGATCCCGGGCCTGACCCCGGCCCACGCGTGTCGCTGCAACTACGACTGCGCCAGGAAAGTGCGCGCGCTGGCATACTCTTTTGTGCATTATGCACTCTCAAATAAATACAGGTTGATTCTGAGCCCCTTACTTGCGCATAGTCATGCGGTGTCGCAGTTTGTTTTCTGTGTTATTGTTTTTATTGTGTATGCTAGCCCTTCATTTAAAAAAGACTATAAAATACATGCGGCATCTTAAGTTACAAACTCACCTACACGTACACAGAAACATGACATGTATTGTACTAAAAAGAGCAACGTTTCCCACACTCATAACTTTTAATGAACGCTAAAAATTTAGAAGCTTGAAGCTTGAAGCGCTACCAAATAATAGGAAACGGCTTAAACGGGCTAAAGTTAAAACGGGATAGACCTTTATTTGGGACCGAGAAGGGGCTTATCGGGGAGTTTTTCAAATAACGGCACCAATTCCGCGCCGGTATCCCTACCTGTTATCTGCTGCTCTTCCTGCACCGCAGCGCCCTCTCGCGCCGCGCAATTTCACGTTCCGACCCTTTACGCCACTTGAAATATTATTATGCCCCCCATCTCGGGTCACCTGACCTACCATCAACAATCATATTAACTGTTGTTTGACAAAAGCATAATCTAAGCAATCGTCGTTATTTGCTGTCATAAAAATTTAATTTACATTAACATTTCATCCAACCTTTCGTTTTGTCAACAGGTACGTTCCAGTCGCATTTTCAAAGTTGGCAGCTAATGAGATCGGCGTATAAGGCGAGAAGGCGTGAGCCTGATGTAGTGAATTTATCTAAATAAATTAAGGAGCGATACTGTGAGTACGGCTTTTGCTGTAAGTTTCTAACACGTATCATATTTTAGATTTAGGTGCACATTATTTGAAGTACTAATGAAATTTCTCAGACTCTTATTAACAATAGGTACCTACACAGCTTAGAGTAACGTAACGTTATAAAAATTGAAAATTATTATATTAATCCTTGTCACGACCTAACTCAATTAGGTATCGCTATAATTTTAGTTGCTGGTTACAATTTATGACTTAAATGTAAAAATATAATTAAATTCGCATCTCTACGATGTAACTAATTAGGCGGGGTTTGTATGTGTCAATTTATTCTGTGCAGTTGGTGTCTGACGCCGGCGGCGCTGCGCACTTTATTGTTCCTCTCCTACGCACGCTAACTATTAAAACTGCCTTTCTCGCAAACCCGCAAACCGAATTAAACACTTCCAGTTATACAATGTCGCTATTTCATTTATATTACACGAGCTTGTTAACGGAACTTTTATATCGTCTTAGAGCGTATTTGAATAAGCAAACTGACGAGTTTCGTTGCGAGAACGTTTTTCCTTTATGCTATGCTCGTAATAATAACGAAAATAATGACGCCAACATCAACATTTTATTAGATACTGTTTGTATAGCAGGTGCCCAACATGTACCTTTATATTTATTTTTATGATATTCTTTTAAAACCGGTGATATTACGTTACGGATTTAAAAGATATAGTTCTGATTAAAAATATTGATGTAACTTTTACGTTTTCGGCGAAATATATACACATATTTGTGTATATAACCATACCTATAATTAACATAAAAAAATGAATTTCTGATATCTGTTTTAGCCTTAACTGATCATTAAAAAAAACTAAAACGAGGTGTACAGACGACCAATCTGACTTCCCTCCACATTTGAAAATAAAATCACCGCGGCACACTCTACCTATGGTAGAAATTTCATGCTTATAACCCGACGCGCACAATTTCGCGGCTTAGCAACTCTACTATAACACGTATAACGGTATATGCGGTATATCTTAGCAGATTGAATCACGTATTGCTAGTAAGGATTAAAATATGTCATATGAAACGATTGAAATTTACAAATAAATCTGGCGTAGAATATATTTGTCATATTCTTGTCCTTATTTAAGATATGATACAATTTATACATAAATTGATAAAATCTCGAAAACCAAGTCGAATCAAACGTTATGTACGTTAAGCTCATATGGAAACGAATATGAATTTAATATCCTAGAAGTGCAAACATCGGTGTTTTCCCCTTTAATAACATCGTCAAAGTTACAGATACGAGTATGTTTTTGAACTTGATAATTCAAGGATGGAAAAACAACGATTTTCAATACCAGGTATATCGTTACAAAATAATGTTATCTAAAATAAGCATCGAATAAAAAACCACCACACATAACCGCTACCCCGATGCGCGAAGGTTCGCATTCACCCGTTCTTATTACCAGACGACTTTCATTACGAACTTTTTTAATCGCCCTTTGTCCTGAAAAAATAAATTCATCGCGATGCGGGGACAGTCCGCCGTAATTAAACTGACATCGTCCCCCGGGACGAGTTTTGAATGTTATTAGAATCTCTTTCGCGCCCCGCCGCGTCCGATTGGAAACCGTTGTTCTCTAAAGCGTTGTACATGCTTAACTTACATCAATATTCATATATTTGTATTGTTTATATTTCAATAAACAATGTCTTAGTTTTACATGCATCGTAGACAGGGCTAATATAATTTATAGAGTATTCCGTCGCCATGTGGATTATCCGATCGTCATTCTTGGTATTCTTTTGTGAATCCGAGCAACATACATGTAACCATAACAATATCTTAACAAAAATATATAAAATAAAATTTGCGAGCGAAATTTTTCTTTTTGTGGAATATTTCTCTTATTACTTATTTTAAAAATGTTCTAGACTGTCCTAGACGAAGTCTTGAAAATACGAAACAATTTACGAATATCTTAATTCATGTTTTGTTTTTATATTTTAGAATGTCTGTCCTTATTAACTGCAATGCCATTTATTTAATGTTCTTTTACTTAATCAGTATTATTTTTGATACTGATTAATATTCTTCGATAGTGATTAAACTAGAGGGTATATTTATTCAAACTCCTCGGGGTTCGTTTAAAAGGAAGACACATTCAATAATCTCAATAAACAACTAAATTAGGTTTGTCTTTTGGTTGCATCTTAATCCTTTTGTCGACAAATATCCTTTTAAATATCTCCTCAAATTAGGTGGAATAATAAATTTTTGAAGCAGTTGATGGGCATCGGATTGGCAGCGAGCCAAGCGTCCCCACTTTCCCTCGCGTTCTGAGCTTTTCTCTGTCGTACGAGTATTATAGACCAAAAACGGACAGCGCACATTGCCGCTTCCGAGAAATTACCGATTCCCAGCAACGTGCTCCGGCAGACGGAAATGTTTTATGAGTAATGAATTGCTATGGAATTGATGGTTCCGAGATGAGTTTCAAATAATGCAGGAGTTTTCACGCCGTTTATCAACGTTATAATACTTAACGAGTCGTGTTGTAGCCGCCTAGTCTCCGTTGCTCAATTTAGCTGTTATTTACGCGTCTATATTATAAAATGTTAATCATTTTACATTAAAAAAAAATAATAATAAATAAATAAATATTAGAGGACAATCTTACACAAATCGAACTAGCCCCACAGTAAGCTCAAGAAGGCTTGTGTTATGGGTACTAGACGACGATATATTTAATAGATATAAATACTTAAATACATAGAAAACATCCAAGACTCAGAAACAAATATTCATGCTCATCACACAAATATTTGCCCTGACCGGGATTCGAACCCAGGACCGTCAGCTTCACAGGCAGATGCACTACCCACTAGGCTAAACCGGTCGTCAAATAACTAAAAAAAATTAAAAAATAAAAAAATAAAAAAAATATATTGATAAATTGTATGAGAAACAATTGTTTTGTATTTATGTTCCCTCAATGTAAACACTTATCCTGTCGGTTTTATTGCAATTCGCATTTAAAATCATGCGCTATGGAATAAACCATAATGGTATTAGGTATTAGACTCAATGGGGTTAGGTAGTGGTATTAGGTAGGTACATTGTTGAATGATTAGCGGTATTTATTTACGGTTTACGATGCAGGGATCGATTTCCAGTTTGCCACAAACAACAAAAGTGCATCTATGTGATTGATAGCTTTACTATAAAAAATACATCGGCGTTCACAAAATAAAATACATAGACAATCCAGAGATCCATAGGAATATATTATCGACGAGCGGAACTCTAAAAAGCGCTCCATTAGCAATTAACCATAAACCTAGCCCACGGTCAAATAGTATTTTTCATTATCGCTGCACTTCATTCGGGAGCCATGGCGGCACCTAGAGCTACGCTTTAATTTTCAACTGATTCCTTTTGGCACTATTGTCCCGCGTCAAATTAAATATCAGTATATTGAATGATGTACGATCTCAATTTGCAAAATGGAATGCACTGCTATCGTTTCGAGTCGACAACTGCCAAACGTGTCACTGACAACTAAGTCGAACTTTATGTTTTGTTATAGTTGCAGACTGTAAATCACCTTCGATTTATTTGGTAATAATAATAGTTATTATTATTTTATTCTTACATTAACGTCAGATTACACATCATATATATTTATGAAACAAAATGTACATCAGGGTCGAAAACAATGGTTAATTTTCCAGCTCCAGAACTAGGTAAAAACCTGTGTTTTAGAGATCCTCGACGATCAATACCATTACAAAATTAAATCGAACAGTAACAGCTTAATATAATTCTGTTAGCATTACTTATTGTCGCAATACAAAAACCAGCAATACAAAATAATAGAATAATGGAAAACAATAAATAATAACTATAATATATTTTGGTGGCGTTAATTGACTAAATGAAAAACAAACATGAGAATAAATTAAGGAAAGGAAGAAGAGTTGTGAAATAATGGTGTAAATGTGAAATAAGTTGGTTGGAATAGTAAAACTGATTGTGAAGTAGTTATAGACATCATACTGGTGGTAAAAAAGTCTAAAGCGTATACTTTCATTGGCAAATGGCCTTTAAATATTGTAGATGCGTAAATACATATTGATATTGATCCCCATCCTCTACTAATATAAAAAAATGATGTACATTTTTATATAATTCACTATTAATTTCATTACATAGTATCGGACACAAATCTTTTCATTATTATTTTGTGTAAAATATGTGTTTAGGTTCACAACAAGATTAGGTAAAGTTATCATTATCAACATAAGTGAACAATTGAACGTAATAGAACTGTCTTATTTCATTACTCACACAGAAACAATAATCTTCATTTATATTTTTTGCGACTTCCACTTTGTCCTATAGTTGATAGTGAGTAATGACTTTTTCACACCTGCTATTCAGAAAAGAGTTATTGTTGCCTTCGAATGAGGGATCAAAGTTGTACTTTTCTTCCCTCATTCGAGGGCAACAATAAGTCTTTTCCTCATAGAAGGTGTGAAAAGCAGTATGTGACACTCTGTAGTAAAATCATTTGTAAGAAATTTCATGTTTTTAGCAGCGGGCCTCATAGACGGTGTGAAAAGCAGTACATGTGTCACACGGTAGCAAAATTATTTCCGTCTTGGGCGTAAATACTTGAATCCCTCGCTACGCTCAAGATTCTACTTTAGAATCCCTCGCTACGCTCAGGATTCTATTGTAGAATCTTTCGCTTCACTCAGAATTCAATATACCGCCCTCGCCATAAATATATCATTTTGCTCCCTTGAGACACAATCTACTATTGCCTACAAGCCGGTGGTCCTGGGTTTGAATGCCGGTAAGGGCATTTTATTTATGTGATAAACACAATTTATGTGTACATAATATTGTATCTATTTAAATAAGTACATATATCGTCGCGTAGTACCCATCGTACAAGATTTGCTTAATTTGGGACAAAGGTAGATTTGTGTAAGGTTGTCCCCCAATATTTAATTATTTGATTTTGGGTCGTATGTTGCATTGTCAGCCAAAGTTCCAGTACCAATGATTACCATAGCATCGTGATTGACGTGCGATACTTGCGGAGGGTGCTCTGCACTATGCGAGTGGCGATAATGGGCCTGCAGCCGATTCGCGCGACTGCGCGCAATCACTAGACCGCTGTTCAACACTAATTGTTTAGAATAATTGTCCGCTGTTTGCACTCACATACCTACAGCACTGAACTCATACAATCAATGGACTATTGCAAAACGAAGACGTAAAGTAATTGTGATTTTCGTCTATCTCACTATGCTGTGTTTGGTAAGAAGCCGTCACTTGAGTAGCATTTAGACTATTCCGGGAAACCCTTTAAAACGTCAAAATTGTCATTTATGAGAACTTTTATCCTCTAATGATATGGAAAAAGAAATGGGAGAGAAATGCTCCCCTGCGTTCTTTATTTTTAAATTAACTCGACTGAAAATTCTTCGGGTTCTGCAAAGAAGTGCACGAGAATGTGACACTAAGGTTGCGAGGGCCGCTCGGCTAGTGCTCTAGAGTATCATCTCGCTAACACATTGTCTAGCGTCATTGTCTGCGGGCTCTCTCGTTACACCGATGTTCAACTTTTTATTTACGCCCAAGTGCACTCTGCGTCTGTCGCGTCGAGAGCTGAATTAAGGCTCTCCGCGTTGATATGGGATCATTCAACCCGAGAATATCGAATTACGCAGCGCACTGGGCGCTTTGTTGGTTAGTTGCACGTGATATTCCTTTTGTGGAAGGCTGCGAGCTTCCAGCTCCGACCCTCACGAGTTATGTCCTGCCTGGCGAAATTTGGATCCTCAATGCTCGCGGGGAACACAGTCCAACGAACGCTTATTAGTTTTTCTTTTTCGTGCAACATGTAACTTTGTTATGAGCTCGGTAGTCTTCGTCGGGAGATAACTTCGTCATCAATGCTCTGATTACTTGTACCTTAGCCTCCTAAGATTCTTGAGTCTTCAACACCCTAAGAACACTGACGCTCCTACAAACTTTAGAAAGTTAGCACTTTAAGCGGTTTCACTTTCGACTGGTTCTCTTGTCAAAAATTGAGTTCGGATTCGTATTTTCGTTTGAATGTTTTTAAATAATGTTTTCAGTCTGGTTCAATAGTGGCCTTATTAGAGGGCCGGTTGCGGAAATTGAATCTGGAGCTACGCAGTTTCCGGGCGGGCATCGCGCTTCCAACTCACTTGCTCGAAACAACCCCCAAGTTATTATTTACCTTTTATTGTTCGCTTTGGTTCATATCGCGACGTTCCCCAATTTCCACAAGCTGATAAATATTGAATTCCGGACTATATACAACTAGCCTAACTAGTAACCTAACTCTATACGCATTTTTGCAACAAAATATCAAAACGAAACTCTGTGGATTAATTTCACTGTTACTTGAATTTGGTTTTGGTCTGAGACATAAAGGAGCACCTTTTATTATTTTATATATATTCTATTATCTTATTAGGCTCAACTGGCACGGATCTTGTGATTTGCCTCTTAGCTAACGGCTAATCCATTTGTCAGAATAGTCTACACGAGATAAAGGAGAGAAGTTCCCAACAATCAACGGCGCGTCTTTGTTGTGTGTGACTTTAGTCATATCTGTTTGTGCCGCCGCCACCGTGTTGTGTGTGTTTAGGGATGGCATTGTCTGTCGCCTCTGCCGGCAACTCTGCGATTGTGTCATCCTAACTAGAGCAACGGGATGCACTTGCCTTTATGTTTTGATTCCAATATTGCAAACATATTTATAAAGTGTACTTCGCAGTCTGCAAATTGTGCACTTTTCCATTATGAACGAACGTGTAACGAACTTCAGAGCGGCAGCGCCTCAGTTGCACTACCTACGAGTTTTCGTGTAACATCGCTGCTTTTGTGTTTTCATAATAACTATCAAATTTTAATGAAAGCCATTGAGTGCGGGTATTATTGTAAACACCGCTGGTGTAATTTACGTGCTATCGCATTAACGGTGACTGGGCGGTTTCTCTTAATTATCATTTTGCACGGTTCGTCAGACATACGCTTTTGGCCCCATCCTACTCCAAATACCCCGTATAAATATCGTTGCGGTCACCTTTAAATGTTATTTAATTAACTTTGACATTAATTACAAGTTATTTATACACTGTACATAAAACCTAAATTTTAGGATTATTATCTGTTGCATCAAGCTGTATTTAAAATGTACATACGTCATCTTTTACATGACATTAATATATTGTAATAGTAATGTTTGACACTGACTGGAGCTATCAAATTAAAACTACATATAGCGAAACTACAAATTAAATAAAACAGGGAAATAGTTCAACACACTTCAGAATTCATGTTTGATAACAATTGTATTGTCCTCTTCCTAATTTTCAGGGTTCCTTACCCAAGTCTTAGTAATAGGGTTAACTACTAAGACTTCGCTGTCCGTCCTTCCATCCATCTGTCCGTCTGTCACCAGGATGTATCTCACGAACCATCATAGTTAGACAATTGAATTTTTCACTGATGGTATATTTCTGTTGCCGCTATAACAACAAATAATACTAACAACAAGGGACAACTACAATACTAATGACAATGGTTGGCTGGTAGAGAATGCCATTTGGCATTAGGCCCGCCATTTGTACAATTTGTGTATTTTGTGCATTAAAGTTTAAATAAATAATAAATAATAAATAAATAAATAAATAAATACTAAAAAAGAGAATATAGTCAATATTTAAGTGGGCTCCCATACAAAAACGTGTTTTTTTGCCGTTTTTATTCATAATGGTAAGGAACCCATCGTGCGCGAGTTCGACTCGCACTTGGCCGGTTTTATATTTCCTAGACATATTTAATACAGGTTCTCTCTGCATTTGAAAAATTTTTTGTAAGCAAAGTATACCCTCGGTAGTGATCAAACTTTTTTTTCAGATCATCCGTTATTAGAAACCCGGATAATCCGCGTACTCTTTGACGGCTTTATGAAAGGGTAATTATGATGGTTCAAAAATGTTCATACGAAACGTTCCTACCGCTATTTTACTGAATATGGAAATTTGTAACGTACATATCATGCTTTTATAACTGGCTCTCGACGTTTAATTTACGGGAATTCTGAACTTACAAATGAAATGGTATATATTTTATTCATGCATGTGCAGTCAAAGCGGAGATCGTTACAAATGAGCGCTCTTTCAGTATGACCTATTGCCCTAAATGAACAATGTACGTTCACGTGTAAATAACTCAATAAAGCGCTGCGCTGTGGCTCAATTATCTAATAGTATATTATGCAACTGGTGTATAAAAAGGGTATAAAAGGCGAGTGGTGTGGGTTGCGATATGAGCCTTGGCGAACATCGCAAGTAAAGACACCACGAGCCTTTTTATACCAGTTATACACCGTTGCATACAATACTTTTTCTACGACTTACTTCAAATAAGAATAATATTATAAATAGAATATTTCCAGACTTTTTATGCGCCATATTTTCCCTTAGTAATTATACAACTTACCTACGCAATTTCTTCAGTAATGCTATATAAGTAACTTTTTCCTGGATTTTTAAAAGAATCAACGTACCTATACATTTTCTTCATGAACACAAAAAATCGTTATATTTAAGTAATATAATCATTTATCAGCTTGAATGTTTATGTTTTCAATTAGGAATTTTGAAGTGTGCGGCGTAGGGAATTTATACATGACAATTTGGTGGGAAATCAAAAATATGACACTTTGTTTATGGTTTGTTTTTTTTTTAATTTGCTAGACTTGGCATCCGACCTAAACTAAATTCAAATCCGGATCGAATATCAACTGTTTCTTTTTCATAAATATATCCGAAAATAGATAAAACTTGTTAAAAATAACACAAAAAAGATGATAAATGTATGTATTTATATTTGTAAATAATAGATTATGCATTAATGAATATATAAAAATTATAGCAATGTTGCGTTAAGTTGGCAGCACTGATTTTAATAATAAAAGTTTCACTTGAACGCACCACAGAATGACTACTAAACATAGTATTTGTAGTAGTCTGTGGCACCCAACTCTGCTTTTATTTTTCATTAAAGTAGGGTAAGGAGTGTGTTTTTGGGCAATAGACTAGATAGACTTTTTACAGAATAAATAAAGTATGTATTTATATTAGAATTTACGATTGCGTAAGTCGCGAAAAAAAGTACAGGAGTAGAAAAAATTGAAAAACAAGTTTGGTTGTCTGCTGATGGTTATTTTATTTCAACTTTTAATACGAAACTGTAATTTACGTGTTTCGTATTAAAGTTCATGTTTCGTAACTCGAAGATATATAACCAAGTCCCATAACCTTTATTATGATACTAATTTGAATTTTTAATTGTAAAATTTTGAGAAATAAACCTTTTTGTATTTTTTTGTATTTGTATTTAAAATTGAACATGAATAGTGGAATACCTAAGTATATTTTATGAGAATATCATCATCAGGGGCAGTAAGTAAGGTAAGACAATCGGCGAAGTTCCTTGCGACACTGATGGACCATAGGGCGGGACACTGCGCCAGTTTAATTGTTTATTTAGACACGACCGACTTCCCGAATCAGGTCACCCAAAATAGGAACATTAATTAATATTTGTGTTTGTACCGTGCCCTTGAGTGATTAAGCGACCTTTCAAATAACTGTTAGTCCCCAGTTAGTAGACAACCCCTTATTTGCGTTCTAAATCATAAGCCCAAGACATTGTTTCTAGCTAATGCAATTAATTTGCAAGTACTCTGTCTAAATGGGTTTATTTCAAAGTCCTTATTATAGTTCACGTGGGGTTTATGGGCTAAATCGACGTCGAGTACCTGTAAGCACGCCGCAATACGTAATAAGAGATAATATTGGGCGTATTGTAATTTGATCTCTTCAAATCATCTCGCTAAAGAGGCGAAACGAATCATAAATAATACTTGTGAATTAAAGAGATAAATCCTTTTGTGTAGCGCTGATAACTCAGAGGTAGACATATTAATAGGGCGGGAGATATCCTTCAATGCTGCGCAGCTGTGTTATTATGGTTCGGAACTTATTGGTCTGTTTGTGTGCGTATTCTAAAAGCTCCATCGCAGTTATTTGTTGCAACCACGGCGACATCTGTGCTCGGACTAATAACATGAATGTTTTCCTTCCACTGACCTGTGGTGACACACAGTATTTTTGCTTTTAAAAGTTCTTTATTAACATGGAGTTTACTGCCAACTTAAGCTGCTGTCTCGGACTCTATTTACTCACTATTTTATCGTTTTGGGAGGATTAACGACATTGCCTCTCCAACTATTAAAGAAGATAACAAAAGTGTTTTCATTCCGCTAAATAGAAATATTATGAGTTAATAATGCAGTTCCAGTTAAATAATGGATTTAATGATTTCCAAATTTTAGTTTGTAAGTATTTTACTTACGAGTAGGTATACGACAGAAGACGTACGTAGATACATTTGCATCTTAATAAATATTGGCAACGAGCTCCTTTCACAATATTTTTCTGTGATTCACTATGGGAACCCGTTATTACGGTACCTCCATTCTATAATTAATTATTCACTCTGAGAACTTATTGTTTATATTTTATTACATAAACTCATAAAACGGGTGCCATTCGTCACCCAAAACGTATCAATTAATCATCCAAATATGTAATGCGTCCCATAAAGTCCCATTACCTGCAGTCCAGGACGGGAATAACTTATGTTTCTAAGAAGCTCCCCGTCCACCCGGAAAGAATGTTAATAGCTCGTGAAAGCCAGATAAGGAGTTCCCTAATCAAATATTCTGGAATCCTTCTTAAGAAAAGAAGCGAGGTTTCGGCGAGCGGTCGTGCATAAGCTACAATATCGACTCCTTTAAAGGAGCAAGACGGCTGAAGGACAAATCGTAATCCGCTCCGCCGCGACTATATGCTAACAGGTAGGTACGCCTAAATATACCAACTTTACTACTATGATCAAAGAATAAACTATAAAAACGTATACATTTTATATTGGCACTGTATCCTTCCATATGGGATATTGTATCATGTTGCTATAGTTGTAGTTTATTCGTAAAACATGGGCCAAAATAAACATATTTTAATGCGTTTATGTTTAGGTCTACATCTACAACTGCATAATAAAGTGAGTCGCTATTGATATGAAAATTGGCATATTCTGTATTAGATTTCTATTATAGCCTAATGATAGTGACCTCACAATTTAGAAAGTGTCAGTTGAACTAATTAGTTGAAAATGTTGAAATATCATAGCCTAACGCTGGTCCAATGAACTCCCACCAACACCAGTTATAAATTTTTTTTGAAGTGAACTCAAGTGTATTATTACCAATTTTTGAGTTTCTTGTAATGTGTCTTTATATAATAACTTAAAACCGACAAAATCAAATACGAATAAAACACAATATATCGAATTGAACTCAAACAAAATACTTAAAGGAATTGAATATTATGTATATTATATCGTAGTTACCCAACTATTTCATATTTTATTATATTCGATGGAATTGATAAATGTCAAGGGATTTGGAATTAATTGCAGTGATCCGGGTAGCTTACGGCAACAGACAGGGGCGGTTTGATGCAATATTGATGGGTCTCAATTAGCTTGACATTCACTAGATGCCAACTTAGGCACTATTAGTATGTATGAACTATTAATTATTCTTCAGCTTGTTTTATATTCATTATACTTTACAGGTAGGTATTTCCGGTTAAAAATTTCCGGGCCCTTGTTTAATTTAATTCCCCTACTTCTACTACCAATGTCAACATTTGAATCTCCAAAAATAACATTTTAAAGCAATCGTTTCTACTTTCAATTCACTGTAAATGTTACGTAAGATACTGTATATTTGACAACACGTCGCATGCGATCAAATAGTGCACAAAAAACAAAATTCCTGATAGATCTCCACGTCGGATCCGACACGGCGTCGACAAAAAATACGAATACACGTTGGTAAGTTTTGTCTCCACCGTACCCGAGGCCGAACTCTTTGCACAATGCGTCATTGTTGTCCCATATAATACGCGGCATTAACATTTTGTACAGCGATTCACGTCATTGATGACGATTTATTGTCACGCACCACCGCAGCGGACTATATGTATTATAATTAATGCCGATTTTTTCATCCCCGATGATTTAGGTTTGTCAAGTTTGTTTTGCGGGACATCTGCCTCCATTGTTAACTAAATCTGTCCTCAGGTAAAGCCAGATAATGGGAATTATCTGAGAAAGAGTTGACGTTTCTCCTTTCAACTTTTGTGGAGTCGAGTGTTTTGACAATACAGGTTTATTTAGGGGATTTATTCTTGGAGACATGGTTTATTAAGATTCTTATCTCTGCTGATTCAGTTGAGCAGCTTTTAAATTAACTAAACAGGAACTATTTTATTATACCTTTATAAATTAGGTAACAAAATAAAGGTAATTACCCGAATAGTAATTTCATAACTTATCGAACGAGCGTTAAATCAACTGTCATTAATCCTTTTCAAAAAAGACAGTGGATATGTCCTAACGCACGTGTAATATATTACGCAATTACAGTCAGTGTGACACGTTATCAAGTTATAGAGTTTTTTTTTAAGTAATGAAGTACTGCTGGTGATAATACCAACTAGTAGGACTTCATTACTTAAAAAAAATCTTGTCTTACTTTACGTAATTCGATACGCTTTAAAGAACTGCATCATAAGTTAAAAACTGTAAAACATAGCTCGAGTCACGCAGGGTCGATAGCTCTTACCGACGTATGGGCGCATTCATTTATTGGGTAAACAAAGAATTTACTGATGTCGTATAATTTTATGCTCTAAACAAAGGCACGTCATTCTCCCCGCGCCCGCGCCGTGTTACAACGGTAAGCGTAATGTGACCAGTATCTTAACTTATTAGAGTGCCAAACTCTTTGTAAACATGTTAATTTACAAGGACATACTCTAAGCAAAGACAAGAAATAGGCAGCGCTTTCATGAATTAAAATATCTGTTACTCATCCGGGGCCAAAAAAAACTGTAACTGATGGAAATGGCATGCTTTGCTTTAAATGGTGGTGAGTAACGTTGCCGGAGCTCCCAAGGAGAGACGGATCTAAATTTGACTCTTGCGGACGACAAAGTCACTCCTCAAGCAGTAAAGAGTTGGCAACACGTCTGGAATCGGAAGCGTCCGTAGGCTATGGTGTCCGCATGACGCATTCTTGGTTGCCACTGTTGTGGTATAAAAACCGGTCACCTACGAGCCTTATTCACGCACTGAGGGTTCCGTAAAAACGAGTATGAATAAGTTCTAACTCAACATGACAAAACTGCAAATAGTAAGTTTAAAATCGATTTTTTTAAATATAACGTAACAAATTTCCGGTTTTCGGATTTAACCCTTTCTTGAGCTACATGGCATTGCTTCTTTGAAGAACAGACAGGCGAACAGGTGAACTAACAACAAAGTGACCCTGTAACTAAAGGTCCGTTTTTCGTGTGAGTTACGGAATCCTAAAAATATTTTTTTCGGCTTTAAATAGTTGCATTTGTCGATTCTCAATTATCGCATAGAAGGATAAATAAATAAATAAATATACCTAATCGGCGATAAAAACCTCAAATATAAACCCCACCAAAAATATGTTAAACACAATAGGAAGTCATAAGAACTTATAATAGGCATTTCATATAGGTTCTTCTTATATGTTATCCTAATTACAATAGTCTTACAGTGAAGGTACTGGTTGCGATGGCAGAGGCCTGACACCACCGTCGCCGCCCGGCGCGGGCGACCCACGCTCGGGCCGCGCCGGTGCGCTGCACTTGTTCTTCAACATGTGTCTACAAGTGCATTTGTTTATGCTTCCACTCGTGTTTACAATACGCCTTCCAGACTTAAATAAACCTTATGAAGACGCAATTAAACCCCTTACTAATTCTACATATCTACCATATACTACATTATGTACAAATATTTGGAGCATAACATATCGTGTGTTGAAAACTCGCAACAATTGCAACAAAAATTCTATTTTATAAACATACAATACGGTGTTAAAATCAATTGGTTTGAGGCATTCATTGCGCGGCACGGCTGTCGCGTATAAACGTCTTTTGAATCTCATTGTCGTGTCGGTCCCCCACTGTGAAGTCGCCGACATCCTATAGCTCCACCGGCCAATCAGTTATTTCTTAGAATGGAATAATCCATGTCCCCTTATTAAATTAAATACAGACGATATGATACAACAATGACTCATCCATGTAATTAATAACACTATCGAATCCAAGATGGGCCGGCCGTCCATTAGTCTTGATCAGCTGGAGGAATGGGTACAAAAGTCATGAGCCGTGTTTAGGTCACCGGCGTCAACATTTTAAAGTCATAAAACTAGATTGCGGATGTGAAAGTAGAACGCGAGATCCAATCCGAGTTTGCAAACAAGGGAAGTTACGGCGGAGGAGCGGTGCGGGCGCCGCGCCGGCCGCTCGGCGCGTCCCTGCAAATAGGTACGGGCCGCGTCGATAAGACGCCGTCTCCTGTGACTCCTGTTTAAACAGACAGCAAAACGCTCACAGATTAAATCTCTCGCCTGTTTATTTTTCTTCGCGGTAGAATTTGGAGGACTGGGTAAAAGATGACAAGTCGACTTATCTACCTCTTTCGACGCTAATCTAAACCCGAATATCTTAAAAAGCAGCGGAGTGGTCCTGAGTGGCGCGAGTTAGGCTTGTCGAAGCGGCTTCGGATTATGAGGATTTCAGGTATGCGCAGTTCGCGAGACACGGTTATTACGAGTCTGCTTTGTTTGCGCATTCGACGATTCAGCGCGCTGCTTCTGGTAAAATATTAAAACATAAGCTTACAGCTCAACTTTGCCCATACTGTACGGCACGGGAAAGCGCAGTAAAAAATCATTTCTCTTTGAAAAGCATATGTTTAGCCTCTTATGTTAAGCCTCTTTCACGCTTCGGACCTTTCTGCCATATCATGACACTAATGGCAAACGATCCAAACATTTGTCATGACACTCGTGATGACAGATACCTACCTATTTTAGTTATTAACTCCAAGGTATTCCATCACATAAACAGTAATTATTGCTTTAACGAGTCCGCCTTTAATTTGTTAGGCGTTTAAAACGGCTTTGCGCATTTGAATCGCAAATTTCTTAGAATATTTCAAGAGGGTTTCTGGCGTTTGGAGGACATTATCTCTTCATAAAATTCAAGATCCGGCGTAGTATTTCATTGTGCTTCCAAATTAAAGCTTAATACCCCAGTCTGTCCGAACTACGTCGATTAAAAAAAGACCAAGGTAGGTAATCTAAAATAATTAAGTTTAAGAGAAGTGCAAATAAAGTAAAAACGTGTGTACTTAAGCAGTCTTCTCAGAATAGATAAATAGAAGTACCTATCTCCGAATATTATCACGCCTCAACATCTGGAACGCGGGGCATATTTCATAAGTGACACGAATATAAATCCAATCAGGTCATCGTGATAAATCGCTCCCGTGCTCTTCTGTCTCGGACGAAAATAGATTGATTAGTTAAAAGGAGTGGTTATACCTCAAGATCTGTAAGTACGCTCACGTTGCTAACGTTTCTTTAAGCGTTTCTCTTTTTTTTTTAACCAGGCTGTGGCTTTATAGGCCGAGCCCAATAAAGCGATAGGAGTGCGCGGTTGGAGAGTGGCCTGGGGAAAACCTCCGATACGACCACGCAGGGGGTTTAAAACACTGGAATACTCTAAGAGTTTGCGCTCCAGTGAAATTGGTTGAGCAGCTTCAACCATCTGAGGTGTGAGTGGAATCGAGCTACTGGGAGTTTTGTCGCTGGTTCACTAAACCTAGACTAGCTGAGAAGAGTCCAGCAAGAAATTCAGCTAGGCCCGACTTGGGTCGGACTGACTCTACCCGATATGCGGCGGTACCGGGACGAATAGGGATTATATGTCTGTATTGTCGCGATCGCGTGGTGGACGTCCCCGCCGGCGGGAATGCCTAAATGTACGCGTCGTGTCTGAGTTGGATACCTTAAGCGCAGCGTTCCATCTTTCGATGGACGTTGTGATTACGTCGTCCGGGTCCGTGAGTGTGTGACTAGGACGCCGGACCGTGCGGCCCCTAATCAGTGATCGCCGAGTACGACAGAGAGGGGAGGAATGGGAACGTAGTCGACAGCCTTCCTAACTAACGGATTACTATGATGGGGAGCGTTGTCAAAATAACGTCGGACAGTCTGCTTAAAAAAACCATACATGGTTCTAATCTCCATGTCGTGGTGCAGACTTAGGTTCGATTGGTACCACGGGGTACCAGAAAATGGTTCTGAACGACCTGAAGCGGCTTGAGCGATGTCATAGGCACGTGAGCCAAAACTACACTTGCATAAGACATGATTGGACGAACACAAGTTTTGTAAAGTGTCAGCTTATTTCTAAGTGACATTTTACTAAACTTGTTAATCATCGGCCTAAGCCTTCCTAGTACGAACAACGCACGGTTGCGTACCCTACTGATGTGGCTACGGAAAGTCAGTTTTCTGTCCAGGATCACTCCAAGATATTTGACTTCGTTGGCCCAGGGGATGGGTCGGTCAAACATCTGGATCAGAGCCACCTACCTTTCCGTGCTAATGTGTTCAGACGGGTGGAAGACTATCGCAGTGTTTTTTTCCGGATTGACTTCGATACGCTAAAGATTAAACCAACGACCTAGGTCAGTGATTGCCTCTTGGAGGTATCGCCGGATAAAAGTGTACTTACAATGAGTTGTAAAGAGTGCGGTATCATCCGCGAACAACCTCTGTTGCACTTTAGGGTGCCTGGGAATGTCGTTCCTGAATAACGAATAAAGAGTGGGAGAGAGCACGGAGCCTTGTGGAACTCCGGCCGAATGGGGTGAGGATCCGAATACGTTCCCTCGAGTCTGTATTGAAAGCTTCGATCTCTGAGAAAATCTCGTATAGTGAATACGAGTCTGTCAGGCATACCGACTTCGTCGAAGGCTTTCGCCATGTCGAGAAAGATCGCACCGGTCCTGAGCCCCTGAAATCAGGAGAAACCGTCCAGCAAGTGTTCTGTGACGCGGTGCACCTGTTGGACACACGAGTATGCGGATCTAAAGCCGAACTACTCGGCGATAATATCGTTATTCTCAGCCATAAATCTGAGAATCCTAGTGAGAAGGATCCGCTCATATAGCTTTCCTAGAGAACTAAGTAAGCTGATCAGCCTATAAGAGGCAGGCGAGGTCCGGGGTTTACCGGGATTCGCTATCCTTATGACCGCTGCGTTTTTCCACGCGGCTGGAAAGTGCGCATTGGTCAGCGCGGCATTGAGGATGCCGAGCAAAATGAAGAGGGGAGTTTCAGGAAGAAGTCTCAGGATACGATTGGATACACTATCCGCACCCGGAGCCTTCCTAACACGAAGACGCCTGACAAGGTCATAGACTTCCTTAACCGACACCGGTGAAACGGGTGCAGTTACGGGGATACGCGATCTCCTGTCCACCTCGGAATCGACCCATCTAATATGGGCTTCGTCGGTGTGCAGGAGACTAGGCGAATATTGGGACTCTAAGCTACTGGCAAGACATTCGGCTTTCTCACTATCCTCGAAAACAGGGGTAGGGTGATCCGGACGATCCAAGGGGGGTACTTATAGTCCAACAGGCATCTGATTTGAAAGATCTCGCTAGTTTCCAGTAAGATGACTAGGCACGGTCTCACCCATCAAATCTCTGAACGAATTCTCTCGAAACCCGGCAATTCTCTGTTTGGACTCGTTACACAAGTCCCTCAGGATTGGACGGTTTTCGGCAGAAGGGTGGTTGGAGTAAGTCCTGATTGCACGATTTTTTTCTAGTTACTATCTTTCTTAATTCCCTAGGTAGGGGTCGGTTTTGGATATCCCCTGCCAACACCTCCCTTGAGGCCTCATTTTGAAAAGTGTTGAGGTAGTCTGTTCAGTAGTAATTATATTGTCAGGGATGTCTCTAAGGACGGGAGGATCTGTCAATGAGTGTTCTGGTACGAGGTGTACTGCTAAGCTGAGGTCCTAGTCTTAAAAGGACTGGTCTATGGTCCGAGTCAAGTTCGTGTATGACTTCTATAGAAAGAAGAGTTAACGCTACGTTCTTTAGAAGTGCTATGTCAAGTATGTACTGACATACTTGACACTAGAGCACTGGCTCTACGTAGGAGGTTCTAAGGAGAAAAGGATCATAAGGGAGGCTGTCGATCAAAAGGTGATGAAGCCGATTGCCGTTGGGATTAGTTGCTATGCAACTCCAGTTAATATGCTTACTATTTAGGTCCCCGGCCACGATAACAGAAGGACTTAGGGAGGCTAGTGAGTCGAGGTCAGTCTTAAGTAAGTCACGTTGAGGTGAAAGGTAGGTTGACGCAATCGATATCGGGGATGACCCTCCATCGATATACGACAAACCGACACTTCCATGTTTGTCAGGGGAGGGGGAGTGAGACTTACACAATGTAAGTTACGTTTATAGAAAATGAGCGTGCCCCCGAATGGCCTACCATTTTGCCTATCATCTCTAATCTGATTGAATCCAGGGACGCGAAAAGCTCTGGTGCCGGGTCTTTAAAAGATATCTTGGACTAAGAAGATATCTACTGAGTAATCACGGAGGAAGTTCATCACCTCATCCTTCGTACCTCTCAGGCCATTGGCATTATAAATACCAATGGTATGCAAAGTAGGTTTAAGCTTTAGGGCCGTACGATCCATACTAATAAACACCGAGACCCTGACTGCCAAACTGAGCGGCGATGTAATTCTGTGTCGCAGCACTTATAGGCAGTCAGACCGCTCGCCGCCTCCGGGGTGAGCATCTGAATTACCTGCATAAGCGCAGAGAAGGAACTGGAGCGGGCCGGCCCCCATACAAGGGGGTCCGCCAGAGATTTAGGTGCAGAAGGCACCGGGCGGGGACCTACGGCCGCTGAGGGTGGCAGGTTCCTAGGGGCACCTAACCCTAAGGCCGGAAGGGCAGGAAAAGCTTGCGAGGTGAACTGGGGGTTTCTCTTAATGTTGAACTTTTGATACGATACTTATTCATGAGAAGGTTGATTGCCTCACTACAATACCAACATAGCAAACTTAATATCCATCACTACATCTAGGTTTAGTATTTTTTATGTTTTACCAAATTTACCAAAAAACAAAAATACAAAACGCTTTAAAAGTGATTTCTACTTTTCTATGATATAGACTAGTCTTGAGATTTAACAAGGTGGTTGTGGGTTACCTGGCATAGACTTGTGATTATAAAGAAGTTTTGGTAGTAAATATGTACCAAAATGCATTGAAGGAGGAAATTCAAAGCTGTATCAACGAAATTCAGCCACATTAATGGAAGATGTTTATGGGAAATTTCAACTAGTGTATTTGGCAGAAAAAACCGTGACAGCCATTTGGCCGAAGGGTTTTTTTCTATTAAAAAACCCGGTGTGATTCATGTACATGATAACATTGATAAGATTTTACACGTAAAACCCAGATTTTAGTTTTATTCAAATCTTGTGTGATTTGTGGGATCAACTTCTATTTTTTTGCGGGTATATTGAAAGTAAAGCGAATGCTGTATTTAGTTTTGATTCATTGGACAGAATCATTTTAAAAAGAGAGAGAAACGTATCAAAATACGAGTTTTAGAGCTATAAACGAAGCCGTAAATTCCACACGGCGTCCAAAATAATTTATGCAATAAATAATTTACTCCATGATTTCATATCTCGCAATGTGCCAGGAGTTTATTGAAAGTAAACATTAATTTCTTTCACATTACTTAAAATAAATTGTCAATGTACTATAAATCCCGTTTCTATTCAACTTGCAAAACCTTTCTTTTAATCTAAGAAACTGTTCAAACTTGCATAATCTTTGTTTTCATGAAACTTGTATAAAAAACTTTTAATTCAGATTGGCCCTATATTGTTAATTTCTCAAAACTGCGCAAATTGTGGCGCAAAAAGAAAAAAAGTGTCAATACACGCGTTTGAAAACAGTCATACAATATAGATGGAGATTAAAGGTTTTATCTCATAAATCCGGAAGCCGCGTGAATAGCGCAATAAGTAACTTCAGCAGCACATGGCGTTTCCCGGGGCACAGTGCCGGTATTCAGAATACTTACAGAGCACGCTGCTACTGCCGAACCAGTATACCTGTGGTCTCTGATTACGCATAGCTGATATGATTTTCGGGATCATATTGTGCTAGTATCGAACTCACAGTTGAGACAGCTGTTTGTGAATAGACAGGCAGGAAGCACGATCGAGTCGCGTCGAACGCCAATCGGTCGCACATCCGAATCGCTTGGTAATGTGGCACCATCCTTATTGACTGTCTTAGAGTGCACTACAACTCTTCTGGTAGAGTGAGCAACTACACTGCCACAATAGATCAATACTGGTCGAGGCGGCAAAGAAAGCCTACAACAAACAAGAGCTTCTTGCACAAGTATTTGTGGCAGTGAAGTTTTACATAGAAGTCCTGTATGTACATACATAGTCTAGGCAAATAATGTACTAGGTAGTGTGCTTACGTGTAATTCCTAGAACTCTTTTTGAAACTTTATAACAAAAACAGGTTATTACTAAAACTAAAATATACTTGTTACATCAGGCTTCGTTGTATTCTAATAAATAACAATTGGGTACAATTAAACCTACATAGGTGAATGTGGATCTACCGAACTCAATTGTAGTAGAACTTATGAATAAGTGCCATTTACTGAACTTCAAAGGTGTGCAACTCAAACTTAGTGTAAACCTTGTTGGATAGTAAACTAACAACTTTGATGTTTTCTAAAGAGTGTAGAGTAACATACTCAGGTTATCAAGCCATGTAATAATAATGTCTGAGTTGAGTGCTCAGGCGTTAATAACAAATTTTAACCAGCTTTTCATTGTCCTAATGTTTCGGGAGCGGTTTGAATATTAACGAAGCTGGCTTAAGGTGGCCGTACATTTTAAATGTGCTGAAACATGATCCATGGACGGCGAATATACTGCGTGCGCTGTGTACCGACGACCCTTTCCTTTGCCGAAGGCGGCCCTGCCCTGCTGCAAACAAATGGAAGCAAAATTGAGAGGAACTCCGGAACTGACGGTATACCTTTTGATTACAGAATCCCTTTTTAATTACCACGACCTAAATAAAAATTGTATTTTTATTTCAAGTAGGCGTAATTGAAAAGGAAATTGCCTTGTTGGGGGACCGCGCGGCGTCGAATAAAACTTTAATATGATGCATGCCTTTGATCTCTCCACACTCGCTCGCATTAAATCGCTGAAATACGAAACACCGCGTATGTAGCGCCGTATAATATCTAACTTGGTTTACTTGGTGCACTTTGTGTATATGCCGACAGTTTAGAAAAACAAGTTGAGAAATAATTGAGGATTTTTTCATGGTTTTATTTAACTTTCTATGTTAGTTTGATTAGATAGATTTGGTAGACATGTGACCTATTTATTATTCAACTTCAACGCCAGCCTTTTTCGTGTGTTTACGCTCTTCCTATCAAAAATTTACCAATCGTTCGTAGCAAATTTCCGCTGATAAGCAAAAACTTGCCTGTTATAAAAAAATCTTTATTTTCAGAAATTTACAGTTTGTTAAGTTACTTAAACCTACTATAGGAAACGGTTATGTTAACAAGGCGTTTATTTGTGATGTATGATCAACACTCAGTGCCAGGACCCCGCTTGGTGGGGACTCGTCTCGTAGCAGCTTCTCTCTACATACAGTTTTTCGCATGTTTATTGGATACAAGTGTAGCGCTACAAAATCTTTAGCAATGAAAGTGCTGATTAAGGTAGGGCTCAACATCGGAACTAAATATTTAAGTTACATTGGAATCGCATTGATCTAAGAGGCCTATTTTTTTCTGGAGGGAAATCCATCGTATAAATTTTTCATTTTTGAACAAACTTCTTCTTATTATTGCGATCATAAAGTTACTTTACTCGTATTTCTTGCAAACATTAAAAACATGCATGAGTATACCTGGTATAGGTACCTAAATGTAAGAGTACGGTACCTATCCTACGTTTACATTTACGTCTTAGTTTTATGAATACAATGAATCTTTTTAAAACACATTATTCTAATATAACCTCGTGCTTAACGCAACTGCCTTCTGAACCTGAAGACTTTTTAATCGAGGAAACCATAAACCTGAATGCCATAAATTACATGTAAAATAATAAAGGAAGGAAAATCTTTCATCCGCAAACGATTTACAAAGAGACACCCCTGCGGAGATAAATGTCGCCTGTAGCACGATCCAGTCGGTAAAAACGTGTTCCTAATAAAATCCCGTTCTGTCCCGCATCGCGACGTCATGCTCTTAAACTTCCACCGTATTACCCTTCGACAACCCGTCCACTCATGTTATAAAACATCCGATAGCATTATCGTATAATGCTCAAACTTCTATCTTCTCTCACACTAATTAAACCTATCCCCGGGACATTACGAAATAAGCGCGTTATTAAATACGAAAAGATCTTGAAATACAAAAACAACAACAAAAACAAGGGAAACGTCGGATTGGCAAAGGTAAGACATACGGTCAAAGGGAAGATAATAAAGCGTTGTATTTTTCATTCTAATCCGCTGCTGAGGGGGGAGGTGGGGGAGCGGGGAGTTTCGATATCTAAAATTACAAGCCTGCATAGAGTGCCTATCTCGAAGCACACCGTTCTCATTCCTTTATGTTCAACTGCCACTTTCAGTAGCATGCTTCCATTCGGACTAGGCATGTCCCAGACGTTCGCTTTGCTCGCTTTATGCGTAACTAAGGATTTAAATAAATTAGATGGAGATATTCTTTACTCATTATTGTGGATGACGTTTCACTAATAAGCTTTTGTTGGAATGGCGTGTGATTGGCGTTAAATTAGATTAAGGCCGGGTGATCTGTCGTGACAGACTGAAAGCATGCTCGCTAAGCCGTGTAAATGTCGCGTGGTACATGTCGTAAGGCTGCATGCACTTACGGTAGCGATAAAAACCGAATCGAACTTACAGAATGCAGTACCCACACGGCCCAAGAACATGCCCACACGTAACTTTGCATCTGCCGCGAGTCTGTCGCCAAAAAGCAAGGACCTTAATTAATTTAACCAGCTGCCTTGCAAAAACAAAAACATCGCGAAAGAATTCAAACATACCAATTCATCGCATCAAAGCTAGGACACTATGGATATATTTTCACTGCGAGAACAATACAATAAGTATTATGTGACGTTATTACCAATACGGCTTCAGAAGCAATACAATAGATATACCTAATACACGCAGTAGGTAGGAAAATATTGTCTTCAAAGCAATTTCCAAATACGTTTTTCCACCACAATACCCGACAAGAATTATTTTGATACAAGTGCTCGGAGTATGAACAAAGCAACCGGATCGAATGTAATAAAAATCACTTTAGCATTACGTAGCGACGGGTACTGATGTCTATCGGCATTGTGACACACGACGCGGCTCGATAGATGTCACGGGGGAAAAGGCTGCGGCGAGGAACCTACTATTATTTTTGTACTACAAAACGAAATTGATTGTTCTTCGACCTTTATGCGTTCTCATAAATCATTTGGATCAATCTTTATTCGACGTGTGACAAGTTTTTAACGTGTTATTTCAAATTTAAGAGGTTATATCTCAGCACGCAGACTGGAATAGCCATAGGTATTCTTGATTTTGTGATGACCTATATGACATTAATTTTCCAGTTTCGTAATTAGATTTATATAAGGTCCGCTCAAAATAACATATGACCTTCTTTTAGAGGACGATACGAAATCTGTAAATCAATACGTAAGTAATAACTAGTGTGGTAGCTATACCCACTTTTCTTTGCTGTTTATATGGCATGACTATGAATATGGAAAAAGTGAGAAGACAAAACTATCAGCAGCATTGTATCGTAGTGAGTGAAGGTTTATATTAGGCTCCGTCCTCCCGCAGGAATAGCTTAAGTTCACTTGTATTATGTGGATAAGTATTTCCACAAAATAAAGCTCAATCTTTATTTGCATAGACAGCCCAAGATTTTATCATATCCACCGTGGTGCAAATGTCGCGTAATGTGACTACTGGCGCGTGAAACGTGAACGCATTACAGCCGCCGCGGCGGAGCGCGTGTCACTTAATGACGTAGCTATCGCCGCGAACCTCACACCCACACTATTTATTATTTCAACTTCACCTTTTATATCACAATGCGAGTTTTACAGCTTTTATGAAATTCTTTACACAATTAACTCCCCTCCCGATGGAAAGGTACACGATAAAAGCGAACAGTTAACTTTTTTGTTAATATAAGTGACATAATTAGTTGCACGCGGCGACTGGAACGGAAATATGAATCTTGCGGAATGTGTTCCCCTAAAAATACGCTGCGTTTTTTGTTGCAAATTTCTTTCCTGCATTGCGGTTTACTGTTTTGAAAACTATGGTCTCCACACGCATATGCTTTAGGCACGTAAGTGTGTCCTTAATTATCTCAGTGGCAGTTACTAAACTTCTCCGTATCATTTACTCGTTAGAAGTCTTCCTGTTTTTCCCTCAGTTCGACGCCCGTTTTATAAAAAATCGCTCGTTTGCTCTTGATGAATGACGCGGTGGACAGCGAGTACGTAATTGGGTGTCGAAGTCTAGAGCTAAAAGCATACACGTGTTGCCGCCGATCGACGTACGCCGCGCCATCTGACAGTCCATTGTCTATGCTTTATCTGCCAGAAGGCTGTAGACAATAAATCGTCCATGTAGCTTTGTGTCGAACTAAGTGGTATACACGGTTGCGATCAAGGTGCGCGTGAAATATCGTCCCGGAATGTTATTAGAAGGCGGCGGAATACCCAATCGATCGGCGGCTTTTTACTCGGAGAAAGCCTTTTTGCACCGCCACCACCGCTACCCAGGTTTGGTATGAGATAGACGCCGACTCTTTGTGGTTTTTGAATGCAGGCACAAAAGGAATGCGCACGCAGACATTAAAGGGGGAACATGCTTATGAACTGCGCGTGGGTACTTGATTATTTAAGTAACCAGTTTGGGAATATTAAGAAACCTTTACGTTCCTGACTCGCAGTTTGCCTGTGTTAGATTATATTAGGTAGGTATACAGAAATGAAGTTACAAAATGCTGCTAAACTCAGTAGAACATATACAGTATATACACATACCTACTGGCAAACGACTTTTACATTGCTGGGATTAGGGCCTCAATGTAAGTAATTGATGCCGACCAAGTTCCCATAGCGGGTTGTTTTTGCAGAAAATGGGACTCGCTGACAATTCAAGCGGAAACTTACCGAGTTTTTAGGGTCTTTGTGGAGTTTTTGCGGAGTGAGTTTAATATAAATCTAATTTACTAATGATACCCCTTCAACAAGCTATGGGGAACATTCACAAAAGTTCCCTTTTAGGGAAAGATACGAAACCATAATTCCACTAATCTAATGGATAAATTTACTATGACACTTTATATTTTATGTTGTTGTCGTAAATACATGGTATTTACGACCACCACCTCTCTTGGGAATAATCAATCTAATCATGGATGAAAATATAGATTTAATAAGTACATTAAAGTTTAAAGAAATTTATTGCATGTCCTTTATAAGGCACATACTCCCAACTTACTATTCCGCAGTGAATTACTCCGAAAGGTTTTGAGTCACCAGGTTTTGATTGGCAAAGCCGAAAATGGGTATTCTACAGAACATTGCTTATATTTTTTGTAGGAGAAAGCTAATAGATCAGGGCTTCAACGTCGTTTATGTTTGGGTAAGCTGGGGTTCGATTCGAAGTTCTAAATGTGACATCCCCAAAATTATGTGCGTATATCCCTAAGACATTGCTCAGGGATAGAGCTTAAAGTATGCAGCACCTAGGCGGAAGGGCATAGTAAGGAGCTACACGGGCGGTTGTACAGGGCCCTCACAGGGCCCGACGTAGACCTGCCCGCTTCGGTGAACTGGCTACGTTTCGGGATCTCTTCGGGGAAACCGAAGGTTTTGTCTGTGCAATTGCGGACGAAGTTATCATGACAAACAACTACCGACAATATATCCTGAAGGACGGTACGGTCGACATTTGTCGGGCATGCCGCCGTCCCGGAAAGTCATTCAGGCATATCATTTCCGGTTGTGGTCATCTTGCTAACGGCGAGTACTTGTACAGGCATAACTTAGTAGCCAGAATCATTCACCAGCAACTTGCTCTTCTATAGGGTCTTGTGAACTTCGAAGAGCCGTACTATAAGTATACACCTGCGCCAGTTCTCGAAAATGGTCGTGCCACGCTCTATTGGGATCGCTCTGTCATCACAGACAGAACTATTGTAGCCAATAAACCTGATATCATGCTGACAGATCGATCGAAGCGCCAGGCAGTGCTCGTTAACATCACTATCCCCCATGACGAGAACCTCGTGAAGGCCGAGAAGGACAAAGTCAGCAAGTACCTAGACTTGGCACACGAGGTGACCGGCAAGTGGGATGTTGATTCAAGGATCATTGTCCTGATAGTCGTCTCCAACTTCATCCATAGCTCTCTGTTTCTTCCAAGACTCATCCAATATTTTCCTACTACTTGAGTTAGGTCGTCAGCCCACCGTTGGACCGGCCGGCCTACATGCCTCTTCCCCAGTGGTCCTCTCCATTTTGTGGCTTCAATAGCCCATTTTCTGTCGGGGTAGCGCGATAAGTGCCTGGCGCGACGCCATTTCGAGGCTAGGGCCTGTGTGAGAGCGTCAGTCGATCGTGTCCTCTGTCATTAGATTAAATTATTTTTCACTTCTTATTTTTGTATTTTTCTAATTTTAAGAGGTTTCTTTTCATAGCTCTTTGTGTTGTTCTGATTTTTATTCTTTTCGTGAATACCCATGTTTGGCTCCCGTATAGTAGGCATGGATACCTGTATCCTTATACAGGTATCCATAATCAATTTCTTCGTATGTACCTCCAGTTACGTTAATTCTTCTTGTTACTTCTTCTTCATTATTTGTCTTTTCAAACGATACTTGTTTCCCCAAATATATATAACTGGTGAAGTAATCTATACTCTTCCCTTTAACTGAAATGAGTCTTTTGTGGCTATTAGTAATTATTTCAGTTTTCTTTGCATTCATGCCTAGTAAGACAATGTCGCCTGCGAATCTTAAGTCACTTAAATATCGGTTTCCAATCTTAATGCCTTTTTTAGACCAGTCGAGCTTGCGAAATATTTTTTCAAGAACAGCAATGAAGACTTTGGGTGACAGTGGGTCGCTCTGTCTTACTCCTGTTCCTATAGTTATTGGTTCACCTTTAGATTCGAGCTTCACTACGTTAGTGCTGTTATTATATATGTACTTTATGATGTTGATGTATTTCTGATTGACCTTAAATTGGTTCAGACCTTCCCAGATTTAATTGTGAC
Organism: Epiblema foenella; assembly: GCA_963556455.1. Taxonomy (NCBI): domain Eukaryota; kingdom Metazoa; phylum Arthropoda; class Insecta; order Lepidoptera; family Tortricidae; genus Epiblema; species Epiblema foenella. Next base: position 17,999,355 of record OY747099.1, on the reverse strand, counting down.
TAATACTGTCAAATGCTTTGCTATAATCTATAAAGGCCACATATAAGGGCCTGTTAAACTCATTATATTTTTGTATCATTTGCTCTAGTGTTTGTTTGTGGTCGGTGGTACTGTAACCTGAGCGAAAACCAAGCTGTTCTATTGGTTGAGTGTTGTCAATTTCATGCGTAATTCATTTTAGGTTCATGGAAGAAAAAAGCTTGTATGCGCTTGCTAGTAAGCTGATAGGTCTATTGTTTCCTATATCTAGTGAGATCTCTTAGGGATATATTATGTATATAATTTTAACAAGATAATAACGATATAAAAACATCTAATATCAATGAACCAATAGTGTACTCGCTGAAGGTCCTAACGTAATGAAAGACGGGACATAAAAAGTAAACTGACTCTACCATTCTAGCAGTGCATCACGAAGATACTTGTAAATCTAGATAGTTGTCAACTACAACATGTTTTATGCAAAAGTATCTCGGTCTGTTTCCTTATTTATATCTGTCGATTTAGATGAAACTACGTACTCTAATTCGGGAATCGTCACTTAAAGTAACCACTTGTATGGGAATATCATTGTCAAGTTCTACCTGCTCAGACAGATTCGATGCTTCACCTAATAATTAACGAAATGTTATATATATTCTCCTTGTATTTCTTTCAAAACATGTGTCAGATCACAGGCCCTAATTTTGATCACAAACGGTGCGATTTAATATTGTATCAGTATGGCGGAATATGTGGGCAGTCGATATGAGACAGGAATAGATTATGAGGTTTAGCCCACCGGCCGACGGCGTGACGGTCTTTCGGCCATTTCATTCATTTCCTGCTTGTCATCCCAGACTGATCTATGGAGTGCACTAGATGTACGAGATTGTATGTCGTTCGTAGGTAAAGCATGACAGCGACATTGTGCCTATGAACTCTATTTGAATTCAAATTAAATTATTTACATACAATTATTACACACAAAATTACAATTGTTAACATTAAAACAAAAGGTTAAGTTGCACAAAAGGACTAATGAATTTCTTGTTCATTTATTACCTGTTAATTGCATAATGTAATTCAAAAGCGACTGACTAAGAAAGACCAAATTACCAGAAAGAAACAAAAGTAGGTAATTTGGCTGCAGTGGATATTTAAGTATTAGAGTAAGAAAAATCAATTGAACATAATTTGCTTATAAATAATGATGTAAAATTGGTAGCACAAAATATTTATCATGGCTACATTTTTATTTTTTCATTTATATTTAAGGTTTTTGATTAAAACCATAACTGTATAAAACGCGTGTGACGTGGGGATTATTGTGCATTCTCTCTCATCTATGAGAGGAGAGCTGTGAATAATCTCTAATTTTATTAAGCATATGTATTTCGGGAAGCGTTTCGCACTAATGAGTCCATCCTCAAAGAGCTTCATATTAAAGATCCCCCTTCGTCAATTGTACAACTGAAATCTGAAGTTTTTTTGGTCACATCTTCAGAAATGAAGATTAAATAGAGAAACTCGTGGTTCAGGGGCAAGAGAGCACGTGGCCGATCACCAACTCGCTGGACTGACCTGTTAAAAAAGCTACCGAGTCCACCATGGTCCAATGTACTCGTGATGCTTCTAACTGGCAGGAATGGAAGCTTATCGCTAAGACAGCTGTCGTCGAAAGCAAAAACAACCCACCGAACATCGCTCCGTGTAACTCGTCAGCGCAACCACGACCACTCTGGCAAGAGTGACCGACTAGGAAGAAGATTTAGCGAAGGGTATTTTTATGTTCAGTTGTCCGAGTCATAATCGTAATGGAAATAAAAAATACGCGTAAAGTGAACTACAAATGACTGTGTTTTAGAATAAATATGCTGGAGCTCGCATGTTTCAACCCGATCGACACAATCCATACCTAATGTGTCCCATGTCACATTGATACGTCTCTTTTCATTGTGAGTTGCTCGTCCACATCCCTGTACACCGATTCCATACAACATTGCACTGTTTTACTTTATAGATTAAAAGTATGAAGCTTTAATTATTGTTCAAAGGCTCTCATTCAGTGGTGTGATACACGACTGATCGTAGTATAAAGCGATGCGGCCATGCGAGGACGTTGCTTGGAGACGCCCGTGCCGACCAAGGGCGGGAGCGGACAAGCGTGGACATGTGTCTCGGGTGCTCCGCTTTCATGTGTTAACCAATAATCGAAATATGTACCTAATTATAAAAGAACTGCTTTTAGGTGCCTGTTCCATATTCGTTAATTGAGTTTTTGTGATACTTTAAATTCGGTTAGTACTAGCGGATCGGATGTATTATAAATGCCATTTTTATTAAATGGAATAATATATGATTTAGAAAGCTGACGAGATAGTATTCAGGAGGATTAAAATTAATTAATGATGATACCGACGATTCTTCGTTGTTTGTTGCGAGCAGCTGGCGCACACGTAGCCCGCGCCCGCCGCCACCTCTGCCGCGACCCTCGCTACAATCCGCCTCGCACTCGCTACGTTGCCCATAACTGCTATTGTCCGCCGCTTCTTATTTCTCTCCTTTTCACGCTCGACGATAATGGGAATTTCTGAAATTGCAACTATACACATACGGACCCGTTGCAACAGCCAGCGGAAATTTTGCTCTTATTCTCCTCTCTGTAAGTAGGGGCAGTCTATTTCCGAGGCGTATGAAGTTTATTTTAGTCTTTTTGATGTCCATATAAATACCGTGTGGGATATTGAAAATAATAAATTTGATATTAAATCTGGTTAGATGTTGGGTCATGTGAAATGGAATTGTTATTAATGCGCATAAATTTTCTTACCACATTTAGTGATGTTTTGAGAGTGTAGTGTTTCAACATTATGTCCCATCCTAAATAAGTTTACGTAAATTATGTTTTGTGGTAAATTTGTTTGAATAGGTCTGTTGATCATTTTAGCCTAATATTTAGCTAATAAATTATAACAACAAGCCTCGTACAACATTAATACCATTATCTACATGAGGTTCAGGTCAAGCACAGACTGAGTTACGTAGTTGTAAATTGGATATGTATCAAACACTGTCGTGGCAAAACTACGGTTCCAAAATTGCATATAGATAGAATTAGCAATGAAAGTTTCTATATAAACTGTTGGATGGACAGACAGATGTAATCAAAAGTTTACCTAAGCAACACCAATAATAGGTACATAATAAAATAAAAAACGATTTTTTTGCCCACTACAGTCAGCAGTAAAGATAAGTTAAGTATACTTTTATCTAAGTCGCTTTAATATTACTCGTAGCTATTCATACTTCTACCTATATGATATTATGTATACGTATGTGAATAAAAAATATTCTCTAAAATTATATTTTTATTTTTAATCGCGCTCTTCTCTAAAATTTTTAGCGCCTGTCAAATGCCTACGTTTGAAAAGACCTTATGTACAGTATTATCTATTCCTACAACTATGATGATTGTAATAAACGGTGACCCAAATAAATATATACATAGTTAAGGAGTATAGTAAATACAACATTTACTTTAGATCTCTGTATGACCAGCTGCGTATGCGATGGGTAGCACTTCGGAAGCGGAAACACGCGCGCACCTGGCCCGAGTGACCTACACATCCTGCAACCTTAAAAGTGTAAGCCTTTGATACAATGGTCAGCAGTTGACCGGCTTCAGAAAGCTCTGTTACTTTTACTTTGGTTTGACTGCTTGGGAAATTGATAATGAATTTGAACTAGTAACAATTTCATATTCAATTTCCTAAGCAAATAATAGGTGCGTGGATTTATAAAAGTAAAATTTATTTGATCCGTATTGAAATTGTGCGTGATTGTATTAATAAAATAACATATCTCTTTTCAAGAGCACCCATAATAATTATAGGCACCCATAATAAATATAGGCACCCATAATAATTATAGGCACCCCCCAACTAGCAAAATGGTCCTATAACTTAAACTTATATCCCAAAACGCTTGTATAAACTTCGTATTAAAGCGTTAGCGGTGACAGCTTGTTGTATAAAAGCGATAGGCTATACCTTTTTGCTCTATAAGCTTACAGAGCCAATATGTGTTATAACCGATTGACGTTAAGGTTTACATCACCATTTTATAGAGCTATTATACGCCAGTGCTATAGTGGGCAGTGACATAACCGGTACAGAGTTTATAGTAGTGTTTTAAATCGCTATTCTACAAGTATTTGGCGCAATAAAGGTATTCTAAAAAGAAAGAATACTAACGAAGAAGTTCTAAAATTAGTTAAAGAGAAGAGGACTTTATTGAAAATAATAGAAAACAGAAGAGGAAAAATGATAGGACATCTCATACGCCATGACGAATGGATCAGAACAATAATAGAAGGAAAGATAGAGGGAAAAAGGAGAAGGGGAAGACCTAGAATGACGTACATGGAGCAAATAAAACATAAAATAAATGCTACGTCATACAAAGAAGTGAAGGACAAAGCAGAATGTAGAATAAGCTGGCAATTACTCCACCGACAAGAGCCAAGCTCTTTAATATTATGATGATGAAAGGTATTCTGGAAGCTTCTATAGGCGTTGCTTTGGATAGGATAAGGATTCAACAATATGAGGAAATGGTGATATTCTGGTTTTACAGATCACCGTTATAGTACTTAGGTACTATGGTGGTCACGGCGACACTGCTATAGAGCGATTTTGTTGTATAATAGTTTCGTTTATATTAACAGTGCTTTAATAGTATTCTAAACTCGTTTTTCTCTCTCGAAATTCCTTTATACGGCAAAAGCGTTGTGAAAGGGTTTCAATTGTTCCTTTCTAACAACATACAGTATTGGGAAAGAGTTTTTGTATCCTTTATAACATAAAAATGACACCTAAATGTAGGTAGTTGCTACCTTTAAATGATAATTACGTTATTAAATGGCATCGTTATCTCGCTTATACAGCAATATGAGGCCACTTTAATGATACTTGATATTCTGTGTAACAAATACTAATATTAACATTAAAAATGGATTTCATGTATTTAATATACATAACTGTCAACTTATCGCATAAGTAGTACCTAGTCTTCCGATTCATTACCTCTGTCTTAAAAAAGTGACCATTTACAGTTATGGAGGAAAATTTGAACCATGATGGCGTCGAAAAACTTGTCATGGATACTATAATAAGCCTATAAGAGCGTCGGAATTACTTCTTGGTTTATGAACAATAACAATGGTACATTTCAATATTAATTTATTAAAATAATTAACTAAACACTGAATAAAACGACGGCGCATTGAGGATACATCATAAAAAGCCCTATAGTAGGCCGATACAGTACAAACATGTACTACAGTAGCGTCACGGTAGCCAATACAGTACAAAAAACACTATAGTAGCGTCACGGTGGTCGATACAGCACAAAAAAACACTATAGTAGCGTCACGGTGCCCCGTACATCAACAATTCGCTCCACTCGTGACTACTATAGTTCTACTAAATATATCATTAAATGGAAATATAAATGCCCCACTTCGGGGGTATGTAAACGTTCTATGGCCTCTTATACAACCAATTGCTGACATCAAATGGAGGTTACGAAACGTTTTATGGACCCTTATACAACTAGTTTTTGCTGGTTGGGCCGGGACCTACTTACATTATATTAAAACTGCAATATTATACTTTAATTTTTTTTTATTATTGGGATTTCGTTGTAGGAGATGAATACTTAATGGACGACCAATTCAAAGATACCCTAATATAATGTCTAAACATGTGTGTGGGGGTAAGTTGAAAACCCGTGTAAGATAAAAAAACATTCTGTACTCCCTATTCCGTGCATTTTTTTTTTGGTCCTGGCAACTTTATTGAGAACCCCATTTTGTTGCGCTCCTCACTCCTCAGACAATGTGAAATTTTCTACAATGTGATTTTTTTACAATCATATCCTTATTTTCAGTCTTATCCCGTGATTTGCAACTTCTTTTGCTTGGAATAATTTGTGTTTATACAGATGTTCGTTATAGTTATTTCTGTTACCCGTTAATGTGGATTTTTAAAATATTTCTTACTTTCCGAGTTTTTATACATTTCAATCTTACATCGAGTCATTTTGGCGGGTTAGGATGGTAATATTTATAATTTTGTCTTACCCCGGCCCACTTTTGAAACCCATAGTGTAAGGAAGTGGTTCTCAACACATACAGGTATATACTTTCATTCAATATTCCTAGATACGACTTTTGCAAATTATATTATACTGAACAAAACTTAATCGTGTAAACAAACATTTATTTATGAATGCGCGTCTCTGCCGCAAAACCTACGAACAAAGATCGGTACTTTTGCCGGGTTTATCTGTTATCCGTTAATAAGATTACTCCAGGTATGGGCGTAGGTGCTCTGCGAGGGGGACGTACTTTAAATGGATTATATTAACAATCTTTATCCCATCACATAAAAACAAAGAAATATTATTTTTATAAATAACTGCGGCCGTATGTTGGACTCGTTTATCAACATGATAATATTCGAGTGGGTGCGAGCGGTACCTTTTGCTCTATCGTGTCGATAACCGCAGCCATCATACGTCCAAAATATAATTATATAAAGAAAACTTTGAAAACCTTAATCTACTTGACCTCGAAGAGGGATAAGATTGAAATATCACTTTATAGCAATTCGAATTTTAGGGATAAATAACGTTTTTTTTTAGTATGAAGCAGGCTTTTAAACATCTACTTCGCTTAACTGTTTGAATGTATGCAGTAAATACCGCTACTGTGCCTATATAAAATGTTAACCTTACCCCCACAATATTTAATCTTGCCCCAAATTTTTTTTGTTATATGTTTAAGTTTATCTACTTTTTTTTATTCTGAAACTACCAAATACCAGCCTTTGTTTAATTTTAAATATAAAAAACATCTCTCTTTTCCAAAATCATAGTACCCCGATGTAATTTTCACAATACCTATAGCTTAAAAAAAGCCTATCATCTCGTCTAAAACCCGTTTGATCTTACCCCGATGCACCTCAGGTATAAAAAATCTTCTGAGCGGGAAAGTGGACAAAAAGAGTTGAAATATTATAGATACGCAAATATGAAAACGTGGCATTACTTTCCACGACACAACATGCAATGAATTTATTTAATCAAATTTCATACATTTCTGAACTACGGATTGGTGCATTCAAGCCAGTTGTAGAGTATAAAATATCGCTACAATGTCGAAACAGCTAATGAGAAGATTCGATATCGAATGAATTTCGATCAAAATATAATAATATAAAATTATATGATTTACCTTATTGCTGTTTAATTCCATTTTTCATTTGATTAACATGTGAACTCAATTTGAATACTGAAATTGGTACATGTCTGATAAACGCAGACATTTCAGAGTAACTAATAAATAAATTAGATAAACTGTCTAAATAACAAATTTCACGTGAGTTCGTATAAAATGAAAAACTGTGTACATATTCTATTCATGGAGTACCTACGTGTTCTCTCGTGTTTTAATAGAAAAACTTTGTCTAGCTTCATTGCGGACGGGTCTCGTATTGCAGAGGAAATAGCTCTATACTTTAGGTATTTTCAGTTAGCATAATAAGTCTTCATGATGCTTGCTGCCGAACGCTCAGCCAAGTGTAGCCGCATTCGCAGTTTGTCTTCATTCTCAATGGCTATTTACTTTGTGCCGCCATTGTTTGATACCTATAAATAATTTAGCGATGCCGAATTGTATTCCACAGGTAATGCTTACCTATTTTTTTTTTCATCTTAGTCTAAGTTACAGACACCCCTACCCCCAGAACCAGTTACCCCTAGAAAAATAAGACATCAGAGCCCAATAAAATTCTACAGTCTTTATACCTAATTAAAAGAAATGTATGATTCCTTGTCAGTTAAAAACGCTCATCTATTGAGGCTATGTTTTTGTGAATGGACACGCATTTTGACATTATCTCTTCATTATTATTTAGTACAGGAGCATTTCGGGGCAAAAACACATAGATTATACAAAACTGTTTATTTCGTAATTATCTTCTCTCTTCGCTGTGTTACTGTCTAAAATTTTAAGAGAGGCATCGTATCCTATAATCAGTTTATTTGAATTATTAATTCATATTCATGTAATACATAAAAACGTAATTTTGCAATGTCGTGAATGCGTAATATGCATATGGCGTCGGAATTCAGCACCGCCGCTACGAACAACTTCAAAAATCAACTTTCAATAGAACTTCTCGTCTTTCCACGACTTTCCATTTTAACTTCAAACTCACGGAGACGTCTGAGAAAACTATTCATGTTTATGATGATATTATCACTGAAATATCCTTACGTGGAATAAAATAAATATACTACAAATTGAATTGAAAGCGGCAGCTTACGGTTTAACATTTAAAACTCAATAGTCAATTTTTTTATTCGAATAATGATTGCTGTCTATACCAGTAGTCAGCTGAATATTAATTACATTTGGAATTGCAACGACGTAAAAAATATGAAATGGGTTGAATAATTACATAATATTTTTGTAAAATCGCAGACATTCGAATTTTGTTTCTAGCTATGATATAAAGACTATTTTATTTGTATGTAGGTACTAAAAGCATGATAGAGAACATCTTGTAAATATGCAACCTTTTATAATAAAAGGTGATCGCATAGCCATAGATCGACGATCGGCCATTCTACGATGATGGAACTAAAATTATGATTCGACATTCATAGCTACAATCACGTGAACCAGTGGTTAGAAACGGTTACATTTAATGACATTACTAACAACTATAGTGACTCATAACTTTCCAGTTTAAATAACAAGTTACGTATACATAACACTCCCCCGCCCGCGTGGTGTCGGGTTAGAATTGCACCACCCCATATCATCCGGTGGGTGTCGTAAGAGGCGACTAACGGAGAATATCCAGGGAACGGGCAGCAGCGTTCCCTGAAGGTCACACCTATTATTACTGCGATCCCCAACCCGCCTGCCAAGCGTGGGGATTATGGCAAAACCCCCCCTCTTGGAGGAGGCCTATATCCAGCAGTGGATGTCTTCCGGCTGAATGATGATACATAACACTGTGAATAAAAATAATATAAACTATAATTGAACCTTTAAAAGGAAAAAAACAGAATACACCTAATAGATATCATTGTTAATTGAAAGGCTGCAAATTGTCATAATTTCCATACAAAATCAAAAATTACAAAAGTATGTTAAAGCGACAATACAATACAAATACTCTTTATTGCATAACCTCAACAAAAAAAAACATAGTACAGTACATAATTACAATGAGTAGAGGCAAACAACAGGCGGTCTTATCGCTAAAGAGCGATTTCTTTCAGACCACCTTAGGGTAGCGACTTTGATATACTAAATACAAGAATGCACTAAAGCTTTGAATACCTGTAAAAATTGTCAAAAGATGCATAACCGAATGTAATAAAAACCTAAAGAAAACTTGAGAACGAATTCATAATATACTATTAAGAAAGAATAATAAGAACTTAGATGATATGAAAAACTCCAACAATGACGATTACCTATGTAACAAGTTTGCTACTACTTTCTCTGATGAAATTAAAGCAATCAAGCACGCTTGTAATGATACTTGGCTAAAAAGAGATAATTATGTAAAAAAACAGATATGTTTATGAGATGGCAACTTGTAGAAAGTTATCAAATCTAAAATTACAGTATTTAACAGTCAGATTTCAAAAAATATATGGTAGTGGTTTGTTACGTACCTATGTCTGAATTGTCTGCTCCACTAGTAGCAGATAAAATAAGCCAGAAACTAAGCATAACTAGCCCAGTAGTTGCTAAGTTAGTCAATTTATCTGTTAAACTCCATAAATTTTCTAATAAATTAAAACAATCTATTGTACGACCTAATTATTTACAAAAAAGGCGATCATGAATCCTTCTGTAATACAGGCCTATCGCAATATTATCAAATATTGATAAAATAATGGGAAAGTACATAAATGACCAGGTTGGTAACTACCTTACTAGTAAACATAAAATTTTGAACCCTTGTCAACATGGTCTCCAAAAACGAAAGAGTACCACTAGTTTATTGTCATAAGATGAAATAAATAATTACCTAAATGATGTATTTGCAGTATTCTTCGACTATAAAAAAAGCGTTTGATACCTTAGAATTAAACACCTTGCTATATACGCGTGTGCAGTGGGGTTTCGCTATTATCTCACTTCGCGTTCCTACATGGTGAGAATAGGTAACACCTTCAGTAGTAAGCAGCATACTGTGGGAAGTGGAGTGCCACAAGCTCGGGCTGTTCTTCTGTACGATGTAATACAGCACTGCTCAGCGCACATGTTCGCCGATGACCTCTGCATCCTACGAGCTGACACAGACCTCTTAGACACCGTCCGCCTATTTCAATGAGATATTGATTCAGTCATTTAGTGGTCCCATGACAATGGAATACTTCTCAGTACTAATAAAACCAATATTTTATTGATCCATTCGCCACATTTATGTCCCGTTGGCACTCCTCCCCCTATGTATACGCACACCTTTGAATGTCTTCATAATAATATGGTAAATTATACTTGTGAACCCATAAAAAGATCTACATAAGTATGTAACTTATTTAGGCATGAAAATAGATGAAAACTTCTCTTAGTTTGTTCATAATAACTTTATCTGCGATAAACTAAGAATATTATTAAGCAAAATCTTTCATCTAAGTTTCAAGATTCCAGCATATTCCAGTTAGCACTTTAAGATGCTTATATATGTCACTAGTTGACTCTATTCTGAGTCATGCCCTTGACAGCTATGGACTCACAATTAAACAAACATTTATGGGTTAGAAAACATACAATCTAGATTTATAAAGTTACTAGCTTTGTCTGCGTCTTCGTCTTTGACTTCGTCTGCGTAAATTTCCATCCCTTCGAGGAATCATTTTCGGGATAAAAAGTATACTATATGTTAATCAAGGCTATAAATTTGTTCTATATCAAGTTTCATCATAATCTGTTCACCCGTTTTTTCGTGATTTCGTGAACAAACATCTAAACATCCAAATATCCAAACATCTAAACATTCGTACTTATAATATTAGTAGGATTAGTAAACAATAAAACTAGACAAAAATGTTTTGCAGAATTTCTAAACTACTGCCTTTTAGTCTTAAACATAAATATCTACTTGGTATAAATAAGCAAAGCAGTCTAGCTCTAAGAAAAGCTTGTTTAAAAAGTCGATAGTTACATATGTTACTAGTTACTATATATGGGCTATGGCGTCCGGTAAACTGAACAACGTACCGAAAGATAACAACTATTATGGCAACAGAGCTCTAAAAAAACATATCACGTCTTTTGAACAGCTTATCAGAAACTATCAGCCATAAGAGGATGAAATAAGACTCAAAAAAATGAAAACAACATTACTTAAGTATAATAACCCTCAGGCCTAACTGTATGCAATTGTACGTAACATGGGTTTAATCTAAACCTATTTACAAATTAGTTAACTCTGTACTGTACTTTGATCACACAGACAAACTGGTCCGATAGTTTTGTGAGACCCTGATAATCAATATGTTTTTATACTCTGTTTTTATCATTAAATCAATAAATAATAATAACAATAAACAAATATTTATGGTTTGTCTAACGGTAAGCGACTAGGTTTTAAGACCTTGCAGCTATATAGTGTACTCGTAGATATATGTTTATTGTATTATATGGCTGACAGTGTCGTATTTCGACGAAAATAAGAAAAGGCATTCAAGAAAGTCCTTATCACATAGTTGGCGGGGGCGCGCATTATAGTCGCATTGTTAGCGCACCGGTGAGCGGGATGATTCTCGAGAACAATATTTTCATTTTAACGGGAGAATCTGTTTTGGGATTTCTTCCCGTGGCAGTGGAACGGTAAATTCGGCGCCTGCGAGCGGTCGACCACGTCGATTCGATTTGCTCTAACGCGATAGTCACACATTCAGCTCCCGGTGGACCGTGTAAGTGCTCCATTCACTATGTAGACCATTATTAATACATCCCCTCCCCACTCGTCCTCTCAAGGCCCTTATTGTGTGCCGTTGCGAGTTAATCCGCCGGCCAGCAAAGATCACCGATCGAATGCGACCGACCCAGCTTTGTGAAACGTAATAGGGTCCTACGGTTAAATGCTGCGTGTCATTTTTGGTTTGCGATTGTAATTAGCTATTGAATCGCTTTGCTTCGAGGGAAGAGTTCAATTATCGCGCGACGCTCCATCGAACTGATTGATTGGTTGCGGCCCTGCTTGTATCCGTCTATTTGATAGACACACTGCACGTAAATGTAAATTACTAAGGGGCTACGATGGTTAGCTATTATTAGCTTTATTTAAAGCTTAATGGATTATTACAATGACAGGTGTCGCGAAATAGTTTGTTAGCAAACATGTTCCGTAAATAAACTTTTTAGATGACATGTGTGCGTAGGTATTTTCAGTGGACGCGTAGCGAATACCACAAGTCGGAAACACACCTCAGTGATGGCCGAGGGGGAAGAGTAGACACGAGCCAGGAATCGATCGCAGCCGGAACAGCAGGCCGTCGCGACGGACGAGTGGACGTCCCAGAGGACTTGCCGAACAAAGCTCGGCAAAGCAATTTAATGTCATTATCATCTATACAACCTCTCATAACATGTAAATAGGCGATATTTCGGGTCTCGCCAAATTATACAATACAATATAATACAAATACTCGTTATTGCAATTATCATCTTATTCAAACTGGAATAGAAATTATATCAAGTAGCCTATCTCTAAACAGATATTTATGCAGCGCAGACATTGTGTTTTTCTTAGAAAATAATTTAAATAGCCGTTAAATAGTCATATAACCGACTCGACGACATACTAATAACGCAATAAACTGACTCTGTGGCCTACAGAAGACTTTTATTGACAAGCTCAAAATACCTACGGTTATTTCAAGTAGTATCTTTATGTTCATAAAAAAGTCGTTAAATATTCTTTCGTCATTTTAAAAACTCTGGGATGTTCTTAGTCACAAGTTTATTTACTAAGATACCTTCGACCGTTTAGTTTGTCAGTATACTTAGGCGGGTACAATAAATTACATTAGGGCGTACATTGCAGTCCCACATTCCCGTTTTATATAAAATTGGCATAATTTAACCGTGTGGTCTAGCTAAACACGTACTTGTTATTCTTGTTACTTGCTTCTAGTAATTTAATGTTTATAGATGTGCATTAGCTGTGTAATTAAAATTAACTGTAATCGCAATGTTTTGACTTAATCGATGAATCAGCAATGCTTACGACGTATGCTACGCCGTAGCACGTAGCAGCATTTTTGACTATAAAAAAAATATTTGTAATGGTTCAATATTAAGACAGGAAATACAAATTGTATTATCTATGCCAAGCTGTTGTATAGATAAGATAAGTACTTAGGCACCGACATTTTACCAATGGTAGAGTGCTGGCTTATGTTACGGGAAAATGTTCGATTTTGTGAAAGGTACTTAGTTTGGAATCCTTCAGTAGTACAAGATCAGTAATGTACAGAGCATTCATCGCTTGAACCAACAGTAAAAACAACTGTTTTACATATTCGGGAAGGGGGAAGTTTATAATTTAATACAGATACAGAAGAAGTTGTGCCCAAATCTTGACCACGCTCTAATATAGGTACCTATTATTTTCTGTTTTATAAAGTCAAGTAGGTTTGTAGCGACTGTGAAACATTTCGCAACATTATACCTAATTGAATATATTTCGAGGAAGGGCAACAATCTCGTCTGTTACATCATTTATACAGAAATCCAAGCAATTAACTATCATTCCTCATTCCCATGATTTCAAAAGTATAATTATTTTAACCAACGGTACTTTAGGCTCCAGCCGCTTACAAAATATATTATACAATATATTTTGTATACAAATAGTAAAAATCCTAACCTAAGTCCTTACATAAATAAGTAAAAAGAAGTGATGCAGCTATCAGTCTTTACACTCACGCGATTTTAATATCAAGTTAGCTAAAAAAACACTTTAAACGAGATGATTAAAATCACGATCATATTTAACCTTACAGAAGACCGCAGCTGCAACAGCACCATAACTTGCTCTTTAAGTGAGTAAGTTGCCAGAGCTCTCGAGGATGCCCCAATAAGAAGCTAGGATTTGGTCTATAGTATAACGGTATATATATTATGAGGACTATAAGCGCCTTGTCTACGCGACGGGTGACCAAAAGGCTGGTGCGTACCTCGCTCAGCGCATCGGTCTTGCTGTGCAGCGTGGCAATGCTGCCAGCCTTCTGGGGATCTTACCACCAAGCTCTGAACTTGAGAACTCTTTTATTAGAATCGAATTTAATCTTATTTGTTAATAGTTTATTTAGATTCGAATTTAATTTTCAGTTTAGGCTATAAAGTAACTTGTCGTGTTTTACTTGCATATACTATTCGACCTCTCAATAAGCTTCATAACATGTGAATAAAAAAAGGATGGAGAAAGTCGTCGTAATATACAGTTGTATATCATTGACTAAATCCTCATTTCTTATTGGGGCATCCGCATAAAAATTGTCTAATATAAAACCGGTGATGTCAAGATCGGTAAATAATATTTAGTACTAAGACTACAACTACTACTATCTACGACCTACTATTTACTAAATACCTACCTACTATTTTTTTTTTTATTTGCTTCTAATATTTGCTAAATATAGTAACATTAAACATCAAGACTTATCGTGCGGGGCGAGAACGATCATTTCGAAATATTCTTTCTGTTTCACCCGTCGGGTTCTTGGGCCCGCATCGTGCGATAGAGAAAGTCGTCAGCGTTGAGAGTTTGGCGCCTAATTTCTCGCAGAACTAGTGCTTCGGGCAACGTTTACCACCCCTTAAACCTTTATCAAATGACAGTATTAGCCTTGATCGACTCCTTACATTCTTAACAAGGTTTAAACGTTTTGCTTTTTTGGTCATTCTTTCTCGTTTATGAAATAATAGCAAAAAACCAGAAGGAAGTTTTCGAGACAAAAAATGAATCTTTAAGGGTCCATACTTTCACTTTTATGCAATTGTTCCAAAAAATCGGAACATATAAACCTAGTATTTAATGATATCTACAACATTTCCAGAAATCATGCAAATCCGTTCAGGGGGTGGAAAACGTTGCCGCTTTTTGTATGGAAAAATTCTGCTCCGACATATTGAAATATAAACCTTAAGACGTGAGTGACCCGTTTATTATATTTCAATACGATTAATTATTTACTTGCACATGATAGGGCGTGGATTTATAATAATTAGGTAAAGTAACGTAACCTTGTCATAAAGTGGATGTCATCGTCGACTGGTTAATTAACCAGTTAGGCTCAGTTGTATAACTGATTATGAACCTTTAGATTTAGACCATATATCGGAAGATTATGTCAATACTGAGTTACCAACATTTTATCTAACGGTAACATTTCATCTAACGGTGCTTTATAAAACGCAGCCTAAATATGTACAATCAATATAACTGCCAGATCGTAAAGTGAAATCCTTCTCACTGTGAGCTCATCATAAATTGTCAAATATCAAATATCAAAATATCAAATAATTTATTTCACATAATTTCAGGTACAATGAGATCTTAGAAGTAGTCTTAGTATCACTAAAATTTACCATAAATGGCATGTGAAATTGAGAGGTATATACTATGGTCATTAATGTCAAAATACAGACATTAAGACTAAATTAAAAAATATTAAATTAATTAATTATTAATTAATTATTATTATTTTAATTAATTATTAAATTAGACATTTGAAAGAACCCTCACTTTTAAATAAAACGTGTTTTCCAGCTTCAGTTATTTCAACAAAGAAAAATAATTGATATGTATAAGTGTAAGTAGGCCTGACTCAAGTTCTGAAAAACCACTTGAATGATATTTATAGCTGTACACGAGTGTTTCTATTAAGTGTTTCATCAAGAGAAGCGTTGGGTTCAATGGGTTGCTTATGCACCAAAACTAAGTAACAAATCTCATAAAAACGTAGGTTTTTCCCATTAAAATCAATCTCATTTCATAAACTCAACGGTGACTTGCTTACAAACTAAAGTTACTGAAATAGACGCTGATTTTATTTATGTCTGTGCATTGTATACTATTCCTTTCTATTTCCACCTAGATTAAATGGGACATATGTATCCTTACACACTTCTTATACAATGTATTAATTATGTTAAACCAGTTTTAGCATTCACAGTGACCAATCTTTAAAAGGTCACCACGAGAAGGTTCTTTGATCCTTAACCTCAGCCTCAGATATTATAAAAGTAGCTCGTGTGGCATTTGCAGTGCTTAACTTTTACACCCTTAAAACGAACAACATGAATAATAAATGACAAGGTGAGAGATTTATTTCATGCGATATTGTATAACCACAACGTTTGTACAGCAGTGGCTACTAAACCATTGGAATGCTGACTCAGGATGCAGTGTGTGTGTTCTTTAAAACGCCAACGTCAATTAGTAGACTGGTGTAAACCACAGGCATTTGTCGAATCGACACCGCGCGAGGGTTGGCCGCCATCTTGAATCGGGGGTCAAATTAAATAGACATATGGTTCGTGCAGACGTATTGTGTACCACACATTATGTTGTCGCCCCTAATTATACAGGTCCGCTGATATGCACAGATTAGAGGGAGGCAGGTAATTAGCGTAATGTGCGTCGCGGATTTAAATTGCCCCGATTTCGCAAGTTATTCCATTCTATAAATCACGCCCACCCTATTCCTGTTAGTAAATTGTCTGGTGTGACGAAATTCGTCGCTGCTGTTTAAAATACCATAACAATGGCGTCAGTTTACAACTAATGAATTGCTGTAACTTTTCTTCCAAAGGCGGGGAAACGGGACGAAGTGTCACATTTATCTAAATTTAAACTTATGATAATGTGCGAGTAGAAACGGAACAACTGATATTAAAACGCAAGCGTCGTAAATAGTGGCACGGAGCATAAAATAAATCCAAATTGCTACTCGGCCTCGGCGACAGCTGCCGAGATTCTATGATATCCAGAAAGCATTTGCAGCACAGAACCGAGACGTAATATCATCGCGGAACTGCTCAATAGGAAGGAAAATCTCTAGAACGCGTTGTCGTTAAATTATCGCATCTCATCGAAAGCCGGGCCAGACGCAGCGTCAGCGGACCAGCGAGTTTAGCATATCGCCGGGCCCGACAAATCCACCACGACGTAATATAGACGTTAGCCAGGGTCGTCGTATTGAAGCCATTATCGAACCCTAATACTATTTGAAAAAATGGCCATCCTAAAATTGAACGCCTCGCGAGAAAGCTGTTCGCGAACAGACGCTTAATAGGATTGGATAAAGATGGCGGAGTAATAAAGCGTGTTCAGTAATAGATTTATATAAGATGTGCCGGCATCGCCTCGTTCGCCGCACGGATCGCCTTCAATTTACTGTTCGAGATTACGATTAGCTCCTCGATCGGGCTGACTTTGTATTAAACTTGCCGCTAGTTTAACCGGCTGCTCGCGGCTAGCGACACACGCTGTATACTTACACGAGCGAGACTCCGCGCTCGCTAATTTTCTAATCTCCATAACCAGGAACGTTATTAAATCTCACGTTAATTTATTTACTTACCGTAACACTTGGCAAGAAAGGATTACTTTACAACTTCGCAAAAAAAAGTTTTGCGTGCGTAATGTATAAGTAATAGAGTTTTCATTTGGTTTTTAATTATAAAACGACAATATTACTTATTATTATAATAATAAGAATCACGATTTCTCAGAAAATATTACTCCAAACTTCTCTTATTATTCTTCACCTAAATAGTACAATACATCGTTATAATTTAATTATAAACGAATGCTCGTAGAAACGTCATTTCAAAAACTTTGATTACACAAACAAGTCTTTGTCGCCAACCGAGAGTAAGTTACTTGTAAAATAATGTACATAAATAACATACGATTTCCTGTTTGGTTTGAGAAACTTTTTTCTAACCCTGAAATTGACTTTCACGTGTGACTTTTATTTTTCACTGCTCGTAGAACTTTATAGCACCTAACTGTTTGTTATTCGTACTTAGGTGCCAATAATTTAATTGAAGCCGTAGCTCTAATTATTTCTAATAAGAGCTTTGAATGTTTATTTTATCTCCAAAAACTGAAACACAAAAATATTATATTTATTATTTCTCTTAAATTCAGCACAACGCCCAATTGTGGATTAAAGAGGAGCATACACACCATATAATGTTTGTTGAAAGTGTAAATGAACCCGCTCTGTGGTAAAAATTTTCAAACACAGATATTTAATTACGGTACGAACTTAATTTGTTTTCCATTATGACAACTTGTCTGCTGAAGTCGCCAAAACTTTAACAAAACAAAATGAATGTGTTCCATTTGAAAAAACCGGCCAAGTGGGTGGACCACGCACAATGAAGGGTTCCGTACCAACACCTACTAGTCCACATTTAAAATCACTATCCAATACATTGAATCGAAAAAAGTCGTATTTTCATAGGAAACTCACGGCGCTTACGACCTTTTGTTTGGCCAAGACAGTTTTTAAGCGAAAACTCAAAAACCGTAAAACCTATATTGTTCAAACCAAAAGTCGTTGAAAGTATTTACTAATGCACACCACCTCAATTTTTTTCAGAATTTTAAACTTTATAGTTTGTAAATTAGAGGGGGGGGACACTTTTTATGACTTTGACAGCTAATATCTCACCATCGGTTGACTAAAATGGAAAAGTTTTTTAGAAACCTCCTTTTAAAGGCCTATCCATCGATACCCCACACGACTATGTTCATTGAATTTTTTTTGTCTTCCACCGGTTTCATGTATGGAGTGCCCCCCTAATTTAATATTTTTTTGTAATTTCACATCACTTTTATGTAGCAGTTTATAGATTACATCTTTCTACCAAATTTCATAATTGTAGTGCTTATAGTCTCCGAATAAATCGGCTGTGACATACGGACGGACGGAAGGACGGACGGACGGACGGACATGACGAATCTATAAGGGTTCCGTTTTTGCCATTTTGGCTACGGAACCCAAAAAAAAACAAACGATACTTGTTTAGTTATTATTTTAGTGATTGTAACAGTAACATGGGCTATGCCTGCCAGTATTTTTTTTGTAAGTATTTATTCAAAAGAGTTAATATACCATTTTTACTTGTTGCACACCCCTCGTCTAATTATGATCTTTTTTTAGTCGATTGTGCAATACACAAACCCAATGTTTATTATCTATTATATTCTGCTATGGCTTTTAAATCAAAAACTCGGTCGGCGTCCATAAAGCACAGACTCTCAGCACAACCTGAAACTATTTGTAACCCGGACACTACAAAATAGTACTCGATTGGATTTGCGGATCAGCCAGTATCATTACTTTGATACCAAAATAAACGAATGTAGATAATGGACGGCGGGATCAATACAAAGTAATCGCAAGCGGATCCAATAAGCCCGGCCAAAATAGCGGGGGGTCGCAACTCGCAACGCGGCAGAGCACCAAGCCGAACATGGGGAAACAATATGGCGGCATGCAAATAGCTCGGCCATTATCGCACCTGGGCAGTACCGTGCGGGGCCCTGACGAGTAAACAAGATTACGGGAATTGAATGGCTAATTAAGGGAAAAGAAGCGGCCCAGCCAGCCCGCTGACTTATCGCACCTCGTCTCTGCCATATTTCACGACGCTTACCTTGCCTTTATTGTTCGGCCGCCTCTTGTTTAGCTAAAGAGGCTTGTTGGCTTATCTCTTGGAGCCTAGGTAGTCTGCATTAAGTGCCGTCACAATCAGCTGAGATTTACTAACGCCGCTGCAGATCCCCAGTGCTAAATAATTATAGAACCTTGACTGCTTAACGACAGACTACAGCTACTACAATGTTATCAGAAACCGGCGTGCTTCTCCGCTTGGACGATTTGTTTGCATTTTCTAAGCAAAGTTTTATTTAAGAAGCAAATAGTCATTTACAAAAAATCATTGAACCTACATTATTTAGGCTTAAGAGTTTCCCTTGGTGTGCATGATTTGCTGCGATAATAAATCCATACACACTGAGCATACATTATTTCTTAAAACTACACATAAGCCTTCCTACCAGTTTATATATCATCTGCAGAAGCCCAATAAATTAAAAATTAACTTTATCGTATCATCCTTAAATTAACAGGTAGCCTGTAATTAGTGAGAGGCAATTAATCGGGAAGAAGCATAAAAATCTAACAGTTAAAGTTCATCGTAATGTTTACGTGCCAGACGCGCCGACGACCGAGTTACGCCGTATAAACTGCAGCATTAACTGCCCATTCATACGACAGACTCGGCCTACATCACAAAAGACGGCACTTAATCATTACTCAATTAATTAATTAGTGACATTTATAGATAATAAAGTGAATATATTTACGAGTTGGCTTCGTTAATTTTATGTTATCTGGTTAATTATGCCTGACAGCGTGCTGCGGGGTATCGCCAGTATCACCGCAAGGGTCGACTTCATGAGCCTCCAATTATTTTATTATTTTCTTTTAATTTTATTTCGGCCAAAGTGATCCGGGAATAATATCATTGTCGTAATTGCTGTACGTAATTGCCTCGCTGAACGAATTATGATCGCTAACGAGTGAAACGAAGGTCTCTGCTTCAGCTTCGACAAAAATGTTTTCGCATGTCCGGATTTCCAGATTTACGGTTGTTCTTCTCTACACGTCGCATTTCTCAACCGATTCTCGTGAAATTTTGTGAGCATGTTCGATATTTTTTTTTCTCGAGTCACTTTTTGGAAATTTTTAAAAGACAAAGTTTCTCGCGAGGTCTACAGCTCATAGAGCCACTAGTATCTTTGTCGTAATTGCTATACCTCGCTGAACGAGTTATTAACAAAAGTTTCTTCACTTTGTCAGTACTCGTATAAAGTGAACATTGAACAATATTTCGATGTATTCGAAGAGATTTAACTCGAAACGCTCTTCGATCTTTAGTATTCTAGTGCCGAGAGTGTGCACAAGTAATAAGTACCTATCGAGCTAAGCCAGTTTTAGTTGTGATTTACCGTTTCAATTTGATTTATAATCATTAAAAGTATTATACTTTTTAGTGTAGCTTTGTGTTATTTCCTACAAGATGAAAAGTCAACGAGTCCCCCGTGTGGTGTCGGGTTAGAATAGCACTTCCCACTTTCTTCCCGTGGGTGTCGTAAGAGTCGACTATGGGAACCGGGTTGTAGTATGTTGTGGGCGATGGGCTAGCAACCTATCACTGCAATATCACATTTTTGCCATTTTTAAACCTACAATTGCTAAATGTGGCACTGGAATTAAATTTCATGTGCTCTGACTACAGGCGTGAGTTTACGTATATGTAGATAAATCAAACTTAACTATGTATGTGAAAAGTGAACGATCACAACTATAATGGTCAGCATGATCTAATCAAGTTCTTTGGATCATATCGCGTTGTTGGAGAGTTCAATTTCATGTCTGATAATGATTTAAAGTCCGCTCCGGACGTTAAATGTAATTTAATTACATTGGGGCCTGTCGCGAGCCCACACAGAACCTAGTTAACACAAGATTAATGCATTACATCGATTATTACTTAGTACTTTTTATGCAATTAAGTTTAATCGGTTGGTTAAATGTTAACGAACGCCAGGCATTTATTTATCAGATTACTAGTTTTTGGCCGCGACTTCGTCCGCGTGGAACTCGTTTATATTGTATCTCCATATAAGATTAAACCGCCCCCGAGATAAAAACCACCCTATGTCTTTCCCATGGCCTTAAACTATGTTTAAGCGTGAAGAATTAACTGGGAGAGTTACTTTCGCGTTTATAATATTAGTATGGATTTTAATAATAAGATTTCATGCTCAGTAAAAAATTTAGTTTAGACTGAAGCCATAAACACAAACATTGTATTTTGTTCCCATATATATGATCAAAGACCCACATTACGAAATTTGTATTTATTAAACGGAACTTAATTGCAATGTCCTTGTCTGCTAGAAATCATTTATGTCCTTTAGTAGAAATACTGCATGAAAATCATTATACTTTATTAATAAATATTTCCTAAGATCACCACCAAATTCATAATATTTTATCTTAACTCAACCCTAACCAGTGTTAAATTAAAGGATTAATTATTAGGGTGGGTCGAAAATCACGAATTTCGGAGTACCGTAATGTCACGTAATCTAATAGGGCTCAAAAGTTGCTCTGTATTCTGTAGTTTACAGGAAAAATAATTGAAAAATTCTAGTTTTGGACTTTTAACCCCCGCTGTTATTTATAAAAAAATATTTTATTTTTTATGTTCAATCCATATTAAATATTTAATTCCAAACTACTTCAATGATTAAATAACACTATTTTATGTCAAAATTAATTATTTTTATTATATTTCATCCATGGTGATATTTTGTCATCATGTAGTCAAACTAGAGAATTGGCCTTGTATGTAAAATGCATTTTCATGTGCTTAAACTGGCAAAATTATGTTTAAAGCGGTTAACGGATTATCAGTGGTCTAAATACAGACAACAGCAACAACAAATATATCGATTAAAGCAACACGAGGAGAGAAACAGCACCCGAAAAACACAATTTTAGGGCTATTTGGTACTATTGGGTACCATCAAAAACATATAAATACCGTACGTTTTTGAAGAAAAGAAATCTTTCATGTAAAATTTAGATTAGCTCTTAAGCAAGCTCTCAAGCTTGTATTTG
This sequence comes from Epiblema foenella, assembly GCA_963556455.1. Classification (NCBI taxonomy): domain Eukaryota; kingdom Metazoa; phylum Arthropoda; class Insecta; order Lepidoptera; family Tortricidae; genus Epiblema; species Epiblema foenella. The sequence continues at coordinate 17,976,555 of OY747099.1, read as the reverse complement.
TAAAAAAGGGTAGCGCAAATTTATAAAAATATAGCGTTTTGCTTTATTTATGCCATAATATTTTAAGCTATCAAACTTCAAAATGCTATAATGTCGACTACTTTGAAAATAACAAAAATTCTCAGTATAATTTTGCTTTATTATAGTTTAGTTTACTTTATTAAGTAATAAATTATTAACGTAATTGTCACATAATTTATTTAAGTACTTATATAATCTAGGGCTTACCATCGATCTTTGGCGGCTGTGTTAAAAGTGTAAATCTAGAATTTTTTGATTATTTTTCCTGTAATCTACAGAATACACAGCAACTTTTGAGTTCTGTTACATTACAGTACTCCGAAATTCGTGATTTTCGACCCACCCTATTAATTATACCTAACATGAATAGTACATATTATTTGGTCAAATCCGCCTTAGCATTAAAATGTATATACCCTTTTATTTATCTCGGAGTTTGAAACGTTTTGCAAAGAGACTTGAACTAGCTATTCGCACTAAAACACTAGATGTTTGTCGGTCAATACTGTCTGTTTCGGTTTTCGCACAATATTTTCTGATATTACAAGGGACAAGTCCCTAAACTTTTCCAGTTGTAATTAAAATAAATGTAGTGTCTATCGGATTCTGGATTTTTGTTTAATAAAATGATTACAAAATCCAATAGTTGTAGTCACTCCAACAAATCTTACACAACTTTACAGGGACCAACCGACTGTGTGTGTCTGTGTGTTTTAATTTATTGGGATCACGCAGTCACCTAATCCCAAGTTACTGGCGTAGGCACCAGTTTTTCTTGAAATCGACGGCTAACTTCTATCGGAGAGTTTTGAAAATTCAGATGACAAGTGACGAGAAGTCTAAATGAAGACTAGGATTGAGAAAATTTGGACAGGTAACGACTCAAATCAAGTGTCCAATGGCTGGCAGGTAGATACTGACAGGTAGGTACCAAAAAACATGCTGTAAAAGGGGCATATTTCTCGTAAGCGTTAAGTGAGTTACTACAAAATACATACACTAGATTCACAAGTATTCCGTAATCCTGAATTCGCCGTTTGTTAAAGCATCATGCGACGATTTATTAATCTACAAAAATAATATAGCGACTTTTAGGAGACGCTAATAACATATATTATGATTAATAAATAAGTATGATTGGTCAAGTTCTATTCAAAGTTCAAAACTACATAGAAATTTGTATTGAACATTTTGCTTTCCGCAGATTGAAACACAAATAATTTCATTTTTAATTACTACACACTACACAACATTTGAGTCCATTTTCATAGACACTCAAGTAAACCAACATTCAGGGATTAACTTCTCATCTCAAAGTCACACGCCGGTACACAATTTTAATGAGCTGACAAGGACTCACGTTTAATGAAATGTATCTAATGACCACGACGTTCTCGTAATTTCAATCATTCGCGGCGCCAAAATCCCTCATTAAATTATGTAAACTTAAAAGCTTTTAGTGACCTGCGATCCCGAAAAGCCAAACACTTTGTCTAAAGGAAGCCAGAAAGTTCCATAATTTCTTTGCCGAGATAAGAGGCGAAAGTTCAGCAGGAGCAGAGATTTATGACATCACCATCGCTCCTTTCACTAAATAATAAAAGGCCCGCTGTAAAACGCGGCGGGGGCATAAAAGTTTTAAGTCCATACAACCCGTTTGTGTACGCAAACGGGGCATGTTGCCCTACATGCTCGTCGTGCTAGGACCGAATCTCCATGAAGAGTAATCAGACTCGACACAATAGTCAGTTGGATCATAAATCCTACGCCAACGCTCATTTCACTCCCTGGCCCACGGCTCTGTGTAATGCGAGCCTTGTTAAACTTTCATTAAAAAATAATAATTTTCCTCAATTCGCCAACTGAATTTTCCTAGATTAATCCAAAAGCATTGGACATCACCTACTGGGTATAGCCAATGCCTAAATGATACTAATATCCTAGTAATATTATAAACCTGAAAGTTTGTATCGATGTATGGGTAGATGGATAGATGTACGTTACTCTTAATCTCAAAAAAGGGCGGCCCGGATTTGGCTGAAATTTGGAATGGAGGTAGCTTATACCCTGCGGGTACACCGCAGAATGCTGCTAGTATAATCTATTTGTAATCCTAGTTTCATTTCTTTAAATTAATTTTAAGTCTTGTTTCAACATGAGCTTTGAAACGTAAACCTATTCACTATTTAACAATAACGCATCAGCAAAATATCGGCTTACAAAAGCAAAACAATTTGTCGAATTCGTTCACCTACGCTCGTAGCTTTATTTTGATGTAATCTATTTGAGTTTCGTATTATTTTTTTATTCAACAATTCCCGATAAAGCTACTGAATAGTTCAGATCACTTATCTATTGGCTTAACATTTTTCGTTATTGTGTGGGCTAAAATATAAGATAGCCCGAAAGGCATATATATGAAATATAATGAAAGGCACATATATAATATTGAAATGACAGTTGTAAATAGTGCGTAAACAAACTATTAATTAATTTAGTAAAAAATATTAAAATTGTTTTCACCTTGTGCTATCCATTACTGAATAATGATAATATAAAAATTTAAAGTATTGAACACTTTAATTTAATTGGAATTACCATCCAATAGCATCTTGTATTAATCTACAGAGCTAAAAAAGCAAATTGCAAATAGTTTACAAGCATTCCCTAGCAATTACCGGGGTCACTGGTTGACTCGCAGATTAAATCTAGAAGCGCCGGCACTGCGGCTATGCGGAGGCGAACTATAGTCCGCCGCAGTATTATGCTTATAGATATATTTATACTTAAATGTCAATACTAATTTGCTATCTATTGACTGAATTCTGCAATGAATACTTATTTATCAATAGCTGTTTATATTTATGTGGCTAAACTACAACGGACATAGCAAGGACCATATCATTTACAGCTTTGTACTAGCTAATGAAAGAAAAGGATACTATGGTTTCCTTCCCTTTACTGTTAGGTTCTCCTCACTCGGTCACTTTTTATATGGACATTTGAAACCCAAAATTTTAACTTTTACGTACTATTTTTAAGACAATTTCCTTCAAACTAACTCTTACAATTTTCAAAAAAATAATCAGCCAAATAGGTGTAGTCGCTCCGAAGTGATGTGCGAACATACGTTTTTGGCAATTGATTTCTATTTACGAGTAGGTACTAGCTGTAGCTGCCCGCTCGGTTCCACTCACATATTATTACGGCGAAACCAGGCTGTGTCATCCTTAAGGTTGTTATGGTGTTTGTAAAAATTGTAAAATCATTTTTGATAGATTTAATTTCAAAATTTAGTTTCGTAGATTATCACAACACGCTCACAAACTTTACCTCTTTATAACTTAGATTGACAAGTACAGGAAATCGGCAAAATGTTATATGTATTTTATAGTAGTGCATAAAACTAAAGTAGTTTTGGTCTAGCTGACAGTATCAGCCTTTGGAAATATTGCTTCTAATATCTACTAATAAATATACTAACTAATTATGGCTATAAAAGATATGTTACCTACCAAATCGGACCTAATGTCACATTTTATAAATTACTTGCATGATGCCCATTGGACAATAAATTGACAATGGGACATTGGTATAAATATTTATATTGCCTATTTTATTTTAAGGTGGAAGTTATTTATCCTTTGACCTTCATAAAAAATGCTGTGAAATTATTACTGATAACGAATTTCAGTTTTAGTTTGATCGTTTGGCCATCCCATTTGTAGCATTATCTAGCGATCGAAGACGCGACCGCGACGACCGCGGTGACAAACAACATTCGTGCCCGACATTTATGCGATGTCATGCCCCTCAATAGAAATGCTTCGATTTACGTCCCTCCTCCGCGGACGTCTCTTTTATTCCATGTTTGGTTGGTGCCGTTGCACAAATTTATTGGTTACCTGATGGAAGAGCGCTTTGAATCAAATTTAATCGAATACTGTTTGTTTATCCACCGGCATGCACAGCTGAACGATATTTTTAATAGAGTTTTGGCTTAGATACTGTAAGTTATACAAGTTCACGACTGCTCAGATTACTGAATTTGATAGAGCTTTTAACTTTTTGTGATGTATTTTGTATATCACTTCAATAACACCTTTAAAAGGCAAAACCTTCTAAATAAAAGTGATGAACCTAATGAATTCTCGAAAGAATTTATACTCTTCATTAATTTTGCTTTATGAGAATATACGTACTGTAAGACAAAACGACGAAAACGATTACCAGTTTTAATTAACGACATTATGACAGACAGACTGCCTGTCAAAAACAGGCGATGTGGTTAGAATAAATTAACAGACATTGACATAGTTGGAGTGTAGTTGGTTGTTTGAGGGCACGCTGCAATCGGATTTAAACGAAGACAATGCGTTCACGCTACAGAGGCGGCGGTAGGGAGCTATTTGTATGCGTAATAATAGATCGAATTTCGTATAATATTTGTTCGTGGGGTCGTTAGCAGCACCTTCGCGCTTGTTTATAAAGAAAACACAAAACCCTTTACCGCGACAGGGGCGCGGTGAGCGTACCGCGAAGCCCTACCAATAATTTAACCATGAATACAACCACAATATTATACGAGATAACATTAGCATTGTAATAACATAACATTATTAATTTACCTCTCCGTCTAAAATTACGCTTTTAATTAAACACATGACAAGCGTTTGTCCAACCATTTTTTGTGATCGTATCCGATACAAATGAATACTCAGAAGCTTGACAATACTGAGCGTCAGCACATCAAACACCTGATGCAACGAGGAATTTGAATGTTGGAAATCACAATGCTCATCGATTGTCCGGGAGATAGGATAGCATAACTAAAAGTCGATCGCGCGTGAACGAGAGTCACGCGCCAAGAGTTGGTATCCACACGTCTCGACTGTCCGTTTGTTCGTTTTGCTGTAAGGCGCTAAGCTTTCAAGCTTTGGACGGAACTATATGGAAAAGCTCACGCGGAGATTTTCAGATTACATGTTTGATATTATCGATAATAGAGCTTGTATATGTTTATGTGTAAAAATGTATGAAATGTTTTTACTACGAGTAAGTGAATTTGTAAACTGTACGCAACGTTTTCCTTCTTCTTCTTTTCGTGTCGATGGTTTCTTGCTCTAGATATACAATATAAATTATCCTAGATCAATTTATACGACTTTATATTATGATCGTCAAATAATTTATGAAATTAAAAAAAAAACAATTATAAAAAAATATCAAAATATTTAAATAATGATCATACTAAAGCCAAATAAATTATAAAATAAGTATACGAGCCTAAAATAATGTCAAAAGCTTAAATCATTACTCACAATACATTAAAATAAAACTATAATTTAAAATAAAAATACAATGTCAAATAAATTTCAATTTCATGAAGTCATTGACAGAAGTAGGGACTAATTTAAATACTCTGCTTTACTCTATTCACTAGATAATCTAAGGCTCATATACTCATGTATTACTGTAAAATATCTAAGTGGTTTAGTTAGTGGAGGTTTTAGTTCACTTAAATAACCCCGAAACAATTGTGTACAAATCATACTTTACAGTTTCTAAATACATCATTAACTAAGCGTCCTTTTTGGACAATTATTGTATCATTATATCATACTTGGACTGCATGTTTGCATTACATCGTTGCTTAGTAAATTTTCAAAAAATAATTACGGCGACGCAATTAGGTGTAACGTAAAAACTCCTCTTAATTAATCAATGCACTACAAAGCCCTATGTCTGGTTTAATTCTTCGTTCATATCCAATTTTCACAAAGCCTGGGGAAAATCCAGGGGAAAACCTCCGACATGCCCACGCGGGTGATTTTGAACTCTGGAATACTCTATAAGTTTGCGCTCCAGCGAGATTGGTTGAGTGGTTTCAACCGAATCTGAGGTACGAGTGAAATCGAGCTAATGGGAGTTTTGTCACTGGTTCACTAAACCTAGCCTAGCTGAGAAGAGTCCAGCAAGAAACTCAGCTAGGCCCGACCTGGGTTGGACTGACTCTACCCGGTGTGCGGCGGTACCGGACTATATGTGTCTGTGCTGTCGCGATCACGCGATGGACGTACCCACCGGCGGGAAAGTTTTTTATGTACCAACTTGATTTCACAAGCAAAGCATATCTACTTTCACTGATACACGTAAACTCGAGAGTTAGGTACCTAGTGAACCGGGATTGTGTATATACATTTTATAAAACTCCTACTTGTTGTGGTACGGAACGAGTGCACAATACTAATTTGCACTTGGTATCATAATTCCTCATCCTTCATCATTCTTTCACAAACCATCATGAATGCTTCAAGTGCTTTCGAGATTAAAAGTATTCAAGTTACAGCCGCTAGGTATTCTAATTACTGTTCCACAAGTCTAAACTTCTTGGATTATATTACATTGCGTCTGGCGCCAGATTACAATCGCTTGATTAAACGATACTATTAGTTATTCCATAAATATCTCCTTCATTCAATTATATATTAGTGTATTGTATTTATTTATATTAGGGATCCTTATATAAAATTAGGTTTAAAGTCAGCTGTATTTAAAACAAAAACAAATCGCTCATGTTTCTAAAATCTATTTTTATTTCATGACTAGCTTTTGCCCGTGAACATCCATATCAATTTATACTCCGTTGTGGCGTTGGGGGATGATTTCTGGAATAAAAAATGTATTCCACCTTGTAAAAAATAGTATTGTGACTCGTATATATTTTACGGCTCATCATGCTACGTCACGTAAAATTGGTAGGCGCTGCATCTCTTTATATTTACACGTACATTGGTGTTTGATAATTTTGGTAAATTCCCTACTTCTTGGGATTTAACTCTATCATTGTGTACTACTGAAACACTTAAATTTTGCTGGAGATAAAACGCGTGAAAAGTCCAAAATTAAATGATGATTCGTTACACTTTGCCGAGGCCAAGCTATATCGGTGCTGACGCTGGAACAAATAATCCGAATACATAAAGTTTTTGCGTGGCGCTTTAATAATTGACACTAACTCCTACCTACACGCTTTTGATGGAGTCAACTTTTTTGCTGGCAGGCCCACTGAAGTGGTTCGGCCCTCACTGGAAAATGTATGAAAAACAATGCTGGGCGGCGCATGGACCGGACTCGGCGCGGTGTACTGGAAGCTTTTTTTGATTCTAAGTTTTGTAATGGAACATATAGTCAACCTGGTTAGGTACAGTCAGCCAAGAAAGTGGTCTACCACTTTCGAACCTTATTTTTTACATAAGTATAAAAGACTCAAAATTATTAGGTATAGTTTGTAAAAGCAATTCTTGTAAACCCAAAGACGAAGTTCTTACTACTAATTTCCTCCTCCCAAACATTTACCTATTTACCTATATATAGACATAGAAAATATACGAAGCCAGAGATCAAACTCGGAGAGCTTTCTTCAATTTTGAAAACGTTAAGTAATTTACTTTTACGAGCCGGAAGGGCGAAATCAATGCAGCATAGCAGCTCAAGACTAAATCCCAGTGGAGGGCTGAAGAATGCGTCTAGCGAACAGCTGAAGACAGCCCAGCGGAGGGCTGAAAATTGAGAGAGTTTCTTCTCGCGCGGTCTTCCAGCTCAAAGGCCCAAAACCTGTTCATAGCCTCACTACCAGTGATTTGACATGATATCAAATGCGAACTACGAGGTAAAATACGAGGCTTAATACGAGGTAAAAGATAGAACAGCTTTTAAATAAGTATCACAACTTCATATCAAAAATAACTTATCAAATTTCAGTTAAGTATAGGTACTTTATCTATTTCAACTGTCCTCTAAATTAATGATAACTATTGGTAGAAAGAGATCAAGGTGCTGATCTGGCAATACAGAAAACCAACTAAAGATGTCCACTCTATTCAAATAATTACAAATTTAATTGTTCTAAAATTAGGACCTTTATTAGGATCTTGTGCCTTGCTGGGGAGAGCCCAGCGGAGCCCGCGTGCCGCGTGCGGTACGCCGGATCAGGTCTCGGATGGGTGACCGCTTTGAGTTGGAGGCCTTCGGGCGGCTTGAGAACTTCTTACAGTCAAGTTACCCTCTCACTTGACACAGGGGGGTCCAAGTTTCACCACATCCATAGGGAGTACCCACCGTTGCCTTACACGTGACCCCTGGGTGGTGCTAAAACTGCAGCAAACCTGGCAACAGTGCTATCTTCTCTAAGATATCACGGTTCGAAATAAGTGCAATACAATAAAATAAAACTGGGAGTATTGTCGCTGGTTCACTAAACCAAGCCTAGCTGAGAAGAACTATTGAAATGTGCTCTGTTATCGATTCTAAGACCCCTCATTTTTTTGGTAGTACCTTCAATGTACAGATTTTCGACCCTCTACAGCTTTATTATATGTATAGATAGATAGATTCATGATACAGTCATGCAGTCTAATCTAAAATTGTCTTTTTTTCCTGTCCTCAATCGTCGGTTTGTTGTACAGTCAAGGAAATCGAAACACTGAGATGACAATAAGGAATAAAAATGTACGTGTTTACGTTTCCTTTACTACATAAGTTTGGTAACGTAGGCTATATCGTCGAGTAACGTAGGCTGAGGTACTTGTAGTAGCGTCGTTTTAATGAGATCAGCTGTAATTCCACTTGCACCCTTGAGCCGCAAGTGGAGCGGTGTGCCATACTCCTGCAACGTGCACACGTCGTGTCAAGATCACGTCGGCGTAGCATCGCGCCGCCGCGGGTGACACAATCCAGCCCCGCCCGCGCCCTCCGCCCGCTGCTACCCTCAACCCTCCTACCACGCATGCTCCAATCATAATCCGTTTAGGGATGTCGTTTGTCGATTAAGATTTATCTACAATCATCAAATTAACGCTATTTATAAATCTTCAAGAAAGTACGAAGATTATTAGACTTCGTATTGGTAAAAGAAGAAAGGAATCGATTTGAAGATCGCCGCAAAAACATGCGAGCATTTTTGTAATTAAACGGTAGTTGTATCTCATGTAAAGAGTGTGGAAGTTTCCCTACGTTTGTGTGACAGAATTAAGCTGGACGGTGGATGGTGGATAACTCGATAGCTCGACATAAGATAGGGCGGCATTATCCTGTCGCGTAGATTGCGCGCGCATCAGCGTCGCGCGGAGAGCATCAAACCGCCTGCGGAGGGCGCCCGGTTCGCGCGTGTTCCGTGCCGCCTCGTGTTCGTGCGGTTATTTCTCACGACGCCTCCAGCGGCGAGGTCCGCTCCGTGCGCTCCGCGGTCACTGACCGATACCGTCGCAGACCCGCAAATCTGACCTCCGCCCTCATAAATCTAACGCGCCTCGCGATCCGAAGACTTGACGGCCCGTGCGCCACACGATACCACATGCACTGGCAGGTAGCTTCGACCCCGGCCCTCGGTGGCGTGATACCCAGCAATATTTTTATAAACGACGCAATATACCGACCCACCGCTTCTGTGTCTGACTTTAATTTGTTCTTTATTGTTTTTGGTGTTTATTGTTTCCTTAAAATGTGCTTTCACTGTAGTCAAATTACATGGGGAGCTGTGTAAACTGGGAGTTAAGTACGGGCCCGGCATATATCAGGTGCGTGAGTTGTTGATGGGAGGAAACTTTTGCTGTCATTATTTAATGATTACGACCGTGAGTTGGATGCATTCGATTCCATATTCATATCATCACCGATTGATTATTTTGTTGTTAATGACGAGTTGTCTTTATTGGGCCAATCACAAGGCAGTCGAGTGTTGATTGAAGGCGATGTTGTTAATGTACCTAGTTTAAAATAAAAAGTATTATTATTTCAATTTATACCATTTCAAAACCGGGTGAGTTATATTAATTGAATATTAAATTTTCATACATGGCTGATTTTAATTGACGACACTTAGCTGCTCCAGTTTTGTAGTAGGTAGTGTAGTATGAAAGCTCAATGTTATGTTTATTAACCCTGAGCTTTTCTAATCCCGGTCCTCAAAATTGTGTTTCATAATGAAATCCATGTGTGATATCAAGAATTCTATAAATTTCGTAAGTTGAGTGTACGCAGTAGAAAATTGGCATTTAATTATGTATAATACTCTTGCTATGTCTTTTACATGTATTAGTTCTGAATATTCAGAACGTGTAAGAATGCTATATGCTGCATAACTACATTATCTATGGCAAGATAAATAAACACGATTAGCAATGCAATAAAAGCAACCTGCCATACTGACTCGAGTCCCACGATGGAGAACCTGTCCACGCGATAGAGTCGCTAACGGCAACTTGAACTCGGACCCCGGACATCATTTAGGTTCGACTTGTTCTCGCAATTATGTGCTCAAACTAAATTGCTTCAAGATTCGTCGATCGCCCTAATGACTCGCCGGACCAGCGACACAGTCCGCTCGTTCACACTCGTGGAATCCATCATAATTTTGTTGACTCATTGTCCGCTTTACATTAGATCCCGTCTCAGAGACTTCACCGTGTCACGTGTCGTCACAAATAATACGCCACGCACACATTGTCGTATCGTGGCGGGCGCCGCGTGGCCTAATGTTCTGAGGTAATGCGGCTGTGGGTCGACAAGAGGACAATTTCCGGGCCCGCCCTACCTTCCCGCCATTACGCACTAGAAACAATTCCCTGCCCATTATAATCATTAATGACACCGCGGTACCATTACCGGTCGCTTAAACATTGATTTTCTTTTGTCGTTTTTATTTACTCCCCAAAGTCAATATTCAACCTATCCTTCTTGCCGTAACTTTGATATGAACTTATATTTGAGTAATATTTATTGTAGATTGTATGACAAGGGTCTAAAATTAGCCATATTACCACGAGATGGTTATTTTCCCGAACGAAGTGAGGGAAAATTGTTCGAGTGGTAAAATGGCTTTTAGGCGAGAGTTATACACCCTACATTTCACTTCGATTGCGAGAACCACCCACAATTAATAATAAAATACAATGAGTATATATGGCGGCAAATTTTTAAAACTGTTTTTATTTTATAGTTAAATTAGTTGAACAAAGTGTGTACCAAAAAGAACCCAACGATCCGATTGGCTGTTGATGTGTTTTCTGCATGCATAATTTTCTTATACCAGCCGGAGAAAAAACGTTAATTTAAAAGCAACATTTTGAATTTGCCTTAGAAAACGACATTGCAATTAATTTAGCGTACGGACGACGAAAGTCTCGTCGCTAACAGATGCAGGGCTAATGACAAATTAACCGGTAAAAACTCGCAGAAAGACAGCGCGACGGGAAAAAGTTCAAAATAAAAAAAGCCACTAGCCGGCGCTTTTATCTCCGGGTGTTTCGCGAAGACAGCATTTGTTTTCAACGACTCGAAGTGGACTCGCGGCTCTCGACACAACTGCGGCCGCGTCCGTTAGATCTAATCACCGCTTACCGTCGCTTTGATCTCTTATTCACTTCACTTTGTTTCAAATCATCAACAATCTTATTACTGCTATTCAATACAAAGCTATATATTACAGAATACATTTCAACTCATGATCGACAAGCAAACCGTTAACTAGAGCCATCGACAGTTCAGTGGATTGAATCCGACGCATTCCTCCCACGATAATTAATTGTCTACACAGCAAGTAATACTGAACAAAATGAGGCATAAAATGTTATAGTTGAGCTTGGGAACGAGACGTGGCGTGCGTAATTACCCGACGAGAATGTGGCAAGTCCTGCGGCCGCAACAGCCTTCCGACCGTATCACTAAACTAGGAATAAAGTGCTCGGTGCCCGCAACTTGTTAATTACACTTGGAAACTCAATAACATGCTGCTAATTTTATTACTAAATATTAAAATTAGAGACCCGAAAGAACATTTATTAGTGGCGATTACTGATTGTTTTAGTCCTCGCTGTTTCTTACAATGTTGATGATTGAACAAAGAGCGTTGAAACACTTTTTTCCTCGGGGCATCTATTAAACGGACAGGAATCGTTTCCCACAGCCCGGCTCGGCTCGTCACGGAATCAATATCGTCTTTTATCTTATGAGACGTGCTCCACATGCACACACACTCACGTGCCGACACACTGCACACACCATCACGCGGCGACCTGCCCAGTCTTGAAACACGCGAGATAAACGGACAAATATGAGCCAAGATAGCGATAATTAAACCAAATTTCTTCGTGTCTTGCTCAAGATCTTAAAACTGGCAAGCTTTAATTAAAGCTGAGCAAGCGTGATATTAGTCACTTGAAATAACAAACTTGTGGACTGACACTCGCTAGCTCGCTACATTAACATTTTACAAGTTAGCTTGCGGAAAATTTAAATATAATAAACATGTTGCTACAGCAAAGCACTCACAGATGCCCAAGTGAGATGTGAACTGATTCATTCAAGAATCTCCAACTTGCGCCAATTAAAATAGTTTTGTTTTTTGTGGCACAGCCGGTTGACGGATGTCGAAATATGTCAGAGCGAGAATGAGCATTAGTATGGTTCAAACGAATGAGCGCCTGCATTAAAAAAGTGTAAATATACCGGCTAAAACGTGTTTATTAGTCTACAACTGCTCTCTAAAACTGAACTACAAAGTTCTTCACATATAAACGTAGCACCGCGTTAATTGCTGCAGTATTGTAATTCAACATCCGTACGATGTTACAGCTTTAACACATTCAATCTGATGAATGACAAATCGATTGTTCAACCCGCTGCTAGAGTCCTGCATCATGTTGAATAGGTACCTACGTACCTACCTACTAAAACTATGCGATGTTGAATAGTAATGCAGTATGTAACTCCGAGTTGAGCGTAACCAATACAATTTCAAGTACAAGAACTAGCTTCACCATACATCAATCCACTCAGGAATACATCACTCTGGTTGTGCGCCATGGGAAAACGTTCGGTTGCGATGCGCGAGCTTCCTACTTGCCTTATATGCACTGATAGCTATTGCACAAGCTCGCAAGATTTCTGCAAATTTATTATTGTTTTCGTTTTACTCTGCAATAAATCAAATAGCTCAATTGAAATCATTGAATAACTTAAAGCTTTACGCTTTCTCCGATACTGAATGTACAAAATTATGAAATCGTTTTATAGCCGATACGACACCATCCATAATGCTTTTAAAGTGAATTCAAGTTCTGAATCGCATTCTCCGACGCCGACTAAAGCCCGGCTGATCCTTTCCCGTTTGCAATAGTTCTACACGCGCGGGAATATGCAATAGGTACGAAGATATTTTACAGTTCCATTCAATTTTATTAGAGTGATTAATGTCCTTCCTTTTATAGTTTCCAATGTAAATCGCCCACTTAGCAATTTATAGTGAAATTTACGATTCCTAAAGACCTAACGAGCGGTCGTTAGGTACCAATATTAAATATACAAACGATAGAAACTAGTAAAATTTTAACTTTTGATTTATTACGAGCATTTATAATAATTATCTTTTTTATATACTGAATAGCCTGACCTAAGCCTATTACGTAAACTCCAACATACAAAGTCGGTTTATCTTTAGCTACGTCCTTGGATAAAAGTTAACAAAATGAATTTCACAGTAACTTCACCAGCATTCACTGGAAGCCCGTTCGATAGACATCCGCCCGAAACAAAGTTTTGTCACCGGGGCTTTAAATTCCCCAATGTTTGTCAAAACACACTTAAAGCTGTCAGGAGCGCTTAAATCAATTTATTATACAGTACCCGGAGACTCTTCGGCAGCGGGCATGTTTACCTACATGTACTCGTATGTATGTATGTATGTAAATCTCGCGTTCGTTGCTTCTTCAAAAAGCCTCAAGGAAAACTCTAAGCCTCTTTTATATTCTTATTTCTATCCTTGCGGGATAATTCAGGCCCATAGGACAGGTTTTTACATAATTTTGCCGCGGCCCTTTCCATTTGCGATACTTTTCGAGAATCCGTTTATGTTCGAATTTGATGGTCACACACTGAACTCACACGGGAACTGGCGCTGCTAAATTAATAAACATTCTATAAATCACGGGTATAGGAGGGCAATAAATAAAATTTGAGCTGGGGTTAAAGAGTTTGTAAAACAAACAATTTTAGAGAACAAAAACGTTAAAGGGTGTACGCCTCGGTCGTCGGGTCGGGAGTGTATGCCTGTGCGGAGCGCGGGGCAATTGTTTGACATGCAAAGCACTGCTGAGATCAACCAGCCGCCCGAAGGGGCGCACTAATGCTGAAGGCATAGGCATGGCATTTAGAACCACGAGCACATTGTGTGACGACATTTGAGATGTTCTGGCCTTTTTTACGATGAGATTCAGAAGCACGCTGATGCATAAAGAATCCGTAATGTTAGTTAAAATCCGCAACCGACCTATTTTTAGCACTAAGTTTTCAAACAGAACATCGGCAATTTACTTACTATTATTCATAATTCAAGTAGACACACACTCTACCCACGCAAAAAATAAAAATAGGAGCGCGCTGAAAATAATCAATTACCCTATTTGTCACTTAGTTAGTCTTATAGACCGGAAGTTATTAGTCTCGTAAAAGCGCGAGATTTATCACGGGGATCTCCGTAAATAGATAAATAAATTCATTGAGCATTAATTATTCAGACGAGTTCACCCTCGCGGTCGCTGCTATTTTATTATTGACTGTAATTCAGTAGATCGAACCCTGGCCCGGCCCGGCCGATAATAGTGACTTTCGATTCAATTGATACTGTTCATTTTCTTAATTTTATATACTGTAAAAAAAAATACTTGAACAATTTCTGTAGATTGTACTTTTAATGAAATACTTTATTTTTGTCATTCAGCCAAATTAAAATAAATATTATTGTCTTTTGTACGTACCGTCGTTATCAAAAAAGTAATATATGCACATAAGATTTCAAGCTCACATGGTCATTTACATTAGAATTACGACAACAGACACAAACAAACACACGCACAAACAAACAACACACATACATACAAATATACATGGTAAATATCCCGTCTCAAATCGTAGTTCTAATATATGCACCTCTACGAAATGCAAATAACTCAAAAATATATATCAGAACACCTTGTTTGCTACCATGTATACGATTAGCGAAAGTAAATGTAGATTGTACTTTATATCACTATCAAACATTTAAAAACGGCCCCGATTTATAAACTTATTCGACACAAAGCGTATCAGATTTCCGTTGTACCTTGCCATAATTTATAAAATTTATAATACCTTTAATCGAAATTTTGTTATAGGTAATATCTATTTTTTTGCAACGCGGCCACACTCAAAGAGCACCCTTGTGTGAAAAAAAGCTGCTTTTATTCACACTCGACACAATGGCTAAAGCTCCGAAATTAAAATGAAAAATTTAACCGCATCATGTTGAACATGGGCGGATCGGATCTAGTTTTATTCAGTTACATCAGGTCTATTGAACCGTGATCCCTCGTCTTTCGTATGGAATTTTTTTATATAATCTATTAACTTAGCGAGCTTTTTCTATGGCACCTCGACGCGGGCGCAAAAAACGACAAAAGATCGAGTGTTAGCTGAGACGAGGGTCGCGGGCCGCAGTCAGCCGTGTGCGCCCGTTGGACGAGGTCGCTCGAGCACCTCTCGTGTCTGGCTAGCCCGATAAACTAATGACCAACCCGTTGTTTTTAGACCCTTTCAGTCTTTGCTGTAAATGAAAAATAAATAAGTGTTAATGAAAATGTGTCGACAGTAAGTGAGTTTGTTTCCCCGATGCCGACAAATGATCTGACAGTGTTAAGAGCAATGTAAGTGATAACAGGGGACTATTTACAAGTGAGATGGAAATGATGGGATTGTGAAGTGGACGGACGCATTCCAAACGTCGAGATGACGATGAAATCGCTGAAGTACAGCGAGAGGGAAGATATGATGGAGGGCTTCAGCCCGGTGCCGCCGCCGCTACCGCGCCGGCAGCCCGTGCGTAACATCTACGCCGAACCCTTCGTAGACCCGAGGTAAGTTTCCCTCAGTTTTGCAGCTATCTTGGCGTACAGGACTGTGATATTCATTAATCACCAGCTACATTGTATGCTAAAACTGCAAAACCTTGTAGTTAATGCAGTTCCTTATTTTGGTGAGCTGGATCGATCAGCGTCAACTGAGAAAGCTGTAAGAAATACAATCCGCATTGAGCATCTGAGCACGAGAGAAGCTGTTTGCCGTCAGTATTATGACAAGCTGATTGTAACTAAGTGTAGTTAATTGCTACATCATATTGACATTCGGATACGCAACGCAAAGCCTCCAAATGTAAACTGTGTACAAAACTATGGTAGAGTTAAACATTGAAGTAACAGGTAAATTTAGATTTTTGGCAGTTTAAATTCGATCTACAGAAACTGTGTCCAATTTTGATAGTTGGTTTGGATTTAGCTGTTTTGAACTTCTAAGGGGTCGTTGCGTAGCGTAACCTGCCAAAACAGCCGACTAGCAACTAACAGGTAAGCCATGCATTACTAATTTACTAATCAACATTAGCCGATCCTAGCTTTTTCCTAGGCATGTTGCAAACTTACACAAAGGTCCATTGATGCGGACATACTTATCTAGCTGCTGATACTCTGGACCTTCCATTTTCACTATAACACCTTCATATCAGTTACTGTTACGAAAATTTCCGATTAGCTTTTTATGACATAGTAAAACACTCGAAACAAATTAAACGTATAGGTAAGGCAATACATTTAATTTTATCGATACTGGATACACATGGAAACGAGCAAAACAGACAGATATTTAGTTTGAGGAGTCAATATATCCAGCCAAATACAATATAACTGTTCTATATTCTGATATGAAATCCAATGAAAACGGTCTAATTAGAAAATAAACACAACTTAGTAATCATGTAAGATGCTGATGCTTGAGGCAATTTCGAACATTTTTACATAAACAACACATTAATATAAATAAATACATGATACACCCAATAGAAAGGAAGCTCTTAAATGGAACGAGGAAAAAAGTATTCAATAGAATCGACTAGCTACTAGAATCAGTTAACGGCATTTGTTTACCTTCCCGACCCCAGCAGTGCCACCCCCCGTGTTTGTTCCCTCTTCAAAGTAATAATAAAGAGCCTGAAGCCAGAAAACATCTATTTCATATAATATATATTGCACGACAACATAGACAGGGCAAGAAACCCCAGAAATATCTGAAGACCACAGAACATTATTAAAGTAAGGCACTACACAAAACTAATTCAGCGGCTCTTATTCGGGGTCTCCTTTGGGGGTTTTGATCGAAGTTCTCACAGTAAGCAATCTCGTTCCGAAATGTATTTCATTCGGTGGATAAGGGATACAATATGCAGGATAGTGCGCGTGCTAATGGTTTGCGGTTGGCTAAAGCAACCTCAACGTGCGGAGTTCTTTCGCCTATATCCATAGTAACCTTCATAATCATAAATCATTATTTTTATACGTAAATGTCGATGCCGCACGTTCGAACGCCGCTCAATGCGCAGTTACTGCCATCTGCGACACCCCAATTGCTGTCCTGCTTAATTTCGATAACTTCAAGGGTGAATCCCAACTATTAATATTGCAAAATGCTGGCATAATGTTCATGTCCTTACCTAAAGCCAAATACAAGATTTTTCTTATTGTTATTTGTCTACGAGTATCTGTACATATTTCAGTGGTCGAGTGACGTGTCTCATCTAAAACGTTATTCAAAAAAAAAAAAAAAAAAAAACAAAATTATTTTATTTGCCATAAGTAATTATTTTATTTAAGGCTCGTTTATATCAATGGCATGACATTATAAGAATATTTACCACTAGCCCACCAAAACATTAAGAAAAATTCCACTGATTTGGAAAACTGAGCCAGACGATCGATTCTCGATGTTTATAATACCTCGCCCTACCAAGTCAAGAACTGTAAACGCATCAAATATATTGCTGCAAATGCATGAGAACTCCATAATTATATGATAATCAGAAGCAACGAACCCACAACAAATATTAACTAATGTAAGCATTTCGACATGGTAGAACGATAATCGATAACGGAAATACTTTTTAACGCCACACTTGAGGAATGTAATTTTCTTTACAACGTGTTAACAAGGCTAGGATACAACGAGGCAAGGCAAAGCTGTATGACGGTTAAGTGCACGCAACAATGGCGGGCAGATAGCATCGCCGGCCGGGCGCCCCTTGCCTCGCCCAGCGCTCTGTGTTCACTCCGCCAGGTACGACTACGACCACCAACTGTCCATAACACTTTACCTTTAAAGACACTCAATATCGAATTTAGGCAACTATAACAATAAGACTGTTCGTAATTGCCCAATCATAGAAATAGAAACTGACGTCATTGAAAACCAGAGAAGTCTTTTATTCAGAGAACAAGCAACAGATATCAAAGGATACAAAATAATTATGAACTTGTTCAAGTTGTAATCTTGGACCCCCTTTGTCCATATTCCCGCCACAACTTTTCAGTCTCAATCGTGAACCTCTCAGACAGGTATTGTTTTGTTTGTTGTTTAATCCAGCGGTCATGCTCCGCTGTGAAAGGACCTCTCTGTTTTAATACTACACAGATTACGCTCTCGCAGCGGAAAGCTGCTTATTATACTTTTGTGCTAAAATATTCCGAACAAAGCACGTAATTAACTTTATGTAAATTAAGCTAGCGACGTAATTAATTTAAGTTCTTAAATAACTTCTATTAAATATTCATGACTTTTAGTAGAACCATAAAATAACTGATGTTAAACTAATAGGTTAATTATTTCACGTTCCAAAATCAACTTTAACTTGAGAAAATCTGTTATAAGTTGTTAATGAACGTGAAGTAAACAGCGTAGCTACCGTAAACATTAAAATTATGAGTAAACGCATGATACGTCCACCGAGACACGCTCGATGCAGAGCATCAGAAGTTTGGGCTGGTGGTTAATATTTGATCGCGTGTGGAGCCGGCAAGTTTGACTGAGTAAGAAAATGATTTCCATACGGCCCGGGCAGCGCAAACACAGTTCGCCCATCAAACTCCAACACAATCGTGCAACTTAGTTAATAGCGTTTAGACGGTCGCATCGAACGCAAACTGCTTCGTTCCCTTCATACGGGTCTGCTTTGTATCAACATCCACTAAAACTTCATCTGTGATATTACAATCCCAATTGAAGCGATGTAATTAGACTACTACAGAAGTAGACGAGTATTAGTGAGTTTTAGACAAATAAATTCACATTTAGTAAATGTGTTCATAAAAATATGGAAACTGGAATAACATTACTGTATATGATCATACATTGTGATTTGTATAAAAAGGAAGGAGGGAAGGAAAGAATATATGCATGGCTCAAGGAGGCTTCAGGTTAGGTAGGCGTTTTAAGCTTAAAATTATAAATCTGTTTCCGCATCAGTCGCGTCGGGAGCTGTGTTTTGAGCCGGAGGCACACAGTATTTAGTTAGCTGGCACAAACAGTAGTGATATTTGCTTGAAGATAAGTTGCCCGGGCTTGGAGAATATTGGCAATAGCAACCCTCGCCTGTTATTACTGAGATTGCTGGGAGCGGTGCGGCTCGCTCCCGTGCCTCGGTGCATTTCTGATAACTAGATGTGTAAGAATAACTTTTCCTTTAGTATAGTTACATCGTAATAAACGTAAATTTGTATGGTCCTTATACATACATAGGTAGGAGCAATTGCGAAATAGTGTTTGTTCCAATGAGCGGTTGTATTCTGATCTCGACAGTGAGATGCATCATCATGCAAATCTTTATTATAATAGAAATATACTGATTTAAACGTAATTAGATGAAAATTATTTAACCATTAGGGTCATTAGTATTCTGTCTCCTTTAGCCATCTATTTGATTACATTTTGAAACGCTGCGGCCGTGAGTCTGGATTTTTTATTTATTTTCAAGTTTAATTATTTTCTAATCAAACTTTACCCCTTCGTCGTTAAACTTTGGACCGTCTTTAAAGTTTAACAAAGTCATTATTATTGAGAATAGTGATCGATTGTTGTGCGGCTTGAAGAATCTTATTAATAGGTCGTATAATTAGAGGAAACACCCCATCGAATACATATCGCATGGCCGCGTGCGCACACGAGATGATGTGGGGCGCGGAGCGTCGCTCTTTGAACCAATCAGTTCTTTGCCCGCTGCAGGAAGTTCAATTATCTTCCTTTAACTTTAATGTACAATCCCAATACAATTGTTTCATTAAGGATAACTCTACTGCACTCGAGTTCGATAAGTGAGATCAAACGGACCAATTACCTAGTGATGTCATAGTCACATTGATGGATGCTTCGTATGCATGAAAGCGTATCAGAACTGAAGTTCTAGATCATATCGTTAGTTCCGATACAAGCGCTTTGGGTGGTGAATGCTCTATTAGAATAGTATTAGAAACTCAAACAATTTTTCTACGAATACCACAAGCGTGTTACCAAAATACCACAACTAAGTCATCAGTTGAATAAGACATGAATTTAATTGGATACCAGTCAAAGCAGAGATGCACTGAAGACATACACATATTTATGTTTCGATCAAGTATATTTACACTTCCCGGGTTCTATTTAGGGCATCCATCAATCGACCCACAACAAAGCTTATTAACAATGTATGATATTGTATTTTGGACAAAGGATAATCCCAGAAACGTCCACAGTGATTCCACTGTCACAAAGTTGGGCATATATCTTTCACTTCTATCGACAGGCAGTTGCCAAGTTTTAACAAAGACGTATGTGAACTTTAGAGCTCTCATGTACAAACGACCTTTTTCTGTAGCCCAATGGAGAACGTTCCCGAGCACTCATCGTATACACACACATTCACAGTCCTAATCTCCTGTCACCGACAATCCCTAATATAATCTTCTAACGTTTGTAAACAAACTACTTTTCGTTTGAATAATATTCTCTTTGAGGTGAGGCCTCTGAATACAATGGCAAGACGGTAATAGTTTCCGTTTTGAATAAGAGACGTCTATTGTCTTCGCACAATATTGATTGAGTTTTGTCTATTATGATTACCAAACATGTAGTGACGAAATTGCGTCCGGAAATTTGGTGACAGTAATTTTACGTGATTAAGATGGAAAGGAATATTCATTCTCAATATACACATATAATTATACAGACGCGATAGAAGAACGTTTTTTATTCGTTTCTGAGAGTTCTTTGAAGGTTTGTTCAAATGTCAAGGCTTGAAGAAAATCTTGTTATAGAAAATAGTTTTCGTGACGGACTAGATACTGGACCAGTGATAGTGACATCGTGTGTATTGAGCAAATCAGCGTCGGCATGGACTATTTTGAAGCGGGCTGCTCCGCTCCGACAATTGAAAGAGCTCGTCTGCGCTCGAACTTGTAATGTAGCTACGCTCTTTTAACTATGGCAGTATTCGACGGCTCGCCGGACGCTTATCGGATTAGGATATTTTAGCCTAACCCGTTTAAAAATAAACAAACTGCCATCAGAATAAATACAAACCTCGCTTTGACACTGCCTCCTATAAATAACTGTAATGAATGGGCGGCTGGCATTCCCGCAGTAATACGTAATGTCAACGTTTCCTCGCGTGGATTTATTCCCTCCTTATTTGAATATTTTATAATTCAGAAGGACAGCCTGCCTCATTCCCCGACAATAAAAAGCGTTGTTAAATAGGCAACAGCATTGTACACGACAAAATTTAACGGTACGCAGGCTATTTCGTGGACAAAATGAACGTAAACTTAACTACATGTTTGTAGTTAAATTAGAAAAGTATCGTTTCCACTACATGCACACCTTCCGTACGGAACAAGAAAGCAGATTTATAACAGTCGTTGCCAACTCCAACTAAGAAGGCATTCGTAGGTTAAACCATGACTACACTGACCTCATTTTACATAACAGCATGAGCGACTAACGGTCTCATAAAAACATGGACATGACTGAAGTAGATCTAACTATACACTGAATAATTTGAATTTTAGTACTATGACATTGAAGTTATTTGTGCTGGTGTCGTAAAGTGTCCGTCGTTCAGTAAATAAGTACTTAAACACTAGAGTGGCGGTTTTCCGAGGTCGTGTGGACTCGACTCAGATATGGGTGTCCAGGCAGCCGAGGCGAGAGCTGGCCAAACAACGGACCACACAAGGTGGCTCCATTTGTCCCGACTCTCATACTCCGAGATAACAAACGCGCACACCGCTCACCGCTGCACTTATCTAAACACTTAACTCGCGCCATACGCAAACAAAGGAACGCCCTAACTTACTTTTTACCACGAAACGCCCTTTTCTACCCTTTAGGAGTTCATGGTACTGTATGCTTCGCGTGACGAGTGCCTTTGTTTTATGCCCGGAAATTCATGCATTTTGCCGCAATGTGCAGTATAAAGAAGACACACATGTTAGGAAAGGAATGTAGTTTGGTAGAATTTAAAGTTTCGAGGGAAAGTGAACAGTAATACGCTTGCCCTATTTAACCTAACCCTGCTTTTTTAAATAAATATCAAAGTCAAGCAACACATTAACGGCTTCCATAACTTGAACATAAAAAACCTTTTAAGACAAGTACCGAAAAAAAAGTCTCGACGAAATCTTTCTAATAACAGTTTTGGTCTTGTCCAAGGTACACGTCATCGGGCGTGACTAACGAATGGCTCGCCCTACAGACCCTAAATTCTGAGTCGTAAGTATCAATGACATGACGGCGGCCGGTATCTACGAAGGTTGCCGAACATAACCATAACTCTAACCGAACCGTGAACGTAATTAGAGGAACCAATAACACCCGAGACACATTAATTCCTTCTGATTCAGTAGGGTTAACGACCCAACGTACATCAAACATTACTACGACCCCTGAGATCCCGAAAGACTTTTACGTGAACGTCTGTAAAGTATTGGTGGTAAAACGGAGTTGCTATTGATCTGCTTGCCTCTATAAAATTTAATATGTGTTAGCGTAGGCGATTTGGAATGAAGATCGTTGGGAAAACAAGTTAATTTCTCAATTTAAAATGGACCCTATACCGTTAATGTCGTTTTGGTGATGTTCTTAAATTACGATTAGGTGCGTGTGATAATTGGTTCTATATTAAGGAAAGACAAAATAAATTCTTGGCATCATTCCCGTTTGAAGTCGTCATTTCACTTTTTGCAGATAGATGTTGGCTTATCTTGTAACTGTATTGCTGCTTGCCATTTTAATTGCTATATATAAAGAGCCAATTAGAAAATAAAGAACCAATTAAAGATGAAGATAAATAATAAATACCACATTGAAGCATTTATAGTAATTCGTACTATTACAGTAACATTAGATATGAAAATAATCAAAAGTAACTAAGAGGCTCGTTAGTAACATATTTTACTCGTATTATTGCATTAATAAGTTTGTTGCTTTGATCTTATCATGATACCTTTTCTCTTCTTTATGAGAATATCCGTTTAACTATAGCCATTAAACTTAATTGAAACAGTCTTAGGTGCATGATGGTGTTCATGAAAGGTTCATTTATTATGTAAATTGTTTCGGCTCGGTAATTGAGACTATCAAGAACTTGTACATAGAAATTCGGTTCTAGAAAGCGTTTACTGCCTTTTTATCTAGAACTGCAAACTTAGTGTTAGTTCTTCTAAGGCTGGTTTAAACTAAATTAGGATAACAATTTAATCCGTTGGTACATTAAAGTTGTATGGTCTTATCTTGGAATATTCCCTATTCCACAGCTTGATCAATTTGTCACTAAACAGAATGTTATTCCAAGGATAGTCTCCAAAGTTTAACTCAATCTCAGATATTGGTTCTACTACAGGATCACTCAACTCACTAGGTATCCTAGTAATCAGGAGACGTAATAGATATTTTACGTCACTAGAAAATGTGCTCTGAAGTACTAGCTTTAAAATAAATTAATGTATGTAGCTATTCCAAAACCTATTTAAAAAGGCGCATAGTCATCATGGTGTGACTAGGCGTGTCGAGTGCTTGTTACTGTAGTATGAATTAAGCATGATTGCGAAATATGAAATGTCAAATACATTTGGATGGAGTCAGGGAAATAGGGCGAAACTGACTATTGATTTTGCATTATGGAAGAAAAACCGCATTAGCTTTGCTGTTCTTTGTAAAAAAGTGCAGCTATGCACTTTATGTAGTGATTTCATTTATTAATTAACCTAAATATATTCATCGTTCAAAACTAATATTCACTTTGTACTCATATATGGAATCTCACACTGATATTATTGCGCAAGTAAAAAGCTCCCCACGTCAATTTGTTTGACTTCTCACAGTAACTAAATGCCAGTTGATACGTTGCGGCCGACGTTACAGTCATTAGACGTGTAAATATTCAATGACCATGTATGACCTGCTTTGCAATTCAATCGGCCGGTGCTAGAAAGTGTATGCCCATTACCGTCCCTCATTATTTCGAGGGGATGGCCAAGCGTGCAATCACCGTGAGGGTGAAAGCTCCAAGCTTCTTTACTCTCTTCCTAGATATGCCTATTTGTTTACTGACATATATTTATGACGGTCATTCCTAAAGGATCTTTTTTATGATACAATTATTAATATTAATACTTTTAAATTAAAATATCGCCTGAGCAAGCAGAATGTTAATGGTAATAAAATGGAAATATGTTCATCAATTCCCCTATAGGTTTCATTATTTTTATTGCTGCTCATTTTAAAACATAACAATGAACACAATAAAATTGCGGGTTGCTTTAACTGTGCAATTCCTGAATCAAAAACGACCGTGTCTAATTGATAAAATATTACCCATGGCCTATACTTTCATACAATATACTTTGGATTAACAGAAATTTCAAGCGGGTTCGTTTTGATTGCGATGGGGGTCTCACAGAATGTAGTGCAACGTATGCCTCGTGCAGTCGCGGCCCTTGTGGTCATGTGGTTGTTCCACTACAGTTCTGATATCTCGCATTACACTTTAGGTTGAAAATTGAACCAGTTTATACGTTGTATAATGTGAAAACTTCAATCAGCGCTCCCTTTTTGGTGGCACTGCACGCCATTTTGTCAACCGCTTAATATTTATAGCGTTCTTACCGCTCGTGGTAGCTTTTACTTTTACTGCATTTTTATTATAATTCTACTAAGCTTTTCTTTTGAATGTCACGATAATTATATATGGACTATAAACTTTTATGACTTTGTACCCTATCATTGTTTTATTTATGATTATTAGCAGGTTCAGAAGGTTTTTAAATTTAAATGCGTATTGATTTACTCAGATCTGTTCTCTCCCTTCACAACATAACTATATCTATACTTTAAGTAGGAAATTAGAAGGAGGATAAATAAACACGAGATCTATTTCTTGGCTCGTAACTACGTGATTAATCGGTCAGTTTCGCGTTGATCAGATTAATACAGCCGCCCTTATTGATGCTTAGAACTCGAGTTATTTGTCTTTCATTAGTCCCAGATCGACGAAATGTTGTAATGGATCCTCATTTGTATCTTCGGCTGTCTAAATATTGGAGTGGGTGAGCGTCGCCGACGGGCCCGGCGCCCAGGACAAACATAATTAGAGCTGTATTGTCGCAACGAGTGCCCGCTGCTCTCGGCCGCGACTCGGGCCCATGCATGGCCAGCGAAGACCAACGACGGAGAAATTTTGTCAATAATTACACAAAGTAATGTGATATTTTCTCACGCTAATTAGCTGTAATATTTATAAGGAATTAGTTGATAATATTGTTCGTTTATTATGAGCGATGAATAATATGTTTTTTTAAATAAATACAGGAATACTTAGTACTTTATGGTAATAATACATAAATAGCAGTTAAACGAGAATATTTAGATAAAATATTCTAAAAATATCTGTTGAAATTGCGAGAACAAAAACAAACGGGAAAGCAAAACGTAAAAATTTTCAGAAAAAGGATTATTTATCTATCTTTTGCCCGCGCCTACGTCCGCGTAGAACTGTACGTACTTATTGTGTTTCAGAGTGCGTAAGAAAGATGTCATGAAATAGAAACAAAGTTAAAAAAAAATCAACGCCAAAGAAACCATCAAGCAAAAACTAAATCGTAAGGTAATCATTACGTTCAATTATTTAGGAAAATTCGCACATTTTTGTCCTTTAATTTAAATTAATAATTCAGTTTAGTTTTGCTTTTTAGTGTTTTTAGGTAGAGAGTTTATGTTTGATGTTTCTTTCTTAATTCGCCAATTTTTCAAAGTTTGTTTATTTTCCCTTTTTTATGTAAATAATTGTAGGTACGTAGTAAATTGACCTACTTCAACCTTGAGAAAGGTCAATTGAGGAATTAAACCCTCTGCTTTGCATGTCTTTTCTTTTCTTTCCTTTCTCACCTGATAATTTTTAAAGAATACGACTAAAGGTAAAACAAGCATATGATATTTAAGGAATCGTCGACCCTAACTCCTAACCGTTAAGGAGTTTGACCTTTCACCATAAGGTCATCTTAATAACATAAAATAATACAACTAAAGGTCTGTATGTGCATATGATATTTAAAGAATCATCCTCTAGCCTAGCTAACTCCTACTGTTAAGGAGTTTTACCTTCCATACCTCACCAGAATTACTTGTTCTTGCAAGGTTCATTTACATCTAAAGGTGTATACGTACCTATCATATTTAAAGAATTATCATCCAACTCCTAACCATTAAGGAGTCGTAGCTTCCATCATCAGCCCATCAACAATGAGAAAATGACTATCAGAAGCAAATACTTGAATAACCTTAGAAAATATATGAAACACGTAATACATGGGACGCCTTTATCAGATTCTGACTTAGGAGGACCTAAAATGTGTACTCTTTCAAATAAAAAAAGGATTATGAAAATCGACCCGCAATTGACAGAGAAATCAGTGAACATACATAAAAAAGATACATTACGTACCTACACAGTAGAATATAGAACCTCCTTCTTTTATGAAGTCGATTAAAATACAGATAAAATAGATAATAACTCGTTTTACACCTTAGTTTTATTGCTTAGATTAAAACGCTGAAATTTTTTTTGATATACTTAAATACTAGGTCTATGAACGAAATAACAAGTTTCACCTATAAAAGAATGCATAGTCCTCAAACAAACTTTGAACCCTGTTTCCATCCCCTCAGAGGGTGAATTTCTTTTTTTTATCTATATTTTTGACTGTACGTCTTACTTTATAAACGACATCTTTCCCGTATAACTTTCAACCCTTTTTTGACCCCCTTCGGGGATTAATTTTTATAACAACGCCATATCATTAATATTTTATTTTACTAAGAAACCTTCATACATTCATACAAAGTATCAAGTTATTCCACATTCCAAATGAACGATTTCCATACAACGGCTCAAACCCTATTTCACCTCTTAAGGGTTGAATTTAAAAAAACCTTTTTTTACACGTCTACGTACATTAAAAATATATATATGTTCCAAATTTCATGCGGTTTAGGCTGTGCGCTGTCTGTCAATCGTTGTGTCAGTAACGCAATAGTTTTGTGCAAGAATACTGTAGCTTTTTTCAACTCATCCTATTTCTCAGACTGTATGCACTTTAAACTTAGTTTTAGTCATGACTTCAAAGAACAACTCGTTTGTCAAGGAAGTGTTTTGAAATTCTCGTTTAATATTCATGATGAAACATTTTCAATGTTCTTCCATGCCATCCGACTATAAAATAATACTCGTACCATAATACATCAAAAGTTTTCCGGCCCGGGACGGCGAGAGCGGGTCCGAGCGGCCATGTTATGAAACTTGCTTATGAAAAGGCGTATGATGGTACTCGTATACTCGCGCCTCATTCAGCACTCACTTTTCAAATATGCTGAGATAATATTATTAATGTAAATTGTAAAATGAGAAATGTTTACAAGGATGATAGACATACACTAGGTACTTCGCTTTATCTAGCTCAATATTCAGTTTTATCTCATAAAGGATCTATTCAACCGATATAAAACTACTATGAGCTAGGACTAGAATATCACACATCAAGCTGGCTAATCAACACAGTATGTTCGAAATCGAAGCCACAATGCTGCCCCAGTTCGTATTTATGTTTAACGTTCGGTATGTGTATAGATTCAGAAAATCGGAATACGTTCTACCACCCATATCAGATGTGCGCCTAAATGTCAGCACAATCCATTATCGAAAGAAGTGGGGGTGGAATGCGATAAAAATTTTCAATCAGGCAACCGCCGAAAAATATTTACAGTGTAACCTGAGACATCGAGCGGGAGGACAATATTGTGGAGCGATACGCCCGCGGCGGCGGGCCTTCCTACTCTTTGTGCCTGGACTGTCGAAATAATATTGAACTCGGGTGAAATACGAGCGGCCGCGGAGGGACGCGCTCCTGCAAAACTGTTTTTCCGTTCCACCGAACAATGGCAAGCGTTTAGTTTAGAGCGCAGAATCAGGTCATGTTTGTGGATAAAACCAAATGTCTTTCGGTTATGCCTGCTAAGTAATTTCAATATCGGATTAATAACCCTATTTTTATCGAGGTCTTTTTACAGTACGGTCAAAGGGTCCCTTCACTTTTGAAAAAATTAGAACATTCGCATTATTTGTGTGGCATCATAAATAATAAGAATGTTCTAATTTTAAAACATGCAGATATCCGTACAAACACATGGCATAACAGCACAAATTTAGTCAGCTTAATTAAATCTTACCCGTCCTCGACTGGCGCAAAAAATAAACAATTTCATTGTTTTGTTATGTGCCCGGAGATCTCCGGCATGGGTAGACAACGGCTTTGATCATTTCACAACGTGTTAAGGAAGACAAAGTAAGTATGGAAGAGTAAATTTTCCACAAACAGCTTTTATTAGTAGCTTGCCATTTTGAATTAATGTAAGTTCCAATACCAGTTGTAGTCATCGTAAAAGGTGTGCATAAACACGAACATTTCATTTATTAGTTTTGACGTAGAAGCTATTGCTGTTTTACGAATCAATGAATAAATACATAAAATTAAACAACCATTCCCTTAAAACTGTTACTTTATCTAAGCTTGCCCGAATTACGACGACGCGCTTATAGCTTAGCTCAGGCTTTATAGTGTTACGTGTAGGTACCTACTTATTAGAATTATAATCTGCGAACAGGACAACAAAAATAACATTTGGGTTCACCCTGTGAGTTTACCAGAGATGACCTGATAAGAACACGGTAGTCAGTAAATAATAAGCTAGCTTTGTGTGCGCGAGTCTAAAATTTTACAGTTTGCAGGAGACTTCGCCACTCTTTATACAAACTTTCAGATAAATGCTTTGGTGCCATAGTTGTCTGTAACACGAATCGAATTTAGACCCTTCACTCTTAGGGTGTACAGACACTTTTAATGAATGTCATTTTCTCTCCTTTATGAGGTAAATCATAGTCCTCTACCGCTTCTAATGGAATGGAAGACGTTACTTTGATCGTTAAAAGACTAGGGCTCATCTATTGCTCAGCTAAAACTATATATTGCAGTACTTAATTTACATTCCACGGTATTAACATAATTATATCCTCAGCGACAAACTCCGGTAATAAAAGGCTATCGCACACTCTCCGTTAGGCGTCGGGTATGGAAATTGGAAATAAGCGGGAACCGTAGCCAGCCGACTAATGGAAAATTATTTATTACTATCACCACAGTAAACTAACCGTTGTCAGTACTGCTGAGCCATTCTTATCACCAAGTATTATTTTATGAAAGAAATTGTATTTCTAAAGCTATCTGCAAAAACGTCTCTATTTTATCATGAAGATACTCGATTTTATATGACAAGTTTATCAGTAATTTCAACTTGAGCACGATCTTATCTTCAGGCAATCTTAAAAGGTATTTCAATAATTTTCAAAGTTAAATTGAATTGACGATTATTCAAGTAAAAGTAAGATATTGATGAAACAAGATTTTTAATTTGTAACTTAAGAATCAAACTGTTGTTAAAACCTTTGGGTCACACTAGCTGTATTTCCTAATTGTAACATTATTGAGATGAAAATATACTTAATGTATTGTACAAAAATATTATAAATAAAGTGATTGCATATAATCGGTAACTATCCATTCAACATGCATTGTTGATTACGCTTTACGCACTTAAATGCATATCTCGACTGCACCACATGACTGATTAGACAAAGAAGCTCGCGCGCGACTGCAGTTATCGAGGTTATGTTTATGCGTACGATTAGATTATTTACGCTCGAATCCTCGCAGTCTGCGGGCAGTAATTGGCCGCTTACCGCTATCACTTCCATTCATTTCTCGCGATAAACCTGCTCCCGACACATTTGCGGCCTGGGCGCATTCGAGCCCATGCATGCGATTATTTGCTCCTTAGTACGAGTACACAGTGCTGTTTTCACTAACTAACCTATCTACATTACCATACTGCATTCTTAGCTTAAAGAAGGATGCTTAATTAAAGTAAGTTGCTTTTACTGCGTGTTGTTGGCATCTTATCAAATTATACGAAAGATTTCTTAGTGCGAAAATTAAACATTCACAAAATCCTCAATAACACTTCGCTTAATTAGATGCAGCATTGCTTGTGAAATTCAAATGCTAGACTAGAGCTTCCGTCGTTTGATATATTTCCAAGAAAATAAGTTTGTGTTAAATATAGCTGTCTTGCAACTAGCCAGCTACTCGCCCATTCATGAATCAGCATTACCTAACCGCGGAGCGTAAAACAACCATTGAGTTAAGAGTTATTAATATGAGTGGCGAGTTCAATGAATCCAGGAGTATTTAAATCGCTGTATCATTGCGCGTTTTCGCTCTAGTCTGGGCGTATCGATATTGCACATATTTTGTAGTTTATTGCTGCTTTCATTATCAGTGGCCCACGTCTAGACACAGCTTCTGGAACGACATTAGTTTAATAAACTTTTGTCTTATTAAATATAGCATCATAAGTATATCATTACCTTATTTTGGCTTAATGTGTTATCGTTTATAGTAGACCAACTATGCTTATAACGTAAGGTATGTACATAATAGGTATATGTATGTATATCTTTACAAAAACAATCATGTGTAATAAATATTTAGCTGTATATACCTAGTAGCTAAAATTTGCAGCTTTGGTCAGGCTAATAAATAATTATTAGGATCATAGTTAACACTCGTGTCCCTAACCTATCAACTATAGGTAATCAGTTATTAAATTCCCAAAAAACTTAGTGAATGTTATGTTAATGATATCCACTTTTTCGTAAATATATGCCCTTGATAGGTACCCATAGTTATATGGGTAATTAGTTATTTAACTCACAAGAAACTTTGTGAATGTTGAACGGCCGTAATTGTTAATGATATCCCTACATGCCTTTGGTAGGTAGTTAACTTTGATAAGTATAAATGAACGAAATGTGGCTAACCGGCTAAAAAATAGAGTTGACATCTGTCTTTACAAATACAAATACGTTTATTTTGTCATCACAGGTAGATACAATAGTAATACAGTTGTTAGATTGGTTAACAATACAGTACGTAGACCATGATGAGCCCATTAGGCATACGAAAATAGAATTACAATGTCAAGTGAATACGATATGCAATACAATAATGTCAATACAATAATATCAATAATTTAAAAATTGAAGTTCCAATGTCACAGTAACAGTAAATATTTATCTATTTAGGCATGCTTTTGTCATTTAGATAATCTAAAACACTATAATAACATCTTTCGGATAAAAAGTCAAAAAGTTTTCGTTTGAAATTATTAAGTGTTGCGTTCTGCCAATCCTCAGGTAATTTGCTTATATTTTCTATACGATGTTTGTATACTTATATTATCTTTACTTGTATTTTCTATAAAGTCTTGTGTGGTTGCCATTAATGTTAGCTGCCGTGTTGCATTTATTCGTAGGACGTGTCATATTGATTTATTTCGTACACTTATTGTTCGTCTCCTTAATCTATAAAATCTATAATGCAAAAGTATCGCATCACATATCATAGAAATCACCCGCCTACATTAGGCGTCTTGTTATTTCACACACTAAAAAGAAACTTCTTCTTATGAAGTGTTTGGGGCATAAGCTCCGGATG
This sequence comes from Epiblema foenella, assembly GCA_963556455.1. Lineage (NCBI taxonomy): Eukaryota > Metazoa > Arthropoda > Insecta > Lepidoptera > Tortricidae > Epiblema > Epiblema foenella. The sequence continues at coordinate 17,944,483 of OY747099.1, read as the reverse complement.
CCGACGCGCTAACCTTCGACCTTAACGGGCCCGCCAAGCCGTGGCGTGGCGCTTAAATTAAATTCCTTTGTTATTCTTATTCCACTTTAAAACTTGTAGCTGGGATGTTTGTATATCTAAAAAAATCTTATATTGCGTTGCATTATAAGTTGTTATATTTAAAACAAATGTAAATTTAGCAAATTTAAGAATTCTACGTCATAAATTGTGAGTCTTTATTTTATGTATTCACAACACCACGTAATTCTATATTTATGTAAATTTTACAATCATTTGAAGTCACCGTCTTAATCGACTGTCACGGATTACGTAGTTTATTACGAGTTACTTGTAATTAATAAAGCAATAGATTAGGTAACAACTTCGCTCTCGTCGTGAACGTGATGCCTCTTTAAAAGCCCATTTTGACAAATGTTTTTTAATTAAATCCGTTGAGTTTGGTCGGTCTCGAACGAGGCAGCCTTATTAACAGGAGGGATTCGGGCGTGTCTAACCAACTGGGTTTAATGGAGACGCATGACCGCCGCCCAAAACATACCTATTTTATTAATGCTCTTAAATTTAAGGTTCTCGTCAAATATTTAAAAGATCGATTCTAAATATCTACTTTTTTGCGTAGGTACCTACATATATTATTAGAAATTTCTTTAGGAGTGAAAGGCATTTTCATTTAGATGATAATTTTATTCCGTTGCTTTATACTAAACCGTTCGTCTGGGGAGGAAATTGGCATAGCGGGGTGTACGCCATTGTTACACATTCCGCTTTAAATTGGGGGCTTTCTTGAATTTACACCCATGACTTGCGATCGGGGCGAGGGCCCTGTCTTCGGAGCCTCTGATATACTCTACGACTTGTAAATCGACGGATCCAACCAAATCACACAAGCATTATATGCCATTTCGATACAGAATGGCAAACCTGTCAGTTACTTTTCCCTCACGACATTTAAATCCAATCCTTTCGAATGCCACCATTGTTATTGCCAGTATTGTTAATTCGCAAAGGTATACCATTAGCGTTCTTAATTTGTGTTCAATATATGAATCATACGAAACAATCATCATTGTAAGTTTGGAAGGCTCGCTCGATGTTACAGTCGGTAATTTCATGTTATCTCTTTGTTCTCCACACAGCCCACAGAGCAATTAGTTCGAAGATATCCGAACATAAAGTTACGCGATAGCATTATAACAAAATATTATTAAAGCCGATAATATCTCTGAGCCGCTTTTCGACCGACCCTCGCATACAACGTGGCTAAGGGGCGTTTTAGAGCCTTCAATAAAAAGAAAATCGAATGGATTGAGGCGGTACCCATATACACGAGACTTTTTCTTTATTCCTCGGTACCCGTTCAATATACTGGACCTTTCGTTGATCGGCTAGATTTATATGAGCCTATTAAAGATTCGTTGGCAATATCTCAGGGTAATATTATTAAATGTTTTATGGCTTAAGGCTTTTAAAACCTTGAACCTTCTTAATAAACTATTAACTATTTTAAACTGCGAATAATTAATGACTACCCAGATCCAGATAAACTTAGAATTTTTATGCAACATGACTTTTGTGAATTCCGTAAATTTCCGCATGCTGATTCCACCCGCCAAGTTATGTCAGGAAGTAGCCGAAGATTTTTTATATGCTTAGTGGTATCCAATTATCAAGTAATGTAGCTGTTGTAAAAAAAGAAAAACTAGGTAGAGCTATAGTTATATTTTTCCTGTAAAATATACGTTGATATCAATGTTATGTAATAATTTCGTATTCTTTACTTGGTAAACTTCGGAGATAAGGGGGGGGGGGCGGTATTTTTTTACATTTTCCCTCATAAATCGAAAATGACTCAATGTAAATTGTTTCAGAATGTGCAACTCAATCATATGACACCCAATTGACATATTACTAGACGTTCAAATTTTGAACCACCTTATTATCTGTAAATTTTCACAGAAAAAAAAATAAAAAAAATGTTCTTATACATTTTTTTTATACAACGCCGGTGGCAAACAAGCTTACGGTCTACCTGATGGTAAGCGGCCAACGCAGCCTATAGACGCCCGCAATTCCAAAGGAGTCACGTACGCGTTGCCGACTCTTTATAAAATCTAGATGATAACCTAATTTAAAATCGATAGCATAAGTACCTAGTTCTTAAGATATTTAGCGATATGACAGACAGACACAAAGTGAAACCATAAGGATTATTAATTTTTTACCGTTTTGGTACGGAACCCTAAAAATCTAAGTATCTTTATTTCGAATTCTTTGATGTTAGACGCATTGTCATCGCCGTGGATTGAGAACGTTTGAGAATCAGGGTTGTCACTAGATTTTAAGAGGGATATTTAATTTTTACTTACTCTCACACTATAAATTCAGTAATATATTATGGTCAGTCACTGACCGTTAAAACGAGTATAAGGTCTTGCTGTGGAAATTTTGCGCATCTGTGGTCGATCGATACATATTATGGTATTGGCTTTCAAATTTCGAGGTGTATTCCATCTTCTTTAAATAAATAAAAAACTACGTGTTTTTAAACCTTTTTAAAATTAAATCGTGTTTACATCACCTCTTGTCTCGTCAATCTTCTTTAGAGGTAATTTGAACAAGCAACCAATAAACAGGAACAGCGAACTACTATCCCGTCTGAATATTATAATAGGTCTTTCTATACGGGCTTATTACCAGAGTACGTAGTAACACAATGTGTCAATTCCAATAAATTGAAACCTTATTTTGCCTGACAGCTTAAGATGAGAATGCAGTCTAGCCAAATACGTTAAAAGTCATATTAGTACCCTTTTTAATAGCGAAATTACGTTTATTCGAGTACAAGTCATCTGCTAAACGTGCAGTCAGCTAAAAAAGTAGTCCACCACTTAAACCTTGATATACAAATAATAGAGTCGAAAAGTAATAAACCTATTTCTTGTATTTTAAAGTTTGCGATGTCAAAGATAATTATGTATACACTTTTTGTCTTATTACTGCGGACTAAGGGCCAAAAGTGTAAACATATCTTTGACGTCGAACGTTCACGCAGCCTGCAAGCTGTCGCATGCGACCAGTTGTATTACACCTGTATCTGAATAAATAAATTAACGAACCAAGCGTGAACTTTGTTTGGACTGTGCATTTACATACACTTACACCTTGCGGTTTCTTTTTAATAATAACTACCTGTATGCAATGACGTCATTTAAAACGTTATTCAAAATTATGAAAAAAAAATATTGTTGCACTTAGAATACTTTCACGCTCACTAACGCGTTGTCACAAAACCTCACCCGAACAAACCAACATTTTGTTATAATACTCGTACATTTACTATATTTATTTCACACCATTTTTTTGTTCGAGCAGTTACGAAGATCGAACGAGGGCGTAAACTGATAATAACTTTGAATGCTCTTACTAGCCTATTGGTACCACTATAAAAGAGAAAAAGTAGTGTTACGCTATATTATCAAAGACTTCTTCAATGATACCCCATTCAATAGGGTGCGGGATGTTTTTCGCCGCGCTTTTATGTACTAGCCGCATTGTAATAAAATATATCAACCCCTGTTTTCTACAGTATTCTGTAAACCCATGCAAGACTTGTTGATTTTAATGATTATGAATAAAAATATTTCTGATACTACTTCAAGCAAATTTAATCTGTATTATGACTTCGAATTTGAAGTTATTATAATAATAAAAACATGTTCGTGTGTGACTATGAGACTCGTTTATGTGGAGTGGCGATACCCGCATGCTCGTTCAATTTATAAAACGATTGAAAAATTAATGCTAATGATTACGCGTTATACCTTATAATAATAATAATAATAATAGTAGACCTGCTCGCGTCGGTGAACTGGCTACGTTTCGGGGATCTCTTCGGGGAAACCGAAGGTTTTGTCTGTGCAATTGCGGACGAAGTTATCATGACGAACAACTACCGGAAGTATATCCTGAAGGACGGTACGGTCGACATTTGTCGGGCATGCCGCCGTCCCGGAGAATCACTCAGGCATATCATTTCCGGTTGTGGTCATCTTGCTAACGGCGAGTACTTGCACAGACATAACTTAGTAGCCAGGATCATTCACCAGCAACTTGCTCTTTTATACGGTCTTGTGGACTTCGAAGTGCCGTACTATAAGTATACACCTGCACCAGTTCTCGAAAATGGTCGTGCCACGCTCTATTGGGATCGATCTGTCATCACGGACAGGACTATTGTAGCCAATAAACCTGATATCGTGCTGACAGATCGATCGAAGCGCCAGGCAGTGCTCGTTGACATCACCATCCCCCATGACGAGAACCTCGTGAAGGCCGAGAAGGACAAAGTCAGCAAGTACCTAGACTTGGCACACGAGGTGACCGCCATGTGGGATGTTGATTCAACGATCATTGTCCCGATAGTCGTCTCTGCGAACGGTCTAATAGCGAAGAGTCTCGACCAACACCTCAAGAGACTCTCGCTAGATGGCTGGGTCAAGGGTCAGATACAGAAGGCAGTACTCCTGGACACGGCGCGAATAGTCAGGAGGTTCCTCTCTCTGTCGCCCTAACCACCGGTAGCTTAGGCCCCGCCTCGCTGCCGGCGGCACACTAGGTTAGGATTTTATAATATTTTTGTGTTTTGTAAGTGTATTATTATATTTTACTTTATATATTTTACTTTTTATAAAAATATTGTAAAACCTAACCTAAGACCAGAAATAAATAAAGAGAATAATAATAATAAAAATGATTATTGTACACAAAATTGCTACACAAGTGCTACATACTAGAACTAGATAGTGCAAAAGTAATATATGCTAGGTCGAGACTTTCGACCCCTAAACTAGGTGTGACCTGTGTTTTAGGGGTCTGAGTTCATAAAAAACAGGGTCGTGACTAACGTGGTTTAGACAGTGTAACAGCAATGCGAAAAATAGTAAGTAGTTGAGGAGTGGTGACACAAGGAATTGTATTGCAATACAAAGGAATTTTGACTATATCACACTCATTAGGAATAGTTGTTTAAACTAATTAAAAACTAAGCTTAAATATGCCATGAACTAGTGATGCCTCTATGTGTGTGTGTGTGTGTGTGAACCTTCGACTCTAGTTAACCAGTTCATCAGGTCCATTACTTTAGAGCTAAGAACTCGGCTTGCCTCCACAGGCCTATATTTAGGGGCGCGATGCAATAAAAGCACATCGCTGTCCGGTCCATTCCCGCACGACTGTGCAAGATAAATGGTCGGCACGGAGCGGCCGCGGCCAAGGAGACGCGTTCTCACGGCCCGTGCCTGCGTTTCTTTCTTTTTGTTTCATCTGGTTTCCGAGTTAGAGGTCAGCGCGGCTCTCCAAGACTAGAACTGACCGCTGCACGCGCGCCTTTGACAAAAAACTGCGCGACGACGCCTAACGAGTCCCAGCTACCTGCCGCGACATACCATTCCGATTCCGATGTTCCACTATACGTCTCCACAATCTGATTATGATAGTGAACTCAATCAGTACCGTTTTCTGCTGAATATGCTGACATGCCGTTTGTAATAATAGCTATGAAGCCTGAGTGTGTTGGTTCGTATGTGTAAACTGGTCACGGGTTCTCTTGCGTTAATTAGACACGGCTCTCGCGTAGCGCAACACCTCTCCTCATTATTTACCGCTTCATTAAGAGCTCACGACGAGCGGCTGTCAAAATGCCGCCGAACACCCGTCCGCCGACCGCTGCGCTTGAAATATCGCAGTATTGTCCTACAATAACACTGTCGTCGGCTCCGTTAATTGTCTTAGCCATCTCTCTCCTTCACAGGCTCCGCTTTATTCGAGAGCTCCTCTTTTATGTTAGTAAAATGGGCTGCTCGTTTCCGGACTGAACGGGTATATACTATAACGCGTTGTGTTTATTTTGCAATATTTCATTATTTTCTTCACCACAAAATTTCTGTTAACACAAAAACAAAAGGTTATGTGTCTGATTTCGGTAACGCGCGGAAATGATGCACTTGGGTCAGTAATTGCACCGCAGGAAGATCATAAACAATAAAATCGTAATGATGATGGGCCTAAAAAAATCAATTTTATGTACAGTTATGAAATAGTGCGGACATAATGATGATCGACAATGACCACGTAGTTCCTACTGGCGATCCATGGCTCTATATAGGTAGATGTTTTTGTGGCACCAATATTTCACATTCCATTTTCAGATTTCCTTTTGTCGTCTAATTGAAATTGCGATGGATGTTTTAAATACCATTGAAAAACGGAGACTGCGTGCCCTGGCATCGTGATTTCTGTACACGTTTTAATGAATTCGTCCTTCCTCCGACCGTTTCTCGACCGCTATTCAAAAGAAAATTACAGTCAAGAGCCTCCTCGGAACAAACCCTTTTGGAGTCACGCTTCGTTCTCGCTAAACTTGATCCAATTATTTTGTTTCCTTTTTTTGCTTGGGAGTTATTTTTTATTATGAATATTATATACAGCGTCAGTTGGCAGACGTAGGACTGGCCACTACGCCATATGGTCCCCCACCTTCGGCTGTTAAATTTAGCCATGACAGAGAAGTTCGGATAATTGATTAATGGCTTGCGGGCGGAAATTTTAAACGCCTCAGTGTTCTTTTTTTTGTCGGGATTCCTGATAATGATACGTTTAGATGGTCTAGAAGGGACCATAGTAAAATAACTACCATATGGCGCGGCACAGATTTCCTACAGCAGTTGGCGGATACGTGGTGTTATATTTTAATTATAACAGTTTTTTTAGCTAGCTAGCTAGCTAACGCTAGAGAGTTGATTTTTGCACAGTCGATTAGACACACATACGACATTTATAACGTAGGCTAGGTATAAAAAAGGATTTTTAGAAATTCATCCCAAAGTAGGGTAAAGCAAAGGATGAAAGTTTGTATGAAAACACGTGAGAGATTGGAAACTTTGTATATAGACTCTCTGTTTAAATTCATTAATGATATATTTCAGTGTTTTTCGAAATTACTCCCCTAAAGGGGTGAAAAGGTGGTTACAAGTTTGTACGGGGAGCAAATATTTTTTGAAGTGAGAGATATGAAGCTTTGTCAATAGACTCTCTGTTTAAATGCAACAAAACATATTTCAGCGTTTTTCGAAATTGCTCCCCTAAAGGTACGAAAAGGGAGACAGAAAGTCGCCTTATTGTACACACGTCACACAAGTTCAAAATAAAATGCAGGATTTACTGCTTTAAGGGATTTTTCCAACTTACATTAAAGTAGTCAAACTATACAAAGTAACATTAATGTAGAAAGATCTGGATCTTCACCAGTCATAGGACCATTTTCTCTTGATCCCCGTTTCACAATGTATGATTTCTATCGAGCACTTTCAATAACTTAAACGGTTTTTTTGCTTTGTGTACAGATTGGGCGGTTCGGCAATGTCGGGCGGCCTAGGCGGTGGCACGCTTGGCGGAGGACACTGCCAGCTGGCAAACCAGCCACTGGTGATGCCAGTGTTCCCTCTGCGCGCCAGCCAGCCCAGCCCAGTGCCGGTTTACTCCCCTTCGCGCTTCCACATAGACAAGCGGTGCCAGCACCGTTGTACGTGGAAGTGTCTTGCCATCGCCATGATATGCCTCTGTGTCATCCTTGCGGCAATGCTCGCCTATTTTATAGGTAAGTTATTCTTATTTGTGAACAGATACGTAGGTGTAGGTACGTACTACACCTGTACTAGTGGAAGCAGTGAACTGCTTGGTGCTTCTGTTTATGACGATTTTCTTTAGTGAAATAGCGTTTAATACTGTCAAGGAATTAAAATAATACATTTCTAATTTGAAATTGATTCGCCAATGACGCACGCTAATACACACGAGGCTGTTTCGTTAAACGTTCTGGACACCCTTATTGTTGTTAGGTTAGATCTATCCTTTCTGCTTACATATGAAGAATATTTGCAAAATCTTGTAGATTCAGTAGAATATAAATAAATAAAACTGAATCAATGGGTAGACCGTTGTATGGTAAAATTTTAGGACAACGTTCCTCTACTGTTATTGATCTGACCTCGGAGTGAATGTTACATCCGTGAGCGAGTCTTATCAGAGGCGACATTTCGTATTCTTCGTCTGGTCTGGATACATCGTCAATAAAGGTGTCCAATATATTAGTTCCGAGTGTTATCGAAACTGTTTTGGTTGGGTAAACATATTTAAAAACCAAACACAAAGTAACTATTTAAATAGGTTGTTTATAAAGACACAGAGTTACAAACAGCAACTGAAATTAGTGAATTTCTTGAAATTATGCATGCTTCATCCATTAAGTAAGAAGTTTATTGCGTTCCCATGTTCAGCAACTCACAACTACTGGAATTAAGTTTCATCTGAAAAGTTGGTATGCTGGTCTTATCTTCATGATATTCAATCCGCAATTACAGACATCAAAGTTTAGTTGTAGTTAGCTTAACAGACTAGTTCGCCTGGTAAGCATAATACTGCTTTGTAATTTATCGTCATTGCATCTTTCCCCGTGCAATTTCAGTCCGTATTCCTATTATCGTTTCGATCAATACAGTGTACATCAATTGGACTAATGGCAGCGTTGCTAGGAAGCTGCGTAGGTAGCTTATTACAATCAGCCCGTGTATCGCCTGCAGCGTTCAATGCACATACATGAATCGCGAACGGGCTTCTGATTGTCAATAGGATAAAAATGCGTTTATATTTTTTATATGTACATTTTAATCTTGTGATGCCTATGATTTAAACTGTGTATGGGTGAGGGATTAGGGACAATAGCTTAACTGGATAGGTTTTCGCTGTTTTAGTAATTCTGATCTGTACTATGAGAGCAAGAGTTACCGAATACATTACGATAATTTTCAACAATGTTAAAGAAAACTAGATGGTGTTGTTTTCTGAAATTTAACCCTAAATTCGAGACAAAGAATTTTCTTTAATGACACCCGGTGACCTCTAGCTGGCAGTTGTAAACAATCAACAGCACCAACATAACAGGTCTTTATTTATAAAATGCCAGCGGGGCGTATCGATGCATCGTTAAGGCAGTATTTTTATTAACTCACTCGAACGGAATGCCGATTTAAAATATTCATAACTTTATTCTTACTTAATCCATTAGAATTAGGGAGAGACTCCATTTGTCGTCCGCATATGACAAACGTACCTTACGCTCTTATGTTATGAAACTAAAAGCAATCGAATGAATGCATTCAATAAAGTGAAAACAATCCGATTGAACCTATATTTCAATATGATGAAACATTTTGCTAAATATATGGATATGGATGGATAGGTATGTTCATAGTACTATCATATAATTCATAGTTGTACTGATCAGTTCCTCTTATAATTAGTGCGGATTCGAGGCCAAATGTTAAACCGAGTTAGTTATTGATATTTATTACGGCTGAAACCCAACACGCTGAATTCGCAGAAAATGAAATGTACTGAAAATAAGTACAATGGTAAAAACATAGACGCACGTCCATAATTGCAAGTTCCTTTCAAATGTACCTATTTTATACGTAATTGCATTCTCATGTGAGATAAACAATTCTGAACCTGTGCCTAACCGGGGTTGGTTAAAAATTGCAAATCTCTTGCGTCCGTGAGCCTCCGGCGATGGATTCTCTCCAATTAAGGCGCTCTTCTTATTTCGTCCTATTCGAAACTATCGACATGCCACACTCGCGACTCGCACGGCTCCGGGCTACACTTTAATACGAAACAGTAGCAACAATAACTGAATTATAATAATCCTTCCCCCGGGTGCTATAGCATTTGTTTTCAACCGATAGTTATTTTCCCCATATAAACGCCTACAACATCGTATACGCGGCGACGCTAGCCGAAAAGCACTTTATTGTAGATAATTTACATAGATTCATCATGTATAAAAATATTTTCCGTCATCACATCAAAATTCAATTACAAAAGGTGATAAATATCCCTTCGAGCATTCAAATGAGTTGATTAAACATCGATGGTGCAACGCGAACAGACATCAACCATTAGTCTTTCGTCATTCTTTGTTTAATCTCGCAACACAACCGGCATCTACAGAGAGTATAGTAAAAAATTAAACAAACATCAGAACAATATAAATGATGCGCCTAACCTAAGGCAACGCGAGCTGCGTGCCTCGGGCCCGCGCGGCCGGGTTAGCGCTGTTATAAATTATCTCACACTTCTGCGTCCTATGTTATTTCACGACGAGCATATCAGGCAATCGCCATTCCGGCCTATCCGAACAACGACCAATCATAATTTATACTCACCTACCTAATGCTTCATGAATTTTATGAATCACTTCCCCCTTCGTTTACGGCAACAACAATATCCATAGATAATAGAATAGAAACCTACAAGAAGCACACGGTATCTGTCTAACGAGCTACTCCATTCTATGAACTTCTACTAAAATAACAAATTACGTTTTGTTCTATCACAATACCACATTCAGGAAACTACTACCATTGTGTAGATAATGTCTGAGCTACTAGTATGTTCTGCAGTGGAGCATTCGCGACTAACTGCGGAATGTCACGGATACACATAAACACCGCACCTGATACTAACAGGCTTATATTTTCACTGTGACAGATAACAAACAGCTATTGCGATCACGGCAGCGACAAACTCAGACAATGAAACGTTCAGCGAATTAAATGCAGGAATAATTTCCCTAGTCTTTAAAGTTGAAACTCTTAATCTTTTAAGCTGGGTTTAACGTTTCGAAATAAACCATTTACAGAGCAATAAGCATGCCTTACCATTTCGTAAAACGGTACAGTCGACCACAAACGAGAGCTCGTAACGTTGAAGCTGCAAACCGCGAAGTTCACAAAAATAGCATCAGTGGCGACACGGGACACTATTTAGTCGGAGTGCTAGTGCTGCCCTACATTCGATCTGTGCATTTACCCTGCCTAACCCCTGCCCATGTTTTCTAATACAAAAATTCGAAACAACTCGTTAACGTCAATTGAAGCTTATATTACAGTTACTTTTAAAAATTTATCTTGTTATACTATTTTATTGGAAGGGCTAATTATTGTGCTGACTCAAGATGTCTATTTCGACATTCATTAAATACGCAAGATGGAAAATTCTTAGAACTCAAATAATGTTAAAAAAGGCCCGCAAGATGTTGATACGCTTGTTATCTAACACTTCAAGTTAACAACAAACTATTTAATTTAAGTCTGACAAACATGGTATTTCTGCTAGGTAGGTACACTTTGACGCTTGTGTTTTACAAAAAACAATCGCTACACAGGTTATTTTAAGTAAAGAAAGAAAACGCAAATAACAATGAAAATGAATGGTAGTAAGTAGTTTGGGCCATTTGTTCACGACTTGCTGCCGTCACGCGAGAGCCGTGCCTGCCTTCCCAGAACCAACGTGTTGATTAGCCGTAATACTTAGCAAGCAAATGTACTTCTTCAGGCTATGCCGTCGGATATTCTCCGTATACGATCTCATTTAACAACTTACAGCTGTATATAGGTGATACTTCAACTTAAGTATTTTAACACAACATTTGTTTAAAGAAAGAAAGAAAGAAAGAAAGAAGAAAGAAAGAAGAATATTTATTGCCACACAACACAGATAATTACAAAAAAGAAATAGGTACATGCCTTATTATATATGTCTATGTGGCAAAAGGAGCGGACTCAGCATGTGCTGTGTCAGCCAGTAAAAAGTTTAGTTAGTGTTTAGTTTCATGAAAATGCCTCGCTACAGTCACTACATTCGTGCTATCAGAGCCGGCGGTAACTAGAAAATTAACGGGTACCTATATGTAAGGTGTAATGGTGTTCCCTACGATAAAATCTTGCAGACATCAGAGTAGGCAAGGACTATCATTTTCCCTCGCTCTGTACATACAGCGGGTACCTTTTACTGCCAATTTACTGAAAACTTCAGCATAATACTCCGCTATCATCATATATTACTTAGAAAGGTGTTTCGTCGAAACCGTCTTTTCCCTGGAGCCATTTGCCATTTAACTCGCGGTAAATTTTACACAGCTCCCACCGCCTTAGTTCTACCTCGTAGTTTCTTACATGTTCCGGTAGGTAAAGCGATTATAAAGCCGTTTGTGAACCTCCTTTGCCTTGGTACTACCGCTTTAATTTAAGTTAAGCCACGGCCACACTAAACAGTTTCAACAAACACTGAATAATGTGCCTTCAACACGCTACGCGCTCTTCTATCAAGTTTTCCAATTTCAATTCGGCAATTTAAAGTATCTTCAAGCCAGTCTTGGCAGTTACTCCGTCAAATTATAACGAATGCCCATTGATTTCCTTGTGAGAGCAGACAATAATGACGATCGGTAGAAAGTCTGAGATTAGATTTGTACTAAACGTCTAATAAAATAAATCACTTAGATTTCAACACTTTAAAGTAACGTAATCAACCGATTCAATATAGGATGTTTAAGTCAATGAAGCTTATCGTATCGGATCTCACTTCATTTAGATAGCCATTAAATTAATACTGACGGCAGATAAGAACGTTTGTCGCATACTGATGCCGATGCCGCTCGGCCACAAGAAGATTTTTCTCTATCGGTTAAGTATAGTTATGTCGCTGTATCACTTTTTAATTAGCATTCATCTTATATTGTTGAATCCGTCCTTGAATTTTAATGTGTAACTAAAACACCGAGCCTAGCTCGAAATTCATCAAGTAATAAATCATTCATGTGTATTTATATATACACATCTCATTAAATTTCCTTTCTTTCCCGTCCTTTAATCATGAGGTTTTAGAAACACAATAAAATATTTGTCGAACACGCCTCCTGGCGTTCCGGATATGTACCGAATAAAAAGCCGTTCTGTAGTTTAATCCGACATAAATCTCCTGTTCTGTTGCCGGTAGTACTATTTATTGTAATGAAAAAATGTGGACCATCTGTTGCACCCTTCATTACGTGCATGGTACAGTAGATGAATGGGCCAAATAGCAACGTCAACTTTTTAATGTAATTGAAATTGTGAGGACCCCAAATGTTTTATTAAAGCTCAACGCTCGGCGCTGAGCTTAACGAAACTGTTTTTGAAGTGGAACAAATTGTGTCAAACTTTTTTTGTGGAACGCACTAATGATGGATGTACTCGCCAGCTCGCACATGATCAATTTTTTTTAATTTCATTTTAAATTACTTATTTGTCCAACATTGTAGTTCTTAAATTTTTGATACTGTCAGTAAGCTTATTTGATCAGTTTTACATTATTGTAAAATTAACGTAAAACAATCATGATGGTATCAACATCATATCAAGGCAACGATCACAATCAACGGTACTTATGGGTGCCGTAGGTCAGGTTAGGTTAGATTATGATTGCCATTGATTTTGATTATGATGCACAATTACAGATATACCTAACCTTCTTCACTGGATCTAAAAGTACCTCTGATATCTAAAACAGTTTACCGACTCCACACCGTAAAATGAGTATTAGAAATGTGTTTTTTGAATTTTAGGGAACTAATATCCCAGTTTCAAAGCTTTGCAAATCGAATTTCAGATGCCGGGGGCGAGAAATCCATGGCGGTGATTGCGCTTGCACGTGATTCCCTCGACACGTTATAACTTTCTATTCAATTCCGTTAGTTTTATCGCGCTACGTAACAAATTACAAACTCAAATCGTTAATCTGCAGTTTTTCAATCATACAATGGATTATTAAATTTCAGAGTCCACACACCTAAATACATTTGTACTTGTCCACGCTTCTTATAAAATAGAACAAGAGGGCTCGACCCTACGAATGATTGTACTACAAGTGCTAGGAACAAGGACGGTGATATGAGATATCGTAAATAATGGAAGAAGATATAGGATAGGAGATGGCTGTCGCACACGAGGAGATTTATCACGTGACTAATACCGAGTCAGTGCGACGGCGCGTCTGTCCCTCGGGACTCCATCAAACGAGTTTCGCTCCCCCATTGCACGATGCAATCTATGCTGAATCGTATTACAATAAATTGTATTAACTCGAAAAATAGTGGAGATAGCAAACATCGTCCATCTGCACACAATCGTCCGCGCATCGGCACGAGCAGTCGTCAACAACAGTACCCTCCATTTCCTACTCGCCGCCATTCAATGCCGATAATTTATAGATTTTACGAGGGATCATCGGGAAAAGTCGCGACTTACCACATTGCCATATTTTATTTTTGTGGGCGGAAATTGCTTCGTTTGAGCACATTTTATCTACTAACATTCACGTTTTGAACGGTTTATCGCTGTATTTAATAATAAGTGGTTGCAATATTTTTTCATTACCAACATGTATATTTCAATAGCAGCAATGACTATTTTAATGTTATATATCCACTACGAATACTTAGTAATAGTGCCTTTTTCACTTAAATAGGAAAATTTGGTGCTTCTACTTATCATTACCTAGATAACCTGCTAAATAAACAAGCGTTTATTTAATTCCTGGGAAAAATTTTCAACTGTTGCCAGAGCCCACCTGTTTACTTGCCGGTTAAAAGCGTAAAAGTTTAAAATCACTTTAGCCATTTAATAGACACGAATATAAATCGCCTACTTATCCTTAAATTGTCGATCCGATAAAGGTTATTGTCATTAAACTATCGACGACGTGGCTAATGTAAATTGTTCAATTCGGAGCGCAAGTGGCCAAATGGCATCGACGCGTTGCGATGCTTATCTGGGCGAGAATCTTGGGGACAGATCGCCGCCTGTCGGGGGAGACGATAACTTAATTGCTCCGACACCGCCTGGGGCATCCGCAAGAATTATGAAAAACATCGCGGTCGCCCCACAAAAAATTCTGTACACCGTTAGCTCCATTTTAACGGCGATAGGGTGGTTCTCAGATACCTACTTAAAATCCCTCAATTACTGTCGCCATAAAAAAATTATAGCAAGAGCTCCAAATTCCGCTTCTTACTGAAGAACTATGAAGTAAAAGTGCTATTAAGTATTTTTTCAATAATATTTGTTTTTTGTTATAAAACAATGAACATTGTCCGGGGGTAACAAGCGGGATTAAATGCAGATAGGTTAGTATTCGACAACTCGTCAGTAATTCTTTCAACAAATTAGAAAGTGATTCCGTAAATGTAATTAGTGCCGCTGGTACAGAGTGACACATGGCCGCACGCATGCTCGTCTATTAGGCGCACATCCTGCGCACGCTCCGAAACAAATAAACATAGCATCCCCGCCGAGGCACAAATCCCGGCCGCTTGCGCGTCTTACAAAACTAATAAATGTACACAATAAATTCTCTTTGCATTACAATACCAGCATCGTCGTTTATTTTGCACCCCAACATCTCTCTGTTTGGGAACTTTATATGGAAGCGTTTGAAGGACTTAAAACAAATATTTCTACTGCTGATTTCAGTAGCTGTTGCGCTTTGAGGATTTTTTCTGGAATGATTTATGAGAATTGAACGAAATGGTAGCTGTATTCGAAGCTATTTTATGCATCGCTTGTTTCCAACAAAAAGTAAATCGTGTCATCAAAGGTACTCGCCAGTTATTCAAGCCCGTGCTGTTCTTAGTGCCGTGAAGAATTATCCAATTAGGCTGCGTTGCTCGACTTTCTATGATCGATTCGATAGCCAGTGACTAAAATACAATGAATAGATAACGACATTCCCTCGAGCAAGAAATGGTTGGGTGTCGCTGAACGTCGAACCACCTACGTGCTCGACGGGCAACCGAGCCAGGCCCGCGGCAGCGGAACCAATTGCTTTGTCACACTGCCACAAAATGCGCCTGGGCCGTGCTTCGCTTAATTAAAACTTGACGGGACTTCACGTCATTTACCCCCACCCCTCGCACGTATCTAGCGACATCACCGCTCGGAGCTACAACTCTCATTGTGTCGCGTTTTGTAATCTATCGCGGCACTCGTGTGAACAAACTACCAAGTGGAATTACACTTCGGCTACTGGGCATTATCGATGGCCCGCCACAGATAAAACTCAAACTTATTGGAAATTTAATTGGAAGACCAGATTAAACGATAGATTCTATAAGGCTTAACACGGTCGTAGCTTAACTGAAAAAAGTTAACCAAGCACCGTATCTCGTTTGGGTTTTCGAAATACTCATGAATGTGTTTCTTTGTTTCAGCGTTATCGTCAATTAAAAATAATTATAATATAGACAATTCCAATTGCATGGTAATGGTTCAAGACGTAAAAGCGGTTACACACGCACAAGGAATTAGAGACGCTTTATCAACGTCATCGCCGTCTGATGGTATGTAAACATTGGAAATTGATTTAACTTTATACGACAGTTACAATTTCATGTATTTGTGTTACACAGTTCGTTTATTAGATGCGTAGGATATTTAATTGGAACGTTGTTTGTAGAATCTATTTCAACATCGTCGTTGGGCGGCTGGTCAACAACGGCAGAGGCAGCGATAGAGTCGGCAGTGGTACCGCAGCAAGCACAACAAGCCGCACTGCCGCCCTGGTCTCCGGCGCTAGAAGTTAGAGAATTCGACGAATCACACAGTGCCACGATACCTGCATACCAGTTTTGGAGTTCCGAATTCCGCAACAAACAGCCCGCTTACGTTAGTCTTAATTTTACTGTACCCTGGGGGGCCAATTTCGCCGTATATGGCAGGAGGAATGTGGCTCCTAGCGTTACCCAATATGACTTCGTGGAATTCATTCGTGGGGGCAGGGTTGACCATAGGCTAAGACGAAGACGGAGTCCGCATACACACGATGTGCGCGAACTCGACGGCTTCGAAACATTGTTGAGCACGATTAGCCCATTTCAAAGATGGAACCACACGATAAGCAAAAGATCGACAGATATGCGAGTAAATGTCAGCATACTACAGTACCTCGACACGGGAAGATGGTTTATTTCGATGTACAATGACGAATTGCAGCCGCATAGAGTTGAGATGATCGTTTCGGAAGCCGAAGGAGTTACGAATTCTTGCCCCGATGATTGTTCTGGCCACGGTTCTTGCTATTTAGGAAAATGCGAATGTATGGACGGCTACGAAGGTCACGACTGCTCTAAAAGTAAGTTTCTCTTCTGTCTTTAACATTTGTACTTATGTGTACTCGTAATATACTCACTGACTTCACATGACAGCCACTGTTCTGCCACTTTAACAAATGAATTTAGGGAATCAAAAGAATGATATATTATTTTATGACCAGGTGTATGTCCCGTGCTGTGTTCTGGACACGGCGCGTACGCCGGCGGAGTGTGTCACTGCGCCGAAGGCTGGAAGGGCGCGGAATGCGACGTCCCGGCACACGACTGTGAACCCGCAGATTGCTCTGGAAAAGGACAATGCGTGGCTGGACACTGCCGTTGTAAAGCAGGATGGAAAGGACCCAAATGCGACGAAGGTAACCCAAATTATCAATTACTTTAATATATGTTTATTCATGGATGATTTTAATTTATTTTCGTACGAATTCATCAAACATTGAATTTTTATGTATATAAATAAGACCATTAAGCCCATTTGGAGCTCGCCTAATGCACACATAATTTACCGCTAAGCGTAATGAAATGGATTACATACAGAAACCTGTATCGCAATTCCTGTTGAATCTACGCCATTTTCATTTTGATACTTACTATTAATGCCGAACGACCTAATTTGAACTGCGTAATATAGACCCTATGCAATACTCGTACTCATACCTACTTGTTGGTATATGGAGTCCGTTGCCGCCCGGCGAAAAAAAACAATCAATGTCATTGTTTTGTTATGTCCCTAGATAAGTGTGTATGACTGGTAAGTTATGTCCTCGGAGATCTCCCGGCCCGGGAGATGACGGTTTAATATGTAAATATTAATAAACAAATTATTATATTATTTATGCATGAATAATATACTTATAGTTATTTAAGAATTATAAGCTACGCCAGTTCTTATGCTTGAACTTGGCTTGCCATAACTGCCGCGTGTTTTGATACAGTAACCACACTTGCAAAGTTCCCGAAAAGAATCATTTTTATTTGTCACACATCCCAATTTAGCGTGCCCGGTCCTATTTGTTAACTCCAGTGTTGTAGCCAGGGCTTGGAGCCGATTTTTACAATTCTTGAAATATCTTCTAAAGTACTTTTAATATCTCCATTTTTATTTTAAAAATTGTTTTTATTAGCCTTCCATCTATGAAATAAATGTTTCATTTCATATTTCATATTTATTTCCAATAACAATATACATTGTGTTTGAAACCTTACCTACGAATTGTCAAAATTATCTACTTAATTATAGAAATAATGAATAATGATGTCACACAGATGTCAAGTTTAAACATTAAAATAAATAATATATATTTTTTACAATGCGAAAAATAATTAATAATAATAATAATAAAAATACAGGCGTAGGGATGTGACGACCTCATCGCCCACTGGTTTTCCAGTGCAATCAGTCAACGTAAGGCGGCTTGTGGCGAGCTGTTAGGGAGTAGCGACCCTACGTACCTGAGTCCTCCTGGGAGTGGCCTGTGTGGTTGGTGGGACAGGCCCCCCCGCCTCTGGCTTGCCTTAACCGGCCGTCCAGAGTGGAGTCGCAAGAGCTGATGCTCGAGGGTGGATGTGGTCACCTAAGTGGCGAGTTGGCTATATGTTTAAAGTCCAGTGCCACCTCTCCACCCCCAGCTCTCTGACCGGTGTTGCCCTTAGGCCATTTTATAATGTCGCTATTTTATGGGGGCCCATCTAGCAGAGAGCGAGTCACCGTCTGCCGGAAATAAATATTTGAGACAGTTTTATTAGGCAGGCGTCCGGTGTCTCACGCAATAGCCCAGCCATTAATCCAACATTTTCACCCAATAACCCAGTTCATTTAGACTCCATCAACCAGAAATAGTCCCTGTACACCCTGGCGGGTGCTGCCTCTGTGTGCGTCCCATGACACGGGCAGGGACAGCATCCGCTCGGTGTATCCCTTGCATTTCATTAAAGTGTCAAAAGGGCCTCTACGTGTTGGCTATGTGGTACTCGTTTGGTACTTCGGTGCCTCGGTACTTCGGCTCCGCGCACGCCTCCCAAAGGTCCGGGATACCATTGTCCCGTGAACGGGAAAGACATACAAATAAAAATACCAGCTGTACCTTATTTTATATCACAATCCAAATATAATGTGCCTTGTTTTGATAAATCCATTAAAATCTGTATTATCTGTCTAATTATTATTGTTCTCCATAAATTCGTCTATCGAATAATAGCATTTGGTTAAAAGTAACCGTTTAAGTCTGATCTTAAATACGTTTACGCTGAAAATGGTCTTAAAATCTATTGGCAGTTTGTTATACAAACATATCGCCTGATAGAATTCCCCATGCTGTACAACTTTTAGTTTGGGAATGATTTTCTTTGGTAAGTCCTTTCTTCTCGTAGCTAGTCTTAGTTCTCTTTCTTCTTGGTCCTCGTGTTTAAATAAGTGTTTGACAAGATTTGTTAATACTACGAGAATATACAAACAAGGTACAGTTAGAATTTCAAGTTTGAGGAAATGGTCCCTACATGATTCCCTCTGTGGAATTCGGAGCATCGTCCTGATAGTTTTTTGAATTATGAATGCAGCTTTGGTGTTATACTTGTAGCCATTTCCCCACAAAGCTATGCTGTACCTTAATTTTGATTCTATGAGAGCGTGATAAACCATTTTTAGTTGCTTCATTTGAACCTCGTCACGTAAACTGCGCAAGGCATAACACGCAGAGCTAATTGAGTTGCTTAGGGACTGTACTTCTTGTTTCCATGTTAACATAGAGTCTATATGGATACCTAGAAACTTTACTGACTCATTTTGTGGTATTATGTCTCCATTTAGGCTTGAAATTACTAAATCTGATTCATTTCTGGTGGTCTTAAAAAACAATACACTCGTTTTGTTTGTATTTATGTGCAACTTGTTTATGGAGAACCAGTCATTAAATGCCCTCAAGGTTGAGTTGACTTTATCCTTTAGCTCGTCTATGTTATCTGCGGCAACGATTGCATTCGTATCGTCTGCAAATGATTTAAAATACAAAAAATATCGTAAACGTAATTAACCGAAATTTTTAACCGGTTAATTGTACGAAGACGAAACCGGTTTCCGAGCCCTGGTTGTAGCGAGTGCGCAAGTCACATTTAAATTCAATCCTAATCAAACTGAAATTCGCAACGTACGTCTTAAATTCGATCCATAGGTGATTTGTAAAGTATTGTCCCCTATATCTTCGATTATCACCAGAGGACTGCCTGGACCCGACGTGCGGCGGACACGGGTCGTGCGTGCGCGGGCGCTGCGTGTGCCGCGCAGGCTGGCGTGGCGCCGCGTGCAGCGAGCGCGACGCGCGCGTGCAGCGCTGCCTGCCCGCGTGCAGTCAGCGCGGCGTCTACGATCTCGACGCTGGGAAGTGCGTCTGTGACCCCTTGTACACTGGCGACGATTGTGCTAAAGGTAACTGTGATGTATAAAGAATGAGAATCGTAATGAATTGTTGACTAGATCAAGCCATTTCCCAAGATGACGTTAGGCGTTGAATATCTGTATCGCCTAATGTGTATGTAACTGCATAGCTCGCTTATCGTCATTTTCGTCAACAGTGAAGCAGAATCTTAAGAGCTTCAAATGCACCTTATAGAGAACTTACGACTTCGTTCGCGAGTAACTCGTTCATCGCGTTAGATTACAATTTAATTGCTTTTAATTTATTTCAGGCGTTTACCTAGTTATCGGTTATCTAGTTACCTGTTCAACGGTTAAAGTGCGAAGGGGTAACAAACAAACAGACATAATTTCGCATTTATAATATTAGTAGGGATTAAACTAAACTTGGTAACGACTATAGAAAACATGCAATGAAAACCTCTTCGTATTCAACTAGTGTAAAAAGTTTAATGGGTAGCAACTAGGAGAAACGTATTTCATATCAGAGAAAATGTCTTTGAATAAACTTAAGAAAAAAAGTGAGTGATAAATAAAACTAACAATAAGAATATAAGAAGCAATCTTTATTCATTTGAACCTGTTCAAATATTTATGTAAATAAATATAATATCTTCGTATTAAATATTCCACACAGTTTAGAAGATCACCTACTCCAAGAAACGAAGTTTTTGCCCTTCTGAAAGATGAGACATAAGCAATATCACCTTGAGATGGTAGGTATTTATAAATAAATCTGTAAGAAATGATGCGCATAGGTTAATGGATTCAATCTACATACGAATGTAAGCATCTTAGGACTATAAGTAAAGGACGGGGTGCATTACTCTTGATGTTTTACTCCCACTTAAAGCCGAACATATTTTATCAGAAAAATACAAGTACTTTATTCGCCTTTTCTTCTTTTCAACATTAGAAGAAAACCTCATGTTACTTATATGGCACTTCTATTCGTCTTTAATACAAATTACTTGCGTTACTTATAGTAATAAAAACTTTTTTGTAACATTACTTGACGTGTAGGAATGTAAGAAAACACTGATGGTATGTTTTTCATTACCTACTTCTTTCATGACCTACTTCCTGAATTCCAATTGTATTAAAATTACCTCCGTACACGTGCTCGTAAATAAATGAATTTGGAACATGTGAATGACGGCTGGGAACCAATTTCCAAACTGTACCGTTATAGAAATCATTTTAAAAATAGAATCTTAGTTAAGTATTTAAATATTTCAGGAATACATATATATGGTCTAGGGTCTATGGTTAAATGGACGTATGGGACGATCTGATGAAAGTCGTTCGAATACGCTGTCAATGTGACGGTATTTCAAGCAGTGGAAGTCAGATAGGTTCCGAATTCAGACCTTATGTGGTTTTTAACATAGTATTCTATTCGTAGTGGTATGCTCCCTGGATTGCGGGCCTCACGGCGTGTGCGCCGAGGGTGTGTGTCGCTGCGATGACGCGTGGACGGGCTCGCGATGCGACCAGCGGCCATGCGACCAGCGCTGCCACGATCACGGACAGTGCAAGAACGGGACCTGCGTGTGCACACAAGGGTGGAACGGCAGACATTGTACATTGCGTAAGTTGAGCTTTGACAATAAGGCATTTTTACTGAATTGCGGTCAAGGGAAGTTGTGAGACTGAAGAAGTTAGTATCTAAAGTTATAAGAATAAAATAATTAAGAGGCCTTATAAGTTTTAAAATTTTAAGATATAAAATTACGACAAAAGTATTGATAATACCAATACAGTGATTAAAGGCTGCGATGATTTTATTAAAGTTTTAGATAGTAACATAGCCATTTTTTTATTTTATTGTGTGTAGTAGAATTTAAGCGGAAAAAACTAGTTTTTAGGTTGAAAATGGTCGATTTGGAGTGACGTTTGAAACGATATTTCTTAATGAAAAATCAAAAAATACATTAAATGTTTATGTCATAAGGTCGCAATAGTCCCGTTCTAGATATTAACATCAAGAAAATGTCAAGATACGTGTCAATTCAAACAGAAAATGGCCTAAATAGCGAACGTTTTTAAATGATAAGGACTCTTAAAGATTAATTTGTTCTGGTATTGAATATCGGTTTAATAGGCGAAAAATTAAAATGGTAACAAATTACTAACATTGTTATGTGTTATGGTGACGTATTTAGGAAAATCATTCGACCCCGTCGACATTGCGAGTCAATACGGGTTGAATTCATGGCATAAGTTTTAGTCCAGTCTTTTCTTCCTCGGTCCCTCATTACTGAGAATCGCGACCACGCATCCTTTGTCTCCATTGAGTGCTGTCATAAGCCATGTGGGTAGCGCGCTCCCGCTCCGTTAGTCTCAGTACGTTTCTTTTGAATAAATGGTTTCTCTACCTATCTGTATTGATAACATTAGTCGTTGTACTCACATGAATTTTCGATCAGCTGGTTGCCCCAACGCCTGCTCGCGTCACGGTCAATGCTTACTGGAAGACGGCGTATACCGATGCTCTTGCTCCGACGGCTGGGCTGGCACTGACTGCTCCATCGCCCTGGAACTATCCTGCACCGACAACGAGGATAACGACGAAGGTAAGAATTACCACAAAAGAGTAATGTCACAATAATAACCTATCTTTTGTATATGCTTTTAACGCAACGCAAAGCTACTTTAATTGGGTAAAAGACCAGTTGAACGAAATTGGCCAACCTTACACTACTGGTTTTGAAGATGGCATGACCGACTGCTCCGACTCTGAGTGCTGCACGCGACCGGAATGCGCCGACCACATCATGTGCCTCGCCTCCAACGATCCCGTCGAGGTTCTGCTGCGGAAGCAACCTCCATCTGTCACCGCTTCTTTCTACCAACGTGTCAAATTCCTTATTGAGGAAAACTCCGTCCAGAGCTACGCACACATGGACGAGTATTCAGAGAGGTGAGTGCACTAATTAAGTCTAGAAAAATAAATTAACAAACACCAAATCACTTCATGCACGTAAAAGATATCGTTCCAACTGAAAGTTGAAAGCAGCGAAAATTCCCGTCGCTAAAATGCAACGGTATCTTTTGCAAGTCGACATAGGACTGGCCTATCGGTATCTTGCACAGTTCATGGATTAATATATTTGCACTTTACAATGATTTTAGATTCGTGATATCATCGACGAATAGGTAATATAAATGCGTAAGAAGAAGAACAAAATTCATGATTACATAGCGTAATTAGGATCTAGCACCCAAACCATTTGTGATCCCACTCATCTTCCTTAACCTCTCCGAGGATTTGGTGTGGTTATTTTAATTTAATCGGTAACGATACTTTTGTGAATTTCAATTTATTTTATCATCTGGTGGAAGTGTTTTTGATTTTCCTGTTTTCTCAGTGTAAAAGTATTGATTTATCATTTGCGATCCTAGCATGGTTAAGTTTCATCATTAACCATGATTTCATCGTATTATCAGTTTTGTATTTATTATTTTTCACACCAGATCCGATGTGTTGTGTATTGTCTAATGTTTTCCCTTGTGTGTGTCTAACCCAACCTATTTGTCTAAACAAAAAAAGCGCCTTTAAAAGAAAATAATGAAATTTATTAAGCGTTGAAAGGTTTCCGAACAGTCTTGTACGTATTCCAGTTGAAAAAGACAATGCTATTCGCATAAAGGCTCATAATACTCGAATCATGACAGACATTCGTGCCGATCTGGATTGTTACTGGAATAACTATAATTTCTGCTCGACGCAAAAACTATTAAACATCGAAAAGTTATACGAACTGCTTTATTTTTGTTATTTTAACATTTTATTTATGTGTACGTCTTTCATGATCTGAGTTATAAGAAGTATTCGAAAAGTTTTAGTTGCCTTGATATTACAAAGTAATAAAAATAGAAACTATCGAATAAGGGTCTAATTTGATCTGAATAGTAAAACGAGACAATGCAAAACCGAATAAAGTCGTAGCCAACCCACCTCGCTTTATATGCAAAGCGCCTGTAAGTTTGTTTGCATTAAAACACGAGCCGCTTGACCGTTTTGTTTGAGTTGAATTAACAGTCTAGAGTGGTTATATTGCGTTGTGGCATTTGTTTCCTAGACCCGAGTAAACTTCGAGGAGTATCTCCGTGCATTCACCATCCAGCATGCCTGTTTATACTCCGTAACATTATCTTGGTGCAACCTGCAGCTATGTTACACTAGTTTGTTATTCCAAATTATGCCTACATTTGAATATTGATAGTGGTGGTGTTGTTCTAATGCAAACGGGCTTCGTCTCTGTGAGACAGTGCGCACCTATATGATTCGATTAATAAAGCAAGTGTTAAACGCAAGGTAACCAATGTAGACAGGCAATCGGCCGGAGCCATTGCGAGCCGGGGTGGGGTTGCACTGAGGGATGTAGGTATCTGTGTAGTAATCTGTCCTGTCTTTCTGTGTCCCTGTGCCGCCGTGTGTCCGCCACTCCTAGCGAGTTCTGGAATTCCTTTACACCATGGTAAGTGTCAGTCAGCCCGCCCTCGCCCCTCAGTGTTCAGTATCTGTTGACCTCTTCCCTTTGGTTGCAACTCCTGCATATGTGTGATGCCGGCGCCCGCCGCCTGCCGACTGGCACGCGGATGGCGCCACTGATGCTTTTTCAGTTTCGTTCAATCCTTTGTCTGTATTTGTTTCATTCTCTATGTGTATGTAACATCTGTATGTTTGTCTTGAATGTTCCGTGTGGCTGCGACAACTCCTCCACTAAACCACGCCCATGCGCGCTTGCGGTGAAGCTCGCCTTCCCAATATGATTTGCCGCAGCCACAATCGTATTTCTTTGTAATATTTATTTGTCTCGTCTTCTGTGCTTATATAATAGTTCACATATTTATATACTATATGGTATACTTTTGTTATACTGTATGAAACTTAGGAAAATCATTTACGCTTTCACGCAAAACGTTCAAAACACAATTTAATAGGTATAGGTATTGTAAAATATACGATCGAGACGCGAATTGTATATTGTCAATTGAGCAAAATTCCAGGCGAACACGCAAATTGAGCTTCAAATAAACTTACCCTTTTATGTGTTCCTTACCCTTTGTCTGCGTCTTTCATCTGTTAACCAACCCCCTACCCTTCGCCCGAGCTCTTTATGTGTTTAGATCCTCACCCCTGTGACTAACCAAAACACAACTTATTTGAATGTACTCCGACTACTTCACGGCGAGATTGCACTCGTTGACATTGTAAATTACAACCATTGCTTCCATCAACCGGTCATCGATGTAATTAACACTTGATGAAATTGGTGCAACGAAAATTCCGAACTGTCGACGGCGTTACTGTGTTTTTATTACGTAAGACTTTAAGAAGTGGATTGTTACTAACATTTGAATCTTGTGCATATGGAACGACCAAACGATGAACTTCTTAAAGTCTTCATTTAAGATTAATGGTGTATTTAATGAAATTTGCGTAACTTTGTAGACTACGCACGTTACCTTTCTATTTTTAGGGATGTACCTACATTTTTCCAGTTATATAATGGTCACGCAAATGACCCTTCCATGAGTACTGGTATAAATTGCAACCACGTAAATTTTGATTGTTAATGCAACTATGCCACTTGGTACAGTAGCTATATGTTTTTGAACATCCACCCTGGAGACTCAGTAGAGTTCTATGTCATATTCAGTTCAATAGACATATTTCAGATAAGAGTGCATTAAACTTTTAACTCTTTTTAGACGCAAATAAGTAAATATACTACTTACTACTTTCAACCTTATGTCATAATGACAGAGGTGATTAATAGATGTCATCTATTGGGCACTAAGGTGTCGATAACTGGGACGTTTACCTAATACATATTATTATATGTATGTGAACTAAAGGATGTGTTTTGTAGTCTCATAAACAATTAATATCATGTGAATGTCTTAAATGACATGAAATTAAGGATTAAAGATTGATATTAAATACTAATTATAAGTTTCAGACAAACTTTTACACGTACGTAGTCTAAACAAAATATCGACATTAATTTAATATTCTTAGGTCTGATACATTTGTGGTGTTTGTTCTCTACAAAGTGTCTTGTGCTCATATTTTGTATTTACAGGTTTTAATTTAGATACCTTAAATTGTAGGCGTGTCATTTTATTGAAGGCAGCCTTTAGAAGACAACGGAATGTGGTAACTTTACAATTTCTATTTTTTCTTCAATTTAAGCTTGGTATAAGAATTGATTTTGAAATCAATTTAATATGTACCTGTAGTTTTAATTTGTTAGGTAGCCGTGTAGTCAATAATTAGTTAAATGCTTATTACGCGCAATTTATTTAGTAATTTGTAAAACCTCGTTAGTTTCGCGTTTTGTGAAATTTCCTTGCACCAATTACAGTCGTCGTGATATGATACAAACATACATACAATTTACATACCAAGATATTATAACTATGGTATCTATGGCAGTTGATACATGCATTACACATCCTTCTAGGTGAATTTCCGTTTACAGCACATCTTTGCATCTACTTAACAGGTTACATTATGTTTCATTTAAGTTATTTACTTTGCGATTAACGATTAGTAAACAGAAATTGTGCCTAGATATTTAGCTGATCCTGATAAGAGAATGTGCCATGCTGAAGACTTCTTATTTTATTTTCAATTTATTGGTTTTGTTCAATTTTACTTCACTCACAGCATTTACAGTTTAAACTATACCAGTAAAGCGCATAGCACGTGAACTTCGCTCTAAAACGACGAAGAAACGCACTGGGCGGTACCTTTCGCATACGAAACGCTCATCTAAGCACTTAATAATATAAACAATAAGTATCATTTAATATTGTAATCCATTTGGGCTTTTCATATAGATGCCAATAAATGAAATGAAATAAATGAACTTCATTCGGCAAGTAGGCCGCAATGGTACTTTTACAAGTCAAAAACTAGGAGCTTTTCTCAAGAGAACACTGCCGAGAAGAAACGCCGAATGAAACTCGACAGTCAGTCATTTTCTCTAAAAAATATGCATAAAATCAATATGTTTATTTTCATATATTAAACTACACAAATTGAGTGTAATTAATGTTATTTGAAAGTACTTTAAAACGATAATCATGAACTATTTTCAAGTTTTAATTCACTTTACATCGAAACTTTTATCGTGCCAGCTTAATAACAGGCTATTAAAACTTATTTGTTGTTTAATTATATTTGAAATAGCTTTCAACTACATATTTTACGCAGTTATTTCTAGTTATAGAGGATTTTAATTAATTGCGTGAAGGGTATCGTCCAGAGGGCTAATTCTAGGTTCCATCGAGATGTATAAATCATTTACGTCGTTACGTAAGAATGGTATGAAAATCATGAAAGTTTTATAGAGTCTCGTAATGGAGACAACTAGATGGGACCGAGAGTTGGTCCAAAGTGCGTTGTGCTTTACATTGTGGCTCAGTTTGACATGAAGTGTATGTGCAGCCGCGTGTCCGTGATGCGAGGGCAGGTGGTATCGCCCCAGGGACTGGGCATCATCGGCATCAGGGTGTCGGTGGACCGCGAGGCCCGCTTCGGCTTCACGCTCACCAGACAGGGCGGATGGTGGGTACCTATTTTGAGGAACGCTCCTACTACAAACATGTTTTTTTCTTAAACTGTTATAATGTATTATATACATGCAAACATGTTTCTTGATTCTGGCGACTCTGGCTTGACCTATCGTGAGGGCCATTGTTTATTACTATCACTGGCCCTCACGCTAGGTCGAGCTAGATTTACGCTAAGTCGACTGATCCTCGGGACGCGCCGTTTGTCTTTTTTGGATAGAAGGTGAGTAAGTGTGATTTTTTTATCGACAACGTTAATTGTTTGGTTTCATATGCTTGCTATAGTTGCTAACGTAGGACTAAATCTTACAGACTGTAATTACAATTTAACATTCTTGTTTAGACGACTCGCTCTACATATAGAGAGATTATAGTTTATTACAAATCTTGGTATCAATCAATTTAATTTTCAACTATACCCTTCTTGAAGTAAAGCTGTTTTCGCAGTATTGTTAAATTTATGAACATCAATTGATACTAATAATAGCTAGAGTGAGCTAATGAAAAGTTCAAAAAATCTAATTCCGTTCCAGCTCGCTTATGTTGAATTAAGCGACCTAACATATACCAAGAAATTTGAGAAGAAAGAAAAATTATATAAATTTAATTTAGTTTTATATAAATACGTAATCGAACGTGATTCTAAGATCTATTCCTATTTTCCTCGTTTCTTAAACGCGGATAAATTGAATTGCGTGACAAATTGCAAAATGTGTACAAGAATTAAGCACAATCAATAGCAATGTTTTTAGTAATGTTCGTGCGACCATCATTAATTTTTCGGCTACGGTCGTTATAAATTACTCGCGCGTTCGTACAGCCGAGTATGAAATAGAATGACCGACGCCGGAACGAAGTGAGACTCATGCGAACGAGAATACAAAGTAATGTCACGGATAATCCAGATTACCATAGCTTAGGTTAATATTTATATTGAAATTACAGACACGAAGACACGATTCCCTAACAAGTAAATCGAACGGCTAAGATGATTAAGGATTACTTTATGAAAACTCATGCACGATCGAACATTAAGTTGTCTCACATCGGTGAAGTTAAATACGACAGCAAAGAGATGCCAGTCATCGAGATGTTCCGAGATTATAATTTACGAGCGGTCGTGACCTGGCCCCGTGCGAGACTTCTTTCCACTACCATTTCGAAGCTTTAAAATGACTCGTATATCTCGGATTTTGTGCTCTTTTTTACACTCATTAAAGTTTACTCTCTTAACGTGCTTCGATAACTACGACACTCGTAAACGACTATATTCTGTGGAGTTTTTATTGTAAACGAGGTAGTTTTGGATATGGCGTTGTTCACAAACCTTAATGATGCCTTCAGACGTAAATCGAATATCCGGAAATTCATTAATAATCGTTTTTCCAGTTTTTGTAGTTTTTTTCGTAGGTACAAGAAAATATTACAGACGATTTCACAATATTTTCAAGATTTTAGCAATGGATTATGTAAGCCATGTGAGTACGGTATATATATAATGGTACAAAACTATTGAAGTTAAGTAAATGCAATGATAAAGTAATAGGTATTACAACTAAGTCCGGTTTCGAACAAATATGAATAACGACTTGTCTGATGTCAAAATTGTCAGTACGAATCTTAGAATTAACTAAGTATTCTTATTTAAATATTACGGACGCTTTGGCCTCATTTTCCTAATAAGATATGCGCTCTTTTTTTTCCTCTTTTTACGAGAAGATAAATAAATCTCTGCGCATTAACAATTACAAAATATCGGCGTTGAATATTGCCGAGAATCATACGTTTCGTCCTACATTTATATCTGGTAATCTATAACTAAAGATGTTACAGCATCAGCAACAGTCCTCCGAAGGAGTATAAATTTTTAATAGAATAATTTAAAGAGGCCACTATTTTATGAGAGTTATTAAGTTTCTAAAATAAACATACCACGTTTAGAGTTCAGCGTACCGTAATGAAGTTGCTTATAATATTCTAATAGTTAAATATTTAGATCATTATAACCTTTATAAATCGTTCTACTCCCCTTTACTTCTCTGAAGTTCAATGACATTGTGTGCTAATAAGTTAAACAAAATAATTGAGGATACTTATGTAGTTATATTCTAACAAATCTTTGAAATCTTTTTTACCCTAGATTGTAGGGTGATAAGATAAACAACATGCTTGAGACACCTACACAATAAAATTACGTTGACCTTCCATAACAGTAGGGTCCTTATGGCACATTCTAGTTTCGTAGCCTTTTTGATCCATGCTTTTAGTACTTTATAATCTCTATTACAATTACTACAGGATACAGAATTTATTGGTGAAACAGATAAGCATTTTACAAGTCATAATAATATTCGATTTTTCAAACCATCCGACATATTTCAAATAAATATTGTTAAAGTATACCTAGGGGTATACTCTGTTCACTGTATCAGTAAACAAATCATATTTGAGTACTTTCGTTGGTATGGACAGGCACGTATCCGGAGGGGGGGATAGTTGGGATTTATCCCCCCCCCCCCCGAAAACGTTTTTAGCCGTCTGTTTATTTATTCGCTTGCGTGTTCTTTCAATAAGTAGGTAAATAAAAATATAGATGTTTCAATGTTTGTCCCCCCCCCCCCGAACCAAAAGTCTGGATACGTACCTGGGTATGGATGGTTTTATTGATTACCTACGACATTATCAATTTACATATGCGGATATTTACTGTTAACCCGATATCATGTTGAGATTTAGTCATTCAAAAAATTGGTAACCGTATTTCTTTCGTCTAACTGGAAATTTTCCCTTTAAGGTACATAAAAAATAAATAAATTGCTTGCGTAAACATACAACTAAGCTTGGTCTCACTCGTATGCGTTAAAAATTTATATATTAACTTTTGCTTCCATACATTTCCTATTGACAGGTCGTTTTTAAGATTTTTAGTTAGAAAATAATATGGATCGCTTTTTTTGCTCCAACTGCTTCATTCTTTTTCGTGTAATAGAAAAAAAGGCGCTGAATTCAAGAAACTTGCAATAAAAAGGTTTATGCAGTATTGAGTTAGATTGCTGTTATACATATAGATAATGTAAATATTAACATTAACTGTAATCACAGATTTTTCATTTTGATCGGACTCCATAAGGACATTTTTTACAAATGTGTTAAAGTAAACCTGTGATTTTCATGTAACTTTAGTTAGTTAAAAAACAGAAAGTAATAGACATAGAATAAAATAAAACGTTTGGGGATACTTGTCTAGACTTATTACAGACAATAATTGGTAAAAACATTCGTAACGAGGGAAAAACTACTTGATTTCCGTAATTAATCAAAAATGGTGGTTTTGCTCTTATTTTGAATCAAACGCATAAACAAAAATGTTTCTTAACATATACAATGACTAGCTTTTTCCCGCGGCTTCACCGACTATTTTTAACCGTCTACAAAAAAGGAGGTTCTCAGTTTGACCCGTATGTGTGTATCTACCTACGAACGTAGGCATGTATGGATTACTATTTTCGTAATCGGCTCCCCGAGGAACCTCGAAGATGACACCCATGTCGATTTTGAAGATAAATAAATGTCCGCCACCTGGGATTTGAAAATGGATGTCATTTCCGTAATCGGCACCCCGATGAACCTCAACGAAAAATAATTGATCGCCATATTGGATTTGCAAATGCATGTCATTTTCGTAATGATCACCCCGAGGAACCTCGAAGATGACATCCCCATTGATTTTAAAGAAAAGTAAAATTTTGCTCCCCGCACAGGATGAATTTCGAAATACTCTTTCTTATCCCTAGCCTACGTTATAAATGTAATCTACTGTGCAAAAACAAACTCTCTGGCGTTAGCAGTTTCGGCTGTGCGTTGATGAGTCAGTCAGTCAGTCAGGACTTCTTCTTTTATATGTATAGATGTACTCGTAAGTTCTCTCGAGAACGTACTATAAATGAGTTTCAAACTTTTTTTATATAATTCTCAAAAGTGCATTTTAGGATGCGTAGGTTTCATGACTTCAAAAAAAAAGTACGGCACTAAAGGACATTTTTTGCTTTGTTTAAGGACACTTTTGCTATGGAACGTCACATATTTTGCGCAAACTTATTGGATAAATAATCGGGAACCACTCAAGAATTTAAGGAAATCACATAACACGTAGATTATTCGTGTAGATTTGATCAATCTTTTAAAAGCTGATCGGATCTTTTATTTTCGGACGTCTCTTGCGTAAGCTAAAACACGAGTCAAACAAGTTGTAGCCGATAAATTTGCTGCGGCACAATTTGAACCATGGCTACAGGTTATTAGTCTGAGAAAATTAATAAAATCAGGGGAAATGATTCGTGTAGTTTTGTAAATTGGTACATTTATACCTTGCGAATTAGTTAACTATGAATGAAGATTTTTTCTATGAGAAAGAATCCAATTGCCGAGATTTAATAAAAAACAGTATAACGCTGTTCAATTACCGTATTCATACATACACCTTGCTGCGAGGTACAAACGTATCTTAATTGGGATAGGTACATATTCATAGCACAAGTGTTGTAATGTTACAAAACCGTTAATATAGCGTTAATATTCTGGGTTATGGGCCTAAAAGTGAAGTAATAAAGGTAGAGGTACCAAAACATGAACACCCCCCAATAGTTGAACATTTGATCAAAATAAGTTTATAATTTTTTTTTGCCATATTTTAACGTGGTCGGGATATTTTTTTCCTAAAGCGGCATGTCTTTGCCGACGTAGAAATTTATACCTCCAGGGCGTTACGCCACGCATACGGGTGTGAGCGGTCGTCGCGTCTAGGCTTCGCACCAAAAACTCAATTTCTATGGAGATCTAATTAAGATTCGCACTTCCAAGTATAAGCTCTAAATTGCGTATAAAATTGAATAACACATGTACTTGCATAGTTTTGCATGATATGAATTCTTGATTAATCCCTTTATTATATTCTATATTAGGAATAGTATATTTTATAGTAATTTTAGATATATTTGCTGTTCAAGTTATAGTTAAAATTTTTTGCATCTAACCCAATAGTTGAACGGCGTTCAACTTTCGGGCAAGGTATAGTTCTTTCAAATGCTGTTATGTATAAATTCTTCTAGTACAGATAAATAGAACTGTGATAGCCTACATTAATCGTTTCTTTGCCGTTGATTTTTTTACCAAAAGTTGAACGTAGCTTTTGATTCCCGACATGATTATTTTGGGGTTTGTTCTAGTATGAGAAGCACCAATGTTCAACAAATAAACCTGTGACCAGAACATGAACCAATAAAATTAACTAACGTTTAGCTTCTATGAAAAGCACCACCTTTTTAATTTTATTTTAATTATCCTAGTAGATAGAGTGTTGCACTGCTGGACAAAGGCCTCCCTCTGGATTGTTCAACAAAAAAACCTGTGTCCAAATAATGAACCAATAAAGTTAACTAGTTCATATTTTGACTTCTATTCCGATAGATGAACCTGTTGTTGATTTGTTTCTTTCATTGTATAGGCAATGGGGTCCAAAACCTGAACTAAAATAATGTAGCTGTTCATATTGGTTCAACTATTAGTGTATCAAATTTTTCAGAATTAGGTACATTTTGTAGACAACGGAGTCCTAAACCTGAACTAACATATTGTAGCTGTTCATGTTGGTTCAACTATTGGTGTCTACTTGTTCAGAATTAGGGCACACTGTTCAACTACTGGGCAAATTGGCCTATTCTGGCATAAAATAATTTTTGGAAAAATTCTGTAATCTAGACAATATACTTAATCGTATAGAAAAATAAAAATAGAATAAACTATGTAACAAAACTCGGAAAAAACATCTAAAGGTGGGGTAGTAGCTTAAATGTTCATCTTTTGGTTCCTTGACCTTAGAAGTAGCATAATACGCCACGCCACCCACGCCATATTAGGAGCAAATGTTTTGAAAAAAGACATTATAGTCGTGTTTCTGTATCTGTATATACATGTTAGTTTAGTTTATTCTGTATGTTATTCATATTTCATTTTCATATTCATTTATTTATTAGGATATTTAGTGAGAAATCTGAAATTATATCCTTAAAAAATCTTTTATGATGTACTTGTAGTTTGAATTTTATCGTGATGTTAAAGTAAAGCCAATTTTAAAATGACGCCCCTTTGCTCCCCTTCATTCAATGTGTGAGAATTTCTAATGGGTATGCTTACATCTTACTTACGTCAGATGTGGGTTGGAACACACTGGAGGGCCGTTCAGTTTAAATTGATTTTACTCAACCTGCCATAGCAAAATTGTTAACATAAATTAACAACACTAAATTGTTTGAATGCAGGTTATACCTCCCCAAAACGATGCAATTTGACTTCAACTAATCGTGATTATAAATAAAATTGTATTCAGTGTTAAATGACTATTTCCCAGCAAGCTATTTCTATATAAAATTATACGGGAAGTTACATGAGGATTTGCTTCAGGTTCGACGTGCTTGTGAACGGCGGTGGGGCCGTGACCCTACAGTTCCAGAGGTCCCCGTTCAAGCCGCTGCGGAAGACAGTCTTCGTGCCTTGGAACCAGATTGTGGTGCTGCCGCCTGTACAGATGGAGCTCAGCGACGATAATGTCAAAGTGCCAACACCCAGGTAATTTTAAATGTCCTTTTGTGCTAAATAATAGAATTGCATAAAACGAACCAACAGATACCTACTTTATGATCCATAATTCGTCAAAGCCAGAAACGAGTGAATTATATAGATTACCATCCATACAATGTGGCGTAAATTTAAAATAAAGAGCCTCCAAATATTATTATGATTTAATCTTTCCCACCGTATATGTCCGACAACTTCGACTCTAAACGCATCGGTCTTTAGTATTTACCACTCACGGATTTAAATTACTGAGGCATCTGGGATTTGCGTGTCAAACAATTTTGCTATCCAGTATAAAATGAGCTGTAAGGCGCTCCTAGCTCTCAATGACCTTGATTTGTAATTCTCCCTTTTCTCGTGTTTTTTTATGGCTTATCGTATTATAGATAGAACAACGAGGTTTTCCGAAATAGTATTTATACCATATTTTCTTCCAAAGTTACTGCCTTCGAGATATATAGCATCAAACTTTGGCAATTTCAGACCAAAAAACCAGTTTTTTCGACATAATTCTGTTAAGACGAGTTAAAAATAAAAATCTCCCTTGCTTTGTTAGAGACGTGAATAAGGAACAGTTACATGTATATTTCATGTATATAAGTGCATAAACAACATACTAGTATCGAAAAAAATGCTTAAATAAATCATAAAAAATATTTAGTCAGCTTTTTTCAAAATCTGGCTCTTGCAATATGTAGATAAAGGATTGAAGAACCGATAACCGTCTGTATCTATCTATCTATCTATACATATAATAAAGCTGTAGAGGTTCGAAAATCTGTACATTGAAGATATTAGCAAAAAAATCAATGGAGGGGACTTAGAATCGATAACAGAACACATTTCAACAGTTTTTAATTTTGTGTCTGTTTGTCTGTCTGTTTATTTGTCTCACCATCACGCGAAAACTAGCCAATAGATTTCGGTACAACCTTCACTAATAAGTTTAATGGATCTTCGGACAGGTTATAGGCTATAAAAACATACAGATTGGGAATTTAAGGGGGTGAAAAAAGGGGTTAAACTTTGTATGACAAGTCCTTTAATTAATGACTTAAAGGCTTGAAAATTGGTAAGCATATAATTGGAAGCAAAATAAAAAGAATCCCATTCAAAAATTGTACAATAAACAGATAATATGTGAAAAAATGGAGGGTAAAAAAGTGCTTAGGGGACAAATAACCAAAAATCCCTCAACCCATTGTAACTGTTTCAAATGAGAGATTTAATTATGTTAGTCAGTTGTTGTCAACATTGTCAAACCAGTGCCTTGAACTTCGTCTACCTATAATTGATATATCTTCGTTGTTAGAGTGGTCGAGTGTGATAACGGTGTCATCTAAGGGCCTACAAAATACCACAAATTCCCACTATTCCCACTAATATTATAAATGTGAAAGTTCAGATGTTTAGATGTTTGTTACTCAACACGTAAAACTGGCTAAACGGATTATGATGAAACTTGGTATGCAACGAGTCTATAGCCTGGATTAACATATAGGATACTTTTTATCCCTTCATAGTCCCTCAACTTGATAAATTCGGGGGTGGAAGTGGAAGTTAAATATATGAACAAGAGTCATGTAGATATTTACACTGCCCGCTGACGTACGAAAATTCATCTCAGATGATCCAGTGTAAGTCTGAGCTACGAATAAGCACATCGTTTTCGCGACTAGCAGGGTCAAGATACAATAAGAACATATCGTGAGGCGAGTCTAGACAGTTGTAAATATCACGGTATTTGACGTTTTGCGTCAGACGTGTCAGAGACGTGCCATTATACACGGATGACATTCGGTAAAGTCGAATCGAAGCTAATGTAGAATATTTACTACTTGCACAATTAAATAATTTGATCCTTATAGTGGCTAAGATAAAGTAGGTATTTGCATATAAAGTTTTCATTTAGACCATCGTAGTTATAAACTGAGTAATGTCGCTACCAATCTCAAAACCAAAGCGACTCATGTGAATGTGAATGTTTACCGCATTTCAGTACCTTAAGTTTTATTCATTACATGCATAATCGTAAGCAAAACAGAATAGATTTGCGTTATTTAGATACTGACTTACCGCCTCTACAGCGCTTGCGTCTTAAGCCAAAACTTGCTGGCCTATTGAGCCTTAATAACTTTACTGTTTATAAAATTGGAGATTAAATAGCGGCGTAGACGGTTGTTGTCTGCATTGACTGACCAGCGCTTTGATATATGCCTACATGAAATTTATCGAATGTCCACTCCACTCCATGAATTAACAAATTATTTCCTGCGTCGATTTAAAATACCCTAGATACACTATCACCTACAAATTCAAGACGAAAAAGTGTCCAAGCCGGCTAAGCCGACATTGTGAGTGTGTGCGTGTTAGATACACGCTAAACGAGCGTAAGTCAATTGGGATCAATTTTTTTTTTCAATAGTGAGCCTTATGTCACCAGCGTAACGTTTTACTTTAAATGAGAGCGTTTGGCGATTACAGCATTTCAATTTTGTTCACGCACATTTTCCACTGATTGTGTTGGCAACATTGGACATACATTGGAACAGAGTCGGTATCGTGTACCGTGGAGTCGAAAATGATTTGTTTAAAATAGGTAGGTGGTAAACAAGCATACGACGTCAGATGTTAACGTCGATTTATTATAAATAGTAATGATAAATCGATTTATTATGTTGTG
Organism: Epiblema foenella; assembly: GCA_963556455.1. Classification (NCBI taxonomy): domain Eukaryota; kingdom Metazoa; phylum Arthropoda; class Insecta; order Lepidoptera; family Tortricidae; genus Epiblema; species Epiblema foenella. The sequence continues at coordinate 17,907,124 of OY747099.1, read as the reverse complement.
TTGTTTTTTAATTTTTATTATTTTAATGAGTGTTACTTTAGAACTCCGTAGTTTATGAACCGATTCGGAAAATTCTTTCTTTGTTTGGAATCATATGTTTGAAGCATGTTGGTCCCGTTGTTGCCGTAAACTAGTTCTGATGATGGTATCCATGAGGAATTGAGGGTAATCCTCAAAAAATCAGGGGAAACATATAGCGATTTTAGTTTTTCGGTAACAAATCGAGCATTTGCATTCAGAAAGTAGCATTTGGAGAACAGAAGCTGATGACGAAGACCATGGATGGGACCATCCAAAAGTGTTTGTGTGTGGCGCTAAGATATTTCGATCAAGATACTCAAGCGACTATGACAAAGCCACTTTAAATGGTTCTACTGTAATTTCATGTTATGTTACCATTAAATTAAAGCAGTCCTAAATTTAAAGCAGTTAATCGAATAAGTTATACTTGAAAGAAGAAATAGAATATTATTATCCGTAACACATTATTTTTAAAAACAAGGTTTAATTTACAAAAATTACACTGAATCAGAGTAACTTGTATACATGATAGGGTCTCAAGCTTTGAAATCTTTATTTTACATTTTGAAATGGTATATAGGTAACATATCCCTCACGTTACTAGAACATATCTTTCTTCAAATAGTCATAAATCATTTAATACTTTTTATTCACTTTGTTTTAGATAAACGCTAATATTTTAATTTATAGTTTTTACCAACTTACATATCTACATACACACTCCATAGGTATGTGCTAATAACAAACAATACTTGTAAACTTTCATAAAAAAATTAGTCAGTCTGCGACTCCATTCCTTCGAAATTTTACTATAGTCCGATTCATAGGTCTCCCGTTTCGTTTCGATATACGACTCACTCAACGTGAGGGAAAGAGACAGTAGCATAGCTGGACGTGTGTCTGATATTTTGATAAAATAATTGTTATAAGCGCGTTAAAGCTTAATATAACTACAAATCAATTAAATAATGAAACTTTAAATAAATACTCACCGAAAATACGAAATTCCATCCTTTTTTAACGTCGTTAACGTGTTGTTTTTGCATTTTTTTACGGAGCACATGGGCATGTTGACTCGCCGATGGCTAGCGCGCGACTCTGAGCGCAAGAGTGCTTAAAAGGCATTTAAGCACTCTTGAGCGCGGACGCTTTTGACAGGCGGATAGTGCATCTAGGGTATTTTAAATCGATGATTTCCTGTTATATTTGTCTACAAAAAAAAACATGTTTGAAATTCACTCTGAAATTTTTGCAGTAAATACGGATGGTTGAGAAATATAAAATAGGTTTTTTTTCTTGAACCTGACTGGCCGGACCCAATAAAGCGATAGGAGTGCGAGAGTGGCCTGGGGAAAATCCAGGAGAAACCTCCGACACGACCACGTGGGCGGTTTAAACACTGGACTGGAATACTTTACGAGTGTGCGCTCCAGTGAAATTGGTTCAGCGGCTTCAACCAAATCTGAGGTGTTGGTGGAATCGAGCTACTGGGAGTTTTGTCGCTGGTTCACTAAGAAGAGTCCAGCAAGGAACTCAGCTAGGCCCAACCTGGGTCGCTTTGACTCTTCCCAGTATGCAGCGGTATCGGGACGAATAGGGACTATATGTGTCTGTTTTGTCGCGATCACGCGCTGGACGTCCCCGCCGGCGGGGTAATTTTATGTCTGTCCTAAGGACCCATAGAAACTGTTACAAATCTTATTGGATGCTAAAGGTCAGTTTATACAAAATACTAATTCAATGTAGGTAACATGAAAACAGTGATTACCTAGCTGATTAGTTATATTCAATCAAATCACCGGGAGGTACAGGTAGTAGGTATATGAAGAGGTTTTGGTCCTATAGTCGTCCAGCGTCCACCTAAATTCGGTCTTCTGCTGTCCGCCGGTTTTATCAAGCTTTGTTTCGAATTTCTTGGAATTAGGAGGTACGTGGGAGATATAGAGGGATTTCAAATTTTAGGTTCTACGAAAAGAATATAAAAGTCAATCGTACTAACTTGAAATTGTAGAAACTGGCTTCTTAAGAAGGAGAAAAGTCACTTTAGGCAGCATTCTACCTCTCAGTCTTCGCGTTTACAATAATTCTTTGAAATATAATTGTAAAACGATAATGTGCGCGCAGTTACTTAATAATATTACTATTGTTTTAAGCAGTAACATCTGCTAACAAAAATTGTAAATTGAAGTACTGCGTACGCCTCCCCAACGCTTTGTAAGAGAGAACTGGTTGAAGGATTTGGTAGTGATTGGTTGCGTATTACCATCCTACCGGATGTCACAGGTTCGATTGTACGTTTTGGACAGTGTTTCTTCACTAGAAAAATACATACGATAAAGGGAGGATTTCTTACTGATATCTTGAAAGGGTGCTTAAAAATTTGGAAACGTGTTTGTCTTAGTAATCTACAAGTACCTATAAAAAAAAATTCTCAGTAAACTAGAAGTATTTAATTAATTTTCGTACAGAGGGATATGCCCATAAAGACATATTTATGCCCAAGGTTTTCACATCAAGTAGAGTGTGTCATATTGTTATAGGTCATTACGGATCTTGGGTTATACTGATCTACAACAATATGATGGGGTGTTGGGTGGTTGGGACTCCTAACACGTTGCAATTCGAGAAACATCGATGTTTTTGTTCGATTCAAGCATAATATGTCTTCCCCTGTAGTCGCTACATCGAGCATGTCAGTACTAAGTCTCAGAAAGTAGGGAATTAGGTAACGTCAAACAAAAACGTATGTTTAGACGTACGCAACATCGAACCATGACACCACTATGCTATATGGATGTGATTTGTTAGTGTCTTAACAGACATTAGTTTTTGTTACATAGTATAAGAAATTATCAAAAATAATTAGTACGTATAAATGCTATATGAGAGAGAGAGAAATGTGTATTTAACATCTGACTTACTTAGTCAGTACCTATTACCAACATACATATAAATTTATATAAATAAGAAATTTTGTAAGGTTGTAACTTTGATACGTAAAAACGCTTGAGCAAATTTTGAGTGAGTAACTCAGTTTACAACCTAACTCGCATTTATCGCCTAACTACCAAGGGGAAGGAATAGTCAGTAGAAGTTCACGCGAACGAAGTCGCGGGCAAAAGCTAGTCATAAATAAATCTATTGTTTTGACGGAGCAATATCGTGTGGAGCCCCGGATATGAAATGTTCCCGGAAGCGGTAGTCACTACTTCAGTCTATAAAATGCTGTCTGATTACTAGAGGATGAAACAGGTTTAAGGCAACAAGTTCCTGTAAAAAGAAATCAACCAAGTAATTGGATTTTAACACATTTATGGCGATATAGGTGCTACACCGCTGAAGCCGATTTAAATATCAAATGTTGCGACGGCACGCAAATTGAATAGGTACCTAATTATCTAGCTTAATAACCTACCGAAAAGTAAGTGTCTTGTAATGTAAACCCCTTTATTTTCTAGACGTGATGTGTTTCCAACTACGAATTAGTTGGTACGAAGCAATTAAGATAAGCTTGCTGACGACACTATTATGAAAACTCAAATAAATGTGAACACGATGTTTCTGAATAAGTGTATTGATAATTGAAAATGAGATAAAACAATCTTTGACCTTACAATCCTCTTCATATACATGTCAATAATTTTGTGATGAGGACGTATCGGGAACCGCAATACATTATTATTATTTATTTATTTAATTAATTTTAATAATCACAAGTTACATACTTATACATAAAACATTGTCCCATAGGTCGCGTTTCATTTTGGTCGTTTTACTTTATGCAATCTGTATACGATAATTAAATCAGTATTTTAATTGACACCGACACCTCTATTCCAGAGCACCACCACGCCTGGACTGGACGCCGTCCCCGCAGTGGTGGGAGGTGCAGGCGCCACCGTGCGCCGCACACGACCACGAGCGCCTCCGGCCAGAAGTCGTAGCTGTGCCGCCGCTCGCCGCGCCCGCTGCGTCCTCCGCTACCACGCCGACTATCATCTATCCTGAAGCCCAGGTAACGCCCAAAAGTTCTTCATATAGTGAATCCTCAAATAAAGGGTCGGCTACGCGCGCGCCCTTCACTCATTTGGAGTTAGGGCGTCTAGGTATTGGCTGCGGTGTCCGCTTACCATCAGATGGACCGTACGCTTTTTTGCCACAAAAAAACTAGGGCCTGTCATAAACATTCATCAAACCTGTTTTAAATAAAAAGAATATTTTTAATAGCGTATCAAAAAATACTGCTCATCAAAAAGATATTGTTTTGCACAGCTAAAATTCTAATTGCACTTTAAACCCGCATTTTTTTTATACAACGTCGGTGGCAAACAAGCGTACGGTCCACCTGATGGTAAGTGGTCACCGCAGCCTATAAACGCCCGCAACTCCTCCTTTAGGTCCGTCGCTCTAAACACAGTGCATCCTCGGGAGCTTTGGCAACCTTGCTAACCTCCAGGAACACAACACTACATACTTGTATAGTAGATAATGTTATGTTATTTTGATGTGTAATTACAATTTAAGCTGTACAAATAAGCAGTTGTAGTTGGTACGGTTTCTGTTTTTTTTGATGTGCTTTTAAAGGCTAGCCTACTTGTAAATAAAATGCCGTTAAAATTCGTTTGTCTTTATTTGTAACTTTAACAGCAGAGATTGTGAGAAAGGGATACAACGTTGGTTAATAGACGTTTGTTAAGTTTTGTGAACATACAGGTTATTTATAGTTTGACGAAATTTATTGGATACTGCCTTATGGTTTATGACCCTTAGAACAGCTATATTGCATGCAGTATACATATGATACCGACTTCAAATCTCATGTCAACTTGAACTGACTTGAAGGAAAAACGAAAATTATCCAAATATCAACAACGGGAATTAGAATACCTTTACCAAGGAAATCTAAACTAAAATCTAACTACAATACTCTTTCTTTACAGATTGTGAGTGAAACCATCGGCATCCCCGGTTCCTCAGTGAAACTGACATACCGCTCTTCCCAAGCCGCCGGGTATCTTTCGTGTGTGCACGTTCAACTCACCCGAAAGGTCGTACCAGCAGCGCTGACCCGTGTCCATGTGAGGGTGGAGATCGAAGGATCTCTCCACACACATACGTATGAAGCTGATCCTGACCTGACTCATGTCTTTGCTTGGAACAAGAGGAACGTTTACAAACAAAAGGTAGTAGAAGTCACTTGTTGAGACACATCAAAATCAATCCTATAGTAGAATCGTGGCTAACTGAGGCTTTTATTTACAGGTTTATGGCCAAGCTCAAGCTAAGATATCTATTGGATACGAGTATTCTTCGTGTACGTCGATTGTTTGGGAGACACAAACTGCTACCCTTGCTGGCTTTGATGTTGATATTTCTGACATTGGTGGCTGGGGTTTGGACATTCATCATCATTACAATTTCCATGAAGGAATCCTGCAGAAAGGCGACGGTGCCCTGCTTCATCTGAAACAATACCCTCGGACCGTTCAGGTCTGTATAAGTATAGTAAGGTAGTATAAGGCTTGGGTTACATATATTTGTCACCACAGACCTGTTATGCATTTGAATTCGTCAAAAGCCGTAATTAACAATGGTCAATTTTTCAGGTGGTCATGGGCACTGGACTCCAACGTACGTTGAACTGCCCCGATCATTGCAATGGCAAGGCAGCGGACGCTCAACTTTTGACTCCAACTGCATTAACCTCTGGACCCGATGGCTCTCTTTACGTCGGAGATTTCAATCTGGTGCGCCGTATCACTCCGGAGGGAGTTGTCACTACTGTACTTCGACTAGAGTAAGTAACTTGTCAGAAACCAAAACTAATATACTTAAACTGCAATTGAGTAATGCCTACTAATCAGTGTTCTTTTTTTCTAGGACCACACAAGTTGCATATCAATACTACATGTGTATATCACCAGCAGATGGAAATCTTTACATATCAGACTCCGAAAGACACCAAGTGCGAAGAGTAATTGCTCTAGAGAAAGTACGCGACCCAACATTAAATTCGGAACCAGTGGTCGGTAATGGAGACCGTTGCGTACCCGGTGACGAATCAAACTGTGGTGATGAAGGACCGGCCAATAAAGCCAAACTGTCTCATCCTAAAGGACTTGCTATTGCGGCGGATAGGACGATGTACATTGCTGATGGAACGAATATACGAGCCGTAGATCCGAATGGAATCATTCACACGTTAGTTGGTCATCATGGGCATCACAACCATTGGTCTCCTGTACCCTGCAGAGGCGCTATTGCTCCTTACGAAGCGCAGCTTCAATGGCCCACTGGTGTAGCTCTTTCTCCTTTAGATGGTTCTCTTTACTTCATCGACGATAGAATCATATTGAAATTAACTGTTGATATGAAAATTAAGGTCGTTGCTGGCCAGCCTTCACACTGCCGCTTGAGTAGTGATGAAAAACCGACCGGAAAAGTTTCAAATAAAACTGACACAGAATTCAGAGAAGATTCTAGCTTGGGGACGATCCAAGCACTAGCTTTTGCGCCGAGTGGTATTCTGTATGTAGCGGAGTCTGACTCAAAGAAAACGAACACAATTAAATCTATTGACCCCTCTGGAAAGATTGTACATTTTGCTGGAAAACTGCAAGAGAATTTAAAAGAGTTGAGTTGTGAGTGCAATTCGTCAGCACCTGTGACAACGGTACCGGCGAACGCTCGAGACGAGGGCGCGGGTTGCCCATGCCGTCTAAGCGTGGCGGCCGGAGATGAGCCTCCTACTAGTACAGAAACTTTGCTGTCCTCTAACGCTAAATTCCAAACCATTTCTGCTCTTGCCGTGACTCCGGACGGTGTTCTAAACGTTGTCGATCAAGGTACAATTAAATTACAATTACTTTATTTCCCATTTCGCTATTCTTTTGATTTAGATATAACTAATTACGATTCATTCTTTCATCAGGATCTCTACATATCTTGGCATTGAAACACTATCTACCGACACATGATGAGAATGGAGAATTCAGAATACCTAATCCACCGACAGCTGAGATTTACGTTTTCAATCGCTACGGCCAACACATTACCACAAAAGATCTGACATCAGGAAAGACAAGATATTCCTTCTTATATTCGAAGAATACTAGCTTTGGGAAATTATCAGCAGTGACTGATGCCTCTGGCAACAAAATACAGCTGCTAAGAGATTATAGTAACGTGGTCAGTTCGATTGAAAACACGCAAGATCATAAACTTGAACTGAAAGTCTCAGGCATTGGCTATCTTACGAAGATAACCGAAAAGAGTACAACTGAAATTGAATTGGACTATGACGCCAATACTGGTTTACTCAACAGCCGTTCAAGGGTGTGTATTGAATCGTTGTTTTTTTCTTTTCATAGCCGCAAGTCACTACATATCTAAAATATGAATACTACTTCAGTATTTACTAATACCTTATTTTTTTGTTGCAGGGAGGCGACACTGTCATCTACAACTATGATGAACTTGGACGCGTAACGAAAATAATAATGCCTTCTGGAGAGCCAGTCCACATAACATCAGGCCTTGCTAAGAACTATGGCTTAGCAGTCACCGTATCGAATCCATCAAGCAGCATACCCGTTGGGGTGGCTAAAAAATGCGAATACGTACTCCACGGACAGTCCTTCAAACAAATCACAATCAATAATGGTAAACAAGTCACTGAAGGACGTATTTATTCTAACAACACTTTGCTTCTTGAAACTCCATGGTCAGGAAAGTTTGAGAGCATTGCTGCTGCTAAACATCCGCTACTAGAAGCTGCCTTACCTATTGAAGCCGAAATGCTTCATATGTGGTCTCATCAAACCACTACTTTCGGTGACAATCTAGTCAACAACATGTATTCATTGTATACACTTGTAGGTGATGTAAGAAATCCCCAACAGACTCTTAACAGAGAAATATGGGTCAACGACTCGAGGGTTCTGATTATTGAATTTGACCAATTCAAGAGTAGAGAAACCTTCTTCAATGCCGACAGAAATCCCTTGTTCACAATTGCATACGATGCGGGAGGATTGCCGTTGTCATTTATACCTCATGGCGCTGGGGTACCGCTGAACATTTCCTACGATAGATTTTTCAGAATTAACGGTTGGAAGTGGGGTGTCAGCGAGGAAACGTATAACTACGATGCTCACGGTATGTTATCTGAAATAACTAGTCCTCAAGACGGCACAAAGAACATTTACTACAATGAAGGAAACCTCGTATCTAAGATAACTTTAGCTAGTCAAAGAAGCTTTAAATACCTGTATGACCATGACGGCGGCTTGACTCACGTCATCTTACCGTCCGGAACTAACCACTCGTTCAGCGTGCAACCTTCTATTGGATTCTTGAGGGTGACATATGCTCCTCCTGGTTCTACAAAGAAATATTTGCAACATTATTCTCACACTGGTGAACTTCTCCAGACGGTGTTCCCCGGCGATGGCGCTAGAGTTGTTTACCGTTATTTCACTACCAGTAAGGTTTCCGAAGTCATTCACGGTGATGGTCAAACACAGATACACTATTCCGAAAGCAGCGGACTTCCGTCAGAAATACTGCATGTAGACCGTGATGTTGATTATCGCTGGGAGTCTACTTATGCAGGAGGCTTGCTAATGGAGGAGAGGCTTGATTATGGTGCCAAAACCGGCCTAAGTAATGCGAAAATAATATATGAATATGACAGCAACTACAGAACAACTGCTGTTCAGGGCCGCATCGGTGGCCAGACACTAATCCCCCACCATATAGTTTACAATGTTAAAACAGGAGCTCCAGAAATCTTAGGACAGTTCACTGTGTCCAAACAGAAATGGAATGAGACTTCGGTTTATGATGGAATAGCGATGTTTTCTCGAATTTTAAATGACCAATTCCTGGAGAAAGAGGTTACTGTTAACATCCATAGAATGGAAGTATTCAGAATGGAGTTTGCGTATGACAGCCACGGAAGGATTTCTCAGACTCGAACACACACTAGAAATGTGGGAGTCAATACGTATACTAATGTCAAGAATTATACCTGGGACTGCGATGGTCAATTGACTGGGGTTGAAGCTCAAGAACCATGGGGATTCCGATACGATGACAATGGGAATATGCTTTCATTAACTTACAGAGGAAACACTATTCCCATGGAATACAATGACATGGATCGAATTATCAAGTTCGGCGAGGGGCAATACAGATATGACAGTCGAGGTCTAGTGTCCCAGAACGCTAGAGAAGAACGGTTCCAGTACAATTCGAAAGGATTGCTCATTAGAGCAACAAAGCGAGGCAGATTTGATGTTCGATACTATTACGACCATCTTGATAGGTATGTATAAAACAAGACTGAATGATAAAATCCTACCACAACTTTGTTTTAATAATGTAGGTTCTAAAATTGTGGTACCTTTGCTATAATTATGTATTTCTTTTGCAGACTTTCAACCCGTAAAGATAATTTCGGAAATGTAACTCAATTCTTCTACACAAATAAAGATAAACCTCACGAAGTCAGCCATATCTATTCTCCACGCGAAAACAGGTTTATGACATTGGTTTATGACGACCGTGGACATCTCATTTACACGCAGGTAATTTCATTAATGGAATTCACATGAATGCACCTAATGAAAATAAGATAAAATCTATGTTATGAGTAGATTACCAGTGAAAAAAATTTCTTACCTTGGATTATGTCGTTTACAGGTTGCACGGCATAAATATTACATCGCAACCGACCAATGTGGAACTCCAGTCATGGTCTTTAATCAATATGGAGAGGGCATTAGAGAAATCATGAGATCTCCATACGGCCACATAGTCTATGATTCTAACCCTTACCTGTATCTGCCTGTGGACTTCTGCGGTGGACTCCTTGATCAAGTTACGTCGTTGGTTCACATGGCAAATGGCAAAGTGTACGACCCCCTGATCGGACAGTGGATGTCGCCAATTTGGGAAGATCTCATAGAGAGGGTCCACAACCCCACCAAACTGCACCTCTACAGATTTAGCGGGAACGATCCCATCAACGTCAGGCCGCAAAATAAGAAGCCAACAGGTAAATTAACAACTAACTAGACATAAGTTACTGTTTAATGCCATTTAATTTCGTAATGTTGCGTTTCGTAAATTAGGCGTGCCATTTTTATGCCATAAGCATTTATAGACCACGGTAGCCCCAACACAACTCTTTTTATCAAGTCAACTGACTTTTGCTTTTTATTTTAGATCACCTGGCTTGGCTGAGCTTACTGGGATACGAAACGAAGAGTCTGGCGCCGCAGCTGTATCCCGACGAGCTACCAGGCGGGTCTATACTGCCGGGCGTGCCGCGCGGGCCCATGTGGGGCATCGCGCCCACCACTGGTCTACCCGCCACCATGTCGCTATTGCCCAGCGTCGCCATCGAATCCGGCTTTCTCTCGCACATGTCCAACAAGAGGATAGCCGACTTCAGAAGCCTCTCCATCCCCGCCATGTCTGAGCTGAAAACGGACGCCCTCGACCTCGCCCCGAGGAGGATCGGCTCAGACTCGGAACCACCGTTCGGTCGCGGCATCCTCGTTTCGCGCAACTCACGCGGGCGCGCCGTGGTCACCGCCGTCCCATCCGCGAACGCCATCTACCGCGACGTATACACGTCCGTATTCAACCGATCTCACCTGCTGCCGTTCTCGCTGGTGGTCCACGGGGATCAGCAGGACGTGTTTTACTTCGTGAAGGAGGAGACGTGGCGCGCCGCCGACGACAAGCAGCAGCTGAAGCGTATGCAGGGGAAGCTGAACGTGACGTTCCATGATGTGACGGAGAGCGGGCGTTCGTATGCCGACGTGAAGATCCACGGGAAGACGAGCGTGGTGAATCTGCGGTACGGGACGAGCGCGGAGCGGGAGCGAACGCGGCTGCTCCATCACGCTCGGGCCGCGGCCGTGCGTAAAGCGTGGCACCGCGAGCGCGAGGCGCTGCGGAGCGGGCTGGGCGGCTCGCTTGATTGGTCCGCGGCTGAGCTAGACGAGATCCAGAAGGCGGGCTCGGCGACGGGCTACGACGGCGAGTACGTGCACGACGTGGCGCGCTACCCGGAGCTGGCCGAGGATCCGTACAACGTGCGCTTCGTGAAGAAACGCGCCGACCGCGCCGAGCGCCGCCGCCGGAAGCGCGAGTGCCGAGCGCCCTGGTGGCTCGCCCCGGACGACGTATGCTAGTGACGTGCCGCCATCCATATGCCAAATCGTGTGTGCTCGAGAGCGAATGAGGAAGGATGAACACGCGAGTGAATGTTAATAAATATATTTTGTAAATAGTCTCTATTAATTGTTAATTGTTGATGTATGTATGTACGTATGGTAGTTCGCGAATCCCTATCGCTGGTGTAAATAGTAAATTTTAATTTGCAGGGAGAGAATGGACCTTTTGAGAGGACTGATATTATAAATGTAATGTATGTATAAATAAGACGATTTATGTGAATATGAAATTATTTATACTTATTTATCGGTAAAAAAGCTTCGATTGTGTCCAATGTTCTTATAAAATTTAGATGAAAACTATTTGAAAGAATAAAAGGCATACTTTTTTAACCAACTTCTGTTGATGTTTCTTTTTAAGGCGTATAGTTAACATCAAAAGTTAACGCACAAATATGAATAGTTTGCTACTTAGGTACTTTTGGTGTTGATGTTACGCGTTACCTACCCTCTTACCTATAGGTACCTTAATTACTATATCCACTATCTCCATGACGATCCTAGAATAGACTTAACACAAACAATTATTTTATAAAACAGGACGTCTTAATTATACTATGCAAACAACCGACCAACAATTATTAGGCTCCTTGATTAGACTGTTTTGGGAAATTAGGCGTTGTGGAACTATGTGTCACCGTAGATAAAGTAGATTTTTTTAATTAGACAAAGTACTGACTCATTATGTGTGAATAATTCTTTATTTAGACTTTGTTCCATAAGAGTATACCTACATAGAAATAAATGTATCCGGTGATATAACAATAACTTCATACTTCTTATTTAAATCATAAAAAGTACTGTAGATATTTTAATCACGATCGATTTGGGCCCGTAAAGGTCAGTGTAATCGAGAGCAATCATGTATATTTTTAGTACCTTATTTCAATGGAATTAGATCAGGTAAAAAAATGTATAGATATTGCTAAATTTGACTGTACTTCTAAGTAAAAATTTTACTTTAGAATAAATACTAAATGAAATGCCTAGAATAAAAATGCCCTGATATCGACCAAAGGCGAGTAAAACACATGTTTTATGTTCATGTTGGACATAAACTCGCTCATGCTAGCTAATCTGTCTAGTGTACAGTACAGTACGGAAAGGCTCACACATGTACGTAAACACTTGCAAGCAACGTGCTTGTCCAACCGCCATCAAATTATCTTATTCTATAAAAGTGCTGATAAAATATAATAACTCTAGCGCCTTGACAATAAAGCCGTCTTAGATATTTATGAAAAGTTAAGATAACGAATTACGTTTATTTTTGACAATCCCAGCATTTAATAATTTACTTGTAGGGTGACGCCACCAGTGCTGGACACAGTTAAAGTGCATTATTGGTACTTTTCCATTATAGGTAGTGCCACGAGGGTTGAGGTCACGCACACAACATGTCGTGTGATGACAGCGAGATTGAAGTTCAACAGTGAATTGAAAGATAGACAAAAAAGTTTCTTTGAACTTTTTTGTTATTTGGGCCATTCTACTTTTTCATGTACATAATTTTCAAACACTTTTTTTTTAATACAGATTTTGGAATACTTGGCCCTTACTACATATTTTTGAATTGTTATTTAGAAAGAGGTTTAATTGCAGTATCACTTCCGATAGTTTTGGTAATTACCGAACCACAGCTAATATCCATAAATCGAGTAACTCAGTGGTCCTTGGATGTCTCACCATTTGTATGAAAAAATGGTTGGAAACGCGGGAAAAGGGATAAACGAAGGACCAGCGATAGAAGACCGTAGGCCGAAGATGGGGTCTATAGGTCTGAAGGATGGTAAAAGATGTAGCAAATGGTGGCCTGCCTTACCTTCAACCAGCAGGATTTTGTTGGGCGGCCGCCACTGCTTTCGACGATAGTGATGCTGTATTTAGGTTCGCTCTTCTTTCTTCAGTTTAATAAATTTTATAACATATCACGTATTTCTATATGAATTATTTTATTGACATCGAAGAGAATATTTTTAGACACTGACTTATGTCTTTTTTTTGTTGGCAGGCAGGCCATAACGCGGGTGACGTGAAAAAGGTTTTATAGCGAAAAAGTATGAATAGGTGCGTGATTATGAACGATGGCGAGAGAAAGAGAGGGCGATAACATTTCCCCCCGACCTTAAAGGGTTACTTTAAAGAAATAAATATGCCGAATGAGAAGTCCGCCCCAGCAATATAAATGTATAATAATAATACGAGTATAAACGCTTATGATATAAAATCAGAAGCAGAAACTTATAAATTCGAACTCACGCATGCAGTATAACATGAAAATAAAACTCAAAGTGATGTAAGAAGAACTTCATCCTATAGTAAAATATCTACTGGCTGGGTAACGGACACAACCGCACGACTGAACGTGTGAAACTGCCTCTGCTTGTTTTTACAGTAACGACACGAGTAGTCCCATCCTTAGAGGGATGTACTGCCTCAACAATACCCAAAGGCCAAGATAAAGGCGGTGCGTTATCTACTTTAATTACAACCACCGTGCCAACCTTGATGGGAACTGATGGCGTGGTCCATTTTGCTCGTGATTGCAACTGGTGCAGATATTCAGCACGCCATCGTTTCCAGAATGACTTGACCATTCCATCCAAGAGGGCATGTCTATCGAGCAGATTTGCTGACTCAATGAACGGCGATGGCAGTGATAGTAGAGGAGCAGTATTTAGAAAATGAGACGGTGTGAGAGCTCTTGGTTCAGCTGGGTCGCTGCTCATAGCCGTTAGTGGCCGAGAGTTCACGAGGGCCTCTATTTGCGTGAGGGTCGTGAGAAGCTCTTCATATGATAAAATTTGTATCCCAATCACTTTGAAAAGATGGTTTTTCACAATCTTTACCATGCTTTCCCACACACCTCCAAAATGAGGAGAAGCGGGAGGAATAAACTTCCACTCAATTCTACTTTCGGCCAGTTCCATTTCGAAGTGTGGGCGGTAGTTATCCAAAAACTTGTACAGATCCTTTAAGTAGGAATTCGCACCGACAAAGTTCGTTCCATTGTCTGAGTACAGGCATTGCACTGGACCGCGTCGTGATAGAAACCGCTTCAAAGCAGCTAGAAAGCTAGCAGTGCTCAGCTCCGTTGCTATTTCAATGTGTAAACAGCGCGTTGTGAGACAAGTGAAAATACATAACCATGCTTTGCGACTCCTAACCCCTCTGCCACGAAAAGGCGTATATTGCAGAGGGCCGGCGTAGTCACAACCTGTATGCGAATATGGCTTGTCCACTTGGTTTACGCGACAGCTCGGCAGATCCGCCATAAGTGGGAACGAAGACTGGGGTTTCGCTCTAAAGCACGTATTGCATTTAGCAATGCGCTCGCGAATGACCCGACGGGCTGCGAGTATCCAATATTGATACCTGAGTAAGGACATCAACGTTTCGGGACCGGCATGCAGATGTTTCTTATGAAAGTAGTCAACTAACAAATTGACCACATGATCGCGGCGCGGAAGCACAACAGGGTGCTTTTGTGCATATTCTATGCTGGCATTCGATAATCGACCACCAACTCGGATCAAACCGTCCTTGTCTAAGAATGGTTTAAGCTTTTGTAAAGCGGGGGTACAAGCTTGGTTATTTTTAATCTTGAGAATATCGTCATCGAAATGCTTCTTCTGTAACGATAACATAATTTTATTTTCAGCGAACTCCATATCAGACCGAACAAGCGCCGTGGTGCGCGGTTTCGGTTTTAAAATGCGATATACATAAACCACAATGCGCAATAACTTCGACCACGACGAAATTCGCTGCGCGAGTGAATAAAGCGGCGTCTCTGCGGCCTCCGTAGTTGTAGCGTGTGCAAGTCGCTTAAGCTCTGGTACTTCACCGACAGCCGCATGATCGAGCTCTCTTAAAGGCCATTCTGACGGATGCTTGATAGTCCATGGCGGTCCACTGAACCATAGAGGATGATCCACAAGTTTAGCAGGTGACAAGCCACGGGACAAGCAGTCTGCGGGATTTTCCAATCCTGCCACGTGATGGAAGCAGCTGGCTGGAATAGATTCAATAATTTTAACAACGCGGTTAGCGACAAACGTTTGCCAGCGGTGCGGTGAAGAATTAATCCAGCAGAGAACGATCTTAGAGTCGGTGAAAGTGTACACTTCATTTACCTTAAATATCGCGGCTCAAAATTGTCCAGAACCTTCCGCATTAGTTTGGATAGGAGAACTGCTGCGCACAATTCTAACCTCGCAACGGAGATTGTTTTAAGCGGTGCAACTTTCGACTTGGAGCATACAAGTCGTACGGTTACTTCTGTTCCTTTTAGAACTTGAAGATATACAACACCTCCGTAAGCGCGTTCAGACGCATCACTGAACCCTAAAAGGTTCATAGTACAGCCCTGTACTACTCCAAGATGGCGTGGTATACGGATTTCATTGAGCCTTGGCAACTCGTAACAAAATTGCTCCCATAAATTCACGATATGGGGTGGGGGAGCCTCATCCCAATCGCACTTGATCAACCAGAGCTCCTGAATAAGGAGTTTAGCATGTAAGATAACAGGTGCTACTAAGCCCACGTTATCCCACAGACGTGCGACAGCAGAGAGGATTGTCCTCTTCGTACACGCCGTGTCTGGCTCCGTGACTTTGAAATAAAAGTTATCACTAGTCTTGTTCCAGCACAAGCCCAGGACCTTTTGGGATACCCCCGGATCAATTTCAAAGTCGGAAGCTCTATGCGAGGCGGGTATGGCTTCTAAGACAGTATTGGAATTAGAAGTCCATTTCACGAGGTCAAATTGACCGCATTTAAATAAGTCGATTAGCTCCATAGAAGCTGCGATTGCCACGGATTCGTCTTGTTTCTGTGAGTCTTCTGACATTATGCTAAAGCATACGTCATCCATGTAAGTGCAGGAAGATGCGATCGTAGCTGCCATTGGAAACTTATGCCCGTCGTCTGCAATCAGCTGTCGGACGACGCGAAGCGCGTGATAAGGACTCGACTTCATACCGAAGCAAACACGATTGAATTCGTATGTTACGATTGGAGCTTGTGGATTAAATCGGTATAGGATTCGCTGGAATAGGCGATCACGTTCGCGAACACCGATCTGCAGAAACATCTGACGACAATCAGCTGAAAGTGCTATCTTAAATAGGCGAAAATTTAAGAGGATTGAAAACAAATCCCCCTGTAGATTAGGGCCTGAGTGCAGAACATCATTCAGGGATAGGCCCGTGCTCGTTTTACTACTTGAGTCTAGTACTAAACGCACCTTCTGTTTTATTGGCTCTTGTACTCTTAATTTTATTTGAGATTAAATGAAACACTTGCTGATCAACGCCATCTTTTTTTATTCCAATCTAAATTGGTCCATACACAAACCGCCCTCTACTTGTCATCTATAACGCCACCATAATGGTGCATACACTAACACTCAACATCCTTCTTCTTAAGTTTTACATTATATATCTAGAACGAGACTTTAATCATCATATTTTGTCGGCTTATGCACTATACGACCTGCCCTAGTTACATAAGGAGTCAACTGATCATTACAATCCTGATTGATTACAGTGTTATCAAAAGAGTCATCAGTTAAATCATTTTCACAAATAACTAAATAATTACTGCTACAACTGCTAGCAACATCATCTGTATGTTGACTGATCACACAGCTGTCATCTGACCTTTGGGATAAGGAATGATAAGAAGTAATTGAAGATTCTGAATCGGATGACAAAGCCTCAGCTTCATTTTGCAATCTGACTGTTTCTAGAAAATCATTTGCTGTTATTTGGTCCCTAAAGCTTGACTCTATTATCATCTTGTTCTCACTACTTTCTAATTCTTCTCTCGACTCATCAGACTGACTATTTATACGATCTTCACTTGGCATAGGAATACAGAGTTTCGCCATGATATGCGACATAGGAATCAAGACTGTCATAGACTTGTCAATGTTGTTGTTTAACTTGTTTCTATCATGATCATCTTTGGATGGCCTTACATGTTCTTGTTTATGATATTTACATTTTATTATATGCCTACGATTCCTTCTATATTCTACCCCATCTTTAGATTCTATAATATATGATCTAGGATAGTTCTGTAGAACTTCCTTGACAATGCCTGGCTCCCATTTACTACTAGGAGTTTTCTTATACATGATCGAATCATTTACACTCAATTTAGGCAATTCCTTTGCATCCTTGTCATGGTATTTTTTATAGTTTTCTTTATGTTTGTACATTCTACATTCCTCCTTTTCAAGATTTACTAGTCTCGGTTTAAGCATGTCTTTGGAGATGGGCAGATTCGATCTCAATTTTCTAGACATAAATAGCTCGGCTGGCGATTTCATATATTCTTTTTCATTGCTGTTATAATGTAACAGAGCTAAGTATGGATCTTTTTTCTCTTCAAATGACTTTTCTAATATTCTTTTAACTATTTTTACAGCAGCTTCTGCTTGCCCATTCGACTGTGGATAATGTGGACTAGATGTAATGTGCTCTATGTCCCATTCTTCACAGAACTTAGAAAATTCTTTGGAATCAAAAGGAGGACCATTGTCTGTCATTAATATTAATGGACTACCATGACGAGCAAGCACTGAACCGATTTGAGCAGTAACATGTTTAGCAGATGTAGCTGTGTTCAAACAAACTAGCTCAATATACTTTGAAAAGTAATCTACAATTACCAAATATTTTTTATCATAATCAGGACACATGCCTTGCGCACTAAATATCTGGCCTAAAAATTTTACTTTTGTTTGGCTAAAAACACACTTGTCTTTATTGAATTTTAAATTGATCTCCCTTGCTCTTTGAAGAACCTTTTTTAGAGTTTCATTGTGTGTTTTTTCATCTGGAGCAAAAATCAGGATGTCATCAACATATAACAATACATTAGGAATGTCAGAAAATGATTCTATAAGTATTTTGCTGAAAATTTCAGTCGAACATGTCAGACCATACGGCAAACGTAAATATTTGTACCTTCCATAAGGAGTATTAAATGTGCATAAATCAGAACTAGATGAGTCAAGCGGAATCATCCAGAAACCTGAAAAAGCATCCAAATGCGAAAAAATTTTTGCTTCATTTAGTTTGTACCGAACATCTTCTATTGTGGGTAATGGAAAGTGAGATCTTTGTATCGCCTCATTCAGATTTCTAGGGTCTAAACAAATTCTTAATTTTTTATTTGCCTTTTCCACTATTACAATTGAACTGACCCAGTCAGTAGGTTTAGAAACAGGCTCTATTACACCAAGTCTTGTCATCCGATCCAGCTCTTCTTTTAACCTATCTTGAAGTGCGAATGGAACTTTACGCTGTGCATCAATCTTCGGTTGCACCTCGGGACGCACGGTCAGATGACATTCGTGTGGTAAACAACCCAGGCCCTGAAAAACATCATCATGTTCACTTAATAAATCGTTTAATTCATTATTTTCTCGGGTCATATTACTATATATACGTTCCACTAGACCCAATTCAGTACAAGTTTTTGCACCTAACACCGGCTGACAAGATATATCTACAACCATAAATTTAATCCTACTCAAGCGATTATTTACTGTACATTTCAGAACACAACTTCCTTTTATTGGTATTTTATTGCCATTGTATGCTATTAAATTAGCAGAACTTGATTCTAAATTATTCTCAGTTAGTTGTAATCGACAAAATAACTCATATGAAATGCAGTTAGCTTTAGCTCCTGTATCAATTAAAAATTTCACATCATTATTCATAATTTTGACATCAATTAACCATTCATCTGACAGCACAGAGGAACACAACCTATTATCATTATAAAGTCTAAAATTTCCTATGAAAAAGTCTTCATCAGCATTACCTGAAGTAGCATCAGACTCACTCAACCATATGGAGCGGATTGGTGTCCTGCAGACTTTAGCAAAGTGTCCAGGTTTGCCGCACTTGTTGCATGTGACACCATAGGCAGGACATTTTACCCAATTTGAGTAATGCACATTACCACATCTAGTGCATTCCGGTAACCTTCCTTTAAACTTCTCATTGGTTGATCTGGTTGGTTCTGATTTAGACAACTGTTGTTTCTTCTTTGCAACTCCAACAGCCATAATTTCTTCTTGTTGTAAATACGAGTTACTTTGACACGATATCTCCATGCTGCGATATATGTTTATGACTTTTTCTAGTTCTATATCATTTTCGGCTAGCAATTTTTGCCTGATGCTGGAATGCCGCTTGTCCATGTTACATATAAACATATCTCTGACTAAAGAGTCTTGCAACTCCTTAAACTCACAGTCCTTAGCCAGCTTCTTTAATTTGGTTAAAAACGTATCCAACGTATCCTCTCCTTGAGTTTGTGTAAAAAACTTATGCCTGGAAATAGCTAAGTTCTTTTTGGGCACAAAATAATTGTCAAATGATTCTAGAACTGTTTTGTAAGTCTTTTTATCTTCTTCGGTAAATGAGTTATATATATCTAGACACTGCTCACCTAGAAAATGCAATAGAATTGCAATTTTTCTTTGTTCATCTTCCTTATCATATTTCATAGCAATCGCAAAATTGTTGAAAATCTGTTTCCATCTCATCCATTCTTGGGCACCCTCTGGGCTTGCACAATTGAATGGTTTTATAATACTAACTTGAGCCTCCATTCTGAAAATCTTCTTTCTTTGTCTATAAATCCTTTTATTTTAATCACTTTTCCGCTGCCACCATGTTTTATTGGCTCTTGTACTCTTAATTTTATTTGAGATTAAATGAAACACTTGCTGATCAACGCCATCTTTTTTTATTCCAATCTAAATTGGTCCATACACAAACCGCCCTCTACTTGTCATCTATAACGCCACCATAATGGTGCATACACTAACACTCAACACCTTCGTCGTTGATTTATCCTGTCGCACGACGGCATGATGTGGGATCGTAAACTGCTGCGTAGCTGCGGCCGAGGTGCTTTTCGAGTCCGTTACCTCCGATATGTAACCCTTATTGACGTATTCACGAATGATATCGTCATAGGCGGTACGTAATGTACTCGAGGCCTCTAGTTTCCTTTCAAGGCAAAGGAAACGCCTGTATGCAGCCGAGAGCGAATCTCCGAGTTTAAAAACATCGTCGCGAAAAGGCAATGCGACTGTGTATCTACCACTATCGTCTCGCGTAGTGGTGGCGCGGAAGTATTCCTCGCATTCATTGTCATCTTGACTATGAGCGGGCGGAGCAGACACCTCCTCCAGCTCCCAGAACTTTTTAAGAAGGTGGTCCATGGAATCTTGAACGAAGGCACAGCATGCGGATGTAAATTTTCGTGGCACCTGTAAAGCCGGAGCTGAACCCATTATTATGTATCCGAGTACCGACTGGATAGCTGGCGGTATTCCTTCCACATCACTCCGTATAATATTCGGCAGCATCAAATGTGGAAATATAGATGCGCCCAGCAGTACGTCTATAGCGGCGGGCGTATCAAACTTGTCGTCCGCTAGAGGGAGTCCTTGGACGTGCACGAAAGCGGACGTATCCACGGTGACTGACGGTAACTCGTCTGTGATGCGATCTACCACAAGACCCGAAACGTCAAAGTTAACGTTTTTGTTAAATCGCGAAAATATTTTGAAGTTTGCGGTACCCCTACTAGGCTTTTCAGCGCCTCCGATGCCTCGTACAGTCACGCTTGATGTTTTATCATATGATAATCCTAAGCGCATACAACAGTCTTCCGTGATAAAATTACTCTGAGATGCAGAATCGAGTAAGCACTTGACAACTTGCGTTGTTCCTACACTATCGTGAACAAAAACCTTCGCAGTTGACAACAGTATCGTATTGCGCGTTGTATATTTTGCAGTTTGCTCAGACTCTTTATTATTTGCAACTGCGAGTACTTGCGAGGCAGCGGAAGTGTTACAAGTTGGGTTAGACGGGGTCGATGACGATTTGGCTCCGTCACTCGCGGATTCATTTGACATGTCATATGTCACGCTTTTTTCATTCTTATCCTTATCAAAATGCAACATCGTATGATGCCTTTGACGGCAAAGACGACATTTCAATTCAGAATTACATTCGCGGGTTCTATGTTTGATGCTTAAACAATTGACGCACGCGTTATGTTCCTTGACACATTTGAAACGTTCGGAAGGCGATAAATTGTTAAAAGCGGGACATTTGAACAAATGTTCATGAACAATACTGTCACAAATGCATTTGCGTAGATTCTCGCTAGCCACATAACTTTGTGGATTGGGCGCGAAGTTGCGCGGCGGCGGCGATTTTGCGGATTTGTCACGCGAGGAACCTGCGGCGGCAGTGGTACATGGCAGCGTATTTTGATAAATCCTATACTGACTCTTGACAAAGTCGGCGAAGTTGTCAAACGTAGGAATCTTGACATTACGGTACTCCATTTCAAATGCTCGAATAGTTTCTTGATCCAACTTCTTGAGCGCCACGTGAAGCAACATATAGTCAGTTAAATCGGCAAGTTTAAGCGATTTAAGCGCATTTGCGGCTGTGACAAACTTGTCAATGAACGCCTGAAGGTTGGATGAAGAAGCGGGTCCATTAATCTTTAAATTGAGCATTTGATCCATGTATGTAGAGGCGAGAGTGCGCTTGTCATGAAATCTGTCAATAAGACATTCGAGAATCAATTTATAATTGTCAGCGCATGGAGTGATGCCGGCAAAGACAGCTTGAGCTTTCGGTGACAATTTTCCTATAAGATAAAATAGTTTCTCGTCATCTGTAAGCGACGGGTTCTCATGAACTCTTGTCTTAAAACTGGCGTAGAACAGCGGCCAGTTGCGTATATCTCCATCGAACGCCATCAGTTCCATCGCTGGCAAAGAAGGTCTGGCTCGCTCCACCGTTGTAGGCGGCAAAGCGACCGGCGGCGCGGCGGTTGGTTGAAGTCGTTTAATAACCCTTCTAATGCGGCAATACAAGTCTTCAAAGGCTATAATCGGCTGATAATTAGGAACAGCAGCGGTCTTGCCCCTAAGCAGCGTGCGATTGTGATCGTTTACTACCTCCTTAAACTCGGAGCGAATTTCCTCGATGGTGTCAATAGCATCGAGGAAATTTTCTCGACTTGCTTCATCGGTATCAACAACCAGAGATTTTTTATAAATACCTTGAACGAGTTCAAAGAGCGTATTACGTTTCGCCTCAAGCATCGACAGCTGTGTCGACAGTTCGTCCTCGAAATACTCGCTGTCGATACTTTCGGGATTTTTATGCGTTTTCGCCATAGTGCGACGCGGTTTATATTATACGCGGTGCAAATAATAGAATATACCTACGAATAGGAATCTCTTATAAAAATTACCTAAATTGCGGTAGCGGTTATAATTATTTTATAATTTAGGTAATTTATAAGGGCGGTGCGGGAGAAAAATACGTGATAAATGTATGAGATGCGGTGCGGGGGCGCGATGAAAAGAAGAGATCCGGTTCGAAGGACCAAAAATGGAAACGCGGGAAAAGGGATAAACGAAGGACCAGCGATAGAAGACCGTAGGCCGAAGATGGGGTCTATAGGTCTGAAGGATGGTAAAAGATGTAGCAAATGGTGGCCTGCCTTACCTTCAACCAGCAGGATTTTGTTGGGCGGCCGCCACTGCTTTCGACGATAGTGATGCTGTATTTAGGTTCGCTCTTCTTTCTTCAGTTTAATAAATTTTATAACATATCACGTATTTCTATATGAATTATTTTATTGACATCGAAGAGAATATTTTTAGACACTGACTTATGTCTTTTTTTTGTTGGCAGGCAGGCCATAACGCGGGTGACGTGAAAAAGGTTTTATAGCGAAAAAGTATGAATGAGGTGCGTGATTATGAACGATGGCGAGAGAAAGAGAGGGCGATAACAATGGTTTTTACCACGGTGTTACCCACCTTTCACAGCAATATGTTAAAATTTAAGTATTTTTACCTATAAATTCCTTTTATTAGGTTCAGGTACTATTTCGAATTCCTATTTTTGTACACTAATTCAATACATATCATAGTTTTTTTTTGTAATAGAAAACCGGTCATGAAAAAGTAGAATGACCCATTTACAAAAATACATCGAATTCAAACAAAAATCTACTATTTTGTCAACTTCACTTGCTTCAGCTTTAGACAAGTTTCGATGGGACCAATTGGGAGAAAAAAAGTAGACAATTATGTAAAAGTTATTTATGTTCGGAAGGTCAATCTCTGAACAACGTACTTAAGTTAATTTTTACAATATCATTTTGATACACAAATCCATATCAACGTAACCATATACATTTTATGATACATCGCTAGTATACAATTAAGGTCAGAATGCATATCACAATACATTAAAATTAATATTTACAATAGAGTACATTAATGGTAAACTACATTCACAGTTGACACTGGTTACTCACACGGCCTAAACAAAAACGGATTATTTATAAAAATCTTCATTAAAAAATATATACAATTTTATTATCTCTTAAAATATACATTTACATATTGTTTCGGATAAAGTTCTCACTTTGTTACTAAATAACATCGTATGTACAGATTGAGCTACATGTCCGAGAACAAATGAGATCAACAATTCATACATCTACACTCAAAAATACCTGGGCCATTCTACTTTTTCATGAACATAATTTCCATCCTTTTTTAAAAATGCAGATTTTGGAATACTTGGCCTTCACTTCATATTTTTGTAATTGTTATTTGGAAAGTGGTTTAATTGCAGTATCACTTCCGAAAGTTTTGGTAATTACCGAACCACAGCTAATATCCATAAATCGAGTAACTCAGTGGTCCTTGGATGTCTGTTTTTACCACTGTGTTACCCACCTTTTACAACAATATGTTAATATTTAATTATTTTTACCCATAAATGCCTTTTATTAGGTTCAGGTACTATTTCGAAATCCTATTTTTGTACACTAATTCAATACATATTTTAGATTTTTCTTAAATAGAAAACTGGTCATGAAAAATTAGAATGACCCACCTACCTATATCTCAGAGCAGCCATTGCTACGGAGGCGCAGACAATACGTCGACACGATTATCAAAGCGTTTATTACACTTTCCTTAATCAGTCACCGACGAGAGATATGCACTAATATAGTAGAGGATTAAAAAGGTGCATCAATTTTCGACTTTATTTTAATGACATGAAGGCCTAAAAAGTGACGGACATTTCCTTCCATATGGAAGGAAATGTCCGTCACTTTTTAGGCCTTCACCTATATAGGTACAGTAAAAAGTTGAGGTTCGCACTGCAAAGTATTGATGTGTCTCTCTCATTAGTGACTGGATAAGAGCGGTCAACAATTCGATTCTGTTTCATCAACCTATTACCTCCCTCAATTGCTTAATTGAATCTTAATTTGTACTAAGAAAATTACATTTTAATAATGAAGAAAGATATTATGTTTAATTTAACAATAGTCAACTAGATCTGTTCAACGGGTTGAGGAATCAGTGCTGTAGGTATTTTGATTTATCACAACCATTGTATCGTTGGACGCATTATACTTACCGAACTCTAATTATTGCTTTATTATAAACACTGATGATTGGTTTTAAAACCTTAAAATTGAGAATTGACTGAATATTAAGTAAACTGCCTATCGGATGATTTTATCTGGAGTTTTGAAAGCACAATGATTTATGCCTAGTTCCTTCTACTCACTAGTAGTTAGGGCTTTATCACATTAGCGATTTGTGAGCGAGACGATCAGTGAGCGTGCTCGCCGCGGGTCCCTATAATTTACCACCCTTAATGCACGTCCATCATATCTGTCTCTTTTCAATCCATGCGTAAACAGACAGAGAGAGATAGAGAGGTGGACGAGAATTATTGGGCTGTACATTTGCACACAATTGCTAGTAATAAGATCCTTAGAGGATTCCCTCATTCGCACAATCGTTTTCGAACTTCAGACGAAACCTTCAGAAAACCTGGTTCAAGTGTTACGAACCAAGAGTTTTCGATAGCCAAGTAGCAATGCCCGCACTGAACCTACGCAATAAGGTCATAATTTGTGCCAACAGCTGCAAAATAATATTTAAACTATCTATCTAATGCGGGCGGCATCTAAGAACATACAAGGCATGTCATAGAATGCCCTATGAACACATCCCAGCATCTATCTTTAGTAAATATAATAAACTATTTTATAGGTACAATGATACGTTTTCACATTCCGGTATGAGTTCATAAGTGAATATCTTGTGCGTTCAATTCTGAGTAGAAATCTGACCAAAGTATTTACAATCAGTACGTTATTAACGAGAATAAGGTAATCAAAAATCGTTACTACGCCTATCTGTTGTATAACGTGAATGACATCGATCGACGTTGATGGAATGCATGGAATGCTTGAATTCTCGAATGCTCAACGCCATCAACTTTTGCCTATTGGTCAATGTAGCAGCTAGTATAAGATGCGAGTGACATGAACTGGAAAGTTACTTTCTGAAGATTACGTAACATTGGTGTCATTCGTTTAGTGCTCTTTATCTTGCATATTTCATATGTTGTTTTTGAAATGCACCATTGACTAGTTAAAAGGACTAAGATCAGTCAATTGTATCCACCAAATACCCTCCGAGGACCTAGCTATACGTATGAACATACACATGTTCCTTGACCGAGGTTAAAATGAACTTAGGTAGTTTTTTCCCCAGATTATAGAGTAAATAAAATGTAATTATACCAAATTAATTATCTTTGCATAATTTAAAATATTGTTTAAACCCGTTATCATGTATGTACACATCATACTATATTATGCGTTAGGAATACACTGCAGTGAATATAGTTGCAATTTGAACACTTAGGTACTGAAGGCATCTTATAAATATTACTACTATTATTGCATTGTTTCAAGCCAACCAACTAGGAAACTTCGTTGTTCCCGTAAGTTAAATAGGAATTTATTAATTGCTCTTCCGTTGTAATAAAATCGATCTATTAGCGTAGTTTAACTACAAAGTTAAAGAGTAGCAGAGAGAATATTTCATCACGCCAAAACACAACTTACATCAACTCCCGTTACATCTACCCAGTACTTTCCTCCATGTGATGCTTACACGAACTATATTACACATATACAACCTATCCAAACAGTACCAAATCAATTCAAAAATCTTGCAAATTCATCGTAACAAAACAGTAATGTTATATTAATACTGATTAAGCAAAACTTACATTTACAGCAAATGGTTAGAATCAAATTCACTTTCAATTGAATTATTTTCATCGTTGTTGGAAGTTATTTTGATTGGCGTAATCCATTTAGTGAAGCATTTCATTAACCCTAGTTACACAGTTATTTTGCAACCCAAAGCCAGTTCGGTAACAAAAGAACTCGTTCAAAACCAACTTAACAAAACATATTTACACTGACCATCAACAAGCCCAACAACAAATAAATTCTTCCCTTATAATATTTTAAAATGGGATTCATTAACATTCTATTTCAATATCCTATAACACTTAAATTTAGTCACATTATATATGTCATGATCTAACTTTATTTACTGATATCATTTTAAAACAAAGTTCCGTACTATATCCTGTATAAAAATGAATTTGTGACTGTTTGTGACGGTGGAAGTCCGTCGGCGCGAATATTCGTGTGCGACAAAAGCGAATGTTCCAAATCATAGTTCCTCATTTCACCAACGTAATTACTAATTACTACATAACACGCCTAATATTGGCACTGGACAATGTTGTTACAACCTACCCAGGAAAGTACTACAGTCAGGATCATCTAGTTAATTACAACAAGATATACACAATACATTATATGAAATAGGGTATGTTGCTATGATCACTCTGCGATGACAAATGGTGAAATAGACACGTGAGCTTCTGTCGCGCACAATTGTTCACATCGGTGGAATTCAACCTTAATAGATATACATGATTGCTAAATTCACACTAAAAAGAAACAAAATAAAATGTGTGATCATGTTTAAAAGCAAATTAAATTCATTTTAATAAAAAATATATGAGTTTCAAATAAAAATGAAAAAATACATTAAACATGCCTATATTCCTGCAAATCCAAACTTCTTAATATATGAAATGATATTAAAATAGGAATCGTTTACTAATGATTTAGATATTAATACGTCAATGGTTTATTAGGTAAATTCCAGAGGTATGATTTGTAAGATTCAATAATCGTTTCGATTTTTTCATTTACTGACGGAATTTCTACGAAATTGTTACATTTGAGAAATTCCGTCTCATTAGTGTTAAAAATTAAAAATTCATGCAGTTAAAAGAATCATACACCAGTTGCTGACATTCATCCCACGAGTTTACGTACCTAATTGTCAAATGAGTTTGAGTGAAAATTTCCACTATTATTTCATTAAGTCCATTCAGAAAGATGACAGGCCCATGGCAAATAGAATCACAATTCCTTCCACTAACCGCACTATTGCACGGTTCCTTATGTTACAATAAATTATCTAATAATATGTATGTACATTATTCAGCTAATCGGGCAGTGTGCTATTACGTTCGCTATCCACTAAGAACTGTCCGGATTGGATTTTCTGCGAACCTGTTGCGCAGTTAACGCTTGGGCCTGAGCTTGGGTGATGAACTGAGCAGTACCTGGGAGTAGAGAAAAACAAGTTTAGTACGTCTCGCTATAGCATAAAAATTACCAGTTGAGCTGAGAGCGTATTAAGGGCCTCTGTCATCTTATCTCATCATCTCGTGCATGTTTTTCTGCCTTTCTAGCACGATGGTCGGATAAAGGCATTAATACATACATGTTCATCCGCCTACCGTTATGCCAGTACAGTTGCATCCTGAAGGATGCTCGGGGTCCCTGATCCCAAGATTTGGCGTAGGCTCTAGTTTTTACGGAAGCGAGGTCAGATGGCACCTTCCAAATCAAGCCCTTCCAGTTTGTTGGGTTAGAAGTGCTCCCGAATCGAAGTTTGATCCACGAATTGAAGAAATTTTATTGACACCTGGACGAGCACAATCGGAGCCAGGTGTCAATAAAATTTTATATCAGAGCACAAGTGAAAATGGAGTCTGTTCGTAGAGTATTAGAGTCGATATCGATACTCACCGGGTCGATTCCAGTCACATCTCAGATTCGGTTGAAGCCTCTCAACCAATCTCACTAGAGCACAAATTCTCTAGTATTCCAGTGTTTTAACCACCCGCGTGGTCTTGTAGGAGGTTCCCCATGGATTTTCCCCAGGCTACTCTCCAACCGCACACTATCGCTTTATTGGGCCCGGCCTATTAAGTTACAGTCAGGCTAAAAAAAACTCACCGGGTCGCACGGTGGGCAGCTGCGTCGGCGCGGCCCGCAGCCCGGGTCGCGCGCTAGTTCCGCCCGCGACCCCGGCGACCCCCGCGACCCCCGCGACCCCCGTGACCCCCGTGACCCGCGCCGGCGCCGGCCGCGGCGCGCGCACCACCTGCACGCCGCCGCGCACCGCTCCCTTCACGCCGCCACCCACTAGCTGGGCTGGAACACAAACACGGGCGTTACTATTATAGTTGAGTTCATAAATATCTAAGCAACCTTATGCCCTCAACAATAAAGTCGTGTTCGCATATTTTTGATTACCTTGCTTGTGCACATATTTTCGAACTCGACTGTACAAGATTGGGATTAGTTTACGATGGAAGCTCTAGTATTTTTCGAAACAAAACAAACGAACGCGTTCGCGTTTAGTCTCAATTTGTATGGCAACGCGAGCAGCGCCTCTGGTAGCCTCTGGTATTTTCTGCCATACAAACAGTGACTAAAAGCAAACGCGTTCATTTGTGTTTTGTTTCGAAAAAAACCTTATACTAGAGGTACAGAATAACTGTCATTTCATATACACTTTCACGTAAGTATATGGAAAAACTGTCACCTCCTACCTACCTATTCTAATAGCGCCTAAGTAATACAATGATCATGATTTTCCTTTATTAATACTCTAAAGTGAGCACATACGATCACACCAATCGACGTGATATAATCGATATAAAAGTAAATATGGCGCCGACAGCCGTCATCCCCTAGAAACTTATCAAATTTGCCATACTAGTATATTATGCAACTGGTGTATAAGAAGGGTATAAATAGGCGAGTGGTGTGGGTTGCATCGCAAGTAAAGACACCACGAGCCTTTTTATACCAGTTATACACCGTTGCATACAATACTTTTTCTACGACTTATTTCAAATAAAAAGTAAGTATATTCAGACTTTTCATGCGCCATATTTTCCCTTAGTAATTGTACAACTTACCTACGCAATTTCTTTAGTAATGCTATATAAAACTTCTTCGTGGATTTTTAAAAGAATCTACGTACCTACACATTTTCTTCATGAACACAAAAAAATCGTTTTATTTAAGTAATATAATCATCAGCTTGAATGTTTATGTTTTCAATTAGGACTTTGGTGGGAAATCAAAAATATGACACTTTGTTTATGGTTTGCTTTTTTTTAATTTGCTAGATATCCGACCTAAACTGAATTAAAATCTGGATCGAAACTCAACTGTTTCTTTTTCATAAATATATCCGAAAATAGATAAAACTTGTTAAATAACACAAAAAAGATGATAAATGTATGTATTTATATTTGTAAATAATAGATTATGCATTAATTAATACATAAAAATTATAGCAATGTTGCGTTAAGTTGGCAGCACTGATTTTAATCATAAAAGTTTCACTTCAACGCACCACAGAATGACTACTAAACATAATATTTTTAGTAGTCTGTGGCACCCAGCTCTGCTTTAATTTTCATTAAAGTAGGGTAAGGAGTGTGTTTTTGGGCAATAGACTAGATAGACTTTTTACAGAATAAATAAAGTGTGTATTTATATTAGAGTTCACGATTGCGTAAGTCGCGAAAAAAAGTACAGGAGTAGAAAAAGATGTTAACAGACCCCGCTTATGATTACAAACGGTTTGGTACAACCCACTTAGTGCGATACAATCTAATATCTCGAAATTAATAGTTGCTAGAACATCAAATTAATAAAACATTTAGATGCTATATTTCAGCGTTTGCTCCTAGATACATTTGAATTGAAAACCTTAAGTTTTTTGGAGTGGTCCACATTATATTTTTTTAATGATTGAAAACTGTTGCCGATTTTTTAAAATATTTTTTAAGAAATACTTTTTTGAATCTTATTTTGACATACCACACGTTTGGAGGGATTAATAGGATCGTGCCTTGGTCTGCCGCCAAAAAAACATTAACTTGACAGCTGACAGATGTCAAATGTGGTATTTACATCTATAAATGCACAAAATATCCTTTTTTATATTTATCTCAGACAAATCGACCTAGTCCCAACTAAGCAAGGCTTGTACTATGGGTACTAGACGACGACACTTATATCGATAAATACATACTTAAATACATATAAAACAACCAAGGCTCAGGAACGTATTCATGTTCATCAAACAAATAAATGCCCTGACCGGGACTCGAACCCAGAAGCACCATCTTCGTAGGCAGGGTCATTACCAATTAGGCTAAAGCGGTGAACTTAATTAATCTATTCTACTATCTGCATTACTATTGTTTTACAATCTGCATTACTAACGGTGTTAGGTCAGTAATGATATGATAGTCACCGATAGGCAGCGAGAGCACGGAGGGCTGGTTGGCGAGCACGACGGAGGTGGTGGGCGGCACGGACACGAGCAGGCCGGAAGGCGCGCCTGACACGTTGAGCGACAGCGATATGGGCGCCGACAGCCCGGGTATCTGTACTTGCACGTTCTGCAGGCCCTGGATGCCTTGCAGGCCTTGCAGCGACGCGAGGCTTAAGCCCTGCAAAATAACACGTGTCTCTGGGTCAGTATTCGCGCGTTTCAACCGCCTCACTTTCGTGGACACGTTTTTGACGAATTATCTGTATATTTTGGTTGCATTTCTGAATCACTTGGTAACGGTCCCATACTTCTACCAAATAAATCTTTGTCCAACATGACAAAATAGTGGACAAGAAAGTAATTTGGAACAAACGCCCAAATAATAACCCTTCTCAAACATGCCTGGAAAAATTATCCTTACGTTAGCCATAATATTGTATAGGAAATTTCTGGCGGCATTTGATATTGCCGGCGCGGGGTGGGCCGCTAGGCCGGACCTAGCGCAGGCCACTTTCCATACAATGCAGATCTTAACTAACCTCTATAAAATATTGACGAATATTCACTTTTTTTTACTTTTCGAGATGTAAGTAGATTGGTTGTTGGTATTTTTAATACAATGTATAAAAAATACTAGAGGTGCTGACCTGTACGTGGCACACGGGCTGCGGCTGCGAGGCGGGCGCAGTCTCCGGCCCCATCAAACGCTCCAGTAGCGCGCTCTCACTGCTCGACACATTCGTTGTTTCGTTTGTTTCGCACGAATAGCCGCCAAGTACCTACGGACAGAGGTGAACGTGTAAAAAATAGTGAAGACTAAGGGTGGGATGCACCAAACCGTCTGGAATCGTAAGCGGAGTTTGTTAAAATCTGATTGTATGGAAAGTTTGACAAGTTTCTATGGTATGACAGCTGCCGGCGCCATATTTGAAGATGACCGGCCTGTGATCGTATGTTGGTGCAACCGACCCTAAGGATTTTAACCGCGAGTGTGGAATTGAAACGCGAGCTAGCGAATGGATTCTAGGGTTGAACTACGAGCTAGCAAATGGATTCTATGGTTGAACTGCGAGCGAACTCGCTTCGCTCGCAGTTCAACCATAGAATCCTGAGCGAAGCGAGTGGTTCAAAATAGAATCCTGAGCGTAGCGAGTGTTGCAACACACGAGACGTAAAATAACTTTGCTGCCGTGTATAACACAAATCTTTTCACCTCATTAGAGCGAGGATTTTTTTTGCCCCTCCTCGTCGTAGCGTTATTCCAGTACAGTTGCATCCTAAATATAGTTGGATGCCCGGAGTCCACTACCTAATTTCGAGATTTGGCGTAAGCACTAGTTTATTTTAACACAACAGCACAATATAAAATTATTGATGCTGGACTGTCTGGTCTGGCCTTTACATGTTAATTATGTTTAAAAAATTTACAAATAGCCCGTTCGGATTTCAAATACTCTTTGCACTCTTGTGGATAAAATGCAGTTTTTTAAAGAATAAAAAAGGGCTTTCCAAGCTAGTGAGGTGAAAAGAATCTTAATTAATTACATTGATACGATCGGCAGTAATACCTACAAGTATGATTTTGTGTTTTGACAGTCATACCACTACCATATAGGAGAAAAAGCGGTTTCGAGAAGTTCGAAATGAGAGTCCAAATAATTTATAATTCTACTTATAGGTACCTTCACCTTCGTTTTGGCCCAATCAGTGCAGGAGTCAAAGTTCATATAATGATGCTCAATAAATCCACCCAGCAACTTGTACTTGATGTCGGCTGTAAACGTCACGTGTGTCACCGTGTCGTGTACCTGCTGAGAGGTGGGTATCGTGTGGCCCGCGGTGATGGTGGTGATGAACGGCGCGGCTGCGATGGACACGGTATGTCCCAACTTGTCCTCGATGACGGCTGTGGACGTTACGTGTCACACCGTGTCGCGTACCCGCTGCGTGTAGGTGGGTATCGTGTGGCTCGCGGTGAACACGGTGCGCCCCAACCTGTGCTCGATGACGGCTGTGGACATCACATGTCATACCGAGTCTTGTACCTGCTGCGTGTAGGTGGGTATCGTGTGGCTCGGTGGTGGCGTTGAGAGCTTGTGCTCTATGACGGCTGTAGATGTCACGTGTCACACCGTGTCGTGTACCTGCTGCGTGTAGGTGGGTATCGTGTGGCTCGCGGTGGTAGCGGTGATGAGCCGCGCATTAGCGATGGACACGGTGCGCCCCAACATTTTGTGTTCGATGTCGGCTGTAGAAGTCACGTGTGTCATGGCCGCCGGCGCACTGTTTAGCAGGTTCAGTATCGTCTTGTTCGCACTCGCACTGGCCGTGCTCACGGCAGACTTTTGGCTGGCGGCTGGAATATAAAGATTCGTGATTAGAAAAATAAATGTTGATAGTAATCATGCAAGGGTGATTAAATTACAAACTTAGTATAGTAATGTTTTTAGATGATAAAAAAAGAAAAAGTAGACGTTGGCCGGCGTTCCGCAGGGCGGCGTGTTATCTCCACTCTTATTTTCCATTTTTATAAATTCCATCACACATGACTTATCTTCATCGCATCACCTTTATGCTGACGACCTTCAAATTTATTCCCAGGGTCGGGTCAGCGATCTACCTTCAGTAATCTCCTCAGCGAACTCTGACCTAGTACGAATTTCAAACTCGAGTAGTAATTATGGTCCCAATTTCAACCCATCTAAAACCCAGGCTATCATCATCGGAAGCGCAAAGATGATATCTAAAACTGATATTATTAATCTCCCACCAATCTTGTTCAACGGTGTGCTAATTCTGTACTCTTCGCAAGTAAAGAGGCCTTGGCGTTATTTTGGATTGCACTCTATCATGGGTGCCACAGACGAGTGAGGTTAGCAGGAGGATGTTTGCTGCCGTGGGTTCTCTAAGAAGGCTTCGTAATTTCCTTCCCATTGTGTGCCTAAACTCTTTCCATCTTTAGAACTAGATTAAAGGATCAATCGCTTATTAGCTATAAGACCGCCTGTTGTCTACCGTCAACATGTTTAACTCTTAATCTGGTTTTCAATGTATTTTCTGGTGAACAATAAAGAATATTTGTATTGTATTGTAGAGCTATAGTTATATTTTTCCTGTAAAATATACATTGATATCAATGTTATGTAATAAATTCATATTTTTACCTTGGTAAAATTCGGAGAGCGGTATTTTTTTTACATTTTCCTTCATAAATCGAAAATGACATTTAATTTTTTTTCATGATGCCATTCGAACCAGGTTTTAGAGAGGAACAAACGTGTATATGGAATAAGTACAATTAGAACAACACAAAAGACAAAAATGGATTTCAAAGTGCAGCATAAAACCCGAGCGCTCAAAACGCCCCCAAAACTCTCATACTAATTGAGTGACGTCATATACTATGCGCCCGTACTACCATTGTATGGAAAAACTAGTAATTTTCTGTTCTGCTCGTGAAATACTGCGTTTAAGTACATTATTACCACACATTTTTTTTGTTTATTAAACGTAGTTGAGCTTGTTAGTAGTTTTTAATTTACTTTTAGTGAATAAAAAATTGCATAATTTATCTATACTTTTTTTTAGATTTTGAACAATTTACTGTTTTTGTGGACTGGTGGTGGATGGATGGTTGACTATTCATATAGTGATATCTTATTATTATTCATTCGGCATGCACTTTCTCTATTACCAACAGTGTCGTACCTTGTTGGAACTGTTGCGCGGAGTTCATGAGACTAGTGACTAGCGCGCTGATGGCCGGGTTCGTGGTCCTCGGCTTGGTGATGGTGGCCTTTTGTTGGGCGGTCGACGCGTTACTGTATTGTATGTTTTGGACCTGTAACAATTCAAATAACATTAACATCCTCTCACTGCCATACTTATCTTGCGAAGCCGATGTCAAAAATTTGCTACTTAAATCATGACCTTGAAGTTTAAACGTAAGTTTTAAACTATTCTGGACATTGGGGGCTTGGAAAATTTTGACAAAACCCCCGAAACAAACCATTTATTCTCAAAACGCGTGTATTTATTACTGAATCGTTAGAATTTTCAAATACCCTCCCATTTTTCTGAAAAAAAGCACTATAAATGCCTCGTTTTCAGGGATTGTCTGTCTGATGAACAAATGTAACCAGTGATATAGCTAACATTAATTCATAAAAAGTACTGTTACTTAAACCATAATGGAATTATCACGTCGCACGCACATCGGAGTTTCGAGTTAAGTTTATTCCCGGACTTTCCCGGACCGAAAAAATGTTGTTGACTGTACACGTTTTGCGTACCTGTGAGGTGCCGGCTGTGGACATGAGTGGGTGCTGTATGTGTATGATGGCGGACTGCATCTTCTGCGGGTTGAGGGGCTGAGGGGGGTTCGTGAGTTGCTGAGCAAGCAACTGATTCGTCGACGCCTGTGTCGAGTGAATATCGTGGCTCTAGAAAATTAAGCAAAAACTAGAACGGACGGACGGTTAAACTAAATGAATACTTAGAAGACAAATTATCTTAACCTAATCATACATTTTAATAAATGTAATTATGTATACATAAATGTCTCGACTATGCTATTATATTTATATATGTAATATTACGGCCACATATATAAATTATTTAAATATATATATGTACATGTTACTCCACAACAATACGGCGCAATTTGTTATTGCTAAGTATAATATATATTTAAGATAATTCTTAAACTACTGTCATATTTTTCACCTACATGTGTAACACACAACATGAATGCAATAAATTACTAGATTACTTGAACTTTTACTCGCTACTAAGTCATATCGTATACACTTTCATAAATATACGAAGGTAGATGACAGAGTGGGGACCCCTTTATGAAACTATACATGTTACAATTTTGCAAGCCTATGATACTGGCAACAATGGCCAAAAAGGCTACTTGTCAAGTGTCCTCAGAGTAACTTCTATCAATTAGTGTTTTATAAGTTTAAACTAAAATTTGTTAAGATTCTTACCAACGGATTTATATAGGTCACAAATCGGGCTTCCTTGTTTAGACCGTGCAAGGTCGATATGAACGGGTAATGTTGTTACAAATGTTCAGGGGCTGGATCTGTTACGTGGCACCTTGTATTTACTCTATAGTACTGGTACTCACCGCAGCTTGCACCTGAGGCGAGAGCCGCGGCGCGGTTGGCGAGGGTAGTTGCTTGAGCGCGGGATCCGCCGCCACGGCCGCTGCCACGCCCACGTTGCCCACGTTCACGGCGCCCACGCCCACTGTACCCACAGCAGCGCCCACGCTGCCCACACCAGCTGCGCTCGCCACGTTGCTCGCGTTCGCCACTTGTTGGAGCTGCGCTTGCTGTATCAGTATAAAACATGAAAATAGATATACGAGCTGTTCTATTATTATTGATCATCATCCCCCTAGCGTTATCAGTACAGTTGCATCCTGAAGGATGCCCGAGGTCCGCTACCTAATCCTAAGATTTGTACTAGTTTGTGTTTGTATTAGTTTTTTGTACGGAAGCGACTGCCATCTGACCTTCCAACCCGAGGGGAAACCAGACCTTAATGGGATTAGACTTGCCAAGTGAGTGGGCAACTTGACTGTTAGAAGTTCTCAAGCCGCCTCTACTTGGCTTAACGACTGCTATCATAGACAGGAGCCGGGATCAACGGCTTAACGTGCCTTCCAAAGCACGGGAGCGCTCAGTTAATAACCACTCAAAGTGGTCACCCATCCAATAACTGATCTCGACTCACGTTACTTAACCCTACATACCGCACGCGGTACGCGGGTGCCGCTGGGCCACGAGCGCTCCTTGTTTTATTATTATTAATACCCAGAAATGGTAATTCATGCAATTGTTACATAATTTCGGGACCTAAAACGCTTGTTATATAACTATTGCATACACAATTTTTTTCTACGGGGCAACGGAAATTAATTAAACAAAACGAAATAATTAAACAAACTAGTCCTGCGGTAACGGATTAGGCACAGAGTTGATGGCTCCTTGATGTCTTTTGTTCTACATATGTCCGCGGCGTTACGTGATTGGTCAAAATCTTTAAAGTTCAGTAACGGCGACACGTGATTACCCAATCACGTACTACACCCGTAGTAGTTTATGCCATCGTTATATAATGTAATGCTTTTTTAATCGAGAACCGCGTTTAGACCACGAGGCTTGCTTGCATACAATATTTTTTCTATGAGTCAACGGAAATTTATTAAACAAACTAGTCCTGCGGAAATGAATATTAGGCACTTGGGTCGGGCGCTCGTTGATATCTTGTATTCTATGTCCGCGACGTCACGTGATTGGCCTATTTCATAAAAATACAGTAATAGCGGCACGTTTTTTTTTATACCACGTCGGTGGCAAACAAGCGTACGGCCCGCCTGATGGTAAGCGGTCACCGTAGCCTATGGACGCTTGCAACTCCTGGAGGGTCACATGCGCGTTGCCGACCCTTTAAAAATTTATACACTCCTTTCTTGAAGAACCCCATACTGTAGTCCCTCGGGAAAACCTCGGCAGAGGGCTCATTCCACAACCGGAGCGTCCGTGAGAGGAAATTCCTCTGAAACCGTATCGTACGCGACCATTTCGGTTCTAAGGTGTGAGGATGAATGCCCTGCTGACGGCGAACGGTGCGATGGTAGAAAGCGGCCGTGGGCATCATGTGTAACAGTTCTTCGGAGCACAACCCATTATACAAGCGATAGAACACGCACAAGGCGCACAGCACGTCTCTGAAGCGAGACAAAAGGCCCAAGCTGGTATCCAGGTGCTCCTGCCCAGAGGTGACGGTGACAGCAATACTCCATGTGGGGACGGACTTGTGACTTATATAATAGAAGTCTCTTTCCCGGGGTGAACTACCGCTTCGCTCTATTGAGCACACCTAGCTTTTTGGATGCCAGCTTGGCTTTGCCTTCTAAATGGCTCCGAAATTGGACGTCGCTGGAGATGTCGACACCAAGGATCCCAATACTCCCGGAGATGGTAAGGGCTGTGTCTTGGAACCGTGGGGCCACAGTAAATGGAGTTTTATAGCGGTGAACGCACATACTTGTGTCTTAGTGGGGTTGAACCGGACCAGATTATCCTGGCCCCACTCCGAGACTTTGACTAGAGTGGTCTCGATATCGTGATTGGTCTATTTCTAAATAGTTCACTTGAAGGGAGCGCCATAGAGAAAAGTTTGTGATTTTAGTTTCGTCTACGATAGTCGAAAGTCGACGAGTAGAAAAAAAATATAGACCATGCAACCCTCAACATTTATTTTCAACTTCTGAAAAACGAAAGTTGATAGAGGGTTATCAGGATATATACCTACTTTTATTTCACGAGCGCGGGTTAGCCGTGTGACACATACGAACACAGACAATTTGAACTTTAGACAATGTGCATGTGTATCTCAACTCACAATGCTCACCCGCGTTCGTGACATTAAAGCACTGTAGTACAAGCCAATGCGTCCGTCACTTTCCGTCTAGTGGTGTCAGAACATGACGGATGCGTTATTTTTAGTTTATCACGTATGAGCCAGACCCTCATAGGGTGAAAGCAACCATCTGAGTGCGAAAGGATCACTGGTGAAATCTTCAGCAACTACCTTTCTTTGCGATTACGATTAGTCGCTGTGAACTTACCAAAATCGGAAGCTGCCGTGTATTCGTATGAGTATTGGGAGACGCCGCTATCGCCGGCGTCCTGCAATCGAAAATGGATCTTAACAGTCTGTTTCTAGAGCAGATTTTATAGAATCGATAACGCAACTTACACAACAGGTACTGTAGTAGCGTGCGTGTGTACTGTCGCGTTGCTGGCCGCCGCCGAGCGTTGCTGCAGCAGTTGCTGGCCCTGGTAAACAAATAAAAAAGGGATTTTGTCGGATGAGTCTTCTATGTATATAAATTAGCTAGCTTTCGCCCACAACTTCGTCTGCGCTGAACTCGTTCATCGCGATAGAATTTTATGGCATTTTTTATATCAGGCACTTACCTAGACATCGCGTTCTTCTATACAAACTTTCACCCCCAAAAAAAGTAGCCTATGACCTTCAGCGGTTTAAGCGTAAAGAGGTACTTTCGCATTTATAATATTAATTTGGATAAATCATATTCGAGATAAATATGATCAATTTAAGATAGCTAGTTGCCCCACTGTTGTTGAGTTTATAACATACTCGAAAATATGTTAGCATTGGAATAGATAGAACACGTTCACCGTCCGAATCCGTATTGTAAACCTTGCGGCTTTGTAATAGAGGTTTTCAGTGACCCTTATCAGGGTCACGGACTATGAACGTGTTAAACGCATTTGTGGAGAAGACCTGTTCATACCTGTTAGGATTTTGATTTTAATAATATAAAATTGCCGAATAAGAAATATTATTAGATTTTACCTCGGATTTGACTTGCGTGAACTGATATTTATTAACATGATAGTAAAAGTTTTTCGACCGATATAGTCATATTACCATTTCCCTCATGCCACCAGTGAACGACACTCTGGGCAGCTGTCCAGGCACGATGTGTTTTATCCTCACAGATTTGCGACCTTCCTCCGTGAAGATTTCCGTAAACTGCTGGATGTATTTGTTAGCTTGTAACCTTGAACCTGGAAAGATAACCAGTGTTGTTTGTCAGTGTGGTTTCACAGTTCGAGAAACATCCTATACTTACTGTTAAACGAGCAACATTTGTATATTTGAAGGGTCCACGGAAAGAACATGTCTAGTCACTTTATTTTCCAATGAGATTTTAATGTCACGTAATAAGTTCATCACGAGCTCAAATTCAGAGAATAAAATGTCATTTTAGAAAAAAAAAATTGGTTGCCTGTAAAGTCGGTATACGGGCGAAAGTTTTACGTGACAACGACTTTTTATGTCTGTCTCTCTCGCTCTTAGGCGGGCTAACCATGCCTCTCACTCGCTCTCATTGTGAGCGCATAACGTGAGCGGAGCGTAACGCAGTTTCTTGAAGTGTCACCCGGCAAACCAATTTATAAGACGTTGTCACGTCAAAATTACTAGCATATAGACGCCTGCAACTCGAACGGCGACACATGCACGTTTGCGCCCACTTAAAAATGTATACTCATTTTTAAGAGACTGCGGCTCCTCGGGAAATCTTCTACAGAGTTCATCCCACAGCCGCTGAGTGGTGCACAATATATAATAGAAAAATTGCAAGAAAACGCTGTGTGCAAAGTGCACTTGTTTTTTGTCATGGAGCCATTTTATACGTGTAGACCCGATAGGTGTACTTTCTCCTCCTTTATATATGTTATTCCTCTATTTGGGTAAGGCCAAGGAGCATTTCAACCGTCAATTCCCGTACGTTACCAATTATTCATAGATACGATGACAAATGCATCAAAATTTCATGGAATCAACAACGACGTGTTTACAGGTTAACTGTATTCACAAAAGTTCATACATTTGTCTTTGTATGTATGAATATTTGGTAACGTACGGGAAGGGACGGTTGAAACGCTCCGTGGCCATACCCACTTATATTATTAAATTAACAAGAAATACGAATATCTTACCTAAGGTAAACCGGCACGCCGCCCCATTCCTCTCTCCTTCAACATGATCTCTATCCACATATAACTCTCCCAAGAACTCCTGGTCGGACGGCCTTTGTAATATCGAGAGTTTTATATGGAAGAACCCGGCCCCGGCGTGCGGGGAAGTT
This sequence comes from Epiblema foenella, assembly GCA_963556455.1. Taxonomy (NCBI): domain Eukaryota; kingdom Metazoa; phylum Arthropoda; class Insecta; order Lepidoptera; family Tortricidae; genus Epiblema; species Epiblema foenella. The sequence continues at coordinate 17,866,509 of OY747099.1, read as the reverse complement.
TTCTCTGTCTCTAGGATGTATTCCTCTACTAGTTGTGGTTGACAGTCGGGAGTTGGGCGAGGCCTTTCATACGCTCGCGCGAGACGTAGCGGTCCGCTTGGTTCGGACGGTAACGCGAGTGGCATAGGCTCCATTTTTGGCGCTTCTATTGGTTTGAATACCTAGAAAGAAATAGGACAGTAGTATAAGCTTTGGAAGTAACGAGGATGAGTTAGGATAGGCGGTCTATAAGGAGAGTAAGGCATTTCCAACCGCTATTAAAAACAAACACCGCGTCAATATTCACCAATATGCCTACTACGACAAGAACCAATATAGGTGTTGTTATTTATTTATAGTGTTACACTGTCAATGTAACATTCATGCCTCCAAGAATAATATAAACATATTTGCTCGAAAACTCGATATCTATTTGAAAAGCTAAATATAATAAGCTAAGTTATAATAAGCTTAGTTATAAGTAAGCAAATTGTCGTTTGTTATAATGAAATTACCTCTGGTGGTTTCTTAGGATATTTAGAAGTCAATCGGGTGTGAGGAACAGATTGTCTGCTGTTCTTCGCACGTTGCCGGTGTATCAGCTCCAGCAGCTCCAACCCATGATAATGAGTGAATTGGTCCAATTTTCTTTTTCTATTAACCGCCACCTGTGAAAATACATTTTTTTTAATAAAATAACTAAATAATATTATAAAACCTAAATATCATTGACTATAAAATGTAATCTATCGAAATCATTAGTTATTAATATTTTGGCTTTAGCATAGTTGATAAAGCTTCGATGTTTTCCTGTACTTAAATATCTTATCATCTAAATTAGGGCAACAAATTAGGGCGCCCACGGCCCAATTCATAGAAATAGAATGTCTAAAATAATTCAGAAGAAAATTTTCACCTTATAAACTTCATATAAAGATATGTTTGTAATATTTGATTGAAACATAATAATCCCAGACTTTGTAGAATATATACCGGGACCAATAAAGCGACAGGAGTGCGCGGTTGGAGAATAGCCTGAGGAAAATCCAGAGGAACCCTCCGACAACCACGGGGGCGGTTTAAACACTGGGATACTCTTAAAAGCTTGCGCTCCAGTGAGATTTGTTGAGCGGCTTTAACAAAATCTGAGGTGCGAGTGGAATCAAGCTAATAGGAGTATCGTATTTAGCTCAAAGTGCATGTCCCAGTATTGTAACAGGCTTTGTATGGGAGGTAAAGAAACTAGGTGTACCTGTGAGAACTTGGGGGCATAGGGTGAGAGAAACTCACCTTTGAGAACTGCCTCGCTTGTCTGGCTGTCTCCATATCCTAGATGTGTTGAACAGTCGCGGTGCGGCGTGAAACCGGGCCGCCAGCAGCCCAACAGCGGGGTGCGGTTCGAGGCAGAGAGGCGAAGCTGATGCATGCACGAGGGCCGCTTCCACGGCTGGGGCATGGGGGGTAAAGAAGCGCACCTGTGAGAACCGCCTCGCCTGTCTCCGTATCCTAGGTGTGTTGAACAGTCGCGGTGCGGCGTGGAGCCGGGCCGCCAGCAGCCCGACGGCGGGGCGCGGGTCGAGGCAGAGCGGCGGAGCGGACGCATGCACTAACGCTGCTTCCACGGCCTCCAGTGCCGAGCGCTCCTCGGCCGCCCAGCCGCAACGCCCACCAATACACGACGCATCCGTTATTATGCTCTGTTTAATAGAATAAATCGAAATTGCAAAGAAAAATAATGGCCCATTCTCATTTTTGTGCATACTGTCACATCCGTGGACGTCACTACCGGGAATTAAATTATAACTGTAATATGCCAGTTTAATAATTAATTTATTGAGTATTGTAAGTAATCAATACTGCCCAACATACTTACTCTTACTTACCTACAATAAAACGTATTGCAACCTCAATAAAAATACAGAACAGTTCAGAACGTAACATGGCAAAATATAAGCAGAGGTAGACAACACTCTCTACTTACACTTTCTTTCTTACTCTTACTTATTTACTTTACTGGCATATAGCTATAACTTTATGCGACATGGATGTGACGGTGCGCACAAAAATGAGAATGACTTAAGAGAAACAATTTTCTTAGATCATTGGTGCTTGCTATAATGGCCACAGTTGGACACCACTCAGCATACGTCTTACAAAGCCACAGCACTGGTTTTCCGAGGAGCCCAGGACTGTAAATAGTGTTGGATTGGGAACTTGTTAGTTTATTACTATAAAGGTCAGTCAGTAGCAAGCAATCACTCGAGTTATAATCACGAAATTTGAAGTTCAGTATCTCTATCATATTCATACCTAATGCTCAAGCGACAGATATGGGAATATATAAATTTCGATATTCGATTTTTAGAGGCCTTGTGTCGCTATGGTCTCCTGCCTTAGAGAACAAAAAGTTCATTGACTCATACCCATTATTTGATGTAGGTATTACTGGAGAGGAGAAATTAGGTCCTATTTTGTTAATTACTGGTATTAGTTAATCACCACACAGTACACCAGTGAAGCAAAAACTCGGCAACTGGGCAAACTATATCAAAAATCCATAATTAGACAGTACATTTGCATATTTTTTACCAGTAATGCCTGGATTATTCAGTGGCACTAAGGCAAAAATTGGTGAGGGAAAAAGTATATTTGTATTGGATCACTACATATTATTTTTACTCAACAACAAAGTGTGCTTTTTCACTCTTATAAGAATATAAAAAGATTTAATCCCCGACTAAACATGACCTACATGTAGACTGGTTGAATACAAATTTCTTTCCGAGCAACAGTTAGGTATTAAATAAATATATTAGAGTACAGTAATATAGAATTCCAATACACATATGTTCATTAAGTCGTTGTCTACCCTTGCTGGATATCTCTAGGCACATAAGAAAAGGATGCTATTGTTTTTTTTTTGTCGAGAGAGGATGAGTTAAAAAGGATGCCTGATGATACATACCTGATTAGTAGGTCTCAAAAGCACATGATGTGTGTCACACATAAAACTTGGATATGCCTGTCTATAATCTCTTATTTGTGCTATTATACAACCAGAGTAGAACAAGCAGGAGTGCTCAGATTCTAGTAAATCCAGTAGAACTACTGGCAATTCTTCATTGTCTATGTAACTGAGCAACTCTTCCTCCTCATAAGGCCACCGGGGAGTCTCTATTAGTGATTCTTCTTGGCTTGTTGATGCCTGTAAATAATGTAAAAATTGTTCAAAATTTATATTTTTCGGGCACCCAGATGTCCAACAACATTGAACATAATTTTGTAGTTTTCACTTGTAAAAGTGCCACAGCAGCCTACTTACAGAATAAAGTTCAGTTATAACTGTTAGGCCTATAAAATATAACTTATAAGACTAAAGTAGATAAAATAATGTTACAAGTACAAACAAACTGTACAAACTGCTCTTGTAATTTATGTTATGTACAATAAATAATTTTACATATATACATACAAATACAAATTAAATATTGAGCTATTATGGTAAGAGACATGCCAAATACAAAATCACAGATATGTATCTGGGACTCATGAAATTTATATATTGCTTAATTGAGCTTATTATGTATTGCTTCTCTAGGTTGGATTGTGTTTTTACTTACAAGTATGAATGGTATATGTACAGATTTGATGCGTAAAAAACTAAAAGGAAGAGAACAGGGCTTTCACATTGTAGTGATTAAAATTTTCTTGTATGTAGGATACATAAAAAATATGGAGTCTATATATGCATCTAATATGCATTTAATTGATTTAACTTATATGACTTAGTATATAAAATCATGTTACAAGTACAAACACAAATTAAATTTTAATAGATGTCTGATACTTACATTAGCGTCTCCTGGATTGAACTGTGCATTGCCATTGATTTTAAGTGATAAAGAATATCCTTTATTGCCTGGATATAGGTTTATGATTAAAGTATTAAGGCTATACTTTGCTAGTAACTTTTCCAATAAGTATGATGTTGTTTTCAACCCTTGCTGTAATATAAAAATAAATATGAGTAATTTATACATAATCTGACAATGTGGCAAATATCAACTGATTTAAAAATATGAGCATGAACAGAGAAAAGAATAAAAAACAGTTTAAGCTACATTATCTTAACCCTTTATATGGCACAATCAAAATCTAGAGAAAAAAATGGCCACCATATATGGTTCCAACTTTTTCATCTTTACAGGGGCAAGAGACTTGAATTATGGATTAATTTTGACCATTTAAGGGTAAAGTAGGTTATACAGCGAACTGGAAATGGTTACTGGAAAATGATTAGATTGAAAGCTTGTTGTAAATTATAACATGAACTATTATAAATAACATTTAAATATAAGAGTAACAACGGCACAATACTCACATAGTTACCATGTAACACTTCATCTCGGCTCAACTCACTGTAAATCTCATGCAGTTTCTTAAACAAATCGAATTTCTCCACAGCCTTAGACGGAGCTCCACTAACACTCCGCTGGAACTTCATCCTTGATTCATCAACGGGCTCCGCTAGATGCATCTTATCATGAGTCCAAGTCATTTTATGGTCTGGGACACCACTGTCAAACGGCGATAAGTTGGTATTCACATGTTTCGCACGATTTAATATTACCTGAAATGCACACGTTAATAGATGAATAACAAGCATTGTTGTGACAAAAACAAGCAGTATCGTGGTTATATGAACGTAAAGAGAAGTGAAAAGCAGCGATTTACCTCTGCTTCCAATGCCGCGTGAATTAATCCATCCATAATGTCATTAAAACGAATACGTAAGTAGCTGATATATTTTTAAATAAATTATTTCATATTAACTGTTTAGGCCTAAGTATTAAGTCATGATTTCTATAAAAACTCATACGCTTTATTTATGTTTCACACTGCTTGACAGTAAAATAACATGTCCATCAACATTTTTGACACTTGACTTGACTTTAGTGACGAATGAATGAATGAAAGCTTAAATTAGTGTTGCAAGGTTAAAACAATCCGACATTGCATTTTTGTATGTTATACGATGCGCCTTTTTTGTGCTAAATTACTAGAATATAAAGTACTTAAATGTGTATGATATGTGAAAGGTGAATGCTCTTTCCGATAGAGCCAAATTAACGACGAACACATAGATCAAACGTGGTCATAGTTTCACTACTTAGCTGAAAAGGTGAGAATTAATCTAATCGCCTATGTTGGTATGGATATATTTGATGTTATTATAACTTTATAACTGTATATGGAGGGATGAAAGTAATATGGCAAGAAGGGTATTAGGTGTAAAATGTGGAGGGATGTAAAAGGAGGGATAAACCAAGGAAAAGTGGAATGGATACGATATTAAGCCGTCGACTCCCGGCGAAAAAACTAAACAATAGCATTCTTTTGTAATTGAGCCGTGGGATCCCATAGACCGGTAGACGACGGGTTTACGATGGATGTGTGTAACGAGATGACGGGTGATAGACGGTTTCTTTCATGGGAAAAATATACGGTGCCGATCGCAAGTCCATTAAATAAGGGCAAGCGAATGATACGATATGATGAAGTGAATCGGTATGGTAGTGGTGGTTGAGGCAAACCAACATTACCCACCCAAGTTATTTTACATATTTAGTACCAGTATCATTTTCCCTGCAAAAAACCCAGAATTTGATGTAAGTATTAGTTACTGGTAACACCCTGAAGAGTCTGAAGCCAATGGCAACATTTACGAACATTAGCCAATTTTAATATTTAATAGTGTGAATAAACTGAGGGGCTACCGCGAGCTGAAAACGAACGAAGTTCGAATATCTCCCTCTCTGTCGCACTTGCTAATACGTTCCACAGAGAGGAAGATATTCGAACTTCGTTCGTTTTCGGTCGCGGTAGCCCCTCTTAATATTGCCATGTGCTACCATGGTCTAAGAAAACAAGGTCTGACAATAAGGATCGTGACACGAGGTCGAGTTGCCACTTTATAGTAACAAAACGGATAATTAGGGAAAAAAAATCTGCCGTTATCATGCAAAATAAATTGTTTACGCATCAAAATTGGCATTTACTTGTTTAAGCATACAAAATAGGTCAAGTTGAACATGAATGTACTTAATAATTTAATAAAATACTTACAGAATACATGGAAGTCAGGGAGTATCATAATACACTACTGGCAACAATGCTTACTCACCCATACGAGCGTCATGTCAGTCGCTTTGACGTTAACCGCGATCTCGCTCGGATGTACTGAATTGCATATATCGCTCTCGGTCGGTGTCAGTTTAAGCAGTAATTGCCAAACTTTTTTGCGGTGCCATTGCTAATAAGAGTTGATGTAGGCCCGATTTTAAAATGGTAGGCTGTTCTATTCGGAACTGTAAGAATAGAAGTGTTAAAGGCGGAACCTTATTGTTTTTCCACACTTCCACTATTGTGGAACGAAAACAACAAAAAAAAATGGTACACCGTACTACGTATAGTTATTTGTTTTCTTAATTTGTGCATTTTAATGTTGTTGGGGTCCATTTTATTCAGTCAAAATATAATTTTGACACTAAATGATAAGAGTAGTGATGTGGCTAAGCCGATACTTGACAATTGGAATATCAACCTACTATTTGCAAAAAAACACAATCGTTGTGTCATGTTGTTATACTGATTGAATATAGCTGGGTCTATACTTTGGTATAGATGATTAGAATTCATATTATTTGGCAGGTAGAGTATGTTCAAAGCACTTTTTACCTTCTGACTATTACAAGCCACTGTCGCAAATTCTCCTTAATCACAATGGACGACATGCAAAACAATTAAGACCTGATGCCATAACTTTTTTGGTAATGGTTGTAATTTTGTTTTTTATACAGTCGTTTAATATAATTTATATCCTATTTTTTAAGTAAGACAACTATTTTCCCCAAAATACAAAGTTTGAGAACCATCGATAGCAGGGAGTCCGAAGGTCGTGTCACCCACACTACTAAGCGATGTTTCCGTTTGCCATACCTGGCGATGTGCTACGAACAACTGTACTGTGCAGTAGTCAACAAAAAGTATGGTCTGCAATACAAGTATTGCAAGTGTCCATGGTCTATATTATTATATCATACAAGTGTCCAGATGGGCGAGCTACAAGCGGCGGACTGCTTTGGTCACCCGTTAGGATGTGCCCATAACGACGGGCCATTAAGCGACCTTTACACATGGCTAAATGTAGCACGCTAACTCGGGAAGGGGAGATCCTATATTGCGAGACCTTTTCGTGACGATGTTTTATGTTATTTTTATTTTGTGTTTACTTCTTTTTGTTTCGTCACAAATAAATGCTTTCTTTCTTTCAGAGGACAATTGAAGGTCCTCACAACCAGACAACCATCTGACCAAAACCAATGTTTTGAGTACCAACATAAATAATGGCATGAGGGAGGAAAGGGGCATGATACTAGTATTAATGATGTATCAGACAACGACGACGATTCATACGATTTGTTGGCTTTACTGTAGTGTTATCAAGGAACCACATAAATGTACATAGATGTATAATTGTACATCATATAGTTAGTCACAGCCAAGTTAGCCAAATATATTGTAACACACCTTTATTACTGTGGGAGCAAGGTGTATTGCATTATATTTTTCTTACTTTTGGTTGGCAACCTTTTTGTTGGTTGTCAGTAATGTGGCTCACGGGCCGCAAATAAGTGGATCATGGGCCGCCTGTTGCTGACCGCTGGACTATATGATGCTGATTGGACATAGAATAAGATACTGAATGTGGCTTAATCCTTTGAAATTCATGCAGGTTGAGTATAACTAGTTGTCAAATCGAAAATGTAAGTCAACATATGTACTTGATTTTACATTATCTATCACAGTCTTGATTTTCCAGTCTGAAAGGGTTAACCAGCGATTTGACCAGTGCTCTTAACTCAAGGGACACTAGGACTCCAACGGTATAAACATCTTTGACCAACCACCTTTAGTGAATAAAATCATAGATGGTGTCTTAACAAAATAAAAGCTTAAGTAAATGTTCTGTCTTCAAATATTTATTTATCATTAGATGCCATATGCCTCATTAAATTAGAAATAAATTTGTCTATTTTTCTAACATCTTGCTGGACTTCGGTCTTGTAATGCAGGCACTGAAACAAAAAAAACGTATTTATTTAAAAATAAACCTATAACAAGAATAAATGAGTTAAGGTGCAGTGAGGCAATCTAGACTGCTGGAAATTAAAAGTAATCGAAATATTTTACATCATTTACTAGTGCTATCTTGGTGAAATTGTAAAAATGCCTTTGTGCTATCCGGGCATAGATAGGGCTATAATGAATGATGTAAAATATGGAAGATATTTTTGATTAGTTTCAATTTCCTGTAGTTTAGATTGGTCTGCTGCACCTTATACCATAGTATATAAGTCCTGACAGGTTTGATGATCAACAGCTTTTTGAATAGGTAGTTTAAATTAGGTAGAACAAATGGAATGGGTCATTCCAACTTGGTCCCATTGGGGAGAACTGGAAATGATGCTTAACAGGTTGGAGCAAATAGGACTACCAAAAAAAAGTCTGGAGAATTTCTATAAGTATAAGATAGAACTCAAGACGACAAGTTATAGTTTAGAGTTTAATATAAAAGCCTGATAAAGAGTTTTGTAAAAAAATTGAGTACATTAGGTACTGCTGAATTCGTATTTTTTAAGTAGTCATACTAACCTTTTTGTTATCTGTGATTTTAACAATGAATGCCCCCTTTGAATGAGAATACTTCATGCTGTATCGTGTGTTTAATGGGTCCCTCAAATATAACATTTCTGCTGACTTTTCAAATTCTTCCCAGTTAGGTATGTACGTCATGTTAGGCCCACGTTTTCTCTACTGTTGTTAATTATCAAATAGATACCCAATATAATATTTGTAAAAGCTACTTTTGCGTGTCGTTCTCTAAGAAACAAAATTATACGAGAATATCCATGAAACCAATTCAAGACAAGAATATGTATTGTACTCTTTAACAAGAACTATAGAACTATGTGTGTTGTCACTGACAGTGTCAATTTTTTTTTTAATCGCTTCTGCTCCTTACTGGTTTTAGCTAGGTGGATTTGCCAATATCAAGTTTTTGGACTTGACGCGCGAGGACAATATTCGGTAGCCTGATTGTTGTGCTTTTGGGGAAGGATCAGGCTGGAAACCTAAAACAAATAGTACATATGGAGATTACATACATTCACATGAGATTTACAGACGTTATGAAAAAAGAGCGGGAATGCAAATGACAGATTATTAGGCATGCCAACATAACGGGTATTTGGGGAAGAAAATTATATATTTAACGTTGGAAGTAAATTATGTTACGTTTTTTTTTTTTTTTTTTTTAAGGCATCGCGCTCCTGGCGCATTCAGCCAAAAAACGAGGAAACGGAATATTTTCAGGAATATAGGTCGGAACGGAAATTTAGAAAGGAAAAGGTCAGGAAAGGGCAAAATTATAAATATATGTATTAGAATTTGATGTCATTGAAAGATAAAAATGAATACAAGGCTTTAAATATATACAAGGATTTGTCATGGATATACAGGAGTGATGGAATAGATACAGGAAAAGGAACTTCAAGGAGTGACAGCTGATTTAATAATGCTGAGCGATCGTATTGTTGACACTCAAAAAATATATGGTTTAGGTCACCGGGATCAGATCCACAGCTACATGCAGAACTGGGTACAATGCCTAGCCTTGAAAGGTGCTCCGGTGTACACAAGTGACCCAATCTCATGCGGATAATCATACTGGTTGCTGGCTTTGAAATTGATATACGTGAAAACCATGGCTTGGCAGGAATTACCGGTTGGATGTCCCGGAAGCGTAAACCAGTCCTTGCATCAGGTGATGTCCAAAGGTTACTCCAATCATCCCGTAAGTATATTTTAGGCAAAGATAAAAGGTCATCAGATATATTTTCGTATGGGAACATATCACCCCAATCAACGGCATCCCGCGCAAGCTCGTCTACTCTTTCGTTTCCTTTTATCCCCCTATGCCCAGGAATCCAGGCAAAGGAAACAGAATAATCTTTGAGGGAACATTTTATTAGAAGGCTACGTATTTTATATATAATTGGATTATTAGATTTTGATCTGAAAGGAAATTTAGCTATTGATTGTAATGAACTTAATGAATCTGAAAATATTATGGTTTTCTTAAGACGCATAATAATGATCATCTCTATTGCTTTCAGGATTCCAAGACATTCGCCACTATACACAGATGACTCCGGGGGCAACTTTATTTTTTGATAAATATTGGATTGTATATGTATGACTCCAACGCCAACACACCCATTGAGTGATATCTTAGAAGCATCTGTGTATATATGATGAGCATCCTGGCCCTCTGTTCCTATAAAACTCAAAAATTGTTTATTATGTTCCACATCATTTTTTGAAATGCCTATATTTAAGAGAACTGATGGAACTAATGTCAGAGATTCATATTCATACTGGAAGATGGGCAGTGTGGAAAAGCTGACAGTTGGGGCTTGAATTGATTTAAGTCGTTCAAAGCTTTTGATCAAGCAAGGGGGACTCTTGTGTTTCCAGTATTTAGAAGAATTTATTTGAATAAAAAGGTTAAATAAGATAGACCAAAGCTGGTGATTAGAAAACTGGGAGCAACGGAAAAGATACCTATCACTAAGAAATTGTCGTCGTAAATGAAGAGGAGGTTCTACACACTCAACCTGCATTGCATTAATCGGACTAGATTTCATAGCACCACAGATAATTCTGAGAGCTTTAGACTGTATAACACGTAGTTTCTTAAAACCTGCTGCACTGCCTGGTTCTAGCAAAAATGTCCCATAGTCAAGAACACTCCTTATAAGGGCATTATATATCAGTTTTAAACAAAAAGGATGTGCACCCCACCAAACTCCAGATACACATCTAAGTATATTAATATTTTTTTCACATTTAGAAACTACATAATCACAATGTGGAAGACCGGTCAATTTTCTGTCTAGAATGACACCTAGGAATTTAGTATGGCTTTTTACAGAAATAGGATTGTTACCAAAGTTTATAATAACTGGGGGAGGAAACAGTTTTCTAGTAAATAAAACAACTACACTTTTATGGATTGAAAGATCTAAGCCATTAGAATCTAACCATAGTTTCAATAGACTCAGTGAATGAGTGATGGTTCTACTGGCCTGGTCAATAGAGAGATTTGGTGAGTATAATAATAAATCATCTGCATACTGTAAAACTTTAGCAGTGCCATTTAGAGAAGATTCCAAGTCGAATGTATAGATATTGTACAACAACGGACTTAAAACCGACCCTTGTGGCAGGCCTCTCCACACCAAACGGGTAATCCTATTGTTGTCATCTATAAGAAGACTAATGGACCTTTGAGACAGAAGATTGACAATGAAGCTAGTCAACATTATTGGGACACCTAATCTGAAAAGTTTTTCTCTTAATACCGAAACTAAGACATTATCATAAGCAGCACTGATATCTAGAAAAGCAGCTACCACCGACTCTTCTCTAGAAAAAGCCAGGCGAATATCCGATGTAAATATAGCTAAACTGTCATAAGTAGATCTACCTTTACGGAATCCAAACTGACTTCGAGCTAGTAATTTATTACTCTCTATGAAGAATTCTAATCTGTTTTTAATCAAATGTTCCGCTATTTTGGCAAATACTGATGATAAAGCAATAGGGCGGTATGAGGATACATCTGAAGCTGGTTTATTAGGTTTTAGAAATGGAAGGACTATTTGGGATCTCCATGAGTCTGGGACAATACCCGTTTGTATGACAGTATTTATAATATGTAAGTAATATGAAAGAATGCCATCGCTGGCATTGGCCAGAAAGGAGTATGGGACTCCATCTTCACCGGGTGCAGAATCTTTCAAGTTACTTAGTACACCTTTCAACTCTTCAAATTTAAAGGGATTATTAAAATTAGGATTTAATGTAGGATTATATATAAATGAAAAAGGCTGAAAGACATATTCTTCTGGTACAGATGCAGGTGCTAATTGGTCCATAAATTGCTGAGCTAGGCCAGGAGGAAGAATCTGTCTAGAGGGCTCATTAAAGGCATGTCTAAACCTTTTGATGTTATTCCAGACTATGGAAGGTTTAACGTTAGGATTAAGAGACGCACAGAATTGTCTCCATCCTTCAAATTTTTTCTTCCTTAATAACTTCTTGGTATCACGTGCTACCTGCATATACCGCTCAAAATGTTCATTAGTCATCAAGTGACAATATTGTCTTTCAGCCTCTTTTCGCCTTTTAATTGCCACAGTACATTCATTGTCCCACCAGGGAGGAGATGGTATTCTACCTGATGTACTATTTTTAATAGGGAAAGTTTCATCAGCTACTTCTAAAATCGCTTGTGCTAATGCAACCGAACAACTTACCAAATCATTGTTGGCTATACTAGGTAACTGCAATAATTTATTCTCTATACGAGTTTTAAAAATTTCCCAATCCACATTGCATAAATTGTATTTTAGCCTTGGACTAGACTTCGGTGACGAAGGAATAGAATGGGAATATGAAACTATGATTGGAAAATGATCACTGCCATATGTAGATTCCAGAGTATCCCACGTTAAAGAAGGTGCAATTTGAGCTGAACAAATAGTTAAGTCAACAACGCTAACTGATTCAGAAGGAGCTGTTCGCCGTGTGGGAGAGCCGGTATTTAACACACAAAGGTTATAGTTATCAAGGATCTCAATTATACGCTCCCCATGATAACTTGAAACCGAACTACCCCATAACTGATGTTGCGAGTTAAAGTCGCCTAATATTAACATGGGCGAGTGAATAGAAGATATAATTTGTTCAAACTCATGCAAAATAGATGAAGATGGATGAGGAATATATACAGATATGATGCATATGTTATTTACAATGGCAGCAACTATTGAAAAATCGTCGCTGTGGGATGGGAGATGAACTGGTGAAAATGAAATGGAATTCCTAATGAGTAAGGCTACTCCACCATACCCATCAGGGCGGTCCTCTCTGAGACATGAATAACCAGTAACTCTAAGAAGAGCTCTAGGTTTAAGCCATGTCTCAGAGAGAGCGAAAACAAAAGGTTCATATTTATTCAATAAATGAATTAAATCATGTTTTTTATTTATTACACTTCTGCAATTCCATTGAATTATTTTGTCCATTATTTTTAATTTCTACAACAAGTGTCTCTACAAGAGGGGCAACGTGGGACGGTAACCGGATATTGGGATTGGATAGCAAACTAATTAGGGCCCTGATATCGTCAGACCCAGAAGGAGTCTCTTCTTTATCAAAACTCCTTTGTAGTGCACAACCATTTTGAGGAGATGGTAAGGAATAATCCCTAATCAAAGTGTTATGTGCGGCAACATCATAACCCTTACTGGTTTTTCTTACAAGTGGACGTGGTTTAAGGACAATTGTTTTTCTGTAACTGTGACTATTAGATTGGCTGGATGCATCTGAGACTAATGAGTGAACACTACGGTGTGGGGATGTTTGTGGCTGGGGTTGGGTCTGAACGACATCTGCGAACGATTTATATACTGACGGATGGAGTTTGACTGCTTCTACATAGGAGATAGAATTATTAGCCATGGTGACTTTTATTTCCCTTTGTCTTTTATGCTCCGGACAGGATTTATTTGTTGCAAAATGGAAACCATTGCATAAACAACAAGTAGCACAGTCTTCTTCAACCGAGCAAGTGTGTCCGGCATGAAGAAGGCCACACTTGAAGCATTTGGGTTTTGATCTACAGTTATTTTTAGTGTGACCAAATTTGCAACAATTAAAACATTGTATTGTTGGGAATATATATAACTCAACCGGCAGGGAATTATAACAGGAAAATACTCTTTTTGGAAGATTTTGACCATCGAAGGTAACAACTATAGTTTCAGATGGTTGCCATGTCACAGACCCATTAACCAGGACCCTATGGTTCAGGCGTCTCACCTTGAGCACCTTTCCACACCCGGTGGGTACAGAAATGTTTTCAATAATTTCCTCCTCTGACCACTGTGCTGGGATGCCACGGATTAGACCCATGCGAGTAACCGTAAATGTTGGAATGAATGCATTCAAATTCTCAGCTTCAAGCCGCGGATCATTAATAAAGCGATTAGCATCATCACATTTTGAAAAAGCCATGGATATGCGAGCCCTGCCTATGCGCTTGACACTACCATCAATAATATTCTGAAAGTTATTTTTCATTAAGAACTTTCCAAACGACACTGGATGCAAGGAGGGGTTTCTTTCCGATTGTTTAATTTGTACATGAATTGTAAATGGTGCAACGTCTGTGGATGTGAATAAATTTCTGCCAATTTTAATGTTTTTATCTTTATTTAAGTTTAAATCTGCTACTTCACTTGGTTTAGTCTGTAAACTATTTGTAACAAGAGATGGGGTTTCCTGTGGCGGTGGTGTAAGAGTCTCAGGTGAATGACAAAGGCAGGCATTATTATTAGTTCCGCCATTGGTGTTAGAACTTTTTCTTATCTTTTTGTTACAATGTTTGCATACTTTTTTACTCAATTTAGGTCGTTTTAATTTTCCAGTACCAGAAGCAATAGAAGCATCTGTGTCCATGCTAGATTCGTAATTTTCAATTGTAACATTATATCCGACCTGAAGATGTGTCCCTCCAGGGTCAGGAGGTTCATTCTCCTTATCCATAGTAAAAGTAAGGAAAACTTACCTAATCCAATGTAAATATGTACACTAACTACACTAAAATAAATATTTACAAACAATATAACTAATCTAAATACAAAATACCACTTTTCTGACCAATATTTACAATAATTTATAATTCAAAGTAAGAGAAACGAAAAAACTTGACCGCCGCGTTTCACGTTTCCCGCGCTTCTTATGTTACGTTATTGACAAATTTATTAAAATAATTTTGTGGTTGTCAACTCGTAGAAAGAGGATTAATTAAATCACAGAAATCAGAGTAAAGCAGACCGGCAGTATTAATCATATCAAACGTTTTTCCATACAGCTGTCTCTTGTAATCCTAATGGCACACAAGATGAGTTAGAGTGGGATAGATAGTACGAACTTTTTCGGCCGTCACCCAACTGCCCCCTTTTTGAGAACACACCAAACTTGACAAATACACCTCTTATGTCAAAATAAAACCAAAGAGAATATAATCACTAAATAAAACGGCACCAAAGGCGGTTTTTTGCATATAATATTAATATTTCAAAAAGTTTTGTGCAAGTGTTATTAATACTTCTATGTAGGCAGAATGTCGTGCGTAGTGCCATACTGCTGGAGCACGTTTAGATCGGCGAGGAAGTCCAAAGTCCAAAGATAGCACCACTTTTCATCGGTTAGAAATTAGTGCTATTATTTCATAAATTTCATGTACATTGTGCAATATAATACTCTCAGATAAACTGCAGATACTTATTACTATAACATAAGTAGCTTTTGCCTTGTTCCAGGTTGATTTTAGAGAGTTATTGTTAAAAATAAAACTTTGGTTAGGTTAGGCTAGTGTTGTAATTTAATGGAAAAAAAAACGTCGATATTTTATCGATGTAAATTGTTTATGTATAGGCATTTATATAAAATATTACATTACTATTTACGTAGTAAAATGTCAATTTCAGATTTCCGGAAAACAATTTACTTTAATTATGGATTGACTTGACGTAGTACAGGGAGCAATAATTGGCATCACAGAACAAGCAAATGTCAAAAGGGGAAAGCTTCGTATCCATTTAAACACACAACTGTTTTATTCATGAGCCAGTTTTATTTATTCTTGTATTTCCTGTGTCTGTCTCTCCTGTATACAGGTATAAAGCATGAACACAGACGAATGTTCGGTATATTATTTATTCTGTTTTAATTGTGTACACTATTTGATATATCATTTATTAACAATTGCCGATGGTAACCTCTTTTCTAGTCATGAGAAATTATAATAATCAGACATGATGTTTTAAAAGTAATAACTATTTTCAGGTACAGAACCCTAATAAGTATGGTTTATGATACAATTATTTCTTAAGGGTGGTTGGGGGATGAC
Source organism: Epiblema foenella (assembly GCA_963556455.1). Taxonomy (NCBI): domain Eukaryota; kingdom Metazoa; phylum Arthropoda; class Insecta; order Lepidoptera; family Tortricidae; genus Epiblema; species Epiblema foenella. The sequence continues at coordinate 17,850,425 of OY747099.1, read as the reverse complement.
TAAAGTTATTAATCATTTTCACGTAAATTGCGATTACCTACTACAGTATTTATATGTATAACTTATATATGTACGGAACATAATCTTGAGTGCAGTTTATTATTGTCTTATTACATAAACATAACAGCTTATGTTTTTAGTTAAGTGAAAACTTCAACATGCCTAGTATTAGAATAAAATTAACTTACGAATTTCTTAATGTTAAACAATTATCGATGTCGATATTTTGTAGAGAATCATCTTCCGCTGCACTAACTCTCACCACGAAGTAATCAAAACTACTCCGGCCTACTCCGGACTTCGTATCATGACGTCCCTTTCACTCATACAGTGTATAACACGAGAGCGAAAGGGACGGCACGATACGTTCGGAGTAGGCCCCCAGTCTACTTCATGCGACAACTCAATTGTCATTGGCTTCTGTTTTTTTTCGGTATCAGGAGTGCTACCGCGACGGCATTCGTAATTTTCCCTCTCTGTCGCACTTGCAAGTTTGCACATAAGTGAGACAGAGAGGGACAACTTCGTTTGTGGTCGCGGTAGCCCCTCGGGAGTGCTACCGCGACCGCAAACGAAGTTTTGCTTCTCTGTCGTACTTGCGAGTTTTTAGGGAATTAGACGATTTTTAATTTACGTATCGTTACCTTATATAACCTCGTGGCGCCCACGCGCCTTTTGATAAACCAAAATAAACATGGCGGTTCCAGCCCAGTGGCGCTACCGCGACAGCAAACGAAGTTTTCCTTCTCTGTTGCACGTGCAAGTTTGCATATAAGTGAGACAGAGAGGGAAAAACTTCGTTTGTTGTCGCGGTAGCCCCTCAGGGGGGCTACCGCGAACTGAATACGAACGAAGTTCGAATATCTCCCTCTCTGTCGCACTTGCTTATTCGTGCAGCAGAGAGGGAGATATTCGAACTTCGTTCGTTTTCAGTTCGCGGTAGCCCCTCTGCACTTTTTTCAAGTAACTTTCAATTTCTGCTCAGGCGCCTTTCAGAAGGCCATATTAATGAACTCTATATAGATTTTTGAAATTTCGCGGGTTAGAGAAATAACTTAATTCAATTTCTAAACGAAATATTAGGGAACAGTTTCCGGTATGCTACCATTTGCTGTTACAATTGATTGACTCATGTCATTGTTTGAAAAATGCACGGCGGTATGGCTGGCTCACGAAGACGTGGTAAGTAAATCGCATTTTTTTTATGATAATCCGTGACTGTCGAGTATGTCTTTATGCAAAATGTTGCTAATGAATAGGTAATTATTAAATGAAGATAATTAGTTCGCAGTTTTAGAGCTGAAATCCTGCGAAATCTTGGTTTGAAATAATATGTACTTTGTGAAGTCGGTTGGGCCGAAGCTAGTACTAAAAATATCTTAATGTTTTTAGTTTGTGGCTTTGTGTTGTATTGGTTTATGAAATATTACTAATATAGAAATGCTTCTTATCTTTCACTAATAATTTAATACTCTTTACACTACTAAGTTTTCCTGTCTAGTCTGTGTCGGTACACTTATCTAGCACTATTCTAACCCAGGGGCGCTACCGCGAACAGCAAACGAAGTTTTCCCTCTCTGTCACACTTGCAAGTTTGCACATAAGTGAGACAAAGAAGGAAAACTTCGTTTGTGGTTCGCGGTAGCCCCTCAGTGTTGTTAGCCAGAGGTTCAGGATTGCATGAAGCACCTATACGTAAGGTGTTTTATTCACAGGTTTGCAGGATGATGAAATCCAAGCCATTATGGACGATGGTACCCTGTGAAATTCGGAGTTTGAAGGTGACGGAGAAGCGGATGCAGATTTCGTAACAGATGGAGACAACGCAGACAATAGCTTATCAGACTCTAGTCCAGAAGATGAAATTCCTCTTTCCGAATTTAGCAGTAATTTATTTTACTGAAATAAACATATTAATCCTAAAAAAATATATAATTTTATCACCTAATAATTCCTTTTAATTGGCCCAGTGGCCTTTGTAAAGAACAAAAGGTAGACAAATAATTGAATTTAAAAACACATGGTAATATAAACATAATTATACCCTGAAAGTTTCACTTCAAACCGGTAACTCTAACACATACAAATTTCAAGTCAAAATCTTGGGCGGATATGACTATAACTATTATGTCCTATAAGAAGGACGGTCGGGTCATAGTTAAAGAGGAGCCGAAACGAGAGACTACACACGGTTTTGGGCCTGAGGGGCTACCGCGAACCGAAAACGAACGAAGTTTGAATATCTCCCTCTCTGTCGCACTTGCTAATTCGTGCGGCAGAGAGAGAGATATTCGAACTTCGTTCGTTTTCAGTCGCGGTAGCCCCTCTGGAGTGCTACCGCGAACCACAAACGAAGTTTTCCCTCTTTGTCGCACTTGCAAGCTTTCACATAGGTACGACAGAGAGGGAAAATTTCGTTTGTGATCGCGGTAGCCCCTCAGGGGCGCTACCGCGACAGTAAACGAAGTTTTCGCTCTCTGTCGCACTTGCACGTTCGGACGTAAGTGCGACAGAGAGGGAAAACTTCGTTTGCTGTCGCGGTAGCGCCCCAGGCAATAAATAGCAGCAGGGGCGCTACCGCGACCAGCAAACGAAGGTTTCTCTCTGTCGCACATGCCAATTCATGCGACAGAGAGGGAGATATTCGAACTTCGTTCGTTTTCGGTTCGGTCGCACTTACGTCCGAACGTGCAAGTGCGACAGAGAGCGAAAACTCGTTTGTTGTTCGCGGTAGCGCCTCGGATCATACAAACTGAGAACCTTCGAAATCCGAACTTCGTATCGTGCTGTCTCTTACACTCATATAGTATATGACACGAGAGTGAAAGAAACGGCATGATACGAAGTTCTGAGGGGCTACCGCGAACCACACGAAGTTTTTCCTCTCTGTCTCACTTATGTGCAAACTTGCAAGTGCGACAGAGAGGGAAAACTTCGTTTGTGTCGCGGTAGCAGCCCAGAAGTGCTACCGCGAATCACAAATGAAGTTTTCTCTCTTTGTCGCACCTATGTGAAAGCTTGCAAGTGCGACAAAGAGGGAAAACTTCGTTTGTGGTCGCGGTAGCACTCCAGAGGGGCTACCGCGAACTGAAAACGAACGAAGTTCGAGTATCTCCCTCTGCCGCACGGATTACCAAGTGCGACAGAGAGGGAGATATTCGAACTTCGTTCGTTTTCGTTTCCCGGTAGCCCTTCAGGCCCAAAACCGTGTGTAGTCTCTCGTCATGTTAAACCTCCAATCTCCAATTATATTAGGTAACGATACGTAAATTAAAAATCTTCTAATTCCCTAAAAACCTTTAAAAAGTGGATGTGAATCAATTGTTTAATTTGCCTTTTATAACAACTTTTTTATTTATTTGCAAATGAATGAAGGCGTCTATGGCAACATCAACGAACGAAAAGCGCAGCGCAACGGAAAATCAATACTTTTGTACTGATGTATTCGCCTTTTTTAAAATGAGAACGTGACAAAACTTTAATTTAATTCATCGATGGAAACCATTTAATTTAGAAAAAAATATTGGTCGCGAGGCTTGATGTTCAATTTTTATTTATTTACTTAGTGATGAAGAACATCTTGGTTACGGCGTGGTAGTACCTTCTGCTCGCTTGATTATCTGCATTTTCTTCAAGTTTTAGCTCTTTACGGTAAGTGAATCATTATTATTATACTTCAGCATGTCTTGCATCCCAGTATATGCATAAAATAATTAAAAGCGTCGTAATATATGTAAAAATGCTTTATAGACAACGACCTTCGCCTTTGTCTGTTTGGTGCATTGCGTTTGTGGTAGGTACTTACGTACATATTTAGAATGAGGCCATTTTGGTGTAGTGCGACTAAAATTAAACAATTTTATCCAATATTAGGCAGTACAGAACCCTCTGGATTATCGACAGTTCAAGATTTTGTTGAAATGGCTCGATTGTAAGAAATAAATCAAGTGTCAAGTGCCGCAGAAAATATCTTTCGTCCAATCTTTTATTCGCCTTTTTCATCAAATATTATGAAAATATAATCGCGTCAAGCACAACAAGCAATATTATAATTATATTAATACGTACGAGTGACAATCATCGTGTTATCTACTTATTTAGTTTCATACATTTGGTTCATTTAGATCTAGAGTAGCTGATTAATTTATTTTTCTGGATATAACTAAAATTAAACCTCCATTTAAAATGAACTATTTATGAACTAGTCCTGATTTCTAACCTGAAATACAATATAATAATCTGTGGAAAACTGTTCTTATAAATTGTTGCTTAAAATATTTGTTGATCCACACAGGAAGTTAGATCTAATCAGAAAACATGATGATGATGAGTTGTGATAGTCTGATTTAAAAGAGTTTTGCTCTGTACTAGCGACATATCACATCCCTTGCTATATGTACTTTGTATGAATACAACTCAATAGTCTAGAAGTCGCAAAGAGGTTAGTGGACACCACTGGTGATCGAAGGCCTGGCAGCTTCCTCACACAAAGCATTGCTATACCACTGGGAAATGCTGCCAGACTTTGGCACTGTGTCCTTGTTGTTGTGCCTTGTATTATTTAGTTTTAAGGCTTTTTTTATTACAATAAGTATAGTTTATATTATTATTTTTAGTGCTAAGTTTGTATTTGGAAAGACACTTGTTACTTAGAGAAATTCTATAATAAATCAAAACATCTACAACAGTAAAGCCATATAAATCAGTATAGTACTTTTTAACCCATCGTCTACCGGTCCCTGGGTTCCCCGGGATCATATCATGCAATTGTTTATTTTTTTCGCCAGGAGAGGACAGCTTAATTTACATGGTATTAATAAAATACCTATATGAATTTTCACACTTCACATCCCACTAAATTCCAGTATCTGCATATAAAGAACAAATTAATTCAAATCAAAATTTACTGAGTTGCACTTGTTTAGTCGGAGTTAAAAATGAATACTACTGTTTTTTATTTCATGTAGGCTATGGATACTGAAATCGTAATACATATAAGTAACATTTTTGTGTACATATGTCATTTTGAAGACTGGTTTAGCCTAGTGGTTAGTGACCCTGTCTGAAGCAGAAGGTCCTGGGTTTGAATCCCAGTCAGGGCAAATTTAAGCATATATGTTTCTGAACCATGTATGTATTGTATTTAGGTATAGATACCCTATAGATCTATAGGGTTGTTACGCCTACCTTCTACCTTACAAATGCGTAGAATAGGAATATATAAACAATTACCCGCGCATGTTTGGACTCATTGCGTTACTTAATACCTAACCTAGAACACTAACTATATTCAAATATTATTTAACAACATGTACCCAAGATATAATCCACGAAAGTTTGAGCCACGTTTTTGAACCGCGAAAACCGTGTCAATCTAAAAAAAAATAGTGGTAAGTACAGGAAATTTTCTAAAATAAGTTTTATTAATGTTTTCACCTTGTTGAAGTGATATTTTTGCTAATATACGTAACGAAGACAATAAGTGTTTTAGACAGATTTTGCCTACTATCTGCATAAATTTACGGAAAACCGGAACATCAATTTTGCTATTGTGCCAGTTTTCGTCTACGTGCACGGTCCGTGTCCGGTTTTCGTCTAATCGGCGTTTTTATGAAATCAGTTCAAGATTCAAGGTAATCAAAGCCCAGAGTAATTAGTAATCGGCTCGCGTTGGTGACACCAACACGATTTTTAATACCGCGGTTTTAAAGTTCACAAACTTTTTTTTTTAAACTGCTACGTCGATGGATGACACATGTCACTCAAAGAGATCTTGGCGAGAGTCACGTCTACGTATCTTTGCTAAGCGGTTTAATTCGTTATTTCGTTGTTAATATATCTCTTCACTGACTCTGGTAAAGGTCCTAGAGGCTCTTAATGAAGTCGAATGTCATGCCACAAGCGACCCACAGCCACAGACTGCACAAAGTCGCGGCTAGCGGCTCGCGACGGTGCCAGACACGCGGGCTACGAGTAAAAACCACAAACCTATTGGAACGCTGGCGAACTTACTCGACGGTTTTTAAGTTCGCGTACTTAGGGTGCCACACTGGCGAATAAAGTCGACGAGCCTTAAAACCGCGAGACTTACTCGCCCGTCTGTCACCGTTATAACGTTAAGTTCTTTCTCAACCAAAATAAATACAAACGTGAAATTTCACAAGTGAGCCGCACCCACAGACTGCAAAAACGAAACGGCGGCTCGCGGCGGTGAAGGTGCGTACACGCCAAGCCTGAACACCAACGAATATGGGTTTCGGCCTTCGTTGGCCCTGTCTGGATGACTCGACAAACGCCAACGACCATTTTCATAGTCATTCGTTAGCGTGTGCCGGCAATCCGCTGCGTGGCGGTATCATTTGCCTGCGTACACACCAGACCAACGAACGCCAACAAAAGATATTCGGCGTTGGCTACCGCACGTTCGTTGGTTCTTGAAGATGCGTGGTGGGTACACACCAAGCCAACGAACGCACAGGGCTAACTATGACGACGAATGGGTTTGGCTGGTCATAGTTAGCCCTGTATGGACGACTCAACAAATGCCAACGCTTCAAATCCTTTGATGTTGCCGCCTCGCTGCGGATCGCCGGCACTCGCTGACAAACAATCGTTGGCGTTTGTTAATCCGTCCAGACACAGCCAGCGAAGGCTAGCGAAACTCATTCGTTGGCGTTCGTTGGTCTGGTGTGTATGCACCTAAACGAGAACCAACGAGCGTGCGATAACCAACACTGAAAAACGTTCGTTGGTGTTCGTTGACCTGGTGTGTACGCATCTTCACAGAAATACGAGCCGAAGCAGTCTACGAGCAAAAATCAAACATGTTGTATCGCCGACAAACTTACTCGGCGGGTTTAAAGTACGCGTACTTAGGATGCCACACATGCGAGTAAGGTCGAAGAGCCGTAAAACCGCGTATTTACTGGTCTGTCACGCGCATAGGTGGTGAACACGTCTGTCTCGATGTCGAGCTGAGCAAAATTAGTGAACCTTAAGATCACGATTTTAAAACCCGCTCGCCTATCACCCACTTAAATCCGCGTAGGTAGTAACTCGCTCGTCTCTCACGGGCTTAATATTTCGTTCCTTAAATTGGGGGCGGTTACACGGTGATTTTTACTATACAATACACTCGTATCACAATACTTATCACGTGGATACTGATGAATATTTAAGTAAAGCGATTGTGCCTCGCTTTGTCGTTTTTATAAATATAATTTCATTGTCATATCGCATATTACATAATACGAATTGATATAGAAATAAGAAAAATAAAAATAGCATTTTGTAGCTGTGGCTAAGAAATATGGTGAATTTGTCGGATATGATGGAATACACGATTTAAGTACGTTCCATATCGTCTAATGACATTGACATAAGATATAATTTCACCGGCTTGTGATAAAATGCCTTCACACCTGCTACTCAACACAAAAAAGGGGTCTTTTTTTGTTCTCAAATGAGGCATCTAAGTTGTACTTGGAACGGATCAGCCTATGATTATAATAGTTTTTAATCATTTCTTTATTTCATACTAACAAAAGCCAACAACAAGCAAACACAAGGTAGTACGGAGTAAGTACCTATTTAAGGTGTATTTACGCTGTAAACTGGTTTTTGATTCTATGAATCACCCCTCCCTAGGATGTTGACGAAAACTGGGCAAGTGGTGACGAAAACTGGGAAAAAGTTACGAAAACCGGGAAAACCCGTACTTTTTCATTTATCATCTTTTCTAAGCGTAACGGTGTATGTGCGTGGTTAAATCCTAATCTTGGCCAAAAAAATAGAGTATATTGGCATTAAAAAGAAATATTAGAAGTATAAATTACGATAGTTCAACATATTGTTCTCCCGTGTCAATGTTGGTAACTCCACTAATGTAACGAGAACCGGCGCAACGACCCTATCTCTTATATCTCTTAAATATATTGTTGTCTAGGTATCCATGAAACTTATTATTATTATTGACTTATTGAGCTTACGAAGGGGGTAGTTATCAAACTACCCCCTTCAAAAGAAATATACATGTTACACATATCGCTGTGTAACATGTATATATCTTTTGTGGGATCGTCTAAAGAAAAGTTTCTGAGGTCCTATTTTAGCACTGACAAAAGCCTCCATTTGGCGCCATATCTCTCTGATCCCTGCTTCACTGTTATGGAACGGGATATGTACATATGGATGTACATATGTATCAAGCTACTGTCAGTGCATATATTTTCAACCCTTCGTCAGTTGTCTTTAAATTTCAGTAGTACAATACAATACAATAGAATTAAAGACAGAGCAATGTGTTAGTTGTTATATATATATATATTGCTTCTACAATTTCAATCAGATCTTGTAGCCAATTTGAATCAAAGCCGTTTTAGGTTTATCTACATAAGTTTCACCCATCTTCTACTATGTTCTTGATTTCTTTTAATTATTTGTCCAGTTTATGAAAAACTATTAATACAATATAAAATAGGGGCCTCTAAGTATTTTGATTGTTACATGAAAAATAATCCACATTGAAAGGTACCTTATGGCAGCCGGCACTTACGCCTTGTGCAACGTAAGCGCTTGCGCTATAAGGTCACTTTTACTGTAGACTATCGCATTGGTGGTACGTCTTTTATTTAAAATTATTATACTTAAACACCAGCATGTAAGAGGTTGGATACTGAGGGATGTGGGGCATCATTCAATAACAGTAAAATAGAAATGTGTAAGTGTCCCTTATTTTATTTAGATTTGATGAATATATATATTATATATTATATTTTTATTATGCCATTTATTTTCAGAATTTTGTTGAGTACCTAAGGTCAAGGAATTATACATTATACACGAATATAATTATAAGCTAAAATGGAAGAACTGAATGGGGACATTTATGGTGATGGATTGGTTAATTTAGCCGAAGAAGGGTCTCTGGAGCCCACTGATAATGGGAATCAAGAGCAAAATTGTAACATTTGCGAGTAAGTGTGAAATCTCTTAAATTTCAAAGTGTGCTGAAACTGGGTTACAATTATAACTAATTTAGTGATTCTGGTTGAATTAATTATATGTTATTTCTTTTAGCAATAAGTTATGCAGTCCTCGAGTATTATCTTGTCTTCATGTTTTCTGCGAAGCATGCATAGACAAACTCATGGTGAATGAAGCAGGAGACACACTAAAGTATGATTTGGCTGTTGAATGCCCAATATGCAAACAAGAAACAAAGGTACTCCATAAACCACTCCATTGTTTTAAGTGTTATTTATTATTTAATTGTCAATGAGTTGCAAGTCTGTGTATGTAAATGTCATGATTGCTCACTCGATTTGTTTCGTTCAGTCTACATTTCTCATAATGTTGGTTCATCAATGTTTGGTATCAATATATATTCTGAGAATCATTTTTAGGGTTCCGTAGCCAAAATGGCAAAAACGGAACCCTTATATATTCATCATGTCTGTCCATCCGTCCGTCCGTCCGTATGTCATTGAATCCTTCATTGTGCGTGGTCCGACACGCACTTGGCCGGTTTATTGTACGTATGCATTTAGCTTGTGAGTTCACTTTGTTTTAAAAAATAGTTTTTTTACACACATTTATGATTTGCGACAATGGAAAGGCGATCGTTTCAATTTGATTAATTTATTTAATAAAATATTTATAAAACCTTGTTTATCCAGATCTCTGGTGGTGGAGCTGCATCTCTTCCTTCAGACTACGTCCTCACCAACATTTTGGATGTATCAGCCATGGATCAATCTGTTGTTTGCACTTGTTGCAAGAGCAAGGAACCTGCTGTTGCCAGGTGTACCGATTGCTCCCACTTCCTCTGTTCCAACTGCAACTCTGCTCACGAGTTTATGAGGTGCTTTGAAAACCACAGAGTAGTTCCATTTGATGCCCTGCGATCATCCAAGGAGAAAGCTGCCGTGCATAAGCCGATCTTTTGTTCGCGTCACATTGGAGAGAGCTTGAAGTTTTATTGTTGCGAGTGCGAAGTCGGAGCTTGTACCGAATGCCTTACTATTGAACACAAAGTGGGCGAACATCGCTGCGAGCGCATTGTTGATGCCGAGCCCAATCTGCGAGCTGAGCTCAGAAACCTTATCACCGAAGCCAACGCCCGTGCGGCCGCTGCAGGCAGCGCCTCCGCTCGGCTTGACGATGCGCTTGGAGACTTGCAGCGTCAGCGAGATGACGCCGAAAACGTTATAAATGAGGCCTTCCATGCCTATAAGGCTGCTCTTGAGCGACGTCGCGAGAAGGCGCTGGAAGAACTGGAACTGCTCCACAAAGAAAGAGAGCTCAAGGTCATGGACTTGTTTGACAGAGTGGACAAGACAGTTCAGCGCATTGATTGCGCTTGTAAGTTCGCAGCGAGGCTTCTCAATCGCGGCGACGGTACCGAAATTGTAATGTTAAAGAAGACCGTAGCATCTCAATTCTCGCGCTTACTGGAAGGAGCTCCCGAATTTGAGGTAGACTATTCCGTGGAATTTGTTTCAAAGATCGACAAGTTTGACGCCATCACGGAGGACACTTTTGGGATGTTTCGCACTGAAGCAACTCGCGCCGAAGAGAGAAAACGCGCCAGCGAGTCTTCTGCTATAGTATCGGTGACTTCAAACTCCCATTCTCCTGCCGTGTCCGTGACTAATACGCCCGTCTTCGACGACTTCCCCATGGGGAATATGCGCCGCGTCACTGGAGTAGGAAATATCGTAGGCGTCCCTGGGGTCAGCGGAGTGCCCAACATCGGGGTTCCCGTGGGATCTGTCACCAATAACAACGTGATTCCGGGAGTTGGGAACGTGAACTCCGTCGCCGGAGTGGGCGGTGTTCACGGAGTAAGCGTGCCTGCTTTACCGTGTGCATCCATGGTCGAATACAACCTTCAACAGCTAGCGAGTATCGCCGAGAAGGACGTGCCCCCACCGCCACACGCATCACCAGCGCCCGCGTTCACTCTGGCGGAACTTCTGGCCCAGGACCTTAACTCTCCTCAGGCATACAACAACTTGCAGGCCCTCGCCAAACTGGGCTTGAACACGGGTACGTTATTTAAATAGGTAGCTTATTTTGGTAAGGTCTAATCTGGCGGAGGGTAAATGTGCTGATTTTTCCAGAAGTGAACGGGTATGGTGGAGTAGGAGGCGTAGGAGTTGGGAGTATAGGCGGGCGCGGAGTATCGCCGGGACGTCCGCTACTGACTGCCGCAGAAGAAGCTGTACTAGTTGCGCCGCCTGCACCCCTCGTGCGTGCCACCAAAGCCACTCCCATGCACATCAGGTTCAAGTTCGGGCAGCTGGGAGGCGGAAAAGGACAGTTCAATTCGCCCCACGGCTTCTGTCTCGGGAACGACGAGGACATCATTGTCGCAGACACTAATAATCATCGTATTACGGTACGTCTATATAGTCTCTGTTGATTAGCCGAGGTCAATTGATTCTATTGAATGTTTTGACAAATTGAAATGCCATCACACCTTGGTGCAAGTCATGGTACTTGTTAGGGCGATACGGTCGAAAACATTTAAAATCTGTACAGGACCCGGTTCAAAAATATGTGGAAAGCGGTTTTAGACTCAAAATTGTGTTCAGATGGCTTGGGTTTTACTACGGGATTCTATGCTTATGTTTTTTTAACATGAACATAAAAAACCCGGAGTTTTTAAACGACACAAACGAATAGGAGAGGATGGCGTACTAATCTTTTTGTAAACTCATTGTTACTATCCTCATAGTTTATAAATATTTTTCTCAAATATTCTCGGAAAACTATGTCTTACGTTTTTTTATAACACACTCCGAAGACAATCCCTTCCTGCCTCTTTTGTATACAAGTACTTATTTTGCAGGTGTTCGACAAGTCTGGCAATCACAAGTTTAACTTCGGAGTGGCCGGAAAAGAGGAGGGCCAGCTCTGGTACCCGCGCAAAGTGGCAGTTGTCCGTGCTACTGGCAAGTTCGTAGTTTGCGACCGCGGCAACGAAAGATCGCGCATGCAAATCTTTACCAAAAATGGCCACTTCTTGAAGAAGATTGCTGTAAGTGTGAAAACTTTTAGTTTAATCGGCATATGTACCGAGCCCGTTAATTCCAGTCCACATGTTATTGTTATGTATTTTTCTTTCTTTTCGCGGTAGACGACAGGTACGTTCCCAGTCTGTTACATATTATATGCCTCCGTAAGTCCAACTGTAGCGCCATCATTGGCCCCTGACATATTTAGAAACGACATTACCTTCATTGATGAGTTCATCGTTCATCGGAACGATGTTGGCATAATCACACTCGCCGAAACATTATGTATGGGATCTGTGAACATTTTATTTAATACTAGCCTACTCCCGCGACTTTGTCTGCGTAGAACTCGTTCATCGTGATTGCTATTTCATTCTATCAGGCGCTTACCTAGTCATCGCTCTTTCATACAAACTACCACATCCTTAAGGGATGATTTCCGGGATAAAAAGTATCCTATGTCCTTCCCCAGGACTCGAACTGTTTCCATACCAGATTTCATCTAAATCAATTTAGCGGTTTAAGCGTGAAGAGGTAACAGGCAGACATACTTTCGCATTTATAATATTAATATGGATATGAATACTGATATTTACATGAAAATGACTTCCAAAAATGTATTTTGTAGGTACGATTTATTGATATTGTTGCTGGATTAGCAGTCACCGCTGAAGGCCTCATTGTTGCTGTAGACAGTGTTACCCCTACTGTCTTCATTTTGTCTGAGGAAGGCGACCTCATGAGTTGGTTCGACTGCAGCGAGTGCATGAGGGAGCCGTCCGATATTGCCATTAGTGGTAAGTATAACTAGGGTAATTTTAAGATTTATGAATTAATTTTTTTTTATTTGCTCAGAATAAAATTGAAAAAAAAACATTTTCGTGCATTCACTTTGCCCTGCAGGTAGCAAAAATTCAGTAATTTTTACAAAGGTTCAAATATCTGTCTTTATCTCGTCTTATCACAATCGAACTTAGGTACCCATATTCCTCAGTGCTGCTCAGAAACCACCACTGACGAATCATTGATATCAGTTCAGATTAACGGGTTCACATCACAGGACCCCATCCATAACAGTACAATAGTCGCATAAGGTGGTAAGCAAAAAAAACTACTTTTTAAAAGACGAGAAAACGACTAGATTTTAAATACAATACTCCAGTGCGTTTCAGACATGAATATAATGATCGGCGTCCAGACCCCACGAACGCTCATGATTATCCCTTTTCCAGGCCGATAAAAACATATTAAAATACTTAGGTTTTGGTGGTTCCAAGATGTCACTTTTGAAGAAAATGCAATCTAATTTTAACCTTAAACCGCAGCACTAAGATTGGAATTCTATTGATACGTATGTGGTCGATAAATCGTACTATGTCTGGAAAATGGTTACGAATCGCGGACCTGAATGCCTAGCGATATTCAACATTATAAAAAGACGTGTTTCATTATAATTCGATTAGATCAGATTTGGATTAGGCCATTTATTGGGGATTATAAATGATTCCAGGCAAAGAATTCTACGTCTGCGACTTCAAGGGCCACTGTGTGGTCGTGTTCGATGACGAGGGCCACTTTCTCCGCCGCATCGGCTGCGAGAACGTGACCAACTTCCCGAACGGCATCGACGTGTCGGACGCGGGCGACGTGCTTATTGGGGACTCGCACGGGAACAAGTTCCACGTTGCCGTGTTCTCGCGGGACGGCGTGTTGGTCACGGAGTTCGAGTGCCCATACGTGAAGGTATGGAAGTAATATAGGCCCCTTTCCGCATCGGCAGCGAGAACGTGATCCACTTCCCGAACCCACCACCCACAGCGCAACCCAGACTAACGCAACGAATTAATGAATGATACAATACAGTAACTTAACAAACAAACAATTATCGTTAAATGTTTAAGACTATCAATATCATACATACTTTGTTGTGAAATAAAAAAAAAACAATCGGTTCTCAAGGGGCATTAGTGACGCTGAAGCTAAACTGTTTTGTTTTGTGCAGGTTTCGCGTTGCTGTGGACTGAAGATAACCTCTGAAGGCTACATAGTCACTCTGGCTAAGAATAATCACCATGTTCTAGTCCTCAACACCCTATACATTGTTTGAGGAGTAAACTCGATGGCTGTAAGTCTGCATACTACAAGATCTCACATTTATTCCCTATATTTTATATTTAATTGCTGTTTTACAAGCTTAACATTTTTTGCTAAACCAGTATTTGATTTTTGTTATTTTGTGTTAAATTTCATGTTATGTTTAGTCTGATTTTACCACCGTCTGCATGCAGTGATCTGCTACCCCGCCCTATAGTTTTGTCCTTGTTTTTATTCAGTATTGCTACAACAAGGAGACCAGTTTATTAGTAGGTATCACTCACTGCTTGTAGATAGGACATTCAAGTCATTATTTCCAAAGCACTGATTACTTGCGTATATTTCTGGGTTTGTTTTCGTCTCATTTTATATGATTGCATTGCATTTAGTTATAGTGAAGGAAAATCCAAAGTTTAGTGTATTTGTTTTTATTATACATATTATTTGTTTCCTAAATTTAGCAGCTGGTAAGGTTCCTAGTTCGAGTGAAGTTAATACATGTCAATTAGGGGACTGCGTGGGAGTGTCGCCTCATTCCAAAAGTTGCATTGTTCCGACATGCCTACAAACGATTGCGTAAATGTAAACCAGTCATTCGCTTGATAGTGAACATATACGAACGCACAATTGAGTTTATTGTTAACGAAATTTTAGTCCTGCAATGACCAAAGGAGGCGACACTAAAATAACGTGCCATCTAGTTTAGGTTAATCTCGTATACAATATTATATATTGTCCGTTAAAATATATTTACCATTTACAGAATTCTTGTGTCTATACAAAATGTTTTTTCATGTACTCTTGTTTTGAGAGCCTATTACATATTCGAAAAATTTTTCATGCGTAGAAATACACTCTGTTGTATATATTTGGTTCATTTAAAACCTTTAATGAACCAGCACAAGCGGACTTATTAATGAAAAGCCTCTGTAAGTAACATTGCAATAATTTAGTAGGTACAATATTATACTCGGACGTTTAGAAGTAACACACAGACATTTACTCTGGCATCTTTTGTGTATATGTATTTTCAAATCGAGATTTGCACATCTGTATACAATATATTCGGCGTATTGGGAAGAGCTTCATAGTCATTGTCCATAAAGTATGGAGAGCACCTGTTATATATAGCCTGTGGCATAAGTAATGAATAACATAGGGTTATATATTGAATATTCGAGTCGTTAGTGGTTATTGCAAAAGTAATAGATCACAATACCTGTCACAAAGTATGTGCAGGATTATGAAAAATTTATTCACGAATTAATCAATAAATTCTGCAAAATTTATTCCAATATATCTTAGAATTAAAAGAGTAAGTGTTCTGTCTAAAGTGTTGCTCGTCAGTGATTTCAAAAATCTGCCATCGCATTATAATACTGTGCGCCAAATTATATATTTTTGTAGTTATTCGATTTTAATGTTCAAAATTGATATTCTAATGTTGCATTGTCACCTAAAGGTAACCAATACAAATATTATAACGAGTTTGAATTATTCAATTATCTCATAGGGTAGCATTTATTTAGAAACTTGCGGGATACCTATAGGTGATATGTGTCATAGAAATAAGCAAGTTGGTTTGCCCGTGACAGTACAATATTCAAGAGTAGAACCAAACATAAAAATTGAAATTAAATGAAAGGAGGAAATAACAGATTTTCACAGAATTGAGTTTCCAGGTGAGCATTTGTGTAAAACGTAGCTCACTTGGGGTTTCTAATAAAGCTACTTCTTTGGTCAAGAAGAGCGATATTATACTCACAATACGTAATGGTCAATATTGTAGACACGCCTATCGTTTACACTTGCATACAACTATATTCATTTTAACCTCTAAAAGTATTATAAAATAATTATATAATAATAAAGATAAGAGCAATTTCCCTATTGTAATTTATATAAAGTCAGTCATTGCTTAAATAACGTCGTATTCATTTTAAGTTGATAAAAATTACGGTAACACTAAAATATTTAAATTCTACCATACCACCTATAATGTGTGATATTTTTGATTAGTACACAATTTATTAAACCTCGCTCTCTACGTCTAAGTAACCAAAAATTACTAAAAACATTTGGTTCGTAATCAGTACCTAAATACGAAAATAAATGCCCCCTTTGTTTCCGAAAGTGGTGCATAATGAAGCACAATTTAGCAATATCCACATAATCTTATGGTCTCCGTATTTGGACGTGTATCAAATAATGTGATTTTAGTTGCTCCTCTGATTGTCGGAAACAGGTAAAACAAATTCGAACCTAAAATTGTTTGCGACCCACATGAATAATGATCCCATCGGCTTTTTATATATTTCGAACAAATGGTGAAAATCTGTTATGACAAATATAAATATTAGGTACCTGTATGAGACAACCAAATTTAACATGTTTTTTATCAACTATCAATATTGATATGTTTCCGAGCTATAATATAATAAGATCCAATAATTTATTGTAGTAATAACAATAGTAAAGTAACACATTGTATGAAACGTTTGTACTTAATTAGTGATAGTTTATTTTGTTGTGTGTATTGAGACAGTTCTCCTTCAATATTGAATACACTAGCGACAGTTATGTGATATGAGCAATAATTGAGAGACAACATTTAAGACTAGCGTGACTGGAGGGGCCGAGCGTGTGTCGAGGGGGCCGCGCTCGGCTCAGCGTCGAGTCTGAATCCTCTATTGATTAGTGAGTAACTTTTGGGTTGTTTTTTTCATATTTTGTTTTTAAGTTATTTGTTTCAGGATTTTTGTCCCGATAGCATTAGGGAATTTTATTTTCTTTATTTTAACTAGGTTTAAAATAACGAGTCTACATACCCCTCGCGGATGAGTAGGTGTGGTTAATACTCTGATTTTGTCATTTTACTATTTTGTTTAGTTATACGTTCTGGGCCTATTATTTAAATAGTATTTTTGGCCAGTGTGTTTAGGCCTTTAGAGTTACGAATTTTTACTGCCAAATTATTTTCTTACGATATTTGTGGCATGAACATAGTAATTATTTTAATGTATGATATTTGTAAAAATTAGTTACTAATTGTTGCCAATTTTTTGTTTATTAATATTCAGGGTTTTAATATTATAACGTTCAATTTTTATTTGTTGTCATTGATCAAAATTATTGCGTGTTAGAGCGGTAGAAGTAACCAAAATAGAAGTTATAAAGCCCCAAAGGGAGCGTATGACGCTAATAATATTGCTTTAGGGTTGCATAAAAATGATTAAAAAAGTGGTGTGATAAGTTTTGGATAATTTTACAAATTATACTATTTTGTGTGAATTCCAATTTAAAATTAATGGTGAAATATCATTGTAACGTGTAATTTCTCAAACATCTGAAATAACATGAACATTCTTGTATTTGAAAGTATTATAGTTTGTATGTTCAAACCCTCTTTACATTGAATGTGATCGTCTCCTCGACAGAGTTTCCTTTGTTCTTGCCATATATCTTACGTAGGTGTCATTGTAGACATTTTTTGTAGTTGTTAGAATTCCAATTGAATATACACAACAGTATCACAAGTTTGCCTGTACGGTGGCGTTGTTTAGAGATGTTTATTAGATAGAGGGCGCGGCGCGGGGCGGATATTCGTCTCGCGTCCGCTTTGCTGTATATTCTTGCTGTAGCAAGTACCTAAGCACTTTGTCATGGGATATGGCAGGTCAAATGGTATTTATTGTCCATTGACATTACTTGATAATAATTGTATCATTAGAGTACATTACAGTAGCCTTTCTCGAGATCTTAAAAGTTACCTATATACACTTTAAAAACAATTTTTGGTAAATATATTTCTCTTGAATCTATTCCCTTATGTATTCAGCAATAAATACTTCTGTAGTCGTAGAATCACTATGTGGCACTGAAAAACTACGGCCTTCCCCGGCATTGGTCGGCTCAATGTCAGAAGCGTGGCGCGTAGCTAATGAGGGTCTTCAAGAACATACTGTGATAGGTGTCTGGACTTGACGTCTCAGTGCTCTTACCTAAATTGAAGTTACAAGCCGGTCTCTATCTGAGCACCTCCCCGCAATGCGATGCCCGCGCGGTAAGGTGCACATATTTTGACCAGATGTCTCCAAGTTGATCACTCGTGGAGTGCATGAGCGATAGAAATCCAGATGTCGTGACGTACTTAACCTTGGACAATGGGACTTAAAAGTTGGTTAGCAGGGGTCCTAAGGTTTCAGCACCCAGTGCGCGCCTTTTCAGGAAACCTTCATTGGCTGAGCGCGACGCGGGTGAAGGTTGTTAGCGCTGTCGGTGCCAAGTATTGTGATGTGGTAGGGTTCGCAGCGCACAAGGTGAGCTCTAATGTTACCCTCCCTATTGGAGGTGGGCGTATTGCCTATGTGGTGGCACCAAGCACAGCTCAATGGTTCCGGAGGAGTGTTGTGGCATAACGAGTCTATTCTATATCGCGGACGCGTCGCGTCGCGTTATTACTATGAGGAATTAAAGCTTAAATTAAAGCTTAATATTGCATCCTCATCTAATTCCATTATCTCGCAGAGACGGTAAAGACAGCATGCTCAAAGATTGAAAACGATTTAATTTAATTCACCCTTACCAATTTTATCTCCACTGTTCTGAAATTACATAACTCGTAATAAATAAGGTTGTGAGCTCTATTCCCATTGGAATTTTAAGCCACATGTGTGCTTGTGCAATAAATATCACAGTTTGGATCTAGGCTTTTAAATTATTATAGATTATATACATTGTTGAGCTGATTATAAAAATTTAATATATTATTATACCTTTTAATATTGTTAAAGAATTCTAATTGCATTCCACATCTTAGAGTGAACGAATTTGAGATGACCGTTTTCAATCTACATTATACAAGTTATTTTTTTTAAATGTAGGATTATTAGCAGTTGCCAATGTTTTTTTCGTTTAGTCAGTAAAAGTACAAATATTTTAATATACAATTCTTGGTATTTACGTATTGTAGTGATCTTATCTTTAATTGACTCTAACTTTAAGCATAATTTTTTGTTCACATAGATGGCCATTTAAATATTTCTCATCTCACAAATTATTCAGTAATTGACAAAACATATCATCCAACATGATTTATCTGTCATGATTAAAATCTGTCTGTGCATCTCCCGATTTTCTACATACTTTTATTAATATACTTATCTATTACGGTAAATGGCTATTTCTTTTGTTTTGAAATTAGTTATAAGTATATTGTAAGTTACACTTGTGTTTTTTTGTCATTTCTGTGTCGGAAAATGTGAAAATAATTCTAATTATTTGTGTGAAAGGTGCATCTAATAACGCAAAAATAATTTTGCTCCAAAGATTTCTTTTATTTGTTATAAATTTGATTTTAAAATTTCACAATATAAATATGACATTTGTTGAGTGTACATCGGTAGGTGTTCGAAATAGGAATATGTATTTTCGTAGAGTTGGTGCAGCCGAGCAAATCTCTACTATATTCTCTTAAGAATATATTGCTCAAAAATTATTTTAATTCTGTTGAAAGTATTTTACACTTAGGAGTAGTCCACATCGAATATTTTGGATGGCTGGACTTCAGTAACACGAAATTATATCTAACAGACAATACCCTCCGTAAAGATTTGAAACATTGTAACGTTCAAGTTATTAGATATAGTTGTTTGCCTTTGCGGCGGCTTGCCGCGAGTGAGCTGCAGGGGGCCAGTAGCACCAGCACAGTAGCATACCACTGCCTCTGACATGCCTAATTATTGGAATTTAATACATATTCAATGACTCCTGACCTAACCATTCACTTAAGTGATTTTACTATTGTCGGACATTCTTCATTTGATTATTATTACTTATTTTAGAGCATATAACCCATGCGTTCTTCGATCGCTTGGTAAATTTGTGTCAATTTTATACAAATAAGATTTTTGCTTTTGTAGATTGTCGAATTAAAATGTAATAAGTAGCAATAACGTGCTATGTTGACTGTTGAAATTGGCACAAGTCGTGCTTGCTTCGGGGGTGGGTTTGTTAAACGGCATAATTCTAGTTGGTGTCGGAAATCACTTGCAAAACAGTGGCAGTAGCTAATCCTCAGTATACGTTGTGATGGTGTTGACTGTACAAAGAAAATCCTTTTGCCCCACAGTCAACGAAAATTATTAATTGTAATCCATACAGGAGTCTCTGCTGCATTGTGCCTAGATTTTAGAAGTTAATGGTATCAAAGTAGAGTTAATCTCAGATATTTTGGCTCTTAATATTCCATGATATTATTTTCTTTTGCATGAAAATGTATTTACATTATATACATAAATACACTTAGTAATATTGTATACATTAATATACATTGCGTGGTTTGTAACCTGATGTTTAATTTTATTGTAATGGAACTTATTGTTAAGATGCCCAACTGGTTAAATCTGTCCACGGTTGGGGTTTGCTGCATAAAGTTTGAATTGAGTGTATATGCAGTCACATCGGGTGTCATCCACTGAGAAGGCTTTAACTTCCGGTATGCTCCTGTGGACAGAAGTAGTTTACTTGTTTAAACTAGTTGCACATCTTACTTTGACCAAATTGTTTAATGCCGCTAACGTTACCGGGAAATGGACTATTGTTGGGTACTTTGGGTAGTCATTGTACTCCTACATTTGTTTAGTTCTTAAGACGAGTGCAGTTTTCACGTGACCTTAGCGGTTTCTTTTTCTTTCATAATTTTAAGTTTATTCTCGTGAATTGTGGCCAGGATACCAACAGTAAAGAGCAGTGTATTTCAGAGCCTGCCTAAAATATATTTTTGTCATGATTTTATTTAGGTATATATACATGTTATTATTCACATATTACCGTTTTCTCAACATTAGCTTGTATTTTAATTAAGAAATAATCATATTTAACATTGCCAGGTGATCAGCAACCTGCACTTTAATATTTTTGGAAACTATTGAACTTAAATTGTACTGACTTTATAAATATATTTACTTCAATAAAGATTTTCCATGCCACTAAAATTTCGTTTATTTTACTAGTCATTAGTAGGTAGCTACCTGTTTATTCTAAAATTTGAAGATTCTTCAATCCTGCCCATAAACTGTTTGAACTAAATTGAAGTTCCGACCTCAAGCTGGCTATCGAAGTATCTAAAACATATCGTTCTATATACAATATGTAGCAAAGATGCTTATGACACACCCAAATTTATTAGGTACTAGCGGCCGCCCGCGACTTAGTCCGCGTAGATTTTAGATGGTAACAAAGGTATAAGGTCTATTTTTTGCTGTCAGCTGTAGGATGCTGTTAATCTTTTGTGAAAAATCCTCAAAAGAAATTGAAAATGGATGTCATTTTCGTAATCGGCACCCCTAGAAACCACAAAGATGACACCCATATCGATTTTTAAGAAATAACCACCACCAGAACCAGTGTTCGCAGGTGGGTCTACATGTCCCCCCTGGTGGGTAATTGTTTTTGACCCGTTGTCGTCCCATTCTAAACAGTATTCGCCAGTGGAGACCCACTGGGACCGCGGTAAAAGCAAAAGGGGGGCGGCGGGGGCGGGCCGCACCGGGTGTCACCTTTTTTGGGGTCACACCCACCCAGTCTATCAACTTTAAGAACAATGTACAAACAAAAAGTAAATAAACCGCTAGCACAAAAATTTCTTTTTCGGGGATTCCTCCACTAGCACTAGCTCAGGATCCATGTCCTTTATCATATAAAATTTCTTGCTTTTTACTTTCGATGGGGTGACACCACCACCAACTTCCGCACCGGGTGCCACCCAAGGTAGCTACGCCACTGCTTGCACGTTCGGACGTAAGTGCGACAGAGAGGGAAAACTTCGTTGCTGTTCGCGGTAGCGCCCCTGCTCCCAGGTCTGCTTTGAGTTTGAGGATGGTGAGGCAAGCGGTGACGTCCTTCGAATTTTTCTCTTTGATCTTTACCTATTAGTCCTAAATCCTAATTACACTATAGGTACTTTAATTCTCCCGGTGATCGTACCCATATTTATGGCAACCCTAACCTAAACTGTAGCAACTACAATATTTACGAATTGTGATAAGGAATTCAGCAATAAATTACAAAATTTGTAATGTAAATAAAACAATGAATTTATTTCAAAAACTCTATGATCAATTATTATGGTAAATTTAATTACCTAATAGTGTCAACATTAGGTAATTAAATTTACCATAATAACGGGAACGACAGAAATATCCGTCACGGCGTCCAATGCGATATCAACCTACATGCATTTCTATATAGGGTTCAACTTCGCGTATGACATTCCCATGTCATAGCGTGTGAGTGACAGCGTTTTTATTTGACAGAGCGCTGAAAAGGTTAAGGTTCATATTCGCTCTCTTATGGAAAAAGTCGGCGTGGAGTGTAGATATCGCTGTACGTGAAGTAAAGAACAGCGTCTAAAGCAGAGGTCAGCAACCTTTTAGCAGCCAAGGGCCACATAGTAGCTAATAAAATTGTCGCTCTTGTAAATAAGGAGGCTCACGGGCCGCCTGTTGCCGACTGCTGGTCTAAAGAGTTAAGTTGTTAAAAATATCTAAGTTCATCTACCACGACGGAAGCGGAACATTATCCTGTCTACCGGTTGATATCGAATGCAATGTTTATGTTCGGTAGCAAGAAAGTGAATTGATACACTTTGCTAGACTGTATAATCGTAGGTATTATCAAACAAATTACATAAACATCCTACAATGTATATCATCTTTCCACAATACAAACTACTAATCAAGTAACTAATTTCATTTCTCTTCAATGCTATCACAATGTTTTTTAGGTCGATATGATTCAAGTATCTCATACAGTATGTTAAACTACAAAATTCAATAATATTCGAATATTTTATACGCCATTGCTTTGACATTTGTATACACATTCTCCAGCTATCCACGTAGAAAAAACTTTAAGCGTTTTAGGGTGCATGATGACGAAGTCTGCGTCGCTGCCAAAGTTGAGGTTCCCCTTCCTGTCGTCGATACCGAGCGCCCGCGCCGGGTGTAGAGTAGCTGTTTCCAAGGCGTACTCCAAAGTGCATTCTGAAAATTTGAAATTTATATTTAACCCTTTAACCGCCGAACGTCAAAAAAGTCACACGCAATTTTCAACTAAGTCATAAATCGCGAAGGTCCTATTTACACTGTCAATTTCTCTGATATATCGGGCGATGGCGGTGAAAGGGTTAATAAGTTTCATTAAAACCCGGCGATAACTCGCAAGTACAGTCGTGTTCATAAATATATACACCTTTGCAAAGGTTCTAAAATATCTGAGCAACCTTATGTCCTTAACAATTAAGTCGTGGTCGCATATTTTTGATTACTTTGCCAGTGCACTTATTCTCACGAGAAGACTTCAAGTCTATTGTAATAGAATAGGAGCTTTTGACCTCTTTATTTACGATTAATTTTGATGCTGACTGTACAAGCAAAGATTTCTAACGTAAACATTCAATTAATTGTTATGCAGGTGGTTTACCTGCTTGGATCAAATAATTCCGGTTCCACAGCCGTTATGTATTAGTAACCAACACGTGTTGTTCGGAATGACATTCAGAAAAACATAAACAATAGAAATTGACTTCCCACTCTTAAGCAGGAAATTTAATGTAATAAAACTAATAAATATGGTTAAGTATGGCATATTTGATTTGAATGTCAATAGTAATTCCAAAAAAGGTACCAATTGTTTCATGCTGATAATACTAATAATTTAAAAGCCCAGGCAACGAAAGGATATAGAGGGAAATGCCGACTTTACCTGTGGCCTCCTTAAAGGTGCGTATACACTCGTCCAGAACCGCGGTGCTTCCACATAGCGTCTTGGTGCCCTCGACGTACGCTTTTCCCGCATTCACCGTCACTCTCTGAGGCCCGATGTGGTAATTGCCGTCCGCTAGACCTTGCGCGGCCACAGCATCGCTGACCAGTACCAGACCTAACCAAAATACAAACTGATGGGCGAGGAAGGCTATCAAATTTTGCTACCAAGTCCTGTTGCAGTGTCTGGTACTTGTATGCCAGTCCCGCAGGCAAATATAAACCACGCAGGCAAGAAGAAAAAGCAATGAGTAAAATACTATAAAGACATTATGACTACTCTTAACATTTATAACTATGAACTGCAAAATGTACTTAAATAATTGTAATGCACTGTAAGTACAATAGGACATACTGCTGATACTGCCTATAGTTCAAACTTTGCATATAGTACTATTAATTTTAGTTTCACACTTGCATTATGCTCTTATTCCATTGGATACTGAACTTTAATGCTAACGCAATACAGTTTATATTACAAACATGAGATTTTTAGACAGTGCGTATGTAAGAAACTATTATATACATCATCAATGTTAATATAATTTACCTGTATGATATGTATTATTATTGCAGATGTCATTTTAATGTATTTACTGACGTGAAATTTGGCACGTGTAGACCCGAAAACAAGCAATGAGAAAATAATTCATTTAATTAATATTTTTTATTTACCTTCAGGATTAGTTCGACAGGCTATCCTCAGAGCCGCCGGGTGGGTGTGAAGACCGTCGGATATGATTCCATAGTAGACTTGTTTGTTTGTCGATGATGCCAGCAGCCCGACCAGGCCGGGGTCGCGATGATGGAACTAAAACGAAACAGCCTTGTGTGGAGGTCAGCGTCAAGTGAAGATCAGATGTGCTATGTGTAAATTAGGCTAACAAACTAAAATATGTGTCTCTATTGATTTGTAAATGGCTATTTTACAAAAATTCATAACAATCATAACTCAACCCTGAATTCCAAAAAGTATAGACAGAGCACATGAAATTAAAATGTAAGTGCCACATTTAACAATTTTAAGTGTAAAGATGAACTAAATGTCTCACCCAAACGGATTTTAACCATATGCCCACAGATGAGACGGCTCTGGTTTACGACTCCATGGAGGAAGAATGTTCACATAACAATATTTAAAGGCTATTTTTTTTATTTTACTTATAATAGAAAATACTCACTGGCAACATTGCATTAAATAAATGTGTAATAAGATTTGCTCCATTCTCAACCGCTTCTTCTCCTTGTGCCAGACTAGCAGCGGAATGTCCAAGCGCAACTTTGATGCCTAACTTAGTCAGGTCTGTGATGGCTTGAGTAGCTCCCGGCAACTCGGGGGCTAGTGTTACTATGACAACATTGTCAAGAGATCCATAGATCTCATAAATTGTGTCTATACCCTGCAAAATGCAATATATTTTATAATTGTTTATCTAATATGTCAAACAAAACAGTAAATATTTCAGAAAAATGTATTTATTTATCCAAAAACTTTACCTACTGATTCTGTGGGTGCAAATATAACATTTGTAGTGTTCCAAGTCAAAATTGCTGTTAAGAGAGATTTTTTTAAATGCATCTTTTCTGCTGCAGTCAGCAAAAAAGATGCATGCTGTTGTTTCATTGCAATCCATGTAAATATTAAGACTACTAGGGGTGCACATTCAAATGATTGTCAAAGTTATAAAGCATGTGTACTAAAAATTAAATGGATTTACAACATAATGTCTTGGTTACTAATACAATAGCATAAAATAATTCAATAATTGTTGAGGCATTATTACAAAATCATCGAGTAAAGTTTACAGTTGTATATCAGAAATAAAAAGTTCATTGCCCTTGATATCACTTCATAAGCACTCAATAAGTGGGTCATTGATAAAATACTGATCAACAACCACTTACATATTGTTTAACCGCAACTGATAAATATTACAACAATTTGTGCATAACTATGTCCAATTAGCCTGAATTCAAGTAGGTATGTAGCTGGCAAACTGAATTAATATATATTGATGATTTTTATTACAGTTGACAAACTATACCTTATCCAGTGTTTTGATGTATTGATCCATATGGGCCCCCTTCTTTTCAATATTAATAAATGGTCCCTCTAAATGGACTCCGAGGACTGTGGCCCCATGTTTGCCACCCAGACTCTTTTTTATGTACGGCAGAATTTTCTTATACTTCTCTTTATCAGAAGTCACCATGGTCGGGCAGAAGGAAGTCACTCCTTGTGACAGTAAATTTTTGGCCACTTTGTTCACACCTTCTTCAACGTTTTCACTATCATATGAAAAATCTATACCCCAACCACCTATAAAAATACCATGCTGATAAATGTAGGTAAACAATTGCTCAATGAAAAATTAAACAACAAAGAACTAAAAACAGGGTTAGCACAATGAGTAATAACAATAATATTAACTATCACGCGACATACTTTATTCAACAGCTCTATGAAAACATGTTTTTTACATTTGATTATAAAACAGAGAACCTAGGAAGTAAAACTTCTTACCGTTAATTTGAATGTCGATAAAACCAGGAGCAATCAACAAGCCTTCGCAGTTTACCGTTTCGTCAGCTTCAAGTTGTTCTACATAAAATATATGTTCAGGATTTTCAATTTTACCATCTCGAATCCAGAGGTCTTCTTTTACAATCGCACCATTGCGAAGAATAAAGCAGTTATGAATACGAGTCAAGCCAGATTTAGCTTTCATTTTAAATAATAAATATTTAGGTCAGAAAAAAGAGAGAAGTGGAAGTAACCAGTCCAGTTAATAGTTTTGAACGAACTGAAAAATAAAAATAAAAGAATACAAAACGCGCTACTCGACTCGCAGCTGACACTGACACTAGTGACAGTACAGTGCAGTGTGACAGATTGAATTGACAGCTAAGGTTTCATTCCACCGATCCGTATTGTGCTCGATATTTAATTACATGTATAAAGGAAAATAAACGTGCGCTAAATAATATTAACGCATTATAGCAATAAACATAAGAAAATATTTTCCTTAAACCGATTACATAATCATTGCATTCCGGATACATAAACATTATTTATTCGTCATGTTTCTGTGATGGATGTCGCTGTGAGACAAGTGTTTCAGCCTCAAAGGGATAAGGCATACCGCAAACAAACATTTTTGTTTATTTGTGATATGCAGCTGACCCTGAACCTGGTAGTACCAGTCGTACAGATATCTATATATACGAAGGTCCCGTAGCGGCGTCCAACGCCGCTAAAATACGGAAATTGCGATAGTTATTCAAAAAAGGAACAACTATAGGTATAATAAATACTATAATAACATGTAAACGTCGGAGGCCTCTAGTCATATTTGTATAGAAATAAATACTTGTGCAACTCTCATCACCTGTCTCATCTATGTCCAGCATCTCTAGTTTTGTAGAGATTTCTGTAATTTGTGCCTCTTTTAGGAATACCAAAAATATTTGAAAAAGGGGTCTTAAAAATCGACAGTTCCTTTTCAGTGTTACATTATCGTCCTGTTTCTATACTGCCTGCGTTTAGCAAAATATTTGTAAAAATAATGCTGACGCAATTGATTTCTCACTTTAATTTGAACAATATTTTGCACGCAGATCAGTTCGGCTTCACGAAAGGTAGGTCGACTACTGAGCTGGAACTTGCTTCTGATATGAGGAGTTCTGGTGACCATCTCCTGACTCCATCATGAGACCCTGGACCTCATGGATATTAACGCCAGAATCTTTGATGAAAAACTAAACATTTTGCGAAATACGCTTATAGGGACTCTTTTAATAAAAAGGGGCTTCGCGTGGGTATCGTGGGGAACTCGAGCGATAATTCTCACTGCGCATTTTTGGAGACGGAACACCCGTTCCCATTCTGCACAGCGACTAGAATTTTTACTTGAGTCAGGTTTTGGAAATTAGAATAAAGGTTTTTTTCAATAATTTGTTCTCCTTTACCTACAGGTCGCATTTCTCAACCGATTCTCGTGACATTTTGTGGGCAGCAGGCGAATCATGTAACTTTATGTACTAACAGTAGATAGATTTTACTGTTAATTTTGAAGTATAAATGTATGAGCTGATAATTAAAATTTGACATTAAAATCTACCTATCGATAGTACCTACAAAAGTTACGTGATTACCCCGCTGGTTCGATAATAGGTTATTTTCCAGTGATCGAGATAAAATATACGACATGGAAAAGTTTATTATTAATTAATTATTATTGAATTCTCAATTGTTTGTTAATTTATCCAAAAACATTTTATTTTTGTAATATTAAAACACTTTTTTCTACTCCTGTACTTTTTTTCGCGACTTACGCAATCGTGAACTCTAATATAAATACATACTTTATTTATTCTGTAAAAAGTCTATCTAGTCTATTGCCCAAAAACACACTCCTTACCCTACTTTAACGAAAAATAAAAGCAGAGTTGGGTGCCACAGACTACTACAAATACTATGTTTAGTAGTCATTCTGTGGTGCGTTCAAGTGAAACTTTTATGATTAAAATCAGTGCTGCCAACTTAACGCAACATTGCTATAATTTTTATGTATTAATTAATGCATAATATATTATTTACAAATATAAATACATACGTTTATCATCTTTTTTGTGTTATTTAACAAGTTTTATCTATTTTCGCATATATTTATGAAAAAGAAACAGTTGAGTTCCGATCCGGATTTGAATTCAGTTTAGGTCAGATGCCAAGTCTAGCAAATTAAAAAAAAAAACAAACCATAAACAAAGTGTCATATTTTTGATTTCCCACCAAATTCGTAATTGAAAACATAAACATTCAAACTGATAAATGATTATATTACTTAAATAAAACGATTTTTTTGTGTTCATGAAGAAAATGTGTAGATACGTTGATTCTTTTAAAAATCCATGAAGAAGTTATATAGCATTAGTGAAGAAATTGCGTAGGTAAGTTGTACAATTACTAAGGGAAATATGGCGCATGAAAAGTTTGAAAATACTTACTTTTTATTTGAAATAAGTCGTAGAAAAAGTATTGTATGCAACGGTGTATAACTGGTATAAAAAGGCTCGTGGTGTCTTTACTTGCGATGTTCGCCAAGGCTCACATCGCAACCCACACCACTCGCCTTTTTATACCCTTCTTATACACCAGTTGCATAATATACTAGTTTTAATCTGTGTCACGTGACTTCAAACAAAAATACGCAGCGTTTGATGAGGTTATTTGTGATGTGACGTCATCTAGTTGTATTGCCAAATGTCAATCATTGATTGTTGATAACCAAAGAGTAGAAGTATATTTATGACGGCTAGGTTTTTGAATACAATTTACTGACGTCATGGCGGCCATGGTGAATGTTCGTTTAGAATACTTAATAAAATCAATAAAAAATAAGATACACATCTTGGACACCACACATTAGTCACGCACTTGATATACTTCAAAGATTAGATTAAACCTCTATAATAACTAAAAATACTTACAAAATCATAACGTGCATACTTTTGACCAAACTATTAGTTAGTTAGTTAGTTTTACTGGGCTTTTTCCGCAAGTCGACACCCAGCGTGTCTAATTTTCGTGAGAACTATTAGTTACACAACAAACGACCTCTCACCCTAAACGCATAGACCTTCACCGTTCCGTCGTGGGTAAAAAGCATCTACCTACTAAATATCGTCAGATGGCGTTAGAAGTACATATAAGCTACATGAGTACCTAATTTATGGTCCCCATCTTAGCTGGCTACCCTGTGTTACTCCACCCTCCCACAGGTATTTTAAGCATCGAAAATAAATTAGTTCTAAGAAACCAACGTGCCAATTTTAGGTATAAGAAAAGCGGCAGCGAATAAAAGTGTATCTTGTCCACAGGGCGGAAGGAAAACGAAACTGACAACAATAATATCCGCAAGAAATGTTGTCGAGCAGGAATATCTACCTAACAAGTCACTTATTCCTTTACTTTTGTGCATTAACAGCGAAGAAAAGAGCAAAGTTCATCCTGTCAATTTTATTTACATTAAGAAAGGGAAGATGTTTCAAGAATGAAGTTGACGTACTTGAATATTAAATAAGTCTAAAAGAGACCCCACGCTAGCTTCTTTTCAGCGTCGGCGTCCTGCCAGCGTCCTATCCGTGCAGCGGCGACGCAACTTTTGCGCAGTGACAAGGTAACGTCGCCGCGACGCCAGTGGCGTTTATTTATTTGTAGTAGCGCTGTCGCTGCGTGGGTGCTGGTGAGACGCTGTCGCTCAACAGACGCAGCTGGCGTAACGGCACAGCTGCGCCGACTCTGCACGAACGTTGCAGGACCGCGAGGCTATAAAGACGCTAGTGTGGAGTCTCTCTTAGACCGACAAGACGCTGACTTTCAAAAGATGTTAGGGACGTCGCGTCGTCGTTGCGTGGGAGCTGGTAAGACACTGACGCTCGATAAACGCCCCTGGCGTCGCGCCGACGTTACGCTGGACGGACGCACGGGCGCTAGCAGGACGCCGACGCTCAAAAGACGCTAGTATGTGCTCTCTCTTAATGAGGAATTGTACTCCAGTACAAAATTAAAACACTGACTGTTCAAAATTAGGTATGTAGTTCTAGTGGATAGGCGGCAACGTCTGGAGTTGACGGTTTCAACCTAGTTATTTTTTACATGCTAATTTTAGGCACGTTGTTCCACTTACGGGGATATAGGTACTTCTAATTACTTATAATTCCTGCCGAATTCCGGATGGGATTAGGCCTGAATTCTGATCTGATATTCACTCCGTACTAGTATTTACCCTATTTTGGTTCCTTATCTGGAACGACAACACAACACTTGAGTTGAGACTGCAACAGAAAAAAACGCCAAGATGATAAAATTAACAATTTTGAAATAACCCCCGACGGATGTACTCAATTGAAAAATAATTAATTAATGCATTTGAAAACTCCCTGAGGTATATATTTACAAGCCCAGAAAAATCCGGCGGGGGCTGCCATTGTCTGCCCTGAAATGAAGTTAAAGTGTATGCTGTTTATTTTATACCGTCGTATTTCATTCTTATTACTATTTTAATGCAATTGGGAATTGGCATGGCAATGGCAGCCCCGACGGATTTTTCAGGGCTTAACAAGCCTTACTGGGCTTTACAGGACTTTCCGTAGCCACATCAGTAAGGTACGCAACTGTGCGTTGTTCGTGCTAGAAAGGTTTGGGCTGATGATTAATAAGTTTAGTAAAATGACACTTAAGATTAGCACCATGTATGGTTTCTTTAAGCAGACTGCCAGACGTTATTTTGACAACGCTCCCCATCATAGGAATCCGTTAGTTAGGAAGGTTGTCGACTACGTTTCCATCCCTCCCCCCTCTGTCGTAACCCGGCCATCACTGATTAGAGGCCGCGCGGTCCGGCGTCCTAGACATACACTCACGGACCCGGACGACATAATCACAGCGATCATCGAAAGATGGAATGCTGAGCTTACGGCGTCCAACTCATACACGACGCGTACACTTAGGCATTCTCGCCAGCGGGGACGTCCACCGCGCGATCGTGACAATACTGACACATAGTCCCTATTCGTCACGGTACCGCCGCACACCGGGTAGAGTCAGTCCGACCCAGGGTCTAGCTGAGTTTCTTGCTGGACTCTTTTCAGCTAGGCTAGGTTTAGTGAACCAGCGACAAAACTCCCAGTAGCTCGATTCCACTCACATCTCAGATTCAGTTGAAACCCTATTCGTCACGGTACCGCCGCACACCGGGTAGAGTCAGTCCGACCCAGGGTCTAGCTGAGTTTCTTGCTGGACTCTTTTCAGCTAGGCTAGGTTTAGTGAACCAGCGACAAAACTCCCAGTAGCTCGATTCCACTCACATCTCAGATTCAGTTGAAACCGTTCAACCAATCTCACTGGAGCGCAAACTCTTAGAGTACCTATTCCAGTGTTCTAAACCACACGCGTGGTAGTGTCGGAGGTTTTCTCCTGGATTTTCCCCAGGCTACTCTCCAACCGCGCACTCCTATCGCTTTATTGGGCCCGGCCTATAAAGCCAGTCGGGTTTAAAAAAAGGGACCAAAAATAAACAAAATTATTATCTACCTCTGCACAGTACCCTACTAATGCTTTCTGCTCTATTATCAGATCCTCAGAGTTAAAGTGCATGTACTCCACACCAAGTCCTATGGAAAACGTAAGCGCTGGCCGAGCAATCCCGCAGGAAATGCACTCAAACGCACTTTAGCAAGTGAATTTTTTTTACTGCAGCGCCCCCTAGCGATTTATCATTGTATCACCTAGCTAAAATTTGCAACAACCTCTCACCCTAAACGCATATACCTTTTCCGTTCCGTGAAAAACGTAAACACAAAACAATGCTGAACTAAAGTTAAATAAAATATAAATATGCATACATATAGGATAGGTATCCACCGCCCAGTTTCTCTGTTTTGCCTTAAGGTTGACTCGCAGAGAATGCTAAGCGTTAAGTCCGCCTTTTATTGGCCGAGTGAAACAAAGGTCTCTGCTTCAGCTTCGATAAAAATGCTTTCGTATGTCCGGATTTCCGTTTGATCTCGTCTACAGGTCGCAATTCTCAACCGATTCTCGTGAAATTTCGTGAGGTTCGATAGTTATATAGAATTTTTTTGTCGAGACGGTTTTTGGAAATTTCCAAAAACAATTTTTTTATCAATGATTTTGTAAGTTTCTGCGTGCGAATTTCGGTTTGTTGTCCTCTACAGGTCGCATTTCTCAACCGCTTTGTTAGCAGGTTCGATATTCATAATTGATTGATTTTAAAAAATGATAAAAAAACTCACTCACGAGTTCTACAGCTCACAGAGCCACTAGTACTATAAGGTTTCCTTTTGTACAATAAATATTAAATAAATAAATATATACAATAATATGGTAGGTACGTAATAGGTTAGCACTTTGCTTGTTCCTTGAATCATCAAAGCCCGGTGTTACCAAGGCACGTACCTAATATATTAGTTAGAAAATACTAGCCGCATTGTTAGGTACATTATCTGATTAAATATGTAAAGCCTTTTACCTGGAAAAGGTCGCTTAGTTTGAAAGTCTGCTCACCCGAAAATATAGATCCGCTAGGGGAATAATCCTAATAATATTATAAACGTGAAAGTTTGTGCGGATGGATGTACGTTCCGCTTAATCTCAAAAAGTACAGTACACCGTAGGGCCTATCACAATGAGTCACTTTAGCTGCCATCACTAGCCGTGGAGACTAATAAACATTAAACACAAAAAACCGTCAAGAGCGAGTCTGACTCACGCACCGAGGATTCCGTACACATCTGTGTACCGGTTCCAACCTTATTAATTCAGGAAAATTTTAACAACAAGGTATAGAAATTGAACGCCATGGGTACAGCGCCATCTATGGGCGAAATTTGTAATAAATTTGAGCGACTGAATAACTTAGTATGTGTCGTGGCTTTTCAATTTGTGGCGATTGGTTCGGAAACTCTGAATCTGAACTAACTGAAATCCATTCCATTCATAAAGTTTGTGTAGGTTAGCTATCCTGAGACGTTTTTAGCCAATAGGATTATTGCAGGTTTGTTTTCGATTAGACACTAGAAATATTTTTTTGTACGAGCTCGCTTGCGTTCTAGTATCTAAATATGAGACAGCATGAGTTATTTAGAATGAAGGAAAAATTGAAAAATAGAGCAGGATTCGAACCTGGGACCTCCCGGCACTCGCGGCCAGTCGCTCTAACCAACTGAGCTATAGGTGCAATCACTACCCAGTTCTAAATTCATCAACCGTGCCTTCGTATTTAGCGGTACCGCTGCTAACGTCAACTATTCTTTTTATACAAACGCCTTAAGGGAGGCGTACAGCGACATCTACCAGAAGACTCATGCTTCATTAACCCCCCCTTAAGGCGTTTGTTTAAAAAGAATAGCATGAGTTATACTAATAACTCAATTAAACGGGATGTATGTTGCTTAAACTTGAAATGTATTCCATGTTTAAGGCCTGTAGGTAGACCCAGGCCATAATACACCGCTATTAGTAAGACCAGTACAACTTTCTTGACTGCCTAAGTAGTTATCTAGTGATCGAGAACTCGTAGAGTAGGTACAGGTACTCTACAGTATTACGGGATTCGGAAACTTTTTACATTTCATTCCGTATTAACTTTTATAGCGTGTGTCATTGATATTTGGGTGGTTTGCTACATACAGTCTGGCTAATGAAAGCTGAGACTGAGATTTATTTAAAACTTTTAAAAAGGCAACTATAATATCTAGGTGTCAAACGTTACTTAATTGCCGTGTTAATGGAGACAAACCTTGTTTGCTCCTTGATTGCACATTATTCTGCTTGAATTGCTCCTTCCATATTTAAAAGGTCGAAATATTTAAAACTCATAAATCTTCTATATGGTAATGTTATCGCATAGCATGCACTGAACTGTGTAGTGCGAACATTTTATATTGTTGCCCAAGTATCATTATTTTTTTTGTCATATTATACACAGTGTTGCACAAAGTGCATTTTTAGGGTTACGTACCAAAATGGTAAAAAGGAACCCTTATGGTTTCACTTTGTCTGTCTGTCTGTCTGTCTGTCACATCGCTAAATATCTCAAGAACTACTTATGCTATACTTAGATTTAAAATTTGGAACAGTTATCAAGAAGGGTAACCTAGATGCATGGAACATGTTTTTTTTTTGTTTTTTTGAAAAATGAGAGATAGAGTCTAGTGAATATGTCGAGTGGGATGTCATATGAAAGGGCTTGGGTTGCAAATACTGAAACAATTTTTTCTCAAACATGCAATGAAATATTGAAGTTATGTTCCTTATAATAGGCTGCGAAATGTCACGTCTCGGGTGCGGCTAGACGAAAAGTTGGAGGCCTAGGCCTGCAAGATGCTCGTTTTTAATTCCCATTCCACATTTACTTGTGACACAGCATCACGGCGTTCAGCCATAAGCAATTATTTGCTTTTTGGTTCGTCATGACATTCTGCCAATACGATTATTAAAAAAATAAAATAAACGATGTTTGCTATATTTTGCTGTTTTATTTACTTATATAAAATCGACATGAACATAATAAATAACACATTATTAACACAGATTATTCGATAATTTTAATTGCAAATTTAACTATAAAAATAAACATTTAACATATTTCACCTAAATATTAGCGGTAAAAATGTCTACTCAAACCGTGAAGGTATTTTTTTAATCATTTTGGAGGCAAAATTGATTTCTGTTCATTCTGTAATTGGATTTATGCGTTGTTGAATTTATTACTTATTTAAATATGAGTTTCGACGCCAATGAAAACAGAGAGGCTACCGCGTACCGAAAACGAAGTTCGAATGTCGCAAAAATTTGCAAGTACAAGAGATATTCGAACTTCGTTCGTAGCCCCTCAGCGATGAAGAAAAGGGGTTATAGTTTATGACAATTAACAAGAATGACAAGCTGTCAGTGTCGTTCCATAGGATAGGTCGATCCTAACGTTTCGTTCAGAAACGTGCTTGCGTACATTTTAGTATATTTTTGTAGTAGTAGTGTTTTATATTCAATTCGAGTTGGAAATTGAACGAAATAAATAGTAATATATGTTGTAGTTATATTTTTTGTCTCCTTTACTGTTAGTTTCTCTAGAAATTAAAGTTTGATTTCATGGAGTTTTTAAATTTATTTCATTGCATGTTTGAGAAAAGCACTATACATACCTCGGCGTGAAAAGGGGTTGCCAACCTCGTAACTATCCGGCCTCGCTACGCTCGGCCGTCTATATGTACTCAGCCGGCAACCCCTTACTTCCCGGCCTCTGTAGTAATGTACTATTTTTACGTTGAATTACCTTTGTTTTATCAGGGAAAATGTATAATATTTAATACCAGAGATGTACATGGTCTCCGAGCATCCAAATACAATTAATAGTTACTAAGTATTCTAACGTCCTTAGAGATGTACATGGTCTCAGAGCGTTAAAATTAAAACTAATTTAATATTGTTAGATGTATATTTTAATCTCTAAGGCTCATAGATAATAAACTAATCCAGAACAGGATGATGTTTCTCGCCAAGCCCCTATAAAAATACACTAGTATTAACGTAGTTACTTTGTCCTTGCAAGCATGAATAGACCAGACCGGACTCCACAAACAGCACCCGATCGCGAGTATGACGCGTATCTCAGCCCTCGAGACATAAGCGTGTGTCTTTCACAGGAGGCGTGGTTGACCGAATCGAGGAATCCCCTTAACAGAACTACATCTAATTTTAAATCGAATTGCAGGCTTAGTCAGTAGGTACTGACTAATAATCCATACGTGACAAAATGAATCCGTAAATTCATCAGTTGTGTAAAAAAGTTTATTTATCAACGAACTTATTTTACATCAAAATTAGTGGTCATAAAACCGCCCGACTTTCAGAAAACCGGTTTTTCGTTTTCTACACAGCAACAAAACCGGGATTTGGTTTTTTCGGTGCTTTTGGTTTTACGTGTATTTTATGAAATAATGTTTATATATTGTGTTTTAAAAATGTATGTCCTTTAATGTTCACTCGTTTAATGATATTCCTTCTATGGACGACCATTTCCTGCGAATTTTGTGTAAAGTCTGGGGTCATACGTGTGATCCAAACCCATTGGTTCAGTCTCCCGAAGGACGCAGCGACTTTGCGATTCGTGCGGATATCTCGGAATCTAAACGATTGTCGCTCTGCAAGAGACATCCAAGTAGCGAAACGTCCCTAATTCTTCCACTACCTCTAAGATAAACAGCAACGTCGTTCGCAAATTTTCCTCTCTGCTTTTGAAAAGCAGATAACAGGGTCAAATTTGCGACAGGAATCGTCCAGATTATCGAGATCACTTGTAGGTAGTTCCAAGCAATCCGCCATAAGACAGACGTCATCAGGGTAAAGCACCTCAGACACGACAGTCACTGAGGCAGACTGTATTTTGCGTTTAGCCCTAAGACTTGAAAGGTGAAAATGCATATTGATTCAAAATCCAAACAAATGATGAAATCAGCAACAAGCTCCGTCAATCTTGCAAAGTTAACATCGAAAATATCTATACGCACTCAGTGACAAAATGGGAAAATAACTGTAATGGCAAGGACGTACAGATATTTTTGCCACTTTGAAAACGTACATATATACATGACTTTGACTGTAATCAGGCATTTGTCATTTTGATGGCGGCTAAGTTTCTACGATAATGGGTAGTTAAGGATGTCTTCACGAAGTTTTCGTGCCAGCTTTTGTCAGGGGTAATAGTTTCGGGGAATACCTATTATCAGCACTTGCATGCTATTATTTCATTCAATTATTATGCCTAACTATATTCTAACCACACTTAGATCGATTATAAAAATTTGAAAGAACCCCTGATACAAAACATGCTGAGAACCATGTTCGCCGTCAAGACATTCGATTAATAAAACCGCACTCATAAATACGTGAATCCGTTATGGAGCTACGATGTCACAGACAAACACACAGATCTTAAACTTATAACACCCCTCTACAGCTAATAGCTCTCCCCGAAATTTTATGTGCTTAATGGACATTAATTTTGTAGGTAGGTGCCATTAAAAATAATTTATACCCAAAAAACCTATTTAAATAGGGCAGGCCCCAAAATATACACGTAGCAGAGGCCGAGTCATCGTCTGCTGGAGATAACTTGTGAGACAGTTTTATTTCAATTCATGTTTAAGCTTACTTTCGAGTAAAATACCAGTGACCGTGATAGACATACGGACTTATCGGACTAACATGACAAAACTATAAAAGTTACCTTTTTACCATTTTGGCTAGGAGATCCTATCGTTATAACTATTACTTAGCATAACTGAAGTAAGCTGTAACGCGTTTTCATTTAATAAGAAATGTTATATAGTTATATAATCCACCTAATATAATAAACGCGAAAGTTCAGATGTTTGGATGTTTAGATGTTTGTTACTCAATCACGCGAAAACGGCTGAATGGATAATGATGAAACTTGATATACAACGAGTTTATAGCCTGGATTAACATATACGATACGTTTTATCCCGAAGTCATCCCTCGAACGGCTAAAATAAGGAGTAGAAGTTTACGCGGACAATGTATTTAAAACCTAGTACAGCATATGTCATTAGACGCGTGGAGCGGGCCTGTAATGTTTTTTTTTATATATGATCTCCAAGTGTTAAACTATGTAATTCACGTTGTTTGAAAATGTGTAGCGAGTAACGTCCACTTTTCCGGCATTTATGACAAAAAAATGTAAACTCGGGTCTGAAGGTTCAGTTACGTTCTACATGGAATTGTTTTATCTATACCTGTTATAATCTGAAAGCTGAGAGCTATAAAAGGAGTTCTACATTTCCGGTAAACAATGCGAAATCTTGCAGTGCCATGTATTACGTGCATTCTGAGTATCATGTTCAGACTAGCGCGGGCCAGTGATAGTTCACGGCGGCTGCGCGGGGTCGGAGTGCAACGCGTAGCGCTGCTCGCGTCAGTTCCACTACGACGGCGACACGAGTGCTACAAATTTTCGTAGCAGCCAAACGCGAGCGGCGTCCGCGTAATGTCACAAAACGCGTAATCGCATGCTTGTTACCACTTTACAGTGCCAGCGAGTGATAAACATAAAAATAAACAATCAAATAGGTAAAGTTTTTTTTGTAAATGTTTTATGTTAGCGTTACTAGTTACCTGCGGGATTAAAAGTTTTTGATTCAACGCTACTCTTGTGTTCGTAATGTTTGCTAATGGATGTGAAGTTTTCCTTTTCATTTTAATGATGTCGCTGTACAAAGGCGGGTATGGTGCCAGTCACTGTTTATGTATTTCAAAAATAAAACAAATTATGGGATAAGTAGGACTGAGGTTTTAGGTTTAATGTTATTCGTTCAATTGCGGCAATATTATATCACTCGTTTCATCAAAATAACAAAGATTAATTAATACATTTAAGTGATTTAAAATTCAGAGTAAATATTATATTTCCACCTTATTTGTCTGTAAACATATAGTTATTTTAATTTCACGATTAAGTAGGTACCTAGTCTTTTTCAGACAATTTAAGTACTAGTGTCATGTTTGTTAAAAAAATTACATATATGTGAAACTTTAGTAGGTAGGTACAATTTTTTTACCTATGTAATTTAACTAAGCTCAACGTATTCATTTACTACACTAAACGTGCATATATGTTATATTCACTATCACGGAGACCATTGAGATGACTACATCCTGCAAACGTCGAGGTAAATTAAATATATAAAGTGAAAAAAAGTAAATTTGTGCATTTATAAGGACATTATTTACAACTATATCGATGGGTTTTCAACTTACTCATTAATAAATAATTACATACGTTACTATGAATTCCCACATTACGGTTTAATCTCATTACTCCGCGCTCCTGTAGAATATCAGATAAATAATTGATAAAAGTATTCGTGCGTTCAACTAGCCCGGCGCGGCGGGAGCCTTCTGTTAATGGTAGTCGTTAATTTTGCAAGTAGTACCAGTCGTTCGAATAAAGTTTATTTTGCGGAAGTGCAACGTTAATTAATACTTAAGGGAATGGTTTGGCTATCGGTGATGTGTGACATCGCTTGGCGATCAGCTTTTTTTGCCCTGACTAGACTGTCTTTATATGTATAGTCTGGGTCCAATAAAGCGATAAGATTGCGCGGTTGGAGAGTAGCCTGGGGAAAATTCAGGGGAAACCTTCAACACGAGCTCGCAGGCGGCTTCGGTGCTCAGCGCGACTAACGGCGGCACTTAGGCCGGGTTTTATAAAGATCCGTTAGACCAAATGTCAGATCAAACTTTAGTATCTCAGTACATTTTTAGACATAACAAACCGACATAAGGTCTAACGGATCTTTATAAAACCGAGCCTACGTATCTTATTTCCGAGTTTTATTCTTCGTGGCAATCGTGGCTTAATGTACTGGATTGATAAAGACATCGCAGGAAGTTTAGCATATTCAGATTGACAAAAATGTGAAATATTCGGAATTGCCCGTATGAAGCGGGATTGGGTCACTATTATAATATGTTGCTTTTAACACAGCACCATTCATTCACCAGTCATTTAGCTGTCAATCTAGTACAAGTACAGCTACAATATATAACCTTAAAAGTAAATAAATATGATTTCATTTCATTAAAACATCAAACATGACAATAATGTAATACACACTGACATTGACATACGGATGACAGCTGTTACCATACCCAAGCTATGTTAACCTTTTGGACGCCCACGACGGATATATCCCCATGTTCGGTTCAACGCCACCGATAGATATATCCGACATGGACATATCAATAACCTACATGCGTGTCTATAGGGTACAACTTTACGTTTGGTATTCCATGTCTTGGCGTGTGTCTGACAGCTTTGATATTTGACAGAGCGTTAAAAAGGTTAAAAGCACTATAATTGATGAAAGTATTCGTTTGTTCAACTGGCCCAATGGGATATAGACGTCACTAATTACTCGTTAATGAGCCTCGTTAATTTTGTGTCGGCGCCATACGTTAGTTATTAGCGGTACTTATAACGTGTATATTATGGAAATAAATATCCCCGTTTGATTTTAATAATAAAACGCTTTCCTGCGGTAATATTGACATTAGTTTGGGTCAAGGTATGCGACTTGATGCTTTTTAGCGGCGTCATTGTGAGCGTTGCCCAGTTTTAGAGACCAGTAACAACAACATTAAGAGAAAACTTTACTAATACATATACTTAGTGGTAAACCTGAAAACTCCACTTTTTTGCAAACCTCAAAATAGGACATAATGCAGATAATAAAGTTTAAAGTAGACGTAAAGACGAGGCGGTCTAAAGAATGTGAACGTACGTACGTGCTTTTGTATGTATTTTTTCATTATTTTTTTAACTTGTGTTTGTCAGTGGGCTTCTAAACTGCTGGCATGATTGTAACTGGATTTTTTATTGTAACATGATTGTGACTGGAAATCTGAATGGTTTAAAATCATGATTTATTTAATCATTAATGCAAAAAATAAATATTAATGTACAAGAGGCGGACTTTATGCCATACGGCATTCTCTACCAGACAACCTCCAAGCAAAGACGAAATATTGTAGGCAGTGCAACTAATACCAGAAAAACGACTTCTGTAAATTAACTTTATATATATAATTACATAGAAATGACACACGCATGCGGTTTTGTGGCGCGATCAGGTTTTTACGAATAATTGATCCTTGAAAGGACAAGTTCGGGCATGACAACGTCTGTCGATCCTCTAGAGTGTAGGTAATGACGGTCTTAGTGTTCTAAAATTAGTAATTGGAGCTTTTTCATTTCCAATAAAATCTTAACTATAGCGAGTTATTTTGACACTGCTATTATTCTGATTTAACTCATATATAAACTGTCGCTATTGACGACAGGTTTTGATCTTATCAGATCGCGGTGGTGGCGTAAAATAATTTAGTTGAAAATATTTTTATTGAACCTTTTGAATGCTTCAAGGTGTCGCAATAGGTCGTGCCTACGGGGCCAATAACGCCTCTATAAGTATTCAAACTGTAATGGAAAATAAGTTGGCGTGTAGGTGTCACTGCCGTATATAAAGTATGGCATTCAAAGGGTTTTCACCGTTTTCGCCCCCTTCCCGTCTAAATGTAGGCTAGCTGAGAAGAGTCCAGAAAGAAATTCAGCTAGGCCCGACTTGGATCGGACTAACTCTACCCGGTGTTTTTTTTGAACCTGACTGTGGTTTATAGGCCGGGCCCAATAAAGCGATAGGAGTGCGGAGGTAGCCTGGGGAAAATCCAGGGGAAAACCTCTGGCACGACCACGCGTGTGGTTTGGAACACTGGAATACTCTAAGAGTTTACGCTCCAGTGAGATTGGTTGAGCGGTTTCAACCGAATCTGAGGTGTGAGTGGAATCGAGCTACTGGGAATTTTGTCGCTGGTTCACTAAACCTAGCCTAGCTGAGAAGAGTCCAGCAAGAAACTCAGGCCCGGCCCGGTCGGACTGACTCTACCCGGTGTGCGACGGTACCGGGACGAATAGGGACTATGTCACTGTTGTCGCGATCGCGCGGTGGACGTCCCCGCCGGCGGAATGCCTAAGTGTACACGTCGGTCGTGTCAGAGTTGGACGCCGCAAGCGCAGCGTTCCATCTTTCGATAGACGCTGTGATTACGTCGTCCGGTAAGTGTGTGCCTAGGACGCCGGACCGTGCGGCCCCTAATCAGTGATCGCCGAGTAACGACAGAGGGGGAGGGATGGGAACGTAGTCGACAGCCTTCCTAACTAACGGATTCCTATGATGGAGAGCGTTGTCAAAATAACGTCTGGCAGTCTGCTTAAAGAAACCATACATAGTGCTAATCCCCATGTCGTGGTGCAGACTGAGGTTCGACTGGTACCACGGAGCACCAGTCGCCC
This sequence comes from Epiblema foenella, assembly GCA_963556455.1. Classification (NCBI taxonomy): domain Eukaryota; kingdom Metazoa; phylum Arthropoda; class Insecta; order Lepidoptera; family Tortricidae; genus Epiblema; species Epiblema foenella. Next base: position 17,808,035 of record OY747099.1, on the reverse strand, counting down.
TACAGAGAAACCGATTCTGAATGACGTGAAGCGGCTTGAGTGATGTCATAGGCATGTGAGCAAAAGCTACACTTGCATAAGAAATGATTGGATGAACACAAGTTTTGTAGAGTTTTGTAGAGACAGAAAACTGACTTTCCGTAGCCACATCAGTAGGGTACGCAACCGTGCGTTGTTCGTGCTAGTTTAGTAAAATGTCACTTAGAAATGAGCTGGATCGGATTGATTCTACCCGGTATGCGGCGGTACCGGGACGTATTTATTTATTTAATAAACAGACTATAAAAACATCAGGGTTTCACAAAACTGTCGGATCAGTTTGTCTGTGTATCTTCATAATGTACTTATCTAAAAATCAGGCTTGAGTGTCCTTGACCTTATCCGAACTAGCACCGTTTAAAATTATCAGACTAATAATTATATTAGTTAGGAATAGTAGGTAATTGTTGAGCAATAGAGATTTGTCTCCAAAGGGCTTAATCGAATCCACCGAGTTAAGTCGCATTTAATCACATAGGTAACATTAACAAAATACATAACAATACATGAATACATAACAAAAATATACGAATAGGTACATTAGTATAATTGTATATGCATTAAATTTTAAATAACTAGTAGCTGTGTGCGTTGTAGACCTCGCTAGCATTTTTTTCCCCATGGTTACCCCATTTACTCGTAGAACATTTTCCAAAAACTGACGATAAGATTAAAACCAAATATATATGTAATTATCGTGTAACGTGTAAGCTGTGGTATTTAAGTTTTCTGTGCGACAGCCCCACTTACTTGAGTGTGATGGTTACTTGGTTAGGTACAACGTCCTTCCACACTTGTTGGTATGCCTCGGTCTAGTCAGCTGAGAGTATTTTCAGGGATGAACGTGGATAGGTTTGGGCAGCGGTCGTGGATCTACGCTAATAGTATACTCGATTGGAATAGAGAAGATAGAGGGCGCCAGGCATTTATATTTATACTCCAAATGCCAAGAGTCTTGGGTTGAATATATAACGGTTAGATAATTGAAACAAAAACTTGAATTGAAAACCATCTGGTATGTATATTAGAATATATAAGAGCACTGTAAAACAATGTTACACGGCCTTGCCTGCTTACACTACTTTATTCTTATATCTATATGTCATGGCAAATGGCTGTCCAGGGCGGACTCAACCTGACCAAGGTTTTGAAATCGACTCTCTAAAGTAGAATATTATAGTTTTCAAGTTTAAAATAAAGACTAAGCGGCTGTGTGAGAACTTGAGGTGTGTTACAAATTATAGACCTCTTTTACAAAGTATATCCGGCAACACAGAGTGCGTTAAATTACGTTGAGGTTAGGATTTTGATTGCGGAACGATGTCACCTGTCAAACGTGGCGTTCGCGGCGGAGCTCACGCACGCGCAGACCACGAAACGTTTCTCCCCTGATGACCGCAGGGGCCACCAGCTCGTGACGGGTTCCGCGTTCGGTGCCGGCGCATGCGCCAAGCTGCACCTCGACGCTCACGGCGTCCGATCGACGGCCTATGGATAGCTGGGACAGGGGGAGACCCAGCGGCCAGCATCCAATCGCTGTAAACACCGTTCAATGTTAACATATATTCATAACACGACACAACACTCCTGAAAAGAAAGCAACCCGTCGCGATCTCTAAATGCACAGAGTGAACCAATCACGGGATAAACATGAAACTCACCTGGCTAGATACGAGACTAAGCTTAAGGTGTATTCCTTGGTTAAGTTCTTGTACAAATTTTAAATCATCTGTAACAAATAAAACGTGTCACGCACTGAAATGTTTTACAAAACCACTAAATATGAACGCTGCCTATGCATCCATAATGCGCGCGCACTTACCTACTATTCCATAGTGTCATCGCCCAAATTCTTTGCGAGATGTTATTAGATTAAAACTGTTACATAGTTGCAAGCTAAGTTAACAAAATATGGCCGAGGCCGAAGCGAATACCAGCGAGTACGTGCAATCTGTTCACATGATGGCAACGCACTGATTTGGTCTATTCCTTTCGCTGCTGTCTGTGACATGAGCAACGATGCGTTCTCGCATGCCGCACCCCAACTTTTTGTAAACAAACAAAATTTCGAGACAATTAATTAGTTTGAGAAGTTTATAATAATCTATGCCTTTTTTTTAAATATCTTTGTTTATTATTTAAGGACTTCTAGTGAAAACTATTTATTTGGATATCGAAAACAAAATCAAGAGACGAATGATCGGAACATGCGCTAGCGTCGCCGTCCGTACTCTCCAGATGGCTCTGTACCTGACTACAAATAGCTGATCACAGATGGCGCTAAGAGTCTCAAAACTATAGATAGCATACGTGTAAAATTACTCCGTAACATTACCGCTACAGTAGAATTAAAAAAAAAAAAAAAAAAGATAAGATAAGATAACAAAAGGAAGCAACTACCTCGACCAGGCGGGGAAAACAAGACTTCAACAGATATCATCCATCCGAGAGAGCCCGATGCCATTGAACTAGCCTATGAACTCTTAACAAACATCCTCATACAGAGGTCAATGACCCTTGACCCACATGTGATTACCACCTTATAAGTATACACCTTGTAAGCCAATAGGTGCCATTCCATTAAGCTTAACTAGAACCGGTTATCCTATCTTAATGTTTACCTAAATGCGCAGGCGTCCCCACTACTATGCTACAATCTTCACTACGAATCTAGCTAAGACCTAACTATTTTTCATGTACCTATACGATACCTATCTATCTTACGGTATGTACCTACCTATTCTAATGATTATACTTAATCAAGCTAAGCATTCACTTATTTGCCTATATTGTATGCTATATCTACCTAACGCAAATGTTGGCCAGTCAAAAGCGTATCCTACTATTCAGGTCGACTGTACATTCCGGTACTTTTCGTGTGTGTGTAGTCATTGCCCTACAGCAACAACCTAGGAGAAACTACGTCCCTATATCCTACTCAACGTATGACGATTTCTCAAGAGATTGGTAGAATTCCATTATAGGTATAACACAATACATAACGTAATGTGCATATTATGGTTTCTTTATTACCTACATTACCTACATGGTTTAGTTATCAATCGGTGGTCAATAAAAAGAAACGCTCTAATTAAAGGTTTCAATTATATAAACAGAAAGTTATTTATCTTGCACTCTTGTCATGGATAAATCACGAGTCTACCTACAAGGCTGGGATATTTTATTTCCCTGATTATGACTCAGATCATTATGAGCGTGTTTTATGCACTATACGCACCTACATCAGAACAAACATAGTCACGATTGAATGTATTTGACCTAGTTAGTCTCAGGTGCTAATCGTTTGAGCCTGACTGAGATTTTAGGATGTCTTTGACATGCCAAATACCTAGCGACTTCCGGGTATTAAAATCGCGGAGTTCATACGTTACAGGAGATATTTTCTTAAGTACTACACACTTCTTGAACTTGGGTGCTAGTTTTTGCGCGAAGAATTTACTAGTGTCTGAGAGTGGAAATTCTCTTTTCCAGACTACTTGTCCTACGTCATACTCCACGTTTCTCCTACCCCGATTATAATACACGCGGCTACGCTGATATGACTTCTGCAGGCGGTCATTGACCTTTTCAAAAATGGGTTTCAAATGTGGTAACATAGAGGAGTATAGGTCCCTGTCTGTGAACTGCAAATCTTTACCGCTCGGAGGTCCCGAAGGATACCATTCTCCAGACAGAATGGCCTCTCGTCCACTATTTAGAAAATATGGACTAAAACCAGTGACCTCGTGAACAGCTGTGTTAATAGCAAATTCGATCGCACTGACTTGCTGATCCCAAGTGCGATGATCTGTACCTACGTAAGAAGCAATAGCCGAAGATATCACCTTGAGCGTGCGCTCGGCGGGATTATTTTGCGGTGTGAATCTACAATTGTAAAAGAATTTAGGTATTTTATATTTTTCCTTCAGTGACTGCATGTGGTTAGACACATACTGTGGACCATTGTCCATAATAATTTTCAATTAAATTCACAACAGTTTTAGCTAAGGAATTTCTCATAGGAAATATGCAAGTATACTTAGTAAAACAATCACAGACCACCAAAATGAATTTGAAGCCCTTATAACTCCTAGGAAGAGGCCCCAGGATATCTGTACACACCACCTGCCAGGGTCGTTGAACCTTTTTAGGGTTCTCCATCAAACCTGCAGGTGCCTCGTTAGTGCTTTTGTAAGCTAAACAAATTTGACAATTCTTTATGTATTTCTTAATATCGCTCAGCATTTTGGGCCAGAAATAAGTTTGCGCCACCCGCTTTAAAGTTTTGAAAATACCTAAGTGTGCAGCATCCGGTCGATCGTGACACTGCTTAAGAATGTCCTGCCTTAAGTCACTTGGAACGACTCGTTTCCACTCCGTATCCCTAGACAGCGGATTTTTATTTCGAATACGCTTATACAAGCTATCACCTAAGATTTTGTAATCAGGATATTTTTGTGGAGATTTCTCGACACGGTTATAAGTGTTGGTATACCAAGTGTCATTAAGAATATTCACCGGACAAAGAAATTCGATCGCTTCAGATGACACTGGAGCCCTAGAGAGTGCGTCTGCCAGCTTATTCTCTGATCCCTTCTTGTACTGAATGTCGAAATTAATTTGAGATAGTCTGAGAGCCCACCTAGCCAAACGTCCGGTTGGTGACTTTAAACTGACCAGCCACTGTAAGCTACTGTGGTCCGTGTAAACTTTCGTTCGGAACGGAGAGCCTTCTATGTATCCTCTAAACTTCTCTAAGGCAAATACGAGAGCATTCAGTTCTTTTTCAGAGACAGAGTGGTTCCTTTCCGAACGAGTTAGTGTCCTGCTAGCATAAGCAACGGCATGTTCATGTCCTTCGTCATCTAGCTGCGATAAGGCACATCCTAAACCTACATCAGAAGCATCAGTCGAGATGATGAAAGGTCTATCGAACTTAGGGATAGATAGGATTGGTGCTGTCACTAACAATTCTTTAACTATCTTAAACGCTTCATGGGCCTCCGGCGTAAATTGAAAAGGGGTTCCTTTTGGAAGTTTTCTAGTGAGTTTATTTAAAGGAGCACAAACTGAGGAATAACTCTTTATGAAACGGCGGTACCAAGATACCATTCCAAGAAAACGTCTGAGTTCCTTTTGAGAGGCGGGCGTAGGAAAATCTACTATAGCTTTCACTTTATCACCATCTGTACGTAGACCTACGACATATCCTAGGAATTTCAAAGAAGAGCTGCAGAAAACAGATTTATCCAAGTTAATAGTGAGTCCCGCTTGTTTCAATTTCTCACAAGCTCTCCTCAACAAGGTCATGTGTTCCTCAAACGTTTCAGAAATTAATATTATGTCATCGACATAGTAGAAAATATTGTGAGCAAACTCTGGTCCAAAGACCTTGTCCATGAGTCTCATCATTCGAGCACTAGAATTTACTAGGCCAAATGGAAGTCTGCGGAACTGAAAGCTACCCAGCCCAGGCAAAGAGAAACAGGTTTTCTCTCTCGACTCCTTAGATAGCATAATTTGAAAAAAAGCTGACTTTAAATCTAAAGAACTCATATACTTGGCATTATTAAGGGAATCCAATATTTCTTGAACCCTAGGCATGGGATAGGTATCCACTTTGGTTAAGCTGTTCAGTTTTCGACTGTCTAAGCACATCCTAAGTTCACCATTGGCTTTAGGTACTAATAAAATTGGACTGTTCCAAGCCGAATTACTTTTCTCTATAATACCCATTCGCAACATGTCATTGATTTCTTTTCGAACGTATTCTCGATGATGAAATGGAATTGGATAATACTTCTGCTTTACCGGTGGATGATCGCCCGTATCAATGACGTGTTCCTCCAATGGGGTACAGCCTAAACTTTCTTTAGTGGCCGCGATATTCTTAAAGTCGGATATAACCCTATTTAACTGAGCCTTTTGAACATCACTCAGATCCTCCAGATCGTGTAAGTGTACATCAGAGTCTCTCAGCAAGTTTATATCAGAGGGAGAAAAATTTTTATTTTTCAAAATGTCAGAACAAAGATGAAACTTGACCAGAAAATCCACGCCCAATATGAGAGGAGTGTTCACATCTTTGCACACAAAGAATGTGACATAGTGTAAATCATTTTTGTAAGAAATGGGTACTTCTATTTTTCCCAAGACCGTTAGGCGTGCACCGTTACCTACAGCTAAGTCTTTCGCACATGTCTGCAAAGGAAATTGCAAGCCTTCTCTCTGCAATAGCAAATGTGCAGATTCACTAATAATTGACACGGCTGCTCCACTGTCAGCTAACGCGTTACACTCCAAACCTAAAATACCTACTGATAAGAAGGGTCTAGGATCTCCCAAGTTTTCTTTAAATAAAGGACGGTATGAACTCTTCTGAAGAGTGTCAGACGCACATGCCTCTGTTTGAGTAGATTGGTCAGAGACTCGAGTAGTCTCAGAAGCATTATTGTTAACATTAGTGTAAAATGTCTCTGACCTGTGACCTAGTTTTTTGTACAAGGGCAGTTTCTAGTGAGGATACCGGGTCTCTTGCACCTAAAACATATGGTCGTGGGATATGCGTCACAACGAGAGTGATGGTGGTTTCCACCACATTTTCCACAGTTCACAGTGGGTCTAGTTTGTCCCTGGCCAACGTTGCGAGGCCTAGCATCAGATGATAACGGAATTGGGTTTGAGATCCCACTACAAAAGTTAGGTACCACAGACTCTCTACCGGTGTTTAAAAATCCACGGTTTTCGCATTTAAACTTTGACACCTCTAAGCGCGCACAAATACTCTTAAGTTCCCTCACGGTTTGTACCTCCGTCAAGGCCAGACGCGAGATGAAATACGGATTCATGTTAGTCATGATGATATCGAGCTGCTCTGCATCAGTGATAGGCACTGACAGGCGTAAAAACAAACCTTCCATGATATTAACATATGATCTAATCGATTCATTCTTGTCTTGCAACCTAGCCCTAATCTGGTTTAATAGACACCGTTCGTATTCTACCGGTTGAAATTCATTTTTAAGCGACTCGATAAGATCTTCAAAAGTACTAAAATGAGACTTATTTATGCGAAACCACGTTAGAGCTTCTCCAGAAAAAAGATAAACCGCGTTTCTCAACAATTCTACATCTGAAACCTCCGAAGCGTATTTGAGCTCTTGTAATCTAAAGACGAAGTCATGGACAGGAGCCCTACCGTCGTACACAAGACCCCACTTAAGCACCTGAGATGTATGTTTTTGACAGACTAAAGAAGCAACAGAGTCAGCAGTATTCGTCGCAGAGCTTTGAGAAGATGTGCCGGGCTTTGGATTACATCTTAAATTTTCTGTAGCGTTAAACGCCTTCGCCACCAGCGCTATCTTTCTCAATCTCTGTTCAGAACTAGTCAAAATCAATTTCTCTAACCTGAGTATGACATGAGACAACTTCGATAGACACCTTCTCCGACAGGACGATGATGAGTGGTCAGTCCGCAGCACTGCATCGAGCTTCGCTTCGCAGACCTGAAATTCGTCGGCAACGGACAAGCCTGAGATGAAAGTGTTCGCTTTCGCACTGTCAAGGGAAGTGCCTTTAGCAGACTTAAATTGTTGTCTAAGTTCATCTACTGTGTTGCTAGGATCTACATCTATGCCTCTTGTTTGCAATTCAAACAGTAGTTCGTCCTTGGTCAGATTTTCGACTTCAATTTGTAATGCCATGTTTGACAAGTATATAAGTGTATAACACTCAGTGAAACAAATAAAACAGATAAGTGGAAATAGTCTCTAGTGTTAATTACACTTATCTTTTTCATTTAGGAGAAGATAGGTTATTTAATCACACTTGTGATTTTACATAGAAGTAGAAAATTATTCTTAAGTAATATCAAGAGTAACTTATGTATGAATTTGACAGTTCAATAATTATATAGTGGGTTAGCTTATTTACTAAAACCATCCACAGATTGTGTTCACTTGGAACATTAGAAGCAGTAAAGTTTTACTCATTTGAGTGAAAAATATTTAATCACATCTCGCAAATACACAACAATAAATCTAAAATATGTTGACACAATGGAGTGTACTTATCAATCTATGATGCTGAGTAAGATAGTAGTCTTGTTTTAATCACAACCACAAGCCTCACACACAGCAAATAACGTTTAAAATTCAAGCTTGTTTAACAGATTATTATTTATTATTCAATGAAGTAAGAGCGTACATCCACAAACCCAAAATATTCTCCCAAAAGCCATACGTTGGGCCGCCAGAAATGTAACGTGTAAGCTGTGGTATTTAAGTTTTCTGTGCGACAGCCCCACTTACTTGAGTGTGATGGTTACTTGGTTAGGTACAACGTCCTTCCACACTTGTTGGTATGCCTCGGTCTAGTCAGCTGAGAGTATTTTCAGGGATGAACGTGGATAGGTTTGGGCAGCGGTCGTGGATCTACGCTAATAGTATACTCGATTGGAATAGAGAAGATAGAGGGCGCCAGGCATTTATATTTATACTCCAAATGCCAAGAGTCTTGGGTTGAATATATAACGGTTAGATAATTGAAACAAAAACTTGAATTGAAAACCATCTGGTATGTATATTAGAATATATAAGAGCACTGTAAAACAATGTTACACGGCCTTGCCTGCTTACACTACTTTATTCTTATATCTATATGTCATGGCAAATGGCTGTCCAGGGCGGACTCAACCTGACCAAGGTTTTGAAATCGACTCTCTAAAGTAGAATATTATAGTTTTCAAGTTTAAAATAAAGACTAAGCGGCTGTGTGAGAACTTGAGGTGTGTTACAAATTATAGACCTCTTTTACAAAGTATATCCGGCAACACAGAGTGCGTTAAATTACGTTGAGGTTAGGATTTTGATTGCGGAACGATGTCACCTGTCAAACGTGGCGTTCGCGGCGGAGCTCACGCACGCGCAGACCACGAAACGTTTCTCCCCTGATGACCGCAGGGGCCACCAGCTCGTGACGGGTTCCGCGTTCGGTGCCGGCGCATGCGCCAAGCTGCACCTCGACGCTCACGGCGTCCGATCGACGGCCTATGGATAGCTGGGACAGGGGGAGACCCAGCGGCCAGCATCCAATCGCTGTAAACACCGTTCAATGTTAACATATATTCATAACACGACACAACACTCCTGAAAAGAAAGCAACCCGTCGCGATCTCTAAATGCACAGAGTGAACCAATCACGGGATAAACATGAAACTCACCTGGCTAGATACGAGACTAAGCTTAAGGTGTATTCCTTGGTTAAGTTCTTGTACAAATTTTAAATCATCTGTAACAAATAAAACGTGTCACGCACTGAAATGTTTTACAAAACCACTAAATATGAACGCTGCCTATGCATCCATAATGCGCGCGCACTTACCTACTATTCCATAGTGTCATCGCCCAAATTCTTTGCGAGATGTTATTAGATTAAAACTGTTACATAGTTGCAAGCTAAGTTAACAAAATATGGCCGAGGCCGAAGCGAATACCAGCGAGTACGTGCAATCTGTTCACATGATGGCAACGCACTGATTTGGTCTATTCCTTTCGCTGCTGTCTGTGACATGAGCAACGATGCGTTCTCGCATGCCGCACCCCAACTTTTTGTAAACAAACAAAATTTCGAGACAACTAATTAGTTTGAGAAGTTTATAATAATCTATGCCTTTTTTTTAAATATCTTTGTTTATTATTTAAGGACTTCTAGTGAAAACTATTTATTTGGATATCGAAAACAAAATCAAGAGACGAATGATCGGAACATGCGCTAGCGTCGCCGTCCGTACTCTCCAGATGGCTCTGTACCTGACTGCAAATAGCTGATCACAGATGGCGCTAAGAGTCTCAAAACTATAGATAGCATACGTGTAAAATTACTCCGTAACAATCGAACCTGCGCACAAAATTTCATGAGAATTTCAAGAGTTGAGAAATGCGATTTTTATGGGAGTGTCCGGAAATCCGCCCGCGCCGGACATACGAAAGCCCATGCTGAAGCGGAGACCTTCGATCGCTTCGCTCACTCGGTCTAAAATTCGTCATTCATTCTGAAGGTTGCGGTTGCGAATCCCGGGTACTTACTGGGTTTTTCATAAAGCTTACGTCCGAAATATCATTTGGTATTTAATTTAACAGTGAAAAAAATCATAGTGAGAAAACCGGTCTAAACCGAAGTACTCCCTCTGGATGGGAATGTCAGTATCTCTAGTAAAAGTTTTTTCGAAACGAACACAAACGAACGCGTTTCTTGCGTATATTTACCATCTAAGGCCACCAGAGGTGCCATATAAATTGAGATTAAACGCAAACGCGTTCGTTTGTGTTACTGCCTACAGGCCTGTTACTCTTGCCGCTTCGGTTAAAGGCACTGGCACACCACCGTGGCGGCCGGAAAACCTATCGCGCTAGGAACGAAGGAGCACGAACTACGCGGCGAGCGCGTGCGGCCAGGATGCCATGATTAAGGTAACGGCGCCTATTACCGGGGGTATCAAAATCGGCGCCCATCACCGCGGCATCTTCAAATACGCATTTTATAAGCAAACCGATCGATTTTCTAAAAAATATATTTTACACGATCAAAGCTTATTTATTCCACTAATGGACCTATTAGCGATAGTGTGTGTGAATTTAACAAAGTGCTCGAAATTCGGCAGTTTCCGCCACGTGAGCGCACGAAACGGTCGTGCCATACTAACGCGTGAGGCCATGTGTAAGCGAACTCGAATCTTATTTAGTATTTTATGTGATAGATATGGCAATTGAACGAATGTCATGGTTTATAAATGGTTGTTTACTGTTTTCTGCGCAACTTCTGAGTACTCTTTATATATTTTTTGGCCTTTAAAGTGGAAAATGAAATACAGCGGTGATCGGCGCCAATTTTTGCTGTGGATTATATTACCGTCGTGTACCACGGTAATCTATATATATAAAAGAAGAAGGGGTGATCTACCATCAACGCACAGCCGAAACTACTGGAACTAGAAATTTCAAATTAGGTCCAGAGCTTACTTTTATGACGTATGCAAGGGATAAGACGGGATTTTTGGAAATTCCAACCCTAAGGGGATCAAATAGGGATGCAAAGTTTGTATGGGAGAAAATTTTTTTTTTGAGATGAAGACTTAAAAATTCATAAAAAGTTTACGAACTTAAATCCAAAGCAAGTATTTTCAGCGTTTTGCAAAATTCTAACCTTAGGAGGATAAAATAGGGGTGCAAAATTTTATATACTCTCTGTTTAAATACAACAAAACATATTTATTTCAGTGTTTTTTGAACTTGCTCCCCTAAAGGGGTGAAAAGAGGGTTCCAAGTTTCTAAAGGAGCAAATCTTATTTGAAGTGAGAAATGTAAAACTTCGTATATAGACTCTCTGTTTAAATACAACAAAACGTAGTTCAGCGTTTTTTAAAATTGCTCCTCTAAAGGGGTGAAAAGGGGTTTACAAGTTCGTACGGGGAGCAAATATTTTTTGAAATACGGGATTTAGAACTTCGTATACGGACTCTCTGTTTAAATACAATAAAACGTATCTTAGCGTTTTTTGAAATTGCTCCTATAGAGGGGTGAAAAGGTGGTTCCAACTTTGTACGGGGAGCAATTCTTTTTTGAAGTTGGAGACTTGAAACTTCTTAAATAGACTCTATGTCTAAATACAACAAAACGTATTTCAGCGTTTTTCACAATTACTCCCCTAAAGGGGTGAAAAGAGGGTTCCAAGTTTGTAAAGGAGCAAATCGTTTTTGAAGTGAGAGATTTAAAACTTCGTACATAGACTCTCTGTTTAAATACAACAAAATGTGTTTAAGCGTTTTTTGAAATTGCTCCCCAAAGGGGTGAAAAGGGGTTTACAAGTTCATACGCGGAGCAAATCGTTTTTGAAGTGCGGGATTTAAAACTTCGTATATACTCTCTGTTTAAATACAACAAAACGTGTTCCAACGTTTTTCTAAATTGTTCCCCTAATGGGGTAAAGAGGGGTTCCAAGTTGACAGATTGGGACATTTATTTTTCTTAAAAATCGATATGGGTGTCATCGTCGAGGTTGCTCGGGGAGCCGATTACGAAAATGATATGCATTTTCAAATCCAAGATGGCGGACATTATTTTTTCTTAAAAATCGACATGGGTGTCATCGTCGAGGTTCCTCGGGGTGCCGATTACGAAAATGATATGCATTTTCAAATCCAAGATGGCGGACATTTATTTTTCTTTAAAATCGATATGAGGTCATCTCTGTAGTTTCTCGGGGTACCGATTCCGAAAGTTACATCCATTTTCAAATCCAAGATGGCGGACATTAATTTTTTCTTTCGAGTAATTTTCACAAAATATTAATAGCATCAGACAACTGACAGAAACAAATAAACCTCATTTATATCTTCGTTACCATCTAAAATCTACGCGGACGAAGTCGCGGGCGGCCGCTAGTATTTTTAATAATTGTTTAAAAATAAACTAGGCCCTGAATTGCTAAAATATTCAAATTGGTTTCTTATAATACTCCATATTTTCGAAAATAAAAATAAAAATGAGGGGTTAAAAATAATGAACAATCCTAATTACGATAGATACTGACCTACAGACTAAATGCACGTTTATAGTTTAAACAGTTACTTTACTTATTCACATTTTCATTATTTTAATGAGGAGAAGTGAAGTAGTTTATCATTAACCTACCACCTAGTATTATGGTTTAAATTTGGATAATTTCTATTTAGCCTAAATCGGACTTCAGCCTAATTGCAGCTATTAATGCTAAGTGTACGAAATTAACGAGAACTAGCATAAAGCCGAGAGCCGCATAGCGGCCTGTAGTCAACAAGAGCCAAATAAATCGTTGTTAACACTACATTTTAACTTTTTTAAATTAAAGTGCTGGCTGGTGCAGCTACAAATGGTGCAAAATAACAAAAAGTCATGGCTATGAGTGTGACAGTGACTTATGCGGCGACCGCCCTTTAGCTGCCTGCGGCTATTGTAGCCACTAATTCCCTTGAATTGTTACCTAAATTAATTTTTGACCGCTGTCTCTCGACGTCCCAACCCAAATTTCCGACAAATGCTTAACCCTTCTTATTTTTTCTATGTCCGTGTTTGTGTGGAAAAAATCGGCTGACCCGGAAAGTAATTTCCACGGACGGCGAAAGGGCTGCTAATTTTTTAACAGAATTGCGATAAGAGGTCTGCCTGCCGATGTGCCAGCTGCCTAAGAATACCGTAGCCCTAGTCAGTAACATATCATCATTTTATATCATCATTTATAAGTAATGTACAGAGTGGATTTTTCGTTATGCGGTTCGACTGGCCCCTACACTTAACTAGGCTAAGCCTGTCCCGTAGGTAGCCAATTCAAAAATGGATTAACAATATGTGCGCGAAAAGTCAGAAAAGATGACAATACAATATAATTATTATTACTAACATATACTAGATATAAAAATGGAAACACGCATAGAATCTACGAATTGAGGGTAAGTATGTGTTTAGTGTGTATGTGTGGGCGTGTACATGAGTGTGTGTGTGTGCGTGTGTGTGTCTGTGTGTGTAGGTATTGATTTATTTAGTCACTCTCAACATGTACTCTATCTATATCCTCATAACAAAGGGATTTCAGCCATGTCCGCACCTTAAGTTTTAGTTCTCTGATTGAGTATTCTTGCAAAGGGAGTTCTTTACATATTTTATTATAAATGAATGGATGAAGAAATGTACTGAACCTTTTCGCAAAAGCTGACTGTGTAGGAGGAACTGGGATCCGGAATTTGCGCTTTTGCAGAAGTTCTTTATATTTGGGGCATTTCAAAACCGTAAAAAAACAGTAAATAATCTTATTTTCACAATTCCGTTTCGCTTAGATTATTTTGTTTTCATTCTATTCATTATAATTACTATTATAACAACCTTTGCTTACAAAGTTACCGGTACTAGTCGATTTTACGTGATGGCAACATCTAAGGGCTCTGGAGGGGAAACTACCGTAAATACTTCAGATTTTATTGCATAAAATAATTATTATTTTGTTTTTATTAGAATACAATAGAACAGAATAACAATATTGAAAAACCAACATACAGCACGTATGCCGCGATGTATCCGTTTGCTCATCATTTAGGAACAAGCAAACGAGTTTAACAAAGCTTGGTTGGCTCTTGTCTGGCGTCCTCTATCAGTCAAACTCTGTTAAGCCCGTTTGTTTGTTCCTAAATTATAAGCAAACGGATACATCGCTAACACGTTTTTGGGAACTAGATACCATATCCCAAAAACACAATTTCACAATCGAAGAGAATGCAGTTAACGGGATTCCATGACGCGCTGCGTGCGGCGGGCCGGTTTATGTTGCTGGGCCGGAGTTTTAACCACCACGCACCACATGAAAATTAAAAATATAAAATAAATAAAAAAAACCATCAAGTGCGAGTCCGACTCCAACTCCTACCCAATTAATTCAGAAATGTCTCAACGACATGGTGTAGAAATTGAACTCTGTGGGCACAGCGCCATCTCTCGGCGAGTTTTGTAACAAATTTGAGCGACTGTATATAACTTAGTATGTATGGTGGTTTTTCAAGGATAATTCTTTATCACGTGAACCGATTTCTTTTTTTTTCTTTATTTGAAAGAAAGTACTTTCAGCATAATCGCGTATGAATTTATAAAACAAAATACATGCAAAGGTGTTTAAATTACAAACTTAGTACAGAAATGTTTTTTGATGATAAAAAAATTACAGCGCCAACTAGCGGTTACAATTACGACGGACTTTGAAATGTCAAATGGCCGGTTGGCATTACGAAGAGTAAGTTAACAAACAAATAATTTTAATAAAATATCGTAATTTACATAATTATGTCCTATTCGATCATGTAAATCGGTAGTCTCGATAATAACGTAGACATTTTTTATTTCCTGTCTAAAATAACACAATCATAAATTTCAGGTAGTACACAAGAACTTTCTCATTGCTGACTTCACGAGTAGTAAGTAGAAATAAACAAAAATCGAATAACGGGTTTCGTATACGTTGCAGACGAACATTTATGACTGTAGTGTCGTTAATAATGCAGACTTTTTGTGTATTTTCAGTTAAACATGGCCAAATTAATTATAAAAACTAGATTCCGAGCAATGACACACGACATCGCTTTCCAACCATAAACTACAATAAAAGGAAAACATTTAGTTTTGCTCAAATAAAACAACAAATAAATAGTTCCTGCAACATACAGAATGTTGCTTTATAGTTTAGTTTACTTACTTTTCCCTTTTGACAGCGATTATCTATTTCATTCGTTGTTCTCGTTTCCATCTTGCTTGTGGAAATTTATAGAATTTGTGATCATTGTTTTTGCCATTGTTCTTGCAGTTAACAACGAAGCAGGTTTCTTTATTTCTATTAAAAATGCGCGGATACTTATATTTCGCTTAGAAAATCTGACAGTGGGTCTGGTGGGGAAAGTCCCTTTTTTGGCCAGAGTTCCCCCACCTCCTAATTCGCACCCAGCCAAGATAAGGGGGGGGGGGGGGGCGGTATTTTTTTACTAAATGTAAATCATCATCGAAAATGACACGATGTAAAAAAAATTAAAAAAAATCTCTGAATGTACAACTCAAGCCCTTTCATATTCCACTTGACATATTCACTAGACTTTTAAATTTTGAACCATAAGGGTTTCTTTTTTACCATTATGGTACGGAACCCTAAAAATGATCTCAATGGAAAATGAAAAGGATAATGGTATAAGTATAATTTTATATCAGTAGGTATTAAAACTAAAGATCTAGAACATACAATATGGACACGGCGGTTGAATATAATAAGCTTAATACATGACCGGGAACCCAATCCGGTCAATGTGTTGGAAAACGAAAGTCGTTTCGTTTTGTAACTGAAATTGTAAGTGTATGTTTAAAAAAAATGTTAGGCGGTTGCCATACTGATGCGCTTTCCGCACGACGGTGTGGTGTGCAAGCGAGACAGCGCTATGCAAGTCTATGGCGGTGTCCCTCTCGCACTGCAGAAACTGTACAGAAACCGCATCAGTGTCACACACCCTATGGGACTCTGTGCCTACGATTACTAATTAAATCGAATATTTTTTCCTCCTTGTGTAATATACCTGAAAAAAAAACATGTAGATGTATATCACAGGCGATTAAAATTAGTGTCCATTGCACAAATACTTTCTTATCTAATAATTTCCTTCACCGGGATTCAAATCCGGGACCGTCATCTTACTAGGCAAGGTCACTGCCAACTATAATTATAGGCAACAGCCGCATTCAAAATATTTTTCAATTACCTAGTACAGTAGTATTCCGGGATTTTAAAATATGTACTTTATTTTAAATGTACTTAAATCTTAGGGTTTTCCCTGTTATGTACTAGAGGAGTCAGGACTTCTCGGAAACAACTGGGCCTTCGGACGTAATTTACTTACTTATATAAATCTCATTTTTACAAGGAGATTACATGTTTGATTATTCCTAAGAATACCACAATGGGCTCTCTTGAATAAGACCCTCAAATTTTGGGTTTATTGGCTTCTAAGGGCAAAATTGAACAAATACAATGTAATACTCCTAATCGTAAGAACTTTAAGGGTCGGGTTGCGTGAGATAGCGCCGTCCCGACCCGTGTCATGTTTCCTTCGCCATTTACAGGTATATGTTTATACTTGAGATTATAGTGGGAATGTAATCCGTATAAAATCTACAGTTTTATAAAGCATATACCAGCACAAAAGATTACAACTACACTTAACCTTTTCAACGCCATGTCAATGCAAAAACTGTCAAACCCGAATGCAAGAATGTCAAACGCGAAGTTTAACTCTATAAAAAATGCTTGTAGACTGATATCGCACTGCACGCAGTGACAAATATGTCCGTTGTTGCCGTCAAATAGGTTAACAGTCAATAAAAAGATGGTCTTACATGAATTTATGGCTGTTGTAGGCAAAAATAAATTAATGTCCGTAATTACAGCAGGTGTTGCGTACCTTGGAAAAAACTTATTCTTAAACATAACACGAACATATGTACTCTGTTTTAAATACATAAAGATTAAAAATGGACGCTGTTAAACCATAAAAGTCATATCATCACTTGTTGCAATTCCCTACAACATTCATACCTACCTACTAACAGCGTTTTCGACGTTTCATAAAGAAATGCTGATTTGACTATCTGTCAACATCCCGATTAGTAGTGTCCGACCGAAATTTCGGTTTCGGTTTCGGTTTCGGCCAGTTTCGGCCAAAAAATCAAGTTTCGGCCCGAGTTTCGGTTTCGGCCAAAAACGGCCGAACCCTTCGGCCGCGCCGAAACTTACAACATCGTACCTTCGGGACCCTTGTTACAGCGTAATGCTGATATTTACTCCTATTGGAACTCCAGCCCATATCCTTTATTACAAAATGCTGTTCTAAAATACCTGTCAGCACCACCGACAAGTGTACCTAGCGAGCAGTTGTTTAGCGCTGCTGGACAAATATATGCTGATAGGCGAGGTAATCTGCTTTGAGAAAATGCGGAAAAAGCTTTTGTTCTTGGCATATAATATAAGACTGTTCAACTTCGATTACTAAGACTGTTAGCGTTAGTTAAGTAACTATAATAATTATTATTTTACTATCTGTTGATTAATACGTAAAAAAAATACTATAGTCAAACTTACTGTACTGTAAGCAAAGTTGATAAGACTGTTGTAAACAATAAATGACAAAGATTAAATCTATAAGTAGTTGATCCTAAAAAAGAAATTGTTGATATCAGTAAGTATGTCAAAAACACTGTTTTTATTTTTAATTAGATAATTAGTTATAAAAAGTATAAGTATAGATTTGTTACTATATTATACTTGTTGATTTGTTATCATAACCTATGTTATGCACCTTACATAATAAAAAAAAAGGTTCGTTAAAATGATTACCAAAGGTGATCAATTTGATTAATTTGATTATCTAATTAACTAGTAACTGTGCTGAAATTTCATTGTGATAAATGTTTGAAAGTAGAAACCTGTAATTATAGGTCGGCGAGATATTAATTTTAGAAAAAAACTTACTAACATTTTTTCGACTTTTTAAGGACTTCTTTTTTTTTTATAAAAGGTTCGGTTTCGGTTTCGGTTTCGGCCGAAACTACAATGAAACCGAACCTTCGGTTTCGGTTTCGGTTTCGGCAAAATAACATGTTTCGGTCGGTCACTACCGATTAGTAACAAATACCAATTCCAGAATGCTGCATTTGAATAAATAATTTATATTTTGTTTTACTGCGCGAAAATTATTTGACAATTTATCAGTTTTATCAGTAGAACCCATTTTGTAACTTTTGCGAAGTATTAACGAGTTTTACGATGAAGATTAATGTGATCTACGAAAGTCTTGTCGCCAAGACTTGTGTAGGTTCAATGATAATGGTAAATACAATGGTGCGCAATTCTTGGATTTAATTACTACTGAAGTAAATACCTAAGGCAAAATCTAGTGTAAACACTTTACCACTAGTAGGCACTTGCAGTGGTCAAATATCGGGACGTGGACCTTAATGAATTTATGGAAACTCGAGCATAGAATATGGAAAAACCATAAAGGTAAAAGTTTACATTTATCAACGAGAAAAATAGTGTGACAGCTTGCCGAATACATCAACACTTGTGTTATCGTACGAGTTGTTAATTTTTTTATGAAAACTCAGAATACCCAGAAATAAGGTAGAAATTGTTAAACGAACACATAAAACAAATTTATGAAGCCGATTCCTTACTAACTCCAATAATTAGACGAAAAGATTGGAATCTATTTTTATCGCGTGTAAGCCTATACCTCGTCTTATTGAATATTCTTATC
Organism: Epiblema foenella; assembly: GCA_963556455.1. Classification (NCBI taxonomy): domain Eukaryota; kingdom Metazoa; phylum Arthropoda; class Insecta; order Lepidoptera; family Tortricidae; genus Epiblema; species Epiblema foenella. The sequence continues at coordinate 17,789,125 of OY747099.1, read as the reverse complement.
AATATTTTTTATAGCTCAAAAATATTTATTAATGGTAGACGTATTTGGTACAGATAATATCATTTTGTTTTAAACCGTTTAAAAAACTTTTGTTGATTTTAAATTAGCACTTGGCCAAGTTGACCACTAGTTAAAACATTAAACAAATTCATATATAATTATTGCTCGTTTAATAATCCACGATATTATGTATGTAAACCGGTAATGTATCTAATACCTGCGGGCACTAGATACTCGTACAATTTAATAATCGAAGGCCTTCTGCACTATTAAACGAGAAATAATTATATATGAATTTGTTTGTAACTGGGTTCTCGAAAACGGCCGTAACGACTTCATGAAATGTAAAATTAACCTTCAATATATTGCCAGTATTACTTATGTAGTTATGTACTAAAAATATAGACTAAAAATTTGTGGCGGTGCGTTCATAGAACTCAATACCCAGCGGCTTATGTGTTTAATGACAATCAAACACTATTTTTCTGCTACTAAAGAAAACGTAATTACCGCCGATGCCTATGGATATCTTTTGTAATAAAGTAGGCAGCTAATAACTAGGTTTACAGCCTTTTTATCCTTATGCTTCTCCAATTATTAAATAGGTAATCTTATCACATAATTTATATGAACCCATTCCCTATTGTGTCAAAATTATAATTTATATCGATACGTAACGAATCAATTCTGTGCATTTGAATGTGGGCTTGCGATATGATGACTAAAAAGGTTAAGGAAAAATGGCCCTGTGACCGAAGGTCAGTAGAATATAAATTATTTTAAAATGAACGCCCCAAATGCTCCAATGGAAAGTGTATTGCGTCTATTTTGCTTATTTTTTATTTATCTTTTATTTGGGGCATCAACTATTTATTTATCGTAGGTATGTTAATTATTTTTCGAACCGTGAGATCTTCGAGAGTACAGTATATTGTATACCTCTATACAGTTGATGCCAGATTTTGCTAGTGTATTTACACTAGAGGGGCGTTCAGTTTATGAATAATTTTACTCTAATATGTTCCATTCCAGAATAACATACTTGACGGATAAAATTAACTTATTCTTACATTTACATCTTGAATACTGCCTCTTATTAATAGTAGATTGTATGACAAGGGTCTAAAATGAGCCATATTACCACGAGATAGTTATTTTCCCGAACGAAGTGAGGGAAAATAGTTCGAGGGGTAATATGGCTTTTAGACCAGAGTTATACACTCTACTTTTCACTTCGATTGCGAGAAAATAAATAAACAAAGGTTAACCCACCCAAAATTAACAATAAATTCCACAGCGAAGATATATACTTTTGCAGCATGTTTTTTTTTCTATACTCCTTTGACACACAAAACATAGACACTGCGGTTCGCGCGCAACATTCACGCGCGAAAAAAGCTAAACTGACCTTCCATTGAGCGCTTCAAAGTGTTGCTCGAACGATTAAACCACTTTTTTAATTATTGTGAAATAGGGACTACTACAAACTTAATCTTTAGAATCTTTAGAAAAATTAATTATGTTTCCAGATTGGTCGATTTTAGTAAAGCTGTATTCTGGTTGGTTAATACCCAATACCAAATATTTTTTTAAGAGTTAAATTAGTGTTCTGTGATTGGTGGATTTAATAGGTGAAGTATTTTGATTGGCCAAATTCAAATGTTTTGTAAATCATAAATATGTATTCATATTTTCCCTAGGGGTTAAATGTACTACTTTAGCCCCGCTTGACAAGTCTAATATGACTTACTTTTCGAGCATGAGAAGTGAAAAAGAAATTTCTGTCCATTTAGGACACTTATTATTGAATGGACTGGAATTTCTATTAACAACAGTGAGTAATGTTAAGGACAACTTATTATTAAGTAGCTCTCGTTGCCCAGCGACTCCCGCGTGTGTTATGTGAGGTTAAGCAACATGGGCAGGGGTCAGTTCTTGGATGGGTGACCGCTTTGAGTATTTACTAACTGAGCACTCCCGTGTTTTGGAAGGCACGTCAAGCCGGTGATCCCGGCTGCTGTCTATTATAGCAGTCGTTAAGACAACTTCTAACAATCACTTGACAAGGGGGGGTCGAAGTTGCACCACGTCCGTAGGTAGCATCACCCACCGTTAACCTACACGTGACCCCTGGGTGGGGCTAAATGGTGCAACAAAAACTGGCAACATACAAATATACGATAAAACGATACGTACGATAAATCATCATCATCATTATCCTAGCGTTATCCCGGTACAGATGCATCCTAAAGGATGCCCGGGGTCCGCTACCTAATCCCAAGAGTTGGCGTAGGCACTAGTTTTTACGGAAGCGACTGCCATCTGACCTTCCAACCCGAGGGAAAACCAGACCTTATTGGAATTAGGCTTGTCAAGTGTGTGGGCAAATTGACTGTTAGAAGTTCTCGAGCCGCCCGAAGGCCTCTAACTTGGCTTAACGACAGCTACGTACGATAAAATAACTTATTATTTAGAAAAAACAACACATTTCTCGAGCCCAGCTAATTTTGCCGACGACCGGACGGGAAGTTCTTCCGCTCAACACACTCGCTCGCTCTCACGGACCCTGTTGGGAAATGCCGATTCCAATACCTATATAATTAATAAATATGGGAGTTCACTTAAACATAAAAGCAATTTGAGAAGTAAATTGTACTCGTAATATCCTTATCCTTTTAAAAGTAATTTACTGATACTCAAATCAGCAACTTTTTACGAAATGTCAAAAACGCTCAGGAGTGCTACCGCGAACGGCATTCGAAATTTTCCCTCTCTGTCGCACTTGCAAGTTTGCACATAAGTGAGACAGAGAGGGAAAACTTCGTTTGTGGTTCGCGGTAGGCCCTCAGTATTCATTTACAGCGTGCGTAATTTAGCAAACGTGAGTTTCGAATGAATATGGGCAGAGGGTATGGAATTGTATTCTCCCTTCAATACTAAATATATTTTCTAGTGACCTAATACTTAAAATTGAGGGTAAAACCTGTAGTCAAACAAGAACCATAGCCAAACAGCATAATTATGCTGCAAAACAAAAAATAAACTATAGAAGATAAATAAACAATAACTATAGAAGATAATATGTTTAAATATATTTAGTTTCGTTTGTAAGTACGTGATTTGCGCTAATAAACCATTTTCTTTCTTTTCTTTCTTTCTAAACTATATAATATATGTAACAGTTTAACTTAATGATTATGTAAGAAGGCTCCTTAACTCAAAAAATCTTTTATAATGAACATTAGTAGTTAAGTCTAGAAAAAGTGTAACTTTATTATTAATTCAATGAAATAAACAGTTTAAATTTAATTTTTTTTTGAATCATTGTATTAAAAATTTCAAGTTTTGGACTCTTTTTAAAATTAATGTCTATTATTTTCAAGTATACTTATAAAAATTACTACTAGATAATTTACAAGTACTGCGATTTTTGCAGCTATTAGTACTTATATCGAAGATGTAAATATGCCTGAACCATCATAGGTGATTTCTCAAGCCTTTCTTGTCGGATGTTCGGAGTTCAGTGGGAGATAGATAAAAAGACAATGTGTTCCGTTCTTGCGGTACTGACACAGATTTGTGACCCTTTACCCTTTTACCTACTTGCGCAGTTGTTACGATGATAAAATAGCATTACTTCACCCGTATTATCGATGACAGTTCAGCTTTGACCGAGTTAAGCGGATCTGAACGGGGCCATTCAATTCAATATCATTTTATTGTTGTTATATTTTTGTCGGAACAAATGAACGTTATCTTTTAAATTAATATTTGAATGCACTAATTAATGTTTTTTTAATAAGCGGTTAATAATGGGCTCCTTAGATTCACAGTAGGGCTTACCTACAGCCTGGTGAATTACTTTTCGTTTTGGACACGTAAACATATAGGATGAATTTGACCAAAATTACGAAGATTATCGCAATTCCATTTTATAGTTTTGTCGTGACTGGCGTTTGAATAACAATATTTGTTAGTTTTATTACACATCGTCATTTATATAAGTGTCGTGTTTTATATATGTGGTGATCTGGTAGCTAGGTTGTCATAAAATAAGTTGAATTTCATGCCCATTACATTTTTATAGCATTGCCGTGGGCTGTTATTTATCAAATGTGTCTGACAACAAACGGTGTGCACACAAAACATTCATTTGTTAAGGTCGCGGTCTGTACGTACGTACTTACATCTAGTTAGGTGGCTAACTAGCAGTATTGTGTCATATGCGTGGCCCATTCATCTCGTGTTGTCTCCTTAGTGTAGATATACTGGCTAAATTGCTACAGAAATTAAGACGCATACAAGGGCCGATTCCAGATATAGTTACCTACCTACACGTCCTTGGACGAATTTTATTTTTGTTTAATGTACTTTACAGGCATAGTTGTAGTACATGGATATTCGAGAATACTGAAAGTAGCTATTTTGCAGGTTGTGTTCCATCTTCTCTGATATGCTACACTTAAATAGGAAAACTAAAGCAAGGTGATTCAATATTATATTCCGGGGTTGGTAATTGTGGCGTAAAGCCACGGGAAATAGTGGACTGTATGTTCTTGCCCCGTGTTCCGCCGAACTATTGCAATTAATCCATCATCTATGTAAATAACTTGTCTGACTACATTTGCAGCAGAAGGAAACCGTTCGCCTTCATCACTGGCTAATTGTAGCAAGGTGCGGATGGCCAAGAATGGACTTGAACTTACGCCATAAGTTATCGTGTTCAGTTCGTAAACTTTTATTGGTTCGTCAACGGACGATCGGTATAATATATGCTGATATTTCCGATCAGAGTCGCGCACGAGGATACCAAGATACATTTTACAAATGCCACTTGCAAAACAGTATTCAAATAATCGAAAATTTGTTATTATGGCACCTATATCGCGATAGAGGTTAGGTTCAGTCAACTGGGTATCGTTCAGAGAGACGTCAGTGCTTGTTGTACGTAGCACTAGCATCGAATACCAGTCTTAAGGGAGTTGATGTACTGCTTGGCCTTAACATACTATGGTGCGGGATCAAATATTTACTTGACACGCTGTCCGGGTATTACTCCATGTGAGGCAACTCCAAAGGAGTCACGTGCGCGTCGCCGACCCTTTATAAGATTTGAGGATGCACTGTGTTGACAGCAGAAGGAACACATTTAGGTCCCTCGCTCTCAACACAGTGAAATTATGCACCACTTTTCAAACAATTGGTGCATAATTTCAAGACATTGACACGGTAAATACTATCTTGAAGTTTCAGTTTACGAAACTAATCGCAAAGATATATCAGATGATTTGAGTTGCAATGCATGCAAGTTAGTTTGTTTTGGTTCCAATTATGAGTATGAGTGTCACTCGAAACAGCTAATCCAATCTCCAATCCTTTTGCGAGGACGAGGCCACCTTCGAATATTTGAAACTGGCCGGTTTATGACTCGGTTGCATATTTGTGAAGTTGACAGGTGACTTCACTTTGATTTATTGACCATTGAAATTAGTCCGAGAGCCCGTACTAGGAAATGTATGTTCCAATACTTTGATTTGTTTATTCACGAAATTAATTAATTCTTTGAAGGTCGGCAATTGATTTTGACATTCGTCAAACAATTTCCGATTATGAGTGTCTAACCCGCGTAATGCTAGATGACATAACAGCGATAAGACCGCCTGTTGTTACCATTATTAATGTTACCGAATCTATAAATGTACTCCTGTATTAGTGGTGCAATAAAGAATATTATTATTATTATTATAAAACAGATAGTCATCTAAATTTTCAATATCCAAGGCCTGAATCGCTTTCAACAATTAAACAACAACAAATTTAATGGTCGAATGTCTCCACTAACGACGTTAATTTTGCTTCGTTGTCTTTTGTCAAAAGTAAGAAATTTAGCATTTTGTCCAGGTACCTGCCGGTCAATGCTCTGACATCTTGGTATTTATCAAGTAAACTTTACCACACTAGAGGGTAATTATAAGCTATGATCGGCAGACTCCTGACCATGTTCAGTGCTGGACTCTTGATACAGGACAGGAGATAATGAAATTTATCTATGTTGGCCAAATTGCGACTATGAACCAATTACACGAATGTATCATGAAACGTGGTCCAATTCTCCATTTGCTCGTCAAATTCGAATAAAGTTAGTTTATTTCATCTCACTTCTTTGGAGCGCTAAAATATCTCGTCTGCAATGGGTGGCTTTCAACCCTTGGTTAACAATTTACTATAAATAAAAAAATAATAAAATAAAATGCATTTATTTCGAACAACATCAGGTAAATGATCCATAGAATTGTAAGTAACAAAAAAAGACTTAAATAATTATGTTAGTACTTAAACTTGAATGTAGGGGGGTCAATTTCAACAGTGCATGATTTTGTATCATTCCGGTGTGATTCTTTGTTTGGGAGTTTTTCGTGGATTTTTTAATATCAAAAGACACTTTAGACTATATTATGAAAATCTTCTAAAAGGGATGTTGATATCTATAACAGTTTTCGAGATAACTGAGATTGAAAATGAAACTCACAACGGAATGATAAATATACACTGGGGATGATAATAACAGTCCACAGGAATGAAAATTAGAGCACATACATCGGAATTAAAAAAAAAAATTATAAAATTATTTATGTTGTACTGCTAGTACCTAAAAACAATCATTTTCACTACTCAAGATAGCTTTATAATAAACAGGTGAACCAATCAATTTAATAATTTAACTAATTAATCAGTCACTTTTTCTCAAAAAAAAATGCAATGCAAGCAGCAATGCTACAAACAAGTAATAAAAACTAAAAAAAAGTCTTTCACGTAACTAGTAAAAACCTCTACTGACTTGCCTGTTAATACAACGGGACTTATGTTATTTGTGTTATATGAATAATAATAAATAATTGCTTCTTAGACTATAGTATTATGATTTATAGGAAAAGGTACTAGGTGTATGATTTAAAACACAAGCATTTTGTACATATTATGTATTTTTAACTTAATAAGTTAAAAATAATGGTAATGTAAATGTCCAGAGGATTGCATCCTATTTATAAAACACTTCGTAACTAGTTGTAAATTTTGATAGAAAGAAAAAGAAAAATCATGGTTCATGTGGTTTGGAACCTTATACCTTTTTTTTTCTAGAAAACACAAATCTAAGTCTAAGAAACATATTTCAGTAATGTTAAAATGATATTACGGAACTGTCTTTTATTTTATCGTATAACTTTTTACACCAATTTTTGAAATATTTTTTTATTAATAAACTTCATATTTAGCACATCCAACCGACGCCTGTCTGTGTAATTATTACCATCTTTTATAGTAAAATGCTTGATCCATTTCGGCAAAACTAATTACCCTAATAGTCTTGAGGCAAAATACATTTAAAATCGATAAAATATGTTTTCTATATCTTAATGCGCGAATAATCAAGTAAATTGACGAAAGACAATATAGTGAAACATATATTTAAACATAAATACTAGGTAATAGGCATATATATGACATCAAATAAATATATCAGAAAAATAATCATTAATTCCTATATATAGCAAAGTGAAGCTACATTTCTTATCATTCCGGTGTTATTTTCATTCCAGTGAGTTATAACGCCATTTAACTACACCGGAAACACCGGAATGAAAACGGCGGAATGATAAACACAGGATAAAATTAATTAAAAAAAAAAGATGAAGCCACTTATTCTTAAATTAACAAGGTTCTAGATATCAGAAATATATATTACATGTTATATATTAGTTTCAATCGAAACAGATAAAAAATAAAAAAGATATAGCAAACTCCGGAATGATATTATTTTTTCCTCGTATCATGGCCACGATATACTCATGTGTATAGCAGGCCGACGAATTACCGCACCAGGTGTCCTCCTTCGCCGAACACCGCAGCGTAACTGATTCTCGAAGTGCGCAGGAGACGGGGGGCTTACCGAGTCAAACTTCGCAAATAAATCGTTGACAAGCTTGGCCCGCGGTGGTCCGCGGTAATGAAAAAGTAGTTTCTCGGGACAAACAATTTCGCACATTATAAAATGGTTAGGTACACATGAGATTTAAAAGAAGCTATATTTATTGTTGCCTATTTAGCTGATCTTAAAATGAAGCTAAAATATTTTTATTATCATACATAGTTTTCGAGTTAGGCGGCATTATGCAAACCTAACCAGGTTAGGGACAACCCACCTTGATGAGAAATTGGTGCTTTATATATTTTTTAAAATTATTAAATACATTAATATTTAAGTTTTAGCTATTGCCCGAGGTAGTTAACTGGGATGTGTTTCCGAAAAAAAATGGTTAATTATTATTTAAACTTTCCACACCTGCGTTCTCAGTCTTGCCAACAATATTTACTGCTTGGGAAATTGACCCAGGGAGGACCAGTGCCTCAGTAGGCCACTGTCCCACCTATCCGCCACAACGCTCAGGAGACCGTGGCGGCTGGCCTTGCGCAGCGTGGCGTGGAAACCGTTCACGTGCGCGTCCACGAACATGCCGAACGCGCTGCAGCGTCGCGGCAGCCGCAACAGTACCCTGAAGGCGTTGTTGTACTGTACACGCATCGAGTTCATGGCTCGCAGCGTGTACTTTGTCCACAGGCTGCAGGTGTACACCGAAGTACAATATGCTCTAAATAATGTTGTAAACCTACTAAACCTGCGGGCTATCATATTGGCCCTGACGGCCTCGAGCCTTCCGCTCGCGTTCAGATTCAGATATCAGAATTATCACAACAGTCTTCGGTGATCAACTGTCCCAGATATTTAAATGTATAAACCCTCCTTAGTTCCTCACCATTTAAACGAACGGGCGGGACATGAGACGGGCACTTGGTCCCCGCCTTAAAAATCATAAACTCGCTCTTTTTAACGTTATATTGTAAGTTATGTCTTAGGGCATAAGACTCGCATTTTTCAATCAGTATTATTATACCTCCAATCAATGGGCTCAGCAGTACCATGTCGTCAGCATAGCTAATATTATTAAAACAAACCCTATCAATATGACAGCCGACATGTGTACTGCTGAGCTCACCGATCAGCTCATCCATATAGAGATTGAACAGTTTGAGGGAGGTCACTCCCCCCTGCCTTACCCCGCACTCCAAACGATACTCGTCCGACAGCGCGTGACCCCAGCGGACACTATTTCGCTGACCTGCATACCAGCACCTAAATATGCGTATGAGTTCTCTAGGAAATTTAACTTCGTCTAGCTTTTTCCAAAGTAGATCGTAATTCACCAGATCGAAGGCTTTAGAAAGATCTAAAAAACACTCATAAATAAGTAGGTGTTTTCCTGCGAGTATAATAATATTCAACGGCCTGTTTCAGGCATACAATAGCACTTTCGGTAGATAAGTTAACGCGGAAGCCAAACAGTGCGTAATGTAATTTTAGGTATTTGTCTAGTTGTATGCTGAGCAAGCCGTCGAGTACCCTCGCTACAATGAGGGCTATCGTTTTTGTGCTCACCAGTTGGCGCCACGGTCGAGTAAGGTCCAGCTGTCAAAAAATATTATTGGTTATTATGGGCATGAGAACGAAGTTTGCATTTAAATCATGTTTAAAACCTTAAAACCATTACTTAAAAATATCGAACATCCCGCGTTGTAGCGCAGTCCCGTTTTGTTTGGAAAAAAGAAAGAAATAAGTTTCCGAAAGACAAAACTGTCTCAAAGTACTGACAGTCACTTACCCGTAACTCATATTTACCATAATGAAGCCCAGGTATTGAAAAACAGGCACCATATTTTTCCAATTAGATATTAATCCGCGTACCGCAACCACAAAGAGTGACATTTGACATTTCGGGGACCCCACCCTACACTAGCGCCTCTAGCGGCGAATTCATACGCGATAGCCCCCATTGTTGCCAGAGAAATATATATTTAAGTAATTATGCTCTAAATTGGGTATTTGAGACATGTTAAAATTTATTCCATGGTGTGGTTATATAGATAGAAAATCATCTAATTATCACAATAAATAGTAAATTAGAGAAATTAATCAAAATCATAAAAAGGTTACAGATTCGCAAAATGTGTTTTTTTAAAAGTAGGTAGTCTAAATGTAAATTGAAAATTGCCAATAGAATTCTCATGTTCCAATAAAAAAAAAATGTATGGAAACTATGACTATCCTTGAACACAATATTTCAAGACAAAATGGCAAATTACCTACCTACTCGTTTTTCCATACAACAGGATTACGAGGCCATTACCAGTGTACGAGTAAGACGTCACATTTCACTGCCTATCGGTACAGAGCGTTTTCAGTGATCGTCAGCTAAACTGTACTGTTTCCGTCTTTTCTGTTGCTCTAATTGTAGTCCCATACAAATATTTGATCGTCTCTAAAGACTGGTTTGAATGACACCATAAAAATTGAAGTCAAATAGCGAATTGTGTGAAATATTGTGAATATTAAATATTTTATTATTACTGATAATACAATTTTTTTCATGTTTTTTTTGTATATTTTTTTAGTGCGTACAATATATTTTGTACCTAACTGCAGTAGTGTTCTGTATGACAATATCGAAAGGATTTATGAATATAATAATTTAATTAAACTTGGCTTCTGCAGTAGCCTGGATGGCTCGTAATTGACTTAGCTCTATAATAATTCGGGTTTGTGATACACTGTGTATTATGCTCTAAATAATGTTGTACACCTACTAAACCTGCGGGCTATCATATATATATATATATATATATTATGCATATTATTATGATAATAGCAGCGTTTCGCCTACCAATAAAACGCTTATTAAAATACTCACCTTATTCAAAGCTTTTCATAATATTTCACTTCACACCCAACCGTATATCTGCTGTGCTATATATACTTATGAATCATATGAATACATGATACTTATGTGTGTATTGTTTAAGTAAACAGAAAATTAATTATAGATAGGTACTAATTCAAAGTTAGGTAGGTATTAAAATTGCCAACGTAATGTAAATACCTTAATACTCTATTACCAAGTTACATTTTGGAAGAGATCTATCAAAATCAGATCCGATAATACATTGGAGAAGATTATAATTCGCATACAAAACTGAAATATCTAAGTATTTCGTTGGCCCGTGCACGCTCCAATAACAGTTATATTCTCCGAATTTATCAATTTGAGGGATGATTTAAGAGATATAAAGTATCCTATATGTTAATCCAGGCTAAAAACTACGTATACTAAGTTTCATCATAATCCGTTGGGCCATTTTTGCGTGATTGAGTAACAAACATCTAAAAATCCAAATATCCTGACTTTCGCAATTATGAAATAAAGTAGAATGATTTATTTATGATTTCATTATAAATGTATAGTTTTCAGATTGTTCTCTACATTTGTAGTATAAGACGATATTACTTGTCAAATTTCATAGTTCTAGGTCAACGGGAAGTACCCTATAAATTTTGATTCCCTTGAGAGTGTCTAAATATACGTTTTTTGCGGCATAAAAGGTCGTACCTTTTTTTTTACGTTAACTTCGAAGTTTGATTTTTTCAAAGCTTCATGGTACTATAGACCTGAGTATATGATTTAAATTTCAATTCGATACCTCCACGCGTTCCTGAGATAAAGGATCTTGACAGACAGACAGACGTACAGACGGACAACAAAGTGATCCTATAACCTATAAGGGCTCCGTTTTTTTCCGTTTGATGTACGGAAGCTTAAAAACAAACTTATTTTAACACATGCTTGATAGGTTTCTTGCATAAGGTATATTGGGTTATTTTGCATTGCAATCAACCTGAAACTAATACGGTTTTTTTGCATTTCACATTACAATTCCGACGTAATTAATGATTATTCTATTATTCAAAATTCTCTTTATTCGAACGAATTAATTAGATTGTTATCTTTTTCCAAAAATAAAATAGCTCTAAAATGAGGATAACGCAATATCTAATATATAATTCTGCACAGAGAATGTTCAACTCTCGATTTTATTAAGTTTAAAATTGTGAATTTGAAACATCTGCTGCCAAAGCCGATGACGAAAGAGAACGTGGCACGGAAATATACGTAATGGAAGCGACGAGATCTTCGAACACTTGGCGCCGAGCGAAATAACGAAAATACATGTAGCTGCGGCGCGTAACAAATTGGTGAAGCGCCGAAAGATTTAAAGAAATTTACTCGCAAAAGTACCTTTGTGAAGTCGCAACACAAACGAAATACTTACATAGTTCAAGGTTTCATATTATGTTTAGAGTACAATTACAACATTTTCAGCGAGCTATGCCGACCCATTATCGATCGATTGAGTTATGCGGGATGATTAAATAAGTAAGTACCTAATAAGTTTATGCTATTAACTGTTGTTGGAGCGTGCAAGGTTCAACGAAATACTTAGATATTTCAGTTTTGTATGCGAATTATAATCTTCTTCAATGTATTATCGGATCTGATTTTGGTAAATCTCTTCCAAAATGTAACGTGGTAATGGAGTTTTAAGGTATTTGAATTACGTTGGCAGTTTAAATACCTACCTAACTTTGAATTAGTACCTACAATATTTTTCTGATTACTTAAACAATACACACATAAGTATCATGTAATTGTATGATTCATAAGTATATATAGCACAGCATATGACACGATTGGGTGCGAAGTAGAATATTATGAAAAGCTTTGAATAAGGTGTGTATTTTAATAAGCGTTTTATTGGTAGGCAAAACGCTGCTATTATCATAATAATATGCATAATATACAGTGTATTAGGGACCCGAATTATTTTTAGAGCTAAGTCAATTATGGGGCTATCCAGCCTACGGCAGAAGCCAAGTTTAATGAAACAGTTATATTTATAAATCCTTTCGACATTAAGATACAGAACACTACTGCAGTTAGGTACAACATATATTTTAGCACTACAAAATATTAAAAAATATGAAAAAAAACAAATAATAATAATTACATATTTAAAAATTGATAGTATTTCACACAATTGCATACCTATTTGACTACATTTTTTTATGATGTCATTCGAACCAGTTTTTAGAGACGATCAAATGTTTGTACGGGACCAACTACAATTAGAGCAACACAAAAGACGGAAACAGTACAGCTTAGCTGACGAGCACTGAAAATGATTTATACTGATAGGCAGCAGTGAAATGTGACGTCTTACTCGTACACTGGTAATGGCCTAGTAATCCCGTTGTATGGAAAAACGAGTAGGTAATTTGCCATTTTAGTCGTGAAATATTGCGTTTAAGGATAGTCACAGTTGCCATGCAATTTCTTTTTTATTGTAACATGAAAATTCTATTGGCAATTTTCAATTTACATTTGGACTACCTATTAAAAAAACACATTTTTGCGAATCTTTAAAGCCCCATATTTTTTTAAGGTTTTGATTAATTTTTTTTCGTCTCTAAAAACTGGTTCGAATGACATCATAAAAAATGTAGTCAAATAGATATGCAATCGTGTGAAATACTGTCAATTTCAGTGTCACTTAAAGAACAAAATGTGTCAGAAAAATACATTCGAATAATTAAAGAAATATACAAAAGCTGTACAGCAAAGGTTAAATTGGAAAGAATAGGTGAAGAATTCTCGATAAAGAAAGGCGTCCGATAGGGCGACCCTCTATCGCCCAAGTTATTCATTGCTGTCCTGGAAAGTGTTTTTAGGCGTATGAACTGGGAAAACAATGGACTGAATATTAATGGAAGAAGACTCAACCACCTAAGGTTTGCAGACGATCTCATACTGATCATAGATAATCAGAGCTCGGAATAGGTAGTGCCTATTTACCTAAACTTCGCGGGAGGACGTAACTAAGAGTGGTCACAAGCACCAAAAATAATTATTTCTTTTTAGTGAATGCGGGATTTCCCGGGATTTACTGTATTATTCTAGAGGCTTAATACATTTCGCGTTACTTATAAATCTTGTTATATTGCATATTATTTGTTTAATTACCTTGAAATAACATCAAGGATCCCGAAATTTGATACTTTTTAGTTGACTTAGACAGAATTATACTCCTTTCTTCCATGAGAGGGGACCTGTGTCCAGCATTAGGGCGTGTATAGATTGGTGATGAGACAGAACTATGATATGGCAAAGAAGATATCGTACAGATGTATTCTAATTTATTTCTAATATGATGGTATACATGTACTTATATATTAAATAAAACTATTTTTCAACCGATTATATCACGTATAATGAAATTAAAATACATTCCGTGACCACGAATGCTGTAAAAGACTCGAAACGTCGGAATGAATGTCAGAATTTTCTATACGATGTCATAGTTCTGTCTCATCACCAATCTATATACGCCCTAATGCTGGACGCAGGTTCCCTCTCATGGAAAAAAGGAGTATAATTCTGTCTAAGTCAACTAAAAAGTATCAAATTTCGGAATCCTTTTGATTCAATTTGATCCATATTATATTTTTAATGACTGATTGTTATTTCAAGGTAATTAAACAAATAATATGCAATAAAACAAGATTTATAAGTAAAGAGAAATGTATTAAGCCTCTAGAATAATACAGTAAATCCCGGGAAACCCCACACTCAATAAAAAGAAGTAATTATTTTTGGTGGTTGTAACCACTCTTAGTTACGTCCTCCCGCGAAGTTTAGGTAAATAGGCACTACCTATTCCGAGCTCTGTAGATAATCCAACAGAATTGAGACATATGTTAGGGGAACTCGACATAAAGAGCAAACAGGTTGGCCTGTCCATGAACATGTCAAAAACGAAATTAATGACAAATAGCTATGAAGAACAAATAATGATAAATGGAAATATTATCGAGTATGTTAAGGAGTATATTTATCTTACACAGACAATATCACCTTTAGACCAAACAAATAAATAAATAGACAGAAGAATTCAAACGCATGGAGGAAGTTTTGGTCGATGAAAGAGGTTATGAAAGCCAAAGAAATACCTACACGCCAGAAATTTAAGGTTGTTGACATGTGCATAATAAATACCTGTAATAACTTATGGGTGTCAAACTTGGGCACTTACAAAAAGGCACTACCAGAAACTTGCTACTTGCCAAAATCATATCGAAAGAAGCATACTAAATATCAAACTAAAAGACAGAGTGAAGTTGTCCATAATTAAAGCTAAATCAAAAAGCAAAAGAGTCGCTGAAATAGTAAAGGAACAAAAGTGGCGCTGGACAGGCCACATGATTAGACAAAATCTGGACAAATGGACAAAATATATAGTTGAGTGGTATCCAAAAGGAAATAAAAGGAAAAGAGGTAGACCTAATGTTAGATGGTCAGACGACCTTAAAACAACTGGAGGAGGTATTTGGCTGCAAAAGGCAAGGGATCGTGACAAATGGAAAGCTTTGGAAGAGGCCTTTGTCAAGGGACAAGTTGAGGTTGTCGATGGAGAACTAGAGCATTAGATTAGATAAAAGAAATAAAAGTATAAAGTATAATAAAAGTAAAACAATGATGTAAGAACACAAAACTTCAACAATAAAGGCTATTTTTATTTTTATTATTATTATTATTTTATTATTTTTTTTTATAAACAATACAGTATGTGACTGATTGGTCTTATTAGTTGAAAAAACAATTGATTCCTTAGTGATTCAGTAGTTTACTTAAAAACAAGTTTTAATGGTGATTCATTATAACCTGGATAAAGGCTGTCTATGTAGCTATTCCACACATAATTCTGAATGAAAAGTCACACCTTTTTAACTATTAAGCATTTATTTGAGAAACAATGATGTAAGCTCTATGAAGAACACAGAAAATATTTTTATACAGTAGCTGAATAATTGATAAATTGTGACACCTAATGTGATTTGAAGATGAAATAAAAGCGGTTACTCAAAACAAGCTTTTTAATACAAATTAACTACACCATTATACAGCGTCCATTTGTGTTAGTTAACTATAAACTATGGAAGGATCTTCAGGCACCAGTTTTGGTTTATTTTACTTTTGGGAATGTCTTTGCTTGAGTCAGGTTCGGCACGGGCATTGGACAGTGTCAGCTTCTTCCAGTATCTTTCAGTTAAGGTTGATGAGGGTTTGGCACACTTTTTGACCTACCAGAAGAGAAGCAATAGTGTTTGCATCCGCCTGAAAAAAAGTTTCATTAAAAAATAGAAGTAAGTAAACTATATTAAGCCTCGGAGATTAACAAAACATGGGAACTGTAGGAAGTAAGCATGGAACGAATGAGACTCAACACCCAAATCAGGCATTCAGATTTGTGTCTCTTTTTATATGTACGAGGGGCGTTCAAAATATTCTCGGTATTGGAATGAAAACAAACAAGTATGAACAGTTTGATATTTTTTATTTTTCAATATACTCCCCCCCCCTATGTTAATACACTTAAAAGATCGATCAATTATTTTTTTTAATCCCTCATAAAAATATTTTTTATCCTTGGTATAAAAGTGCTCCTCTACTGCCGCCTTCAACGCCTCATCGTCAAAAAATCGATTTCCACGCAGATCCTTTTTGAGATTGGGGAACAAAAAGAAGTCGCTGGGGGCTAAGTCCGGACTATACGGTGGATGAGTTATAGTTCCGAACCCACATTCAGCAATAGCTGCCTTGGCAATATGAGCAGTATGGACAGGGGCGTTGTCATGCAGAAGCAGAATACCTTTAGACAACTTTCCTCGCCTTTTTTCTTTTATTGCGTCCCTTAATTGATGTAGAATATTCGCGTAGTACTGTCCCGTGATATTTACACCTTTTTCTTTATAATCGATCAATAATACTCCTTCACAATCCCAAAATATTGTTGCCATGACCCTGCCAGCGGAAGGGACGACCTTGAACTTCTTGGGATGAGCTGAACCCTTAATGTGCCACTGCATGGACTCCTGTTTACTCTCTGGGTCATAATGATGAACCCAGGTTTCATCTCCAGTAACTATCTTTTGCAGCACCTCATCAGGATTTTCACCACACAGGTCAATAAAATCGGAACAGCAAGCTGCACGCACATCTTTTTGAAGTCGAGTCAGCATTCGCGGAACCCATCTTGCACTGACCTTTGACATATTAAGATGGTCATGGATAATGTCATGTAGGGTACCAATAGAAAGATTGGTTACTTGAGCTATTGATTTTATCTTCACTCGACCATCTTCCAATATAAGGTTTTCCACCTGATCAATATTTTCTTGTGAAGTAGCTACTACAGGCCGGCCAGGTCTAGGGTCATCTTCAATACTCTCCCTGCCACGTTTGAATTCGCTTGACCACTTTTGAATTGTAGATAAAGAAGGAGCAGACTCACGGTAAACACAATCCATTTCCTTTTTTATGGTTTTTTGGTTTTTACCCTGTTTCGTCAAGAATTTTATTACGGAACGATGTTCTAATTTCGTTAACATTGTTAATTCACTCATTGTGTTCGTGTTTGTTCAAAAATTGCAGAAAAACAAAAGAACATCTCGGTTTGAATTATACTTTTTTTTAATGTCAAAGAATGAACCTTACCAGCCAGTAACAAAACAAATTCAAAAAGAGGTTATAAGATATCAATACCGAGAATATTTTGAAGGCCCCTCGTATATAGCGAACATTATCAAAAACGACATAAACCATACACAACTTTCTAGTGAGTGACCCTGTATTTATGACAAGGACAAACATTATGTTGGCAACAAACTAAATTGTTAGGAGGGCCGTCTGTGTAGCCAAGACCAACATGACAGTAGGTATACAAAAGCAAACACCAATAGAAAGAGAGACAGTATACCCCGAGCATCTTTCTGAATGCAACTGTACTCGAATAATGCTAAGAGCATTCAAGAGATGTATTGATGCAGCATTCAAGCAATGATTTAAGAATTACGAATGTGTAATTTATAATGTTACTTACGTTAGTATTTTTAGTCCCCTGATTCTCCATTAAAGCTCCATTGTCCAATTTAGGAAGATAAACCTTCCTCTTCGACTTTTAATTAATTTGTCGATCATATTTGAAAATATTCCTTTAAAGCAGACGGATGATAGGAACCTACGCCAAATCTTAGGACTAGGTAGCGAACCCAGGGCTGTTACTGGGATAACGCTTGGAGGATGATGTTGTTTTAGGAACGAATAGAACATAGACACGAAAGAATAGAAAAAACAGACGGATGTATCGCCTTTAGCGAAAACGAGCAGAGGCAGAGGAGTTAGGTTAAGGCAAACGGTGGGAATGGAATTTATGGAATGGGTTATGGGTGATTTATTGACAGATGACAATTACTAGATGATCAAACGAACTTCTAGAAGTGAAGTTCGATCACTATTATGTGAGTCGCTTCATTCGAAGATATAATTATTAACCAGGTAGTTTCTTTAACTTGCTAGGCAACGTCACACGAATTTTAGAGGAAAAAATAAATATTTTTGTAAACAAGTAAGTCTATTGACTTTTTAGTCCCCCACTCCTAACCCAATGAGTTCCTAACCGCCATATTTTGTCTTCATTCCTTTGGAGTAAGGAGCAAAACTTGTATATGGGAGTTTCAGAAGGCTTCCTTCTGATGTGACTAAGTCACGGGAGGGAGGGTGCTGATTATATCTTCGAATGAAGCGACTCACATAATAGTGATCGAACTTCACTTCTAGAAGTTCGTTTGATCATCTATTATATTTCGTCGCTTCATTCTTCAGATATAATTATTAACCAGGTAGAGTTTTAGAGAAGCAAGTTTTGCTTCTTCGTCATATGTTATTTAATATAAGTTAAAACGCAAGATCGTAATCAACAACTTTTTATTTATTGTAGAAACAAAAAAGGAAATATAAAATCATAGTGATATGTTTCTGATAGGATTAAGTATCAAGTTTGTCAATTAAATATCAATTGAAATCTTTAATTGAACAATCAGTCTGACGTATTACGTCTTAGGCACACAGCTCTTGCAAAGGTATCACTGTTCCTGCTTTCTAGAGGCCTATTATAGAATTTAGAAAAGGTTTGAGATGTAGATGTCCATCCAGCCGCCTTGCGGATAAGGTCTATGGACACACCGGCTACCCGTGCGGCTGACGTGGACGCGTGTCGCGTACTGTGCGCTCCAAACCTGGATACGTCCACGCCCGCCGCATGTAACACCTGGCGTATCCACCGGCTCACAGTCTGACTCGTGGCTGCTCTGTGGGGAGCCTTATATGTCAATAATAGTGCACCATGATCCCTAATTCTCTTATTTTGTGTTACCAAAATATAGTCTTTGAGAGTTAGGGCAGGGCAAATACTTGGATTTTCGTTAAAGTAAGGTAAATTCAATAGTGGCTGCTCACGACCAGGCGCAGATGTCTTGATTAAATCAGGAATTGTAATTTTAATAATATTCTCTGTTATGATAATATTTTCAACCTTTATCAATGAGAGGGTTTGTACACGGTGTGCTGTACAAATGGCAAGTAAGATAACAAGTTTTTTCGTTAGCATTTC
This sequence comes from Epiblema foenella, assembly GCA_963556455.1. Classification (NCBI taxonomy): domain Eukaryota; kingdom Metazoa; phylum Arthropoda; class Insecta; order Lepidoptera; family Tortricidae; genus Epiblema; species Epiblema foenella. Next base: position 17,769,673 of record OY747099.1, on the reverse strand, counting down.
AAGCGAAAGGTCTTTGTTGGGATACCATGATGATACCAGATCAAGAACTACTTGAGGATCCCAAGTATTATTATACTTTGGTAGACTAGGTTTTAACCTGAATGCGCCTTTGAGCAATCTTTTAATACCATCATCAGATCCTATATTAGGCAAGAGGAGACACAAAGCGGACCGATGACTGTTCAATGTTCCATACGCACAGCCTCTATTGAATTCACTTGTTAAAAACTTAATTATAGACGAAACTGACGAGTTTAATGGTTCAAGGCCGTTATTATTGCAAAACTCCCACCAGAGCTTTAGTGACACATTGTATTGTTTCAATGTATTTTCTGAAAGAGAGGCTAACGTTAAGGGAATCGCTTCCGGTGGAACTCCACGGCGGGAGAAGGCCGCACTGATAATATCGCGGCAGCCAGGGTAAGACTGGTGTGCAAGCGATGTGGTCGCCTGCAATGAGATTGAAGTAATGATTTACCCGGATTGAAAAATATAATTTCTGAGGCCATTAACTTTTGCAGCATGGGGAACCAAGGCTGGGAAGGCCAGTACGGAAAAACAAGAACACCGTTTGCTTCGTCATCAATAATTTTTCGAATGCATTTTAGTAATAAACAGAACGGTGGAAATGCATAGAAAAAATGTTCACCCCAGCTGATCGTGAATGCATCAACAGCGAAAGCATCAGGCTCTTGGAACCAAGACACGAATGTATCCACTTTGGCATTGGATCGAGATGCAAAAAGATCAATTTCGGGTTGACCGAAACGTTTGACAATGGTTTGAAAAGCGTGGGTAGACAATTCCCACTCAGTATCGAGATTGGACTTACGAGATGCCTCGTCGGCTCGATTGTCTTTAGTATTAACGTAAGACGCGTACAGGATTATGTTCCGCCTTTCACACCATTGCCAAATTTGCCTACTTAAATCGTTAAGGTAGGGAAATTGAATTCCACCCATACGGTTGATGTAACTGATGGCAGTAGTATTGTCTATTCTTAACAAAATTACGCAATCAGATTCATTTGCCGCAAAGCTCTTTAAACCCAAGAATACCGCCAAAAGTTCTAAATAGTTGATGTGGTGTTCTTTCTCAACCGCTTTCCAATGCCCACCTGTACTATTATTTCCACATACAGAGCCCCAGCCAGTACCTGAGGCATCTGTATAAATTTCCAATTTAAAACTTGATGTTCGCATATGTGACGAAGTCGTAAATATATTGTGATTCCACCAATATAAATCATCTAAGATAGTATCGGGAAGATTTATTTTGGCCTCATAGTTACCATCATGTCGTTGTAGACTAAGAAATTTATGTCTTTCTAATAATTTTGTATAAAGCCAACCATAATTGGTGGCAGGGCAGGCAGAGATAAGAACACCAATTAACTGAGCGTATTCCCGAATAGAGCATCGGGGTAATTTCATGAATTTACTAATTAAGGTGTGAATCTTTTTGCGTTTATCTAGGGGTAAGCTAAGGGTCAAATTTCGTGAATCAAAATTGAATCCTAAAAATTTACAGGTCTGAGAAGGTTGTAGCACACTCTTGTCGCTATTCACGACGAAGCCTAAGCATTCTAGTAAGTTAATAGTGGCATTAATATTATTAACGCAATCATCGTAATCATCTCCTATACAGCAAATGTCATCTAGGTATACGACAGATTTAAATCCCTGTCGTCTTAAATGTGTTACAACCTCTTTCATAATTTTAGTAAACACTTTTGGAGCCACGGACAAACCATACGGCATAGCCGTAAATTCATATAATTGAGTTTCAGTTGAGTCATGAGGTACATATTGAAAACGGAGGTACTTCCGATCTGCCTCGCGTATAGGTATAAGTAAATACGCCTCTTTGAGGTCGATTGTAGCCATGTAACCATTACGTGGTATTAGTTTAGAGGCAGTTCGATAGTCCTCCATTTTGAAATGGGACTTGGCCACAAATTTATTGAAAGACTTTAAGTTCAATATAAACCGGCTAGTGCCGTTGGGTTTTGGCACCAAAAAAGTACTGGAAATGTATTGATCACTCGTGGGCATGCATTTTCTCACGGCTCCTAGGTCAATTAATTTATTGATTTCAATGCCCATTACATTTGAATCTTCAGGCGTTAGCCTAATATTAGGTATCATAGCCTGCGATACAGATTTGTTTAGCGGTATGTCTAAACCGTGTTCAATCCAAGATAGAACAGTAGGGTTACTTGTTATCTTTGACCAATTATGAAAAAAGTGTGTTAACCGGCCGGCGTGTACCTGCGCTACTGATGTGACGCCCGTGGTTTGCTCTGCGCCGGTGGCCGCGTCGAAGCCGCGGTGTTGATGTACGGGCGGCGCGTTGCCGGTGAGGGGTTCGCCTTGCGATTTACTCCGCGCCCCCCCCTGTTCGACGAATAACGGGGAGGACCGGACCAGTTTCCCTGTGAAGTGGAGGCCCGGGTGTTCGTCGCATTTGAAGTGCCAGGCTTTGGTGCACTGTTGTTTTTCTTAATTTGTTGACCTTGTCTCTCGATGGCTTTACTGGCCTTAATCTTTTCAGATAATGTACTGCCAAAAAGGGATTCATCTCGTTCGGCGTCTTGAATCACGTGGAGAAAGTTTCTCTCTAAGCTTGGGGTAATCAATTTAATTCGATCTTTGGTCAAGAAATTATGTGTGTCGGATAGAATACGACATCCATCACTCAAATATTTGAGGGCCTCAACTTTGTTGTCAGTCTTTAACAGTACATCCATGGCTCGACTTACGGCTGCAATACCTTGACCAAGTTGTTGCTGTACAGCAACATATTTTTTATCACGACCCCGTACGACCTCTGATACAGCAGCCGATATCTCGGCGTTTAACTTTGGCGCTTGTAATAATTTACAATTGTTGGGAATTAAATACTCCTTAAGGAGTTTGTCTTTAATATCTTTAGGCATACCCTTCTTTAAAAGAGGTAACCATATACTAGCCAGATTGTCGTGAATACTTGTTCCGTACTCAGGTGTATCGGAAGAAAACTCTCCCAAAGCTGCAAGCAGCGCGGGATCCAGAGGCGGCTGATCAGCGATAGTAGGCGCGGGTTGCGCGAGGGGTTCAGCTTGATCAGGCGTCGGCGCAGCCGGCGCGGCAGGGGCGCCCGGGGCGGCGGCGGGGGTCGGGACGGGGGCCGCGGCCGGTAGCTCCGGTGGCGGGTCGAGACTTTCCGTGATCGGTTGCAGAGAAGGCTCTTGCGGCGCGTCTCCATGAACAGCCGATTGTGTTACTAATACAGGATCATATATGATTTCGTCCACAGGTGATTGATTGTTATCAATCGTAGAGTTTGTTTGCGGGCTTTGAAGGTGATTTTCACCTAAAAAGATAAGTAAACAAACTTTAGATCATCATAGTAGATGGTACAGTATATAGTATTATCACCAGTAATATTGTCTCGCAGACAATATCGTGGTGAACGTGTATATCTATTTATAGATTGCACGTTTTAGTGTTTTATTTTAATCGAAATCAACTCGCAGTTGATCTCGTTGCCGCAGTTAACTCGCAGTTAACCCTAGCGTAATTTTATTTATAAGAGGGTAGTATTGTACATACAATAAAATCCAAATGTACATACTAACGCAACTTCGTTACGAAAGTAGGTCACGATTGATTTGTAATTACATTACACTTTTGCTTTATATTTGAAGGTAAACGAATATTATAAAACATTAAGCGTCTTACCTTGCTCACTATCATCGGACTCATCTGAAGATAGGAGCCTTCGACGTTTGTTTTTCACTGTAGCACTTTCAAGATCTTGAAGTTTTCTTTTATATCGTTCGATTTGTTCACGAGTACTACGCTTTGGCTTTGGCATTTTTCAAAGGTGTGCTCGTTGCCACGCACGAAAAAGGAATGAAGACAAAATATGGCGGTTAGGAACTCATTGGGTTAGGAGTGGGGGACTAAAAAGTCAATAGACTTACTTGTTTACAAAAATATTTATTTTTTCCTCTAAAATTCGTGTGACGTTGCCTAGCAAGTTAAAGAAACTACCTGGTTAATAATTATATCTGAAGAATGAAGCGACGAAATATAATAACCATCGATGATTGACATTGACAACTTTTTTGGGTCTCTATTGTGCTTATGCTTTATCGATTCAGCCACGAGATGTAAACTTACGCGAGGTAGTATCTTATATTTTTAATATTTTTTTTTAAATAAACTAAGCCCTTAATTGCTAAAATATTCAAATTGGTTTTTTAAAATACTCTATATTTTCGAAAAACAAAAAAAAAATGGGGGGTTAAAAATAATGAACAATGCTAATTGCTTACCGGTCGTGATCTAAAGGAAATCTTGCCATTAATTTCGTTTTCTTTCCAATCGACCAATCAATTCGACCGGCACGAAAACCACAAATAACATGCCACGGACTATTTCAGCCTATAGGGTATGCCCTATAGGCTGAAATAGTCCGTGGCATGTTATTTTTAAAAATATAAGATACTACCTCGCGTAAGTTTACATCTCGTGGCTGAATCGATAAAGCATAAGCACAATAGAGACCCAAAAAAGTTGTCAATGTCAATCATCGATGGTTATTATATTTCGTCGCTTCATTCTTCAGATATAATTATTAACCAGGTAGTTTCTTTAACTTGCTAGGCAACGTCACACGAATTTTAGAGGAAAAAATAAATATTTTTGTAAACAAGTAAGTCTATTGACTTTTTAGTCCCCCACTCCTAACCCAATGAGTTCCTAACCGCCATATTTTGTCTTCATTCCTTTTTCGTGCGTGGCAACGAGCACACCTTTGAAAAATGCCAAAGCCAAAGCGTAGTACTCGTGAACAAATCGAACGATATAAAAGAAAACTTCAAGATCTTGAAAGTGCTACAGTGAAAAACAAACGTCGAAGGCTCCTATCTTCAGATGAGTCCGATGATAGTGAGCAAGGTAAGACGCTTAATGTTTTATAATATTCGTTTACCTTCAAATATAAAGCAAAAGTGTAATGTAATTACAAATCAATCGTGACCTACTTTCGTAACGAAGTTGCGTTAGTATGTACATTTGGATTTTATTGTATGTACAATACTACCCTCTTATAAATAAAATTACGCTAGGGTTAACTGCGAGTTAACTGTGGCAACGAGATCAACTGCGAGTTGATTTCGATTAAAATAAAACACTAAAACGTGCAATCTATAAATAGATATACACGTTCACCACGATATTGTCTGCGAGACAATATTACTGGTGATAATACTATATACTGTACCATCTACTATGATGATCTAAAGTTTGTTTACTTATCTTTTTAGGTGAAAATCACCTTCAAAGCCCGCAAACAAACTCTACGATTGATAACAATCAATCACCTGTGGACGAAATCATATATGATCCTGTATTAGTAACACAATCGGCTGTTCATGGAGACGCGCCGCAAGAGCCTTCTCTGCAACCGATCACGGAAAGTCTCGACCCGCCACCGGAGCTACCGGCCGCGGCCCCCGTCCCGACCCCCGCCGCCGCCCCGGGCGCCCCTGCCGCGCCGGCTGCGCCGACGCCTGATCAAGCTGAACCCCTCGCGCAACCCGCGCCTACTATCGCTGATCAGCCGCCTCTGGATCCCGCGCTGCTTGCAGCTTTGGGAGAGTTTTCTTCCGATACACCTGAGTACGGAACAAGTATTCACGACAATCTGGCTAGTATATGGTTACCTCTTTTAAAGAAGGGTATGCCTAAAGATATTAAAGACAAACTCCTTAAGGAGTATTTAATTCCCAACAATTGTAAATTATTACAAGCGCCAAAGTTAAACGCCGAGATATCGGCTGCTGTATCAGAGGTCGTACGGGGTCGTGATAAAAAATATGTTGCTGTACAGCAACAACTTGGTCAAGGTATTGCAGCCGTAAGTCGAGCCATGGATGTACTGTTAAAGACTGACAACAAAGTTGAGGCCCTCAAATATTTGAGTGATGGATGTCGTATTCTATCCGACACACATAATTTCTTGACCAAAGATCGAATTAAATTGATTACCCCAAGCTTAGAGAGAAACTTTCTCCACGTGATTCAAGACGCCGAACGAGATGAATCCCTTTTTGGCAGTACATTATCTGAAAAGATTAAGGCCAGTAAAGCCATCGAGAGACAAGGTCAACAAATTAAGAAAAACAACAGTGCACCAAAGCCTGGCACTTCAAATGCGACGAACACCCGGGCCTCCACTTCACAGGGAAACTGGTCCGGTCCTCCCCGTTATTCGTCGAACAGGGGGGGGCGCGGAGTAAATCGCAAGGCGAACCCCTCACCGGCAACGCGCCGCCCGTACATCAACACCGCGGCTTCGACGCGGCCACCGGCGCAGAGCAAACCACGGGCGTCACATCAGTAGCGCAGGTACACGCCGGCCGGTTAACACACTTTTTTCATAATTGGTCAAAGATAACAAGTAACCCTACTGTTCTATCTTGGATTGAACACGGTTTAGACATACCGCTAAACAAATCTGTATCGCAGGCTATGATACCTAATATTAGGCTAACGCCTGAAGATTCAAATGTAATGGGCATTGAAATCAATAAATTAATTGACCTAGGAGCCGTGAGAAAATGCATGCCCACGAGTGATCAATACATTTCCAGTACTTTTTTGGTGCCAAAACCCAACGGCACTAGCCGGTTTATATTGAACTTAAAGTCTTTCAATAAATTTGTGGCCAAGTCCCATTTCAAAATGGAGGACTATCGAACTGCCTCTAAACTAATACCACGTAATGGTTACATGGCTACAATCGACCTCAAAGAGGCGTATTTACTTATACCTATACGCGAGGCAGATCGGAAGTACCTCCGTTTTCAATATGTACCTCATGACTCAACTGAAACTCAATTATATGAATTTACGGCTATGCCGTATGGTTTGTCCGTGGCTCCAAAAGTGTTTACTAAAATTATGAAAGAGGTTGTAACACATTTAAGACGACAGGGATTTAAATCTGTCGTATACCTAGATGACATTTGCTGTATAGGAGATGATTACGATGATTGCGTTAATAATATTAATGCCACTATTAACTTACTAGAATGCTTAGGCTTCGTCGTGAATAGCGACAAGAGTGTGCTACAACCTTCTCAGACCTGTAAATTTTTAGGATTCAATTTTGATTCACGAAATTTGACCCTTAGCTTACCCCTAGATAAACGCAAAAAGATTCACACCTTAATTAGTAAATTCATGAAATTACCCCGATGCTCTATTCGGGAATACGCTCAGTTAATTGGTGTTCTTATCTCTGCCTGCCCTGCCACCAATTATGGTTGGCTTTATACAAAATTATTAGAAAGACATAAATTTCTTAGTCTACAACGACATGATGGTAACTATGAGGCCAAAATAAATCTTCCCGATACTATCTTAGATGATTTATATTGGTGGAATCACAATATATTTACGACTTCGTCACATATGCGAACATCAAGTTTTAAATTGGAAATTTATACAGATGCCTCAGGTACTGGCTGGGGCTCTGTATGTGGAAATAATAGTACAGGTGGGCATTGGAAAGCGGTTGAGAAAGAACACCACATCAACTATTTAGAACTTTTGGCGGTATTCTTGGGTTTAAAGAGCTTTGCGGCAAATGAATCTGATTGCGTAATTTTGTTAAGAATAGACAATACTACTGCCATCAGTTACATCAACCGTATGGGTGGAATTCAATTTCCCTACCTTAACGATTTATAAAAATAATGAACAATGCTAATTGCTTACCGGTCGTGATCTAAAGGAAATCTTGCCATTAATTTCGTTTTCTTTCCAATCGACCAATCAATTCGACCGGCACGAAAACCACAAATAACATGCCACGGACTATTTCAGCCTATAGGGTATGCCCTATAGGCTGAAATAGTCCGTGGCATGTTGGAAACCACACTGCCTTCTTACTACATGCTTTTTCACTTTAAATTAAGGTTTCTACCATTTATAAATACCAAAATAACAAACTACAAACCACACTACGAACTGATCAACAAAGAAACAATATGGCGATCACTCAAGTTGAACGGAAGTGACCAGAGGTGACATTGACATGTGACTGAGATGGATTAACTGACGGAGCGAGATAGCAGTATCCGTCATTATTTTTTGGCCAAATTCCATACAAAAGTGACATTTTGTAAATTTTGTTCCTAGTTGTGCGAGCCTGGCGACAGACAGTAGTTAATAGAGCCCGCGGGTTGAGTTCACCCTATAGCGAGCCCGCGGGTTGAGTTTACCTTATAGTGATAGACAGTGGTTAATTAGGCCAGCGGGCTGAGGTCATCCTATAGCAACAGACAGTAGTTAATTGAGCCCGCGGGTTGAGTTCACCCTATAGCGATGGACAGTGGTTAATTAGGCCCGCGGGATGAGTTCATCCTATAGCGACAGACAGTAGTTAATTGAGCCCGCGGGTTGAGTTCACCCTAAAGCGATAGACAGTGGTTAAATGAGGCCGCGGGCTGAGTTGACCGAGTTGTCCGAGTCATCCCCAACATAAATTGCTATGCGATTCACTAAGCATCGCACAGCTCACCGGCTTTTACATGGAAACTGTCAAATGTCATTCGACACTTTTTGACAATTTCCATATAAAAACCTCACCCCTCACTCGGTGAGGTGACAGGTGAGAATGAGTCAGTTAGTGAATAATAGCCCAGTAGTGGTCCACTTAGACCGCGGGTTGAGAAGTGTGTGAGCCGAGTTGCCCCCGAAGGGCGCTCAATAAATTGCGGCATCGTGTAAAGCTTCTAAAACAAATATTTAATTGAAGACTTTCTTATAATAAATATTGACATGGTTAGGTTTAACCTTTTGGATGTCACAAACATCTAAAACTGTTGCGTGTTATCGCACTAAGACTACAAGAGGTTGTGGCTGTTCTTGCTTTCAACTAAGCTTCATATTTACACCACACTTTTATGGCAAAGTTGGGATGTAAGAACAATTGTGTACCCTTCATAAGATTCACCCAATTCCACTACGAGTATTAGTTTTATTCTGTGATAGGTACCTACCCAAATACTTGAAACTGTAAGCGCCAAGTGAACCCTAACATGTTTCATTGTCCCTGTACGCTGTGAGGGCTCAGAGCGGTCATTCGTGAATGATCTATGCGAATCTTTATATAGCCATTTAACTACGTTACGTAGGTGCATACGTGTAGAGAACGACACAATTTATGGCCCGCCATTTGTTTTTCCTCTTTTATAGACCTATCATGTCGTCGCACAGCCCCTTTACCTAACGGGATCCTGATGTGCACTCTTGGTTAGAAAGGACAATTTATTTACCTGTTAGAAATAATATTACGCTATCAGTATTACTATGGAATAATAGATTAGATTAGATTAGATTTATTTATTTCTTTCTGAAAATTTACATGGTATTTTATAAAAATGTCAATTGGCAAAATATCATGGATTCACAAAAAGATCGTCAGAGTGTATATGAATTACGAATAATAATAAAATAATAATACAGTCTAACACAAAAGAAGAATATTTTTTTTAAACAATACAAAATAATTCAATAATAATAATATGGTACAATGGCAAATATATAAGATGTAATTAAAATGTCAAAGAAATAATAATAATTCAATAATTACTAGGTTATCCTAGGTATAAACAGTGAGAAGTCAAAAGATAATAATTAATATACAATGCTGGTTATTTTAATCCTAGAATACAATTTATTAATGGCACAATTATATTTCAAAAAATAAAGATTTTTCACTGTATTCTTTTACAGAATACAGCGAATTTAATAATAAAAGTTCCTTAAGCCGGCGCTCAAATATGTCATTGGAGGATTCATTTTTAAGTGTGGCGGGTAGGCGCTCGTACATTGACGGGCCTATTACTCGCGGGCTTTTGTCGAGCAGCGCGAGTCGCCGCCGCACAGGCAGTAGTCGACCCGTCTGACGGGTGATTCTGCCAGGCATATTTGCTCGCTTAAACAAGTGAATGTTTTGACGCGTGAACATTAGTACTTCAAATACGTATAGTGAATAATGAGTCATTATCTTGTACTGTTTAAAGAGTTCTCTACAAGTATTTGACAAGCTGGTTTCATTTATACCATAATGTATATTGTTTAATCCATTATTTACTTTTCACAAAAATGGCCCGAAAAGTTAACGTTACTCGCTACATGTTGGAAGCCGTAAGTTAAAAAAAAAAAAATTGCCTTGTAGGTTGCTCTGCGTACCTTAAATGTTACATATAATATACATTATTGCAGAGGCCGGGAAATAGCAATTTGTGGATAAGTAGATTCTTCGGAGGGAGGTAGGTAGCAAGTTAGCCATCATCAACTTTGCTTGGGCTGCCACTTCTAGAGGCTTACCGTTCAACATTTCTTCATCACTTGTGCTTTGATTGATTTATATTGTGAAATACAAAATGAAACACAGCGACACAGTTTTGCAAATTTCTAGTTTTGTTGAAAAAACAATACTCACACTACTTTCCCGCCATATTTTATTATGTTACTACATTAACCACAAATGTATTTTTCTTACGAAAACCATTTTCTTTATATCATATTAGTTTAACGACATAAATATTATACATTTAAATATAAAAAACAATGAAATTTAGTTAATTTAGGAATTAATATCGAACACTTTTTTTAACGCTTTGAGACACGTTTAAATAACTAGACTTTCAAATTTTGAACTACCTGTTACCTGTCATTTTTCACAGTAAATAAAAAAAATATTTAAAGAAGTCATGTTCTATGTATGTAGGTAAGCCTTTTTTATAACTATTCCAAATTTCAAATCGATAGCACAAGTAGTTCTTGAGATATTTAGCGATATGACAGACAGACAGCCAGATAGACAGACAGACAAAGTGAAACCATAAGGGTTCCTTTTTTACCATTTTGGTACGGAACCCTAAAAACATGCCTACTGGAGGAACTTTCGAATGTTAATATAATATTCCCGGGAATGTGTTTTATATATTTTACTTTACCTACTTGTATTCACTTAAGCTTTGCGCAAAGTTATACGACTATGTAACAAAGTTGTTAATTATCTAAGCTAAGATATACCTTCTTGTACGCAAACTATTACTTCCGTTACAGTTGACTGTTTCGTCAAACATTTTATAACCCTATTAGCGAACTTTGTGATGCAGAACTAAGTTTCAAATCAAAGTAATACTTGTAATACAGATTTAGAGCCGCATTGAATTAGTGCATTGTGCGTTCTTAATTAGGGTTCTGTACCAAAAAGATAAAAAAGGAAACTTTATGGTTTCACTTCGTCTGTCTGTATGTCACATCTCAAGAACTACGTATGCTAATGAATTAAAATTTGGAATACTTGTTCATTTTTTGTGAAAAAGGACCGATACAAGGTGATATTCAAAGTTTAGTGATTGTGTCAAGTGGAGTGAGTTGCACATTCTGAAACAGTTTTTATTTTCTTTATGATCGTTAAATTTCGATTTATGACGGACAATGTAATACAAACCATACTACCTTTATCTCTGAAGTTTACAAGAAAAAAAATATGAATTTATTAGGTACGTAACGTTAGTATTACATCTAAATATTACACGAAAAACATAACTAAGTACATCTCTGTCTATCTTTTTTATCATCAAAAACATTTCTATATTATGTTTACAATTTAATACTCATATGATTTTAGTAACTTTCAAATAAATCGCTTCGCTCAAATTAGTAACAAAATTCGCCGATAGACGGCGCTGTACCCATAGCGTTCAATTTCTGTACCAAATAACTATTGTTATACAAGGGTGCAAAGTTGTATTTTAACCGCGAGTGTGGAATTGAAACATGAGTTATCGAATGGATTCTAGGGTTGAACTGGAAGCTAGCGAATGGATTCTATGGTTCGTAAAAATATAATCCTGAGCGTACGAAGTGTCAGGACGAGATGTAAAATAACTTGTCCTGTCTGGATTGACCTTTACATGTTATTATGTTTAAAAAAGTAACCATGTAATAACAAGTTCGGTTTTAAATAATCTTTGCATTCTTTTGGATACAATGCAGTTTTATTGCTATCTGTTTTTAAATAATAGAGTTAGTGAGGTGAAAATAACAATTGAATCTATTACCTCCGTTACATTATGTAGTTTAATAGTATAATTAAAGTATAGGCACTAGTTTAATCGAAAATAGTAGGTTTATAAATATAGGAATCTACCGGTAAAAAAAAATATCATTAGATACACAGTGGAATCAAAATCAAACATTTATTCTGCAAATAAGGCACAAGGCCTGTTACATGTCACAATATTAATTTACAGTTCAAGAAAGAATAATAATTTCGAGTTTACAATTATAACAAAATTAATGTCATACAGTGAAGATAAACTTGCAAAGTTATCTATTACAAATAAGTAAAGTTAGAGATGTATAAGGTCTCAAGATTAAACAAGGATCTACTGAATGGATCTATTTAATGAGATAGATAGGCTATTTGCTAGGAAGGGCCATACCTAATGCTTGCGACATTTCTCTGTTTAATGGCCATGGATGATAGCTTTTGTACCAAACCACTACCTTTTACTTTTTTACTTTTGTACCAGGCACTAGGCCCGTGCACCAGCCCCCGCTCTTTAGGGATGGCACAACTGAATCTATTTAGTGTCATGTTTGCTGTATTTCATTTAAAACATAGCTGTAAACGGTATGAAAAAAAAAAATGTGCGTAATATAATACATTGTAGCTCAGTATGATTTCGTTTTATGACGTTATACGAGAAGTTCGATGAAAATACATTATTTGTGCGCCGTTGTTCAAGCTAATTGCAACAAGATATTGTTACCCTCTTATGCTATTAACTTTTTACACAATCATAAGATTTTTAAGCTGTTTTCTTAAAGACTGTGTGAGATGCGAAGTATTTCACTAGGGTGAGATGGTATTATACGGTAACTGAGGTATGACTCTGGCCTTTTATTGGCCGGAGTAAAAAGTTGTAAGTAACATTCCGTGTTGCTAGGCAGTGCGCGAGGGTTCGCTAAAATTTGTTAATTAAAACAAGCGCTCTAAAACATTTCCGCATAAGCCAGCTACTAACTGCTTATGTTATTAAGTTATACCCGCAAAAGTTTAGACAAGCTTTACAGTTGCTGCCATTTTGTTACCTTTGGACAAACTTGTGTTGAAACACGAAGGAAGTCTGAGTTTAGAAATTCTGAGAGTTAAAAAAATATATTTATGACATCAGTTAAATATTATTAATAAAAACGATCGTGTTTTGTTTTGTCAAAGTTGTGACGTAGCAGAATAAGGGAATAAAATGCCCTTTAATATTATTACCTGGTTTTTTTTCTGTACTTCAACAACTTAGTAGTGTAATAAAATTATGCCACGTTGAAAAAATCCCAATGGTTGCTCAGAACAAATTGAATTATTAAAATATGACTTACTCCAAATTTGAATATACTTACCATTCTTTTCCCATTTTTGTTAGTTAGATCACATATATACAAAATAACAAGGAACAAAATATAAATACATCTGCTAAAATTTTTAATAATAAATTAAAAATTTTAGTCATACTATACGACCACATTAATCATTGTGAGATCTATGAATCTGTTTGGTTTTAGTCCTATAGTTAACGTTTAGATCTAGTTTTGTACATCTTGTTAGTCTGTAAATCACACTCAGCACAGCCTAGTTTTGTGTACAACGCATTGACCTTTTTATATGATTATTTTACTTTTATATCTGTCATGGAATAAAATACACATAATTCTTAAAAAAGGTGATTTTATTAAAACTATATCCTTAAGAGAAATTCAAGCACAGAGGCCTAGGTACAGTTATATGAGGAAGAACATTTTGTGTCTGATGATATTAAGTATTTGTAAAAACTTTTTTGGTAAATAAATGTAATGAAAAGAATAGAAAAACGTTTATTCATGACGTTTACAAAATAAATATAACAAGTGCCTATACAGAATTGTAATTTAAAAGGCCACCACTTAGCTTTAATGTCAAGGAATTAGCGATTATCTTGATATCTTTCAAGAGAGCGCTCCAACACGCTTCACACACACATATTTAAATCCTACTATGCTAAATAAACCAAGCTTAAAGAGTTCAAATATTGCACTTTTGGTAATGTTATAAGTTACCGCTCAATACCCCATGGTTAATTACGAGAGATAAGGTTCTAAGGCAGTGCTGACCGTGTTAAAAAGTTAGTCCCCCGAGAGTGTTCGCTTCAGGTTACTATTAAATATTACACACGCTATTGTGTACTAACTACCCTTTTATTAAGGTCTAATCAACACAATGGCCGGAGATAATGTTGGTATTGGGTTAAATATTTATCCGAAATCCCAATATTCCGCTTACAGTTTTTGACTCGATATTGATACGAAACCATCGAAATATAATATATTTAATATATTTCGATGTACGGAATTGGTGTAACGTTCCATGCTCGGATTCGTTGTATAGGTATTACAACTTGTAAAATTTATGATGGGTTTGTCTTAAGATCAAGGCATAGTAACTCAAATGTTATTGTCCTAAAATATTCGTAAAGTAAATAAATTATATAAACGCAGCTGGGTTCAGAGCCATTACTTGAAAATACTTAGTAGAGTTTTTCCGAGCTGCGTCCAGGAAGATATCAAGGCCGAAGTACACATCACCGAAAACGTTTCTTCTTTCGGACTCCTATTTTATAGGGTTCCGGAGTAAATAAGAGTAACCCATAGTTTCGTATCAATATATCTGAGTCTGTCCGTTCGTTCGCGGCTTAGCTCAGTGACCATTCCTATACCTTGCTTTTAGCATTAGAAAGAAGAAGGTACCAAATAGTTTTTTATGTACCTATGTTTCCACGAATAAATAATTTGATTGATTGATTCATTGATAAATTTAAATTAGGATTAGGTTCATTCGTCTAAAAGTTGTTCAATAAAATACCAATAGAAGCATTGTAAGCAGTCGGTTCGGTATTTAAAACCGGCCAAGTGCGTGTCGGACCACGCACAATGAAGGGTTCCGTACCAACACCTACTAGTCCACATTTAAAATCACTATCCAATACATTGAATCAAATAACTTAACCAAAATTACAGTTAAATCAACCTATCTCAAAAACTATAAGAGATACTTTGATCAAACCAAAAATCGTTGAAAGAGTTAATTAGCATGCATCACCTCTATTTTTTTTAGAATTTTATACCCCGTAGTTATAAAAATAGAGGGGGGGGGGACATACTTTTTACGACTTTGAGAGCTGATATCTTTAAAACCGTTCACTTTAAGAAAAATGTTTTTTAGAAAACTTTATATCATTTTAAAAGACCTTTCCATTGATACCCCACACGGGTATGTACATCGAAAAAAAAATTTTCATCCCTCAGTTACATGTATGGGGGGCCCCACCCCCAATTCTTTTTTTTACTATTTAGTGTCATAATTTTGTAGCGGTTCATACAACACATATTCCCATCAAATTTCATCACTGTAGTACTTATAGTTTCCGAGTAAATCGGCTGTGACAGACGGACAGACGGACAGACGGACAGACGGACAGACGGACATGACGAAACTATAAGGGTTCCGTTTTTGCCATTTTGGCTACGGAACCCTAAAAAGTAATTCACTATCAAAAATAAAATCACCATCTGTCACTTATTCGGATGTTACGTCCAAATAATGCGAATTCAATGTGTATGTGCTTACGACCACTGCTTCTTTATTTAACCAATTTCTAAAAAAACAAACAAGGTATAGGCACCTAGTAGAAAGCTGTAATCTGGCATGAATATACAAATCAATCACGCTATCAAAGTGATAAAATAAAATAAAAGTAAAAAACCACTTTTTCTTCAGAACATCAACAGCTGTGCAATCCAAAAAAATACAGGCCTCAAAAGAACGGACCGACAGAAGGACGATGGATGTTTATAAATAATAGGCTCCCAGTCTGGTAGGTTCTCATCTATACGGAACCCTAATACGTACCTTAAAATGGCTTAAAGTGTTTACTGAAGTGTTCCTGGAAATTGTTTCCACGAATAAAGACGTTCTCCGTAATAGGCTCTCAGCTAAACAGAACAAAGACCACTCCACCCACTACGCTGTTGCGTTTCCTATACAAATATTATCTTTCCGTCAAATAAGTTGGCGGTATTTGCTGTGTCAAGTAGATTACGTCGTCCAATACGTACGAAACACAGACATTCAAGTTTACGACTTCATTTTTCCAGAATATATTTAATTAAAATATAAATGTGAACACAGCAAGGGTAATGGCGTCTAATAAGCTTTCGGGCGACAATGGCGTGGCCAAACTCGTACAGTACCTATAGAAGAAAGGGACTAGGAAAAATGAATTTATGAATGATATTTCGCGTTAGCGTAACATCACGGCATCCGACTGACTGAATTAGCTCCATTATCCTTCTGAGGCTGTGTGACGGTTATTAGTTCTTTATGTCGACAGAAACAACATTCTGTATTATAACGTTTTAGTATATTGTACGTGTTTTTGTTTTATCTTTTTATGTTCTGTAACATCACAATTTTAAAAGTTTCTGACAACCAGGATCTATAAATTGCTAGTACTACAAGGACTATATAACTATGTGATTTATATAACCTACACTTAAATGTATGGATAACCAGTGCCTGCTGCTGGTCCAGTGCTGCTGTCCCAATGCATCAGCCATAAAGTTCAGAATATTGGATGCAGGCAGTTATATAATTATTTATAAGTTAACTGATACATTAATACATGTGTAAGAAGAATGTGAAAACATCGGTTCCTAGATCGCACTCGGAAGGTTCTCTGGTGGGCTAATAGCACATCTTGCCGCCAAGTCGTATTTCGCGCGACTCCAGCGATTCCTGTCTCGCTCGATCTGTACGAATTAGAAAGAGGAGGGTAGATTTTTCTCTACTCGCGTCGCGTCGCAGCGGCAGTTGTGCTAGCCCCGTTGTGGCTGCTTTAATATTTGTGTACAGACAGCGGAGTCCTCATGACCAAACTCCGGCTTGACGGGAGCAATTCTGTAATGACGTTTATATGCGTATATAACTATATAGTGCGAGTACAAAATTAAACTAATTTTATATGTTGATTTCGATAAAATGACCTACCACCATTATGTAATTTTCAGATATTATACAAATTACAACACAAATAATGGTATGTTCGATGAAATACGTTATTTAATATTTTATATAATTTTCGTAATATACAATCAACATATTCTTTATATGTACTTATCCACGAAAATAAATAACCTCTTGGGAGGCGTTTTTAACCGGCTTCTAAAAGCAAAAATGAGGACGGTCTCAATTCGTGGAAATACTAAGGAATATTGTTGCACTGAATTGTTATTCAATGTAATTTCAAAGGTTGTCAAAATGACTCAAGTCAAGAGTCAATGTCAGATATCGGTTGTTTATAGTTGCAATAAGTATAAGCAAAGTGGGTTTGCAAATTTTATGATGATTGAAAATTGCTTATTAACGATGGCGATAATACTTTGTCGATATTTAATTAATCACTAGAACTGGTCAATTCGGGGTTTGCTCATGATACGGCAACAACAAATAAATTGCAGTTGAAGTAAGAACTTCTTTCTTTCGTGTAAGTCGGTTGAAAATTAATAACAATTTAGAATAATTTGTTGACAAGGAATTATTATAGCTAATGTTACAGTGTGCTTACACAGGAATCTACATATTGCATTAATTGCAACGCAACATACACAAACTAGTCAACTCCCTCTATTCCTCAAATCTTCAAATAGATAAGAAAACTTTATAGTGCAACTACACTAACAATACCTACTCGTAACTCGTGACTTAACTCAATCCGGGATGTAAAAATAATTTATTTACGTGTCTGCTTAATACAATAGTGTTTATGTAGGGATTTTCCAAAGGATATACAGCGGGTATTACGTGTGTACGATACTCAGTTTTCCGCTTCGGGTCTCCCTTTAAGAATGCAAGACAACTTGAAGTCTTACAAAACAACTTGATGCTCGCTTCAGGCCTCTCCAACGCGGGTAATAAATCAGATTTTACTCGGGTGTCGCTTTAACGTCTTATTTAACGGCTGTCATCCACATTTAAAACCTTTGGTTCGCGGAAATTTCAAACTTGGTTACATTACATATACTTATTTTACTTCAAGTTGGGGTAACCTCGAAAATAGGGGTACCTAAAGTGGAAAATCGCAATTTCATTGAAACATTTCTTAGAAATTACTCCACGTATTTTCGAAATTCCCTGCTCCATAAAAAATATGTACCAAATATTTTATTTTCATATTTATGCATTTAGTTTCAAAATCCAGTTCAGCAATATTTTTAAACAGTTTTCAAAAAGCGTTGATATATATGTAGGTACCTATATTGATCAACGCTTATACTTAGATCATGACTTTCGAGCCCAAACACGAACATACTCTCCACTCGTCCAAAAATATATCGAAAATACTCCAATGCTCATTACAGTTAAAAAAACCGGCCAAGTGCGAGTCGGACTCGCGCACGAAGGGTTATAAGAACTGCAAACAAATCACGTAAGTTGTATGGGAGCCCCCCTAAATATTTACTTTATTCTGTTTTTTAGTATTTGTTGTTATAGCGGCAATAAAAATACATTAGGAATATTTTAAAATTTCAACTGTCTAAGTATCACGGTTCACGAGATACAGCTAGGTGACAGACGGACGGACAGCGAAGTCTTAGTAATAGGGTCCCATTTTACCCTTTGGGTACGGAACCCTAGAAAATGAATACTCATTTCAGTTTCAGTTTTTGATGCAATGGCTATACAGCCATCAATAACTATTATACCATGTGTCCCTAAAACCATAGTCGGAAAAAGTGATTCCTGATTACATCTCCGTTTTCACCCTGTTTAAATAGGTATAATATTTCATATTTTAAAAAGTTTGGCATGAACTAAAAACTGGATGCCGCCATAGGAAGTCCGCCTTTCAGCGAATGGACGTGCGAAGCTTTTATTTTGTTCACGGTATTGTTACAAGAATACCGAGCTTGGAGTCGAGAGTGGCTCTGAATGTTAATCAAGCGATGAAGGGAAAGGACCGTGTCCATCAGTATTCATGTCATAACTACGTCACCCTCGCAACTCTTTTAGCGCCAGGCGTCCGCGTCCGTGCCCCGCCTCCGCTTTGATGATAATGTTGTATACCTACTACATAGTTAACGAACTGTCAGACCATTTTCTATAGGTATTATGGAAGAGAACTTGTTTCCAGTAATTCACAATTTAATAAAACTGTGTCAAGTTGAGTGAAATAGAGTACGTGAACCTCGTAGACTTTAAATTAAACAGCTACGCAGCTTGGCTCGACTTTGCCGATACATGAAATTAAATAATTATACTTACTTATTTTAGTCACGGGTGGGAAACGAAATAGTACATTGCGCAGTAAGAAGTCAAAAACAAGACTACTTACAAAAGTCGGAAGTTTTACGAAAATTAGAAGGCTTTTAATGACATGAGATAGTAATTCCCTTACTACCCGTGATACACTCACAATGTTTTTCATCACATTTTGCGAGTAAATGAATGTATATATGTAATGTAAGTATAATACATTGTCAACTTTTTCAATAGAGACTTCAAAAACTATGACAAAATACGTTTAGAAACTCGAAAGCCAATACAACCAAATTTTCAATATAAAATTCACTGTCATAATCGCAAAGTACACTGAAACAGTTTTAATACTAAAATAATGCGTTCAAAATAGCTTAACCGATTTAATTATCTACTATTTGTAGAAGTTTCGAAAATATAAAAATAACATGTTTGATTTAAAACCTCTTTAGTGTGGAATGACATACAATGCGAGTGAAAGTTATACTTTTAAATTATAGTCCCCGGCGGATAAGAAGTGTTGTCATTTTCATAACCTAAAAGCGGCCTGTGTTATAAAATGTATGGAAATGACAGGTGTTAGGATTGACTTCTTATCTGCCGGAGACAGTACCAAAGAGTATAATAAGTATGTTGGGAAAAGAGAGCTATCTTGCGAGTTCACTTGGAAACACGTCTACACCAGCGCCGCAAGTAGATCTTGTCCGTACTAATTTTGCGTATGTGTGCGTGCACACACACATGCACATATGTATGCACTATTCGCACCACTTTTTTATTTATTAGGTACATTATAAACTGCTATATGAATTACGCGAGATCTAAGCTCCTTACAAAAACAGAACGGTCATTACTCTTATACATTATCTAGTAAAACTGTTAACATTGGCAGTTTTTTTAATGAAATATTCTGCAAGTAGGACGTAATAGTTGTAAATGTTATTAATTATTTATTTGCTGCCATTTTCACCCTCATCTTTTTGATCTTTGCTAGAAGAATGCGTGCTTCTGTAAGTTTGTGAAGACACCTGAAACACATAAAATCGTTGAATATCTCACAGCGTTTTATTTGAAATTGCTATTAAATATCATGATTATGGTTAACTATATAATCCAGAGTTAAATAAGTAGGTGAATGAATGATTTATGTTTTTAAAAATGTACATAAGTTATAATGTAAATATTACTTTTAACACGTTCAACGTCCGTGACCCTGATAAGGGTTACTGCAAGCCTCTTTTGCAAAGCCGTTTACAATTGGGATTCGAACAATGAAAGTGTTATTTTTATTAAAAAGTTATGTTAAAAAACAAACGAGGTTCTCAATAGACAGCAGGGATCAACGACTTAATGTGCCTTCCAAAGGACGAGGGTGTTCTGTTTAAAACCACTCACAGCGGTCACCCATCCAAGAACTGACCTCAGCCGACGTTGCTTAACCTCACATATCTCACGCAGTACGCGGGTGCCGCTGGGCCACAAGCGCTCCAACTTTTTTGTCAAGGAGTTAAAGAATTTTCAGATATATTTGAGTACTCCGATGTTACGACTTATATGATGATGAGGTATCATTATAATAATAAATTAATAATAATAATAAATTTATTTATTCAACCACAATTGTTTTTCATTACAAAATAGCTGTTGATGCCTCTTTTTAAGTATGTAATACCTGTGTTAAGAGGCATCGCTCTTCCTTAGTGTATACAATGCAATTGTAAAGAATAAAACAAAATAATAATAATAAAGTAGACTATAACTCAACATATATGGGACGAAAGAAATAAATGAACACTTCAGTAAAAACGTTTTAGACACTTTCTGTGTCTATTTAGCTAAGAACTAGTAACATAACTATAATTATGAGGTACTTAATATCTTATTAAAGTAATAAATGCATGAGTGATGGTATGAAAGCGTGATTGTTTTATACATATTTATTTTAAAGCAGATTTTCTATTTCATTGTAGCTTTTTAGGTTTAACCACTTTGATATCGAGTTTTTACACTCATTATATAAGAGGTGATGAATGTCGATTTGTTTATTTAAGAAATTATACAATTTAGCTGATTTAAAAATGCCTGCTTACAAAGGTTGTGTTTATTGATATAGTTGGAATTATATTATCTTTTCTTGTTTGGTTTCGTGTGATACAGATGTATGGCGTAGATTTGTGCACTCTTAGAGCCGCAGATACAATGTATAGCTTTCAGACAGATAAGACATCTGCAAGCTGATACAGGTCCTGAGTGGGGTATCTAAATGGTTTAAAATGCATGACCTTTAAAAGTGATCTCTGGGCTCTTTCAAGTTCTAATAATTTGGTTTTTGTTGCTGCTCCTCAAATCGGTATGCAGTATGTTAGTATTGACTGTACCAGAGTTACGTATATTTGCTTAACCCTTAAATGCATGATTTTTTTTTTCCAATTCAAAAAAAAAATGTGGATACCTAATGGCGTAAAAAATACGAGAAAAATACGAAAAAAAATCTAAAGACATATTTTGGGTGAATTTTGTACTACTATCCAAAATGTGGATACATCCTACATTATGCACTCCCCGCAAAATCAAATACCCCACACGGTCTATGACAGATCTAAAATCCGCAATGTTTGTAGGTACGAATTAAACATTTACGAAAATATGTGCTTGTAATATACGTAATTAATATAATAACACGTCGTTTCCCTTAAATGATGCACTCCCATGCAACCAAAACCAGGTTTCGCGTTTTTTAAAAGCTTTTATTTAACTTGCACTGTAACTATGTATGTAAATATTTAAATATGTACCTATATTTGTTCGGGTGGAATCTTGCAACTCAATTTTGAGGCAGATATCTTTAACCAATTGAGCTGAAATTTTGCACACGTGTGTATATCACGTGACAATCCAATATTATGATGACACAGAGCTGATCTGATGATGGAGCAAGAAGGAGGGCATAGGAACTCTGTAATGAAACCCATCGTTTTAGGGTTTTTTAGAAACGGCACGGTGAGCAGTTGATGACTGTTGAAAGAAATAATTCCTTACTTTAGTTGTTTATCTAAGTAATAACAAATATGAAATAAAATAACCTAGTAAAAATATCAAAATAATGTTAGAGTTAAATTTGTCAACCAGAATAACTTCGATAGTGTCGATAGTAATTGCAAAGTGCCGGGAGTGCATAATGTAGGCTAGATCCTACAAGATCAAATATGTAAATATTCTTTACTTTCTGGCTGAGACCTTAATTAAAGTTTGTAAAAGTAAAATCGTTATGAAATGAGTTACAGAATTGTAATAGAAAATAATTACTTACTTAGTTAAAAACCACTAAACACAGTCGAAGAAAACCTTCAATATTCAACTTTTTCTAAATTGCCGCCATTTGGGTTAAAAACATTTATAACTTTTTTTATATTCAGTTTTGCCAACAAATCGTTAATAAATGTGATAATGCGTTAGTTTTTCTTGCAAAATCATACAAGAACATAATACATACATTATCTAGATTTCAAACACTAACCATGTTTTGGTTATGTAGGATGCATCCTACACCATGCATTTAAGGGTTAAGAAGCTTTGGAGTGGCGATATGCCTTAGATTTTTAAAGATCCATATAAGTTATAAAATAAATAAATAATATCAAATCACTCAATAGTTAAGCTGTTTGCGAAATTTACTTACCTAAGTGATCGCACCCGAAGACCCAAAACCTTTTTTTCCCGGAATACTCATTTTCACGAGTAACCACAACAACAAAAATGTCTAAAAAACTAGGTCATGAAAAGCGGTAACAGTTCTAATACAAAACAAATTATATTAATCCTAACAAATAACAATAGCAAAAAACTCAAATAAGACAAAGTAACGATAGCGAAAACAAACATAATTAACAGAAATCATCGCAGTCGTAACTGTAATATGAAATTTACGCTCGTACGAGTATCGTAACACAAGAAAAGAAATTCAAATTACCCACATTATGACACTCGTGACACATGTACGCCAATTCAATAAACGTTTCTTTTCACGACGATAAATAATGTCAATCTTGTGGGAATGTGCCATTACCAAAAATAATTGTATTATAATTATATATTATCTCTAAATTAAAAATTGAAAAATAACAGTTGGGCCATGATTCAAGGACAATTTGAAATATTATTTGCTTGAAACGAAATGTTATATTAAATTGTTATTGCCGTGACGGCGAAATCTAGCGGTGGTAAGTATAATTAGCAAGCAAGTAAGAAATGTCGGACAGGATGTAAAAGATGTTGCTACCTTCCTTTTATATAATGGGTGCGTTCTAAGTTTCCGGCCCCTGGACAGTACACCTATTACTTGAGTATACTACAAATCCATTACTCGCGTTTCATCCTGGGTGTTGTAGAGTCGACAATTGCTAGAAGTAGAACTTAAATTTTTCTTTTTTTTATAAGAATATGCGTGAGGTATGTATTCGTTATTTCAATGTATGTAGGTGGGTCTAAATTGTATAATATCTCATGTTGTATTATTATAATAGTTTCCGCGTCAAAAAAAGCTCACTGAGGCTGTAAAGTCAAAATTAAAGAATCCTTATATAGGAAAACCAGTTAGGTGAAATACTTTCACGGAATCTTCATAAAAATCGGAATGCAAATAGTTTAAAGTTGGCTCCATTTCCCCGGTGCGCATCACTACATATTCCAAAGTGAGCAGGGACGGCGTGGCGGGCGGAGCGACGCGACAGCGACAGCAAAGATTTGTTGTTGCTGCGACAACCCCGACAACCGTACACGTTATCGTGTGCGACAATTATGTATGGTTCACATCCCCGACAATGAGACCGGCAAATGTGAAAACTTTTATGCGGTAAGTACCTATATACTTTCTACTAATTTTGTCTGGAATAAGAACGCAAAGTATATTATCATTTAAATATTGAGTTCTGTTATCTCTTCTTCAAAGAATACATTTGTATTTGGGCAATGTACGTGTCTTTCTTTTATTTAATTGTCGTAGCTCGTGGCTTCTGACTACAAAGCATCTGTCTATATTGCGATATTAAGGTTTTAGCCTTATTTGAGATGAAATGGGTAAATTAATACATACTTTGTATGACATTGCAAATATACAAATATTGCTTTTTTCATATAGTATACAGGATTCATGAAGAACTTCTTACAGCCTATTTAGTTTTAAATTGCTAGTTGCTTTTGCTTTCCTGCTTGGTTCTACCGATGAAAAGCTGGTTTTATTTAGAAAAGACCGATGCAAGAATTCTTCAGCCCCAGGTCACACCAAGGTCTGTACCAAGAGCTGGTAGGTAGTGACACTAATGACTGTAATAAACTTGTATTCTTCGATAGTAGTAGGAAATTAAAAAAAAAATATTAGGATAAATAGGCATATTCCGCATACACAAAAGCTTATTAGTGGTAAAGCATGTATCAAAAAATATTCCAAATTAAATTTAGCATTGATTGTGATGAAAAATAGGGTCGAACCATGTTATTAAAAATTAGAAAGTAAGAAACTACATTCACAGAAAATGCAGAATGAATTAAATAGCTTAAAAGACAAGCTTGAAGTTACCAATTTATTGTATGCATCTACTCAAAAAGAGTGCAAGGAGCATGCCCAGGCATTCACAAAGTTGCTGGCGGAATGTAAAAAAAATGAGGAGCGCTTTAACTCTAATAAATAGTAATTTTTGTTGTTGTGGCCATATTACACCAACAGCTGTTGTGCAAGGACATGGCTCTTGGAACACCGGCTGCTGTACTGCCTGTTATAGTATACCAAAACATGCTGCAAATGGTGTTAAAAGCGTGAAAATCGGAACGATTGATCTGTAGGACATATGAATCAATTTGATCATGTCCTACGGGTCAAATAGGTCAAACAAACAAAAAAGGAGAGGAATTATTTTTTTAGGGAAAAAAAGAATTGTTCTGAAACCTATCGGGTATCAACTGAAAGGGCTTTCTGACCCGGTGCCGATGCCGGTATGAATATATCATATCATTTAATTCATTTTAGTCACTTTTTTAAAATAAATATAATAATCTTAGTTTGGGCTCCTCCAGATACGATACTGTTGAATTTTTTTTTGTAAAATATACCTCAAACGATACCTAATATCCTACCTAATATATCTAACCCCAAGAAAGCAATTTTAAAAATATTAACATCCAATTTTTTTTTTCTTTATTACAAACTGTGATAATGCCCCTAAAGGAACTACACATTGTAAATGCCAATTGGTTTACCAACAATAAACGGTGAAAATTGTACTCAAATAAACAATAAAACCCAGGAACTTACCAGCGATGAGCGATCTCTTATACAGACGAATTCCCGAAAGAAAATGAAAACAGGAGTTATAAGGAGGCCAAAAAGCAATCCGTATTCATTTTTCGGATGATTTAGGCGCGGACCTGGCACAGCGTGTTATGAACAAGGACCCCGCACTTTGTGTTTCGAACATTAGTAAACCGATTAATGCATGGTCAGAACACATCATGAAAAGTGTCTCACAGTATTCAAATGATATATCAGAAAATGATACTGTTGTTTGTACTCCCCTTAAGAAATTTTGTAAAAAATCAAAATAATTATATAAAAGTGTTGACTGACATAGTGCGGAGTCCGAACAGAAAATTCAATGTTATTGTTAGTAGTTTATTATACGGTGGGATAAATAATGCGGAAATAAATACGCAATCAATAACCGATTGAATCAATTAGCTAAATACAAACGAATGTATAAAATTCTTGGACACATGTAACAAATTTTCATGCAGTTTTCTTTAGAACACAATTGTAATAGTACATTATTGCCGTGGCCGGGAAGGAGTCAATTGCAGGCTGAGTATTTGTTTAAACGGACGAGCTTGCGAGTCCGTTTAATTATAATACGAAGCTTGCAATTGCCATTCCGGCCGAGGCTAATATAGTGCTTTTCTCAAAAATGGGGAAATAAAAAAGAGTAAAATTAAAGTTAAGTTTTATTATGTACAATCTGAGGATACCGCAAATTACTTAAAATTAATCGTCATATTGGACATAGTGCAGTCCTTATATAATTAAATAAGCTAAAAATATGCTTTCTGAAAAGTTGGAGACATTCTACTTTCTTGGAAACAAATTATTGATTACTAAATTCGCTTTATCCCTCTATTCCTTAGGCGTACACTCCATTTCTTCGACACTTGAACTCATATTATTTATTTAATAACTTTAAATATCGTTGCGCAATGTGAAAATATTGAAGATTTCCCGCCGTTTTATTTTTTTAAACAGAATCGCAAGTGTATTTTCCCATCGAAAAACGCAACCTATTTGAGACACATACAAAAACGTCGCGTTTACAAACAGAAAAATACGAGTTCAATTGGCTGAATACGACCTGTGCCGTCTTTAATATGCCAGTTTCCACTTTTTAAAAAGTTTGGAACTCGACAAATAAAGGAATTTATATGTAACATTCCAGGCGGCCTGCAATGTTTTTTATTTTTTAATTTTGATCTGACCTTAAACTATACACTTTACCGTCCAATATGTAGCGAGTAATGTTCACTTTGCGGGCCATTTTTGAGAAAATACAATAACACTAAATTGTCCGAATTTCAAAGGGTCATCTTCATGTTTTATTAATTGTATTTTGTATTTTATTTACTTATTATTTTAATATTCTATACGAAATAGGAAATCTTGGAATTTAGCGGGCTTAACAATATCACAACATCAACACACTAGTTGTAGTGTGTTGATGTTGTGACCTAGTATTTTATTCCGCTCATTGTAACGTCCCGATTTAACGCTCTCGAAATCTGGTACATTACTGACCAAATTTATACCTTCTGCAGTAGTGTTCTGTAGTTTCTGGATGACTTCTTCATATTGCTTCTATTGAAAATTGCAGCTGCTTGTTTGTTTCAGGCGGTCAAATCATTGTAATTATATTTCTACTCCAGTCAGGAGCACAATCCCTGTCATGTATCTTTGATCTCTTTATCACCTCATTACGAGCGTTCAATGTTAATTTTCCTTTACACCTTTTCTTTCTATGACATTTAAAATACGAACCAACTTTTTTATACTGCTTTTTCAGGTGATAACGGTATCCTTCATAGAGCACACATACACCTCTTCTCCTTGAAAATATAAATTCAATCTTAGATGTGCTAGGATAAATATTTGAGGTCGACATCGCATGCACTTGTGCGAGTATAGTGATATCAATAATCTTAGAACACGTAATGCATTTGACCGATAACCTATGCTTTAATTCGTATCGTAACGAATAATGTTATTAAATTATCTTGACAATTGTCTGGCAGTGACAGTAAGTTAGTAAACTCGGTAAATTCAATTCAACATGTACAAATTATACCTACAGATTAAAAGAAATTTTGCTTCATTTTAACTGTAATTACCTTGTTAGAGAACCAAATAGAACCAAAAATAAAGGGCAACTTGTATTGTCAATTTTATAATAAACTTTGATGAGTAGTACTGCAATACATGAGTTTTAGACACTAAGCTCTCTCATAATGTAATTATCTTAAGGTTTCATGTGACATATACAAAAAAATAGTTTTAGAAGTGACCGATCTTCTGGATTATCTATTGACTAGTGATAGGGATCTTCTGGAAGTGTTTATGTTAAACCCCGACCCTAATTATAAAAGGAAGACATTAGTAGAATTTATAAACCATTACTTAAATGTAGCGTTTCCAGAATGCAATGTGTTAAAAACAAAATTTAGAAAAGCTGGAAATCTTATAAGGTTTTACACCCTGCTTTCAAAGAGAGGCCCTAATTAAAACATATAAAACATCTGCGAAAGTTATTAATAAAGGCGAAGAAATATAGTATATAGGAAAGAATTAGAAAATTGTAAAAGAACAGACGAACCAGAGCAAAAATGTAACAAAAAGTCATATTAAGCAGCTAATTCATGTTGAGATTGCTGAGGGTAAAATTATAACAAATGATGAAGAAATAGCAAATACTTTTAATATCTGTTTTTCGAATGTAGCTAATAGAACAGCAGGGCACTTTATTTGCAATAAAGATAAATGTAAAGTATTCTTAAATAATATAAATCAATAAAAAACTGAAAGATAAACGATCCAGAGATGTATACAATTTAGATTCACATTATGTCAAAAAAATTATAATCATTATTTATTAGAGTTATTTCTTTATGTTATAAACAGCTACCTACCTAACCCACATATTATAGAAATATTTCCACAATGTTTTAAAGTAGGGTAAGTTACTCCACTTCACAAATAGGGACCATTGGAGGACCCTAATAATTTTAGACCTGTTTGTATGCTTCCTGCTGTTTCGAAGATATTGGAGTCCATGATTAAAAATAAAATTAGTGAGTATTTTGAAAAATACAGTTTATTCAGTTCCAACCAGTTGGGATTCCAAAAAAGGTAAATCTACTGGCATGGTATTAAGAAACGTTATTGAATATGTCCTTACAGCGTTGGACGAATCACGGAAATGCTCAAGTATTTTTTGTGATCTGTCAAAGGCGTTTAAGTGTCTCCGTCATGACATGAAGTGAATGTTAATAGCAAAATTTCGTGTGAAACCAAGATTGATGTTGGTGCACCGCAGCGATCCTTTTTAGGCACAGTTTTGTTTCTAGTGCATGTTAATGATCTTCCTGATTGCAAGCCAGAATATGCCACGGTGACGTTATTTGCAGATGATACTCATGTGGATTTAAAAGATAAAAGCCATATACATTTAGAAAAAATAATTGGACATATTATGATGACGCTAAAGGAATGGTTTAGTGGTAATGGTATAATTTTAAATAGTAGTAAAACTACTTTATTGACATACTAAAATAAAAGTGATAATTTACTACCATCTCACATGACAAACATGTCATTTTTAGAATTTAAGAGTAGCCTCAAACGAATTTTTCAATGTAACCCATTTTACTCAGTCAATGAATTTAAGGAAAATTTAAGACAAGAGAAATCGCTATAATGAACTGGCATGCTATGTACATATAATTGGAATAAATAAATGTGTTAAATGCAATATTTAGAACCAATGTTATAATATGAGCATGGTAAAAGTTAAGAATAATATGTAACATGACTTGCTAGATGTAAGGCGACTTTATTACTTGGACAAATAAAGAAACTTGAGATTTTTTCCTCGTTTTTTTTTCTTTATTTTTACTTGTTTGTCACTCACATTTACTAAAATAAAGCATATTTTGGTCTCTTGCGAAACACTAGTAGTTTTTGACTTGCGAAAGTGCTATTGCAGCCTACTTGCAGAATAAAGCTCACTTACTTCATTACCAGTTTATCGTATGCTGGTCATACTTTAGGCATTTCTATGAATCCCTTTATTGAAAGCTGTCATTGTTATCTATAAAGTAAAACACATGAGAGAAATTAATTAATATGACGAAGAAAATCTGTACCTTCTCTTGTCGACAGATTTGGTTTCATAAAGAACGTTGTCTGCATTCGTGTGAAATAGATATAGAAAAGGGCGTGCACAGGAATTCGTTGACACATTTAATCTTATACTCAACCTGTCTCATTTATCTTCAGATAAATGGGCGAAAATCCCGTGTATACGTGTGACTGGAACAACCTTTCTTTAAATATAGGCTTTTATAGAAACGGGAAAATGTAAATTTTATGATTGTACTGTTTCGTAAAAGGTATTTTGGGAGATGGATTCCGATTTCACATAGATTCAAATTTTTCATGATTAATTATTCGAGCCATCATAGGGCGCCTCAGAAGTGAAAATCATCTTCAGAGGTAAAAATTGTTCGCCCTCATGTAGGTGCATACGATTTTACGACGGCTTCCAATCAAAAGCGATGCTTACATTGTTTTGATACCCTTACGAATAGGTGTGATCCACGTGTGACCTGATCCATCACCATTTGCGCATTGTGTCACTATCCTAATGGGTTGTTGCCAGCATTTAGTTCAAAGGCCCTCCATTACGTATGGTTTTGGTCAGAAAATGCTGAGGATAGACCAGGATAGAACCCGGACGGGGCGGGACGTGATGTTTAGGTGGATTTTCTGTTTAATACGCCCTTTGAAAATGCAGGGAATCTTTTTAACTTCATATTTTTGTTGCCTACAATGGATTTGTTGCTTCGCATTACATTCTAAACTACCTCAGCAGCAAAGCTTGCAAATTCTGAGGATTACCAACTAATTTTAGGTACAGGCTAGACATATAGATTCTCGTAAATTACGACAAGGCAACCGCAGCTACGTCTGAACTTTATGAACTTTGCTATTCTATCTCGCCCTGAAGTGTCCGCAGTCAAATCAAGGTAGTAGGCACCAGAAACTTTGGAATTTCAATAAAGTACGAGAATGCGAGTTAACCGGGTATTTATTTATTTTTATTTATTTATTTAAGGTTTGCCAACAGATATAACACCATATGACTTACAAAGTAAATTGTGTACACAAAAAAACAGAGCAGAGTGTTTATCCAATTACAGGCAAACACAACATGCAAATAGACTAAAGCTAAACATTGTGGGGTGGTTAAAACCACCTACTAAAAAAAAAAAGAGAAGCACATTGTATATGAAAACAATAGCATAGCATAAATATAACGTTCTTTGGCTATTTTTAACCAACAATTCTCTCAGTAATTGTATCGTAGGTTTTACAAAGAAAAGTAGGTATTAATTGTGATTAAAGGCTTCATAAATATATACACTTATATACGTGACGTCGCACGGCACGATGCGTAGATAACTGTTTTTTTCCTGACTGTGGCTTTATAGGACGGGCCCAATAAAGTGATAGGAGTGCGTGGTTGGAGGGTAGCCTGAGGAAAATCCAGGGGAAAACCTCCAATACGACCAAGCGGGTGGTTTTGAACACTGGAATACTCTAAGAGTTTGCGGTCCAGTGAGATTGGTTGAGCGGTTTCAACCGAATCTGAGGTGTAATTGGAATCGAGCTACTGGGAGTTTTGTCGCTGGTTCACTAAACCTAGCCTAGCTGAGAAGAGTCCAGCAAGAAACCCAGCTAGGCCCGACCTGGGTCGGACTGACTCTACCCGGTGTGCGGCGGTACCGGGACGAATAGGGACTATATGTGTCTGTTGTCACGATCGCGCGGTGGACGTCCCTGCCGGCGGGAATGCCTATAAGTGTACGCGTCGTGTCTGAGTTGGACGCCGTAAGCGCAGCGTTCCATCTTTCGATGAGAGCTGTGATTACGTCGTCCGGGTCCGTGATTGTGTGCCGATGACGCCAGACTGTGCGCCCCCTAATCAATTATCGTCGAGTTACAACTGAGGGGGAAGGGATGGGAACGTAGACGACAGCCTTCCTAACTAACGGATTCCTATGACGGGGAGCGTTGTCAAAATAACGTCTGGCAGTTTGCTTAAAGAAATCATAGATGGTGCTAATAACCATATCGTGGTGCAGACTGAGGTTCGACTGGTAACACGGAGCACCAATCGCCCTACGGAGAAAACGATTCTGAATGACCTGAAGTGGCTTGAGCGATGTCATAGGCACGTGAGCAAAAGCTACACTTGCATATTGCATGATTGGACGAACACAACTTTTGTAGTGTCAGCTTTTTTCTATGTGACATTTTACTGAACTTGTTAATCATCGGCCCAAGCCTTCCTAGCTACGAACAACGCACGGTTGCGTACCCTACTGATGTGGCTACGGAAAGTCAGTTTTCTGTCGAGGGTCACTCCAAGATATTTGACTTCGTTGGCCCAGGGGATGAGCCGGTCAAACATCTGGATCGGAGCCTTTCCGTGCTAACGCGGTCAGACGGGTGGAAGACTATCGCAGTGCTTTTTTCCGTGGATAACTTTATAAAACACGTACTCGTACGGTTGTACTCACAGAATATGTAAAATATGGCAATAAATCAAATATTTTTAAATTTGAACTAAACGCAAGCGCATCTCGAATGTGATTTACGTATGAATCGGGACAAAACGCTCCGAATTTCCATGTGGCTACGACATGGATTTTCAGTGATTTATATGCTGAGTGGCTAAACTCAGCACGAATATTTTAAAATTGTAGTAGTGAAGTCCATGGGTGTCTGTTAAAACCATTTATTAGTCTCAGTTTTCCGTATCATAATTTTTTGTATACTATATGACTGTGGCATACGGCAAGCATACAGGCGGTTTGATGGTAAGCATACAACATAGCCTATGTACGCAGAACAATTACAGGAGCGCTGCCGACCTTTTTTGATATGAACATTTGTTGTATTGACAAACGCACAAACTCTCAACACAACGCCATATTCGGGAGCTCTGGTGACATTACTCTCCAAGAACGTCAGAACGTACGATAACAGGTTTGCGACGCCACACAGGCTGCGTGACGGGAGCGGGAACATATATAATATATTCAGGCGTGCAGGGTCGCGTTGCGCTTTGCGCTGCGTTCCGCTTGCGCCTCGAACGCTGTGTGGCCAACACAGTGGCCAAGGACAAAGCGTTAACATAACAATAACTCGCACTATAAATTATATTTTATTTACGCATAGGGTTAATCCAAAGGTTACCAACCCTATTAATATCTGCTTACCTACTTTGGAATTATAGTGACACTGACTTCACTATTAACATAGTCAACAACAACCAAAATGGCATTAAATTTGTCCAAACGTTCACATCCAAATTATTTTCCTGAATTCCTGTTGTCTAGTGTAGTGGACAAGTTTAATTGGTTCCCGGCGCAGCGATCAATCATACATAGCAATAGTGGCGTGTTATCGTGCCGCTCGACTATCGGCATTCAACCGATATCTGCACAACGCCGCCATCACTATTGATGGATACCCTAACCCTCCCTACTCTAATAGTTATGAGATTCTACTTTTGAATACTTTAATTATAGAAACGTTGTTTTGTATTTTAATGATTTTTTATTTAAAGCCGGGCAAGCAAAAATATCGAGTTCTTAAAACGCTGTTGTGCCCAGACGAGGAAACAATAAGGACGAATTTTCAGTTATATAGGATTGTTTCTGATAATAGCCAAAACATGATTGTTTAAAATTTTCTCTATAGGAAAAAAATCCAAAGTAGGGTCTTTATTTTCCTTTTTTACTCGGCCTTATAAAACAACGCTATATTAAGCAACTATGGATATATATTTATGGATAAAAATAAAATGTATTCTTATGATTAAACATGGTAACCGCAATGTTGATTAAGATAATTGTTCAAAACTTGCTTAACTCGCCTCTATAGGTAGGGAACTCTAAGAAAATTATAATTATTGAGTAAGCCACTAATGTTTCAGTTTCCAGACGTTAGTTGTGTGCGAGTATCTACTCAAATTTGAAGTGACTTACTTAAAGGAAGTATATCAAGTTTCCTAACTTGTAATTCAACTTGTAAAATATACAAGGCTACACTTCTCCTTGTCCCGGAGAAAAAGCGTTTTTGTAATTTTGTGTGTGCAATTTAATGGTGGTTTAGTTTAAAAGCGTGTGCGTTGTGGAGTAATGGCGCTCGGGGGCCCTGCTCGCGGAAATCTCAAGCGGCTCCGTAAACATACTCTTGCAATTTTAAATTTTTGGCATGCGACTCCGGAATTATTCAAAACACCGTTTTGTATCGCTGCGCATCTACGCTATTATTCCCGTGTATGTTTTCTTTTATTTAATAATAATAATATTTTGTGGACAATCTTACACAAGTCGACCTAGTCCCAAACTAAGCAAAGCTTGCACCATGGGTACTAAGCGACGATATACATACTTATATAGATAAAAAAACTTAACCTAAACTTATTGTAGGCATGTCTTTTAATTTAGGCGTATAACGCCACGAAGCATAACCTTCATGTCTGTTTATCCTGTGTAGGATTAAATTAACACCCAGTGAAACCCACTTATTTTCAAACCAGGCAAGGGGCTACAGTATGTTAAAGCGTATTGGTAAATCACCTTTTTCGCAGCTATTTCATTTGCAGTATCGGTTACTGCGAAGCACTTTCGTAAAATCTATAACAGGGTTATTCAGCCTTACAAACTTCGACATACATTAATTAACTAACTATTCGTAAATAAAACTAATAGATTTAACCAATTATCTGACATAAAAACCATTAATAACATTATAATTGGATCCATAACGTGAAACCTATGTAAATAAAACAGTCAGGCTGCTCCCGAGGCACACACAGGCGCCCGCCTCCCCATGAAGTGTTCATTTTCAATTTCCGTTTAAGTATAATTGAATCAGACAATAGAATGCTCGTATCCCGTGTCCAAATAAAACATTTTTGTATTTGTTTAACGTTTACGTTCTGTTGTTACATCAGGGGTGAATTATGTCTTTTTCCTATTATTGGGGTCGATTTCGACATCGGTGACGATCGTTGTTCAATGGAATTTTTTGATCTACCGAATGGCTTTATATATGTGCTTTGTTAATTATAAGGAAAAAGCGAGGTATTGTTATCAGTTACTGTAACTACGGCAAAAATAAATACATTATAGTAATCGTGACGGAAGGGTCCCGTAGTAACAAGTAATAATATAGCATTTTTATTTTTGGAGGCCAGATATGGCAGTTGTTTTTGTAAAACTAGTGCCTACGTCATATCTAGGATTAAGTTCCAAAGGGGATCCCTGGCTCATTTAAGATACAAGAGGAAACGATAGGAGAGTGATGATTGTCGGTCCTAGTTTTCTTTTAGAGAATTTTGGGATGTTAAATTTTATTTCTGACAAATGCAAGTACGGTCATTATCAATCAATGTCTATATTGTTTTTCTTTTGGTCAGATAGTGGTGGAACGATGGGGGTGCAGAGGTGAGAGCGCGCGGCGGGCGGCGCGCCCCGCCTGCGCTCGCGGATGGCACTCGCACACACGCTGAGGTAAACAGAACTAATAATAAAACTAGCAACCCGCCCGGCTTCGCACGGCAAAGAATGTCTTTCTTTAGAACGTTCACAGTTTTTTTGCATTCGACAATATAAAGATGTTTCTTAAGAGGTTACTCTTGAAAGAGCGACATGTAATTGGCCATGTGAAAATTGAAAAATGAATTTTGTTTCCTGATTGGTCAATTTTAGTAACGCTGTATTCTGGTTGGTTAATACCCAATACCAAATATTTTTTAAAGAGTTAAATTAGTGTTTTGTGATTGGTGGATTTAATAGGTGAAGTATTTTGATTGGACTAAATTGAATGTTTTGTAAATTATAAATATAAATAAATAAATAAATAAATATTAGAGGACAATCTTACACAAATCGAACTAGACCCACTAGGGAAAATATGTATTCATATTTTCCCTAGGGGTTAAATGTACTACTTTAGCCCCGCTTGACAAGTCTAATATGACACACTTTTCAAGCATGAGAAGTGAATAGTAGATTGTTAACCGAGGGCTGAAAGGCACCCATTTCTGACGAGATGTTTTGGCGCTCGAACGAAGTGAGAGCGCCAATAGTTCGAGGCAAAAATGGGTGCTATCACCCGAGTAAAACACTCTACTTTTCATTACGAATACGAGGAAAGTAAACACAAGCCAGTTAAAATCAAAATTATTTTATTAAAAAACAGTCACTTGAAATCAAAATTATTTTATTAAAAAACAAAGTCACTTGAAATTATAATATTAACGTTTGTACAGTTATTGAGCGTTAGAGAAATATTTTTTTCCACCACCAGAGCGAATTATTCACGCACCACAAATGTTCTGTCAATCTTTGTTTTGGTATTTGGAAGTTTTATTAAGTGTAATTGGCCGTGTTTTTCCATGTTTTCTATGGTGAGATTTGTAAACTCGATGCACCTACAGGCGCCGCTGATGCCCAAAATGAGTGCAACCTGCAAAAAAATACAATAACATTAAATATACCTTACGACAAGAATATTACGACGAGCCCAAATTCAATTAGATTACGTTATGTGGGGTACATACGTCAAGTTAACTATAGTTGTAATCTTTCTCTTACCTTTGTTGCCAAATATATTTCATCGGGGGCTTGATTTAAGAAGGTTTCTACTTCTTTTGCAGTAAAAACCTTCGACTTTTTGCATTTAAATCCATCCGATTGCCTCTTCAAAAATGATATGAGCTTGGTGTAGTTTTTTATATTGACGTCGTGTTTTGTATTTATTACCGATCTCAGCATAGAAAATATGCTCCATAAAGTTGAAGGCTGAAGTTTCTTTGATAGTTCACTGAAATACGTAAGGAAAACACTTTCCGATAGAGATTTCACCCTTTTCTCGGCCCGCCACTTTATGAAATCATTATACGATTTCATATATCGTTCCTTAGATATCGTTGGCAAAAGGTTTTCTACGACAGCTTGAGCCTCTTCTCTTATAAAATCAGGTGTTAATTCAATTTCAGAACCGCTAGAACTCATTTTGTTATATTAAACTCAATTTCGAATATCACAAACACAGTCTAATGGAACTTCCATAGAAAAAATTGCACTTTTTTATTTAAGGTTTCCCGCCAGTTTACTTTTTTAATACCAACGTACACTCTGCACGGCTAGCACAAGTCGGCGCGTGAGCTAACTCGCCGAGAGATAAACTATCCGCCCTTTTAAACGACTGCTCAAATTTATTTTTTTAATTAGTATTTAAAAAATTAAATAATATAAATTAATTATTAATGTTAATCATTAAAAGATAAAAACAAGTTTAAAATATATAAAACTTAAGGAAATCACGCCGAAACAGACGGATGGTCTAGCTCGCGGCGAGATAGCTCGCGCGCCAACTTGTGCTAGCCGTACATCACAATTCGCAAGATGGCGCGTGACCGCGAAAGACGGCCATTTTGAATTTGCGTATTTGGTGGTTTTATCTGTGTCTTAAACAATATTTTAATTTATTTCGCAAATCACATCTCGCCTTGAAAGTGACTAATAAATACATAAAGTACATTATATTAATTATAAACATCAAAAAGAATTTAAATGTCAACAAAACTGTAATAAATGAAGAATTAATCGTTTTATGGCTGTATAGGTTACTACCATTGCGTTGTTCAATATAAACTACTATTCATATATATTTATTTTAATACTTTTCTGCTTTAGAGCAGGCATGTACCACTTTCAGCACGGTGCCTGGATGAACAATGACCCCCTTTCAGAGTATGAGTAATGAAAAAGCAATAAATGCTTTTTCTTTCTTTCTTTCTTTCAATGTACCGGCCCCCCAGCCGGTACCGCCGCAACCGCTATGTCCCTGCATTTTAAATCTGTAATGTCTTAGAAAATATTCATTTAAATTACGTGCTGTAAGGGCCATAGTGATGTATATTAAATGGACAATGTATTTAACCTACTTAATTTGACAAAAAATAATGCTATATTTC
Source organism: Epiblema foenella (assembly GCA_963556455.1). Taxonomy (NCBI): domain Eukaryota; kingdom Metazoa; phylum Arthropoda; class Insecta; order Lepidoptera; family Tortricidae; genus Epiblema; species Epiblema foenella. The sequence continues at coordinate 17,731,877 of OY747099.1, read as the reverse complement.
TTAAAATCGCTTCGGACATTTGCCATTATTTCTCGTAAAAGTAAAGGATAAAAAATGGTTATTGTGGGTTATTCGTAAGAGATAGACGTATACCATCGCAGACTTCTTTGTAGACCTTTTTAATGTGTACAATACCGTAGTACATTATTTTGATCTATTCGTAGGGTTCAGCCAGCGTTTGCAATGTAAGCGCAAAAAATTTGTTTATTTACGACATCACATTAGAAACCTTTAAAATTATCAGTGTTTCACTACTATATTATGAATGTATTGTACATATAAACATTCCTCTTGAATCACTCGTAGTGCGTAGTTGTTTAAATCTAAGCATGCATAGGGACAGACAGACAGCGGAAAGCGGCTTTGTTTTATATTATGTACTTAGTGAAGAAGTAGTATTGGGAAGTGTAGAGTAACAGGCATTTACACCATTCAGGCCGTCTAAAGGTTAATGCACAATTATCGCCTTGGCACTGGATCAGCGCCGCTTTTTCCAGCCGTTCAGTACCTAAGTACCTATACATTTTACGACACTCTAAA